>CM050518.1:13536261-14991261 GCA_027563665.1 Antrozous pallidus
GACCCTGGGCACTTGTGTGGCTTCGAGGCCCTGTGCCCATAGGTCCCATGAGAATAGGCTTTGCTTCTAAGCCTCACACTCAGGGAGGCTGGAAACTTCCCCGGAGTTCTTGAAAGACCAGACATTGGCACTCCACAGCAATGACACCCAGAACCCTGGGCACCCTGTGAGGGTTGGGACATGAGTCTCATATACCAGGAGACAGTAGTGTTTCCCCTTCTTTTCCTGGAACCACCAGAAAGCCGAGACTTGCTGGCAAACATTTGCAGGAGTGGATTCCCAGGCCTGCAGCTAACAATCAAGTTAAACAAATAGCTGCTTGTGTCGGTTATCAAATGTTCTGCATTCGTATCTTGTGTTCTGTTCCATAACCACGTCCCCATCTGCCAGGGGACATTTGGACATTTTCCTCGGCTTCCCAGGGTGTCAGGGTCATGGCACAGCCTTGGGGCTCAATAAATACAGAACTAAACATAAAGTAACCACCAGTTGTAGAACTCCAGGAGGCCTTTGCGGACGCTGGGCCACTCCCACTAGGACAAAGGAAGGGAGAGGAGGCTGGGGCTAGGGGCAGTGCTGTCAGATGATGTACAGCCCTGCTGTCAGTGGTCCTTGCCCTGCATGCTCCTCAGCACAACCTCACACATTCCAAGTTTTCAGATTGGTCCCTAATGCTCACACCGCCCCCTGAGGTCCTGGTACAGCCCATGCGATTATAACTCCAGTTTCTCCCTGCCCCGCCACCCATGCCCATTCATCCTGGAAAAGAAACACACCCTGCTTGAAAGATGCATTTTTTACTCTTTCTATCCACCCCCATCCTGCACCCCACCCCCCGCCTCAATTTTCTTTTCATGATCTAAGAGGGAAAAGGGACATGACTGCAAAGCCAATGCTCTGTCATCCAAGTATCACCTAAGAAGCACCATCTCGAAAGAGAAGGATTGGAGACTTTACTTCTCATGGGCAGCTGGTCCTTCAGGGGGCCAAGGTAACAGGTTTTAATGAGCCTTCAAACCTTGGAAGAATGAGCCAATACTGAGTTTTCTCAGAAATCTGAACACCCATACGTTCTAATTCCTTCCATATCACATAAAACATCATCAACCTCGAGCAAATAATAAAAAATCTCATTAATCAATTGAGCTATCAATCCTGGTTCTTCATCCTGACTCAATGTGTGAGAAGGTCCCAGAAGGTTTTGAAGAGTTAAAAGCAAAGCAGTGCCCTGCTGACCCGGGATGTGGACAGGAAAGTTCGGTTGGCTCCATGTGCTTCAATAGGTATTAATGGTAAGATGAAAATGACCAGCCCAGGATGTGTAAACGTCTCAGGTCCCTCCAGGTGTGCTATCACACTGTCAGGGCTCAGAGGAGAAAGGCCTTCTGAGGGGCTGCTCATGGGTCCAGGTGGGGCCCTCCACCTCTGGCTACAGATCCCAGGAGCACATGCTCTGGCAGCACAGGCTGCACACCCACAGTGGTTGGGGCTTAAGAACGGAGGTGAGCAGAGGAGAGCAGGCTTCAGGTGCTATAGGTAGCATCCCCTTCCAGAGGTGGGGAGAAGCAATATGGCAAAATGACCCACACAGTGTCCCTAGAATTCTGTGAGCACACCGAGGAGGAGGAAGGCAAAGGCATGCCTTCCCCACCAGCTGAGAAGAGGTAAGTGCAGATGAAGTATGCCCTGCTGCCTGACCTTACCCAGGAAAGCCCCCAGGTGGCCTCAAGCTGCCCCTCACAGCGGACTATGAGGCTGTTTCCTTCAGAAGCTAACATTGAGACAGAAATTCAGGTGCAAATGGTTTATTTGGAGGTGATCCCAGAAAACACCAGAGAGGGCCAGGGGGAAATAGATGGGAAGCAGCATGGAACAGTGATCAGAATAAGAATGTGGGCAATGGGCTCCATTTTGCTGGGCACCTCCCAAAGACCTGGTAGGTCAAATGTTGGTGTTCTGTACTTGAGCGTCAGAAGGCTAGGATATTGACCTTCCAACCTGAGCCACTGGCTGAGGGCTCCTCCCAGGGGCATTACCTTCCCAACACTCTAGCCTGACCCTCATTGGTGAAGAGGAAACCCTTAGACAAAGAGGCTCAGGTGCTTGTCATCAATCCTGCGAGGAAAGAACTTTTGGAGAGTGTTTACCTGTCAGCCAGGTGGCCTCTGCACTTCAGCATCTCTCACATGTCTAAGTTAGAACTCACTCCTACATTATTATTGACATTTCCCTGCTGACCTTGGCCTGTATACCAGTGCTATAGTTTCCACCTTCAAGTTTCAGTGAGTGCCTCCTTCTGAACATGTTAACCTCCTTCATCATCTCAGCCCACTCACACACACACTCACACACACACACACACACTCACACACACACAGACACTCACATACACACACACACACACACACACACTCACACACACACACACACACAGACACTCACATACACACACACACACACACACACACACACACACAGACACTCACATACACACACACACACACACACACACACACACACACACACACACACACACACACACACACACACACAGACACTCACAACACACACACACACACACACACACACACACACACACACACATACACACACACACTGTGGTAGCCAGCCTCAAGAGCCTCCACTGGTCCTCATCTCCTGGCCCGTCTGCCCCTGTAGGGTCCCTTTCCATACCGAACCAGGTGACCAATAACCAAAAGAGGAGGTCATTGTGTGTCACATCAGAATCTCGGTCACAAGGGGCATCTTGGCTTCCATCTTGGTCTCTCTGAACACTCTGTCAGGAGGAAGCCAGTCACCATGCCAAGCTCACAGCAGCCCTGGGAGAGGCCCATGTGAAAGATAACAGAGACCTCCTGCCAGCAGTGAACACCAACCCACAGCCATCTGGGAAGTGGTTTCTCCAGGCAAACCAATGTTCAGGTGAGGGCAGTGCAAGTCATTGTATGAGTGTAACCTCATGAGAGATAAAAACCTGGGACCACCCAGCCAAGCCACTCCAGACACCTGGCCTACAGACACTGTGAGAGACATAAGCAATCAGCTTAAGGCACTAAAAGCAGGGTTATTAGATAATGTAATAGTCATGCAGCATTAGATAATGCATCCTACTGCTCGGCAGCGCACGCGCGGGGGCGCAATCTATTCTCCATTCACCGTCAGTCATGCATTTTTTCTCCCTCACTTCAAAACCAAAAATGAAATATAAATCTCCAAATGACCCAGTGATTTCCCCGGTTGATCTGGAGTCTAAAACTGTTTCTAAGCCATTAGGCTCTGTCTTCCCAGAAGTTCTAGGCAGGAAGATTTCTGTGAAAATCCACGGATGAATCCAGGAGGGCACTCTCACGGCAACCAGACCCTAGGAACTGTGCAAAAACTACCCACCAGCCTGAAGCAACTGGGTTCTTCACTTGGTTCTTTGTAAGGCTGCCAGTGAAAAGTAACTTGTGTTCAGAGCTTGGTAAAATGTGGAGACAAGTTCACACTCTCTCCAATTCTCAGCAGAAGATTGTCTCTGCCAGGGGATGCATTGCCAACTGGAAGAGGCTGCCCAAAACTGTAAAAACTGTGCTCAACACATTCCCACTATCAGCCCCTGAAAAACACACACACAGAAGCAAAAAAAAAAAAAGCCCACAAAAATGAAGTCAGTGGGCTAGCTGTGTTATTTAAATATTTTGCAGATGTTGTTGCTTCTTTAAATGAAAGTAAGACTGACAGATGTATAGAAGACAGTTAAACATCTTTGCAATGTTTCTTCTGCAGAGTGAGTTCAAATACCCAGGGTTTGGTTACAACAATAAAGGTGCAATGAAGCATCTAAAAGAGACAAAAAGAATAATCAGCTTTAAGAAAGAAAATTGAAAAAAAATATGTATTCTTAATTTCCTGTTTTAAAGTGTGAGGAGCCAGCCTCTCTCAGCAGGATGGGCTCCTGCCCATTCACTTTCCTGGGATCTGAAGCCATCACAGACCTGGCTCTGTTTGCTCCAGGATGGCCCAGAACCGGCTATCCTTAGAAATCCTCACTTCCAGTTCTGCTTTTCATCTAGTCGGGCCAACTTCCCTGCAGCCCATACTGCATGGAGGACCCAGTGGGTCCTTCCCAGGGGAGGCAACCCCCCCCAAATAGTGTAGGGTCCTGCATTCCTTGGGGAGGGGTGGGGGTTCAAAGCCTGGACAGATACCAGGAAGAAAACTTTCAGTCTGAAAGCTGTGAAGAGACACATAGCGCTCTTTCCAGGGCCTGCAGAATGAGCAGGGCTTCAGGCTCACCCAGGAACCAAAAGGTTATGGGTTCAATTCCTAGGCAGGGCACATGTGGTGTGAGATGAGTTGTCTTGTGTCCTTCCTCTCTCTCCTAAAAATGTTATTCAGTTATAACCATGGTTGGCAAACTGCGGCTCGCGAGCCACATGCGGCTCTTTGGTCCCTTGAGTGTGGCTCTTCCACAAAATACCACAGTCTGGGTGATTCTATTTTGAAGAAGTGGCGTTAGAAGAAGTTTAAGTTTAAAAAATTTGGCTCTCTAAAGAAATTTCAATCGTTGTACTGTTGATATTTGGCTCTGTTGACTAAAGAGCTTGCCGACCACTGAATAAAAACAGAGTAGGGACACCTGCATTGCATCAATAGAAATGTGAATGGCATCAAGTAGAACTGAAGTTGCATAAAATACAAAGCTGAGACACTGGCTATGTAAGTAGAGCTGACATCTGGAACATTATTACCCCAGCACACAACACAGGGAGCAGAACCCAACCCAGATTGTAGAAGGATGAAAAGTAATGGCTTTGTGTTGCTTTAAGCCACTAAGTGTGTGTGTGTGTGTGTGTGTGTGTGTGTGTGTGTGTGTGTGTGTGTGTTGGCAGGGGTGAGGGGAAGGTAGTACAAGCACAATATAATAGAAACAGTGCTCTATATGTAGAGCCTGGCCATCCTCAGTTCTGAATATGGTGAGAATATGATTTGAAAAGGAAACTTGAAAATCAAAGCAGGGTTGGTTCTATTACTTTTATCTGTCTGGGACACAAACCTAACCATGGCCATCCCCCTGTCTCAGTCGCATACCTTTTGCATTTCAGGATCCTGTTGTAATAAGCAATTTTCATTTTCTCCTAAAGCTTTCTTGCACATTGTTCGGCCAATTTTGACTTCAAGAAAGTAGTCCAAACTATCTGTGATCTGTTAATAAATAATTTAAAAATTAAATATCATAAAATACTGCATAGCATTAATAGTCATCTCTGATAAATAAACATCTCTACTCAGGGTCAATGACCCTCTCTCCCACAGTTTCCTTGCCAGAAGTTTTGAAGTAATTGGGAGAGAGGGTTATTATTTTGACCTCTCTCTCTCTCTCTCTCTCTCTCTCTCTCTCTCTCTCTCTCTCTCAAAATTTTATTTTAAAGTAGCAACAATTTTCCCAAGATAAAGCAAGAAGACTATTCCCCATAGAACTTTATTGGAGTTTGAGATGAAGACAACAGAGGTTATAGCATCTTCATGCCTAGTCAATAGAAAAGACATCCCAGAACTGAAATATTGCTGCTCACCAAAGCCTTCCATGCTTTGGTGATTTTGACAATACACACTTTATCCCACATGATATACCCTCCAAAATTCCTGAATTCCCGGGCACCTTCATCTGTGCAGAGCCTACCATCGCCCTCTATTCAGGAGTGCCTTGTGAGGACCTGGAGCTGCACAATGGTAAATATAGATTTTTCTAATTAAAAAAGGAATGAGAAGAAAACAAGTTTTACAAGATTTAGGGGGGAGAACATGTGAAAGAGAATGGCCCAGTTAAACACAATAACTTACTCCAGAAGAATAAGTGATAATTCAGAAAATATAGCCAATGTTTTAGAAATTCTAGATAAATTGCCTGGGCATTGAACCAAATGGGTGCGGTAGGTAGAATTGTAAGTGTGGTTTCATGCCTATCTTTGTTTTCAGTATGGACTGCTGAATTAATCTCCAGGCCTGACCACATTAGAAAATGGGAAAGTAGGCAGGAAGTGTATAGAATATGTCTGGAGGGATAGAGCGAACTGTTTCTGATGGTGCCCGCAGGAATGCTGAGTCAGACTGGAAATGTGAAAAATGGACTGTTCACTTTCATTTTTTCAACTCAACAACTTCCAAACATATGTACTCCTAGAACTTTATTATGACTACATATCAAGTTTCTCAACCTCAGCCCTGACTGGGGCTGGATCACTCTCGGGGGTGGGGGCGGTGGCTTTGTACTGGATGGTGTTTAGCAGCTGTTTCCCTGGCTTCCACCCACTGGATGTGAATAGCTGGCCCTTCGGTTGTGATGAGCAAAAATGTCTCCAGTTGTTGCCAAATTCCCCTACTAAGCAAAATCTATACCCAGCTGAGAATGATTGCTTTATATTTGAGGGATGTTTCCAAATCATAAAAAAAGACTGATTTAAATCACACTCAACAGCCCCCAACTGGCCACCGGTCCTTTCTTGATCTCTCCTAAATTACCACAGCACAGTCATCTTTCTAAGGAAATACTAATTGGTCAATGCTTGCCTCTATGATATAATCTATATCCAAATTCCTCTAATTGTCCTCATAACATTCTTTATAATTTTTTAAAAATACATTTTTATTGATTTTAGAGAGGAAGGGAGAGGGAGAGAGATAGAAACATCAATGATGAGAAAGAATCGTTGATCGGCTTGCCTCCTGAACACCTCTACTAGGAATTGAGCTCACATCCTGGGAATGTGCCTTGATCAGGATTTGAACCGGTGACGTCTTGGTTGCTGGGTCAACACTCAACAGCTGAGTCACACTCAACTGGGCCCTTATAATTTTTTAATCCAGGAGATAATACAGGACCACACATTACATTTATTGTCATGTAGAACAGGATTCCTGCTTTTCCCCTTGTCTTTCATGACATTGACCTTTTTTAAAAAAAATTTTTCTTAAAGACTAAAAAAATATTTTTGTTGATTTTTAGAAAGAGGAAGGGAGTGGTAGAGAGAAAGAGAAACATCGATGAGAGAGCAGAACATCGATCAGCTGCCTCCCATACATCCCCCATTGGGGATCGAGCTGCATCCAGGGCATGTGCCCCAACAGGGGATCAAACTAGCACCAATACCACCACTCCCACTCACCCCCACCCTTGGTGCACAGAAGGATGCCCAACCAACTGAGCCACACAAGGCAGGGTGATGTAGATATTTTAAGTGAACTTATGGAATGCCCCATAATATGGATTTTTAAAAATTGCTCCTCATGACAATTCAGGATATGCTTTTTTGTGTGTAAGAATAACATAAACAGGTTGATGTTGTGTCCTTTCAGGGATATCACATCAGAGCGCATGATTTCAATTTTCCCAGTGTTGGTACATTTGTGGAGTGAGGTGTTCGTCAGAAAATGCATCCTTTCTCCATTGTAATTAATGAAGAAATTTGTTCTCCAGCTCTCTCTCACCCAATGGTTGTAGAATTTATTGATTATCTTTTTCCCTAGTTAGTACTTATCATGGTCATTGCAAAAGGTGGTTTTTTAGTAGACATTCTTTTTCTTTTAATTTTCACCTGAGGATATTTTTTTCCAATTGATTTTCAGAGAGTGGAAGGGAGGAGAGACAGAGACAGGGAAACATCGATATGAAATAGGCACATCAATTAGTTGCCTTCTGCACATGCCCCGATCAGGGCCAGGGATCGAGCCTACAACCAAGGTACATGCTCTTGACTGGAATCAAACCTTTGACCCTTCGGTCTGTGGGCCAACACTCTAACACTAAGAAAAACTGGCTAGGGCTATAAGTAGGTATTCTTGTGTAAAGAAAAGCCTTCTATTCTCTGCCCTGATTCTCCTCATGAGTGAAAACTAGACCTGCAGTTTCTTTGATTGTTTGAAATCCCTGTCTCATTTATTTTGATATTAGCAAAATGTTCCCAAACTTGGCCTCTTTAAGAGCCCTTTTGGGCTATTACTTATGTTTCATGATGTGACTATAATCAATTTTAAGTTACCATAATGGATATTTTATATTTCATCTCAGAATAGTAAAGGATACATTACAATGAATTTTCTTCCAATAGCCTCTAAAATAAAATTAATATATTTGGCTAAAGGCATCTCTGAGCTGCTTTCCATTCATACATAATGGCCCCACCACAACCACAGACATACAGATAACTGAGTAGCAAATGCCCACCAACCTGCTCCTGGGACGTCAGCACTTTCACCACCTTGAAAACATACTTGTCTTTGCTGGCTTTGTTATACTCCTTCATGGCAAACCACAGTGCCTGCTGCACATAGACATAGGTTTCCGGGATGTCTTTGAATTCCCTCACCACCTTCTTCCAGCCCCAGGTGCGAATATCTTTGGATACAAGAACCATATTGGCCACCAGGAGCAGTAGGCTTGGGTAGAGTCTGGCCATGGCACCTCGGCTAAGGGAGCTTAGGCTAGCTCCCTCTGTCCTTCCAGGGCTGGGGCGAGGGGTGGACCAGACCCAAGCTCTTGATGCTACTGGGATGAAAAGGAAAGAATCTCTGAAAACTTTGCCTTTTATGGGTTCTCTCTCTTCTTCCCCAGACAGAAGCCATGGGAGGAATCTGAAATCACAATATGTCCATTTTTCCATCTTAGTTCTTTTATTTCTGGAAGGAGGCGTACCTCTACACACACACCACACACACACACACACACACACACACACACACACACACACACACACACCACACCTTTCTTCCCTGCCAGACAGCCCTGCTGCCTTATTTGTAAAATCCTCGTGTATCCAGTGAAGGTGTCTCACTGTGTCAAGTCTGTGGCCACAGATGGCCATGAGGACCTGCAGATGTGCTGCCACAGGGAGAAGATGGATCCCAAACTTCTCTTATTATTTCCTTCCCAGGAGCACATATGAAAACTGTGCCCAGCATCTCTCCTCTTTCTAGTTGGGCTCATTACTCATTGCCCTGGGATCTATTTATTGAGTATTAGTGAGTCTTGCCAAATCCTGCAATAAGGATGGTACATGTTTTATTCCATGTAATCATTGCCATTCCCCAGGGGCCTCTTACATTGAGGACAATGAGACTCACAAAGAAGCCAAACCAATGCCTCGGCCACTTGACAGGGTGAGAACTTGACGTGGCTGCTTACCCTGACATGAACCTTTAGATCCAGTCAATCTGACACACGTGTGTGTACAGGTCACAGCTTGTAATATGCATTGATTTTGAGGAGATTTCGTATTACTATCTATAATAATAAAAGTGTAATATACTAATTAGACCAAAGAGCCAAACAGCCTTCCAGATGTCATTCCAGACATCCTTCTGGATGAAGCCGCAGTGGTAGGGGCCAAGGCAGAGGCCGTTAGGGGCAATCAGTCAGGCAGGCAAAGTGGTTAGGGGCAATCAGGCAGGCAGACAGGTGAGCAGTTAGGAGCCAATGGTCCTGGATTGCAAGAGGGTGAAAGCTAGGCTGAGGGACTCCCCCACCCCCGCCATCCCCCCCATGCATGAATTTTATGCACAGTTTTCATATGTGCTCCAGTACAAGATAAGACTTGCAGTTTCTTTGCTTGTTCATCATATAATAATTGTAGTTGGTGAGGCAGACAAAACGATTAAGAGTAGATGATGACTAAGCAGTTTAACAGGTAGAATCCAGCTGTGTTCATTACAGAAAAATGGCAAGTACCTTATGCCTAAGTTGAACATAGGTGACACTGATATTCATTAGATATTAAGCACATATGTGATACACGCAGCACACGATACTCAGAAAGTCTTCATTTGCTGCCCACTGGTGACGCCATTCTGGACCTATGTATCCTCTCCCCAGAAAATGTAAACTGAATCCTGGGCTGTGTGGAAAGCCACACAGCATGCCCATCTGTGTGAAGGCAAGCAGACTTGCCTGGAGGAGGCTGATGCCTCAGAGAACATGGCCGGCCCAGGCTCCACGTCTGCCCCACCGCCCACATATCTTAAGCATTTCAACCTGCTCCTTCTCATTGCCTTGCTTCTTAGTCAATGGTTTACACTGATTTGGTAACATGTGCCGTTCGAGCAGCAAACTTTGGCCTGTCGTACTCTGTGACTCTGAAATAAGTGGCCTGGGGCATGTGTGGAGGCCACCCTGGCATTCCTATAATCTCCCACTCAGTACCACTTTACGCCAGACCCACCTCAGAACCAAGTGCTCCACCAGTTTCCCGCTTGCTGAGTCTGGAGCTGAATGCCCAGACCCACGGTGGTATATTTCTCCTTCCTGGGGACTTGAGCTCTGACCGGCTCCCCCTTTGTGGCACCCTGGGTCCCCAGCACGCTCAGTTCATGCCTGTGCCTGGTCAGGGTGTCAGTGGGACCTGAGCCCAGGGCTGCCTCCGTCCTGTGGATGTACTCCCCAGCCAGGTGGTCACAGCTATGGCCCTTTTGTGAGGTAAGCCCAGCCCCTCTGATGTAGCTCAAGTGAGCAACACCTCTGACAGGGTCCCTCACCCCTCAGTTCACAAGCTCACCAACAGCCATCAGCATGCCTCACCACCCCTCCTCCCTCTCACCATGCGGAAGTCCTCACTCTTGTTCTATGCCTCCTGACCTTCTACATTTCTGGGTTTTACACCAAACTATTTGGAACACAAAGCACCTCTACAGCCATTTATTTCAGGATCCTGTTATGTGATTTCATGGTCTTAGAGACAGGAAGAGCACCCAACAGCCAGTCTCAGGAAGTCTGGGACTGAGAGGCCTAGGGAGGAGAGGTCTCCTGGGCCAAGGAGCTGTGGGCCCACAGCTGGCAGAACCCATTACCTGAAATACCATCTAGACGGTGTCAGCTGGCATCAACCATGCTGGCATGTTTTCAAGGTTCATCCATGTTGTAGCATTCATTGCTTCTTAATTTCCTTTTATTGCTGAGTACTATTTCATTGTTTATATTATATATTTAATTGATCCATTCATCAATTGGTGGGCATTTGGGTTTTTCCACTTTTTGGCTATTATGATTAATACTGCTATGAGCATTCATGTTTAAGCTTTTGTGTGGTCGTATGTTTTTATTTCTCTTGAGGATTGTTTCTCTTAAAGTGGAGTTATTCTATAATTACATGGTAATCCTATAATTCTTAGTTTAACTTTTTGAAGAACTACTAGATGGTTTTCCAAAGTGGATCTACTATTTTATATTCCCATAAGCCATATATAAGGATTCAAATTTCTCTACCTTTTTGACAACATTGATTATTACCTGTCTTTTTTATAAAAAGAGGAAAGAAGAGAGAGAGAGAGAGAAACATCAATGCAAGAGGAAACGTTGATTGGCCACTTCTTTCACACCCTCCACCTGAGATCAAGCCCAAAACCTGGGCATGTGGGCTTACCAGGAACCAAACCAGCAACCCTTCAGTATATGGGACAACGCCCAACCAACTGAGCCACACTGGCCGGAGCATTATCTGTCTTTTTCATAGTCATCGTATTGGGTATGAAGTGAGACAAGTGGTAAGAATTAGAGAAATCTGACACAGAAAACTTTAATTTCTATAATATCAAAGCACCATTACAATTAATTTTTTTTAAAAAAGACAAAAATTGAATACCTAACTTGCATAAAAGTCACAAATACACAAATCACAAAAAATATAAATGTACCTAATACACCTGTAAAAATATGCTTACTGGTAACCTCCTCAACAATAAAAATTCAAATTAACCCAACAATAAAATGTCACTGTTCTCCTATATATTGGGAAAAAATAAAATACAATAACAATGCCTTCTAAATAAGGTTCTTTCATCAACATTGGCAGAGTGGGAATCCAACAGTCTTTGTTCACAATGACTTAGCAGTCTCTGTTGAACAGTTAAAAGTTAGACATTCCTTTACACATTGTTCTGCCTCTAGGATTGCATCCCATAAAAATATTTGCCTAGGTGTACAAAGTGACTGAAAAATGTATTATAACAAAAAATTTTAGCAGTAAAGGGAATTAGCCCAAATATGTATCAAAGTAGACTATTAAATAAGATATGTAATGTCCATGAAATTAGATTTTTGAAAGCAACAAAAATATATGCATGTACTGACAAGGAAAGCTATGTCCTCTATATGAATGTGATAAGCAAGTTGTAAAATTCTAAGCAGAGAAAGATTTTGATTTATTAAGAATAAAGATAATGGTTTATTAATCTCAAATAAAAGAAAATCTGGAGATTTTGAACCATTCATAGACTTGAGCCTGAGGAATGAGATTACTCAGGAATGTCACTAAGTTCATTATTTCTGTAATGCTCTATCTATTAAAAAATATAATTACTTTGATGAAAATTTCAAGTTCTAAAGTAAAAATCAAATGTAGAGAAGACCTTAAGATGATGAAAAGCAAGTTTCCACCCCTACTCTTTACCACTTGGTTACAAGCTCTAGGACCCATGAAAGACATTGTGGATCCTTGCTATAAAAGATGATTTAGACATGCTCGCTCTTTACCTTTCTCCTCCTCCTTCTCCTCTTTTTTTTCCTCCTCCTCCTCCTCCTCTTTCTCCTCCTCCTTCTTCATGTTTAGAAAAATGGATGCATGGATGGATGGATAGCTAGACATTCTACTAGTTTTTTTTAAATAAGTTTAACAAATATAAAAAAATCTCTATTTCTGATTCATCAGTTCCCAAGAGTTCATTCTAATCTTCTCTCTGTGGAATGTTTTCAGCCCTTTTATTAATTTTTATTTTTTTTAATTTATTTTATTGTTGACAGTATTACAGATGTTCCCCAATCCCACCTTTCATCATCCTCCTCCCAGCCCCTGCCTCACCTGAGGCCTTCACCACATTATTGTGTGTGTCCAGTGGTTGTGCGTGTATGTATATGAGTTCTTTGATTAATCTCTTCCCAGCCCCCCTTCCATGTGAGATCTGTCAGTTTGTTCCATGCCTCCATGTCTCTGAACCTACTCTGTTTATCAGTTTATTATGTTAATTAGATTCCACTTATAAGGGAGATCATGTGGTATTTGTCTTTCTCTGACTAGCTTATTTCACTCACATAATATTCGCCAGGTCCATGTTGTTGAAAGGGGTAAGAAATTCTTCTTGTTTACAAAAATGCTCAACACCACTAATCATCAGGAAGCTACAAATTAAAACTACAATGAGATATTGCCTCACACCTGCCAGAATGCCTACCATCAGTAAATCAACCAACAACAAGTGCTGGCGAGGATGTGGAGAAAATGGAAGGCTAGTACACTGCTGGTAGAAATGCAGATTGGTGCAGCCCCTATAGAAAGTAATATAGAATTTACTAAAAAAAATCAAAATGGAACTGCTGCCGAGACCGGTTTGGCTCAGTGGATAGAGCGTCGGACTGCGGACTGCTGGGTCCCGGGTTCGATTCCGGCAAGGGCATGTACCTTGGCTGCGGGCACATCCCCAGTAGGGGGCGTGCAAGAGGCAGCTGATCGATGTCTCTCTCTCATCGATGTTTCTGACTTTCTATCCCTCTCCCTTCCTCTCTGTAAAAAATCAATAAAATATATTAAAAAAAAAAAAACTCACTCCTTTAAAAAAAAAAAAAAAAATGGAACTGCCATTTGACCCAGTGATTTCACTTCTAGAAATATATTCTAAGAAATCTGAAACACTACTCAGAAAGAATATATACACCCCTATGTCCATAGCAGCATTATTTATAATATCTAAAATCTGGAAACAGCCCCAAAACCCATCTGTAGATGAGTGGCTAAAAAGCTGTGGTGCATTCACACAATAGAATACCATGTAGTCCTGCCTTTTCCATCACCTCCTTTACACTCATATCCTACCATCTTTTATTTATATTCTCATTTGTCTCTTCACTTACAATCATACTTTGTCCATTGGTGACCTAAAAGTTAAAAACTAAAAAGCAGCTACTTAAACATGAAGGTCTAGAGGACTGGCATTGTCAGATTTCTAATTTTTATTTTATTTTTATTTTATTTTTTAAATTTCTTTATTGATTAAGGTATTACATATGTGTCCTCGTCACCCATTACCTTCTAAACCCCTCCTCCCCCATCACCACTTATGCCCTCACCCCCCTGGTATCCATGTCCATTGATTAGGCTTATATGCATTCATAAAAGTCCTTTGGTTGATCTCTTCCCCTTACTCCCGCCCTCCCCTACCATCCCTCTGAGGTTTGACAGTCAATGCTTCTCTGTCTCTGGATCTGTTTTTGTTCATCAGTTTATGTTGTTCATTATATTCCATAAATGAGTGAGTTCATGTGATACTTATCTTTTTTTGAATGACTTATTTCACTTAGCATAATGTTCTCCAGTTCCATCCATGCTCCAGTTTGAAGCAGACAACTTCTTCTTCTTCTTAAAGAATACCTTTTAGTATTTCATATAATACTGGTTTGGTGTTGATGAACTCCTTTAGCTTCTTCTTATCAATACTGAATGATAGCTTTGCTGGGTAATCTTGGTTGTATGTTCTTGCTATTTATCACTTTGAAAATTTCTTGCCACTCCCATCTGGCCTGCATAGTTTCTGTTGAGAAGTCAGCTGACAAGTGTATGGGTGCTCCCTTGTAGGTAATTAAGTGTTTTTCTCTTGCTGTGTTCTCTCTTTGTCCTTTGCTCTTGGCATTTTAATTATGATGTGTCTTGGTGTGGTCCTCTTTGAATTCATTTTGCTTGGGGTTCTGTGTGCTTCCTGGACTTGTAAGTCTATTTCTTTCACCAGGTGGGGGAAGTTTTCAGTCATTATTTCTTCAAATATGTTTTCCATATCTTGCTCTCTCTCTTCTTCTGATACCCATAGTTCTGATGTTGGTACATCTGAAGTTGTCCCAGAGGCTTCTTACACTATTCTCAAATTTTGGGATTCTTTTTTCTTTTTTCTTTTTCAGTTGAGTTTTTTTGGCTTCTTGGTATTTCAAATCTTTGACTTGATTCTTGTGTTCCTCTAGTCTGCTGTTGGGTTTCTGTAAAATATTTTTTATTTCAGTCAGTGTATGTTTAGTTTCTACTTGGTCCTTTTTCATATCCTCAAGGTTCTTGCTGAGCTTATTGGCTTTTTCTAGGAGCCTCCTGAAATACCTTATCACTGTGGTTTTGAATTCTATATCCAGTCGTTTGTTTTCCTCCATTTCTTTTGTTTTTAATCTTTTTTTCCCTCCCCATTTTCACTGCTTCCCTGAGTTGGTTGGGTTGCTTTGTGTGCTAGGTGTCTCTGCCTCCCCTGTTACCTAAGGTGTACACTCTTGGTGCACCCCTTTGTGGACTGTGTATACAGCCTTTTTGCAGGTAAGTCTTATTTGTTGTTGCTATCACTGGGAGGAATTGACCTCCAGGCCAACTGACTGTGAGGATCAGCTCTGTCTACTCTAGGATACAGCCTTCTGCACCTGGACTTGCAAACTTGCCAAAGTCTCTGTGCTCAGTTTGGATGAGGCGGAGTTTCTGTGGGGGGAGGGGGGAGTTTCAGGATGGAGCTGACAGCCTTGGCTTCCAGTCAACCCCAGCCATGAGGTCACCGGGTCCTAGCATCCGCAGGCAATCGCTGCAGGCACTTCTGTGAGAAAGGTGCCCTCGGGTTTTGCCTGCCACCAGAACATCCAGTCCCCAATGGATCTAGAATCTCAGATTTTTGCCTGGCACCTGGGTTCAGTGCAATTGGAACTCCTTTTCCCTTCTGCCAGATGCCAGCCACGGTCAACAATGCCCTCCATTGATCAGGCTGTCAACCTACAGGGAGAAGGCTGGGGTGGATGGGAGGCGGATGCTGGGGGAGATCAACTGAAGGACTTGTATGCATGCATATGAGCATAACCAATGAATGAAAGACACTGGGGCATGGAAGGGGGCAGGTGGGGACACGTGCTCGGGGGTAAGGGAGGCTGGGGGGAGGATATTGAGGGGGGAAGGAAAACATATTTACTACTATTAAATATGTTATACTGCAAAAAATAACCAATAAAATATATTTTTTAAAAAACAAAAAACAGAATGCCCTCATCGTGAGCATTCGTGCGTGCCCCTGGAGTTCTGCCTCTGGCTGGAGTTCCTTTCTCCTAAGAGACACAGCCAGCGACCCGTTTGTCCCTTCTGCACACACTCACGTGCATGCCTATGGAGGTCTGCCTCTGGCTCTTCCCCTGGGATTCCACCCGCAATCCAGGTTCTCCTCATAAGGGCCTGGTTCCCTTAGGTTTTGAGTGCAAACCGAACTGGGTTCAGCACAGCCTGGAGTTTTTGTCTCCTTTCCGCCAGAGCATCCCTGCCAGGTTCAGACACCCCGTCCTCTCACGCTCGTGAGTCTCCACCTTGCTTGGGCTTTGCAGAGGCTCTGATTATCTGTGTGCACCTCTATGACCCTCCAGTTTCAGATCTTCCAGTCAGCTAGACTTCCCGTGGTTCTGGACAGTGTCCGTTCTGTCCTTCAGTTCTATTCTTGTAATTGTTATGCGGGGCAAAAGCCTAGATGTTTACCTATGCCACCATCTTGGTTTTTCTCCCTCTATTTTATTTTATTTTTTAAATATATTTTTATTGATTTCAGAAAAGAAGGGAGAGGAAGAGAGAGATAGAAACATAGATGAGAAACATCAATCGGCTGCCTCCTGCATGCTCCCTAGTGGAGATCAAGCCCGAAACCTGGACATATGCCCTGACTGGGAATTGAACTTCCTGGTTCATAGGTTGATGCTCAACCACTGAGCAACACTGGCTGGGTTGATTTCTAATTTTTAGAATGTGATTCTTTGTATGATGGTAGATGATGGACTGAAGAACATCAAGAGTGGTGGAGTTGGGTGCTCATTTAAGGGCTATTAGAATACTGCAATTGTGGGAAGGTGGCTGCTGCTGGGGTATAAACAAGACAGAGGGGAACATATATAACATATTATCCAGCTTTATGTTATTTGTAAGGATTCCAGTCAACAGTAGACTATTAGTAGTTTAGAGGGAGTGAAAAGTTATAAGCATATTTTTAACTGTGGAAATGGTCAGTGCCTATAATCCCCATGTTGTTCAAGAGTCATATTTCCTTATTATCCTTTTCGTGATTGTGTCTGTAGTAATATCCTCTGTTTCACTCCTGATATTAGTGATTTGTGTTTTTCTTTAGGAGGAGGAAACGTAGGGGGTTAAACCTCGGGACATTTAACCAATTCTCCGATCTGCAGTCTGGCTCAGGGCCTTCCCTTGTGGGTAAAATTTGCTGTAATACTCAGCAAGTTGAAGCTAGTTTCCCCACAGACTGAGTTCCTCATGTTGGCAATGGGCACAGCCCACTGTCCTGTTATTTTCCCACAGAAAGATGAGACTGAGTGAATACTTGAAGAAAGGGCTTCCAACGAGTGTCCTTGTGCAGTGAGGGGCTGGGTGTAGGCCCCAAGTTCTCGGTGGGGAGAGGCAGACAGGTTTCTGAAAGCAGAGCAAGCTGATCACCTACACATGTGCACGTATTGGGGTAGAAAGTTTCAGAGGCCTGTCTGTAGTGTCCAAGGTGGGGACTGTTGGGGTAGGGGACAAGGTTATTGCCCTCCTGTAGTCTGGGAGGGGCCTACAGATTCACATTCCTGTTTACATGGCTGGGAGGGTGCATGCTGTAGATGCGCCCTTGTTCTAGATAAGAGCTAGAGAACTGCCAGACTCAAACCTTCCATACCATCCGGTCTAAAACCGTTTGCTCTTTGGGCAAAAGCTTTGCAGTCTGTTTTGTCTCCAGCCTTATTAGAAGTTGCAAGAATCAAACTCTGTGTCAGCTCAGAAATAAAAGTGACCTTACAACTAACAATTTAAAACTCCATACACTCAGGACCCTGGGGGAGGCGGAAGGGAAGGAGCCTTAGGCAAAAGAGGCTTCCAAAAGGAGCATGTTGAGTTAGCACCCACTAACTTACAGGGTTCCTACCTCTGTAAGGGGCTGTTACCCAGTCAAAACTGATTCCTCCTCAGACCTGTAGAGGGGCAAACTCAGACCTCACTCCATCCTTTGTACCCAGTGATAAGCATATTCCTGGTAGTGGACCATCAGACTGGGGAAAGCAAGGGGCCCCACTGTGACCAGGAAGGAGGAACTGGACATGCCCATCTTTCGTTACCACATACTAGCAAACTGGAAAACAAAACAGCAAGCAGAGAGGCATGCATGAGGAAAGCATGTTTCTACCAGTTCTGTTTACAGAGCAAGGTGGAGACAGGGGGGTGCGCTCCAGAAGCCCCTAGAGGTCTGCACACTGCTTCTTCATCACGGTGAACTCGGCATTCCAGGGGAGGGCTCCAACTATAAAGCTGCACATCAGTTTCTGGAAAAGACCATCACCGCAATTAGTAGTGCGCCACAAGTACCAGCTCAGACATATGCTGGAAGAAGGCTATCATCCATCAAGAAATGCTCCCAGGAACCTGCTAGCTGGATGCTGCAGTCCTTCATAGTGATCAGCAAATGCCGATGGCCCCAGAGGATTCTCTGTTTCTACACCAACCGTTAGATGGCAAATACTACCAATCACCATATTTTAAGGTGGGAGGGAGATCAGATGTAAAAGTCATTCTATTTTTAATTCTCTAGAATATGTTCTACAATGTAAATAAAGCAATGCTATGCCAGATATGAACCAATGTATGTTGTATTAATAATTAAATAAGGCCTTTTGTTCTGATAACAAATAAGTCAGAATAAGAGCCATTTAGAAGGTTCTAGAGCCTAACCTGACTTTTATTTTATACAGCCCTTCTCCCTTGTTTAGTATTAAAATCAATATATAGGATTAAAAATACCTTTAAGATAAAAATATTCTATCTGTGTATGATAGATGAGTGAATGAATAAATAAAGGGCTGAATAGGTGGATGGATGGATAAATGGGTCAAAGGATGCAGAATGGGTAGATGGATGAATGCATACATGAATATCTATAGATAGATAATTAGATGATAGATGGTAGATATATAGATAGATAGAAAATAAGATAGATAGATAGATAGATAGATAGATAGATAGATAGATAGATAGAGAAAGATGGACAGAAGTCCTGGAAAACAGCAAAGGGCATCTTAAATAATTGACTGCAACAGGAGGTACTTCCAGGAGCTTTGAAGCAAATGGAGTCAGAGAGAATGGAGTCAGGAATTGATCTCTGCTGAGTATCAGACACATACAGAGGAAGACAATGGAGCTTCTTGCCCCACAGGCCCACAGACAATACCAGATCAAGATGGCTTTGCAGGGGAATTAATATCAGACCTTGGCAACCAAAAGATCTCTTTGTTTTTAACATATTCAGAACACAGAAATGGATGGAAAGCCTCCATTCTTTAATATTATACCAGACAAGAAAAACCTTGAGACCAAATCATAAGGCAAACGGCTGGTCCCAGGGCCTGCAGCAGCAGTATCATCAAGGAACTTCAAAAATGGCATTAAGACATTCTTACTGCTTAAATGTTTGTCCAAGTAAATAGAACAAAATCCTTTAAGCAAATACCAGTGCCCTGGCCGGATGGCTCAGTTGGTTGGAACATCATCCTGTATAGTAGGTTCAGGTTCAATTCCAAGTGTAAATGGGAGGCAGCAGGTCCATGTTTCTCTCTCACATCCAGGAGTGTGAGTCTCTCATTTTCTACCCCCCACCCCCACTTTCTATTTCTCTAAAATCAATAAAGATTTTTAAAATACTGGGAAGTTTAACTATTACTGCTAGCTAGAGGCTGCAGAGTTTTACAGCTCTAACACAGTGCTTTCTGAGCCTTTCCCAGTGATATGAAGTATATGTGGGGTGTCTGCAACTGGAAATTCTGATTTGATAGGTTTAGGATGAAGCAATGGAACTGGCCTGTGTGTGTGTTTGTGTGTGCATGTGTGTCTGTGTTTTCACCTCATCCTCCAAAAGTTCTTAATACTATGGAAGTTTGAGAATATTTAATATATATAAAAGCAAAATTCCTAAATAAAGAAGAGGCATATTGAACCCCACTGCATTCTAACAGATGAGTGCAGACACAAGCTGTTGCACTCTTTCTTTCCAACCTGGGGCTGGCAGAAGGGCTGCAACTAAGAGAGGACAGGAGGGAGAAGCTGTCTGCTGTCAATGTGATGGTGATTTAGAACACACCATCAATGTTCACAAGCACATCTGTGGAGTGACCTTCAAGGGGTGCACACCCTCCCCCACCCCAACACTCGAGAGCTGGAAATTTGCAGTGAAAGAGACAGAAATGCCAGATGTGCCCATCAACACTAGGCTCAGCAAAGCTATCCAAGTTAAAGGAATAAGAAATGCTCCATACTATATCTGTGTGGTTATCCAGAAAATTTATATATATTGGTGATCTATGGGCCTGTCACCATTTTCAAAAACCTATTGTCAGTCAAAGGAGGATGAGAACTAATAATTAAATAAAGTTATAAAACTACACAAAAAAGAAAAGTGTATCATAGTCCAGACATGTAAGAATAGGGACTCAATGTGAGGGAATCTCTTATTTCAGTATACTACAGTAATAGTTCAAAGAAGAAAAAGAATCCACTATACTTGGTAGATGCTGAAAGAATAACTGATAGAAGGAAATAATTCTAATTTTTAAAACAACACTTCATAAAGAGAGAATTGGAGAGACTTCAGAAAGTAGCACTTATGTAATATTTAACAAGAGAACGTAAATACTGAAAACATTCCCATTAAAGCGGGAATAAGAACAATTGTTTGGCATTGTTATCCTTCCACATTATTCCAAAGGCTTGGAAAGAAAGTTTTCACTGTTGATAAATGTGTGCTTAAAAACACCTACGAGATTGTCCATGGAAACCTTAGATACAATAAGTGAGCTCCTTGAGGAAAATTCTACTTAATTCCTTGTAATATGTTCTACAAACAGGTAAAAAGCAACAATGTTCACTATAATTCCAAGTCCTGTATAAAAAAATATATTTAAACCCACCATAATTCTACTAAATGATTAAATAATAAAACTAGCATAAAAGATCAGATGGCATTAAGACGTGGTCGCAGAGTAAATGTGTGTCCTGATGGATGGATAAACTCAGGGGCCTCCACCAACCTCAGAATAAGCACTTGGATGAATCCAGGGCTCCCTGCACCTCTGAAATTAAAAATATAGGCTTGAAGCAAAAGGCCCCTGTGCCAACCCAGCTCTTTGGGGGAGTCGTTGGGCCTTCATTGAAACTATGGCTGAGCCTAGCAAGAATCAACTGTAAGTCTGGAATGGGGACATTGTGTGGCCTAGTCATTGCTTAATCACCAACACACAGAATAGCACGGGTACAAGTAAGCTTTGATAAGTAGATGAGTGAATGAACAAATTTTCTCTAGTGTCTTCACAAGGATGAGCAATTGTGGGGTCAGCCACAGCTGACTGCTCATCCGGGTCCAAGAGAGCAGACTTGCAGTAAATATGCATTGGCAAGTTTTCCAGCCCCAAGAGGCCAGCATTGATGGAGCCCTTGCAATAAGAGTGACATGAACAGCGTGCTGTCCCTAGGATGAGGGTTGGGAAAGTCTCAGAGAAGACTACTACATTCTGCAGGCCTGCACTCCACTCTAAAAGCCACAGAGTAGACCACCTCTGGGGCTAAATATTGGGAGTATCCTGACCTCAAAGAGAAAGTCTGGACACCCCAAGTTCTGCTGGCTGGGGCTTAGAGTAGCCAAGACCATCACAGAAAGTTGGTTTGTCACTTACCTTTGCCAGTTTGGAGTTTTCCTGAGTGACACAGTTTTCATTACTGTTTGAAAGCTTTCTGCAGTTGCTGCGGGCAATTTCAACATCAATAAAGTATTCCAAACGATCTGTGACCTGTCAATTAGCAATTATAACAATTGTGTGATTTTATTCAAAAAGTTGTATTTTACCTTTAAGAAGTTTTAGTGAACACTAAAAAATTGCTCTCACTTTCATCCTGTCTCCCTGTCTATTAGCCAGTCTTTCTCCAGTGATGCCCACTGCCTGGATTCTTTTGCACATTGATACCAGTTATGTAGACCTACAAGGAGCTGGATACTCAGGGAAGAGGCTTCTTTTCAGTGTGGGGCCTCCTGGAAGGCAAGGTCTTCTTTTTAAAAATATGTATATTTTTTAATTAATTTTTTACAGAGAAAAAGGGAGAGGGCTAGAGAGTTAGAAACATCCATGAGAGAGAAACATCCATCAGCAGCCTCCTGCACACTCCCCACTGGATATGTGCCAGCAACAAAGGTACATACCCTTGACCAGAATCAAACCTGGGACCCTTGAGTCCTCAGGCTGACACTCTATCCACTAAGCCAAACTGGTTAGGTCAAGGTCTTCTAATTCCATTTCCTGTCCCAGAGTCCAAGGCATGCTGCATGCTCAATGATGAGTTGAGGGAGAAAACTGAAGTCAACAGAACCATCAGCTCCTCTGGGTCCAAGATGTTACATATTCATGTGGGCCAGATGGGAGGGCAGACACTTCAGCCACATTGGACATCCCCCTATCCCTGCCATTCTTATCCTACACACACACCCCTCAGGCTCTGTCATCAGGTTAAACATCCTGCCCTTTTTCTACTCAAGGCCCCTCCCATCACTCAGCAAACAGTCCTTAAGGGGCTATCCCAAGGGAGTTTGTCTTTCTGTTCTATTGAGTGTTTAGCAAGGAGTGTAGCAGTAGATTTGTACTAAGGCATCAGTATTTACTAAATTCATTAATGATTGAGTGCAGTGAAGGTGAAGGTGTTCATTAAAATCTGCTTTCCTCAGATTATAAAACACCACAGCAAGCCACAAAAAGGGGTATCTGTGCCTCGGTTCCAGCCTCCCTGGACTCCACTTTTCTAGTACATTTCCTCATAGCCATCTCTGAACCTTGACAAATTTGTATTAAATTTTGGCTGTGTTCCAAAGAATTAACAAGGGAGACTCTGGCCTATTGGGGGAGAAGCTGGTTAGATATCAAGAAGTGACCAGCAGAGGTATACCTTGAGTTTAGAAATTAAGTTTGTAGTTAGAGAACCTCAAAAATACTGTGGCCATGAACCTGATTAGGAGCAGGACTTCCTGTTCGTCACAATGCCTACCGACCCTCACCATTCTCACTCTCTGTCACGCACTACTCCTGGGCTTTGCACACAATAACACTTTCCGGTGTGCTCAGTGGTTGAGCCTCAACCTATAAACCAGTCATGATTTGGTCAGGGCACATGTCCAGGTTTCAGGGTTGATCCCCAGTAGAGGGTGTGTAGGAAGCAGCTGATCAAGGATTCTCTCTCATCATCGATGTTCTATCTCTCTATCCCTCTCCTTTTCTCTCTGAAATCAATATATATATATATTTAAAAATAACTCAGTTAACCCACATGCCAAGCCTCTGGAATAAGACAATCACTCCCATTTTTTCAGGTAAGAAAATTGAGGCACAGAAGAACTAATTAACTATTCATCTAACCATCAGCCAACCCAGGGCTCAAACAAGGTGTTCTAGCATGAGGACAAGTATCCCTAACCACCATCTTGTTTCTGCCCACTCTTCTTGTCCAGTCAGAAGAAGGCAGAGAATTACTATGTGTGATTCCTGGGGAATGTGAACCTGAAGTGTGGGAAAGCTGGGAGTCATCCAGTTACATGGACACCTTGATTGAATCTGCATAACTTTTTCTAAATATAAGTTACCTAGAATGATAGTTTAAAAACCCAAATCTAATACCATGGATCCTGAGTACTCTAGACCGCATATCTGTCTTGCTTTCCATGCTCCTAAATTAAAGTCAAAGTCTTGCCCATGGCCTGCAAGGACATGGTCCCTGTTAATTTCCTGGCCAGTCACACTGGCTCCTGAGTTGCCAAATGGGCCCTGCTTCTTCCCACTGGCAACCTGCTATGCCTAATTGCTCTTACCCATCCCCACGCACCGTAAACCTCCCTGCCTACCTTTTGTGGCAGATGCTATGAGTGGTGCCCCAAGTCCCATGCTGTTCCTAAGCACACTTATAGGTCCTGGGGCTGCATGCAGGGGCTTCGTGCGGCCAACAGTAGCAAGGACTCTCAGAATAGCTCTTGGACAATGCCAGGTAAGAGGTGGTGGGTAAGTAACCCAGTTTCTCACCTACAGGGTGGCCCCATTTCAAACCAGCCTCTATGCCCTCTCCCTGATTCCCTAGATAGACTGAGCCCAGCTTCCCAAGATGGTAACCTGCTCAGTAATTTACCCCTCAGGATGCCTCCCTGACCCCTCACACTCCTCCTTCTGGCCTCCTGGTGCTTCCTTGGATGACTTAACAAATATCTGCACTTGAATTTTAGCACAAGAGTCTGCTTCTGGGAAACCCAAACTAAAACACTTCCCATCCACCTACTTTACATATTTCACTCCTAGTCTGACCTTGGGCTGACCTAGAAAAGTGGTACTCATCCTTGTCTGCATATAGGGATCACCTCCTGGAGGGTTTTAACATCAACTGAGGCCAGGGTCCCCCCCTAAAGACCTTCATTTAATTGATGGGGGTGCAATAGGATATTTGCAAGCTCATCATGTGAGAAATGCTGTCTGAAGAGGTCTTCCACTGACAATCATACCTTGTCTATGTTTCATGCTGCTGAAACAAACATCACGGCTCCTCATTCATGGTTGAGCATTTTTTCTTTCTAATTGGACTGCTGGCTCCCCAAGAGCTGTGATCATTTCTGTCCATCTCACAGCCCCACCTACAATGGCTAGCATAGAATTGGCTTGGGAGAAACTTGCTAAATGTGTATGTTTCCGAGGTATCAAAAGGAATAAAATCTGTGAGGGAGACTAGGAAAGTTACAAGACCTAGGAGCTATTTCTTTATTTCAAAACTAGTGTCCCAGTGCATGGATTCATGCACATGAAAAGGAAATTAATTAGAAAAAATATTTTGATATCTCTATTTGTCCTTTCTCTATAATAGAAGTGTCAACAAAATTTAGGAATGACAATGACAGATAGAAACAAACACAAGCAATTGTCGCCAACAAGAGTTTTAGATAGATAGATAGATAGATAGATAGATAGATAGATAGATAGCTATAGATAAACTTGCTTAATTAGACCTGCTTTCTGATTTAGCTAAACTTTTTCCAGCCCAGTGAAGCACCCCAACTTCTCTTTCAGCTAATTGTCAGCAACACAGCAGTAAATGTAAACATGAAGCAGGTTATTATTGTAGATCATACAGGGAGAATAACAGGTAAAATATTTAACTGCTTCAGTGTTTGACTATATTCTATAGTGAGAAAAGTTAAAGTCATTTTCAAGGTCCACCATTTTTAACTTCTTTTCAGTTGTTAACTTTCTGAGCTTTCTAAATCTTTGTTTTCCAGCTAATAAAAAGAAAATAGGATTCTACTGAGTCTCCTATCTATCTACTCCAGGACTTCTGTGAAAATCAAATGAGATGGGATACATGAAAATGCTTCACAGACATTTGATTAAAGTGTAAAATGTTTCCACCTGGCTATAAAGCAAGTCATATTCCTGGGCTGAAGAAACTCCAAGGAGTCTAGTCGCTAGGGAGACAAAGCAGAGCATTGCTACATGACCTCATTACCCAGTGCCCACAGCTGGGCTGGGCTGTGGGCCACATTTTGCACCATGGGATCTCAGCAGCATCTGCTGCAATTTGGTGGGGGTGTTACTCTGGGGTGGTGGGTGGGCCTGTGTCCCACTTAAGGGAAGCCAAGTGTTGCTTTGTTGGCACCAGGTCCATGGGGCTGTTTCTCTGTAAATGACCAGTGTACATCACAGCAGCTCCTGCATTGAGTGTCTGCCTGCTGGTGGTCAATGTGTATCAAAGTGACCAGTTGGACAGTCAGACACCCAGCATACTAGCCTTTTATATATATACTAGAGGCTTGGTGCACAAAATTCGTGCATGGGGGTCCCTCAGCCCAGCCTGCACCCTCTCCAATCTGGGACCCTTCAAGGGATGTCCAACTGCCCATTTGGATCGGGCCTACATGGGCAGTCAGACATCCTTTTCACAATCCAGGACTGCTGGCTCCAAACAGCTTGCCTGCCTGCCTCCCTGATTGCCCCTAACCACTTTTGCCTGTCAGCCTGATCACCCCCAACCATACCCTGCCAGCCTAATTGATGTCTAACTGCTCTCCTACTAGCCTGTTTGTCCCAACTTCCCTCCTCTACCAGCTTGGTCCCTCCCAACTTATGGCTCCATCTGCTGTCCTGATTGCCCCCAACTGCCCTCCCTGGAACCTTCCAATGACCCTCCCCTGCTGGCCATCTTGTGGTGGCCATCTTGTGTCCACATGGGGGCAGGATCTTTGACCACATGGAGGCAGCCCTCTTGTGTGTTGAGAGTGATGGTCAATCTGCATATTACTCTTTTATTAGATAGGATAGAGGCCTCGTGCATGGGTGGGAGCCAGCTGTTTTGCCCTGAAGGATGTCCTGGATCAAGGTGGGGGTTTCTTTAGGGTCTGGGGCAGTCTGAGAGAGAGGCCTGTGGTGGTTTGCAGGCAGGCCACGCCCCCCAGTGACCCAAGCAGAGGCCCTGGGATCTGGGATTAATTTATGTTCTACAATTGAAACTTTGTAGCCTGGAGCACAGCCAAGCCTTCTGCTCATTCCATAGTGGCAGCCATTTCTATTTGAGTGTATTTAAATTCTATAATTGAAACTTTGTAGCCTAGAGTGGAGGCCTAGGCACTAGGGCTGCAGAAGTTTGGCTTCCTCCATCGCCTGGGCAACCCTAGCCTCTGCTCTCTCTAGCTCCGTGGCTGCCGCCATTTCTGTTGGGATATATCGTCTATAATGGAAACGTTGTAGCACTGAGAGGAGGCGTAGGCTGGGGAAACCCAAGCCTTCCTCCTGCTCTCAGTGGCCATAGCCATCTTGGTTGGGTTTATTTGTTCCTGATTGGCTGGTGGGCATGACTTTGTGGGTGTGGCTTGTGGGTGTGTATCAGATGTACCATCAATTTGCATATTACTCTTTTAGTAGATAGGACTAGGGGCTCAGTACACAAAATTCATGCACTGTGGGGCAGGGGGTATCTTTGCGCCCTCTCGCAGTCCAGAACCCCTTGCTCCTTACCACCCACCTGCATCAGAGGTAGCAGGAGAGGCTCCTGCCACCACTGCTGTTCTCTACAGCTGTGAGTTTGGCTCCTGGCTGAGCAGTTATCCCCCTGTGAGAGTGCATCTGCTCCTTGGTGGTCAGTGCTCATCATAGCAACTGGTCATTCACTGGTCATTCCACCATTTGGTCAATTTGCCTATTAGGGTTTTATTATACAGGATATGCCATAGGAATGTGCCTCCTGATGAATTGTGGCATGTGTCCAATCAGTAAACCATGTTGCAGGATCAGCATAGGGTTCTGCAAATATGGTGCTCCAGGCTCTCATACTCCCAAGAGATGGAGCCATAAGGACCAACATGTAAAGTGGCCCAGTTCCTGCTAAGGGACAGTCTGAAGAGTATAAAGCCTAAAATAAGCCCTACTAACAATGACCTGCCATTTTCAACGATTCTCATAAGTTGCATGGTGCAATTATAAGCCACACCACCATCCCACAGTTGAGGCTGAATTCCAATACCGCCTTTTATCAGAGATGGCAGCGAAGGCCACATGCTAAAAACTCCAGGGAACATCCCAAACACTAGAATCCAAGTCAGTAACACTTCCTAAGTTTGGGCAATTTGTGGTCCTGTGAGGTTGGATATGTTTCTACAAACAGAAAATCACAGTCTCCACTTTATTAAAATTTTATATTAAAGGTATTAAAAATGGAGGAGGAGGCACCTTATTCTCTCCGCATTAGATGTGTGCCATGTGCTTCTTTTCAACTCCACATTATGCATTATGTGTGTAGATTGAAGTGTGGCCCATGACAGCATTATTGCAAAATATTCATGGTACTCAATTTGTCTCCCAATAACCTTAGCAAATACAAATAATGAACATTCAATTTGTAGTTTTGGATTTAAATGAGTTAATATGTGTAAAGTACTTATAATGACAGTCCAAGTATATATAGGAAATGCACTGATGTGTAAGTATATATATGTTTGAACACTTACATATTTCAGATTTTCAAATATATTTCAATGTTTTTCTCAGATGACCAACTTTTCAGGCTGGCTTCAGTCTTTACACAAATAGGCATATTGAGAGAGAACAGCTTTACCTGCAGCTGGACTTGCACTATCTTGATCACGTGGAAGATGTACTTATCCTCACTCTCTTTGTTGTACTCTTGCATGGCAAACCACAGACACTGCTTCACGTTGTAATTAGAAGCATTAATAACTTTTAATTCCCTTACCACCTTGACCTCATTCTTGTCTGGGTCTGTGCTGGCCACCAGGGCCACGACAAGGGTGAGCAGGAACAGGCAGGACCCCCAGAGTCTTGTCATGGTCTTTCCATCCAGGGGCACAGGTGAGCCTCTTTGTTCTCTGAGATGGAGCTGCAGATGAGATGGGTGACCACGGCTGTTGCTACTACAGGTTCAAAGAACTTACCACAATAACATCAGCCCAGCTAGATTCAAGAAAGAGCCATTAGGGTCACCTGTAGGGCTATTCCTGTCCTCCAAGGAAACCCACCCAAGAGAATCCATGAGGAGTCTCTGTTCCAGGCATCTGCCCTCCTTATCCTGGGTGTAGTTTACAGTTTCAGGGAAAGTACTTAGCCCAGAGGTACCACCATCTATACTGTGAGCTTCACCACACACTCTTGCTTGTGTGTCTCAGGCCTATAAGATGTGACTGGGGCCGAGACCGGTTTGGCTCAGTGGATAGAGCGTTGGACTGTGGACTGAAGGGTCCCGGGTTTGATTCCGGCAAGGGCATGTACCATGGTTTCGGGCACATCCCCAGTAGGGGGCATGCAAGAGGCAGCTGATCGATGTCTCTCTCTCATCGATGTTTCTGACTTTCTATCCCTCTCCCTTCTGCTCTGTAAAAAATCAATAAAATATATATATTTTTAAAAAAGATATGACTGGGTTCCTGACTCAAGCACTCAGTGGGCCTTGCAACCTACCCCACTACCAGCTGTTCCTTCCTCCTTGTGGAGTCAGATTCTGCCCCAGGTGCCAGCTTGTGGTTCTCCTAGGTGTCTGGGACTCTCAGCTTGCAGCTATACCCTGGCCTGTGGCCTGCTTTATACCTGATCTCTGGTTTCTCTTCAGTCCATGCCCCTGTAGAGAGGTCCCACTTTGTGATGTAATCTAACACTTGTGACCCTGCCTCAGGGAGGGCACCTCTAGCCTGCTGCCACTGACCTTCAGTCCAGGCAAACTCTTCCTGCTTCTGCCCTTGGAGTGAGAGTCCCTCGAAGGTTTCCTGCTCACATGTGCCATGACCCTAGCTTCCTAAATGCCTGGCCTCTGGACTCCCTCTGCCCCAATAGTACCTATCTCCACTGTTCTGTAAGAGAGCAGGTAGAACAGCACACCCAGTGGGGCTCATGTACCCCCTGGGCTCTCAAACATTCTGTCTCTCTGTGAAAACCCAAAATTGGTACCAAGCAAATTACTGAAAAGGTATATAGGTGAGTACTAGTCCCAGGTGCCTTCACCTGACCTTGGCCTGTACCTTTCAGGAGGCCCCAGAGCAGTACATGCAGTGGAAAGCTTTAGACCACATTAAACCACCTCCATGTGGAGAGCATCCTCGGCGGACAAAGTCCTCCGAGAGGGCTGGCCACGAGTTGGCCTGCTTGCTCTAAAGATTAGTCATGGTTTCTGCCCCTTGGAGAATGGTTACCTTTAATTGTAGTTTAGCAAACATGATTGTCCTCCAACAAGTAGCATTGTAAATAGCTAAGCTATCTGCGGAAAGGGATTTAGGTGGTGGTTTGGGTGAAGGTATAGCTGTAAGAAAGTTAGTTAAGATAAGGGGTTTAGTGAAGAAATATGTTAACAATAGAGTGTAGTTTTGCTTATGGGAACAAGGAATTGTGTAATATGTAACCAGAACTGTTTAAAAGAGTGGAGTAAAATAAACTCGAGGCCGCAGTCCTAAAGAGGGCTCTGTGGACCTCCTGATCCCATATCTTTCATTTCTTTTTTATCTCTATCTATCTTTCCTTAAGCCCCACCCCCGTTTCAGGTACTGTTTGACTGATGCCGGCAGGCTCCAGCATTGAGTGGCGCCTGGGCAGGATCCTGAAACAAGGGACTCGGTGAAGGTTGCTGCTGGTTGAAGGGACGTGTCAGATCAAGTAAGGAGTGGGGGGCAGCGAAAATATAGTCGGGAGTAAAATACCATGGGACAAGGTAATAGTAAAGAATGGTTTGTGCACGTGCTTAAAAATATGCTTAAAGCAAGAGGAACTAGAGTAGGATATAAGCAGTTTGAGCGCTTTTTAGCTTATGTAATAGAAGTCTGTCCTTGGATTCCTGAAGAGGGAACTGTAAACCTTGAGACTTGGGCTAGAGTTGGAAAGAAAATGCAGGAATATTACTCTGCTCATGGTCCAAAAAAGATGCCTGTAAATACATTTTCTTTGTGGACTCTTATCTGGGATTGTCTTGATCTCATGGAAGGGAAAAGGTGGAAGGAGGGATTAAGGCAAAAAAGTCCATCGTGCCTAGAGAAACTGTCTTTAAAAGAAAAGAACCTCTCTTGTCCTAGCCTAAAAAAGCTCTCCCTCCCTGAAGGGCTTAACAAATATCCTGAGCCTTCAGCACCGTCTGAACGGTCGCTGCCTGAAAACCCATACTTAAAACCAAAAAACAAAGAGCAGGGGGTACTGCTGGCACAACTGGCAGGGGAACAGTTAGACATCAATCAGGCTGGCAGGGGAGTGGTTAGGGGGTGATCAGGCTGACAGGCAGAAGTGGTTAGGGGCAATTAGGAAGGCAGGCAGGTTGAGCAGTTGGGAGCCAGCAGTCCTGGATTGTGAGAGGGATGTTGGATGGCCCACGAGGGGTCCCAGATTGGAGAGGATGCAGGCTTGGCTAAGGAACAACCCTCCCCTTGTGCACAAATTTTGTGCACCAAGCATGTAGTCCTATCTAATAAAAGAGTAATATGCAAATTGACCATACCTCCGTTACACCCACCAGCCAGGTCCACCAGCCAATCAAGAGCAAATATGCAAATAAACTTCAATAGAGATGGCTGTGGCCACTGAGAACAGGGAGGCTTGGGTTTCCCCAGCAATGGAGGAAGCCAAGCTTTCCGCCTGCCCTTGCCGACCAAGGCCTCCACAAAGATTGAATTATAGAAGATACATAAATCCAAACAGAAATGGTGGCAGCCACAGAGCTGGAGAGAGTAAAGGCTAGGGTTGCCCCCGGCAATGAAGGAAGCTAAGTTTCTGCAGCCCTAGCAGGTCTAGGTCCCCACTCCAGGCTACAAAGTTTCAATTATAGAAGGTAAATAAATCTCACATACCAGGTCCTTCACTTGGGTCATCAGGGGGTGTGGCCAGCCTGCAAACCACCACAGGCCCTTCACCCAGGCCACCCCACACCCCAAGGGAACGCCCACCCTGATCCAGGACACCCTTCAGGGCAAACCAGTCAGCCCTCACCTGTGTACCAGGCCTCTATCCTATCTAATAAAAGAGTAATATGCAGATTGACCATCACTCCAACACACAAGAGGGCTGCCCCCATGTGGACACAAGATAGCCACCACAAGATGGCCAGCAGGGGAGGGCAATTGGGAGGGACCAGGCCTGCATGGGAGGGCAGTTATGGGCAAACAGGCCAGCAGAGGAGGGCAGCTAGGGGTAACCAGGGTGGCAGAGGAGGGAAGTTGGGATGACCAGGCCTACAGGAAAGGGAAGTTAGGGGGACCAGGCCTGCAGGGGAGGGCAGTTAGGGGCAAACAGGCTGGCAGGGGAACAATTAGGCATCAACAAAGTTGGCAGGAGAGTGGTTGGGGGGATCAGGATGGCAGACAGAAGCAGTTAGGGGCAATCAGGAAGGCAGTCAGGCAAGTAATTGGGAGCCAGCAGTCCTGGATTGTGAGTGGGATGTCCAACTGCCCGTTTAGGCCCAATTCTACTGGGATCGGGCCTAAAAGGCAGTCGGACATCCCTCAAAGGGTCCCAGATTGGAGTGGATGAAGGCTGGGCTGAGGGACACTCCCCTCCTTCCTGCCTTGTGCATGAATTCCATGCACCAGGCTTCTAGTGTGACCTCATAAGAGAGGACAGGAGAGCAGATGAACAACAGCAGTTTCTGAGGCAGGTGATTTTGTTCTGAAAATAATATTAGAAGGACATCACAGAAAAGAAATAAGAAGTGGTTAGTTACAAGTGTTTTTAAGCCTTTGTTTCTGTGCTAATAACAATAAATCTTTATGTTTGGAAACCAGAGTCAAAATGGAAATTTGTGATAAGAGTGCTGGATTCAGTCGGCCTTGAGCTCAATTCAGAAAACCTCAATTAGGAAACAAGTTGCTAGTTTCCTAATATAGAAATGGTGGAGAGTCACAGAGATAATCTCATCACTCAAAATTTACTACATCCAATGTGCAGGGAGCATGGTTCTCCTACTTCTCCTTCACCTCCTTTTCTCTGCCTTGAATTTTCCCCCAAAGACTCCAGTGCTGGGATTTGGTTAAGCCCCATTTTCAGGAGGTGGGGGGTCCTCAGCAAATATCTATAAATATAAAAGGCTCAGTGGCTGACCGTACATATGTCCGATTGTTCAACCAGCCAGTCCATATGACACACACTGGCAATTTAAAAATAAGTGTTGACTCGCAAATGTGGGATATATATAAAAGTCTTGCTGATGCCAATTGCATGCGTGTATTTTAATATGTCATTGTCGATCATGAATTTGGTTGACACTTCTATTATAGAGAAAGGGAAAATACAGATATTAAAATCTGTCTTCTAATTAATTTCCTTTCAATGTGCACAAATCTATGCCCTGGGCCACTAGTATGCCATAAAACAATCTGGTAATTCCATAAAACAATCTGGGTTTTGAGGGAATCAAGAATTTCTAAAATATGTCCATTTTCATATTGTGTGCTCACATTGTAACTTTCAAGTGTATTTTTACTCCCTCCTGATTTGGGACAAATAGTGACTGGACTGAATCTGGAGAGGACTCTCCAGGACACAGTGACACCGGATAGGTTGCTGCTGGTTCTAACAGACCTTAATGAGTGGCGCATCATTCAAAAACTATTAATGTGAGTGCAAGGACAGTGGTGTCAGGCACAAAACATATCAACCCTGTCAAAGACCTAATTCTGTGCGAGTGGGAATCAGAGGAAAGATGTAGGCCATAAACAAGATACTCTAACTGTGATTTACACAATTTCTAAATATTGAAGTTCCTGAGAGAACCATTACATGACCTTGGCCACAAGTGCCAATCACCTGGGGGCTTTATATATTTCTGATGTCAGGTCACAAAAATTCTTCTATAGTAGAGATGGGGGTATGGTCTGGTCTCTAGGAAATTTGTGAAGTAAAACCAATGGGGATTTCATAGGTAGGAAACAAATGAAATACGTTGAAAAGGAACAGGACACCAGGCTTTCTGATATAAAATGGGAGTCAGAGGTGAAGGTGATGCCACCCATGTGAAATGCCAACTAGCATTCAGGCAGGGTCTGACTGTCCTCAACCCATGAACAATGTCTCAACCACTAGGAACCTGAGTGCTATCATAGGCAGGAGTGGGCAATAGGCTGGCTTTGCTGACTACACACATGCTCTTGCAACTTTATAGATGCCCCTATAGAACTGTGGACAGATGTTATAAACTCTATATACCGATTGCTCAAAAACTTCTAAGCTGACACAGGCCACTGTCTTTGTGCTGACTCCAACTGTCCAGGAAAATCTTATACTGTCAGCATTATGACCAATTCATGAGGATGGGAAGTCCAGGAAAGAACCAGCCATTCAATTATGGACCAATTAAACCAGAGTTTCCAGAAGCCCAGGAGGGATGAAGGAAGTCCCATGAGCCCTTGGTTCTGAAGCATTCCGACAGAAGCCATTGCCACTGTGTCTCTGTCCCCATTCATGCTCTTTACCCTCTCATGCCTTCCATCTATCTCTCCAGGCTGCTTTTCCCCAGGACCCAGGGACAGAGAGTTGCTCATCAGAGTGGGTGCCAGTGGCCACAGTGCCTGTCCTAGGGGAAGTGATTAGTGTTGATAGCCATTAACATCACACTAAGCCAAGATGGAGAAATAGAGGTTTCTGGGAGCATGTGGAAATATATGACTGGAGCTGCTATATTATAGGCCTTCTCAGACAGCATGAGAGGATGTTCTTGTTGAAGACTCAGCTCTTTGTGTAGATGCTCTGATGAATGGACATGGAGGACAGAACCATCAATCAGCTTCAATTGCCCACTTCCATCCCTATGCCTGGGCATAACGCACTATAAAAGGCCACTATACTGTGACCTGGGCCCAGAGGGGGGGAATTTGTTTGCATTCCTATCAGTGGAATGAAAGAAGAGCATGAAGGGATTGGGGAATAAACAAATAGATGGATGGATGAATAAATGAACAAAAGGAAAAATGGGTGGATGGATGGATGGATGGATGGATGGATGGATGGATGGATACACAAGCAAGCACTGTAGCTCTACAAGAAGCAGTAAGGACAAGCCACACATGAACTGAGGAGTTGGATTTACTCAACACTCTGCACCTGCAGCCATGGTAAAAACAATAGTAATAAATTCTCTGCTGCTGGTGGAGCTTTCGCTGGAAAATAAACAACAGGAGAATGCAAAACTGACAGGGACCCAGAAACTTCCATGAGATGCCTTTAATTTCCCCTGGCACTTCACAGACAGACAAACTGTCACTCTCCAGTGTCTAGAGGAAAAGAAAATTTTGCTGTGAGATGCAGGCACTCCTTCCCCACCTATATCTCCATGCAGGTGCTGTCCAGGAGGGTGAACTGGGAAATCAATGGTCGAGCATCCACAATAAAAGTGCAGTTCACCTGAAAAATGTGATTGCAGAACAAAATCAGAAACATGTAGCACATGCGAACACTTACCATGAAGAACTTGATAGGACTTCAAATGCATTTAAAACTACAAAATAAAAGAAAAAAGAAAACAAAACACAGTGGCCTGAGGTGGACTTAGGAAGCTCAAGGTTCAAACAGAATGACAGGCAGTGGTTGCCTGAGTCTGTCCGCCTGAGCCCAGAGACTCCTAAGAGGATGCCTGCTGGGGCCAGCACCTGGCTCTGAGGGTCTTCCATTGCCCATGATGAGTGGCCCCTTCCCCATGAGTTCTAGGGAGCCAGCACAATGCCCAGGAGATGGTCCAGGTGGACCTGCACACACTCGGCAGAAGCTGCAAACCCACACCAAGGGGAGGCTTTCCCCAAGACTAGGGTAGAAGGGGAAGACCAACCCCACTGACAGTGTCACCCTGAGTGAGGCCCATTCCCAAGGTCCGAGTTCCATGGATCAGATGTCAACTCCTAGGATAGTGAACAAGGAATTGGACTGCTGAGGATTGTCCTTGCAGCCCAAGGGGCTAGAGGGAGAGGTGGGATGACCAGACTAACTAGATGGTCTAAGTTCTGGAAGAACAGGAGCAAAGACAGAGTGAGAACCACAGGGAGAACAGCAGCTGCCTGAACCTGAGATCTTAGGAAACTTCCACACTGCGACCCCAGGTGAGGGCTCCATCTAAGGAAGAAAGTAGGATGTTGTCAGAGTGTCTCTGTTCAGCCAGTCAAGCTGAGAGCACAAGGTTCAGCTCACTGCTCTACTGGGAGCAGCTCTCTGCCTTCCCCCTCCAAGGTGGGAGCTATGGAACCTGGTGGGAGAGAGACTAAGACCCTCTTCTACCCCTGAAGTGTCTCTGAGATCTGGTGGGAGAGGGGCTAAGTCTCATCTATCCCAAGAGTATTCATGAAGAGTTTCTTAAACCTTCTCTCTGATATTACTTTTTATTTCATGGTGCTTTGGGTTATTTTAGTCTCTAACCTCTTTCATGTCTGGGCCTTCTTGCAAAGGGCAGTTGTCAATGTCTTCATCATGTTTCTTACAAACCGTGCGGCCCATATTCAAGTCCATTAAATACTTCCAAGAAAACACCTGTCAAAAAGAAAGTGTGGAAATTGCTATAAATACTTACTGTGAACTAAGGAGTAAAACACAACTAAATAGTTAAGCAGGGAAAAGATACAAATGTGCAGCTGCATGCATATGAATAATGATATACATGGGTGTACTTTTCCTTACTTTTCTTATTTTTTAATTTATTTATTGTTTCATTCGCTCCTTGATAGTCTCCATTTCTATTACAAAAAGATGTTCATGTGTGCACACAAAGCATGCACTAGAATCTCCCCTGCTATGCTCCTGATGGCTGATACCAGGCAACCACTTTGACAGTGCCATGAACACAGGGGAAGATGCGCACAAGATGGAAAGTTCCCCAGCAAGGAGCCTACACACGCTGCAGCCACACCTGACACAAGACCCGTCTCTCAGTTCTATGCCTGGTCACAGCTGAACATCAGAACACACAGAATGATTGCTGCTATGGAGAATAGGATAATGAGCTTGCCTGCCCTATGACTAGACATCAGAGCTGCACTATTCCTTTTGAAGGTCCTGGGGGCGGGGAACACCCTGTCTCTCGCTGTGGGAGCTGGCTGCACAAAATGGCTCATCTTGCAGACATACATTTGAGGTGACATTTATGAATCAGGTGCTGCTTGTGTATTTTTTAGCCTTCTACAAGAAATTACTGGAAGTTGTGATTTCCTCCTCTGGTTGGTGTGGCTCAGTTGGTTGGAGCGTCATCCCATGCACTAGAAGGTCATAGGTGTGATTCCCAGTCAGGACATCTTCCTAGATTGCAGGTTCGATTCCCATTATTGACACATATGGGAGGCAACAGATCAATGTATCTCTCTCACAATTTCTCTCTCTCTCTCTCTCTCTCTCTCTCTCTCTATCTCTATCTCTCTCTCTCTCTCAAATTAATAAAAACAAGTTTAAACATAAAATTTAAGAAAAAAGTTATGATCTCCTTTTTTTAAATATAGTCTATGAAAACTAGGGAAGAACTCAAACTCACAGATAAATCTCGCCAAAAACCAGCCCAAGCAGGAACATGCCTTTCTCACTGGACTGACCTGGAATTGTTTAGAAAGTTCATTCATTGGGCCTCAGGAATTCCTGCAGCTGACACATAATATTCACTTGTGCCTGGACACACATCAACAACACACCAGATACACAGACACCTTTGCATGCCCCGCCCCTCTGAATAGTCATCAGACCCTGAGCTAGGACAGGGTTCAGGGTCTGGTGCAGGGGCAGTAGTGTTGGTGTCCCAGGGGCCTGTGTAGCCTGCCCGGATGAAGCACAGGAAAGAGGCATTCATCAGGAAATGGGAAAGACTGAGGGGAGCTGGTGTCCCTATGGAGGGGAGGTCCACCCTCCTATCCGTCTCTTCCAGAGTGTGGTCAGTGGTGCGACCCTGTGACAGGGTACCTGGCTCAGGCCTGGCTGTTCATGGGGAACCAGAATCTGGGCATGGACAGAATGACTTGAGAACAACACTCTTTATTCAAGTCAATGTAGGCAGGAAGTGGTAAGAATAAGCATCAGTGGGAAGGTTTGCATAAACAGATGATAATGACACCTATGTTTATTTCAGGCCCAATCTCTTCCTACCCTTAAAGCTCTATAGCCCACTGAGGGTCCAGGCCTGGTGGGAAGTGGCATAGAGAACAGATATATATATATATATATATATATATATATATATATATATATATATATATATATTTCAGAGAGGAAGGGAAATGGAAAGATAGAAACATCAGTGATGAGAGAGAATTATTGATCGGCTGCCTCCTGCACAACCCCTAGAGGTCAAGCCGGCAACCTGGGCACATGCCCTGTCAGGGAATCAAACCATGATCACCTGGTTTATAGGTCAACACTCAATCCCTGAGCCATGCTGGCCAGCCTAACCCACTGCCTTCTCGACCTTCCTTAACAGGTTCAGGGATACTAAATGTCATATTTCTGCCTAGATCTCTCCACTTCGGGTCTGCCCTTGGTCCCACCGTTTTTCTCACACCCCACCTCAATGCATCCCACATCCACTTTTAAGCAGACCCAGACACCAGCATTTCTCCTGTTTCCTGGTGATCAGAAAACCATCCCTGCCTCCTGGTCTCAGCTTGCCCACAGGCTGTGGAACCCACTGTGCCCACAGCATCCAGAAAGATTTCACTAAAGCATCTGAATTACTTCCTCCCATGGGTCCTCATGACTCTGAGAATAAAATTCTAACTCCTCACCCGTGGCTCTGAGCATGCCCCAGCCTCCCCTCCCCTTGAACACTCCTTCTCTATGACACAGGTCCAGACTATTTGGCCATTTCCAGGATTCCTGTGGCTTGTCCTGGTCCAGGGGCCTCTTGGTGGCTGCCTGCCTTCTTGTCCCCAAACCTCCACCCTGTGACTTGGTCCTTCCAGGAGCACCCCTCAAAGAGTGGCCCTCTCTGACCACCCCCACATACCTTGCCTCCCAGGGCCTTGGGTCCCTGCACTCATATTCTTGTCCCAACCTTCCATGGTTTCACGCACAAACCTGAGACCTGATTGCCTCTCATCAGCGGCATAACAGTCCCATGACAGCATGTCTCTGTCTGTCTTCTCTGCCACCTCCCACCAAGCCTGGACCCACAGTGGCTGCCAGGTCAAGGCCTGCTGGCTTCAATGTAAGCAGGAAACTGCAGCACCTGCCTTCAGATCAGCACAGTGAGGCTCTCAGGAGCTTGGCCGAGGCTGCAGTCAGGCCCCTACACCTTTCCTTCTGGGGCTTTTGTCTCTAGCTGCCACTTCTCTTGCCTTTCTCCTCACTTGTCAGTCTCCCCCTCTCTTGAGAACTGCTTTTCAACGCCCCCCCCCCCACACACACACACACAGGGCAGCTTAGTGCTTCCTTTCTGCTATCTCCTTTCCTTCTTTACCCTGATTTTCAGGGGCTTCACTCGTTAAGCCAAACAGAAACTTGAATCACTTGTAATGATACCTTGCATTTTAAAAAATATTTACCAAAAGCAAAAAATCTTCCTTTCTTCATTTGCAGACCAAAGATTCATCCCTCCCAGGCCTGTTTGGGGAGGGGGGTGGGAAGGAAGGGCTTGGCGTGGAAGCTTACCTCGCGCTGGCTTCTCCCCACCCACAGCAGCTTGTAAGCATACTCATCCACCTGGGCTTGGTTGAACTGAAACATGGCAAACTCCACACCTATGGCAAATAATTGCATGTTCTTACTAATGTCCACAAACTGGGAACTGCAGACAGGAGGCCCCAGGGCAATGAGCCCCAGAAGCAGAGGCACCTTCAGGAGCATGCTGCCTGGTGTCAGCTCTGGAGGCCAGCAGCACGCAAGTGTTGAGTGGCAGCTGCTTTGGAGCTGCCTCCATAGCTCCTCATCCCACACAGCCCTGCCCCCAGAATCCGTGCGCTGACATGCGCCTTGTCCAGCTCCTCCTCTCCACTCCCTTTCTTCTTGTCACCAAACAGAAGGCAGAACATTTTCCAACCCTTTGTCACATAAGCCTTGAACTCAAGGACTTTCATGCCACATGATCTGCTCCCTGCACATTTCCAGGGCTGCCTCCTTCTGTCCCAGGCCAGGCCTGATAGGGCCTGGGTAGGGGTCTTTAGCCCCGCTAGCTTGCCCTCACAGCAGCATAGCGTGGGGATGACAGTAACAGGAGCGCTTAGGAATACCAATGGACCCTAGGTCCTGAGGACTTGATATAAAAGCCAAGTCAACCTCTGACCTTGGCTGCAGCCTACAATCTCAGGGAGCATCAGAAGGGTTAGGGAGAGGTCAGTGCACAATCTTCTACACTACCTCTGGCACCTGCTGACCTACTTGCTGGGAGGCCTGCCCAGCTTGACAGTGCAGAGAGGGAGTTCTATTATACTCGGATGGGTTTACACCCCCAAAGGGCCATCTCGCTGTGGTCATGGTCACAGATACGGAAACGGAGAGGACGCAAGAGGCTGCTCCCTGAGAAAACTGTCTGCATCCAATGAGTAAAATGGAAGAAGGGCATGGAGTGACTGGAGAATAAATGAATAAACAAATAGATTGACGGATAAATAAGTGGACACATAGACAACAGGATGGATGGGTGGATGGATGGATGGCTGGCTGGCTGGATATACAAACAAACCAGTGGGGATTTACAAGAAGCAGTAAGGACGAGCCACACATGAACTGGGAAGTTGGATTTACTCAACACTCTGCACCTGCAGCCATGGTAAGAACAATAGTAATAAATTCTCTACCACATGTTACTAGCAGATCTTTCTCTGGAAAATAAACAACAGGAGAATGCAAAACTGACAGGGACTCAGAAAGTTCCATGAGATGCCATTAATTCCCCTGTACTTCACAGACAGACAAACTGTCACTCTCCAGAGGAAAATAATATTCTGCCATGAGAAGTAGGCACTCCTTCTCCACCTTTCTGCATGCAGGTGCTGTCCAGGAGGGTGAACTGGGAAATCAATGGTCGAGCATCCACAATAAAAGTGCAGTTCACCTGAAAAATGTGATTGCAGAACAAAATCAGAAACATGTAGCACATGCAAGCACTTACCACGAAGAACTTGATAGGACGTCAACTGCATTTAAAACTACAAAATAAAAGAAAAAAGAAAACAAAACACAGTGGCCTGAGGTGGACTTAGGAAGCTCAAGGTTCAAACAGAATGACAGGCAGTGGTTGCCTGAGTCTGTCCACCTGAGCCCAGAGACTCCTAAGAGGATGCCTGCTGGGGCCAGCACCTGGCTCTGAGGGTCTTCCATTGCCCATGATGAGTGGCCCCTTCCCCATGAGTTCTAGGGAGCCAGCACAATGCCCAGGAGATGGTCCAAGTGGACCTGCACACACTCGGCAGAAGCTGCAAACCCACACCAAGGGGAGGCTTTCCCCAAGACTAGGGTAGAAGGGGAAGACCAACCCCACTGACAGTGTCACCCTGAGTGAGGCCCATTCCCAAGGTCCGAGTTCCATGGATCAGATGTCAACTCCTAGGATAATGAACAAGGAATTGGACTGATGAGGATTGTCCTTGCAGCCCAAGGGGCTAGAGGGAGAGGTGGGATGACCAGACTAACTAGATGGTCTAAGTTCTGGAAGAACAGGAGCAAAGACAGAGTGAGAACCACAGGGAGCACAACATCTTCCTGTACCTGAGGTCTCAGAAAACCTTGAGACTGGGACCCAGGGAGAGGGCTCCATCCAAGGAGGAAAGTAGGATGTTGTCAGAGTGTCTCTGTTCAGCCATCAGGCTGGGAGCACAGGATTCAACTCACTGCTCTACTGGGAGCAGCTCTCTGCCTTCCCCCTCCAAGGTGGGAGCTAAGGAACCTGGTGGGAGAGAGACTGAGACCCTCATCAACCCCAGAAGTGTTTCTGGCTCCTGTTGGGCGAGGAGACAGGACCTTCATTTTACCCCTGGAGTGTTTTTAAATATATTCTTAAGCCTCCTCCCATAGTAGAGTTCTTCTGTGAGATAATGGAAAACGTATACTAATATCCTGTCTAATAAAAGAATAATATGCAAATTTACTGTACCTCTGATCAAGCCATGCCCACAGCCATGTCCATCAGCCAATCAGGAGCAAATTATGCAAATAAATCCCAACCAAGATGGCTGCCACCACTGAGAGCAGGAGCGGGGCTTGGGTTTCCCCAGCAACAGTGGAAGCCAAGCTTTCTGCCTGCCCTTGCTGGCCTAGGCCTCCACTCAATGCTACAAAGTTTCAATTATAGAAGATACATAATCCCAACAGAAATGGCGACAGCCACGGAGTTGGAGAGAAAAGAGGCTAAGGTTGCTGCGGTGATGGAGAAAGCCAAGCTTCTGCAGCCCTAGCCTGGGCCTCCACTCTAGGCTACAAAGTTTCAAACAGAAATGGCTGTTGCCAGGGAGCAAGCAGAATGCTTGGCTCCACTTCACGCTACAAAGTTTCAATTGTAGACATAAATTAATCCCAGATCCCTGGGCCTCCGCTTAGGTAGCTAGGGGGCATGGCTGGCCTGCAAACCACCATACGCCCCTCGTCCAGGCTGCCCCATAGCCCAAGGGAACCCCCACACTGATCCAGGACACCCTTCAGGGCAAACCAGCTGGTCCCACCCATGCACCAGGCCTCTATCTTATCTAATAAAAGTGTAATATGCAGATTGATCATCACTCCAACACACAAGAGGGTTGCCCCCATGTGGTTAAAGATCCTGCCCCCATGTGGACACAAGATGGCCAGCAGGGGAGTACAGTGGGAGTTTCCAGGCCTGCAAGGGAGGGCATTTGTGGGCCATCAGGCCAGCAGGGGAGGGCAGTTGGGAGGGACCATGCCTGCAAGGGAGGGCAGTTGGGGGTGATCAAGCCTGCAGGGGAGGGCAGTTAGGGGTGACCAGGCTGGCAGAGGAGGGAAGTTGGGGGCAAACAAGCTGGCAGGGGAGCAGTTAGACATCAATTAGGCTGGCAGGGTAGTAATTAGGGGGTGATCAGGCTGGCAGGCAGAAGTAGTTAGGGGCAATCAGCGAGGCAGGCAGGGGAGCAGTTTGGAGCTAACAGTCCTGGATTGTGGGAAGGATGTCCAACTGCTCATTTAGGCCAGGATGGGGCCTAAATGGGCAGTCAGACATCCCTCGAGGGGTTCCAGATTGGACAGGGTGCAGATTGGACCAAACACCTGAACAGCTGAAGGCAATTCCCCAATCTGACAATGGATTCTGTACCTAACTCTACCCTTTGGTATGTATATTTCCATCTTGCCTTAGGACAAATTGTGTTAATAAAAAGCAAGGGTTCCTGATACAAGGAGAACTTGGTTTCTTTAGCCAGGCTCCTCTGCCCCCCTAAATGACTTTCAAAATTATGTTTTGTCTCTGGACTCTATTAATTTATGCACAGCTTCTCCAGCCCTTCTAGATGCCAGATCAAGTCCACCAGGGCTACCTATAAATTTTGAAGTGATAAGAACACTAAGAGCATTTTTGTTCTATTAAAGTGACTCTGGATGGGCTATTGGATGAGGATTGGGTGACAAAAAGAACAAATCATGATCAGAAGGTTAGAATTCTTAGCCCCACCAACCCCCTATCTTCCAAAGAGGGGAATGAGGCTGGAAATTGAGTTCATTATCAATCATGCCCACATGATAAAGCATCCATAAAATCCCAAAATATAGGATTTGTGAACTTTGTAGTGGGTGGACACATCCATGTACTGAGAGGGGACACCCCCTGACTGCATGTGGACAGGACTCCTGCTCTCTGGACCTCCCCAGACCTCACCCTGTGTAACTCTTCAGCTGGCTGTTCATTTGTATCCTTCACCATGTCCTTTAATAAACTGTTAAGCATAAGTTAGTGTTTCTTGAGTTCTGTGAGCTGCTCTTGCAAATTAGAGGTGGTTGTGGGAACCTCATATTTTTAGCCAAATCAAACAGAAGTTGTGGGTAACCTGGGGACCTACTATTGTGATTTGCATCTGAAGTGAGGGAGAAGCAGTCTTACAGGACTGTAGTCTTATGGGAAGTAGTCTTCTGTAACCTGTGGAATCTGACACTATCTCCAGATAGAATTAAAATTACAGTACATTGTAAGATATCTAGCCGGTGTTATAGAATTGCTTGTTGTAGGAACACCTCGACCCATTTGGTGACCAAAAGTATCAAGAATGAAGTATTATTCTGGGTGAGGAGTAAAAGAAAAATATAGCAAGACTGTAAGTTTTCTTTGCAATAAACATTTCTTGATATTATTTTTTATTCTCAGAAGATTCATGAGGCTTAGGGGCTGCTTTTATTCTCAAATCTTTTTCGCTCCTGGGACTTCTTGCAAGGGGCAGTTTTCAATAACTTGATCTTTTTTTTTTTACAAATTGGGTGGCCAACCTCCAAACTTCACTGTCCATAGCCCTTCTTCTTTGGCAGTTGTTGAACTCCAGTTTTTGTTCTCCATATTGAGACAAAGACAATGCCCTTTCTTCAGAGACATTGAAAATCACCACCTCTCACTCCTCCATTCACACCCCCACAGCCCTCCGACTTTCCCATCCCTCCCTTACAGGTCTATTTCAAGACAGGCAGAATGGGGATGAGACAGTTCCATACCATGTGAGAGGTCAGCACCACCCATTTCTCCCAAGGGCGGTGATGACTGCCTGCCAACCAAGTCCTCAGCATGGAGAGCAGTCTGGGTCTCCAGGAACGATAATTCATTTTTTTATATATTTTTATTGATTTCAGAGAGGAAGGAAGACAGAGAGAGAGGCAGAAACATCAATGGTGAGAGAGAATCATTGATTGGCTGCCTCCTGCATGTCCTGTACTGGGCATGCGCCCTGACCGGGAATCAAACTATGACCTCCTGATTCACAGGTCAATGCTCAATCACTGAGTCATGCCAGCCAGGCCCCAGGTAGAATAATTTATACATCAAGGAGTAGGTAGGCACATGCAGAGCAGAGCTGATGCCTTCGAAGGTCAACTGCAGTTCTGGTAAAGGTATTCTCTTTATTTTATTTTATTATTTTATTTTATTTTATTATTTTATTTTATTTTATTTTATTTTATTTTATTTTATTTTATTTTATTTTATTTTATTTTATTTTATTTTATTTTAGTTGGTAAAGATATTCTTGTAAAGCAGTGACCCATCATGCAGTGCTCTTGCTAGGTATCTACATATAAAAAGAGTTTCCTTCTGCATCCCTTTCTCTCTTTTCAGGCCTGGGCATGATCTCTCTAGAGAAGACCTGTGTCAGGTATGAAAGAAAAGCTATAAAATGGAGTTGGTATTGTCAAGAGACCAAACTAAAATGGAGCCAGAGATCTCCAGTAAACTGAACTAACACACTTTCTCCATCTAAAACTAAACGTTTAAATTGGGCTAACCAAAAGGCTGCATCCTGATACAGTTCCTGGAACTGGCTCTGCATCACTCAGCTCTCTATGAAAAGTTTTTCATCTAGCAATTAATCATGGATGGCATCAATCCCAGCTCTTTCAAAGCAACTTGTGTAATCACTTTGGAAGTGACGCTTTTTATGTCTTTATAAACTCTGTCCCTTTCTTTCTCCCTGGGAATCCAGTTAGATTTCTGCCTAAATCTGTCTCTCAAATTGCAATTTTTAAAACAAAACAAAACAAAAAACCAAATAAAACTTTTGTTTGCCTTGCAATTTTTGCTCAAAACTGATTAACACCTATGAGCCCTGTGGCCTGAAGCAGAAGTGGCCTTATTTCTTGGGAAGTTTTTCTGCAATCTTTGACGTTCAGGAAGTTTATATGAAGAGAAGAAAGTTTTTGTTACATTTGAAACAATATCGAATTTTGCAACCTGGCTTTGCCTTAAAGAATTCTTTCATCTTTTTTGTCCTCTAGTCCAGGGTTGAGCACTGCCCCTGTAAGTGTCACCATCGCTATTTCCCCTCTTCCCTGTGGAGGTCAGGCCCCAGGGGCAGGGCTATACGACTAGACCCACTGGTGGCTTATGCGTAAAGTAGAGAGCTGCTTAAGTTACAGCCCTGGAGGTTCTGCTGGACCCCAGTAACTACTGCTTTGGAATGGGGTTCTGGTCTGAGCAGATATGTGCACACTAACACCACAGTAACCAAAAGACAGAAGCAACCCATGTTCATTGATAGGTAAGTAGATAAACAAAATATTGTATATACATACAATAGAATACTATTCAGCTTTTAAAAAGACTCTTGAGGATATTATGGTAAGTGAAATAAGCTAGTCACAAAAGAACAAATACTATATAATTCCACGTATATGAAGTATCTAGAATAGCCAAATCCACACATAGAAACTAGAATGGTGGTATAAGTGGGAGATATCATTCTTCCTGCTTTCAAACTGTACTACAAAGATATAATAATCAGCATTGGTGCAACCATTAAAAAACATATATATAGCTGAATAGAAAAGAAAAGAATAGAATAGAATAGAATAGCGCAAAAATAAATCCTCATTTACATAGTCAATTTATACCAAAGGATATATAATGGTGTAAAGACAGTCTCTTCAATCATGATGTTGGGAAAACTGGGTAAATAAATGCCCCCAAAATGAAACTGGATCATTTATACCATAAGCAAAATAAACTCAAAATTAATTAAAGACTTAACTGTAAACCTGAAACCATAAAAGATCTAGATGAAAATGTAGGCAATAAACTCTTTGACATTGGTCTTGGCAATATCTTTTTAAAAGGCAAGGGTAACAAAAGCAAAATAAATGAGACTACATCAAACTTGAAAACTTTTACACACTACAGGAAACCATAAACAAAATAAAAAGACAATCTACTGAATGGTAGAAGGTATTCACTAATGATACATTCAAAATGGTTATTATTCAAAATACATAAGTAAGTTATACAATTTAACACACACACACCAAACAATCCAATTTTTAGAATGTCCAGAAGACCTAAATAGACATTTCTCCACAGAGGGCATACAGACAGACAGCCAACAGATATATGAAAAGATGCTCAATATCACTAATCATCAGGGAAATGCAAATTAAAACACAATAAGATAACACCTCATACCTGTCAGAATTGCTATCATCAAAAAATCAATAAAAAGCAAGTGTTGACAAAGACGTGGAGAAGAAGGAACCCTTGTGCATTATTGATTGGATTGCACATTGGTGCAGCCACTATGAGAAACACTATGGTGGTTCCTCGGAAAAATTAAAAATAGAGCCGCCATGCAACCCTGTAATACCACTTCTGGGTATTTCCCGAAGAAAACAAAAACACTATTCAAAAGGGTATGTGTACCCTATGTTTGCAGCATTATTTATAATAGCCAAGATATAGAAGCAATATAGGTACACATTTTTTTAAAAGGTAAATAAATACAATGGAGTATCATTCAGCCCCCAAAAGAATAAGAATTTGCCATAAGGTATTAAGAAATAACTAGAGGCCAGGTGCACAAAATTTATGCAGGAGGGAGAGAGAGGGGAGGCTGTCCCTCAGCCCTGCCTGTACCCTCTCCAATCTGGGACTCTCTGGGATCGGGCCTATATGGGCAGTTGGACATCCCTCTCAAAATCTAGGACTACTCACCTGTCTGACTACCTGATTGCCCCTAACCGCTTTTGCCTGCCAGCCTGATCACCCCCTAATCACTCCCCTGCCAGCCTGATTGATGTCTAACTTCTCCCCTGCCAGCCTGTTTGCCCCCAACTTCCCTCCTCTGCCAGCCTGGTCATCGCTAACTGCCTTCCCCTGCAGGCTTGATCACCCCCAACTGCCCTCCCTTGCAGACATGGTACCTCCCAACTGTTCTCCCCTATAGGCCTGGCCCGCCACAACAGCCCTCCTCTGCAGGCCTGGTTACCCCTAACTGCCCTTCTGTGCATGCTTGGGGCCCCACCAACTGCCCTTCCCTGCAGGCCTAGTCACCCCCAACTTCATTCCTCTGCCAGCCTTGTCACCCCTAATTGCCCTTCCCTGCAGGATTGATCACCCCCAACTGCCCTCCCTTGCAGGCCTGGAACCTCCCACTGTCCTCCCCTGCTGGCCATCTTGTGGTGGCTATTTTGTGTCCAAATGGGAATAGGATCTTTGACCACATGGGGGCAGCCCTCTTGTGTGTTGGAGTGATGGTCAATTTGCAAATTACTCTTTTATTAGGATAGAGGCCTGGTGCATGGGTGGGGGCCAGCTCGTTTGCCCTGAATGGATCAGAATCCGGGTTCCCTTGAGGTATGGGGTGGCCAGGATGAGGGGCCTATGGTAGTTTGCAGGCCAGCCACACCCCCAGCAACCCAAGTGGAGGCCCTGGGATCTGGGATTGATTTACCTTCTGTAATTGAAGCTTTGTAGCCTGGTGCAGGGCCAAGCCTTCTGCTTGCTTCATGGCAACAGCCATTTCTGTTTGAAACTTTGTAGCCTGTAGTGAAGCCAAGCCTTCTGCTCGTTTCATGGCAACAGCCATTTCTGTTTGGATTTATTTAAATTCTATAATTGAAACTTTGTAGCCTTAAGTAGAGGCCTAGGCTAGGCTGGCCAGGGCAGAAGCTTGGCTTCCTTCATTGCCCAGGCAACCCTAGCCTCTGCTCTCTCCAGCTCTGTGGCTGCCACAATTTCCATTGGGATTATGTATCTTCTATAATTGAAACTTAGTAGCATTAAGTGGAGACCTAGGCCAACAAGGGCAGGCAGAAAGCTTGGCTTCCTCCATTGCCAGGGAAACCCAAGCCTCCCTCTTGCTCTCAGTGGCCCCAGCCATCTTGGTTGGGGTTTATTTTCATATTTGCTCCTGATTGGCTTGTGGGTGTTCAGCAGAGGTATAGTCAATTTGCATATTAATATTTTATTAGATAGAATACCAGACTTAGTGAAATAAGTCAGACCAAAGAAAAAAACACTGTATGATTTCATTTATATTTGGGATCTTCAAAATCAGATCAAATGGATAAGCAAAACAGAAACAGATCCACAGATACAGAGGACAATCTCATGGTTGCCAAAGGGGAGAGAGTAAGGGAATGGGTAAAAAAAAATAACATCAATAATTATTTTTCAAGTTTATGTGTATATGTGAATTATAGGGATAAATTTTGTTAAACATCTTATATATTGTTTAAAAATATACCATGCACAAAATCAAATAATATTTGCAGATTTTTTAATTAAGCACCTACTATGTGCCAGACCTTGTGCTAGCTTTAGTGTTATCAGGCGAAACCTTATGCAGAAAACATTGTGTTCTCTATTTTCAAAAAATCCCAGCCAGCATGACTCAGTGGTTGAGCATTGACCTGTAAATCTGGAAGACATGGTTTGATTCCCAGTCACGGCACATACCTGGGTTGTGGAATAGATCCCTAGTAGGGGTCATGCAGGAAGCAGCCAATCAATGATTCTCTCTCATCATCAATGTTTCTATCTCTTCTTCTCCCTTCCTCTCTGAAATCAATAAAAATATATTTAAATAAATAAATAAAAAGATTTTATGAAAGATTTTACCACCAGCAGGGCAGGTCATTTGAGACAAAGAGAACAATCCTATCTAATAAAAAAGTAATATGCAAATTGACTGTACCTCCAATCCAGCCATGCCCACAGCCATGCCCATCAGCCAATCAGGAGCAAATTATGTAAATAAATCCCAACCAAGATAGCTGCAGCCACTGAGAGCAGGAGGGAGGCTTGGATTTCCCTGGCAATGGAGGAAGTCAAGCTTTCTGCCTGCCCTTGCTGGCCTAGGCCTCCACTCAATGCTACAAAGTTTCAATTATAGAAGATATATCCCAACAGAAATGGCGGCAGCCACGGAGCTGGAGAGAGCAGAGGCTAGAGTTGCCTGGGTGATGGAGGAAGCCAAGCTTTTTCAACCCTAGCCCCTAGGCCTCCACTCTAAACTACAATATTTCAATTATAGAAAGTAAATGTCCCAACAGAAATGGCTGCCACCACAAAGGGAGCAGAAGGCTTAGCTCCGCTCCAGGCTACAAAGTTTTAATTGTAGAACATAAGTTAATCCCAGATTCCAAGGCCTCTGCTTGGGTCACTGAAGGGCATGGCCTACTTGCAAACCACCACAGGCCCCACCTTGCCCAGGCTGCCCTATTCCCCAAGGGAATCCCCACCCTGGTCCGGGACACTTGCAGGGCAAACCAGCTGGCACCCACCCATGCACCAGGCCTCTATCCTACCTAATAAAAGAGTAATACACAGATTGGCCATCACTCCAACACACAAGAGGGATGGCCCCATGTGGTCAAAGATCCTGCCCCCATATGGACACAAGATGGCCACCACAAGATGGCCAGCAGGGGAGGGTCATTGGGAGTTTCCAGGCCTGCAAGGGAGGGCAGTTGTGGGCAATCAGGCCAGCAAGGGAGGGTAATTGGGAGGGACCAGGCCTGCAGGGGAGGGCAGTTAGGGGTGACCATGCCGGCAGAGGAGAGAAGTTGGGGACAAATAGGCTGGCAGGGGAGCAATTAGACATCAATTAGGCTGGCAGGGGAGTGGTTAGAGGGCAATCAGGGAGGTAGGCAGGCAAGCAGTTTGGAGCCATCAGTCCTGGATTGTGACAAGAATGTCCAACTGCCCGTTTAGGCCCGATCCTATCCGAATCATGCCTAAACAGGCAGTCAGACATCCCTGGAGAGGTCCCAGATTGGAGAGGGTGCAGGCTGGGTTGAAGGACACCCCCCTCCGCACCTGGTGCACGAATTTCATGACCGGGGCCTCTGATATACACATGAACTCCCAGGACAGGAATCAAAGTAATGGGTTAAGAAGGGAGAAAAAAGAAAAGAAAAGTAAAATGGCAGTTGCCAGGATTGGAGGAAGAATGATTAAGGTGTTATTTTCTAATGGGTGCAGAGTTTCAGTTTGGAGATGGATAGTAGTGAGGGTCGCACAATAATATGAATGTACTTAATAATATGAATGAACTGTTCACTTAAAGTCATTCAAGTGGTAAATATTATGTTATGTATGTTTTAGCATGATAAAAAAAAATCAGTGGCTCAGGAAATTTAGCATCGTAAAAGAAAGAAGCCTGTGGTTCTAAAGTACAGGTTGCTCTCATAATTCCCATTTTATTTGCCCTTTGGTGTTCCAGAGCAGAAAGGAAGAGCTCCCCTTCCCCAAACACACCCCGACTTCCACCTGCAATGCCTCTTCCAGTCCCCCAGTTAGCCTGAGGATTGCTGGCTCTTTCTAAAGCATTAGTGCTCTTCAAGAGCACTGGGAGCTGATATTGGCCACTCTCAAAGCCGTGTCACATGTCTCAGAACATCTAAGGCCTGCCCAGATAGATGTCCAGTTTCTGTACCACATTTGAGATCATTCATTTCCAAGGAACCATCAAAACTAAGCAGAACACAGCAGAATTACTGGCTGTTAGCAGCATGTTTTATTCTCTTGAGAGCTCTGAAAAGTATGCCAAGGTAGCAAAAATTTTTAAATGGTGCAAAGGAAAGCCTTTTCCTCAATAAGTTAGCCCTAGATCAGAACCAGAATCAAGCATCAGTGTCGTTATCTCACCATTTGAGAAATGATAGAAATTTTTTTCCAGCATCTGGCAAAACACTTTTGTGGGTGTTTGAGGAAGCCTTTCTAGAAGAAAATGTGGGTGCTGGAAAAGACAGAGATCTGGCTAACATTGTTCAGGTACTCAAGAACCCAGACAGCAGCTCCCAGGCCTCTACTCTCTCTCATCCCACACCTCTGACCTTCACGCTGGGATGATAAACTAGTGCATAAACATGCTTACTATAGGGACGGTCCTATTCTTTAGCTCTCAGCTGGTCTGATTGTTGCTATTTCAGATGTTGGGAGGGACACAGACATCTGGCAAGGCACCCACTGAGAGACTAGAGGGTCCTTTCTCAGGGGAGTGGAGCCTGGTCTGAGGCTTTGAGCAGATGTGGAAGGTGCATTCACAGAGACTGACAATGGCCACAGACCAGGACAGACCTATGGCTAGGTTTCTTCTGCACTGACAAGGATGTCGTGTTAGTGTACACATCAGAGAAATACAAACTTATAACAATTCTATAATAGAATTTGACACCTTCAAAGGTGTCAAATTTATAAAAGTGAATGAAAGACTAAAGAACTGTTCCAGATGGAAAACAAATGTAAGCCATGATTGTGCATCCTTTTGTTATAGGGGTGGTTGGGAGGAGAAAAGCCACCTTATTCTGGAAAGCCCTCCCTGCCCCCCAGCCCACAGAGCAACACACTCTTGATGGTCTATCATTGGCTGAGCCTGGGGGAGGCAGGCCCGTCCATTGACACTTGACCAGGTCTGAGGCTAGAGCAGGAGGGATGGATGCCGCCACATTTATGCCTTGGATCCCACTGTGGTCAGGGAGGAGAGTATACTTGCTTGTAGGAATTTCTCACTGACATTTTTGGGATAATGAGGCATCGTGTTGTCAACTTCCTCTCAAATGTTTCAGGATGGAAGTTCTTTGCATTATAACTATATTTCTGTACATTTAAGATCCTTTTAAAATAAACATTATTTTTAAAAATAAGTTTTTAAAAGCAAAATGGGGACATAGCAGTCCCCTGGGCTCATAGTGAGCAAAGTGGGGAGATGAGCCCACCAGGACATGGTATTGTCCCAGACCTGGGAGACAAAAATGGAAGCGATAGGTGTATCCTAGTGCAGTGTTGTGACCCAAGTCTCCGTATTCAGTAAGAGGAAAATATTGTGTTGCTTCTGACAAAGAACCCCTGTTTTTACTGAAGGATAAGAACTGCCAAACCAGAATTCTATATTCAGTGAAATTGTAAATAGACTGTGTTTAAAATGTTATCATATGAAGAAAAGCTAAGATAGTTCATTGCCAGCAGACCAGCTATAAAAGAAGGGTTAAAGCAAACTCTTCAACAGACAAAAACAATACCAAAAGTTAACCTGGGACAACAGAAATATAAGAGAACAACATAAATTTAAATATTTGGATAACATAATATAAAATTATTCCCCTCTTGACTTTTTAAAGTATATTTGACGGTTGAAAGCAAAAATCAAACATTTTATGGAGTTTTCGGTGCATATAATTTAATAGGCAAAATGATTCTAACATAAATGGGGGGAGAATAAGGGGATATCTATTATGGTAAGATTTCTACATTCCACCTTCAATAATGAAATAATGATCCTAAGTTGTCCTTTTATGGTTAGAAATGTGTATAACAATCCCTAGAGCAACAAATGAAAAACTATACAAAAGATATAGGTAAAATCACTATATTGAAATTAAATGTCCTACAATGTTCAAATAATCCATTAGAAGGCAGGAAAGCAAAATCAGAGGATGAAAACAGTGTGGTATTTTGCAGGGGACAGGAGATGGGGTGGAAGAGGGTATAGGGGTATAAATGGTGATGGGGAGAAAAGAAAAAAGAAAACAATAATCCTGGTAGCCTGCAAAATTCCAAACAGCTTTTTGAAACAGGAGGGGGAAAAAAAAGATTAAATGCAGCTTGTCATGGTTTGTGACAAGTGTTAAAAAAAAAAAAAAGACAAGATAGTGGTCCTTCCCTAGAGACTCCAGGAGGAATGCAACCCTGCCAACACCTTGATTTTAGGACTTCTGATCTCCAAAACTATGAGATCATAAATGTGTGCCGTTTTAAGCCACTGTCATTGGTAACTTGATAGGAGTGTCAGAAGAAACTAGAGAGCTGCCTAGAGAGCTCAGACGGGTTAACTAACTAGCAGTGGAGGTTAGTGGGGAGCCAGGAAGGCACCAGCAGAAGATTCAGCTTTAAAATTTCACAAAGTTTGGGGAGCACTGAAGCTGAAGCCAGTAGAAACTTTCCAGTCCCCTTTTCCTTCGCTAGTACCAGCACTAGGAAGGTCCTCAAACCCAGGGCTGTGAAATGGTAGAGGGAGAGTAGCCAGAGTAGATAGGGAAGGGGGGAAGCAATTACTTCTTCCCACATGCAGACCTCTAGGAGGTTCAAAGCTCTGACAATCTGGAGCAGTTACTGACCACATGGAGTATCTCCATTCCTGGGCTGAGGCCGTCTGCACTGTCTGAGAGTGTCTTAAAAGGTCCCAGGGGACAAACAGCATGGCTGTGTCCATCCAAAAGGACAATAGAGACTGAAAATAAAGCCACAGCATGACTACAGCTGCCAAGTGGAGCCTGCTTCCCATATAGAGCCATCTTCTGCTTTCTGGGGGCATCAGCTTCTCCAAGCGGCCCAGGCCTCCCAAGTTATGAATTATTAACTAAGAAGAAGAGGCCAAGGATTGGGCTTAAGGGAAAGCTTGTATCCTGGTTAGCCAGATAAAGTGGGGAGGGACGACAAGAAAAATCAGAGGGAAGGTCAAGAGGACAGGAAGGATGTGGTGGTGTTCACCCTGCTCACCTGTTCATGCCCCACTGCCCTGGCATCAGAGCCCCCTGTGTCTCAAGTGCTTCCTGTCGCTCTGGACCTCCCACATCCCTAGCTGAGGTGAGCTCAGTGAACAGAAGCACCTGGCCTGGCTTCTACCCAGATAATGCTGGGGCAGCAGGAGAAGAGGGGGTGTTGCTAAGAAAGCAACTCCCAAAAGAGAAGATGGGTGTTTGCATGGGTGTATGGATAAAAGACATGAACAGATGCAAAAGGGTAAGAGGAAGTGAGAGTGAGCTTGCCAGCCATTGCACAATCTCCCCTGCTCCTCAGGTTCAGCTGTGGATGAAGAGATGGGGAGGAGAGCTGTGGGCGTCCACCATGGATGGGCTTAAATCTGCCAGGCCAGTCAGGGTCCCTGGGAACCACGACGTGGAGGGAGCTCTTCCTAGGCTCCCTAAGCTGAGAGGCAATGGCTAGACCTAGGCAGGACCCACAGCTTCTACTGGCCATTCTGGTGGTCCTGGTGGCCTTCACCTACCAAGTAAAGAAGACCTTTATTAGTGTCCACGAAGTGCCTGCATCAGGAGCCCACGTGGTAACCACCCTGGAGTACGTGACCAATGAGTTCAACCAGGAAAGTAATGACAAGTACAACTTCCGGATTGTGCGTGTCCTGAAGGTCAAGAAGCTGGTCAGTGGGCTCCTCTCCCTTCTCTTCCCCGTTCCTCTATGCCAGGGGACTGCTGACACTCTGGGGCAAGTCCATGCATGTGAAATTCAGCCTCATTTAATGTGAAGTGGGCATCTGAAGAGAAACATAAGTTCACTGATAAAGTTAAGTTGCTTAAGTGGTGCCCAATACCAGAGTCAGTACATTGTGGTCCAAGGGCCAAATATGCCTGTTGCTGCCTCTATAATTCATTTTATTGGCTCCCAGTCACACCATGTGTGCTATGTCCTATGGACTGCCTTTGTGCTGTAATTGCAGAGTTGAAGCCATGTGCCCCCAAAGGCTTAATGTTTGCTCTCTGGTCCTTTGTAGACAAAGTTTGCAGACCTTATACAGGTATAATTGGCACCATTTGGGTTTTCCAATGGATGGCTTTGTTCACAGAATGGTTTTAGTGAGTTATCCTCAAATGACAAAAGGAGGCATGGGAGAGAGATGGTTAGGGGAGAGAGGGGCCCATTTCTTTATCCAGGATAGAGTCCTTGCCCTTTAGCACCATGGGGAAAAGGTCCCACCCCCAGAAGCTATGGAGGAGAAATCCTTTTGTCTCCTTGCCACTTGCTTCCCACAGGTTACTGACCACATGGAGTACCACGTGAACTTCGAGATGCGGCGGACCACCTGTCTAAGGCTGGAGGCCAACAACTGCAGCTTTCAGGAAGGGGAGCTTTACAAGGTACTGAGTGAATGCACCTTAACTCAGGGTGACCTCATTTTTAATGAGTTTTACCTGTGGTTTTAGGATGATGTGGGGTGGAATTATTGGGGATGTATTTGAGCTTGCTTAAAAAGGATGCAGGGTAACAAACACCTGCTTTCTCAAAACAGAGCAGTGAAGGTGAGAGTGGTTCAGATCTTGCCTGGCAGGTCTGGCTCCTTCATTGCTGGAAAAATAATGGGGAGGTCGAAAGGGTTGAGAGGGGGAAGCTAAGTGGCTGAGCTCCAGGGAACACTCTGAGGCTGAAGGAAATAGTTATTTTAGCAGACAATGGGACCTCACAGGTGTGCCCTGATAAATTCTGAATATCAGCCTGATGTTAACACAAAACCACTGGGCTACTGGCCTCTGTCCCTTTCATCCAGCAGTGTTAGAGTGGTTGAGGAGATAAGACAATGAGTTCAGAGATAGTTTAATGGATGGTAGGAGTGGGTTGGGGTAAGGGAGGTCGAACCTGTATGTGTGTGATCTGCTGAGGAGCCACTCCCCCAACAGTGGCTTAGTCTCCCCTCCTCCCCCACCCACGCTTCATTCCCACCCAGTGTTGTCACAGCTGAGGGAGGCTGGCCAGACATTCATAGTTATAGTGTGCAGTCAGGATGGGCCCACTTGCATGGGGCCTTGAAGATCTCAAAGCCCACAGGCCCTGAAAATCACTTCTCTTTACCCAAATGAGTTAGAATGAGGATGATCCTATGTCCTACCCTGCCTGGAACAGTCCTGACTTGCACCTGGCTTCTTAGTGTCATCACTAATGGCATCCCCATTTGCTTACCACATGCATGTCCTGGTTCATCAATTATATGGTGACCCTAGTTATAATGGTCTCGGGTGTTCTCAATGTAGAAACGTGTGATCAAGAGCTCCCTCTGCACTTTCGTCACAAATAATTCTTCAAAACATAGCAAAATAGACTTTTTTAGTTCTTACCCGGAGAAGATCATGAAATCTATTAACAAAGTAATTGAAGATAGCAGTAAAGTAAAATTAGAGGATCTTATTGATATGAGAAATTTAATTGGTGGAATTAGTATTCTTATTTCTATTTTAGGAAAAAATGTAAATGCATAGTTAAGCCTCCCACCACCAGCACATCCCCCAGCCTGGACTTTGAAATGAAGAACAGGAAAACAAACTGACACTAAAAAAAATGATAATATGCAAAATTTATTTATTGGTTTTTCATTATGGAAGAAGGAAGTTAAAAAATAAAAGAACATCTTGAGAGAGAACAGGGGCAAGTGTGTGTGAGAGAGAGAGGAGTGAGTATATGGATAGATAAAGGAAGAATGGGAGGAAGGAATAAAAGATGGATGGACTGGGTGAAAAAAAAGTGAAAGAAAAGAAGGCTATATTGATGGAAATAAGGATGGATGGAGATGGATGAGAGGATGTATGGAAGGATGGATGGATGGATTGATGAAGCCAGTACAGGTCAAGTAAGAAAAAGTGTGAAGTAAACAACACTAATAAAAATGAAGAGGGAAAACTATCAGTGAATATATGCGGTGTTGACACTTTATTTCTAGTCTCTAAGTTTGACTACAAATAGAAGGACAATCTCTTGAATGACCTCAGCTCTAATACTATCAAGTGATTAAAGTCACAATAAAGAATAAACCATCCACATGTATTATATTTCTCTGTTTCCCCCTTTAAAATTTCCATCTTGCATGTTATCTTTTTAAAATATTGCTTTTTGTTTTTTTTGTTTTTTAGCAAATTGAGTGCTTTTACTCAGTGTTTGCTGTTCCCTGGTTTGAAAAGTACAAAATTCTGCGCAAAAATTGCACCAATGGCTAGGTGTCCTGGAGCACACACCTGTGGTCACTCTGTTTGAAAGTATCCTGCAATAAGCAGTAATTCCCTGTACAGGAAATAAATGTTTGTCCACCTATTCTCTTAATGTTCTTAATGTGTAGAATTCCATTTCCCCCAAAATTCTTCAGTTCATAATATAATCTGAAGGTCTTCCAGGCAGGGCAGTCGTGGGGTCCAAATGCGATGACCTGAATAGTTTCTGGTCTTATAGCTTACACAACCTGCATGCTAGCAGAATTTCAACACTATCCTCCAGGAGGTTTCTTTATATTAAAGCAAAATGGGAAAAGGGGAAAGAAGAGAGAAGAGGAAAGAAGCTCTAAGCCAATAGAAATTGTCAAGTATGGCCTATGACGGCATCTCTGAAGGGTCCAATAAAGAGTATCTTCTTTCTTGTTTAAAATGCAAAAAATACAAACAAAAAACAAAAAAAAACCCCACAGAAATAATATAATTAACTACAAAAGCTAAAAGGCCTTTGTGGCTGATAAGGACTAAATTGGGAGATGTGCCTTATTTTTATAGGCAAGTGCACTTTCTAATACCAAATTCTAGAATTAAACTTACACACCCAGCATCAGCAACGCTGGACCAGAGCAGATCTCTTCACAGAGATTCCTCTCTTGGAGTTGACAAGGAAAATGTGTGCCCACACTGGGAAAGGACCTGAACTACAATGCCCATTTTTTTCTCAAAGAGGCCAATTTGATTAGGTTCTCCTGGAGAAAAGTGATGAGGACAGCAGAAGCAGGAATGTTATGTAAGGGGCTCCTCTTCCATAGGAGGCAATTAGCAGTGGAGAATAAGCATCACCCAACAGCGTGATTCAGGATTTTAAACAAAGTCACCAGGCTCATCTCTCTACTCTACTTCTCCCCTTGCAAATGTTGCTCTGTGTCCTTTCGCTATAATGAACCACAGCCATAAGTATGACTCTATACTGAGTTCTGGGAATCCTTCTAGTGAATCTGATACTGGGGGGTTGGTCTAGGGCAGTGGTCAGCAAACCGCGGCTCACGAGCCACATGCGGCTCTTTGGCTTCTTGAGTGTGGCTCTTCCACAAAATGCCACGGCCTGGGTGAGTCTATTTTGAAGAGGTGGCGTTAGAAAAAGTTTTTAAAAAATTGGCTCTCAAATGAAATTTCAATTGTTGTACTATTGATATTTGGCTCTGTTGATTAATGAGTTTTGCCAACCACTGGTCTAGAGGGTCAAAAAGACACGTGTCAGTCACTGAGTGGTATGTGCACTGAGAAGAAACAGAACTCCCTCAAGCTCAGTTCAGAGGTCAAGATGTGCCTCAGAGATACGGGCTGATGTAGAAAAAGTTATGAGATTCCTCAAAATATGTAACAATATTATGCTCAAATTGAACCAGACCTCTAAAGACCACTGTCTATGTACCTGAGTGAGTGTGAATGTGAGAGTGTGTGAATGTGTGTGTGCGCTGTGTGAGTGTGTGAGTTAGTGCATATATGTGTGTGCATGTGTGGGTGTGTGTGTAGCGAGACCCTGCTGAGGGGGATGAGGTCCTTCCAGAAGTCTGTAATAGAAAATGCACAGCACAGCCATTTAAGGTTTCATTGAGGATCTTTGCATTTACTAGTAGGCCTCCTGACAAGAGTTGTTCCAAAGTTCGTAATGGTTGATCCAGGGCACAGTGTATACCAAAAAATCGCAAATGAAACTCTGTGGAAAGAGAAAGACATGATCAGCTTTCAGGGAAATCTCCTGCCCCAAGACCCTCAGTGGGAGTTTAGAACCATTGCTGAGGCTGCACCTGGCATTGTGGGTGGGGAGAATCTGCTCAGTCATGTGAAGGAAAAATTGGGGTTTAAGGCCCCTGGAATGTCACCTGGGGCTCCCTCTGCCCACCTACTTGTCAGCTGGAGCAGGCACAACTGGAAAGCCCTCCTGAGACCCTAGTCCCCAGGCACATGCACTCAGACACAGGGAGACTCCTATTTGCCAGTAGGTGGTGCCATCAAGAGGAACCAGGAAAAGAGTGAGCAAATTCTTGAAGACAAGGAGGCAATTCAACAAACCTCAGGGGCCTAGAGAGAGCAAGCCATGACAGAACAAGGTCTCCACGGAAAGAAAAATGCTGCTTCCACTGAAGGCTGGGAGTGGGCCAGGAGACCTGGAGGCCAGGGCCCAGGCCTGTGCCATGCCCAGGGCAGGGGGGCTGTCCAGTTAGAGAGCTTCCCTCCTACCCCCCCCACCCCCACCCCGCACCTCTAGTGGTTTCAAGAGCCCTGGGGCAATGCCCTGGCTATGCCCCAATCCACACAGCTATAAAAGCTGTCAATGGCCAATTTGTGTTAACTTTTAAAGTTTTGACTTTTCTCCCTTTGATTAGGAGTCTCTTTTCAGATGACTGCCACCACACACCTTTTTCAACTTCTTCTCGCTTTGTCGGGGGCATGAATGACTCTTTGTGCTGTTCTTTTTGCACTTGGTCCGGCTAATCTTTACAGTGGCCAGATACTCCACTCCTGTAGTCAGCTACAGAAAAACAATAGCACTGTTATTTTTTAGTCAAAGCACCCAGTTGCTGGCTCTCTCCAAGGAAGGCTAGAATGGAGAGTGAAGGCCCAGGAGCCACATCTCCGAGCCTGTGTCTGACTCACCCACCAAGCATGGCCCCCTCATCTCCCTCCAGCTTGAGGATGCTCAGTGGCACAACCCATTTCCTGGCTCTGCACTGGACTCACTGCGACAGGCATAGATGGATCGCACCTATCCTCCCTGCATCCTCAGAGAAGGTAGGCAACACATTGAGCTTGGCTGACTGGCAGTGCCAGAGCACCCCCAGGTCTGCACACTTGGTCCTCGTAATGCATAGAGCCAGCCACACCTTATTTCTCTGCTCTCCCAGCCCCTTCAGCCATGTCCTCCTTCCCTTATCTCCTTCCCAGCCAACCTGATGGGAGGGAGTCAGCAACACAGCTCAAAACATGAGCTTGGAGAATTCAAGTGGGCTGCAGTGTAACTTATGGCTACACACCCTTGCTCCCAGCCAAGGACTGGAATTACAGTTCAAGTACTTTGCAATCAATTTTAAAAGCCAAGAGAAGTGCAGCTGATTGGACATATATCTAAGGAACACAGAAGAAACAACATAGAGACTGGTAAGAGAAGGGGAGTCACGGAAAGCAGGACCCCCCTTGAGCAGGTGCTTGACTGAGAGGCTGAGCAATATCAGCAGCATTATTTACAGTAGCCAAGATCTGGAAAGGTCCCAAGTGCCCATCAGCAGATGAGTGAATAAAAAAACTATGATAGCCCTAACCAGCTTGGCTCAGTGGATGGAGCATCAGCCTGCGGACTAAAGGGTCCAGGGTTCAATTCCAGTCAAGGGCACTTACCTTGGTTGCAGGCACATACCCAGTAAGGGGGGGGGGGTGTGTGCAGGAGGCAGCTGATCAATGTTTCTCTCTCATTGATGTTTCTAACTCTATTCCTTCCCCTTCCTCTCTGCAAAAAATCAATAATATATATATATATATATACATACACACACACATACACACACACACACACACACACGGCTCGGTGCACAGAATTTGTGTATTGGGGGTGGGTGATTCCTCAGCCCAACCTGCCCCCTTATACATACTGGGAGTCCTCAGGGGATTTCTACTGACCTCTCACCCCTGGCCAAAGCTTTAGGCCTTGGGCACTCAGCCATCACCCTGCAATGGGGCCGATGGCTGGCTCCATTGGGGCCAATGGCTGGCTCTGCCCCAGCTGCCTCAGCCCCACCCACCCGGCCCTGGCCTTAGCCCTGGTGGTGACCGCACAGCCCCAGGGGCAGCCCGCACTCTGTGGCCGAAGCCCTGCCCCCCCCCCCCGCCTTGCGTGTGCCCTGGCCCCGGCCCTCATGGCCTGGGCCACCTCAGTCACGCTCCTGCTCCTGATTGGCTAGTGGGCATGGCTGGTGGGTGTAGCGAAGGTATGGTCAATTTGCATATTGCTCTTTTATTAGATAGGATATATATATATATATATATATATATGCTATGGTATATTTACACAATGGAATCCTACATAGCTGTAAAAAAAGAAGGAACTCTTACCTTTTGCAATAGTATAGATGGACCTGGAGAGTATTATGCTAAGCTAAATAAGTCAAAGAAAGATAAATACCATATGATCTCACTAAGATGTGAAATCTAATGAACACAATAGTCTGGTATACAAAATAGAACTGGAAGCCTGGACACATGGATCAGACTGACTACTGCAGGAGAGGAGATGGATGGGGATGACTGGATAAAGAAGGTGAATCAATTAGCTAAAGATCATATATGCATACCCCATGGACACAGACAATAGTTTGGTGAAGCCCAAGGGAAGGGTAGGTGCCTATGGGTGAAGGTGGGCAAAGTGGGGGAGAAAGGGAAACATCTGCAACAATGTCAACATTAAAATTTTTAATAAAAAACCCATAAGCTTGGGAATCTAACTGGTTTGGAGCATGTGTTCTTTATACAATAATGCTGTGACCTTGAGCCTAGCAGCCTTAGTTTCCTCACCAATAGAGTATAGATAATAATTATGCCTATTCTAGGAGTTGTTACATGGGTTAAGAGAAGCATGCAGCCGAAACCGGTTTGGCTCAGTGGATAGAGAGTCGGCTTGCAGACTGAAAGGTCCCAGGTTCAATTCTGGTCAATGGCATGTACCTTGGTTGTGGGTACATCCCCAGTAGGGAGTATGCAGGAGGCAGCTGATTGATGTTTCTCTCTCATTGATGTTTCTAACTTTCTATCCCTCTCCCTTCCTCTTTGTAAAAAATCAATAAAATATATATTTTAAAAAGAAAAGCATGCATTTCACTGAATGCACAAAATACATTTCAAAGTAGCTACATAATTATGAGTTATTAAATGTTTTAACAAGTGTTGGGAACATTACTCTGAAGCAGCAATGGAGTTGGGAGAGTGTCAAAACAGAGACAGAAGAACTGAGCTCAAGTTCTGGCTTTATCTGAGCGAGTAGAGTCCCTCCATCTACCCACTGAGTCTCAGTTTCCTCGTCTAGAAAGTGGGAAGAATGGTGCCCATTTCCTCTGATGATGTATGGAAACGGTGAATATACAAACCATGGAGAATGCATACAAGAGCCACTTCCTGTTGTTGTGATTTGTCTTCTTGTAGTACTCATGTTCAAGTGCAAGATCCAAAGATGCAAGGGCGAATGACTGGGAGAGCCTTTGGTGGCAGGTAAGCCCCACACACAGAGGTGAAACTAATGCATGGTTTGTGTTGGAAATGGCTGACTTTCCCAATAACTGCATGAACTAGTCACTAGAGAGCTCTGCCTGGGGAGGGGAGAAGCTCCTAGAAGGTCCTGCTTCCTTATCCAAATGTAGTGGGCAACCACATAAGAAGGCTGTACTCCCTGGTGTGGTGATAGAGGGAGAGAGTGCTCACACCGCCTGAGAGGAAAGCACCTCAAGGTGTGCAGTGTTTCTGGGGAGAAGGCCTGAGGGAAGTACCAGCACCTTGGTTCCCACAGCTAAGGGAAGAACCTCAGGATGCAGGGCTCCTGACTTCTTTATGAAGTCTTGGCAGCTTGCAGGGCTTGTGCCAAGCACTGTCCCATTGACGTTCAGCACGTTCTGCATGTATGAAGAAACTAAAACGTTGGCCATAAATTCAACTAACATTCCAATGAATGCAGTGCTTTCTTATTCATTATAAGAGTTGACTGTTACATAATAATAGGAATAATCATAACAATACAAATATTTTCATAAATGCTGCTTCACTCTTTCCTGCTTACTTTGCAAGTGAGTTAAACGGCGGCTGCAAGTATAGATAGCACTTGACCAAAATCCCAGGATTAGGAAGATCTGGACATCAAACTCAGAAGGTGCCCACCTCCTGTATCCCTCTGTGATAACACAGCCATGCCCTAACAGGTGTGGGGATGCCCAGGTTTCCTTGCCCCAGATCACTCAGCTACTGAAAGGTACATTCATTCTGCCAGAGGTAATTGTTAATGACAATGGATTGATTCCACAAAACAGGCCTCCTGAGGTGACCAGATTTATCCTTGTGAAGACAAGAGGCGAACAAGCCAACTTCCACAGGAAATTTGGTCAAGGGCTGCCACCTTGTGGCCAAGTCACCTCAATGTCCTAGGCTTTAAGAAGCCACAATTTTGTGTCAAGGGTGAGCTACTGAGAAAGGACAAGCTGATGCCTATAAGGCCCATTTGTGTCTCATTAACACTGCCCATCCCTTTCTGCTCCCTGCCCCGGCTGTTTATCCCATTCCCACCGTTCCTCTCTAATCAGCCCAGCGATTTTCAATCCATGTGTCGCAAGAGGCACAGTGGTGTGTTGTAAAAAAAAAAACATGCAATACCTGACCATTTAGACAGGGGCACTAGTTTCTTTTCCATTAGATTGTCAAATAAAAAAATGACAGCAGCCAACACAATTATAGCAATCCAATGTGAATGAATCAAAATTATACCTATTTTTGGTCAGATAGGCAAAAAATATATTTTTTGATGTGCAACATGATGTTACTAATTACTTTATGTGTGCCATGATATGAAAAAGGTTGAAATCACTGTTCTAGTCTATGAATTTTTCTTATTAGTTCAATACTACATAATTGAACTAAGATGTAGTATTGCCTTTGACCTAATTTACATATTTTACTGATAAGGAGAAAATTCTGAGATGTTCTAAATTAAATTACAGAGGTCAGAGAGTGAGAGAAAAGAGACAGAACAGTTCATCTGTTAATGACTGAAGGTCAACTAATAAAGACTGCTCACATTCCTTCTGTCTGTTGGAATTTCAAATTAATTTCCAGTTGGCTATTTCTACAGATTCTTTTAGCCAGGAACCATCAAACTCCAGGAAGCTCCACTTATTGTTCACACATGGGCTTTCCAGAATGCTGCCCACAGCCCATCAACAGAATGGACCTTTCTTTTTGCAAACTCTGCACCTACTTTAGAGCTGGCCCTGCTTTCTCCCACCACTTTGCCTATAGCTAATGTAAGTTTTTCTTCCCCCTTCCCCTAGTTGTATAAAAATGCTTGCAGAGTCCAAGACAATGGATTATATGTGTCTTTTCCTTCAAACCATCTGCTGGTGGTTTGGACTTCATGCCTCAAGATCAAACTTTCAGTCATGGAAGTTAAAATTTTTGCTTTTAACATTATTATCTGGCCTTGAGGAGAGGTTAGACAAACAAAAATTATTTTCAAACAACTTTTTTCATCCTCTGTCATCCTTCAATTGATACCATAAAATTTTACACAAAAAACAAATAAAAGAAGAGATGATGTGATTGAATCCTAGCCCTCACTCTCCTTGGTGTCCTCCTGCTAAAAAAAAAAAAAAAATTTAGAAACACCCCTCTGCATAATTCATTTTCTATAGAAGACAGCTAGAAAGTACAGACTTAGATTTTACAGCCCTGGACATTGAAAGGGAACCTACAGAGAACACTTATATTTTGCCAAATGATATTGTTAGAGAAAACAGTCTGGACCTGATGGTGGCACAGGTAAATGCGGTACCAGGAACTTCCCACAACCACATCGAAAATTACAACTGAATTACATAACAACCATTGTTCAGAATGCCTGAAATTTAGCTTCACAGAAGTCCTATATCTAAGGATATAAAGAAGAAGCCATGTTGAGATTGGTAGGAAGGGTGGAGATATGAAACAAATTGGTTCCATACCCACATGTGCCCACTAAAAACCAGGAGGGATATTTTGACTACAAAAGCTAGAGGAGTAGCTTTCTCCCAGACAGAAATGCTGGCAGATATTGTTCCTTTTCTGAGTCTTTTGCCCAAAGAACTGGCAGTCAGGAACCATATCTAAGTCTCCATCAACCTGGCTAACACTTTTCACCCTCCCCTAGTAATTCCCTGAGACATTGCCCCACCCAACTTTGGGCCTCATTCAAGCAGTTTCCAGTGGTTTTTCCATACAAATGACCTCTTTTGGCTCATGCTTCAGATTTTTCTAAAATCTCTCAAACAAGCAGTGTCTGGCTTCTGCATACCCTGTATATAATGCTAGGTGGCTCCAAGGTCAGCACTAGTGGCAGCCAGACTTGGTTCACAGTTTGGCTTTTTCTGGACACTTTCTAGTCCAGGAAAAGTAGCAACCATCTGCAGATCACTCTGTAGCGCATGCTGGGTAGTCCCAAGCTGGGCACAGGTGGTGGCTGACCTTGTACCTTCCAGGAGGTCTCAGAGCCAGTGCACATGGTAGACAGCTTCATAACATGACAGATTACAACCCAAAAACCTTTTTGAGTGCCACACCAATGGTGCAGCCTCAGCAGGCACCAAGCCCCATTGAAGAAAGTCGTCTTCTATGGAGTCAGCCCCTGCAAGCAGCTCCCCCATTGTAGTTTCCACTAGTCTTTGCATCCAATCCCTCCCAGTGCTGTGCCAACATCAGTCCAGGCTCAACTGCAATAGGACAGTGCCTACAGCCCACACAAGGGCCACACCTAAAGCACCCCACATGGGTGAGTGGGGAGGCTGTGCTCCTGGACCCTGCCGGACACTTACTAGATTAGGCCATTCTACCTAGTCTAGGATACATGCCAGCTTTATATAATACATAGAAATAAACACAAGGAAGCAGCCAATATGAGGAGGTAAAGAAACAAGTCCCAAGTGAAAGAATAAGAGAGATCTTCAGGAAAAAAACTAAATGATGCGGAGGCAAGAAAGTTACCAGATACAAAGTTGAAAACAGTGTTAATAAGTATGCTCAGGAAACTCAGTGAGAACTTCAACAGCATTAAAAAAGACAGTGAAATAAAAAAAAAAAAAAAAAGAACCAGCAGAAATGAAGAAGCAGTGTATTAAATCAGTAATTTGGAATATAAGGAAGCAGAAAACACCCAATCAGAACAGAAAAAAGAAAAAAGAACCCAAGAAATGAAGATAGCGTAAGAAGCTCTTGGGATAACTTCAAGCATACCAACATTTCCATCATAAGGATGCCAGAAGGAGAAGAGAGAACAAGAAATTGAAAAGCTATTTAGAAAAAAATAATGATGGAAAGTTTCCCTAACTTGGTGAAGGAAATAGACATAGAAGTCCAGAAATCACAGAGTTCAAACAAGATGAAACTAAAGAAGCCCACACCAAGACACATCATAAGAAAATGCCAAAGGTTAAAGACATAGAGAAAATCTTGGAGAGAACCAAGATGGTGGCATAGGTAAAAACACCTATCTTGCCGTCATACTCAGCAATTTTAATACTACAACTTAACGAAAGAACAAACACCTTCCAGAATCACCATAAAGCTGGCAGAGTGAAAATTCCACAAATAAAAGTGAAAATAAGACACTGTGACTCAGAGGAGCGGTGGTGGACAGCGTTGAAAGATTCCCGCAGAGAGAGGTTTGGAGCGCGCGCCAGCAGAGAGGGCGGGCAGCTGAAAACCGGCCAGTTTTCTCGAATGGGGAGACAAAGACGTCCCACTGTACTGATTCTCCAGCTCTGGGCGAAGTCCAGGGAACCAACTCACTATCATACGGGGTGAGAACTGGACAGTGGGAGGGCACGCCGAAGCTCCGGTGCTGCCGGGTCTGCCGGCTTGTGGAGAAGGCAGCTTGCACGAACAGCTCTGCTGCGTGACGGCGCAGAGAGTGCTCTGCGACTTGCCCTCTCATTCGGGAAACCGACAGACTGTTTTGTTTTATGACCCTGGGTGAGACGCTGGGTGTGCAGACTCATTTGGGGAGAGTCTGAATTCCCTGGCAGCTGGTGGAGCTTGGCAGCGGCTCTCTCTCAGAGGTGCTGGCAGCCATTGCCCCGAGAACAGAGTCCCTGGGGCCGCATAGGGCGGAGCTAACGCTGTCTGCTTGGCCCAGAGACTCCGCCCATCTAACCTGAGCACAGCTGAACTTCACAGACAATTGGCCTGGAGGTCAACCCCTCCAAGTGCTAACAACGATTAACCTGAGCTTAACTTCAGCAAGACTGTGCAACCCATATCCACCTCAGGTAACTGGGGAGGCTGAGCCACTGTTCCTAGTAGGAAGTCTACCACACAAAGCTAATTGACCAACTCAGGGAAGCAGCCACCATGCAGAGACATGGAAAGAAATCAGATATGAAAGAAATGGAGGGAAAAAAACGACTGGACATGGAATTCAAAACCACGGTTATAGGGCTTTTCAAGAGGCTCCAACAAAAGGTCGAGGCCTATAAGGAAATAAGCAAGACCCCAAAGGAAATGAATGAGTCCTACAAGGAAATGAAAGAAACCCTCAAGGATATGAACGAGACCTGAAAAGAAATGATCAAGACCAACGTGGAAATGAATGAGTCCTACAAGGAAATGAAGGAGACCCTCAAGGATGTAAAGGAGACTCTCAAGGATATGAAAAAGGACCAACCAGAAATTAAGCATACACTGAGTGAAATAAAAAATATTATACAAAGACCTAAAAGTGCTCTGGAGCACCCCAAGAACCAAGTTAAAGATTTGAAATACAAAGAGGCAAAATCCACTCAGCTGAAAAAGCAAGAAACCAAAAGAATCCAAAAAATTGAAGATAGTGTAAGGGGCCTCTGGGACAACCTCAAGCATACCAACATCCGAATTATAGGAGTGCCAGAAAAAGAGAGAGAGCAAGACAATGAAAACCTATTTGAAGAAATAGTGACCGAAAACTTCCCACACCTGATGAAAGAAATTGACTTAGGAGTCCAAGAAGCGCACCAAACCCCAATATATAGGAACCCTAAGAGGACCACACCAAGGCACATCATAATTAAAATGCCAAGAGCAAAAGACAAAGAGAGAATATTAAAAGCAGCAAGAGAAAAACAGATGGTTACCTATAAGGGAGCACCCATACGATTTTCAGCGGATTTCTCAACAGAAACGATGCAGGCCAGACAGGAGTGGCAAGAAATATTCAAAGTGATGAACAGCAAGAATCTACAACCAAGATTACTCTATCCAGCAAAGCTATCATTCAGAATTGAAGGTCAGATGAAGTGCTTCACAGACAAGAAAAAGCTAAAGGAGTTCATCACCACCAAACCAATATTATATGAAATGCTGAAAGATATTCTTTAAGGAAGAAGAAAAAGGTAAAAGTGTAAATTAGGAACAACAAGTACACATCTATCAACAAATGAATCTAAAAATCAAGTGAATTAATAAGCTGATGAACAGCATAAACTGGTGAATGTAACAGAATCACGGACATAGGGAGGGAATGGACTGACAACTCTTGGGGAGAAAGGGGGTGTGGGAATTGCAGCAAGAGACTGGACAAAAATCATGCAACTATGGGAGAGGACAGTGGAGGGGGATGAGGGCGGAGGGTGGGATGGGTACCAGGTGGAGGGGAACTATAGGGTGAAAAGAAAAGGGAACAATGTAATTAATAAACTGAACAATAAAGATTTAAAAAAAGATTACTGTTTTGAATAAAGTAAAAAAGCAAAGGTAAAAAAAAAGAAAAAAGAAAATCTTTAAGACAGCAAGAGAAAAGCAGTTAGTTACCTATAAGGGAACTTCCATAAGTTTGTCAGTTGACTTCTCAACAGAAACTTTGTAGCCAGAAGAAACTGACATAAATTATTCCAAGTGAAGAAAAACAAGGACCTGCAACCAAGATTACTCTACCTAGCAAAGCTATCATTTGGAACTGAAGGACAGATAAAGAGCTTCCCAGGCAAGACAAAGCTAAAGGAGTTTATTTACTATAAACCCAATTTTATGGGAAATTTTATAGGGTTTTATTTAAGGAGAAAAAAACATTAAAAATATGAATAATAAAATGGCATTAAATATGTATCAACAATTACGTTAAATGCAAATGGATTAAGTGCACCAATCAAAAGATATACAGTGATTGAACAGATTACAAAACAAGACCCTTATTTATGCTGTATGTATATAAGGGGCTCATTTCAAATCAAAAGACACACACAGCCCTGGTCATTGTGGCTCAGTTGGTTGGAGCATCATCTGTACACAGAAAGGTGGTGGGTTCAATTCCTGATCAGGACACATACCTCAAGTTGCAGGTTCAATCCTCAGTCAGGGTATATATAAGAGGCCTCTATTACATAAGTCTCTCTCTCTCTCTCTCTCTCTCTCTCTCTCTCTCTCTCTCTCTCTCTCTCTCTCTCTCTCTCTCACACACACACACACACACACACACACACCAGTCTCTCTCTCTCTCTCTCTCCCCCCTCCCTCCTTTATTGTCTCTAAGAAATTCAATAATAAATAATAAATAAAGTAAAATAAATAAGACACATGGAGACTGAAGGTAAAGAGATGGAAAAAGATATTTCATGAAAATGGAAACAACACAAAACAAAAAATGCAGGGTAACAACACTTATTACCAAACCAAATAGACTTTAAAATAAAGACTATAACAAAAGAGAAAGACCTAATATCTCTATATCTGGGTATTTATTCAAAGGAACCCAAAAACACTAAATCAAAAGGATGTATACATTCATATGTTTATTGCAGCATTATTTACAGTAGCCAAGATATAAAAGCAATTTAAGTGTCCATCAATACATGAATGGACAGCCCAGCCAGTATGGTTGAGCATCGATCTATGATCCAGGAGGTCATGGTTCTATTCCTAGTCAGGGCACATGCCCAGGTTGTGGGCTTGATTCCGAGTGGGCAGTGTGCAATCAATGGTTCTCTCTCATCATATTTCTATCTCTCTCTCTCCCTCTCCTTTCCTTTCCGAACTCAATAAAAATATATTAAGAAAAAAATAGATGAAATGGTAAAGATAAAGATCTATACAATAGAATTTGATTCAGCCATAAAAATGCATTAATTCTTGTCATCTGCAACAACAGGGACAGACCTAGAGGATATTATGCTGAGTGAAATAAGCCAGTCAGAGAAAAACAAGTAGCATATGATTTCACTCATATGTGGAATTTAATGAACAAACTGCACTACCAAGCAAAATAGAGGCAGGCTCATAGATAGAGAGTAGGCAGACAGCTCAGAGAGGGGTGGCCATGTTCCCATGGGGGTGGAAGGATTAAACAAAATAGAAAAACAAAACAAAACAAAGGCTATAATAAAAGACAAAGAAGGAACCAGCATTTGCATCATAGGGGTGCCAGAAGAAGGAGAGAGAGCAAGAAATCAGAAAGATATTTAGAAAAAGTAATGACAGAAAACTTATGCACAACAATGTAGTGATTGCTGAGGGGAGGGAAGAGAGGAGGTGATGGAGGGCATGCAGGGGATAAATGGGGATGGATGGTGACTTAACTTGGAGTGGTGAACACACAGTGTACAGATGATGTGTTGTAGAATTGTGCACCTGAAATCTGTATCATATTGTTTACCAGTGTCACCGCAATAAATTCAATGCAAAAAAATGGGCAAGAATAGTACTACTAATATTCAGAGAAACCAAGATACCAACCTGCATATAACTTTGAAGTAGCTTGTCTACTCGAAATAAGTAGGTGTCATTGCTTACATTGTTGTAGTTTTCAATGAAGAATTTGAGTGTTGAATTCATATTTTTCTTGCTTGTGGATTTCTCTTGGAAGCCTCCCCACCTTTGAAAGTGACCCAATTTGGCTGTCAGGACCAGAACAGCCAACAACAGAAGGTTTCTCCAGCATTCAGCTCCCATGTCTGCAGCTTCAGAAACTCCTGTCCACTGCACCTTCAGGCTCGCTCACTGCTCATCCACAGCCCTCGCCAACGCAGACTTTCCCGGAGACAGCTGCCTGCATTTAAACAGAGACTAAGACCTGGACTTCTTTCTTTCAACACCCTGCCCACAACTGGACTGAAGGACCAGGCAGAGAAATCTCTCTGCGTGACTGTCCAACCCACTCTCAGGTCAGGTCATTTTCCACACCCATTCGGTTCTTTTGTGTTTCAGACAGGAGTGATTTCTAAACACCTACCAAGATGAGTCATACCATCTCCCTACCTTTACACCTACAATGGAAGAAAGACTCAAAACAGACCTCTACAGTGCTTTGCAATAAGACCTGGTGTATTGAACAGAGAAACGCCATTCATGGAAATAGGGAAAGGCTTATGGAGGACATGATATTTGAACTGCGATATAAAAAATCAGGAGCATGGGACAGGGTCAAGGACATTCTACTTACCTACTTTGGGTTCCAACTATCTCACCCAGCCATCAACTATTTCCTATGCTTCTCTAGAGGTTCTCTGTACTCACCTGCCAGCTATTCACCACCGATTTCTGCCTGTTGTATCTCACTGTGCCTGCAGGCTCTGGTACTGGCTTGAGCTATCTTAGTGTAACCCCAGCAGAGCTTTGTGAGGTAAGCCCACCTCCTTGTGAGGGAGGAATACACTGTGAACTTAGCTTATTCCGAATGTAATCATGCATTTGTGATGGTTGCCAAGTGGGAAGGACCATGGTAGGTGAGTGAAAAAAGGGGAGGGATTACATTGTATAAATTGCTGGTTATAAAACAGACACAGTGATGTAAGTAAAGCATGGAAAATATAGTCAGTAATACTGGAATAACTATGTATACCATCAGATGAGTACTAGACTCATTGAGGTGATTACTTCATAAGTGACATAAATGTAAAGTAACTATGTTGTACACTTGGATCTAATATATGTCATCTGTAATTTAAAAGTTAAAAATAATATTTTTCAAAAAAGGGAGTTGATTTCTAACGTTTGGGTGTTGCTTATAAAGGGGAGGAATTTCTCCTGTACCCTCTTTGGGTCTCTGGGTTGGCCTAAGAATTAAACTGGTATAAGACAGAGTAACCAGAGAAAAACACACACATTTAATTGAATTTTACGTTTATGTGGGAGACTTGACAAGAGAATGGCAACCCAAAGAAGTGATTAGAGCAGAAAGCTTGTATGCCTGAAGACAAGAAACAGATTTGTAAAGAATTGACAAGACAAAGGAGTTTGGGGTAGTAGGTGGTAAAGAAGTCTCAAGCTTTGTTTATAAAGCCTTCATGGCACTAAATTCCCCACCTCTAGTGATAAAGATGTTTTTCTTCCTTCTGGTACAAGAAGAGCACTTTACACAGGGGACTTTTGTCTCTTCCTTTCAAAGGAGAAGAGTATGGGAGGTCAGAGTGTCTTTCCTGCTTCTGCTGTTTTCTCAAACTCCTTCAGATTCCTCTTCTGTCTCTTTCCTCAGTAATCACTCTATCAGGTTTGTCTCTCTGCCTTGTCACCTCTGATCACCTAGCCTCTGAGCATGGACTGGGGGACAGTGGGAATTCCTGTAGGTTTACTGTGGGAAAAAGAGAGAGAGAGAGAGAGAGAGACAGAGACAGAGAGAGAAAGAGAGACAGAGAGAGAGAAAGAGAAAGAGAGAGACACAGAGAGAGAGACACACACAGAGAGAGAATGAGGGAAATACCCAGAAACAGAAGAAATTTGAATATATATCCCTGAAACCTTAAATCACAAGTTCTAATTTAGAGGAGGCAGTCCATTCCACCTCCTTTCCAGCTGACTATGTGGGAGGATCTAGAATTGTGTTAGGATAATCATGGAGAGTTCTGTTAATGAAAAAAAAAAACAAAAAACAAAAAACATTGAAGCCTGTAAAGAATTTTTGTGAGTTTATTTGAGCCAAACTGTCCGACAGATGCCGGGAAACAGAACCTCAATGAATTGAGAAATGCTACGGAGAATGGCGGTTACATCTATATTTATACATGGCAATCAAAGGAAAGGGACGTAGGTGAGTTACATGAAATCCATTGGTGATAGATTAAGGAGGTGGGATTAAGCAAAGCGAGGAAACCTCTGCCATAGGGTAAAAAATGAAATAATGGACATGTGTTTTTTTTTTTTACAGAGATGAATACAAGATACTTGAATGTAATTAACAGTGGGCAATTAGCTTGATAACAATAACAATGAGGAAATGCCATTTGTTGTGCCCTGTGGGGTCTGGGGTAAAAAGGAAGTTACAAGTTACTCAGACATCTCACAGATGCATTATTTTAGAGACAAAAAAGCAAATGGGCTCAGGAAAGAAGATCTAGGTTGATCTTTGTCAGGGAAAATATCTGCCTAGGACATGACTATCCACTGTAACCTGTTTGTAGTTAGATATTTAATTTTCAAACCATCTTTTGTGGTTATTTTAGGTCTCTGAGTTTGCAAGACTGCCCCGCAGACCTCCCATGAGCTTGTCAAGTTAGCATGTGAATCCTTTCGTCCATAGTTCTTACTGTGTACACTCCCTGAATCCTAACTCTAGAGACCCTGATACAAAAACCTAGTGACTTAGGAATCCAAGAATTTCTTGGCCATTCTTTAGAGTTTCCATACTGAGCCAAGTTTGGGAACTGTTTTAATACTGATGCTGCACTTCAGAGCTTTTGAGGTGGCCCTGCTCCATTAAATCTCCATGTTACTGGGCAGGGACCATCCAGAACAGGCATACCTCTGGCCGGCCTGTGGTGTGTGGGTTCTTGACTTCATACAGGAGAGATTTCACAGCATAAGTAGAGGTGATGTGTTATGCCCAGATTTCATGATCCCCAAAGACCACCAGGGAGCAGAGTCCGATGCAAAAGCAAAAGAGCCTTTATTACAAGCTCGAGCTTGGCTCTCGCCCCCACCAATGAAGAGGCAGGATGCAAAAGAGGGCGTGTTTCAAAAGCACAATGATTTTATACGGAGGTGGGCCCAGACTTGAACCGCTAAGTTGGCCGATTCCGATTGGTTGGGTGATGGCTGGGGCTAGTGACGCAAATAATCCCTAACGCACGTGACCTGTCCTTTGCTCTTGATTGGAGCTCAGGTGCACAGTCTTTCATGATTGGCTAATTCAAAGGGAGGGGTTGGTCTTTGTGATTTCAAGATGGCAGCCCCTAGGTAAGTTTACACATCATGCGGCCAACATGGTGGCTGCCAAGTCACACAGTCCAAAATGGCAGCTGTCTAAATTGTTCTTTGCAGTCCCGCTCTGCCTTTTCAGATGTAGACAGTACTTTGATTAAAGCTAGGGACAGTGAAACAGGAAGAGCTTAGGATAGAAGCAACAGGAGAGAGAGGAGGAACTGCTTCAGCTGTCTCGAAATATTACAGGAAAGAAGTGAGCCAAGGTGAAGCTCTGTCAGCTCATTGGAAAGTCAGAGAAAAACGACCATGGAGACAAGTTCAAAGGGTTATCCAGGGGTGAGCTGCCACTCCCCATTGCTCCTCTGGTTGCAAGTCTCCTGGGGTCCCTTAGTAGATGCATGCCCGGTGGGGAAGAAGAGGGAAAAGAATGGTATGGGCACGCTCCTGGGAGGGAGAGCTTTGCTGGGCCTTTTGTCTTGAAGGTTTTAAAGCCTGGAAGTTTAGGGGAGGTTTCAGGGGGAGATCTCATACAATATTCATTAATTTTATGCTTATATACCAAACTGAGATTAATTCCCATAATTTCATCTGTCCTTATATATTGGCACATGGTACTAATTGGACTTCCAATATCTATCTCTTTGAGTAGGATTATTTAAACCATTTACCCTCTGATTAGGAAGGTGAAGTGCAAACTGATTACTCTTGTGTGCTTGATTATGGAAGGTAGGATTTTGTGACTTACTAATTGGCTATAAACTGTTAGCCATTTATCTCTCTTAGTTTCCCTATTCCATGTATCAAAGAATTTTCCTAGCTTCTTACTATCTGCCTCACTCATAGACTGCTCTGTTTTTCAAGTTCTTACATTCTTTTTTGTTCTTTTCAGTTTTCCTCTTTACTCCTGCATTTACTGCCACCTCCAATTTCCTGCCCCGGAAGTACACAAGTTAGAATAATTCATGTCGTAATAGTAAATAAACTCTACTTGAAGATCTGAGATTTCCTTCTGCTTTTGGAATCCAGCTGATATGGTTGTAATTATTAATATTAGGAAAGGAGCAAAAAGGGAGGCCAGGGATTATAAGCACAGCCATCTGGGCATCTTCACTAGGAAGCTGAAACTTTAGACCCTCCAGGAAATCACTGACCCATTCCCCAAAGATCACTAGGGGTGGGGGAGATGGACACATGTGCAGTAAAGTCAGGGTGACGTAGGAAAGGTGCCTGTCAGTCAAACTTGGACAGAAATCGTTTGCTAGAAGGACTGGGGCCACTGCAAGCCTGTGAAAATTTGGGGATATATAATGCCAAGACAAAGGAATTCTCACTCTCTTGGCTCTTGTCACTCTCTTACCTTTTCCCACGTTCCTCCATAATCGTGTCACCCCAGAGGCCCCACAGCAAGATGGTCATGCACACCCCACATGCAATGGACTGATGGACTGCGGCAGGGAACACACACTAAACTAGCCTGCTGGATTAGACTTGCCCCAACATGGAATGGAAACTGTGGGCCATGGCTTTAATCCCAGCCCTGCTAAAGAAGGCAAAGCTGGACCACTTCCTTGGTGGGACCAACGAAAATGGAACCTGGAAAACTCAGGGATTTAATTCCACAGAAATAAAACTTTCTACAATATCTCATCCTCCAAGTCTCAAAAAATTCCCTTTCTCATGATAACGCAAGAAGCTCACTCCCCTCCCCCAGCAACAGATAGGTACACGGATAGCTCCCTGCAGATAACACGACAATGCATAAACTCTTTGATGTTTGCTTTAGTTATCTTGCTAGGGGTTTAGGCCTTCTTGCCTTGCTCTCAAAAGCAGACTGCATTTCTTAGATATATTCTGTGTGGCAGAGACCACAGTGTACTGATTAATAGTTTGAAATTGTCACAAGCTCTCATTTGGCAGCGATCTTTATATTTGCTTAGCCACCTCTGCTTTAGCACTGCCATATGTAAACAATCTAGACTAGGCTTTGTATTAAAAACAAAACAAACAAACAAAAACTTCCTCTGGGACGGTCCTGGAAATCTTTGGCAGACAATGGCATCTATCTATGGTTACTTCTCCTAGGAGATTAGAATTTTCCCTGAAAGTCAGAAAGTGTGTCCCAGGAGATCCACTGCCAATGGAAAACATCCTGTAAAGGATAAAGAGAGCTCAATGGCTTACATCCATGGAAAAGAATTCGGTCAATAAAAACAGTGGATTATGTATATATTGCATATATGCAACTCAATTACAACCAAGCAAGAGAGGACCATTAGAAGGTTGCAATCTGGGGGGCCTGAAAAGTAACTCTGAATTTATATTGGGAGAAATGATTCTTCAATGTCTTGCCCAGGAGGTAAAAATGGCTCTTTCTGCCAGCTGTTATTGGGTGAGTAAGTAGGTAACTGGGCATCACACAATTAATGAAGTTATTTGTGTGTGTGGCTACTCTGGATTTCCTTTTGCAAAACTAGACCGTAGGTTGAGCATTCCATTCTGTGATCCAGGTATCTCACTCATCTGTCCCCTAACAGGGCTGGCCACGTGTCAGTTGTGCTGAGCAGGAATTCCTGAACCAAAATAATGCTGAGTATTTAAGGTGATCTTTCTGGAAGCCAGGGGTCATTTTCCACTTCCCGCTTACTTAAAGGATTAAAGTTCACCTTGGCCTAGGACCCCACTGCGAGCGCTAGTGGTCAGGGAGTTCCGACCCCGCCCTGGCCAGGTTCTTCAACCTACTGGGAACCGTCCTTGACCCCGGCAGAAACAACCTACGCGCTGCGCCTGCGCTCGCGCCTCCAGGGTGGGTCCCGGACTACAAATTCCGGCAGGCTGTGCGCACCATGCCTGCGCTCACCACGCCTGCGCTCGCCGCCTTGCGAGAGATCGAAGGCGTGGTAGGCGCACCCGGCTGGCAGAGGTGGCTGTGGCGGCGGCGTTAGGAAGTATGGACAACGCAGGGAAGGAGCGCGAGGCAGTCCAGCTGATGGCGGATGCCGAAAAGCGACTTAAGGCCTCCCACTCCTTCCTCCGAGGGCTGTTTGGGTGAGCGTCGGGCCGCGCGCGTTCAGGGGGGGTCTCCATCCCAGGCCCATCCCGGTCGACTGCCTCCCAACGCTTCCCTCTGGGAGCCTCTAGGGCCCCCACACCTCTGCACAACGTGGTCTCTCAAACCCTTAGCCCCAGGGCCCTGCAGCCCCAACGCACCCTTCCCGAGATTCTGTAGGGCCCACAGAAACTACTCCTGTGCCCCACTATCCCCTCGGGCACGGAGCTGTCATCGCGTTTGGTGAGAGGATCCCACGGCCTTAGGGGTCCGCGGCAGCCGGGGTGTGCGCTGGCCTTAACCGCAGTGGCTGGACGGATCAGTTCTTGTTGCCTCTGCTGAACTCGCGTAGCTAGGGAGACCTGTGTGGCGTCGGCGCGAGGCGGCCCCGGGGAGTCCGAGGGGCTGCACCTTGGACCCCTGGCTCGAGCATCTGGGGAGCGTCTGGCTGGACGATGCGCCCCGCGGTGGAGCCGACGGCCCCCAGCACCCCAATCCCAGCGTCCGTGTACCCATTTTCATTGCGCCAAGTAGACATTTGATACATACTCGTTAGATGGACGAATGTTTTCTCGGATTGTATTTTTCCTCCACTAGAGATTGATGTAATTGTCAGGGCCTCCTGTTTGATTAAAGGATAACACAGCTGCTGTTTAAATTAGCGTCTTTTTGGGAGTCACTTTCATTTCCTGTAATTCTTTCAGGCTCTTTCAGGAAAGATCTTAAATTCGGACTTTCCAGAAAGCAAAGCCTGCATTGACAGTTCTTGGAAGAATTACGGGCAGGTGAATATGTGAATGATTCAGCTGTTTAGAATTTGAGAGGCAGAAATATCGCGGGTTTTGTTGTTGTTTTTTCCCTTTTGAAAGTGAAGATCCTCTGCTGACACTAGGAACATATTTTTTATTCTTGAGAAGGGCAAGTGGCCCATACTCAATTGCATTATTAGACGAGGTTTTATTTGTGTACAAATTCAATTTAGAATCTGCTTGTTTTACCAGCTTCATTCTTCAGGTTATAGCACTTGAACATTGTTGACACATCCCCAGGAACTGCTTAAATGCAGGCTCAGCAATGCACAGCAGTGTGGGGTGCAAAGATACAGAAAGATAAGGCATCCTGTCCTCAAGAGCCTTTCCGAGGGCATGTATCTCAGCTGGATTCAAAATTCCTCATGTAATGTGTAGTTTGAAATATAATGAATTCTAAGTTTGTTCCCCTTTAAAAGTTACCACAGTACATAAGGAACACTGCCCAATACTTGATGCTAACACCAAACAGTAGCACTTTTCTCTGATTCAGAAAAACGTTTAAAATTTATTTAGGTAAAATGTATGTCCTAGTGTCTCATGTCAGAATTTATGTCCTAGTGTCTTATGTCAGGAGATGTTTTAATGTCACAGCATATTTCAAGCCAGGATGTCCTTCCCTGGAAGAGAATTTGTAATTGGCAGGAGGAAAAAAGCATGACAGCACTCGATGCTTGTTTCAGGGGAACACATTGCCTTTTTTTAAAGAAGTGTTGCATTATTGTTTTTGTGAAACTAGGCCAAATCTTGTCATTAATCCTAAAAGGATTTTGAAAAGCCTTTTTTTTTAAGGCTTTTTTTTGTTTTGAACGAAACATCTATTTTTCCTTGGCTGGTAATCACCAGTTTTTCTGTTAATATTTTTTCCCATTGATTTTTAGAGAGTGGAATTGGGGGGGGGGGGGTGAGAGAGAAGAGAGAGAGAGAGAGAGAGAGAACGCCCAAGAGAGAGATTCGGTTGCTTCCTGCATGCAGCCCTACAGGAACTGGGGATCCAGCCTGCAACCAAGATATGTGCCTTTGACTGAACTGAACCAAAGACCCTTGAGTCCACTGACCCACTCTCTAACCACTAAGAAACCTGGCTAGGGCCCAGCTGGTGTTTTGAGGATGTGGCAGCCATTAAAATGTGCTCAGCATTTTGCAAATATTTTATATCATGTATTCAGTCTTAACTACACATTAAAACCTATTCATCTTCTTCACTCATTGTTTACCCACCACTCATATTGTGTCCATACCATGTCCCCAAAACTATTCTATAGCTCTTCCTTTCTGTGGCTTTCAGTAAAAGTAAATGAAAATATTCATTGTATATTCTCAAGAAAAAAATCAGTCATGTATTATTTTGTGTGCGAGGCACAAGTCCCATGCTTGTTTTAGAAATGTCAGTGTTCCTTTCCCACATCCCTCCCATAGAAAAAGAGATGCCAAGGAGACACAGCCATCACAAGAAACCAGTTAGGGAGCGGTGTTTTGCGTTTTTCCTTGACTGTCAGTTCAGCAGTGATGGGTTTTGTAGTTATGGGATTAAATTAAAACCCTTTCTGAATGGGTTACCATAGTATAGCAAAACTGCCAGCAAAAGAGGAGTGTTTTCATTTTATGTTTTTCCAGAGGCGAGCTATTGAATTTGGTACTTGATTTTTAAATTCCAATTTAGAATCTTAGTGAACTGCTTAGAACAGGGGTAGGGAATGTCTGGCCCTCGGGTCATATAAGGCCTGTGAAATCATTTGGTCTGGCCCTACCAGGGCATTATGGTTGAGTTGATTAAATGTTTGGCAAAATATAGCAGGCTAATTTTTTAAAAAATATATTTTATTGATTTTTTACAGAGAGGAAGGGAGAGGGATAGAAAGTCAGAAACATCGATCAGCTGCCTCTTGCACACCCCCTACTGGGGATGTGCCCGCAGCCAAGGTACATGCCCTTGACCGGAATTGAACCTGGGACCTTTCAGTCCACAGGCTGATGCTCTATCCACTGAGCCAAACTGGTTTCGGCAATAGCAGGCTAATTTTTAAGTTGATACTTTGGTATGGCCCGAAAATGATGTTATGAATATCCAAGTGGCCTTTGGCAGAAAAAAAGGTTCCCAACCCTGGCTTACAAGGCTCTCTAAATGAACTGCTTAGTGTGGCCTGGGTTTGACAGTAAGATAGTTTTGAATGGCTAAGGCCTCTCATTATTTTCTCCATCTTGTTACTAGGAGACCAGATTGGAGATAGACTGCACAGTGCACATCAGATTGGCCTTTTTCTGTGTGCGTTTTTGCAGTGTTCACCATTTATTCTCTCACTAGAGGCCTAATGCACGAAATTTGTGCAAGAGGCTCACCCTTCGCAGCCCCGGCTTTGTCCAGAAGGTCATCCGGAAGGACATCTGGGAGGTCGTTCATCTGTCCAGTCTAATTAGCATATTATGCTTTTATTATTATAGATTCTTGTGAGCCCTGTGAAGTGCATACTTGTTTATAAAAAGTAGGCATAACCCAGTGGTTGTGTGTGGCTCTAGAATGTAAGCCCCAGGGAGTCCGTCATATTTTATACTGTGGCTTACCTCAGTGTGGTGAACAAGCGAGCATCCCTAAAAGGAATCATGGTTAATTAGGGGAGACCTCCCCAAAAAGCCAATAGAATCACACACAGAGACAAAGAGTGGGAGCTTATGCAACAGAAGTGAGCGGAGCAAGCATCTGGCACCAAGTCCCAGGCACTGGCAACATCACAGGTGGAGAGGCAGGTGTCATTCTCAAGCCAGGTGGCTACGGCAGGCACATGTCCAGTGGAGTGGAAGTCTGGCCGGGCTCTGAGCATGATCCATGGTACCAAGCTCCAGGACTGGGTGATTAGAGCTCTGAGTTTTTATAGCCCAATGTAGGCCTGGTGCATGAAATTCGTACACTGAGGGACGGGGGTTCCCTCAGTCCAGCCTGCTCCCTCGCAGTGTGGGATCTCTCTCACAGTCTGGGACCCTCGCTCCTTACCGCCTGCCTGCTTGCTGCTCCTTACCTCTTGGCTTACTGCTCCTTAGTGCTGCCGCAGAGGCGGGAGAAATGGTAGAGGCACCCACCACCGCCACTGAACTTGCCAGCCATGAGCCTGACTTCTGGCTGAGTGGTGCTTCCCTGTGAGAGCACACTGACCACCAAGGGGCAGCTCCTGTGCTGAGTGTCTGCCACCTGGTGGTTAGTGCACATCATAGTGACTTTGTTGTTCCATCATTTGCTCTATTTGCATATTAGGGTTTTACTATCCTATCTAATAAGAGTAACATGCAAATGTGACTGTACCTTTGCTCCTGATTGGCTATGCTACCAGCCAACCAGGAACAGGGGCGGGGCCAAGTGGCACGAGTGCTGGCCCCCGGGGTGGAGATGAAATGGTGGTGGTGGCAGGGAGCTCCCAGCCCCCAGGGCTGGGTGGTCGCAGGCAGCTGGGGCTGAGCTGAGCAGGGCGATGGCTGGGTACCCAAAGCCTAAAACCTCACCAGAGGCTTTAGGCCTTGGGCAGGCTGGGAGTGAGCCATCAGTTGGACATCCCCTGAGGGCTCCCAGTATGTGAGAAGGGGCAGGTTGGGTTGAGGGACCACCTACCTCCAGTGCACAAATTTTGTGCACCAGGCCCCTAGTCCTATATAATAAAAGAGAAACATGCAAATTTGACCATACCTTCGCTATGCTACCAGCCAATCAGGAGCGGAAGGTGGGGCCAAGCGACACAAGCACCCGTTCCTGGGGGTGGAGACGAAGCAGTGGCGGCAGCAGCGAGCGCCTGGCCCCAGGGGCTGAGCAGAAGTGGTGGCGGGATGGTGACAAGCACCTGGCACCCGGGCGCAGAGACGAAGCAGTGGCGGCGTGGCACTCCAGCCAGAGCAGAGAAGACTGAAGGCTCCGGCAGGAGTGAAGCCTCCAGCGGCCAAAGCAAAAATGATAGGCAATAGCCAGAGGGAAGGTCTGGGTCCCAGGTTCCAGAGGAAAACTGGTCTTGGCAGCCAGGGGAAGGAAAGCCTATTGCATAAATCTTCATGCAATGGGCCTCTAGTATAGGATAAGGGGTGGAGGTCCCACTCATATTGGTGTCTAGATGGAGCCCTTGTCCAAGTGTCTAGACAGTGACTTTGGTCATTCCAGTCTTCTCCTAAGATCATTCCTGTTGCAGCCCCTTACCTTAGTCTTGACATAGCACTTGGCATAACTGTCATGGCTGTTATGTGACTCAGTTTTAGATGGTCAAGGGTGTCCAAAAAGTCTGATATGCTCTTGCTCTATACAGTCAGTCATTCAGCACATTACCATGTGCAGTAGGCACTTAGTGAATATTGTTGGAGAGAATGTGTGAATGCTAATACAAATGCTGGTTTTTCTTTTTATTTATTTCTTACTCTCTTGTCTGGTTTTCAAGAGCAAAGGCAACAACATGAAAGGGAGTTCATGTCACTTATATGTTTTACTTAAATATCTGGTTTATTATAAATAGAGTAGCTATATATGGTAAAAAAAATGCAAGGAATACAGAAAGATTTCAATTGAAAAGTAAAATGTGAGAAAAATACATTGATTGGTTGCTTCTTGCATGTGCCTGACCAGGTCCTGGGCTGGTCTGTTTTACTTAAATATCTGTTTATTATAAATACTAGAGCCCCCGTGCATGAACTTTGTGCATGGCGGGGCGGGGGGGGGGGGATGTCCCTTAGCCTAGCTTGCACCCTCTCCAATCTGGGACCCCTCGAGGGATGTCCGACTGCCCGTCTAGGCCGTATCCTGGTAGGATCAGGCCTAAACGGGCAATCGGACATTGTTCTCACAATCCAGGACTGCTGGCTCCAAACTGCTCACCTGCCTGCCTCCCGGATTGCCCCTAACCACTTCTGCCTGCCAGCCTGATCACCCGCTAACCACTACCCTGCCAGCCTAATTGATGTCTAACTGCTCCGCTGCCAGCCTATTTGCCCCCAACTTCCCTTCTCTGCCGGCCTGGTGACCCCTAACTGCCCTCCCCTGCAGGCTTATTTACCCCCAACTGCCCTCCCTTGCAGGGCCTGGAACGGCCCTCCCCTGCTGGTCATCTTGTGGTGGCCATCTTGTGTCCACATGGGGGCAGGATCTTTGACCACATGGGGGCAGCCCTCTTGTGTGTTGGAGTGATAGTCTGCAAATTACTCTTTTATTAGATAGGATAGAGGCCTGGTGCATGGGTGGGGGCCAGCTGGTTTGCCCTGAAGAGTGTCCCAGATCAGGGTGGGGGTTCCCTTGGGGGGAGGGGCAGCCTGGGCAAGGGGCCTGTGGAGGTTTGCAGGTGGGCCACGCCCCCCAGCGACCCAAAGGAGGCCCTGGGATCTGGGATTAATCTATGTCAACAATTGAAACTTTGTAGCCTGGAGTGGAGCCAAGCCTTCTGCTCGCTCTGGGGTGGCAGCCATTTCTGTTTGAAACATTGTAGCCTAGAGTGGAGGCCTAGGCTGGCAATGGCAGGCTGAAAGCTTGGCTTCCTTCGTTGCCCGGGAAACCCAAGCCTCTGTTCTCTCCAGCTCAGTGGCTGGCGCCATTTCTGTATCTTTTATAATTAAAACTTTGTAACATTGAGTGGAGGCCTAGGGAGGCAGAAAGCTTGGCTTCCTCTGTTGCCGGGGAAACCCAAGCCTTCCTCCTGCTCTCAGTGGCAGCAGCCATCTTGTTTGGGGTTTATCTGCATAATTTGCTCCTGATTGGCTGGTGGGCGTGGGTGTGGGTGTGGCAAAGGTACAGTCAAATTTGCATGTTACTCTTTTATTAGGATGGTAGCTATATATGGTAGAAAAATGCAAGGAATACAGAAAGATTTCAATTGAAAAGTAAAATTTTCCTTGAATCTTCTCTCTCCTAAACATTACTCCCTAAAAGTGACTTTTTACTTTTATTCTTTTATTTTTTAATATATTTCTTACTGATTTCAGAGAGGAAGGGGGAGGGGGAGAGAGAGAGAGAAACATCATGATTAGAGAGAATCATTGATCGGATGCTTCCTGCACGCCCCCCTTCTGGGGATCAAGCCAGCAGCCTGAGCATGTGCTCTGAACAGGAATCTAACTATGACCACCTGATTCATAGGCCGATGCTCAACTACTAAGCCACATTAGTTGGGGGCTGATTTATTCATTTTAGACACTATCAGTTGTGCTAAAAATGATGAATTTAGGATAGCTTACTTGGCATTGCATTTTCTCCTTTACTTCCTGATTTTACAAAATTATCAGTTTCTAAATACTACTTTTTATATGAAAATAACATGTAAAGCTATAATTCTACTTTAAAATTTTTTAAATAATTTCTCGCCCTAATCGGCTTGACTTAGTGGATGGAAAATCAGCCTGCAGACCAAAGGGTCTCAGGTTCAGTTCAGGTCAAGGACACATGCCTTGGTTGCAGGCTCCTCCCTGGCCCAGGACCTGGTCAGGCATATGCAAGAAGCAACTAATCGATGTGTTTCTGTCACATTGATATTTCTCTCTGTCTTTCCCTCTCTCTTCCATTCTCTCTAAAAACCAATGGAAAATAGGCTCTGGTAAGGATTAAAAATATATATATATATATATATATATATATATATATATATATTAAGTAATATATGTAATATTTATATATATATTTATATATTAAAAATATATGTCCTCTCTAATAAAAGAGAAATACGCAGATTGAGCGTCACTCCAACACACAAGAGGGCTGCCCCCATGTGGTCAAAGATCCTGCCCCCATGTGGACACAAGATGGCCACCACATGATGGCCAGCAGGGGAGGGCTGTTGGGAGGTTCCAGGCCCTGCAAGGGAGAGCAGTTGTGGGTGATCAGGCCTGCAGGGGAGGGCAGTTGGGAGGGACCAGGCCTGCAAAGGAGGGCAGTTGGGGGCAATCCAGCCTGCAGGGGAGGGCAGTTAGGGGTCACCAGGCCAGCAGAGGAGGGAAGTTGGGGCCAAACAGGCTGGCAGGGGAGCAGTTAGACATCAATTAGGCTGGCAGAGTAGTGGTTAGGAGGTGATCAGGTTGGCAGGCAGAAGCGGTTAGGAGCAATCAGGGAGGCAGGCAGGTGAGCAGTTTGGAGCCAGCAATCCTGGATTGTGAGAAGGATGTCCGATTGCTCGTTTAGGCCTGATCCCAGTAGGATCAGACCTAAACGGGTAGTCGGACATCCCTTGAGGGGTCCCAGGTTGGAGAGATTTGTTGTTCCATTTACTTATGTATTAATTTGTTGCTTCTTGTATATGCCCTGATCAAGTATTGAAATCACAACCTTGGCCAAACTGGGATACTGTATTTTTGAGGTATTAAGAAAATGGATACAAATCAAGGGTGTTCATAAGACCAAGATGTAGGATTATCCTAGTTATACAAGTCTTTATAATCTATTTTTATGCTTTTAATTTGTGATAATTAGATTATAAAATCAGTAAAGCTTTTATACCTTCAAAATTTTTTCAGTGACTGACAGAGTTCACAATAAGGAAACTTAGTAAGAGAATTTCTGAATGTTAGCGAGTTCTGAATTTAAATGGAGCTTATTGTAAGAATGGTATTTAATTAAAATCTAACTACTTTTCTTGGTTGAAGTATATATTTTTTTCATGGTGAGGAAATATCTGTCAATTCCTGTCTTTTTTTTAAAATATATTTTTTAAATTAATTTCAGAGAGGGAGAGTGAGAGATAGAAACATCAATGATGAGAGAGAACCATCGATTGGCTGCCTCCTGCACACTCCCTACTGGGGATCGAGCCCACAGCTTGGGCATGTGCTCCCGACCGGAATTGAACCCGAGGCCCTTCAGTCCACAGGCTGATACTCTATCCACTGAGCCAAACCAGCCAGGACTCAATTCCTGTCTTAATGGATGTTTTCATTAGGTATTAAATGAAGTTACATTTTTAAGGCCTTTTCAATATCTGTGGAGGTAAACATGATTTTTCTCCTTTGTTATTAATATGCTACATCATGGATTTCCTCATAATGAACTGTCCTTGTAGTCCTTGAATAAACCCTCTAGGTTATAATGTATTTCTCTTAATGGGCTCATGGATTCTATTTTAAAATATTTTATTTCTAACTAGAGGCTCGGTGCACAAACCATGCGTGGGTGGGGTCCTCCGGGTGCCTACGGAGATCCGGCCTGGCTCTCAGCCTCACAGCCCCAGCTCATGCCCCCAGCCTCCAAGCCCCGCAGCCCCGCCTGGCACCCTGCCGTGGCCTGGTGCCGGCTCCTTGCCTGCTCCACCATCCCACAGGCAATCACTGGGGCCAGGCCCCGGGCCCGGCTCCCTCAGTGCCTGGGTGGGGAAGATATCCCTCTTTTAGGGCTTTCCAGCTCCACTTTAAATGAGGTTTTCTTTATTTGGTTTCCCAAGGCAAAAGCAGGACCAGATTATTTGATGATCAGTTGGTTTTTAAAACACAAATGACTTGCCCTAGCTGATTTGGCTGAGGGCATAGAGCACTGGCCTGCAGACTGAAAGGTCCCAGGATCTATTCCTGGTCAAGGACACTTGCCTGGGGTTGCAGGCTCAATCCCCAGTTGGGAACATGCAAGAAACAGCCAATCAATGATTTCTCTCTTATTGTTGTTTTTATATCTCTCTTGCTCTCTCTTTCCTCTCTGAAATCAATAAAAATAAAAAAACAAACACACACAAATGACTTAATCTGCATGTAGATATCATCTGAGCTCTCTGAAATAATGGGCCTGTAATTTTCCTGAGCTGATTCCCTGCCAGTCTTCTAAATGAACAGGATGGCATAATGAAGAGGCAGGGACTCACAGGCTGCCTTCAAGGACTCAAGAAACAGCTCCCCTACTCACAGATGTCAGTGAAACATATGGCTGTGACCACGCTTCCTCAGCATGACATGGGTGGGGGTTGGACACTGTTTTTTCTAACCTGAAGTTTAATGTTCTTTCCTTAGCATTAAGAGGCAGGAACTTTATTTCTGTGTTTGCTGGCACACCCTGATCTCAGTGAATGATTCCTGAATAAGCATGGTCAAAAAGAGGAGGGAGGTCAGTCTTGCTCCAGGAATTGGACGGAAGGGGAAAGTCCGCTGGCTGCTTGGTGGTGGGGATGGTGCTGGTGGTTCTTGCTCAGGCTGATCACTCTTTTCTTCGTGGTGGTAAAGTGTTTTCTTCTTCAAGGTTAAGATACCATAATACCAAAAAATAGTCAATTTGGTCCAATTTAGCTTTCCTAATGTCAACTTAGTATCATTATATACATTACTATATACATATATACTGGTGAGGTCCCTTGGCCTGGCCTGTGGGGATTGGGCCGAAACCAGCTCTCTGACATCCCCCGAGGGGTCCCGGATTATGAGAGGGCACAGGCCAGGCCGAGGAACCTCCCCATTGCACGATTGGGGTCACAGAGAGACCGCGGGAGGGTTCCAGGGCATATCTGGCCCATCTCGCCCAGTCCAGATCTGCCGGATCCCAGCAGCAAGCTAACCTACCGGTTGGACTGTTTTTACAGAGAGAAAGGGAGAGAGAGAGTTAGAAATATTGGTGCGAGAGAAACATCGATCAGCTGCCTCTTACACATCCCCCACTGGGGATGTGCCTGCAACCAAGTTACATGCTCTTGACCGGAATTGAATCTGGGACCTTTCAGTCCGCAGCCCGACGCTCTATCCACTGAGCCAAACCGGTTTCAGCTGCATATTACTCTTTTATTAGATAGGATAATATGTCTGTATGTATACACCAAATTTTATATGTTCATTTATCAGTTGATGGACATTTTGGTTGTTGCCACTTTTTTACTGTTATGAATAACTCGAGGCCCAGTGCATGAAATTTGTGCATAGAGGGTGGAGGGTCTCTCCTCCTGGCCTGCACCCTTTCACAATCCGGGACCTCTCAGGAGATGTCCGACTGCCTGTTTAGGGCCTATCCCGTGGGCCTAAACCAGCAATCAGACATCCCTCTTGCAATCCGGGACCACTGGTTCCTAACTGCTTGCCTACCTGCCTGATTGCCTCTACCCACTCTGTCAGCCTGCCTAATCACCCCTAACCACTTGCCTGCCTGTCTGCTCACCCCTAACTTCTCACCTGCCTGTCTGATTTCTCCTAACCACTCTGCAAGCCTGCCTGATCTTTCCTATCCACTCTACCTGCCTGCCTGATCTTCTCTAACCACTCTGCCTGTCTGCCTGATCACCCCTAACTGCTCACCTGCCTGCCTGATCACCCATAACCATCGTCTTGCTTCCTGATCACCCCTAACTACTCTGCCTGCCTGACTACCCCTAACCATTTGCCTGCCTGCCTGATCTTTCCTATCCACTCTACCTGCCTGCCTGATCTTCTCTAACCACTCTGCCTGTCTGCCTGATCACCCCTAACTGCTCACCTGCCTGCCTGATCGCCCATAACCATTGTCTTGCTTCCTGATCACCCCTAACTACTCTGCCTGCCTGACTACCCCTAACCATTTGCCTGCCTGCCTGATCACTTCAACCACTTTGCCTGCCTGTCTAATGCCCCTAACCACTCCCCGGTCTGCCTGATTACCCCTAATATCTCTGCCTACTGGCATGGTCGCCTCTAACCGCCTCTGCCTACCTGCCTGGTTGCCCCTATCGGCCCTCCCCTTCCAACCTGATCGCACCTAACCACCTCTGCCTCGGCCCCCGCTACTGTGGCTTTGTATGGAAGGATGTCCAGAAGACGTTCAGTCTAATTAGCATATTACCCTTTTATTAGTACAGATGATGTACAAATATCCCTAAAGAATTTTATGCCCTCAGTACATAAAACCAATTATAATATTTGTACTAATTGAGTACATACTCTGGGTCAAGTCCTACAATGGCAATTATTATGGATTATTTCTTTTGATCCTCATAATAACCCAGAGGTATAGATAATATCCTCAGTTTACACATGCAAAAATAGAGGCTCTAAGAATTAAAGAACTAGCCTAGAGTCAGATAGTTAATAGTTACTGTTGTCTAAGTTATAATTCATACCTGGGCCTACCAGCCAAACTGTAGTGAACTACATGCCTGTAAGCTGGAGTTTGAAGCCTGTTGGGAGTTCCTGGCATATGCAGATGCCTTCATTTATGTTCATATCATACTCACTTTTGTCAGTTCTGGCCTTTCTTGTCTCTTCGTCTTTAAAAAAAAATACACACACACACACACACACACACACACACACACACACACTAGAGGCCCGGTGCATGAAATTAGTGCACAGGGGAAGTGTCCCTCAGCCCAGCCTGCACCTTTTCCAATCTCGGATCCTTCTCACAATCTGACTGCCTGCCTGCCTTCCTGATTGCCCCTAACCACTTTGCCTGCCAGCCTGATCACCCCCTAACCACTCCTCTGCCAGCCTGATTGATGCCTAACTGCTTCCCTGCCAGCCACTTTGCACCTAACTGTCCTCCCCTACTGGCCTGGTACCCCCCAAATACCCTTCCCTGCAGGCCCAGTCACCCTCAACTTACCTCCTCTGCTGGCCTGGTCATCCCTAGCTGCTCTCCCTTACAGGCTTGAACGCCCCCAACTGCCCTCCCTTGCAGGTCTGGTCCATTCCAACTGCCCTCCCCTGCTGGCCATCTTGTGGTGGCCATCTTTTGTCCACATGGGGGCAGGATCTTTAACTACATGGGGACAGCCATTTCTGTTGTGATTTATGTATCTTTTGTAATTGAAACTTTGTAGCCTGGAGTGGAAGCCTAAGCCGGCTAAGGCCTCAGAAGCTTGGCTTCCTCCATTGCCGGGGGCAATCCTAGCCTCCTTCCTCTCTCCAGCTCTGCAGCTGCTGCCATTTCTGTTGTAATTCTATAATTGAAACTTTGTAGTCTGCTGTGAGGCAAGGGCAGGTGGAAAGTTTGGCTTCTTCCATTGACAGGGAAACCTAAGCCTCCCTCCTTCTCTCTGTGGCTGCATCCATCTTGGTTGCATTTATTTGCATATTCACTCCTGATTGACTGGTGGGTGTAGCAGAGGTATGGTCAATTTGCATATTATTCTTTTATTAGATAGAGTGTGTGTGTGTGTGTATTTATATATATATATATATATATAATACATTTTATTGATTTTTTTTTAACAGAGAGGAAGGGAGAGGGATAGAGAGTTAGAAACATCGATGAGAGAGAAACATCAATCAGCTGCCTCCTGCACACCTCATACTGGAGATGTGCCTGCAACCAAGTTACATGCCCTTAACTGTAATTAAATCTAGGATCTTTCAGTCCAAAGACCAACGCTCTATCCACTGAGCCACACCAGTTAGGGCTAAAAATATATTTTTATTGATTTCAGAGAGGAAGGGAGAGGGAGAGAGAGAAATATCAGTGATGAGAGAGAATCTGATCGGCTGCCTCCCGCATGCCCCCTACTGGGGATCAAGCCCACAACTCAGGCAAGTGCCCTTGCCTGGAATTGATCCTGGGACCCTCCAGTCCGCAGGTCAACACTCTATCTACTAAGCCAAACTGGCTAGAGCTATTAGTGTTTATGTCCATACCTCACTCTCAGTTACTCATCATGTGTACTGCACAGTTACAGTCTGCTGTGTCATGGTTCTCTGGTTATTCTGTATTTATAACATAAATAGATAAGATAGAGAAACATCTTTAATTGAGGGGCCTGTGCTTAGTGAAAACAGGTTGATTTTGAAAATTGGTGGAAGTTATAGAGTATTATTTTGGTCTTTATGTGAGAAGAAATTTCTAGGCAGCTAAAACTGTTCCTCGATGTAATTGGTTTCTAGAAGGGATTGTTCTGAAAGCAGCAGTGCTGTTCTCTCCTCTAAGAATATTAGAAAATTTGTTTCCACACCAGTGAATGGCAGGACCCTAAGGCCCCTTCTACACTGGGGAAGGGCTTGTTCCCTGCCACAGCTGACAGATAATGTTAGCCCAGAGCAGTGTGACTCTTTCTTATATGCTCTGGCTTCAGGTTTTGTTTTTATTTTTAAGTCTAAATAAACATAGTTGCCTAACTGTTGGAAATTAATTTGGTAAAGATGTCTTTATCCTTCCAATTTTAATCTCCTCTGCAAAAGGTACTTCTGATTTCTCAGGATGATATAAACTTTAGTTTGCATGCATGGAGAGGACTCTGGTTAAGGGTGAAGATCTGGGGTCAGCCAGATCAGTATCTGAGTCTCAGTACTGTGGCATCCTTGCTGTGTGACCTTGGGCTAGCTACTTTACTTTTGTTTGCCTTAGTTTCCTCATCTAGAAAATAGGAATAAGAGTATCCCCTTTAAGCAGCTGTTAGGATTCTATACTGCTGGCACATAGAATGTGCTCATTAAATAATTATTACTTGAGGATTAGGGATGTGGATGGTTATTACAGAAAAACTTAATCTAATTTTTTAAATTTTTCTCAGGGGAAACACAAGAATAGAAGAGGCTTGTGAAATGTATACCAGAGCTGCAAATATGTTCAAGATGGCTAAAAATTGGAGTGGTATGTACACAGTTTTTGTTTGCTTGGTTTTGAAGCAGATACTTTTAACATCATGTTGAAGGAGGAAATGACAGCTGCCCCCTTAGAGAATAAGACAACTGTTGGCCTCAAGCCAGGTGTCAGTGCTGAATCACTGGTGTGGCCACCATGCACTGGGATTAAAGGACCTGGATTTAGTGAATGAAGTTGAAATCCTGACATTAAATTTAAACGTAAGGACTGGGTCTGTTTTAGTTTCTATAAACCACTCCTCCAGTATTAGTAATTTTTTTCTTTTCTTTTTTTTACTTTAGAGAGGGAGGAAGGGAGAGAGAGAGAAACATCAATATGAGAGATAGATTGGTTGGTTGCCTCACAAATGCACCCTAACTGAGAATCAAACTGTAATTTTTGCTTCTTACTAAAGTACTCAAATCTTTATATATACCCCAGCAAACTTATTGTCATGTTTTAAAGTCATGCTTTCTACCCAGTGAAATTACATAACAACATCAACAGCATTATTATTTTCATTGGTCTGAGAGGGGATATTGGATATTTCTTTCTAACACGGACTTGAGAAACAAAGTTATCCCTATCCCTAGAAAAGGGGGCTTGTCATGGTAGGGTATTTCTTTAATGAGATGAAGATGGCCTTCAGCCAGAACAAGGACATGCTCTCTGCACCCTGGCCTACATTGGGGTCCTTGCCCTCTACAAGTTCATTTCCCATTTCCTATTCCGTCCACCCTCAGCTTTATTAAGATACTAGAGGCCTGATGCACAAAATTCGTGCAAGGGGCTCTGCCCTTGCAGCTGCATTGGCTTGCTTCAGCCCTCACCGCCCTGGCTTTATCCGGAAGGTTGCCCAGCTGTCCGGTCTAGTTAATGTATTGCACTTTTATTATTATGTGTTATTATAGATAATTGACACAGAACTTTGTGTAAGTTTAAGGTTGATTTACCCATTTGCTTTTAAAAATCATTTCAATGAAGAAAATGCTGTTGAACTAGGTGAATCTGAAAGGTCTTTTTCTGGTTTTAAAAATTTTTTGTAGGTTTAGTTTTAGATTTAAAAAAATGTCATGTTATAAGTTTTTAAAATACACTTAATGCCTGAATTATAAAGTACTGAAAAAAAATGTAGGAGAAAATATTAGCTCAGCCTTCACATCTTTTGTTGTGTTCAGGGTCTGTAATAGTAGGGGAAGAGTGATCTTATCTAAAAAGACCACTTGTTTTATCTGTGGTCAGATGTTCTAACCTGAGGAAATTCCATTTCAGAGAGGCTATTAACATTAATATACCTAAAGAGGCTTGGTATTTATCCTCCCCCATCGTCTCTTGCCTACTGTGATATCTCAGCTTCTGCCTTTTTTTCTAGTCTGTTTTTATGAACCACCAAAGTAATTCCATTCAAATGTGTCAGCTTATGTCATTTCAAATAAGAGCTAAAGTCCTTAACGGTGGCCTGATCTCTGATCCCTGATGCTTTCTGTCTCATACCTCATCTCCCCATTTCCCCAGTTCACCCGGCTCCCACTCAAACCCTTTCTGGCACTCTTTCCTCCAAAGAGTGTAGCTGGTTCTCCTTATCTCCTTCAAATACTGTCTTCTCAGTGAGGTCTTCCTTGTTTTCAACCCTTTTAAAGACCGGAAGCCACTATCTAGCAAATTAATTGAAAAATGTTTACTAATTTATATTGTGTATGTGTTTTTATTATGTGCTGTCTCCTGCACCCTGGAATGTAAACCATAGAAGTCCAGGGTGTTTCATCTCTGCTATACCTGCAGGACCTGGACTAGTGCCTGCAACATGGTGGATGCTCAGGATACTCATGTAGTAAATAGCTAAATATTAGATTCTGTGAAATTATTTCTGTGTAGCAGTGGTGACATTTAAATATACCAAACTACTGGTATTGGTTGTAGGGTAGAATTGCATGTAATAAGCATAATACCAACACATGTAACTGGAGCCAGTCTAAGCACTTTACTTGGGCAATCCATGTTATTACTATACTCTTCTGAAGCAGAGCCCATCAAAACTTCCATTTAGCTGATAGTTCCTGAACTGTCTGTCACTTGGAAGTTTGCTGCCCCAAGTACTTCAGGGGCCTACCCACTACCCTTGCAGTGGCATTGGCCCCTCCTCTGGGAAACCCTCATGGTTCATCAAGGAAGCATTAAAGCCTGGTGGGCAGGGATTCTCTCTTCCATGCTGGGGGGCCCACTTTGGAGGTCTTCTGTGGCTGAGAGAAGCTTCTATCAGTATTTGATTTCATTCTGGCTATTTTTATATTTACCTAAGATGCATTGATTGCCTTTCCATGTGCTTCTAACTGGAATGCTTTCAGTGGCATGGAACTTTCTAGCACTTAGGGCATGGGCTGTTTTGTAGGGATACTTGTTCCTCTTTATTTAATTGTACTAATTTATCTTCCTCAGCTGCAGGAAATGCATTTTGTCAGGCAGCCAAACTCCATATGCAGCTTCAGAGCAAACATGATTCTGCCACCAGCTTTGTGGATGCTGGGAATGCTTACAAAAAGGCAGACCCTCACGGTAAGACACACCTCTGATTTTCAACCTGTGTGCCATGGCATGCTAGTGAGCCACAATAATTTTTATTAATCCATACAATACCTGACTAGTTAGGGGCACTGAGCTCTTTCCCCTTAGACTGTCAAATTTTAAAAATGACAATAGCCAACACAGCAATAGCTGTCCGGTGTGAATGAATCAATATTATGCCGTTTTTTTTCTTTTTGTCAGATCAGTAAAAAATATACTACATTTTTAGGTGTGCCACAGAATTTTACTAATTAGTTTGTACTATGAGATAAAAAAGGTTGAAAATTGCTGCTCTAGGATGGTAGGGCTGAAATTGGTGACCTTTTCCACAGGTTATACTGCTGGACCTTTATAGCGCTGATAAAAATAAACTTTTGTACTTTGGAAGAAGAGAGATTTTGGTAACTTTTAAGAATTGTTTAATCATTTGCAACTTTAATGAAAATAAGATATGTTAAATTTAACCTGGTGGTTTAGTTGCTTAACAGCATTTTCTTAAACTTCATTTATGTTGCATTTTGGAGAAATTTTTAGAAATTAGCTTTTATTTTATCTAAGACTTATTATGTCCTAATCTTATGAATATGTATGTTAACGAAAAAAACAAACATTGAAACCTGTAAATAATTTTAGTGAGTTTATTTGAGCCACCCTATCGACATATGCCGGGAAGCAGAACCTCAATGAATTGAGATAATACTCTGGAGAATGGCGGGTTACATTTGTATTTATACATAACAATCAAAGGGGGGACATAGGTGGGTTACATGAAATTCATTGGTGATGGATTAAGGAGGTGGCATAAAGCAAAAGCGGTGGGAAACACCTGGGATTGGATGAAAAGTAAAATGATGGACACATGCTTAGGTGAATGCAGGAGCAATTAACATGATAATGAAGGCATTTGTGGCCCCAGAGGCTCCAGAGCAAGGGAAGTTACAAGTTAACCAGTCATCTCACGGATGTGTTACCTTAGAGGCAAAAAGGCAAATGGCTCAGTAAAGATCTAAGTTGATCTTTGTCAGGGAAAATACCAGCCTAGGACAGGACTACCCACTATAACCTGTTTGTAGTTATATTTAATTTTCAAACCATCTTTTGTGGTTATTTTAGGTCTCTGAGTTTGCAAGACTGCCACACAGGTCTCCCCTGAGCTTGTCAGGTTAGCATGTGGCTCTTTTTGTCCACATGCATATTGCTTTTTAGAGGAAACACCCATGTTCCCTCACTCGTAAATATTTAGCATGTTTTAAGACCCAGTTAACGGGAAATTAGAATGTCCGATATTGGTTTTTTTGTTGTTGTTTCTTCGAGAAAGAAACATCAATTGCTATTCCACTTATTTACATATTCATTTGTTGATTCTTATATGTGCCCTGACCGGGGATCGAACATGCAACCTTAGCATATCGGGACAACACTAACCAACAGAGCTACCCTGTCAAGGCAGTATCTGAGGGTTAGAATCAACTTATTTACACAGTATTCATCTGTTTGTTTGTTTGATTATTTTTAATCTTTACTGTTCAGTTTATTAATTACATTGTTCCCTTTTATCCCCCCCTATAGCTCCCCTCCACCTGGTACCCATCCCACCCTCCGCCCTCACCTGCCCCATTGTCCTCTCCCATAGTTGCTTGATTTTTGTCCAGTCTCTTGCTGCACTTCCCACACCCCTTTTCTCCCCAAGAATTGTCAGTCCATTCCCTCTCTATGTCCATGATTCTGTTACATTCACCAGTTTATCCTGTTCATCAGCTTATTAATTCACTTGATTTTTAGATTCATTTGTTGATAGATGTGTATTTGTTGTTCCTAATTTACACTTTTACCTTTTTCTTCTTCCTCTTCTTAAAGAATATCTTTCAGCATTTCGTAAAATATTGGTTTGGTGATGATGAACTCCTTTAGCTTTTTCTTATCTGCGAAGCATTTTATCTGACCTTCAATTCTGAATGATAGCTTTGCTGGATAGAGTAATCTTGGTTGTAGATTCTTGCTGTTCATCACTTTGAATATCTCTTGCCACTCCCATCTGGCCTGCATAGTTTCTGTTGAGAAATCCCCTGACAATCGTATGGGTGCTCCCTTATAGGTAACTAACTGTTTTTCTCTTGCTGCTTTTAATATTCTCACTTTGTCTTTTGCTCTTGGCATTTTAATTATGATGTGCCTTGGTGTGGTCCTCTTAGGGTTCCTATATATTGGGGTTCTGTGCGCTTCTTGGACTCCTAAGTCAATTTCTTTCACCAGGTGTGGGAAGTTTTTGGTCACTATTTCTTCAAATAGGTTTTCATTGTCTTGCTCTCTCTCTCTTTCTGGCACCCCTATAATTCGGATGTTGGTATGCTTGAGGTTGTCCCAGAGGCCCCTTACACTATCTTCAATTTTTGGGATTCTTTTGGTTTCTTGCTTTTTCAACTGAGTGGATTTTACCTCTTTGTATTTCAAATCTTTAACTTGGTTCTTGGGGTGTTCTAGAGTACTTTTAGGTCTTTGTATAATATTTTTTTATTTCAGTCAGTGTATGCTTAATTTCTGGTTGGTTCTTTTTCATATCCTTGAGAGTCTCGATTATATCCTTGTAGGTCTCGTTCATTTCCTTGTAGGACTCATTCATTTCCACGTTAGTCTTGGTTCATTTCTTTGCAGGTCTCGTTCATATCCTTGAGGGTCTCGTTCATTTCCTTGTAGGTCTTGCTTATTTCCTCATAGGACTCGACCTTTTCTAGGAGCCTCTTGAAAAGCCCTATAACCGTGGTTTTGAATTCCATGTCCAGTTGTTTTTTTCCCTCCATTTCTTTCACATCTGATTTCTTTCCATGTCTCTGCATGGTGGCTGCTTCCCTGAGTTGGTCAATTAGCTTTGTGTGGTAGAAGTTTTACAAGGGACAGTGGCTCAGCCTCCCCAGTTACCTGGGGTGGATATGGGTTGCACTGTCTTGCTGAAGTTAAGCTCAGGTTAATCGTTGTTAGCACTTGGAGGGGTTGACCTCCAGGCCAATTGTCTGTGAAGTTCAGCTGTGCTCAGGTTGGATGGGCGGAGTCTCCGGGCCAAGCAGACAGCGTCAGCTCCGCCCTATGTGGCCCCAGGGACTCTGTGCCGGGGGCAATGGCCACCAGCACCTCTGAAAGAGAGCCGCTGCCGAGCTCCACCGGTTGCTGGAGAATTCAGACTCTCCCCAAATGAGTCTGCACACCCAACGTCTCACCCAGGGTCACAAAACAAAGCAGTCTGACGGTTTCCCGAATGAAAGAGCAAGTCACAAGTGCTCTCTGCATGGTCAGGCAGCTGCGCTGTCCCCAAATTCACGCACACTCTGCACAAGCTCGCCTTCTCCACAAGCTGGCAGACCCCTGCAGCACCCAAGCTTCAGCCGCCTGCCCTATCTGCTGGTGCACGCTCCAAACCTCTCTCCGCGCGTATTTTCAACGCTGTCCTTAGCAGCTGCTCCTCCGAGTCACAGTGTCTTATCTTCACTTTTATTTGTGGAATTTTCACTCAGCCAGCTTTCCGGTGATTCTGGATGGTGTTTGTTCTTTCTTTAAGTTGTAGTTTTAAGATTGCTGTGTATAGCGGCAAGATGGGTATTTTACTTATACCGCCATCTTGGTTCTCCCTCATCTGACTGTTTAAAGTGTTTTTCAGAGTATTTGTTTTAAGGAAAGAGCGAAGTTGGATATTTAAAGTGGTAAAATTTTGCAAATGTTATGTTTCTTTTAGTTAGAGGAGTACACATTTAGTAATTGAAAAGCATTAATTCCTTCCCTCTCACACATGCACTGGTAGCTGTGCGGCTCCTCTTTTTTCCTTTAGCAGTCCATTTTAACATAGAAATTTCACTTTTATGATTATATCATACGGAAATAAGATATTTTCAAGGGCTTTTGTGTAGAGATTGACCATGGTTTATTTACACAAGTGAAAAACTGAACATAGCCTAATGAGCAATGAATTAAGAATGGTAGTGCTAGCCATTGGACAAAGAGTGTTGGGTTCGATTTTGGTCATGGGCACATGCCCAGGTTGTGAGCTCAATACCTAGTAGAGGGCATGCAAGGGGCAGCTAATCAGTGATTCTCTCTCATCTGGATGTTTCCCTCTCCCTTCCTCTCTGAAATATATATATATATAAAATAAATGTTTTAATAAAAGTTTTAATAAAACAGCATTGTAGAATATGATGCAGTTGCTACAGTCCTTGATTTCAGAGAATATTTAGTGACCTGGTCAGTGTTTTCATGGTAACTGAAGAACCACATGAGAATTGAGATCTCAAATTCATAATAAAGTCTGTGCACATAGAAATACATCTAGAAAATACTGGAAACATAAGAGTGAGTTTGAGTGGGATTATAGGTAGCTTATTTTTCTCTTTATATTTTTTCTGTAGCTTTAAAGAAATGACAGTGAATTCACATTTCTTACATAGTTTAGGAGGAAATTGCTTTTAACTTCTGTTCATCTACTTTCTGATTTTTTAATTAGGCCTTTTTACTCTGCCACCTCTTTTCTAGAAGCAATAAATGTGGAGCTGTCAGACATGTGCCAGAATTGTAAACACCACCATTCTGTGATGGTGTGTTGGTTCTGAACACAGCCTAACTTTTGGAAAAATAATATACTTTGTTAACACTGTCACTTACTAGATTTTTTAAATTTCTTTTGTGTGTATGTTAGTATACCAAATGTTAGTATCTTTAACATTGTACAAAATGTTGACTTTACTTAAGAATTGTCTGAACAGGAACTTCAAAGTGCTTTTGATTTTGGCTGCATGAAGAGTAGTCTATTAAAGTCATCTTTCTTATCGAGAATTTTCTTCCAAAATTAATATGTATATATAGTCACTGAAAAATACATTTACATTTGTGTTTTAGCAGGTGTAAATCATTGGTGTTGATGACAGTCCCATTTGTTTGCTTTATAATGTAATCTCTCCCCTGGATGCAGTCTTCACTCCCAAGCCAATGCCACTCTAGCTACAGGTGTACTGCAGCTGCTGCAGACAGAGCATGCTGAGGGGGCCTGGACTTGTGTGTGATCCGTGTTTGTTTCTCATTAACTAATATGCCCACCCTCTGCCCCAAACGGGACCTCCTTAATGTTCTAGTAGCTGCTAGGAAAATAGGCTCACTTGAACCCTCTTTGACTGAATGGATTTTTCATTGTTTTTCTTAAATGCCTACGCTTCAGAGGCTATCAACTGCTTAAATGCAGCCATCGACATTTACACAGACATGGTAAGACATTACCTTGCTTGAGTAACTGTGGGGTGAACTCCTTGAAATGGCTTAGAATTGTGTTTTTTTTATCTTGTTCCTAAACTGATGGCATTAAAATAGGTAAAACAGGAATGTAACTCTGTTTTTTGTTTTCTCTCAGGGGAGGTTTACAATCGCAGCCAAACACCACATCACGATTGCTGAGATTTATGAGACTGAACTTGTAGACATCGAGAAGGTAAGCAAGGGGTCAGATTCTCATAACCTTGGTGTGAAGCAGGTAGTTGACTCCAGGGCCTCTTGCCTCTTCCAGCAGAGTTGAATGGAGTTGAGCGGCCAGTAATGGCATGGCTACATGAAAGTTTTAGGGGCTTGGTGGCTAAGGAGTAGAGAAACTGTTTTCCTGGAGTAAGTATCTGAGATGAGAGCTAGTTAAGATTTACTTGCTGTGTCTGCTTATGTGATTCATGTTAGAGTCTTTATTTCTTTTGCTGAGGCTTCGGTAGCCCTGGGAAGGAAGCTTAAGTACTATGGGCATTTACACATTTTTATCTTCAGTCCCTGAAACCCGGGGAAGAAGGTAGGTGAACACCAACTTGGCCACATGTCTGCTTCCCTCAGGCCTGGCTTTATACAGGCATACCTTGGATATATTATGGGTTTGGTTTCAAACCACCACTATGAAGTGAAAAGCACAATAAAGTGAGTCACACATGTGAATTTGCAACTGCATATGAAAGTTCTGTGTACACTATACAGCACATCCTAGTATAGTGCCGTTTGTTCAGCACTGTTCCATTATAATGATGAGATTCTGTAGAAACTTACTAGTAACTCTGTGTATATTAATCGGCCTATGGTAAAATTGCTTACGTTATGTCATTTCACTTTAGAACCTATTGATAACATTAAGTGAGGATTTACTGTAGCCTGTTCAGTGTGCAGTAGCATTATGTCTATTAAAACATTGTATATACATTAATGAATAAAAAGGTTTTATTGCTAAAAAAAACTATCATCTGAGCATTCAGTGAGTCCTAATCTATTTGCTGGTTGGATGATTTTTTTGATACAACATCAGCAAATGCAATAAAAACAAGGTATGCCTCTAATAGTAGAAGAAAAGAAGAAGGAAACACTTATTGAGCAAAAACTGTTTTCCAAACGTTGCCCCGGGTAGCATGCCATGAATTTTACCACATTTCAACTTTATGGCTATGGAAAAACTAGGGCTCAAAATGGTTACCCTGCCTCTGCTCACTCAGGCTCAAACTGGGGGAGCTTACGCAAAGCTGGCCCACACTCTCCTGTCTCCTGCTGCCTTCTGTTAGGGGATCTCCTGCAGGGCTGGAGTGTACGGTGGTGAGAGGAAAACACATTGGCCACACTTCAGAGGCTGCCTCACCTCAGACAGGAGACAAATGTTAATGTGAAACTGTCCTCCTGAGTGCTGCTGGTGGAACAGGTGTGAATCAGAGAAATGGTAGTGGAGATCATCACTCTCAGACTAATGACCACTAAGCAGCTGAAAGACTCCAGCTGCCTCCTATCTCGGTGGCTGTGGCACTCCCCGTGCCTGCTGTGGCATTTTGACAGTTGTCACTCTTCCTCTCCTTTGTTTTACTTCTTTCTTGTCTTCTGGACCACGCCTACCACCTGGTTCTCTGGCCACCTCACTGAGCGCTTTCTTCCCGACTCCTTAGTTGGTTCCTTTTCTTCTTCTCACTCTACAGTGTGACCCCAGAGTTGGGTCATTGTCTTCCCTCCGTTTTGCTCCCTCGGTATGTCTGTCTGTACTCACTCAGCATCACAACTTTAGGTATCATCTGTATCCCAGGACTTGCAAATCTGCAGCCTAGACCTCTATCTGAGCTTTAGATTCCTATGCCCTCATGTCTGCCAACCTATGGACTGTGAACTCAAGGCAAGCATGTGTAAGACTGAGTTCTGACCTGGCCTGCCTTCTCACCTGATGTTCCCCCTCCAGACCGCAGGCGTATTTGCCTTTTCTCTTTCCCCACATCCAGCCTGTGAGCAATTTCTGTGGACATTGTCCTCAGAACTCCTAAGTCTCAGCACTTCTCACTGTCTGTATTATCGAGGTGGCCTTGGGGAGATGAGCACTCGTGTGTCATCTTGCCAGCTGAAGCCACTGCATCAGCTCCTGTCCACAGTGGTCAGAAGAGCCCCTGGAGGCAGAAGCCTGAAGTGCTCTGTGCCGTCTCTGCTGCCAGGGCCTGGGCTCGGGCAGCCGCTTCACCACAGGGGTTTTCTTAAAATTGAGGGTGGGTCCAATGACGGATGGTGCACTCTTGTTTTCTCTATTAAGAAATTTGATGATTTACCACGCAGCTTCTGAAAGCTCCATTACTCACTACTCACAGTGTTCCTGCCATTCTGCGAGTCGGCCAGTAGGTGACCTCTTTCTTCATTGTGTTCTTTTTTTAAAAAGCACTTTAAGAATATTCCTCAACACACACAGGGTTAGGTCATTATGTTCTCTGATGTGTGGCCTCCTATGTTTAGAAACATTGCCTTCTAGTATCTGTTTACTGAGCACCTACAATATGATAGTCTCTGGTGGATCCATCAGACTTTGGTTGGTGGGCGAAGTTTAAGTTTGAAAAAAATCAGTTACACCAAGTACTTCATATTTGATCTTTAACAAGTAAATTTCTTTCCTTTTAATATGTCGTGTGATTTATGCACAGATTTTAGCTAGTGAACAGTGAAGTTTTATAAACTTATATTACTTCTTTGACTTCACGAAGTAAAACATGGAACCAAATAATAATTAGGTCTTTTATGACTCATTTCTGTCTTAAGTCCCCAGAGGACATGATTTAGTGCTGTTTGTTACGGTTACGTGTAGTGTGTCAGGTTCCTGTTAGGTCCTGTCTGGAGGTATGTGTTCTAAAAGAATTGATCCCATATTTAAAGCGATTTTACCTGCAAAATGGACTCTTACGCTTGCACCCTGGCGTCCATAAGAGGGAGCTGGCTGCTGGCCTCTGGAGCATGCAGAGACCCTGGTGGCCACTGCCGTGTGCCGCCCAGGGGCCCCTGCATGCCCCCCAGCCTGACGCCCACGACGAGGCTGGCTGCTGGCCTCTGGGGCATTAGGAGACAGGGATGTTCCTGCCCCTCCCCCAGTTGCTTCCATGTGCTTAGGCACCAAGCAGCGGTTCGGGTCCATGCCCCCACCCCAGCACCCAGAAACTGGCTGCCAGTCTCTGGGGTGTGCAGAGACCCTGGTGGCCACCACTGGGTGGCAGGGACACCCCCCTAGCCCAGTGGATACAACACATGGGCCGCATGAGCTTCAGAGCAAACACCATTTAAATACACACACACACACACACACACACACACACACACACACACATTTTATTGATTTTTTTACAGAGAAGAGGGGAGAGGGAAGACAGTTGGAAACATCGATTAGCTGCCTCCTGCACACTCCCCACTGAGGATGTGCCTCCAACCAAGGTACATGCCCTTAACAGGAATCAAACCTCGGACCCTTCAATCTTCAGGCCCATGGTCTATCCACTGAGCCAAACCAGTTCCAACGTAAACACCTTTTCTGACCGCTCATTGGCTAAGCTCCTATACACTGCCACTTGCAGTGTTCTTGGTAATTTGGGTTATAAGAATCCAAGAAGGTGATCTAGGGTTTTTCCACCACACTCCTGGAGGAAAAAACAAAGGTCTGCTGCTGGAGGGGCTAAGAAATGTCATATCCTGCCCTAGCTGGTTTGGCTCAGTGGAGAGAGCCTCGGCCTGCTGACCACAGGGTCTAGTTTTGATTCTGATCAAGGGCATGTACCTAGGTTACAGGCTCCTCCCTGGCCCGGGCCCAGGTCAGGGCTCATGCAGGAGGCAACCAATCAAAGTGTCCCTCTCATGTTGATGTTTCTCTCTGTCTTTCCCTCTCTCTCCCACACTCTCTAAAAATCAATGGAAACATATCCTCAGGTGAGGATAAAAAAGAAAGGTTATATCCTATGAAAAACACTTCTTGAAAATGCCCAAAGAAAGTTGTCATTTTTTCACAGTGAAGGGACTGGAGTCCGTGTCGATGAAAACACTTTGGTAGTTGTGACAGTGGTGGCAGCAGTGGGGTGATGGGGCTGACGCCTTCTGATCAGCCCAGTCATCTCCCCCAGAGGGAGGCCAAACTGTGGTGTAGGCCCACTCCCCGTCAGTAGGACATCCCCTGATGGCTCTGAGTCTGTGAGAGGGGGCAGGCTTGGCTGAGGGACCCCTGCCCCCCCAGTACACGAATTTCATGCACCAGACCTCTAGTCCTATCTAATAAAAGAGTAATATGCAAATTGACTGTACCTTCACCACACCCACCAGCCAATCGGGAGCAAATTATTCAGATAAACCCCAAACAAGATGGCTGCCGCCACTCAGAGCTGGTGAAAGGCTTGGGTTTCCCTGGCAACAGAGGACACCAAGCTTTCTGCCTCCCTAGGCCTCCACTCAATGTTACAAAGTTTCAATTATAAAAGATACAGAAATGGCGGCAGCCACTGAGCTGGAGAGAAAAGAGGCTTGGGTTTCCCTGGCAACAGAGGAAGCCACGCTTTCAGTCTGCCATTGCTGGCCTAGGCCTCCAGTCTAGGCTACAAAGTTTCAAACAGAAATGGCTGCTGCCCTGGAGTGAGCAAAAGGCTTGGCTCCGCTCCAGGCTACAAAGTTTCAATTGTAGACATAGATAAATCCCAGATTCCAGGGCCTCCGCTTGGTTGCTGGGGGGCATGGCCAGCCTGCAAACCTCCACAGCCTCCTTGCCCAGGCTGCCCCTCACCCCAAGGGAACCCCCACCCTGATCTGGGACACTCTTCAGGGCAAACCAGCTGGCCCCCACTCATGCACCAGGCCTCTGTCCTATCTAATAAAAGAGTAATTTTCAGATTGACTATCACTCCAACACACAAGAGGGCTGCCTCCATGTGGTCAAAGATTCTGTCCCCATATGGACACAAGATGGCCACCACAAGATGGTGAGCAGGGGAGGGCCGTTGGAGGTTCTAGACCCTTCAAGGGAGGGCAGTTGTGGGTAATCAGGCCATCAGGGGAGGGCAGTTGGGAGGGACCAGGCCTGCAAGGGAGGGCAGTTGGGGGCAATCAAGCCTGCAGGGGAGGGCAGTTAGGGGTGACCAGGCCGGCAGAGGAGGGAAGTTGGGGGCAAATAGGCTGGCAGGGGAGCAGTTAAACATCAATTAGGCTGGCAGGGTAGTGATTAGTGGGTGATCAGGCTGGCAGGCAGAAGCGGTTAGGGGCAATCAGGGAGGCAGGCAGGTGAGCAGTTTGGAGCCAGCAGTCCTGGATTATGAGAAGGATGTCTAATTGCCTGTTTAGACCCAGTCCTACCAGGATCGGGCCTAAATGGGCAGTCGGACATCCCTCAAGGGGTCCCAGATTGGAGAAGGTGCAGGCTGGGCTAAGGGACATCCCCTGCCCCCACGCCCCCCCGCCCCCCCCCCCCCGTGCACGAATTTCGTGCACTGGGCCTCTAGTCCTATATAATAAAGGCCTAATATGCAAATCAGTCATACAGCAGAACGACCGGTGACTGGTTGCTATGATGCACACTGACCACCAGGAGGCAGATGCTCAATGTAGGAGTTTCCCCGAGCCCACAGGCCTTAGGCCAGCCAAGGCGGGTGCCATCAGGGACCCCCTGGTCGCCCCACAAAGGGAAGTAACCTGTGGCAGTGAGGGGCAGGGCCAGCTGGCAAGTGGGCCAGTACCACACCTCGATCACCCCATTGGTCAACTCCTGTAGAGGGAGGCAACTGGCAGCTGGGGCAGAGGCAGGGCCAGCAAGCAGGCGGCTCCAGGACACCCTCATTTCCCTGCTGGTCGCCCCACAGATTTGCCCTGATTGCCAGTCCCTACCCATGCATGAATTTTGTGCATCTGGACTTTAGTTTAAATAATGCTGAGAAAATTTGGTGAAGGGTAGCATATTAGTTTGGGTAGGCTAAGTGGCTGAAATAAATAATCCCCCAGAGTAGTCATTCACACACAGTAGTGTCTATTTTTCACAAAACTGTCCAGACTCATAGGTGGATTGTAGGCATACAGCTTTGGGGGTGGAGGGAGATGGTGGAAGGGATTGAGCAAAAAAGGAAAGAGAGAGAGAGCGAGAGAGAGAGAGAAAGAGAAAGAGAGAAAGAAAGAAAGGAAGAAAACTCATGGACACAGACAACAGTGTGGTGATTACCAGGGGGTGGGAGGTGGAGGTAGAAGAAGAAATAGGAAGGAATGGTAATGGGAAAAAAGAAAAAACTGTTCATTTTTGTCAAAAACTGCAGTCCAGACAAGGCTAATGTTGGCTCTGCCCTCTTCAGCCTGTGGTTCTGCATTCTTGGTTATAACCATTACCACCTGCAGGAAAGGGAACTGTACGCTTTATAGGGCAGGTCTGTTTGTTCCCACAGTTCCCTGTGCCCGTAACCACACCAAACTGTTTCCTAACACAGTTCCCTAGCCTGTTACATTTTACTAGTGGCCTGGTGCATGAAATTCATGCACATTAAAAGGGTATTACTTAGAGGAAATATTTTAATAATGCTATTTGCCCTTTCTCTATAATAAAAGTGTGACAGACAAAAGGTAATGAGTACAATGTATATGAAAATAACACATAATGTCATTAATTGATAAATAATAAAATGATATAACAACAATAATAAATTCATGATATAAAAACAACATTGATGCAAATAATGACTGATAAAGTGATTAAACTTATTCTAATATCTCTCTGTATACCACATTAACAGTGAAAACACTTTCAGAGTGCTTGACTAATTTCCCTTGGGATAAAGTATTTACAACTTTAACATCACATGCTCTTCGAACTCGAAAGAAAGCAACATAATAACCATGTGTGAAAACAGGTTTAGGTAGGAATAGTCCTACTCTGTCTAGAGTTTGTCCTTATGATTTATTAATAGTCATTGCAAATGCTGGCATCACGGGAAACTGTCATTGAATTAATTTAAATGGGAGGCCAGTGTCAGATCAATTCTTGAAATCAGAACAACCTCTCCCTCTGCAGATCCTCTTAATACTTCAGCTTCTATAATGTTAGGTAGTAATCTTTTGAGAATAAATCTGGTACCATTACAAAGACCCCATTACTATTAAGATTTCTCAATAGCATGATTGCACCCACTTTCAATTTTAATTTATGACATGGCATTCCTGAAGGAGTAATACTATTAAGAAATTCAATGGGAAAATGTTCCTTTTCAGATCATCTGTTGAGTCAATGGGTGTGGGGGCAGCCCCCTTTCCGGCCGCGTCCTGTCTCCCAGGACGAAGGTCTCTCCGCACTGGTCTCCAGTCCCAACATGCACGCTGATGTGGCGAAGAGGTTGGGTGTGGCCCCGGCCTGGCAGGGATGGCAGGGCACCGGCTATCCACTGCCATATCATTCCCCCTGGGCAGGATTCTGGCCACCACTGGGTGGAGAGAGTTCACAGTGCTCTTGGTTGGTGCAGGGTGTCGGGAGCGCCAGGAATGCTGGGAAATGTAGTTCTGGTGGCACAGTACTTCAAACTCTCTTATAGTGGGTCTGCCACCAGAACTACATTTCCCAGCATTCTTGGTGCACTGCCACGTGGTGCCAGAGCCCCGTGACCCTGACAACTCACTGCCCCATCTTGGCTGTCTGTCTGTCTTTGCAATCAAATGAGCGAATTTCTGAGACCCCAACCTTTGCTTTCCCTCCATCCCCCACCCACAACAGGAACTTCCTTCACACTCACTTTGAAGGAGTAGTGCGTCTGCAACCAGAACTACATTTCCCAGCATTCCTGGTGCTCCACCGCTTGCGGGCAGAGCACGTGACCCTGATGACTCACTGTCCCACCTTGCACCTAGTGCTCAGTACCCAAGGTGCCCCTGGCACTCATTTGCATGTCCCACACCACAGGTAAACCCCACATGTCAGTCATATCCTAATTATCAGAGCAACCTACATGTGAGCCTCGTGAGGGGATATCATGGCATCAAATTCCCTTAACCATCCCAAGGTCACCACTAAAGGTCGCGACTCAGTCAACAGTAAGTGTAAGGAGAGAGCGATCTCGCCAGTCCTTAGGTACCATGTGGGCAGAGCTTATAGCGTGGTGCTTGCTTACGCCCCCTGCCTGCTGGCCACGCCCCCTGCCTGCTGGCCACGCCCCCTGCTTGCTGGCCGTGCCCCTGCTCCTGATTGACTGGTAGCATAGCGAAGATACGGTCAATTTGCATGTTACTCTTTTATTAGATAGGATTTGTGTGTGTGTGTGTGTGTGTGTGTATTTTTTTCAATCCCTGAGCCTCTCTTAACTCATTGGAGCTGCCTTGAAGCCACTGAATTGGTGGGCAGCACCTGTAATCTGATTTTCTCATAGGTTTCTTTTAGGTTTACTGGAAAAACCTTGAAATTTAAGGCAGGAATCTACAAATCCACCAGCTATTTATGTATGTCTAGAAGCTAAGAATGGTTTCCTGACTCTTTAATCATTGAGGGGAAAAGCATTCATAACACAAAAATTAAGTGAAACTCAAATTGTATTGTCCATGAATTAAGTATATTTGCATATAACCACAGTCCTTCATTTATGCATCATCTGTGGTTGCTTTTGTGCTACCTGAGGAAAGATACAAAGCAAAAACAGATTGTATAGTTCATAAAGCCTGTTATTGTCTGGCCTGTTACAGGAAAGTGTTTCTGACCCATAATTTAAAACATTGTTCATACTTACCTCTTGCCCTTATTGTATTGACCTTGTCAATGTTATCCTGTTTCTGGACATTGTTTCCTTTCATGAGCCAGCTAATTCCTTCAGTTCTTTTTCCTTATAAAACCTGGCTAAAAATAGCACATCCGTAAACCTTACTTCCATAGTTTCCAGCTCCAATAGGCATATGTGATTTGTGTGTGTGTGTGTGTGTGTGTGTTTCAAATACAAGCAAAGTTTATTTAGTCACAGCACCTGCCCCCGACCCTCCCCAAGCCCTGGAAGAAGTGAGCCAGCTGGACTGTGTGGGCTCAGGAAACAAGTTACAAAGGCAAAAAGAAGGGCCCTTGGAATTTAGGAATAAGAAAGGCAAAGAAAATGTGCCAGGAGGAAGGAGAGGTGGGAAGGCCGAAGTCTGACCATGAGGGTGGAAAAAGGCACAGGTGTTCTCAAGAGAAAGAGAGAGTTTGCAATGTTTTGCCTTCTGAGTTGTCATGTGCTTGATTTCACTGCATCTATGCCCCAGAGGACCAGAGCTTCTAGCTTTCCGGCCTGCACTCTTTCTTTTCCACTTGACTGTTAATTCAGCACCACACATTTTAGAGTGAAAACAAGACCTTTAATCTAGATGACACTTAGGTTGTTAGTGAGGATAATGTGTGCTGCTTTATTTAGCAAACCTTAAATATAAATTTAATAGGCTTCACATATCTCAAAAATAACAATCAGCATAGCTGTTCTGGGCTCGGCAGTGGTGGGGCATGGGTCCATTCTGCCTTTTGTATTTAGTTAGGAGCCAGGCTGACAAAAGCTCTGCCACCTTGAGCTTGTGGCTTCCATTGTCACTCTGGACTTGGCTACTGCCATGCTGGCTCATGAGCAGAGAGAAGGCCTGGAGAAGGATGCAGAGCCAGATGTGTGAACCGTGCCTGGGAATAGTTTATAGCATGTTCGTTTCTATTCCATTGGAAGGAATAGGTCTCATGGCTGCGCTAACTGCAGTACAGGCTGGGGAAGTGCTGTGGCTGGGTATTTGCCATGGGGGAGAGGGATAAGAAATTTTGATGGACAGCGAGCAGTCTGCTGCCAGGCTTCCAGAGGTGCATGCATTTTTCTTTAACATTTTTTTATTTATTTTTTGCAGTATAGCTTAGACTTAATAGTAGTATATATGTTTTCCTTTTTCCCCCCCATTGTCTTCCCCCCAGCCTCCCCTACCCCCCAGCACATGTCCCCACCTGCCTCCCCGCCCTAGTGTCTTGCATCCATTGGTTATGCTCATATGCATGCATACAAGTCCTTCGGTTGATCTCCCACAGCACCTGCCCCCCAGCCTTCCCCCTGTAGCTTGACAGCCTGTTCAATGCCTCCCTGCTTCCATATCAATCGCTCTCCCCTGTTTCCTTCCTTCAAAAATATCTCAGAGGTGTATGCATTTTTGTGTTCTCTGAATAAAGTAGGCCAAGTTGTGAAAGCTTTACTGTTGGGATAGGTTTATTTATAAGAAAAAATACCCATGCAAGTGTAGTTTTTTTTTTTAAATCAATAGTATCTTTTTTTTAAAACAATATATATATATTTTTTTATTCTTTAAAGTATTATAAATAGTAGTACATATGTTTCCTTACCCTCACCCCATTAACCTCCCCCTGGCCTCCCTTACCCTCCAGCACATGCCCTCACCTGCTCCCCCGCCCCAGTGTCTTGTATCCATTGGTTATGCTTATATGCATGCATATAAGTTCTTTGGTTGATCTCCCACAGCGCCCGCCCCCCACCATTCCCTGCCTTCCCACTGTAGTTTGACAGTCTGTTCAATGCTTCTTTGCCTCTGTATCTATCTTTTCCCCCCTGTTTCTTTTCTTTAAAAAAAAATCTTGCATCTGCATACTAGAAATAAACATATAAGAACAAAAAATGTTTGAGTCTCAGTTTCAGTGTCCAACAGTTCTGAGTCCCAGTTTCAATGTCAAATAGTTCCTTATGTGTACATGTCAGCAATGGTATCTGGATGGTGGACAAATGGTGGCAACGCAGATTCCACCCTCTCTGGTTTGGTCCTGGGCCGCCTGCAGCCATACACAGCTGCTGACTGCTAGCATGGTCTTCCATCTCTGAACTGTCTTCACGGTTGGAACAGATCTGTCAGTTCCTCTTTGTTGCAGGAATCCATATGGTCTTGGAGTTGTTTTCTGAAAATATACATATTCTCGACCAAAATTTAATAAAGGAATCTTTTCTGTAAATTAGACTTGGGATTCTTTTTAATTTTGCCCAAATGATTTTCCTTTGGCTTATTTTGACACCATGTGTGTTTTTCATGGGTGTCCTGCTGTTAGCATTACAAATGGAAATTAATTTTCTGAAGTAAGAATTTTTTAAGTGTAATTTACTTAAAGGATATTTTTCCTTACATGATATTACTTCACTGCCCCCCCTCCCTTTTGATTAATGGGGGCTTTTGGAAATTTTATATTGCAGTCTTGGTAACTTTAAATTTTAATTTTTGCACAAAAAATATGACTGCTTTAGGTTCTTTGCATGTTAGGCAATTTTACAGTGAGATGAACTACTAGTAGATATTTCAGTTAATGTTGTAGGGACAGCTTTTTGTCCAGTACACTTAAATTTTTTTGAGTATTCACTTATTTCAATTAGCCAATTTAAATTAATCTGAAAACTATTTTACTGTCAAATTTAATACTCAAACAATAATCTTAGTTTATCCTGTAAATATTTATGGAAAGGATTATTTGCATTCTTGAGTAGGCCCTGAGCATTCCTGGTTCTAGATTGGGTTTAGATATAGGGCTGCTGTTGCTGGCCAAGTCTCTGTCTATAACCTGGGTCTTGATCTGAGCTGTGCATGGGAGGCGAAGCAGCCATGGGGGCAGGAGACCTTCCTCAGAAGGGGTGAGAGTTCAGGCTTCTGCAAAGTTAGGGAGTGAGGATCTATGCCCCACCTCTGTTGACCTTTAAGTTCTCTTCTGATGGCCACTCTGTGGCTGTGCCTGTCTTAGGTTGTTTCTTCCCTGAGGAATCTTACCCGTCTCTGGCTAACCAGCCATCCTCCGGGGCCAAGCAGGGTGATGTGAGGTTCAGTTCTGAGATGAACTCAAGTGTAGTTTTTTAAATGCAACTCTTTAAACAGTAGTTTGAATAAGATATGTGTGTGTTTTCAGGCTATTGCACATTATGAACAATCGGCTGATTATTACAAAGGAGAAGAATCCAACAGGCAAGTAATACTTTTCTTAAGATAATTAAATGGATTTTTGTTAAGTGTGATAAAAGATAAATCTTTGCTATACTCTGTTAGTGAAGTGTACTGTACTGTACCAACTGAAAGTGTACTGGGTGTCTTTTTATTTCTCTGTTTGTTACTTACTTTGCTCTGGTTCTTGATTTCAGTTCAGCTAACAAGTGTCTGCTGAAGGTGGCAGCATATGCTGCCCAACTTGAGCAATACCAGAAAGCCATCGAGATCTATGAGCAGGTGAGGTTACTCTGTCTGTTCAACTTCCAGCAGAATTTACTCTGAATCTTTTTTTTTTTTACTTTTAAATTTAATTTTTCTTTTTATTAAGATCCAGTTCACACATTATATAATTCATCTTTTTAAAGAGTACCATGTCTATGGTATTTAGTATATTCACAAAGGGTGTGTAACCATCACCATTTCCTAATTCAAAAACATTTTTATCATCCCCAAAAGAAGCTCCTTTCTCTCCTCTGGCCCCTGGAAATACTATCTGTTGTCTGTTTAAGTGGATTTGCTGATTGTAGGCCTTTAATATGTATGGAATCCTTCAGTATGTGGCCTCTTGTGACTGGCTTCTTTCACTTAGTAAAATTTATTTTCAAGGTTCACTTATGGTATAACATGTGTTAATACTTCATTTTCAAAGCTGAGTAATATTCCACAGTTTATCCATTTATCAACTGATGGACATTAGGGTTATTTTCATATATGTACTATTGTGAATAATGTTCCAGTTTTTGTTGAGGGTATGTTTGCAGTTCTTTTGGCTATATACCTGGTATTGGGATTTATGTGTCAAGTTTATTTTTAACTTTTTGAGGAACTACCACATTGTTTTTCACAGTTGCCACACTATTTCACCATCCTATCAGCAATGTACAGGGATTCTAGTTTTTCACATCCTCACCAATCCTTGTTTTCTGTTTGCTTGTTTGAGAACCATCCTAATGAGTGTGAAGCAGTCTCTCAATGTTTCTGTGATTTTCATTTCCCTAATGATTAGTGATGTTGAGTACCTTTGTATGTGCTTACTGATCATTCATATATCTTTCTTGGAGAAATGTCTATTCAGTTCCTTTGCCCATTTTTTAAACAGTTTACTTGTTTCTTGGTATTGAGTTTTAGATGTTCTTTATATATTCTGGATATTAATCCCTTATCAGATAAGTGATTGCAAATATTTTCTCCTATTCTTTGGGTTGCCCTTTTACTCGGTTGTTAGTGTTCTTTGATACACAAAGTTTTACATTTTTGAGTCAAATTTTTCTTTTTTCTGCCTGTGTTTTTCATATCATATCCAAGAAATTGCCAAACCCAAGGTCATGAAGCTTTCCCCCTATGTTTTATTCTAAGAGTTTTATAGTTTTAGCTCTTCAATCTATTTTAAGTTAATGTTTTGTAAATGGTCTTAAAGATTCAACTGCATTCTTTTTACCTGTAGATTTTCAGTGTTCCCACCACTACTTGTTCCATACACCATCCTTTCACAATTGAATGGTCTTGGTACCCTGTTGAAAATTGACCAGTATGCAGAGGTTTATTTCTGGGCCCTCTGTCCTAATCCATTGATATGTATGTCTGTCTGTCTTTATGCCAATATCACATTGTTTGATTACTGTAGCTTTGTAGTAAATTTTTAAATACATATATTTTATTGATTTTTCACAGAGAGGAAGGGAGAGGGATAGAAAGTCAGAAACATCGATGAGAGAGAAACATCGATCAGCTGCCTCTTGCACACCCCCTGCTGGGAATGTGCCCGCAGCCATGGTACATGCCTTGACCAGAATCGAACCTGGGACCTCTCAGTTCGCAGGCCGATGCTCTATCCACTGAGCCAAACTGGTTTCGGCTGTAGTAAATTTTTAAGTTGGAAAATGTGAGTGTCTTCCAAGGAACTTTGTTTGTTTGTTGGTTTATCCTCACCCAAGGATTATTTTTCCATTGATTTTTAGAGATAGTGGAAGGAAGAGAGAGAGAAACATTGATGTGAAAGATGTAGTGGTTAGTTGCCCGCTGCATGTGCACCCAGCCAGGGCAGGGAACGAACCTTCCTTCGGTGTGCAGGAAAACCCTCTGAGCACTGCGCCACACCAGTCAGGGCCAGCTTCTTCTTTAAAGATTGCTGTGACTATTTGGAGTTCTTGCATTTCCATATGAGTTTTAGGGTCAGCTTGTCAATCTCTGCTAAGAAATCAGCTAGAATGTTGATGGGGATTGCCGTGAATCTATAGACCAAACTGGAAAATGTTGTCGTCAAGTCATACAGTCTGTGAACACAAAGTGCCTTTCCATTTACTTAGATCTTTAATTTTTTTCAATGTTTTACAGTTTTCAGTGTGCAAGTCTTGCACTTCTTTGGTTAAACATACTCCTAGTATTTTATTCTTTTTGATGCTATTATAAATGGAATTATTTTCTTAATTTCCTTTTCAGATTATTAAATGCCAGTTTTATATACTGCAACCTTGCTGAACGCTGAACTTATTTATTAGCTCTAATTTTTGTTTTGTGGATTTTTAAAAATATATATTTTATTGATTTTTTATTTTATTTTATTTTTTTACATTGAGGGAGAGGGATAAAAAGTTAGAAACATCAATGAGAGAGAAACATCGATTAGCTGTCTCTGATTGATCAGCCAAGGTACATGCCCTTGAGCGGAATTGAACTTAGGACCCTTCAGTCCGCAGGCCGACGCTCTATCCACTGAGCCACGCCAGTTTCGGCTTCTGGATATTTTTATATACAAAATCATGTCACCTACAATAGCAATAGCTTCATAACTTCTCCAGTCTGAATGCCCTTTACTTCATTTTCTTGTCATTTGTCCTGGCTAGAACTTCCAGTACAATGTTAAATAGAAGTAGCAAGGGCAGACATCCTCACCTTGTTCCCATCTTACGAAGACAGCTTTCAGCCTTTTACCATTAAGTATATTGATAGCTGTGGGTTTCTTAAAAGATGTCCTTTATTAGTTTGAGGAAGTTCTCTTTCTTCCTGCTTTAATTGTTTTTATCATCAAAAGGTATTGGCTTTTGTCAAGTGCTTTTTCTGCATCTATTGAGAGGATCATGTGTTTTTTGTCCTTTAAGTCTACTAAGATAGTATATTTCATTGATTTTTATATGTTGAACCAACCTTATATTCTTGGGACAAATCTTACTTGATTATTGCAACATTTAGGGAACTCAAGAACATCTTCATGTTTAATAATTATCTAGGATTCATAGAACTCAATGAAATGTGTTATACTCACAGTTATGTTTTATTATAAAAAGATACAGATTAAAATCAGCTAAAGTAAGAGGTGCCTGCCATAGGGTAGGGTACAGAGTTCCACGTGTGGAACTTTCTGTTGTCCTCCCCCTGTATAGTTGTACAGACAACACTCACTTCACCTAACAGTATGTGAAAATATGCATAGAGTATTGATAAGAAGGGAAGCTCACTGAATGTAGTGTCTGAAGTTTTTACTGGGGCTCAGTCATGTAGATGTGGTTGACTCTTATGAGGCAGGACATTCCAAGGGTTTAGAAATTACCATCCAGGAGTCATGGACAAAGGCCAGACCTCACTTTAGACAAATTAATCCTTAACTCTATAGTTATGTAATTCTTTTTGTAAGTTGCCAAAATTATTTTGCTAGTATTTTGTTGACAATTTTGCATTTGTATTTATAAGGGATATTGATCTTTAATTTTTTTTTCTTGTGGTGTGTTTGTCTGGTTTTGGTAGCAAGGTAATATGGCCTCGTAGAATGAGTTGGGAAGTTTAAGTGTTTGGAGATTTTCCTGTTATCTTTTTGTTGTTGAATTCTAGTTTGATTCTACCGCTGTTGGAAAACACTATGGTTTCAATTTTTATAAATTTGTCAAGGTTGGTTTTGTAGCCCAGAATATGGTCTTTCTTGGCCTATGTTCTGTAGGTCTCCTGTTCCCGGGTGGCATGTTCTATGAATGTTAGACTTCCTTGGTTGATGGTGTTGAGTTCTAGATACTTGCTGATTTTCCTTTCTATATCTATCCTTTGATGAGCTGGGAATGTTGAAGTCTGCAGCTATTATTGTGAGTTTGTGTATCTCTCATTTCTGTCGGTCTTTGCTTCACGTATTTTGCAGCGCTGTTGATTGCTGCATACATGCTTAGGATTGCTGTGTCTTCTTGGTAGGTTGACACTTTTATCATTATACAGAGTCAGGCAAAAGTAGGTTTATAGTTGTGAGTGTACAAAACACAGAATTTATTCTTGTATTACTCTTTATTAATTATTATATTATTTTCCATATGAATAACTGTAAATCTACTTTTGCCCCATCCTGTATAATATGTCTTTGCTCTGAAGTCTATTCTGTTTGATATTAATACAGCCTTTCCTGCTTTCTTTTGATTAATGTTTTTATGTGTCTTTTTGCATGCTTTTTCTTTTGACCTGCCTATCCTATCTAACAATCCTATCTAATAAAGAGGAAATATGCTAATTGACTGTCATGCCCTCACAAGATGGTGGCGCCCACAGCCACAAGATGGCAGTGTCCAGTCCCCTCAGCCCCAACTTATCCAGCTGGAGTCCCCCAGTCCCCTCAGCCCACCTCATTCAGCCTCAGTCCCCTCAGCCTCGCCTCATCCACCCTCAGTCCCCTCTGCCCTGCCTCATCCACCCTCAGTCCCCTCAGCCCCGCCTCATCCAGCCGGAGCCCCCCAGTCCTCTTAGTCCCGCCTCATCTAGCCGGAGCCCCCCAGTCTCCTCAGCCCTGCAGGGGAGGGCAGTTGGGGACAATGGTGCTGGCAGGAGAGCAATTATGCATCAATCAGGCTGGCAGGGGAGAGGTTAGGGGACTATTAGGCAGGCAGACAGGCAGGCAAGCAGTTAGGAGCCAACAGTCCTGGATTGTGAGAGGGGTCCCAGATTGTTGAGGTTGTAGACTGGGCTGAGGGACACACAAATCCCCTCTTCCCCATACACAAATTTCATGCACCGGGCCTCTAGTCTATAATAATAAAAGTGTAATATGCTAATTAGACTGGACAACTTTCCAGATGAAGGCCGGGCTGTGAGGGAAGCCCAGGTCCCCGATTGGAGAGGGTCAGGCTAGGCCGAGGGACACAAACCCCCCTCCCCTGCCCCCTGTGCATGAATTTTAATTGAAGTGAGTTTCTTATGGACAACTTATTGTTAGATCACGCTTTTTAATTCACTTTGCTAATTAGCATATTTAGACAACATTTATTATAATTATTGTTATATTAGGGCTTATGTCTACCATTTTATATTTGTTTTCTATTTGTGTTATTTTACATTTCTCTGTTTTCTATTGTCCTGCCTTCCAGTGGGTGACTTATCTGTAGTGTTTTTGAGTATGGCTTTTTTAGTGATTGCTCTAGCTGTTACATTTGTATACTTTATCATAGGCTAATGGGGACCTCATTTTGTTACTTCCATGAAATGTAGAAATCTTACCTTTCTTTTTACTCTCTGTTCAGTATTTAACTGTCTTAAATGTTTTCTGTATATACTTTTATAACCACAGTTTTTGCTTCAACCATCAAACATAATTTAGAAAACCCAAGAGAAGAAAAGCTCATTGCATTCACCACATTTTGTTTGCTGTGTTCTCGCTTCCTTTCTGATGTTTTGAGATTCAGTCTTTTATTGTTTCCTTTCTGCTTAAAGATATCCTTTTACCATTCTTTTAGGGTAAGTCTGTTGGCAACATACATATTTGTTTTCCTTTATCTGGGAATGTTTTGATTTTCTTTTCCTTCCTGAAGCATATTTTCTTTGGGTATGCAATTCTGGGATGATGTTTTGTTTTATTTTGTTTTGTTTTAGTAGCTGAAAAAGTGCCACTTACGGCCTTTGTGGTTTCTGGTAAAAAAGTTGGCTGTTATTCACATTGATTTTCCCCTGTAAATAAGAGGTTATTTTTCTCTGGCTGCTTTCAAATTCTTTTCTTTAACTTTTAGTTTACAGAAGTTAATGTGGTGTGGCATAGATAGCTTTGCTTTTATCCTGTTTGGGTTTCACTAAACTTCTTGAATCTGTAGGCTCTTGCTTCTTGCCAAATTTAGGAAATTTTTAGCCATTATTTCTTACGGTTTATTTTTAGCTGCTCTCTTTTTCTCCTACCCTTCCAGGTCTCAGAGGATCCTAATGTTAGACCTCATTTCATGGTCCCGTAGGTCCCTGATGGTTTGTTGTTTGTTGTTTGTTTTTCCATTTGTCTTCTCTGTTTTTGAGACCAATTTCTAATGTTCTTTCATCAGTTTGTTGATTCTTTCATCTGTCCCTTTTATTCTGCTATTGAGCCCGTCTACTTTTTGTGTGGTTTTGTGATTTTCAGTCCTGAGATTTCCATTTGGTGGTTCTTTATGTCTTCTGGGATTTTTTGTTGTGAATTTCTTTTTCGTTGATGTTGATTTTGCTTTCTGTTTTTTGTTTTGTGTTACTATTTTGAAGCATTTTTATGAAGGCCCTTCCAAAACCTTTGTTATGTAATACTAACATTTCTGTCGTCTAAGAGCTGTCATCTGTTGGTTGTCTTTTTTCATTCAGCTAAGATCTTTCCTTTTTTTGTTGGCGAGTAAATTTCCGTTGAAAACTGAACATTTTTGCCCTAACCCTAACCCTGTTACTTAACCTCTCTGTCGGCGGCTTCTGTGACCTGCTCTGGCTGCGGAAGGGTGTGCTGCCCCTTACTGCCAGGCGGAGGCTTCCCACTGGCCTCCATTGACATGTGGGGGTAGGCCTCGTTTCACCCCAGCTCCTGCCTGCTGTCCACACCGCCATGCTGGGGTTGGCCTTGTGACTGCCAGGTGATGGTGAAAGCCGTAATCCCCCATAGGCCTCTTCTGAAACTGTGCCTGCTGGGCGATGAGAATGCCGGGTTCTGCGGGGCAGACGTGGAATCCAGGCTGCCTGTGTGGGCTGCACTGCCTCAGCTGCAGGGAAAGGGGAACTCATGACCTGCTGGTGGGGATGAAGGCTGCTCCCTTCTTGGCCTTCTCTCAAGTCACCTTGGCAGGAATGTTGGGCTCCTCTTTGCAGTCTTAGAAGGATGGACATCTTGATTTCCTCTTTGGCCTTTGATGATGTGAGTGAGGTTAAGGCCACAGTTTACTTGTGGTATTTGGCTAGAATAGAGCATTTATTGTCTAAACATTTTCTCTCTTACTATGCTAAGCTGCCTCTTCCCTGGTCCTTTGGCTAGACACAGCAAACTTTTGTCTAGTCTTTTTTTTTTTTTCTCTATCCAATGATTTTTATGCCAGCTTTTTGTATAAAAAGTCAGGAATATATGAAATAAAAAGAAAACCCAGGGAATTCACTGTCATGTTTTCCATTGTGTCTCAAGGCCCCAATCAGTCTTCAGTTTTCTCTTCGCCTTTCAGTTTTACATTTGTTTCATATAAAATGACTGGGGCTTTTAGTCATACTTAGGAGGAATGGAGGAAAGGATGTCTGTTCCCTCTTCCTACAGGTCAAGCTTCTGAGTTCATTTTAAGTGGTTAGCATTTTATGTGTTAAATATTGTTTCTTCTAGTAAAATTTTCTAGTTATAATATTGGATTAAAAGAATGTATTTCATAGCTAAACTAACATAAGATACAGAATTGTTTTCTAAAGGCAATAGATGATAACCAGTTTGCCTAATGTAAGATGCCAGACCTTTAAAAAAATAATACATTATGTATGACACATAGACATGGACAACAATGTAGTGATAGACAGATAGAAAGAGGATGAGGGGAGGAGAAAGTGGACAAAGAGGGATGAACTGGGTGGAAAGAGACTTGACTTTGGGTGGTAAGTACATGATGTGCTATGCAGATGATGTTTTATTGAGCTGTTCACTTGAAACCTGTATGGTTTTATTAACCAATGTTACCCCAATAAATTCATTTTTTTTAAAAAGCAAAAAAAACAACAACAAACCTTGTACATCTAACTGCTTTCTGTGCCTAGGTTGGGGCAAATACCATGGATAATCCTCTGTTGAAGTACAGTGCAAAGGATTACTTCTTTAAAGCAGCCCTCTGTCACTTCATAGTCGATGAGTTGAATGCCAAGGTATGGTCAGTCCTTCAGTACTAGTGTCCTGATGCACCTTACCCATGAGAGCGGGCCTTACTCCGGTACTCTTATTGTTCTTGATATCACTTGGTTTGGGTGATATTCGTTAGTTGCATGACTAAACTGGGTACCTTAAAAAAAAAAAAGACACCTGTTTATGAGTTTTAAGAATTAGATTTGGTTTACAACATCTCTACAGCAACCTAATTCTGGAAAATTGGTTTAGAAATAGATTCTTAACTGAAATTGAAAATCAAAATAGATAGGATTCCTGTGATTTTGATGAATTTAACACATATAGTTAAATAGGATGTAGGTGAGTCTTACTGAAGCTAATAGATTGTTCAGCCCTAGCTGGTCTGGCTCGATGGAGAGAGCGGCAGCCTGCAACCCAAAGGGCTCTAGGTTTGATTCTGGTCAAGGGCACATGCCCAGGTTTGCAGGCTCTTTCCCCAGTAGGCGGCATGCAGGAGGCAGCCAATAAATGATTCTCTCTCATTATTGATGTTTCTCTCTCTCTCCCTTCCTCTCTGAAATCAATAAAAATATATTTTGAAAATATTTTTTAAAAGAATGTTCAAAGCTTTGTTTCCTGGCTTAGTGAATCAGACATTAACCAGTGTTTTTTTTCTCTCAGCTTGCTCTTGAGAAATATGAGGAAATGTTTCCAGCATTTACTGATTCAAGAGAATGTAAATTATTAAAAGTAAGTAATATTAGGACTTTGAAGAAAAAGCCTTTGCTGTCAGGTGTAACTGGGTGTGAAGTGAAGGATAAATCTGCGGAGGAGCCTTTCCTACTTTTGTATTTCAGATGCCTCCGAGGTTTCAAATGCCTCCGAGAGGCAGCGACATAATGTTGTGTTCTGCAGGCAGTTCAGAAATATTAGCACAAATACTGGACCCAGGGCTTGGCGTAATTCTTTATTTGTACTTGAATATTTCTCCATTTTTATAAAGTATTTGCAACATCAATTAATGTGATACTAAAGTTACTTTTGTATTTAAAGTATCTCTATTCACAGATGGAAACTTTTTAGCCTACCAAACTAATTTTTCCATATTTATGTTACTAGAAACTTCTAGAAGCTCATGAGGAACAGAACAGTGAAGCTTACACTGAAGCAGTAAGTTATGTCTTTAAAATATAATACATACTTTGAAGGTTTATTATGGGAACTTTTTCTTCTTTTCATTTTGTAAATGTGAACATTTATTTGAACATTATTCCAGTATACCTAACTGTATTTTCCAGTGGTCTTGTTTTTTTATATTCCGAAAACCTATATAATTATATTGTTTCATTGGCCATGGTAAATTTAACTATAAGGCAAATTCAAGAAAAAAAATCGTATACTGTTATAATTTCCTGTTTGAATGTTTTATTTTGAAAATAATATGCTCCATAAATAAGTGTAAAGTAAAATCAGTTCAGTACAATGTAAAATATAAAAACAAAGCAGTGAGAATTTTTTATATTTCTGGCATAACATAAATGGGAGATTTTTTCTTTATATTCATCTATCTTCTGTTTTCCTATCTTTTGCCATCTTGTGTTTAGAGTCAAACAAGTTTCGCAGTACCTGCCATTAATATATTTATCATGGCTTTTGCTATAAAACCATTTATATCTTATTGAAGTCTTATTCTTTATTAATGTGTTGCAATGAGTTAAAGGAATCCTGCTTCCATACTTCCTGTCTCCACAAATTCCTTTTTTCTTGTTCAGTGAGTATTGGAACACTGTTAATTTTCCATGTTCCCTTCTAAGTCATACACGGTCTAAGGAAATTATTAATTGTGCTCTTTTTCCAATTTTAAAGGCTGTTAGGGACTTTTGTCATCACATGTCAAACAGAGCAATATAAAAGGCACAGAAACTTGTTAATAGCTCCATCAAAATAGGCAGAGAATAATGAAAAAATAAAGAAATTTTAATGACTGTTATGAACTGGAATGAATAATTTTAAAATGAAGAAAGTTGGTTGATTGTCACTATTTTAATTTAAACAGCTGCTTTATTTCAGTTGCATTTCCACAGACTAATTCCTGTTCCTCTAACCTTAAACTAGGTGAAGGAATTTGACTCAATATCTCGCTTGGATCAGTGGCTTACTACCATGTTGCTTCGTATCAAAAAGTCCATCCAAGGGGATGGAGAAGGAGACGGAGACCTAAAGTGAAACATTTATATGTCTTTGTGGCATGCAGCTAACTCCTTTTTTAGTTCCTGTTAGGGCCAAGTGATCTTTATGGGATGCCCATTTAATGGCTTAGTTTTGTTGTACATAAACGATGCGTGTGTGTTTGCCGTGTTTATATCACTGTTTAAGCAAATGGTTAAAAGAATCTCCTGTGCATATTGTGGGTGTGAGTGGCTATTTCATGCTTGCCAGAGTCCCCAGAGTTTCTGAGTACTACTTCAGAATTTTATTCTTGTTTGATATTGCAGAGTCATGTTTAATTTTGCTACATATCCTGTCCTTTTTCTTGGACTTGAGTAACCCATTTTGCTCTAATCGATGCTTTGCATACTCTGTAAATTTGCATCTGGATGTATTCTCTAAGTGTATGTATTTAGTTTAGGGTGATTGTTAGGAATCAGTTGATGACTTTATTACAAATTTGTTGTTGTTATCGTATGATTTTTTGATGATACTGATGACCATTTTCTGCTTTTGATATTGTTCCCTATGCTAACATGCATGTGAATATTCAGAACACAGGTCTGCCTGCATCTCTTACACTTGCTTATGTGTGTGGATGAATGTCAAGGTGGGTTTGACTATTTTGTATTCACACACACACACACACACACACACACACACAAATATATGAGGTCTGTGAGAAATGGAAATTGTCCTTTTCCTAGACCTGGTTTCCACTTACAGTTGGCGGGGAAATCCCTTTCTTTATATTCACATAAAGGTGTTGTGACTGGCACACCTCTTCTCTTTATTTTCATGGTCATACTCTTGCCCATATTGAGATGCCTGCCTTGAAGCCACACTCATGCATGTCCTCATTAGGGCCCAGAGATGAGAAGTCAAAGCTTGAGAAAGGGTTTCAGTAATTTTATCCATTTATTGACCATGATGGGTTAGGTAGGGTATATATGGAACAGAGGTTTACTTTATGGCTCCAACTAGCTTCTCAGGAGATTGTATTTTCTTCTTAGCTGATGGGATTGTTTTAGCTTTTGTATTTGAACTTTGAATTCTATCCTTTTGTGTTACATGATAAGTGCTCTATTAATTTATGAACTTGACCCCTACCCTTTATGTTGCATGCTGACATTGTACTTTAGACGTGGTCTTGTTTTTTGAATCTCCTCTGTACGTACGTTTTTTTCTTGTTAATCTTCAACCAAGGGTATTTTTTTCCATTGATTTTTTGTTTAGAGAGAGTGAATGGGAGAGGTGGGGGGAGAGAGACATCGATGTGAGAAAGACACATCAATTGGTTGCCTCCCACACGTGATCCAACCAGGGCCCAGGATCAAACCTGTTACCCAGGTATGTGCTCTAGACCAGGAGTCGAACTCGTGCGCTCTAACCACTGAGAACCTGGCCAGAGCTCCTCTGTGCCTATTTTTAGGCTTAAATGATCTACGTCTGATGTGCATTTGTTGCCATATATTATATAGCCTGTGTGTTTTTCTAACTTGCGCTGCTCTCATTAATGACAGGTAATGGGATTTCCCATGTTGTGTTAGATAGTAACTAGTATTTAAATGATGTTTTCATTTTGGGGTGGCCCTCAACTGGAGTTAATAGGCTTTGTTGGATAGAAATAGAGTGTGCCCAGACTAAGAGCTCAGTGAGGAAGAAGGTTTGGGGATGGTGAATGGGTCAATCTCGGGTAAGGGAGAAAGTAGAAAAAGAAAAGGGCAGATGAGGCCCAGCTGTGGAGGCTGTTTCTCGGGTGGCTGTGAGGATTCCTGGCCGTACGTGAGAGTGATGTGTGCCAGGTGGGCTGATGGAGAGGAAGGTGTCATACTATCATCTGAAGGCAGAGGGAATGGACCAGAAGGCACTCTGGTGATGGGCCCAGGAATCTGATGAGGATTTAGTTTTTCCTTTGAAAGTCAGGGATTCTTAAAAGAAAGCTGGTTATTACAGAACAAATTTGAAACGGAGCTTGATACTTTATTTCCTGTTGTACCCTCTTATGAAAATATATAGAAAGTGGGGTTTTGTTACTTTATCTAATTTATTCCACAACCATCCACCCGTGTTTTTGTAATGAGCTTTTTTCTAGGTGCACTTTGTGAAAGTGAGGCGTGGGGAGTGCTCCCCATGTCCTCTGGCCATAGGCCTGCCCATCTGGAGAGAGTGTAAATCCCAGCCATGCTTCTTCCATCACTAGTTTAGAAAGTGTGTTTCTACTCTAAAAGAGCCTTCTGGTCTGACCACTTAAAAGTAAAACTAAATGCTTTGTTTTAAGGCAGTTCCACTTAGCTTTATCATGATTCCTTAACAAACCCACCTGAAAAAAGAGGTATGATTTTAAAAAATAATATTGGTAACATTTTGTGATATTAGACTTGCTGTTTTGAAATAACAGTATCAGTGCCTGAGTTAAGAATTTTTAAATATTTCACATGAAAGAGTAAAAATAACTGTGATGACTAGAACAGACTTGCTAGTAGGTGAAAGGAGAAGGAGAGGGAGAAAATCCCATTAACAGTATCCAAACCTCCTTGAAGTGTTCCATTGTTGAATGTAGGGTGGTGCTGTGACACAGAGGCCCAAGGTATGTTCTCAGGATTAGGGAATGTTATTTATGAACAAACCGTAATGACTGTTATGTTATAGTTCTTGTATTTTAGCAAATCTGGGGTTAGTTCATAATCAAAATAAGCAGTGGCAACGTTTTTTATAGCTTGTGCGAGTTCCTTTTTTATTTAATGATTTGAAAAGTGTTTCTGCAGTTGTCACTGTGTGTGATGTCACTATAACCAAACTGTGTGCATTTATTGTTTCCTCTGATACTGTGCATTTAAAATATTCAAATGCAAACCTCTGTGGCTTTCTTTGGAGGGTTTGGCAGCACAGCATGCTGAGGGTGACCGATCACTAGTGGCGTGCATGCAGGGTCCTGCCTGGGAAGTTCTGAGTCGGTCACTGGTGTTCTCCGGTGGAGGAATGTGTTATGGAAACTAACCATAAATCTACTGTAGCAGAAAAGTGTATGTATGTTTTATGTGAACTTGTACAGTAAATAAAATCAAAATTATGAGTAATATTTTTAACAGGTCTTTCCTTGCTAAATCTACACAAATCACAAGTAGCTCCCTTTCTTGAACTTGTTTCTATTAAGTTGAAGACAGTGAACATTAATATTCTCTAGGCTCTCTGTATATCCATTGAAATATGTTTGACTATGTTAAAATCTCTATTACAGGGCACTGTAATGGTTTTAGAAGCTGAGGATTTACAAAGAAGCCCTGGTTTTAGTCTGTTAATACAATTTGCAGTTTGCAGTGACTGTAAGCCGCCTGTTCTCATCCCTTCCAGCTGCCCCTTAAGGAATGTTGGGCTATAGTCACTTGCAAAGTTAAAGATTGGTTCACAGAAAACTGCTGGGGGGTAGGGGGGGGAGGATGAAGGGACCATGAAGCCACTCGACTCTGTTGGCAGTGTGGGCATTCATTTGCCTTTGCAGATATCTCTACAGGTTAGCATATGCCCCTGGCCACTCAGACCACAAGCTCTGTGGAGGAAGAGGGTGCCGTGTGGGGTACTGTGGATCAGCTCATCCCATCAAAGAGCAGTGTTATAGACTGAGAGTATGTTTGCAACTTAAAGATAATGCAAACTAAGTTTTGAAAAAAGAATGGTCTAACAGGCCATCCCAACCTAGGAATTATAAGTTGTTGATTATTCAAGGTTAGTTTATCTCACACTCATTATTTCCTAACAGAAAGAAGCCACAATGATGGCTTAAAAACCTGGTTTTGTCAGCCTTGGGAAGAGTCCCTGTAAAATTGGCAAAGGTAAGTGGGTGGATTCTGGGGCTCGGCTAGGTGACATGCTGTTTGGTCCTCTGACCTGTCTTTGAAGCTTGCTCAGTTATACTGCCCGCATCTAGATATTAGTACATGTGAACAAATGATCCTTCATACAAGTGTCCTCCCGCCACTGAAATAATGTGGTTACTTTAAGTTTCCACTGTCAAGTTTAATTAAAGGGGTTATCACTCATTTTGTCTCAAAAAATGCTCCTGGATAAAATTTAACAGGTTAGGATTAAATTATAATTCATACTCAAATTTGTTGGTTTGGATTATCATCGATAGCAAAACCACATTTCTCTTAAAGTTACCTTTAATAAAAGTCTTCTCCCACCACATGACCCATTTTTTTCCCCCAAATTGTAACAGAAATATTGGTAAAACCAAAGACTGTAGAGGTCTTTGGAGTTCAGGCAGAGTCTTTCCCACAACATGGTTGGAAGGCACTAAATCACCTCATAATTGCCTGCCTGATGCTCTAGGAGAAGCAGTGCCAGCACCAAGGGCACATTCCTAACCATGGCATTAGGACTCACATGGTGAGGCAGTAGCTTGCTTTCACTCCAGGGGGATTAAGAGAAATAGGGGTAGGTAACCCACAAATCCATCAATGATGAGTCTTCCAGTTTTCAGAGTTCTGTTCTTAGAGGCAGCTTTACCCTCCTGGGAAGCAGACAAAGTAGATATATTGAAGTCTCTATATGATCCAAACTTAAACGTGACATTGAAGAAACCAGCCCATTTACACTCCACAGCGCCAGCTTCTACATAAGCAGAAAGTAGTGTTACTTACCACCAGCCCGTTTATTCCTAGAGCATTAATGTGCAGTCCACATGGTTATAACTGAAGAGATTATACCTAAGACTTATCACCTTGATTTTAAACTTCAGTATCCATGAAATTAAGGAAATTATATTTGTTTCTATTTACAGAGCCTACATTTTAATAATGGAGGAAAAACTTAAGACTTGCAAAACTGTTTTACAAAGCAAACATTTATTAACAGTAAACATTTTTTGTAGAATTTCTAAAGAAACAAATTCAAGACAAAAATTCTTCTAGTAGGTAGCAAAATAATCTATTATTTAAATTCCTTCTCATTAAAATGACTTTACTCCATGAAACAGTACATCAGTTGGCAATTCATTCTCTTACCAAGAATCAAAGGGTCGTGTGACAGTCGCTGTTTTTTCTTACTGTTGTTCTGTAAACACAACTGGGATATGTGGTCATAACTGTGTTTGAAACAGTTAAGTACTGCTGTCTTTAAGAGCAGGTGTGAAACATGTTGTCAGCAGCTAAAACACCATTTAGTGGCTTTCATATGTAACATGTCACAAACTAGAAAATAAGCACATAGGAAGAAAGTCTTCCTTCATTAGGTTCTGGGATGGTGCAGCTATGTCTTCATCCTGGAACTTATGAATAAGTTTTCTCTCAGAACTTTTCTCAAAAATTAAAGTGTTTCACAGCAAGTCAATAAATTAAAATGTAGAAAAGCTGGTAAACAAAAGACTTTAAGGTTGTGTTTAAATTAATATGTTTAGGGTTACATGAGTCACGACTACATACAAAAGCCACTGGAACCAAGACTTAAGCTTAGCAAATACAGCAGAATTCTCTCTTCATCGTAAAGTCCAGCATGCAACAGCCAAAGGAGCATTTAAGACAAGTATTGGTTCTTCACAATCTACTTTTAAGGCATAATCAAGGATGTGTGGCAAGGCTTTTGGTCCCTTCTGCTCTATTCTTGCATACTAGCAAGGAAACAAATGTGACATTTACATGCCTGTTTCTAGCTCTTGATTTGGCCATGAGAAAGTTCTGATTTTCTGAAAATCACAAACATTAAATCAGAAAAACCAGGCAAAAATACTAATACTCTGTGCTCTAAGGTTAGCCATAATCACCTCATTGCTACTCATCAGTAAAATGACTAAATAAGTTTCCAGTGTTCTAAAGCCTCTTGCTTAATTTTTCGTACCTCTTTGCAAAAAGAAAAAGAAAGTACTAGTTTGCTACTAAAATCTTTGGTAGGACAGCTTTTACCTTATCAGATTTTTAGGAATGAAAATAAACAGCCTCATTTCATTTCAAAAGCTATTTTATGACCAATTTTCCATATGTATTTTATGACACATATGCTGTGAGTAGAGGCTAAACTAAACTATTTTGTAGGTGTTCATCTTGTCATTCCTTTATTTAGTGTGGGATTGGGGGAGTAGAAGGAGTGAATGCAGTAATTCATTTCTTCAGTTCCATTCAAGGGTGCTTAGAGCAAATCTGATTTGCTTCAATTCGGCAGGAAAGAAACAAAAATACATGGCCCCAGTTTTATTTCAGCTCGGTAGAATACTATCTTAAAAGGACCAGAAATACACCTACCTGGAAGTGTAAGGCAGGCTGAGACTAGGGAGACCATTAAAAGCAAGTTCATGAGCTGGATCAATGCTGTGTACTCTATTAAGGTAAATAGATAAGCTTCATAAACATCAAGACAATCAAACATTAGAATGACTAACACATATAGCAGCCTACACCACAATTAAGTGAGGTTATGTTAATTGCCTTATGTGTTGAAAAGTATAGCTGAGATTGTACAGATCAGAATTTTTAAGGAATAGCTTCAAAAATGCTTTAATAAAAGCGTGCAACTTTTCAGAAACTGGAAAATCAGAAGCCATTGTTGAATGCCCACTTCTTTTCCTACAGATGGTTCTTTTTCTTGGCTCCTGATATATCACCTTGCACACACTATCACATGAGATGCAAAATGGGGCCTGTTTAGCAGGTGACTTCAAGCTTATTCCATGCTGGTCAATGAGTGAAGTTGTGTGGGCATCAAGTCTGTCTGTGGTGTCAGCTCACTAAGCTCATTGATGGTGGTGGCCAGCAGAGCATCCTGGGACACCACAGAATTGTCCGATTTGCAGGCTGTGTTGGCAGAACTATTCTCATGCACAGTAGATACGCTGCCTGGGACTGTGGCCAGGTTGTGAAAATGGTTATTTTCAGCAAAAGACAGCAATTTATCTGAAAGTTTGGATGATGCATATTCTTCATCAGGCTGTTCAGTTTTATGCCCTTCATCATTCTTGGGTGAGCCATCTACAATAACAAGGAAGGACTTCCATGGTGTATTCTTGTCATGAACCTACAAATCAAACACAAAAGTCACCAAATGTGTCTCAACAAATATCTGTAAATCTTCCAATTCTAGTTACTTATTAAATACATCTTTTAAAGCAATAGTCTCTCTTCAATTTAAGTTTCTACTGCAGTAATGCCTTTTAGTAATTGCCAAGTATCTTTCTACCACTGCTGTCACTGTTGGAAAGTGTTTATCATGGATTGTGCCTTCCTGGACCCCAAGATTTGGTTCTTTACTTCATTCACACTATGAATGTACTCACTGCAGACAAAACTTCAGGAAGAAAATACTGTTTGTCTTCCATAACCAGCTTATGGAATATCGGGCATTTCTTACTCTCTAGGGCTTTGCATATCTAGGGACCAGCAGTTTGTCATTCTTAAGCCATACTGTTGCTTACTGAGGTGTGCCTCCGGAGAGTGGACTTGTCAGTAAATGTCCTTCCACATGCGTTACACATGAACGGCTTCTCTCCCGTGTGGATCCGATGGTGACGCTGGAGAGCATTGAGCTGGGTGAACTGCTTACCACACTGGTCGCAACAATAGGGACGTTCCCCTGAGACAGGAAGAGAGGAAAACTGGTTGATCTCTTTAGCCTGGTGTATATAATTTTGAATAAAAGGTGGAATAATGCTGTTTGTATACCATTGGGAAGTGTCAGCATTCCACCACAAGGATGATCAGTGGAGGGTCAACTGAAAGGAACAAACCACCTCTACATAGGTTTCCATGATTCAAAGTAGTGTTCCCATGAAAGCTTTTGTAAGCCAAAATGGCATAAAATGAAGAGTATCCCCCACATTCTGAAAGTTCATGTCACACTTTATCCAATTAGTGAAAACAGGAATTAATGTAGGTTGCTTATAAAAACAAAGTGGCCTAATGTGAACTTTTTAAAAAATATATTGATTTTTTTACAGAGAGAAAGGGAGAGGGATAGAAAGTCAGAAACATCAATGAGGGAGAAACATCGATCAGCTGCCTCTTGCACACCCTCTACCAAGGATTTGTCCACAAGCAAGGTATATGCCCTTGACCAGAATCGAACCTGGGACCTTTCAGTCCACAGGCCAACACTCTAGCCACTGAGCCAAACCGATTTTGGCCTAATGTGAACTTTTAAAAGGGAGGAATACTTATAATACCAAGAGTTATTGCCTATACACTAAAAAAGAGGCAAAATCCATACTTGTAGCTCATATTACATCTATAGACAATTTACCTATTCCCATAGTAATCCTATATAATAAAGAGGTAGTATGCAAACTGACCATTATTCCAACACACAAGATGGCCAGAGGAGAGGGCAGTTAGGGGCAATCAAGCGAATACTGGATTGTGGGGGGGGTCCCAGATTGGAGAGGGTGAAGGCTGGGCTGAGGAATGCACGGCGCGCGCGCGCGCACACACACTATACCCAAATTTTGTGCACCAGGCCTCTATAAGAAAAGTGTAATATGCTAACTAGACCTGACGACCTTCTAGAGAAAAGCCGGGCTGTGAGTGAAGCCTGGGTCTGGGTACCTGCCAGCAGCCGGGGGAAGGAAGGCCTACTCTTCCATAAGTTTTGTGCAGTGGGCTTCTAGTAGAATATAAAATTCCCAAGTCGTACCACTGAATTTGTATGCATGTATATATAAACTGATATGTATAGATTATCCCTGGTTTTAATTGGAAAGTGGCAAAATGTTCACATATCCATACCTTTTCAGTTTCCCAGAAACTGAAAATTTAAAAATGCTATTATAACACACAAAGTTTGTCCTAAAGCTGAATTTCAAGCTCTCCATTAAGTCAAAAACCTTTGGGATATTTTTTCTTGGCACACTGAACTCCCTTCTTGTGACATTCCAGCCATACCTGTGTGGACTTTAATATGCTGGTAAAGTGAATTCCGCTGCGCAAAAGTCCTGAAACAAACTTCACATTTAAAGGGTTTGGATCCAGTATGGATTCTATTGTGATGTTTTAAATACTCCTTAGAAGCAAAACTCTTGCCACATGTTTCACACATAAAAGGTCTTTCACCTACATGAAAAGATGAAACAAAAAGTTAGAAATAATAGAGACACAGAAACACAGGAAGAGTGGGTCCAATCTCTAAAATCCATATGAATTCCAAAAGCACAGGCAGCCTGCTGTCATAAAATGTCTAACCATGTAAGATGTTTACTACCTGCTGAAAGTTGGTGTAAAATATACTTGGAAATCCCAAAGAAATAAGGTAGGCCAGCCAGGTCACATTTTGGAAATTTGTACAACTTGTTTAGAGAAATTGTTAGATTTATTTTTCTCAAGGAAGCACTGCTATTGATCATTTACAGAATAAAAGTCCCTCGTTTATTGTGTAGTTTGAATCCTTTAATTCTACAAATGTACCCCTGATTTCACAAATATCAAAATAAAAATACTGGGTTTAATAAAATCTGAGTATATTAATATGTTTATCAAATGACTGATTCTAAATCCTCCAAAGTAACCTGAGTTCATCTCTACTCCTATGCATCCATTCAACACCATTTCTGCTGCTTACAATCTAGTAATTCATATCATTAAATGACTCATGTCTGTCTCGCATTTGAACTTAAGGATAATATGACAGAGTTTAGAAGTAAAACTTTAAAAATACAAGCAAATAAGGAGCTGAGCATGATAACTACGGTATAAAGCAGATTCTGTATACTTTGTGTTATAAACAGTAGAGTTGTCTGAATCCCAGGGTTACTATGGTGAATCAGAATAAAGCCAACTTAAATTTTGTCCCTCACATAAAATCTTATCACAAAATTTTTAGAAACTGGAAGTAAGATAATTCCACCACCTTAATACATCAAATAGCTATTTCCTAGCCTTCTGTACAGGAAGGAGTTCAATATAGTTGGGATTCAAGTCAATATCCAAGTACTTTTCAAGTCGATAGCCAAGTACAGGTGTTTTTCATAATATTCAGAGCCCTCAGCCCAAATAGCCAGTGGAGGGGCCAGGGGAGGGTAGATTTTTCACTTACTAAACTACTGTGACTGGACAATCAGGTTGTTTCTAATGCTTTTTTTATTAGAAATAGCAAGAAAGAAAACAGAGCTTTTACCATATTCTGAACAATCTCTTTAGGACAGATTCCTGAAAATGGAATTTCAAGCTAAGGCAGTAGGAACTGTTTCATAACTTTGATACCTAAGACTCACAAGCCAGTTTGTACTGCCAAGTATGCAAAAGGCCATCATCAAAGCATATCTCATTTATTCATTTTTCCTCACTTTTAAATGGGAAAGCTAGATGATGGCTTTAACCTGCTCTAGTTTGGTAGATGCCAACTTCTAAATTAATAAACTGCAGTTTCCTTCTACAGCTAGGAAAGACATTCAATCACAACAGCAGGAGTATTTACCTGTGTGACACCTTTTATGATAAATCAGCATGTGGTTCTGAGTGAATCTTGCCCCACATTCATCACAGACAAAAGGTTTTTCCCCTGTATGAATTCTGAAAGTACAACATTCAGATGGTAACTTAGGATGTATCTCAAACCTCACTTTGCAATACAATTTCCACTCTAACCTGAAAGGTAGTTTGTTCAAGACCTAATGCGAATGATGGGAGTGAAAGGTGAAGAGACCCATAATCTTCATCCTCAAATCTACGTCCACACAAGGCCAATTAACTGAGATGCGTTTCCCAGTAAGACAGTGAATGTCCACCCACACCTGTCTTAGGGTTTATGTTGTAAAGCCCATTCAGAGACCGTGCCTTAACATATTTTTGAAAACACTAAAAAGCATTGTGTAATATCTCTGTTTCCTCATTCAGAATAATCAACTACAAACACCCTAGGAACTACTGCTATGAAGAACCACATAGCCAAAAAATTAACTAGCTTTGCCTAGTATGTGTATCATAACCAGTCTAGAAAGAATTGTTCTCAAAATGCTGAAGAAACCTGTTTCCAAAAATGCATATTCGTTTTAATTTCACAACTGCTATGACGTAGCTATCAACCATGATTTAGTGAGCACTTCCTAATAAGCCAAGTTTTTAAACTTGTTACATACAGTAAAAAGATGAACACCATGCGACTACCCCGAAGACTAGCCCAAGTTTGAGGGCAGATCTAGAATAGGGTATAAAACTGCCTAACTGGATTGGAAGCATAAATACTGAGCACCGTAAGGAAATTTATTTAAAAATAGTATCACTCCTCTACAGTACAAAAGTTAAGCAGAAAACACTGTCCATCCTAATTCTGGAGTTTAATCAATGGCACAATTTCATGATAAGAGAAGTGTCCTAAAGCCCTAAAAATGTCATCTCACTGAGGTCATTACTGAGACTGTGGGACCCAGATGGTCAAAGCCCAAACCCTAAAGCAAGTCAGGAAAAGAAAAATACAGGTTCTTGGCATCAGGTGTGGTGGGAAGCGTGCACACCAGCAGCTCCTCCGGGTGTGAGCCCGGGCCTACGGTACATGCCGGCCGAGACCCGCAGGGCCTGGCCTGTTCGGCACCCGTCGGCCACCGCGGCTCTGTGTCCGGTCCTCTGCACTGTGACCACAGCCAGGAGGAGCTGGGAGCCCTCCTCAGCCCAAGGCCCGTAGGAACACCACGGGATTTCTGGAGGGTAGAGCACCACCTCGTAACATCTCAGCCCAGAAAGAATTCAACGGGAACAAGTTATGAAATGAAACGTAGCCACACTGGTCCAAATCCTAGAACTACCTCAACTTCTGACACGCTTTTCCAGAAAATTAAGCCACATTCGGGAAAACCGTTCTGAGGGTTCTGCTCTTCCCCACACCTGGCAGCCGGAGCCAGGCACACGTACCTCATGTGGGTCTTCAGTGCCGAGGGCTGTGAGAACTTGGCCTCGCACTCGGTGCAGCCGTAGGGCTTGTGGCCGGTGTGCGTCCGCTCGTGGAGCCGCAGGGCCGTCTTGGAGCTCAGGCCCTTGCCGCACTGCTGGCACTGGTGCCGCTCGCCGCCGCCCTCGTGAACCTGCACCACGTGCCGCTTGACGTCCTTCTTCCTCTTGAATTTCTTCCCGCAGAGCTCACAGGGGAAGTGGCGCTCACTGCTGTGCACGTGGCGCTGGTGGCTCTTCAGGTTGCAGCGATTGGCGAAGGTCTGGCCGCAGGTGTCGCAGCGGTGGATCACCTCCGTGGCCACGCCGTGATGGTGCCTGATGTGCTTCAGGAAGCTCTTCTCGTACAGAAAGGACTTTTCGCAGAGGGTGCACTTAAAGTTGCTCTTCCTCTTCTCCTCCTCTCCTTCCTCACCTTCTTCCTCTTCCTCCTCCCCCACCTGCCCTGCCTTCTGCAGCACCTCCCCGACATCCGCTCCAGCACTGAAATCCTCACTTTTTGTCACTGGCTCATCCCCTGTCCCCACAGTGTCTGGGGTGGGGTCTTGGGTATACCTGTAGTCCCCCGCATCATCCTCAGCACTTTTCTGCTGCTCTCGGAGTCTTCTTATGTATTTCTTTTTGGGAATTTCCACAAATACCTTTCTGCCAGCCAGCCTTCCACTAGCTCTTCTGACTTTAGGGTAGGAAGGCTTAACTCCATCTTTCTTCTTGTCTGGTTTTTCTTTGGACTTCCTTGGGGACAGATCGGGCAAGGTGCCGTTGCTGATTCTCTGCCCCGGAGGAGCTGAGGAGCCCCCAGGGCCACTGGTGAGAGGACTGTTCACAGCCACGCTTGCCCCAGCGTCAGAAGTAACACTGCCTTGGGAGCCACTGCTCCCTTCCACCTCCTGAGACTCAGAGAAATTCTGCAACTCCAAAAGCACCGACTCTAACATCTGTTTCTTTAACTGAAAACAAGTTTCCGACAAGTCCAAACATTTTAGCTTTTCAGCCATTTCCAGCATTCGCTGCACCCGATCTTCTTCCACCTGTACCTTTGCGGTGTAGACAAACTCAAGAAATGAAGCAAAGTCAACGACGTGCACTTCATGTAAGTAGACATTAGTCCTAGTGCCATCCATGGTCTTCTCGTTAAGAAACATGTCCTTAAAAAATTTGCTGGTGGCCGCCAGCACTGCCTTATGGGCCATGAATTCTTCCCGGACACCCTGGTACTCCACGCTCACAGTCACATCGCACAGGTGACCCAGCAGGCGCAGTTGGTGCATTTCATGCAGAAGGTTAGCCGGTGAGGATTTGGATTCCAGCAGAACTGCACCGCTTTCCATGTTTCTTCTTTCTAAAAACAGCCTTGAAAACAAAAACAAGAATTATTTCATGTATAATATACTGAGGTAAAAGGATTAAAAATTAATGAGAATTATTTCTGTTCTTTAGATGACATAAATTTATTCACAACCTAAACCTAACTTTTCTCCGAAGTTCTTAACTTCCGAAGTCCTGGTGTACCTTCATAAGGTAATATTTGCAAGAAAAAAAAAATAGCATATTGCTAAGGTTTCCCCAAGGATAAACATGAGTGATTAAAACTATGATTAATGAAATACATTAAAGCAGTAAATTTTCTAGTTCATTTTCTAATTTGCATATAGACACAGACCGGAAACTGTAACAACTTATGGCAACAACGATGTCCAGTTCTTTGATCAGGAAACCACACCAAACAAAACACGTGCCCTCACTATCCGGGAACAAACCTGAGAAGAGAATAATGTCTGCCTTTGAAAACAACCAAATAAAAAAAAATTACTTTCATGGAAAAAACTTCATGGAAATGCAGTCCACAATCCATGACCATTTCCAATACCCCTAAACACCAGACAATTTGAATTACCATTATTCTACTGAAGTAATGCAAGTTCCACAGCTTTTATTGAACAAGTATCTTCTCTGAACCCTAGTTTTGCTCCTTTGTAGAAGCTGGCAGGCTGTTGCTAGGCTTCGGTGAGTACAAACACATCAAATGCTTCATGCCGCACCGGAGACTTGTTAGCTAGTTGTCAGCCTCCCTGCCCAGGCCTAGGTGCTGCTAGCCCCGTTTCACAGATGAGGCGGAACTAACAAGGTAACGGGAAGCGGTTGGGCTGGGGCTTAAGCCTGAGCCTGCTGGGACTCTGGACACTGAATCTGCTCCGCACACCTCTCCTCAGCCCTGCCGAACGCAAAGAGCCGCTTTCACTCCTGTGTCTGTCCACAGCATGGGCACGTCAGAGTTCACCCCCACCCCATCCCACCCCATCCCAAGTCTCCTCTCCCTGCTTTCCTTGGTACCCCACACAATCTTGGGTCATTTTTTCTTCTTGCTGGTCCTTCTCTCACCTAAGACCCCCTGAATATGTGTTTCAACCTTCTACTCTTGAATCTCCCTCCTCTTCCAAGTTCACTTTGGTTCCTAAATCGCTACCCACCCATCCAAAGGGCCCGCCTTCCTTCTAACTTTCTTCAGCCGGACCTTAGGTGTCCCCTCAGACTCCATATGTCTACAGCAGAACTTTCTTCATCTTCTCGGAAACCAGTCTCATCTCTCCCACTTCTCCAGTCCCATCAAAGATACCTGAGGCTACGAATGGCTCCGGACTACATCAGCCCCGCCCCCCGCCCCCAACATGAAAAACGCCTGCAGGCCGAGACCTAACTGTAAAAAGGACATCTACAGGACCTGAGCAGTCGCCTGAAAGAGGCTCCACAGTAAACAGAATACTGATCAAACCTGTCAAGGCTGTGTGCGGGGTCTGTGGGGGGCGGAACACGAACACATGGACACTCAGCCCCAGTGCTGGGAGAAATGGCAGGGGATGGCTCTCGTGGCCTCCTGTCCACTTCCCCCAACTTGTGTGGACCGGACCCTAGACCAGATGTACGAACTTACAGGGCGGCCTGATGGTGACTTCGAAGTCAAAGTGGATTCTGAGCACGATTTCCCCTTTTGCCCAAGCAGTGATCACGCAACAGAAGTATTTCGGCTTGGGGGGACAGCGGCGTCTCCCACTGTAACTGGCTGGCACCCTGGGACCCTGGCAGCACCTCTGTCGCAGGGCATCGCCCTATTTCGGCCGCTCTGATGTCCGCCCTTCCACAGCAGGGAGTCCGCGGCTTTCCAGCCTGGCCGAGCCTGAGTGGGCACCGCACCCGACAGCGCCCGCCCCGGGGCCTCCACAGCGAGCTCGCTGCCGGCGCACGCTGCCCCTCGGCCCCTCCAACCCTCACAATTCCCAAGAACACACGACCCAGCGGCGGGCTGACCCGGGTGCCTGCAACGCCGCACGCATCCACGGCCCGAGCGATCGGGCCTGTTCCTGCCGCCTGGCCGCGCCCGACCTCCGGCTCCTGCAACCCTGCGGCCCGCCGCTCCTCCGGGATGGACCCGCACGGACGGCCGAGAGACAGCGGCTGGAAGGAGACAGCAGGCCGACGGGCCAAGTACTCACCTCCCGGCCGCCGCCGCCGCCGCCGCCTCAGCCGCGCGTCCGCTGTTTCAGGGCCGCGGGGCAGGCCCGCCTGCTGGGCGGGGCACGGCGCCGGCTCGGGCGCCGCCGATTGGCTGCCTCTGGTCCCGCCCCTTCCCCTCCCTGTCCCGCCCCCTCGCGGGTTCCCGCGTCCTGCGAGCCGGGAGAGATTGCGTCACTGCCCGGAGGCCAAGGCCTGCGCCTGCGCAGAAGGCAGCGACGGCGGCCAAGCGGCTGACTCGGGCAGGGCGGTGCAGGCAGCCCCAGAAGGTCACGTGAGAGGCGGGCGGGGGCACGTGGTTCTAGTTGGGTCTGTCCCAGCTGCGGTGCCGGCAGCTTGCGTGCTGCGTGTGCGTGGCTCAGACCTGTCTTCGTCTCTCAGGGGGGTCAGCAGTGAGGGCCACACTCCTCTAACAAGGTCCTGGGAAGGGGCAGACCCCCTGCGGGAGTCCTCGGGCCGGCGGGCAGTGAACAAAGCACCTCCTGGCTTGGGCCGGCGCCTGCTTGGTTGCGGACATCCTTTTACTTGGATTGCGTGATTGTTCCGGGAGCCCCCAGCCAAGCGCCTGGCTTGATTGGTCATTATGGAACCTCCCCCGAAGACCCATCAGCTTCTCAGTGGAGAACAATTTATGCCCTAGTAATCTTTGAATCCTTCAGCTCCAAACCTTGTTGCTTCCACCCATTTGTTTGCAATTATAATAAAAACCCCGTTTTGCTGGAATCAAAACTTGGAGAAATTCTGACCTTAGGTCCTGCGCCTAGCCACTGCTACATAAAGCTTTGCTCTCGTGTCCTTCTGTAGTATGGGAACAACCTGTTCATCCACCAGGAAACCACTGACTAATTTGTGATACAGCCATGCACTGATTTATTATGTAGTCATTAAGATAACGTTTAAAAACATTCGGTGGAACTTGCCATTATTTCACCATGTAAATGCATACCAAAGTATGTTGTACATTTTTAAAAATACTATTTTATTTGTCAGTTATATTTCAACAAAGCTGGAAAAATGTGTAATGGCTTGGGGAAATGCTTACCATATAATGAGTAAAGAAGGCTACATTATTTTATTTGTATCACATCTGAGGATATGTTTATTGATTAGAGAGGGGGAGAAGGGAGAGAGAAACACTGATGTGAAACATCCATCAGTTGCCTCCCATACTCAGCCCTGACCAGGGATCGAACCCACAACCTTTCCGTGTATTGAACGAGGCCCCAACCAACTGACCCTCCGGACCAGGTCAAGAAGGCTACATTCTTTTACATAGGGAATGATCTAAGTTAAAAACGTCAATAAGCTAGGCTGGAAATAATTATAACAAATTCTGAACTGCCCGGACGGTGAGCGCACGAGAAACTTGCGCGCTCCAAGGCCCCATCCTACCCGCGCCAGCCCCGCCCGCAGGACCCGCCCGCGCCGCCACTCCTCGGAGCTGCCCGGGTTGGAGGGTTGGAGGAGCAGGTCGGGCCACGCCCTTCAAGGGCTGTCCAGAGCTCAGCGGCGGAGCAGGGGCTAGGTGGGCAGCTCGAGCCCGAGGGGAGCGGATGGGTCGCAGGGGTGAGGAGATAAGCCACTACCCCCGGTGTTTGATGGACAGCTAAGCCAGCGTGCGTGGGCGGAGGCCTCGGCCTCCCAGGGGTCGGTGTTCTGGTTACCCCTCTCCCCTGCGCTCAGCCCGCAGAGGCGCTGGGAGCCATGTGCAGGGCGCTGTGAGTCCAGAAGGCCATTGCTGCGCGCTGGATGTCCGGGTGGGTAACCTCCGAGACCCCGGGAGAGCAGTCGCCTGAAACCAAGGACAGGCTGCCTGCAGGCCTGGCACAGAGTGGGCTCTAGTAGAGGAATGATGTCTGCCCCTAGCGGGCCATTTTTTTAAAAATATGTTTTATTGATTTTTTACAGAGCGGAAGGGAGAGGGATAGAAAGTCAGAAACATCCACGAGAGACATCGATCAGCTGCCTCTTGCACGCCCCCTACTGGGGGTGTGCCCGCAGCCAAGGTACATGCCCTTGACCGGAATCCAACCGGGACAGTCCGCAGTCCGAGGCTCTATCCACTGAGCCAAACCGGTCTCGGCGGGCCATTTTCTTAATACGTGGATTCCAAGGCTCATAGTGCTACAAATTAGGTTCTATTGCAGTAGATCCAATTAAGCATATTTCGGGAAGTTTGGGATTAATCAAGACCTTATTTGAGTTTCTGCACGTGCGTTTACTTTGGGCAAATTGGTAGAACTAAGTTATTTCACAAAAGGTTGTCATTTTAAAATATTTCTAGAATGTATATACAGTAAAACCTCTATATAATTGACTAAAGAGCTAGGTGGTGTCACAACCGAACAGGCAACTGGTCACCACGAAGTACATGGACCACCTCTCTGTCCCCCAGCCTCCGAGCCCTTCACCATGAGAGGGGGCTGGTGGTGGAGCGGGACTGGGGACTGCTGAGTGGTGGTGGCGGGCTGCTTCACGGGGTGCTGTGAGCTTAAAGGAGCAGTCACCCAGGCGGCAGCGAGTTTGGAGATGCAGTCACTGGGCAGGTGAGTTTCACGAGGCGGCAGCAAGCTTCGGGGAGCAGTGGGAAGGCAGGGGGAGCCTCATGGAGCAGTAGAGGGGCCACAAGCATCGCGGAGTGTCCCGGGGCAGGGAACTTCACATAGTGTTGGAGGCCAGCAGAGGCCATATGATGGAGGCCAGGCTAGGCCTAAAGACCCTAATCACTCACAATTTCCAGTGCTCTGGGCCTCTAGTATATATATAAGCCTAAGTGACTGTCCGACCATTTGACCATCTGAATGGTAGCTATGATGTGCAATTACCAGCAGGGGGCAGACACTCCAACCGGTAGCTATGACATGCACTGACCACAAAGGGACAGATGCTCAACGCAGGAGCTGCAGAGTGCCCTCTCTTACTCTGGGCCCCCCCCCATCCCCCGGGGATGGCAGATTGCCAGTTTCCGCCCTATACCTGAAGTCCAGGCTGAGGGATCCCACCTACTGGAGGGACCCCCACTCACTCCACAGGTGCCCTTCAAGCCCTGGCACCAGCCCAGGTGAAGCCGGCCAGAGGGGGACTGGAAGAGGTTGGCTCCAGGGCAAGTCCCGTCCATCTCGCCCAGCCCCTCCCCACCAGCCACCTTCTAATTAATTTCCTTTTAATGTGCACGAATCTGTGCATCGAGCCTCTAGTATTTAATTAAACAAATAAACTATGTTCTTAAAACAAAATTTTATAAAAACACAAAATTTTTTTATCATCTCTGGATGATGATATATACAGATACTCCTGTGGCATGAAATGTTCAATATTGAGGCATTTGCTTTAGGCAATCCTGCTTTGAAAAAACTATCAAGTTTTGTTTGAACTTTTGAAGTCTGTTGTTTTTTTTTATAATTAACTCCCCAAAATTATGAAAATGGGAATAATAAAGATAAATTTTGTTATCTAATGAATTGTTAATAAATGTTATTAGAATGTTGAGTGCAGTTATTTCTTTTTCCTCATTACCTTCACTCCCACCCTCATCTCCCAAGGTCATCACCTCATCTATTTCACTTTGTCACAATGTGATACCCAGGGTCACCTTCATCTTCTAACCACTGTACAACATCTTCCTCAACTACTTCTCCACTAATATTCTGTATTGTCCTACAGTGTCAATCACCTCTAGCCCTTCGAAATCCAAGTATGCATCTGCATCATCAAGCAAATTCTTCCATTTTCCAGTGTTCGCACTTTCACTCCTTTCCATGCTGCAACAAAGTTTAAAATTGCTGATTTTAAACTGTAACTCTTTAAGTTTTGTAAGTTACACTACCCTCTTGTATCTTCTTCATTATCTTTCTCCTGCAATACAGCGTTACTTCCTCTAAAAACTTTTTGCAGTGTATTTGTTTGGTTGCCAGAATTATCCCCTGATCCATGGACTGGATAAGTGATGTATTTTTTTTGGCAACAACATACATCTAAATTTGTCACCTCTGAACATGAAATATTTTCTGACGGATGAGCAGGAGCATTGTCTAAACGCAATAACACATTTTGCATATTCTGTTGATATTCCAAGCTCTTCGACTTGAAATTCCCTGACTCCAGGTACAAATAAATTATTTAAAAAAAAACAATATTGGTGACATCTGATTTGAACCAGGACTTTTTAGTTATAATAGAAAATGGGCAGATGATTCATTACCTTTTTTAAAACTCTAGGTTTACAAGTTTTGCCAACCATTACAGGTGTCAATTTATTTTTAAATATATTTTTATTGATTTCAGAGAGGAAGGGAATAGGAGAGGTAGAAACATCAATGATGAAAGAGAATCACTGATTGGGTGTCTCCTGTACGCCCCCTACTGGAGATTGAGCCTGCAGCTGGGCATGTGCCCTGACTGGGAATCAAACGCTGACCTCCTGGTTCATAGGTCAATGCTCAACCACTGAGCCCATTGGCCAGGCAGGTGTCAGTTTATGCGACCCATCTGTATTGATGCAAAGCAGTTCCTAGATCCTGTCCTGGCTAATTTTTCTTCCAGATGTCGATTTTTCATGTTTGGAGGCTTGTGTGTTTTCAGGCACAGAAGGCCAGAACAAACCAGTTTTGTCACACGATAATCTGAGATTGTAATAGCATTTTGTTACTTATACATTCTATTGATTTTGGCCTAAATGGTTCAGTATCTTCTGTTGGATCACTTGAAGTTTCACTGTAAATTCCTTTGTTCATAATTTCATGCCTTTGAGAAAGAGTTAAAGCCAGCCATCACTTCTTTGAATGATTTGTTAATTTAATTGCTGCAGATTTCAATTCAACTGGCCAAATAGGAACCCCACGAGAACGTTGTTGTGGGTATCATTTCAACAGTGCTTCTTCCACTGAAGTTTCACGTGCCAATACATGATTTCTGGAATTAGTCTTTGCACCTACATCACATATTAATGCAATGTTTTTATTTTATCTTTGCTTTTTTTTAAATGTCTGATATACTTTGCTTTTTTTTATGCCATATTGATCACATATATGAGACACAGATACTTCCGACTTCAACGTTTGAATGGCTTCCAATTTTTGATTTAGCGTTAGATTAACTCTTTTCCATTTGTCCATATTTTAAGGTTAGGGTTACAACTATGAGCTTTACTGTACATACATAATTTTAAATTTATACTTAATTTTAAAATTACACTGAATAGGTCTAGTAAATGAGTGCATTCACTAATCAATCACTGGGAGTAAACAAATGAACACAGCTGGGTGTGGCTTAGTGCACTTTTGAAAAATCGGCCAGCACTTGTTAAAACTGCTGCAGAGCCAATTACTCCTGGACATGCAGTATGATCACGTGCTAATCATTCACCCAAACATTGTTTAGGAGTGGTAACTCTTGGATTTAAATATGTAGACTATAGTTGCAGATATGTAATAATTATATCAGAGAAATTACTATAGTGTTTTTTCCAACCTATGGCCTATTCACTAAATTTGTTAAAAGTAACAGTGGATTAATAACAAAACAATAACCTGTTAATTTAACAATAAGCAAATCTTGCTTAAAAGCATTTTAAAATTAACAGGGTGTTACTTTTCACATATGACATATGGACTGGAAATTTTGTCCATTAAGTTTGTTAAATTGAGGTCCAAAAAATTGAGAGTTTATTGTACTTTTGAGAGACCCCCACCCCCAGAATATTTCAATGAAATGCCCTCATAAGCCAGCTGCTGATATTGGGTAGAAGGACAAAGATTGCATGGGGAAGTAGGCAAAAGGGATAAGAATGGGTATGCAAAATGGGCAGTTTACCGGCAATGCAGACTGAGGGTTTGCAAAGGGCTGGCACTTCTGATTTCTGTAACGAGGTTGTTAATTTTATAGGCAGTTCTTGGGTATGGAAGATGGGGTGAATTTCCAGGTGAGCTCCCACGTCCTGCTTGCAACTCCCAGCCAGGTTAGAAAGTGCTTTCTTCACTCAACAAAATTATCATGGCTAACAGAGCATGATTAATATTTCTTATAATTATAGCTGGTCCCCAATATTCTATTTCTGCCCATAACAGAATCTTACCCTTTTCCTTTTTTAAAACACAAATCCATTTCCTCCTCTGTAAAAGGAGCAGGGGTTCAATCCCCTGAAAATGTCAACCAAAGCAGCCATTTAATCTCTGGACGTCCCCAAAGTCACCAGGTCTATGTGCTCTAAAAGCAGCTCCTACTAGACTCTTTTTCCTAATCTAAGAATAAGCTCATCTCCACATGATTTTGAAGAGTTCAGGATTCACTGGTCCTGATTCTCTGCTGTCAGTTGCAAGGGCAGATTCCTAAAGAAAGCCCATCCCATTTTTTACTCGATGCTTTAGGAGTTGCATAGATTGTATTGATGACTGATGGTCACCATTCTTCACCCATGTGTCCACTCTCCTTCCAGTAAGTTTCCGCTTCTCCCATTAGAAGAGGCATCTATTTTCATCAACCTTGACCTCAGCCATGTGACTTGATTGGGTCAATGGAATGTACAGAAGAGTCAGTGTGTCAGTTCCAAGCCTCGGCCTTAAAAGGTCAGGTTTTTATTTTATTTTAATTAATTAATTTATTTATTTTTATAAAGATATTTTATTGATTTTTTACAGAGAGGAAGGGAAAGGGATAGAAAGCTAGAAACATCAATGAGAGAGAACCATCGATCAGCTGCCTCCTGCACACCCTCTACTGGGGACGTGCCCCAAACCAAGGTACATGCCCTTGACCAGAATCGAACCTGGGACCTTTCAGTCCACAGGCTGATGCTCTATCCACTGAGCCAAACTGGCTTCGGTAAAGGTCAGATTTTTAAATGAATCCACTCAGCCCAGGCTAGAAGAGCATTCAGACAACCTACAATTTCAAATGTCACCTAAACGAAATAAAAGTTTCTGCTATATTCTGCTGAGGTTTGGGGAATATTTGTTACCCAGCATTATTGGGTTCATAGTTAACTCACACAGAACCATGCAGAAACCTGTGCTATTCTCTTTACTCCGTATTTACATGATGATCCCCCATTTCAGACAATACTAGCATACAAATCTTGCTTTATAGACATGTATATTTTCAAATACTAGCACTGTGATGGCGAACCTACAACACATGTGTTAACACTGACATGCCATTTTTGATGGCACGTGGCCGCATGCGGTCACATACACAGAAGTATGGGGCCGCATGCTGAGAAGGACGTTTCATCCTTGGCTACTGCACGGCCAGGTGCAGTAGCCGAGGATGAAACATTTGCTGTAGTGTAGTGTAGACACTCTGTGCCGGAGGTCTGTAGGCCAAAACAACAGAACTCCGGCACAGAGCGTCTAGTTCTGGGACTTCTTGTTAGGCTGTTAGAGGATCTTTGACTTCACTTCCAGCTGGCGGAGCATGGAGCAGTGGAATGCCGTAGGGGACGCATCTCTGGGGACCCTGTGATCGCCATTATTAGAAACCACATAACCACAGCAACCATCATCCAATCTATTGTTCTGGGGTGTCGTGGATTTCTAATTGACCATCATTACTGAGATAAGTGAAGGGGAGGCTGGGAGAGGCGAGGGCCTGTGATATGAGTACCATTTTCCACCATTAGAAATAGCAGCAGCCATCTTAATTTATATAAGGAACGCCATTTTGCAGTATAGTGCAGACTCCATTTCACCACTATTACTGTTGTGCATCCTTATTAACCCCTATTTCTGCTTATTAACCCTGCCCTTTCCTAAAAGACAGTTACATGTGCCATCTTATGGTCAGTTAGGCTAGTTAACCCCTAATTGCCTGCAGGGCTAACAGGCTATCTATAATTCTATCTCCTGTCACTGTCCCCCCTGATGGAGAACCCAAAAAATAAAAAAACAAGGTTAAGTAAAGGAAGTGGTAGTAGCAAAAGCCAACCCTTTCAAGAGACATGGACCGAGATGTATGGCATGATAAAAAAAAAACGGCAGATCATTTTTCATTCTATGTACTGAAATGGTACTAAGCAGAACATGGAATATAAATAGACATTTTGAAAGTAATCATTCCCAGCTCTTGAAAAAAAGTGAGGATGAAAGGAAGGAAGGAATACATTTCCAGGCAGCTACACCTTTCTAAGAGCCAATCTAATTCCATCCTTAAATTTATAAAAGGCTCTACAAATTTAACATCTGCAAGTTTGAGCATTGCTTACTCCATAGCTCAGCATGGAAAAGCACTCAGTGAGAGAGAATTTATTAAATAAACTCTAAGATGTGCACCAGTTCTATTTCACGATATGCAGAATAAAGATGCAATTAAGAGAATATCTGAGTTACCACTCAGTAGAAATATCATAAAAGACTGAATAATGAGACTGAACACAAACATACAACATCAATTAAAGAGAGACATAAGTAATTGTAAATATTTTTCAATTCTCTTGATGAAACTGCTGATGTCACATCACATGCTCCGTTGGCCATTATTGGGCCAATATTTTGATGGTCTCACAATGAGAGAAGAGTTGATAAAGTTAGTATCAGTGCTAACAAGTACATCAGGAAGCAAAATATGTAAGGTGGTTTTACAAACATTCTGTGACCTAAGATTTGATATCTCTAAAGTTGTGTCAATGATGACAGATGGGGCACCAAACATGCTGGGGAAATAAGTCAGATTTGTCAAATTGCTTACGGAAACTATTGGACATCCGATTGTGCCTTTTCGTTGTATTATCCATCAGGAGGTTTTATGTGCCAAGGCAGGATTCACCGACTTAAACAACTTAATGTCAGTTGTTACAAAAATAGTTAATCTAATAAGCTGCTCGCCCCCTTCACAAGCGAGAATTTTCTGCACTTTTACTGGAGGTTGATTCCACCTACAGTGGACTGCTGATGGACAATAATGTAAGATGACTGAGCCAAGGCAAAGTTCTAGAGTGCTTTGTGGAGTGCTTTGAAGAAATTAAGGTATTTCTTGAGGATAAGGACCTGGGAAACTTTGCTCAGCTCAATGATGATAAGTGGGTCAACACCCTGATATTTTTTACAGATCTCTCTGTTCACATTAATGAACTGAACTTAAAGTTACAAGGTTTTGTCAAAAGTATTGACATTATGTTTAGATACATAAAAGCTTTTGAAAGCAAACTTAAAATTTTCAAGCGAGATGTAGAAACTAAAACTTGTATTTTCCTCTAGTAACAAAGTATTTTGAGAAGGCCAGTGCATCTGTATAAAATGAAATGGAACCCTTGCATATAAAGTACCAGCATGTTTTAGACTCGTTACTTGACCAGTTCAGTGATAGATTTAATCAATTGAGAAGCCTAGAACAGACCATCAAAATAATTAAGTATCTTGATGTAGTAGTCTACAGTAGTTTGGAATTAAATGGTTTCCAATGGATGCAAATTGATGATTTGCAGAATTTCAAGACACATCTGGACTCAGGTGTTTGGCGACTTGAGGTCAAAGCTTGAGAATCTGGAAAGGTGCTGCTTGGAGAATCAAGAGGAGTGCCACTACGAACAGGAAATTTGGAGTGCCTGGAACCCATTACCAGACACTTTAGCAACCTGAAAAATATACCAATGGCTTTACTCACAATGTTTCCTTCTACGTACTTTTGTGAGACCTTATTCTCAGCATTAAATAATATCAAAACCAACAACAACAACAAAAAAAAACACAGATTAACAGATGAAGTTAGTAGCGCTTGCTTGGGCTTGAAGTGTACAAAATACCAACCTTCAATTGAAGGTTTAGCCAACGCAATTCAGCAACAAAAAAGTCACTAATAGGCATGTTAAAGAATTCCCCCTCCCTCTCACTTATCTTAGTTCAGGACACCCCACACAAGTTAAATAATATCAAGACCAACAAAAGAAACCAACTGACAGATGAACAAAAAGATGTCACTAAGCAGGTAAGTTAAATAATTAGTTTTCGGTTTATTAAATAGTTATATATTACAATTATACATTTTTGTTATTTAATCTATAAGTATCATGAAATTATGGTGTTTTTTTTTTTCTCGAAGTGACACGCCACCTGAGTTACGGTCGGATTTTTGGTGAATTTTGATACACCAAGCTCAAAAGGTTGCCCATCCCTGTACTAGCACAATGCACGGACATCATCATATTAGCCAAATTCACAAATCTTTATTCTGCTATAACCTGTATTTTATCTTACCAAAGACAAAAGATGTTTTAAAATACTGCTATGCTGCTGAGAACATTGTTTACTCTTAATTGTGAGAGCAAATAATTAATACTTTGCCTGGTTGTCTTTAATCTCGGGAATGATGGCAACAAGTTAAAGACCAAAACCTGGATTCAGGTTTTGCAGGATCAGCCTGGGGACACCTTGGGGATGAGCTCCTGGCAAAGGAAACAGGTGCAGGGAAGATGGAGGCCAGGCCATCAGCCCCTCTCCTGCTAGCCTCAGAGTCTGGGTCAGACCCCATGCCCAAGGATGCCTGTTCCCCACCTGGCCTGCTGTACAGAAGGCAGGCAGGGTTCCCTGGTAGGCTGAGCCCTGCCCCACCCTTGATGCCCTGAAGCCTGGATGGACTTGTACATGGGGCCCATTCCTCCTAGGCACACCCAGACAGAGCACCTTACAGCCTCAGACGGTGTGTACCTACTGAGCTTGGAACTGACCACATTTAGATGCTTCCTGATTTCTGGCATTTCCTGAGTATCTAATCTGAGTTTAGGCAGGAATGCCCACCTGGAGGAAGCCTTCCTATCTCCCATCCACTCAGTGCTCTGCCCCCATGCTGGACCTACCAGGGCGTTCTGCCTGTCAGCCTTGTCTGGGACAGAAGCCCCGCCCCACCAAGTAGGGGTCGGAGGAAGCTGGTGGGAGCCAGGGAGGGGACCCTGAGTGGAGCAGGGCAGGCAGGATGGAAAAGGAACCCAGTTCCATGGCCCACCTCGGACCCCACCCCTATCATTCCTGAGATTACAAGACATTCAGGCAAAGGTTTTCACAAAGCTGGGAATTAATTTTAAGCATTTTCTCATCCTTCCCGATCCATTCCCTTCATCCCAGCAAAGGGACCTTGAAAAAAAGCTGTGGGTTCATTTATATTTTCAGCCTGTGAAAATAGATGAAAATGGACACAAATTTCTAAATCTGGTATAGGAAATTAATTATAAGGCAAATCTAAATGAAGTAGTTACTTATTTTTACAATTTTTAATATATTTTAAATTATTCTAATACTAAGGATTATTTAAAAATTGTGCTGAGGAGTGATGTTAATCCCTGTGTGGGTTCTTTTTTTTATTCTGGCCCAAATCCACAAACCTTGTGTGGAGAAGGGGCGGGGGAGCTTGCTGTTTCAGTCCTGATGATGGCTGCTTCCATGTCCCTGAGGCAGGTCAGCTCTGGGCCAACACTGCAGGCGGGAGGCTGTGACAAACCAGGTCTGTTTGTTTCAGATTCGTTTTAATTCTATGAAGACCACAGTGGTAGTGCAGAGAGGTGGGCAGTGAGCAGAGGGAAGTCTTGGGTGGTCTAAGGGAGAAGTAGTGAGACCCTAACTGAACAGAGGTAGGAGGGGCACGAGCTGGCCTGAGGAGGGTAGATGGTGAAGGGCACAGTACTTGGAACCTCTGGAAGTGAAATGGGGGGTGGGAGATGAAATGGACAGTTAGCAAAGCTGAGTGGATATTCCAAAAATTCGGCGGTCCTGTCTTACTCGGCACCAGGGGAGCTTGGTCAGTGGTGGTGTCCAAGAACCCGAATCCTTAGCACATGTCCAGGCGATGGTCCAGAGAAGCACTGCTCTAGGTCTCTAGAGTGCTTGTTCCAAATCTTTCTTCTTGCTTGGGAATAGGTTCTGCATAGTACCTGACACAGGCCCTGAAGCAATAATGGCTTAAAGATAGGATTTACTTCTAAGTCTGGGGTAGGCAAACGGAGGCCATTTTGGTGGTCTCACATGATCACCAGAGACCCAGGCTCCTTCCAGCTCAACATAAACCTAACTCTAGAGTGGGGCTGGGGACAGTCCAGCCTGCAAAATCATTTTGTCTGGTCCTGCCAAGGCATGAGGGGTGAGTTAGTTAAATGTTGGATCACATAGCAGGCTAATTTTTAAAGTTGATAATTTTGTACGGCCCTTCGCAGAATAAAGGTTCCCCACCCCTGCTCTAGAGTATAGCCAAGTTGTCCTGCTGGCTCAAGACTGAGCTAGAGCCAGTGATGCAGCCATCAAAGCTGCCTCCCAGGCATCAGGGCATGGGAAGAAAGGTCTTTTGAAGCCATATCCCCCTACAAGCCCTACCCTTCTACTTCTACATTAGCTGGGACTTGGTCATGTCAAACCTAGCTATAAATCGAGTGGGAAGTCCTTTTTTAGGTGTTCCTTTTTCGCTAACATTGGGCTTCAGTAACTGGAGGGGGAAGGGTATTAGGAGGAAAGCGTCATCTATGCCATAATACACATCCGTATTTCCCTTCTCAAAGGGAAATCCTACCTACTTTACCCCCAAATAGCACACTTATCAAAGAAAATTTTTACCTGGGGAAGCCAGTTGGCCATAAGATCTCCTCTATTGGTTCAAGGATGGTGGAACTTTCTAGGTTTCTATTTATTTGTTTACATTGGAGAAATGCAATTAGAGTTGGTCTTCAGGGCCAATAAAACTAGCTTCTAATTCTAATGTCTCACCCACCCCAAACTCAGTACTTCTTCCTCATAAAAGCAACTCGTTATCTTCTGTTGATAAGAGAGTAGTTATATAGTTGCTTCATTTACAAGCAGTTAGTAGTTCTTTAGTATTTCACCTGTTCTCATTCATTTAACTCTCAGCTAAGGTTCTAGGTAGGACGCAGCTACCTTCATTAGGTGATTTTGATGTTTCCTAGAGTAAACTAGAAAACTGAGACAACCAAGGTGCTTCTGCAAAATGCCAATGCCCAGCACTACCTCAAAATAATATTAGGGTACAGTTAGTCTGGGATGTGTAGCCTGAGCAAAGGTAATTTCAAAGTGTCGAAAGGAATTGCAGTGTGGAGATGGCTGTGAAGCCTAGCTCCAATACACCTGTGTGCACACCTGTGCCTGGGCAGGTACTTGCCCCTGAGCATCATGCTTCTGCATGTGCCTTCTACTAACTTTACTGCCTTAAAACTACCTTCTAAAGACTTGTCAAACACATTAGGCAAGAGAAAAGAAACATTTGTAGTAGTATTTATTTGTCAGAATTTCCAGAACCAAGGTCTCTACTGGACAAGTAGAAAAATAGAAAACTGTACTACGAAAAGGCAACTATGACAAATAAGTATACTCGTAAAGGGGCTCCTTGGACTCGAGCAAATGCAGTTCACCTGGGCAGTGTAGCCCACAACAGAAAGGAACTGGTGTCCCCACATTTTGAGATCTGTGTTTCCCTCCAGAGCCGGGGCTGACACCTGCTCTACTAGCTGGTCCAGTCCTGGAACCGGAAGCAATCACTTGCTATCTTCCACACTGTGTTGCTAGGTGAGGCCTGGGCAGTCAGAAGGAAGTTCTGGTTGAAGTCCCGTTGTTTGTTGCCTTCAAACTTCACTGTTCCACAGATCACAACGAGGACTGTGGTCTGGCTGGAGGTGGCTTGGTCATGTACAGGCTGGCAGTCAACCACGTTGATTTGGAACTCACTGGAAGGCAACATTTCGAAGAACTCACTCAAGGACTCTTGTCCTGAAACGGCATTTCCATTCCACACCAGGGTGGCTGTGCCCATGTAGAGGCGGGACAGCAGACGCCTCCGCTTATCCATGGTGGTATAGTAGACGTTGACAAACTCCTCAGCGGCCCTGCAGGCTTGATCCACATAGGTCTTGAAGTCTACTGATGCCATCTCTGGCTCTCCTGTAGGAGGCCTCCACCCGGGTGCTTCCTGCACCTGAGGGAGCCGGGGCTGTGGGACAGGAAGGTTGAAGAGAACCCAGGTGAATGCCAAGCTTCGCTCTTTCCTGACAAAGAACAATCCTCCTTTTCTATTGGTGGTAAAACAATTACATACTCTAGAGAGATGATGCTAGTCTCAAATGGCTGCTGACACCTAATCTTACTAAACCTCAGTTTGGTCATCTTAAAATGGAAATATTACCACTTGTGGCATAGTTGTAATGTGAGAAAATGCGTCACTAGAAAAGCCTGACACCTACATCTCAGAAAATAGTAGCCATTACTATCAATTTTAAAAATCTAGTTTTATAAAACAGTATACATGACTACGGAAGGTCAGTTGTTTCTGAAAGTGTGGAAAGTGAGGAAAACTTATCGTGGGTAAAGACAGTGGACCTTGTTGAAGGGAACAGTGGCCCAACAGAGGTCAATCAGGTGGCATATGCTCATCAGTTGGTGACAGTCTTCATGGGTTCACTCGAGAGACAAAAAGGACTTTAAAAAAATGTTAAATTTCTTAAGATGGTAAGAGAACAAATGCCACAAGGACAGAACCAAAATGATGGCCATAATTCTCATAAGCTATAAAAAGCAAACCTAGCAGCTGGCTGGGAATGAGAATGGAGAGCACCCAGCATCTGTGAGCACAAATACCCAGGTAAATCCTATAAGCCACAATGGCAAGACAAGATAGAATCAAAGAAATTTTATGGGGTGGCGGTGAGGGGTATGAGAGTGGCAAAAATAATTTCAATTGTAGCTGAGATGCTACACTTCCTTAAAAAAAAAAAAAAGTCCAAAAGCATACTGAAACAGCATTATTTGTGTGTGTTTGTTTTTTTTTCAGGGTATGGTACAACTGTTACAGTTCCCTGTTCTTTTGTGCATGATTAAAAAAAGAATCCAACACTAAAAAAGAATTCAACATTACTGAAATAGTGGATTTGCTTACATTTACAAAATTAAATATTAAACCTTTTTAAAAATTTCTCAGACCTTAACTTTTTAAATAAAATACATAAAAGATTACACAGAGGATGAGAAGGGGGGCCTCTGCCTCCTGTAAAGAACTGTAAGGAGCTGGGACTGGTCCTAAGAATGAGCAGCTCGCGGGGGCCAGGGGCAGACCTTGGTCTTTCCACTCCCTCCATGAACCTCAAGTCCAGCCTCCACAACACTTTCAGCTGCTATTTGCTAAATGCTTCGCACGCATTACCTCACTTAATGGTCGCCACAGATGGGTGAGAGAGTTACGAGCAACACTAAACAACAATTATACTTAAGAAAAATGAAACCGGTTTAGTCAAGATCTTGAAAGTAAGCACACTCCTAATTTATCATTTATAAGAACGTGTGTAGCCCTTAAAAATGTCAAGAATATGCTGACCTTTCACTTGCTTTTTTTTTCTTTTTTTTTTAAGTTCCTGCATTCTGAAATCAAGTCTATTAAGAGCGCAATTCCCGGATGCTAGTTTGAAAATTCCTTTCAGGGGCCCAAGCTTCTGTCTTGCTGGAATTCTGAACCACGCAGGGTCCACATTCATCACCGGGACCTACCTCAGTCCCCCAGTCCCTCTACCATCTCATGGAGCGCAGATACCCCCCTCTTCTCCCCACGCCAGTTCCCAGCTCCTCTGGGGCTCCGCCAGGGGTCTTTCCAAACACAGGAAACACCGTGCCCGCCCCAAAGCCTAACAAACGCCCACCGCAGCTGAGGGCCCGTCTCCATCAAATCAGCGAAAAGGAGCCCGAAAAGAAGTCGGAGCGCAGAGGCTCTGAAGCTCGCCGCTCCCGAAGGTCCCCGCCCTCTCGGTCTTTGAGGCTGGACCTGGGGGGAAACAGGCCTCGTTTCTGGTGGCGAGTGGCTTTCGACCACGCCAGGAAAGCACGCTCTTCCAGGACCCAAACCTGCCCCAGTGCACGAACACTTCATCCTCAAGCGACTTCACTGCCCGGCTGTTCGCACAGGCCAAAGCCTGACCGAGCGCCCGACGCTGCCACCCCGGCAGGGACGAAACGCGGCTTCACCCTGACAATGGAGGGAGGGCGAGGGGGACACACGTGGGAGAGGTCTCGTGAGTCCCTCCGACTGCCCGCCCCGGGTTCACCCACCTGCGCCGGCGAAGGCAGGGGTCGGCGACCTCGGTAACGTGGGAGGCGGCGGCCTTCCTCAGGCGCCCGCCCCCGCGCAGACAGCTCCTCGGAGAACCGGCCCCTGGAGGTCGCGGGGCAGGCCTGCGGAGGCTCCGCGCCGCTCCGCTGCTCGCCCAAGAGGAGGCGGGAAGAGCCGCCCTCCGCCCCTCCTCTTCTTCCCGAGAGGGGGCGCCCCGCCCGGGCGCCGGGACCCCGGGGCCGAAGACCTGACCTGGCGCCCGCGGGGCTCGCGGTGCGGCGAGCTTACTAGAGCGCACCGGCAGCGCCCGCCCACCGGCCGTGAAAGGCAGTTGTACGAGCCAATGGCACGGCGAGCTCACAGGCTAGCTCTGCCTACGTGTGGCTCCAAGGAGTGGGCGACTTCCGGGAGAGGCGCTTTGCCGGAAGAAGGCAGTCAATCTACTCCGAAGTTCTCATTGGTCCAATCCCGCCCAGGGGTTAGTGAGACCTCTGATTGGGTCAAAACCTCCAAGTTCCGTCCTGGGACGCGGGAGTGGGTGGGCTCTCCGGCAAGCGGAGGTCCTTTATTAAGAGGACCCCAGCAACTGGGGTGATTCCAGTTAAGACTGATAAAGCTTCAGTATTTGATGCAATGACAGTGACTCAACTGAAGGCTTTCCATCAGAAACAGTATGTGGGGAGCGGGGGGCCCGAGAGAGGGGGAGTCAAGCTGCACCGCGAGGGCTGCAGGAAAACGCCGCCGAGATTGTGAATGAAGCTCGCAGAACCTCTGCTGAGCTCACCTGGTCAAGTACCTGAGCTGGTCCTAAAGAATACATAGAGGAAAACCAATTTATGTCAAGTGGGGCATTAAACTAAAAGTGAGACAAGAGTTGAGGGTGTGGGTCAGGCTTGAAGTGACAAAAGGCTGCCAAGTAGGGAAACTTCTTGTATCTTGTGAATTGAGAGTGTGGGAAAACCGCCTGGCTCCAGCTCTGTCTGGAGCTTGGTTGATCTTTTGATTCTTTCTGTTCCCCAGCCTTGAAACTAGCTGCAGTTCAGCTAATCTGGAACCTAAGCTGATTTTTTTGTTGTTGTTTTAATGGATTAAACAACAATAAGCACAGTAGAATGGAACCAGTCAGCCCTGCCGGTGTGGCTCAATGGTTAAGTGTGGACCCATGAACCACACATTTGTCCCAGTTGGATTTCTCGTCAGGACATAAGCCTGGGTTGCCGGCTGAATCCCCTGTAGGGGGCATACAAGAGGCGGCCTATTGATATTTCTCTCTCATTGATGTTCCTATCTATTCCTCTCCCTCTTGCTCTGCAAAACAAATCAATAAAAACATATATATATGTGTGTGTGTGTGTGTGTGTGTGTATATATATATATATATGTATGTATGTATATACATATATAAAGAATGGAACCAGTTAGCATGGGCTTTGGGAAATTTAGAGTTTACAGCATAAATTTAAAAATTTGGTTTCTTCAGACAGAAGATTCTCAGGTCCATCTACTGCTCTGAGGGACTGAATAATTCCTTGCAAATAAATTTGTGAGGGCCCTCTGGGAGTGGAGGTTTACTGACTTGCCCCATCTTTAGAATGTGCATGCATTCAGCTCATACCTTGTTAGCTACCTACACTATCGTGTACCTTTGCTTGAATTCCTAAGAAAATCCTTGCTCATATTTCAGGACAAATTTAGAAACAGGGTGGGTTCTAATGTAGGTATCCCCTCACCCCCACCTACTTAATAAGTAGGTGAAAAATGTGGATTATAAAAAATTAAGTTGTAGACTGAGTAGAGGGGGTGAACTAGTATCTATGGAGCAGTATTCACACTAAACTGTCTTTATAAAGCCTGAGACAATAAAATTAGGATGCAATGTACAGAAATCCAAATCATAGCATCAATAGAATGAAAATGAGAGTTGACTTACTAGTACTACATGCCCACTAGGTTGGATGTCTACTGCTTTAAGCTGCCTCATGTTTCCCATCAAAGCCATTTTTATTTTGTTAACAAATGGTATCTGCCACCAATCCAATGCCAACAGAGTCCACACTCTGGGGTGGTTTAGAGGACAGACTGTTTTCAAACTAGAGAAACACAGCTTGGGTGAAAACCGAAAACTGTGCTCTTCCACTGGCTCCCCCAAGGGGAGGCCCACTTTTATAAAGTCCCTCCCCTGGTCCCCTGATAGGTCTATTTCTATGCAAATACTGAGTCCATATTTACACATTATAATCGGTCCACTTAGCATTGTCCTGATTGGTTAGAATCAGGCATCCACTTGGTCATCAGGCATCCAATCAGGTCCACTTTGATTGGTTGGTAAAGATGCAAAGGAGGATGTAGCACATAGTTCCAAATGAACAGGGCATATCTCAGTAGAAATATGATTCCAGAAATTTCTTTATAAAGTTTTGGCTGCCTGACCTGTTGTGCCTAAGCTGCATTGTGAATGAGAGGCCTGGGTCAGCAATGGCAGCCAGGATCTAGTTGTGAATTTGAGTCCAATTAGCCAGGAGGAGCCCGTCTTGACAGATTTTTTCTTCTCAGAGTCCATGGATTCATTCTTATAACTTTGGTGGAGGAGTCATTACTCCCAGTTTTACAGATGAGGAGCTGAGAGATAAATGGTCAGCCTGGAGCCACAGAGCTGCTTCAAACCTAGAAAAGCTAGGAGGACATTTGTCCAGCATGAAGTTCTCATGAAAAAAAAAAAAAAGGCTTTAGCCCTGAGAGCCAGCAGAGCCAATAGCAGGAGGGTGAGAGGACTGGTTTGTGCCTCCATCATCTAAAACTGTGCATGACCCATAGCAAGGACTCCCTAAATACCGTGTGAATAAACTGAGATATGTCTGGGTTCAAATCATTGCTCCATAACATTCTAATGGTGATGATTCCCTCTAACAGTCACTTCCTTACTCTTAGAAGCAAGCCTGGTGTTTACCTCCCATGTAGTCCTTGATTGGGGAGGTTAGAGACACTCCTGGCTCTAAGGCTTTGTCCTGAGTTGTGGAGTAGTGGGGGACCTAGTTTGGACCATTAAGTCTGGAGAAGGATTTCATAGGAGATTTTGGGAAAGATCTTTTCCTGTTTTTCCTTCTGGACATATGATATGTGGATGGTGCTATTGAAGCCATCTTATCTCCTGACGGGGGAGCCCCTTAGGATGAGGCAGACAGAGAGATAAGGAGAAATCAAACTTTTGATGATTATATTGGGAAAGAAATCAGCCCTGAAGTTTGGGCCTCTTAGTTTTAATAGGCAGTTAATTCCTCTTTAAAATACTATTTAAAATTAGGCATAAATATAAAGGTACTTTTGTCATTTAACTACTATGACTTAGTGTACTAACAGAGTGATTGTGGCAAGTGAGTTAATCTCCTGAAAGCTCGGCTGCCTCATTGTAGAGTGGGGCCAGTAATAATGGCCATCTTCTTGGGTTGACATGAGGAGCTAATGAAACAACATATGCTAAATTTCAGCACAGGACCAAGCACAAAGTAAGCATTCAGAAAATGTTAATATGCTTTGACATTTTGCATTGACAGCAACATCCTTATTTGCCAATAATTCCTCCAACAACTGGCTTTTAATCTTGGGACAAGTGCACTGACAAATTGGTAGGATTTGTCACCAGGTCACATGATCACCTTCTGGAAGATGAGCCTGGCTTCAGCAGTGGAGCAAGTGGTCCCATTTGCTGTGTGGAGTCCATCCAAGGAAGACCACATCTGGTCACACTGAGCCTCTGGCAGCTCTGAAGATAGACGATTTTGGATCTTTAAGTCTGTAAACATAGGACTGAGCTTTTCCTCATTTTCAACATAGTTTTCTGGTACAGGATCTAATATTTGTTTGCCAGGAGAGGTTGGAACTAGGCAATCTACAGTGATGATTGGGCAGTTGTAGCTCTAATGCATCACCACCAAAACTAAACATGTGTTGTTTTTATCTTCCTGATAAAAGGATTATGAGCTACAGCTGGATCAGAGTGAGCTGGGGCTACGTTTCTGGGAGGTCACTTGAGATTCTGCCTTTTGGAGAGATTCTGGGAAGGCAGGAGGAACTGAGGCTCTGATCTTAGGGGGTGAGGTGTGGCTGTGAGCACAGAGAAGAGATAATGAAGTAAAAGAGAAAAGCCTTGTGACTTGAAGAGAGAGAGAAGGAAGGAGAGGAAGAGCTAGAGTAAAACACACACACACACACACACACACACACACACACACACACACACACACTTGTGAACTATGGAGAGTGGCTGCTTTATTCCTATTGATTCTCATTTCTTAGTGTGGTGGGTTATATTTTCCAAAAATGGCCACAAAAGTATTGCAGTCCCATATGCTCATCCAGAACCTTGCTCTTTAGGAGATAGTGTGAAGCCCCCTCCAATGGCTCAGGAAGGCCGATGTAACTGTGTGAGTCCCTTTACAGGCAGAGTTCAGAAGAAACAACACTGTGTAACTTCTGAGACACAGCTTCTGCTGGGCTCTCTCAGTATTCATGTCCTTGGGACCCAGTCATGCTACATGCTGTGCACAGCCCAGGCTACATGGATAGGCCCATGTGGAGAACCAGCTGAGCTATCCTGGAAGCCAGAGTTGTGGGAATGGGGTGCCTTGGAAAAATGGATGCCGCAGTTCTGGCTTGGGCTGCTAGGGCATAGAGCAGAAATGAACCTTCCCTGCCAAGCCCTACCCAAAGTGCAGATTGGTCGGTGGAGCAAGTGACAGTTGCCCTGTTAAGCCCCTAAGGTTCACAGTGGTCTGTTATGCAGCAAGCCAGCTAGGATTCTTTCCATTATCATCCTTGGAGTCCCCTTGAGGCTCCAGGAGAGAGTCTCCAGCCAATAATAACTCCCTTTGAACTATATGAACTCTATGAACTGGGTTTGCGACTTGCTACAAAAAGATCCCTAAAGACAGCCCCTCACTCCCAAGGCTTTAGAAGATGACACCACCTCAAAGAACTCAGTACATTCCTGAGGCTGACTCCCAACTGATTTCTGAAAATGAATTAAAAGACTCTTTTTTTATGTGTTTGTGTGTGTATAGGGTGGTGGTGGTGGTGGGTCAGTTTATTTATCTACAGTCAGAACAGCTCCCAGGGAGGACTAGAACACCTCCTTTGCAAGATAAGCATATTCTCCCTGTGTCAGCGGATAAAGGGAGAGCCACAGCAGCACAGGGAGGTGGCTCCAGGTCACAGAGCAGAACAAGGAGAGATAGTGGGTACACGATTCCAGAAGTAAATGGCATGGAGCTGACAGGCCTGAAGATCTATGTTCCAGAAAAAAAAAAAAAAGTGTCACTAGGGCACATACTGAGTGCTCTGAGCACAATGCCCTCCACCAGTACCACCCATTTTTGCCCCAGTGAATTTTACCACTCCCTTTTTTGTGTGTTTCTGCACTCTGCTGAGAGATTTTAATCCCTTCATTGACACAGGCAGGCAGGCGTGAGTTTCCTTTCCTCTTAAAGATGACACTATATGTCTGTGCCAATCAATGTCTGGCTGACCTTTACATTTCAGAAGACCATCCTATTTCTTTGCTTCTAAGCAGGTTCCATGAATTAATGTGTATGAAGTACCCCGTATGTGGTAGACTTATTTGGGATTCTCCCATAAGGGCATCTAGAGCAGGGATTCAATGCAAATCGTTGATTTTGGTAAATGCAGGAGCACAGGTCTAGGAGTGGGGAATTGAGATAAGGAGAGTGGATGTTGTACTGTAATTTATCATAAGGAATACTGATTTGGTCTTTATCCTCTTCTTAGCATAAAACTCCTAAAACACTAGGAATTCCTAAGTGCTGAGAGGGATCATTCTGTTATGTTAATGAGGTGGCTTTGAGAAGCACCTAAGGACACGGGTTGGCTGCCAGGAGACTCAACCAAGTGATGAAAGGGCTGAAACTTTGAGTTCTGTCCCTGTAACTCCCAGGAGGAGAGGGAGCTGGAGGTTGAGTTCAATACCAATGACCAATGATTTAAACCAATCATGCCTAAGTAATGAAGGCTCCATAAACCCAACAAGACAGGGTTTGGAGGGCTTCTAGGTTGGTGAACACACAGAGATTCGAGGAGAGTGGTGCACTTGCCCTGTGTCTCTTCAGGTTGCTTTTGAGTGTGTGGATGAAAAGGAGTTACATATTAAACCTGACAAGCTTAGAGAGAGAACCAAGATGGCGGCATAGGTAAACACCTATTGTTCTGCCCCGCGCAATGATTCAAAAACTACAACATAACAACAAAACAAACATCACCCAGAATCACCAGAAAGCTGGCTGCGTGAAAACTCCACAAATAAAAGTAAAGGTGGGACACTGAGACTCAGAGGAGCGGCGGGAGCGCAGCCTTGAAGACGGAAACAGGTTAGGAGCCGTCCTGGTCGCGCGCGTGGGCTGTAGGGCTGGAGCAGCAACCCCGGCTGGATTTCTCCAACGGGGAGGGCGGAGACATCCCACTACACGGATTCCCCAGCGCCAGGCGAGGTCCGAGATCCGGGGTACGTGGAGACGTCCCACTGCACAGATTCCCCAGTGCCAGGCAAGGTCCGAGGTCCGGGAGACGCATCCTGGAAGCCGGGCGCGGCAGAGGTCTCCTAGTCTGTGGAGAAAACAGGTAGCTGGGAAAAGAAGTTTGCGCGCAAGTGTCGCACAAACCCGCGACTTGCTCCCTGGAAACTTGTCTCCTGGTCCCGGAAACCACCTATTTTACAACCCTGGGTGAGACTTTGGGTGTGCAGACTCATTTGGGGAGAGGCAGAGTTGTCTGGCAAGGGGAAGAGACCAGCAGCTTTCTCTTGGAGGTGCCTGCAGCCATCCCCATCCAACAGAGACCCGTGCGCGCGAGCGCTGCATAGGACATAGCTGACACTGAGGCTGCCTGCGCAGCTCAGAGACTCTGCCCATCCAACCTGAACACAGTCTCCCTTCACAGCCAATTGGCCTGGAGGTCAAACCCTCCTAGGACTAACAACAACAAGCTGGGTTTAAATTCAAAAATACTGTACAGGAGAGGAACCAAGATGGCGGCATAGGTGGAACACCTATCTTGCCGTCATACTCAGCAATTTTAATACTACGGCTTAACGAAGGAACAAACACTTTCCAGAATCACCAGAAAGCTCGCTGAGTGAGGATTCCACAAAAAAAAGTGAAGATAGGACACTGTGACTCGGAGGAGCGGCGGCGAACAGCATTGAAAGATTCGTGCGGAGAGAGGTTTGGAGCGCGCTAGCGGAGAGGGCGGGCAGCTGAAAACTGGCCAGTTTTCTAGAATGGGGAGACAAAGACGTCCCACTGGACTGATTCTCCAGCTCTGGGCGAAGTCCAGAGAACCCACTATCATACGGGGTGAAGACTGGACGGTGGGAGGGCATGCCGAAGCTTGGGTGCTGCCGGGTCTGCCGGCTTGTGGAGAAGGCAGCTTGCGCGAACAGCTCAGCTGCGTGACGGCACAGAGAGCGCTCTGTGACTTGTCTCTCATTCGGAAAACCATCAGTCTGCTTTGTTTTAAAAAATACTGTAAAACCCATAAAGGATTGCAGTAAGAGTACCCACCTCAAATAACTGGGGAGGCTGTGCCACTGACCCTTAGAGGACATCTACCACATAAAGCAGCCACCATGCAGAGATATGGAAAGAAATCAGGTGTGAAAGAAATTGAGGAGAAAAGACGACTAGACATAGAGTTCAAAACCACGGTTATAAGGCTTTTCAAGAGGCTCCTAGAAAAGGCCGATGAACTTAATGAGAACTATGAGGAAATAAACAAGACCAACCAGGAAATGAATGAGACTTACAAGGAAATGAATGAGACCCTCAAGGAAAAGAACAAGACCTCTGAGGACATGAACAAGACCCTCACGGATATGAAAAAGGACCAACTAGAAATCAAACATACACAGACTGAAATAAAAAATATTACACAAAGTCCTAAAAGCAGTCCAGAGGGCCACAAGAACCAAGTCAAAGATTTGAAATACAAAGAACCAAAATCCACTCAGCTGGAAAAGCAAGAAACAAAAAAGAATTCAGATAATTGAAGATAGTGTAAGGGGCCTCTGGGACAACCTCAAGCATGCCAACATCCGAATTATTGGGGTGCCGGAAAAAGAGAGAGAGCAAGTTAATGAAAACCTACTTGAAGAAATAGTGACTGAAAACTTCTCCCACCTGGTGAAAGAAACTGACTTAAAAGCCCAAGAAGTACACAGAACCCCAAAATATAGGAATCTAAAGAGGACCACACCAAGACATATCATAATTAAAATGCCAAAAGCAAAAGATAAAGAGAGAATATTAAAAGCAGTAAGAGAAAAACAGTTGGTTACCTACAGGGGAGCACCCATATGATTGTCAGCAGATTTCTCAACAGAAACGATGCAGGCCAGATGGGAGTGGCAAGAAATATTCAAAAAAATGAATAGCAAGAATCTACAACCAAGATTACTCTATCCAGCAAAGCTATCATTCAGAATTGAAGATCAGATAAAGTGCTTCACAGATAAGAAAAAGCTAAAGGAGTTCATCATCACCAAACCAATATTATATGAAATGCTGAAAGATATTCTTTAAGAAGAGGAAGAAGAAAAAGGTAAAAATATAAATTATGAACAACAAATACACATCTATCAACAAATGAACATAAAAATCAAGTGAACTGATAGGCTGATGAACAGGATAAACTGGTGAATGTAACAGAAACATGGACATAGAGAGGGAATGGACTGACAATTCTTGGGGAGAAAAGGGTTGTGGGAAGTACAGCAAGAGACTGGACAAAAATCTTGCAACAATGGGAGAGGACAGTGAGGAGGGGGAGGTGAGGGTGGAGGATGGGATAGGTACAGGGTGGAGGGGAGATATAGGGGGATAAAAAAGCGGAAACAATGTAATTAATAAACTGAACAATAAAGATAAAAAAATAAACCTGACAAGCTTAGGGGAGGCCTGTGTAACAGCCTTACAAACCCAGAGATCTAAAGTAACCACATAGGCTCATCTGAATTAAAACTTTTTAACTAAGGACAGTTTATGGTGGGTAGTCATGCCCTAGGCTAGAATCTTCTTAAATTCTCAAACAAAAGTCAGTCTTTATCTTAACTGAGCTTATCTATTGTCCTTTTGCATTTAGGATAACATATCCTTGGAATGTCCAAGTAATTTTCCTTTTTCCAGACTCTTGTAGCACAGGCACTGCTCTACTGAGACCACAGATCCCCTCATTTTTGTTGTTGTTTTTCTTCCTCCTCCCTCCCTCCCTCCCTCCCTCCCTCCCTCCCTCCCTCTCTCTCTCTTTCTTTCTTTCTTTCTTTCTTTCTTTCTTTCTTTCTTTCTTTCTTTCTTTCTTAATTAAGGTATTACACATATGTCCTTATTCCCCCATTTCCCCCCAACTCCCATTCATGCCTCCATCTCCCTGTTGTCTGTGTCCATTGCTTAGGCTTATATGCATGCACATAAGTCATTTGGTTGATCTCCCCCCCTTTACCCCCTTGCCTTCCCTGAGGTTTGACGTTCTGATTGATGTTTCTCTGTTTCTGGATCTGTTTATGTTGTTCATTATATTCCACAAATGAGTGATATCATGTGATATTTATCTTTCTCTGCCTGGCTTATTTCACTTAGCATAATGCTCTCCAACTCCATCCATGTTGTTGCAAATGGTAAGGATCTTGGAAGTGTTTATTCCTCTTGAATTTTTTGGAATAGTCTGAGGAGGATAGCTTTTAGATCTTCCTTGAATGTTTGGTAAAACTCCCCTGTGAAGCCGTCTGGCCCTGGGATTTTGTTTGCTGGAAGCTTTTTGATGACTGCTTCAATTTCTTCCATAGTTATTGGTCTATTGAGATGTTTATATTCTTCTTGATCGAGTTTTGGAAGGTTTTTTTTAAGGAATATGTCCATTTCCTCCAGGTTGTCCAGTTTGTTGAAATAGAGTTGTTCATAGTATTTTTTAACAATCCTTTGTATTTCGGGGGTTGGGGATCTGTTGTTATTTCACCTCTTTCATTTCTGATTTTGTTTATTTGGGTCCTCTCTCTTTGTTTCTTGGTGAGTCTGGCTAGAGGTTCATCAATCTTGTTTATCCTTTCAAAGAACCAGCTCTTCGTTTTTTTGATCTTTCGTATTTTTTTATTTCAGTGTCGTTTATCTTTGCTCTGATCTTTATTATTTCCTTCCTTCTGGTTACACTGGGCTTTTCTTGTTGCTCTCTTTCTAACTCTTTGAGTTGTAGGGTTAGGTAATTTATTTCCTTTCTTTCTTTCTTTCTTTCTTTCTTTCTTTCTTTCTTTCTTTCTTTTTCTTTCTTTTTTTTTTTTGCAGTAGGCTTGTAGAGCTATGAACTTTGCTCTCAAGACTGCTTTTGCTGTGTTCCATAGGTTTTGGATTGTTGTATTTTCACTGTTAATTGTTGCCATGATGTTTTTTTTTATTTCTTCTTTGATCTCTCTGGTAACCCAGTCATTGCTTAATAGCATGCTGTTTAGGCTCCATGTGTTTGATTTTTTTGGATTGTTTTTATTATAGTTGATTTCCAGTTTTATGCCATTGTGATCTGAGAAGATGCTTGATAAGATTTCTATCTTCTTGAATTTGAAGAGACTTTGCCTATGACCTAACATGTGGTGTATCTTTGCAAATGACCCATGTGCACTTGAGAAGAATGTATATTCTGTGGCTTTGGAGTGAAATGTTCTGAAGATGTCAATTAATTCTATCTGGTCTAGTGAGTCATTTAGGATTGATGTTTCTTTGCTGATTTTTTGTTTAGAGGATTTGTCCAATGGTGATAGTGGGTATTAGAGTCTCCTACTATGATTGTATCGCTGACAATCTCTCTCTTGATATCCTCCAGGAGGTTTTTTTTAATGTATTTGGGTGCTCCTGTATTGGGTGCTCCTGTATTGGGTGTATGTTTACCAGAGTTATTTCTTCTTGTTGGATTGTTCTTTTTAATATTATGAAGTGGCCTTCCTTATCTCTTATTATGTCCTTCAATTTGAGATATAATTAGTCAGATATAACTATTGCTACCCCAGATTTTTTTTCATTTCCATTCACCTGAAAAACCTTTTTCCATCTCTTCACCCTCAGTCTGTGTGGGTCTCTTTTCTAGAGGTGGGTTTCTTTTAGACAGCAGATATATGGGTCATGTTTTCTTATCTAATCTGTTACCCTATGTCTTTAATTGGGACATTTAATCCATTTACATTTAAAGTTAACATTGATAGGTACTTATTTGTTGCCATTTTTTATTTTTTACCCCTGTGTTCTTTCTTCGCTTCCTTTTTCTTTTCTTTTTCTTTCCTTTCCTTTTCTTTTCTTTTCCTTTCCTTTCCTTTCCTTTCCTTTCCTTTTCTTTTTTTTCTTTCTTTCTTCCTTCCTTCCTTCCTTCCTTCCTTCCTTTCTTCCTTCCTTCCTTTCTTTCTTTCTTTCTTTCTTTCTTTCTTTCTTTCTTTCTTTCTTTCTTTCTTAATCTCTTTTTTTCCTGCAGACCCTTTAGCATTTCTTGCATTGCTGTTTTGGTGGTAATAAATTCCCTTAGTCCTTTTTTGTCTGTGAAGCTCCTGCTTTCATCTTCAATTTTGATTGATAGCCTTGCTGGGTACAGTCTTCTTGGATTCAGACCTTTTCTTTGCATGACTTTGTATATTTCATTCCATTCCCTTCTGGCCTGATGAGTTGAAAAATCAGTTGCTAGTCTGATGGGGGTTCCTTCATATATAACTTTCTGTCTCTCTCTGGCCACTTTTAAGATTCTTTGTCATTGGTGTTTGCCAATTTAATTATAATGTACTTGGCATCGGTCTTTTGGAATTCATTTTGCTTGGGACTCTGTGAGTTTTGTGGATTTGTGTGGTTTTTTTCTTCCTTATATCAGGGAAGTTTTTTGTCATTATTTCTTCAAACAGGTTTTCTATTCCTTGCTCAGTTTCCTCTCCTTCTGGTAGTTATGCAGATGTTGTTTTGTTTCATGTTGTCCCAAAGTTCCCTTAGGCTCTCCTGCTTTTTTTTTCTTTCTAGAAGCTGCTCTACTTGGGTATTTTTTCCTATCTTGTCTTCTAGCTCACTGATGTGGTCCTCTGCTTCTTCTAGTCTACTCTTGATGCTTTCTATTGAGTTCTTTTTTTTAAATCTTTGTTGTTCAGTTTATTAATTACATTGTTCTCTTTTTTCCCCCTATAGCTCCCTTCCACCAGTACCCATCCCACACTCCGCCCTCACTCCCCCGCCCCACTGTCCTCTCTCATAGTTGCATGATTTTTGTCCAGTCTCTTGCTGCACTTCCCACACCCCTTTTCTCCCAATGTATTGTCAATCCATTCCCTCTCTATGTCCGTGATTCTGTTACATTCACCAGTTTATCCTGTTCATCAGCCTATCAATTCACTTGATTTTTAGATTCATTTGTTAACAGATGTGTATTTGTTGTTCATAGTTTGTATTTTTACCTTTTTCTTCTTCCTCTTCTTAAAGCATATCTTTCAGCATTTCATATAATATTGGTTTGGTGGTAATGAACTCCTTTAGCTTTTTCTTATCTGCGAAGCACTTTATCTGACCTTCAATTCTGAATGATAGATTTTCTGGGTAGAGTAATCTTGGTTGTAGATTCTTGCTATTCATCACTTTGAATATTTCTTGCTGCTCCCGTCTGGCCTGCATCGTTTCTGTTGAGAAATCCGCTGACAATCGTGTGGGTGCTCCCTTATAGGTAACTAAATGTTTTTCTCTTGCTGCTTTTAATATTCTCTCTTTATCTTTTGCTCTTGGCATTTTAATTATATGTGCCTTGGTGTGGACCTCTTAGGGTTCCTATATATTGGGGTTCAGTGCACTTCTTGGACTCCTAAGTCAATTTCTTTCACCAGGTGTGGGAAGTTTTTGGTCACTATTTTTTCAAATAGGTTTTCATTATCTTGCTCTCTCTGTTTTTCTGGCACCCCTATAATTCTGATGTTGGTATGCTTGAGGTTGTCCCAGAGGCCCCTTACGCTATCTTCAATTTTTGGGATTCTTTTGGTTTCTTGCTTTTTCAGCTGAGTGGATTTTACCTCTTTGTATTTCAGATCTTTAACTTGGTTCTTGGGGTGCTCTAGAGTACTTTTAGGTCTTTGTATAATATTTTTTTATTTCAGTCAGTGTATACCTAATTTCTGGTTGGTCATTTTTCATATCATTGAGAGTCTCATTCATATCCTTGTAGGTCTTGTTCATTTCCTTGCAGGTCTTGTTCATTTCCTCATAGGTCTTGTTCATTTCCTCATAGGTCTTGTTTATTTCCTTATAGGTCTCAACCTTTTCTAGGAGCCTCTTGAAAAGCCCTATAACCGTGGTTTTAAATTCCATGTCCAGTCGTTTTTTTTCCCTCCATTTCTTTCACATCTGATTTCTTTCCATGTCTCTGCATGGTGGCTGCTTCCCTGAGTTGGTCAATTAGCTTTGTGTGGTAGAAGTTCTACAAGGGACAGTGGCTCAGCCTCCCCAGTTACCTGAGGTGGATATGAGTTGCACAGTCTTGCTGAAGTTAAGCTCAGGTTAATCGTTGTTAGCACTTATAGGGTTTGACCTCCAGGCCAATTGTCTGTGAGGTTCAGCTGTGCTCAGGTTGGATGGATGGAGTCTCTGGGCCACGCAGACAGTGTCAGCTCCGCCTTATGCGGCCCCAGGGTCTCTGAGAGAGAGCTGCTGCTGAGCTCCACCAGCTGCCGGAGAATTTAGACTCTCCCCAAATGAGTTTGCACACCCAATGTCTCACCCAGGGTCGCAAAACAATGCAGACTGACGGTTTCCCGAATGAGAGAGCAAGTCACGAGCGCTCTCTGCGCGGCCATGCAGCTGCGCTGTTCCCAAGCTCATGTGCACTCCGCACAAGCTCGCCTTCTCCACAAGCCTGCTGACTCCTGCAGCACCCGAGCTTCGGCGTGCCCTCCCACTGTCCAGTTTTTACCCCGTATGATAGTGCGTTCCCTGGACTTCGCCCAGAGCTGGAGAATCAGTCCAGTGGGACGTCTTTGTCTCCCCCATTCCAGAAAACTGGCCAGTTTTCAGCCGCCTGCCCTATCTGCTGGCACACGCACTCCTCCAAACCTCTGACGCCGCGCGCGTATCTTCAATGCTGTCAGCCACTCCTCCGAGTCACAGTGTCTTATCTTCACTTTTATTTGTGGAATTTTCACTCGGCCAGCTTTCCGGTGATTCTGGATGGTGTTTGTTCTTTCATTAAGTTGTAGTTTTGAAATTGCTGTGTATGGCAGCAAGATAGGTGTGTACCTATGCCACCATCTTGGTTCTCTCTCAGTGCTTTCTCTATTGAGTTCTTTACAGCATTAATGTCATTTTTAATTTCTTCTTGGTTCTTCTTCATTTCCTCTTGGTTCTTACTCATATGGTCAAATTTGTCTTCCATTGTTTTCAGCCACCTTATGACCATTTCTCTGAATTCCTTCTCTGACAGGTTGCTTACCTCCATTTTGTTTACTTCATTTTCTGGTGATGCTTGCTTTTCTTTCATATGCGGGCTTTTTCTTTGTCTCCCCATGGTCTCTCTTCTCCAGGTGTCTGGTTATATAGTTCTCTCTCTCTCCTTATCCCAGGCGAAATCTGACCTTTCTTTGGTGGAGTGCAGAGCTTCTCTGAATCCACATGTTCGTGCCAGTTGGGGACCTGTGCTCTGGGGTTTGCAGCTGTTTGGTGGGTGCCTCAGTTGTAGATATTCAGGCTTCTGATAATATCTAGTTTCCCCTTCAAGATTGCACAGTCTCCGCATAGATGAGCCAGTGGCTCTGGGAGGAAACACAGCAGCGGTGGGAGCTGCCCAGTCAGGGGAGCCCCATCTAGCAGTCCTCCACCTTCTCCTGGAGTATAGCTGTCCCTTAACTCACCAACAGATATTCCCCATGCTGTTCTTTTTATCTGCTCTGGGACAAGGATTGGGCTACGTCTGTCTACTCAGCCACCATTTTTTTTCTCTTAGACTGATCCGTACAGCTCCCCCTTCTCATTCATGCCAAGGTAGAGTCCACTGTCCACGCCTTAAATGCTGACAAGGCCCACAGCTATACCTACAAATTCCGGGATGCATGCTGACACATTGATAAAGACATCTATGCATCTCTGTGGGCAGAGCCCCAGCTCCTGGCAGGCAGGAAGGTCTCTACCTCTCAGCCGGAGGTCGTACGGGGGGGGGGGGGGGGGGGGCGGATTTTGTAGTTTCTCCATTTGGTTCCAGATCGGAATGGCCATCCCCGTCACTGTTATTGGGTCAATAACTATCCTACACCCCCTTATGTAAAAGATGTATGAGTCTCTCATTTTATTTTTTTTCCAATCCCAGAGTTTTTCTGCTTTGCTTTCTCCCATCTCCCAAATCTACCACTAACGGATTTCATGTAACCCACATTTGTCTCCTCTTTTGATTGTAATGTATAAAATGAAGAGCAAAACTGCCATTTTCTGGAGCATTATCTCAATCTGTTGAGATTTTGCTTCCCAGCAATTGTCAACAGTTTGGATCAAATAAACTTACAAAAATCCTATATACGTTTAATGGCCCCCAAATCCTATATACATTAACAGGCCCCAAATAAACTCATACAAGCTCTCCATAGGTTTGAACATTTCTTATGTTGACAAGTCTTAACTTTTAATCTAGCAAGTAACATGTTTCTGTGAGTTCTAAACTGTCATAGCAGATGAATCAAATGCAAGGAGGGGACCATGAGAACCTATTTTATAGCCAGTCGGTCAGAAGTACAGGTGATAACCTGGACTTGTGCTTGCCATTTGAAGTGGAGACAGTCTTGTGGGACAGATACTTTCACTCCTGGGACCTGACTGATGCTTTCTCCAGGCAGATAGTGCCCGATTTGAGTGAAATTGTGGGAAACCCAGCTGGTGTCTAAAAATTGCTTGGTGAGGGGCAAAAGCCCACCAGTTGAAATGGCGTTTGGATAGAATATTATCAGATTACTCAGCCAGCTCCACTGTGGGCTACAGGAGCCCAAGAATGCTGCAGCACTCAGCTCAGAGCAGCAGCACCTAAGGATAACCTTAAGGGCTGGAAAGGGGATTGGGGAGCCGGAACATTTCACACACCAATTCCTGAGGGTTGAGGACACAAAAGGGGTCATTTTGTTATTAGTGGGGTGTCCTCTATGTCGCCATCTGTTACAGTGGAAGTGGAGTTCTTGTGATGTCACAAGAAAAGGAATTTCCTGTGTGGATGAAAAGGAGCTAATAATAAACCTGACAAGTTCAGGGGAGGCCTGCGTGGTGGCCTTACAAACTCAGAGACCGAAGTAACCACAGAGGATGGCCTGACATTAAAACCTTTTCACTGAAAGCAATTTATGGCAGGTGGTCATGGCCCAGGCTAGAATCTTTCCAGATAAAGATCAATTTTTACCATAATTGAGGCTATTTATTGTCTTTTTGCATCTAAGATAACATATTTTTGAATGTCAAGGTAACTTCCCCTTTTCTGGACCCATCTGGGCATGACAACTATGCCAGAGCAGAGACCTCAAATCCCCTCATTGTTATTGAGTTAATTGTTGACTTTTAACTACCCTGCACCCACCTATGTAAAAGATGCATGTGTCTATCATTTTACTTTTTATCCAATCCCGAGGATTCCTTGCTTTGCTTTGTCCCCCCTCCCTAATTTATCAGCAATTGATATCGTGTAACCCATTTATGTCTTCTCTTTTCATCGAAAATAAGGTACAAAACTGCCCTTCTCTGGAGGATTAACAACAACAACAAAATGCCTCCAAATCTACACCTGGAATCTAGACCTCTTATGTCTATTGTGATTTTAAAGAATTAAACCAAATATTTCTTTCCACTTCCCTGACTATTTGTTCAGAACTAACCATCAAGCGTAGTTTTCTCCTGTTTGATGTTGTCTGGACTTCTCCTGCTCTTAGCTTCTGAGTTGCTGTTCAAAGCAACTGCCACATGAGTGTGTGCTAGGCTTTGGAAAGAGCTGTTTCCTGCAGCTGGTTAGGCTTTTTCGTGAAAGGAAATTGTTCCATTTCTACATCAAACATTTAAAAATGTTGCAAAGTCTAAGGATATTGCCTGTGTTTTGACAGGTGAGTGTGTGGAAGGGCTTTTTTTTGTGTGTTTTATTTCACTGGGAGGAAGTCTCAGAAGCTTTAGAAAGTAAATGTTCTTTCTCTTCCTTCCTAAAGTAGTGGGACTTATACTTCGGGTGCTATTTAGAATCTCTGAGCTGCTATCTTAAAATGCTGCTTTTGTTAGTGTTTTTGTAAAATGTTTGGCATTTTGAACTATGGCCTAAGGATGGTTTCAAGGCAATGGATGAATAGTATAGAATGAGAAAAAGTGACAAACCGATGAGGGGGTAGAAGGAGCAGCTCAGCAAGACAATGGGGTCCCCAGCCTCCTAGCCTCATTCTCTGTAATCTTTGGAGGGCCTGGCTTTTAGGAGTAAAGAAGGAGGGTGTCAGTGAATGTCCAGGGGGTTCTGCCTACTTTCTAGTAACTCTTCTGTCCTCTACCCTAAGAGAAAGCAGGGCTGCCTTTAACTTAAAATGTTAGTCCAGCCCTGGCCATTGTGGCTCAGTAGATTGGACATCATCCCAGGCATCCAAAGGTGGTTGTTTCGATTCCCAGTTGCACATGCCTGGGTCTATGCTCGATCCCCAGTAGGAGGCATGGAGAAGGCAGCTGATAGTTGCTTCGTGCGCAAACATGGATGTTTCTCTCTCCTTCCTTCTCCCTTTTTCTTTCTAAAAATAAATTTAAAAAATTTGATAATATTACAGCAATTCCAAGTTCTGGTTCATGGTATACTTATCAAATATTATTAAAGAATTTATAAAGAAAAGCTACTGCCTTTTATCCTGCCCTCCCATCTCCCTGCTAATCCATGCTACTCTTTATATTTTCTGTTTGTTATATCTATAACTTTGAGTACTAAACATGGATTCAATTGCTTGATTCATTAACTTTAGATAGTCTCCAATGACTCCATTACAAGAAAGCTCACTTACAAAATAGATTCTTAATCAGTTTCATTGTGTTTATTTTCAATGGTTACCTTTATAACTTTATTTTATTTTTTTAAAATATATTTTATTGATTTTTTACAGAAAGGAAGGGAGAAGAGTAGAGAGTTAGAAACATTGATGAGAGAGAAACATCGATCAGCTGCCTCCTGCACACCCCCTACTGGGGATGTGCTCACAACCAAGGTACATGTCCTTGGCCAGAATTGTGACCCTTCAGTCTGCAGGCTGTTGCTCTATCCACTGAGCCAAACTGGTTAGGGTTACCTTTATAACTTTAAAACTCCTCTGCTTTCTATTTTGTCAATAATAGAGAATATCATCTCTTTCTGTTCTCTTGGATGATAATAGCAAGTTATTTAAACTCCTCCTAAGTCCCATCTTTGGACACAGTCTACAGTAGTCTGTGCATGTAATGTCATACCTGACCACCAGTCTGAAGACCATGCTTCCTCTTTTATCTCACATCCAACTGTACATATGACTTTTTTGGTTGATAAGATGTAATTTGCAGAGTTGGGACTTCCTTTAAGAGGCTGGGCCATCTTTCCCCCTTTTCCATTTTATAGTTTGAAATGCAGATGTGATGGCTGGTGCTTTGGTTGCCTTTTGGGACCAGGCAGATGTGGGCTATATCCTAGGGATGGTGAAGTGTTGGTAGAAGGACTCGGCTCCATAGCGATTTCATGAAACTGCCACAAGGGCTCTGGATTGTTCACAGATGTCTTTTACGTGACTGAGAAATATAATTCTATCTTGTCATTTTGAGTTTATTTGTTAGATGCTATCAAATCCAAATTCTAACTAATATAGTCAGGAATATCTAAGTATTTTCACAGTCAAGTCTGACTATATTTACTTTCTCTTATCCTTTGCCTCTGAATCTAAATGTTGAAAACCAATCAGCAGAGTTTACATTATTATGTAAGTGTTGATCACTACAGACCCACACAGCCTGTGGGCTGGCTGCTGGCATGGTGTCTGGGATCTGGCAGATTGGGAGAGTAGGGTGATAGGGGACTCAGGTGGATGGTGTCAGCAAACTTGACAACCTGTGAGGCAAAAGCTGGTGAAATCTGCAAAGGGTATGCCGGGTGCTAATATCTTCTGTGGTGGTAAAATCTGCTGGGTTTGTTTGCAGAGCAGATCACTGTGACTCACAATTGCTCCCACTGTGGGCTGATGCATGGATCTCTTCCTTCCCCTCCTTTACCCAAGGTTTTTCTATGCACTTCATCTTTGCTGGTCTGAGTAAGGTGAAGCTGATATGGGACATTGGCTCCTCTTCCTTTCCTAAGCAGAAGCTCTTTGTAGTTGGGAGTGCCCTATCGGTGCTGAGCATGCTAGCCTGGGGATAGGATAATGCAGGCAAAATTAGCTGCTGTTTTCTTCTTGGGCGGTTATTCTCATGTTTTTTGTTCTGATTGCTGAAGTTTCTTTCTTTATGTTTTTATTGATTTTTTAATAAAAATATATTTTATTGATTTTTTTACAGAGAGAAAGGAAGAGGGATAGAAAGTCAGAAACACTGATGAGAGAGAAACATAGATCAGCTGCCTCCTGCACACCTGCTACTGGAGATGTGCCTGCAGCCAAGGTACATGCCCTTGATTGGAATCGAACCTGGGAACTTTTAGTCCACAGGCTGACGCTTCATCCACTGAGCCAAATCGGTTTCGGCTTTCTTGATTTTTTTTTTAAAGAGAGATGCAAATATTGATGAGAGAAAAACATCATTTAGCTACCTCTTGCACTTTCCTTACTGGAGATCAAACTTACAACTCAGGGATGTGCCCTGCTTGGGAAATGAACAGGGGACATCTTAGTTCCTAGGTCGATGCTCAACCACTGAGTCACACCAGCTGGGCTGAAGTTTCTTAAGTGGACTCTAGAGCTCTCTCAGAGCTGTTTGTGTTCATGGATAACTGTTTAATTGTTTATCTTTGTGGAGGGAGTGGAGAGGCTGGGGCCTCTTATTGTCCCAATATCTCCTTTAGGGACATAAGCACAGGTGACCAAGGGTGCCTCAGCCAGTCTCTAAACAGACACGGACACATACGACCCAAGTTACTTACTCAAAATTGACCGAGTATAAATTACACAGGAGACAGAAATGCAATGCACGAATCACACACAGTTTATTTACCAGAGTCTTGATGGTTTCTAGACCTCAGCAGTCCACCCGGGGTCAGTGCCAACAGACACACATACACTGGACGTTGGGCGTTGCAGCTGCAGCATGGTGTCTTGTTTGAGGTCTTGGCTTCAGGGCTCACAGTTCTCAGCAGAGCTCAGGCAGATGCAGGCAGGAGGGTGGAGAGTGACCGTCTGTGGAGGAGCAGGCAACCTGTCTGACCTCCTCTGTTTCCTTCCTTTTTTTATGTGCTCATATGGTCTTCAGTGTGTCTTATCAGTGGGTCCCAGGAGCCTTGCTATTTGGTTTTACATATGGGGTACAGGCCACTCAAAGTTGCTTATCAATTTTTTTTACATTACATTCCACACTAAATTTGTTTACATTACATTTCACACTTTCAGATATCACACTTTAACTCCACACTTTAATACTTATTCTATATTGTATTTTGTCCTTATTACTATTACTATAAAACCTATGTCACTGTTTAGTGACACCACCAACTGTCCCTAATTTCCTCTTCTTGGAACACCAGTCAGATTGGAATAAGGCCTACCTTAGTGCCCTCATGTTAACTTAATGACTGTTAGAAACTTTGTCTCCAAATAAGGTCCCATTCCAAGGTTGTTGGGGGTCAGGATTTTGAGGAGACACCATACAGCATTTATTATGCACCTTGCCACAGCATCTAGCTTTATGGGAGCAGGACTCCAGTTGAAAGGCATCTCACATCTCTGCTGGCCTAGATGGTGCACATCAACCGGGCAAAGCTGGAACGCCTTCCCCGCACAGTTCCAGGCCAGCTCTCAAGGAGGAACGTGCCTGAGATCCTCAAGGTGGAAGTGAGGCAATGTGTCCTCTCCAAAGTGGTCATCATGGGAGGTGGTGAAGGACACGTGTAGAGGGGTCCACTGCCCCAGCCTGATCTGGCCTCCTCTGCTCTGTGCCAGTGCATTTCCTGATGCCCACTTGCTGACCAACAGCCATCTAGGTGTAGGCGAAGTGCTACCTAGGGGAGATCTATTGAGACCACATCTCCCTCCCTCCATCTTCATGTGCCCCCACATATCCCTCATGTGCCTGGTCTAGAACCCTGTGACCTCTCTACAGCCTCCCCATGGTCTCCCTCAGCCACAGACAAATAAAGGGGCAGGTGGGTGTTTCTGCTGGTCTTCTCACACTGCTCTCTCTCTCTTTTTTTGTAAGAGAACATTTATTGGGTAAATCACAAATGTAGAAAAAATAATTCCTAAAAGAAATGTGCTTAGGAAACAAGTTATTGAGGTAAAGGAATGGCCCTTGGAGCTTGGGAGTGAGGAAGCTAATGGTAAGATGCCTGGGGGAGGGGGAGGTTGAGTGGGAGGGAGGGTGGGGGGAGAGGAGGAGTGAAAGGCAAGGGTCTGCTCCAGGGAGGGAGGGAGAACCCTCACACTGCTTTTTGACACCTCATCCCCAGGGTCCAATCCTTTCTAATCCTGTGAAGGTCTACTTTGTTAATAACCCCCTTTTCCCCTAGAATTCAAGGTTCTGCTGTCATGCATGAATCCGACCACACAGTAGCCCTGTATATTCAGCGTTAAGGGGATGCTACTTTCACAGTAAGATACTATTTCAAAATAATTATGAAAATTAAAATAAAGTTTTAATTTAAAGATTTAAAATTAGTTAAAGAAGAAAATTGCACTCTTTGCACTTGGATCCATTTGAAGGAAATAATGATAAATGTCCACTGAAAAATTTCCCTCTGCTCAGACTGCAGTCCTTCTACCCATGAGAAAGGAACTCCATTTTACCCCAAGTTCCTAAGAGTAAGTAGTGGGATAACAGCAAAACCCTTTAATCTAGAGGTTGGGGCTACAGCTCTGCCCTTTGGCCAAAAGAGAGAAAACAAAATCCCAGGGGCCCATTGCAGCCTGGGGGGCCCAGTGCAGATCTCTGTGCTTCTTGGTGCCGAGCCCTCACAAAGACCAGCTGAGAGAGGCAGGGGCCCTCAGATAGTGGCGGAGGTACAAGGCCATTGGGTGCAGATGCGCTTGACCCTGGAATCCCCAGTCTGACCACCATCCTGTGGCTGCCCCTTCCCTTCCCTGAACACATTCCTTTCCATGTCTGGAAGTGGCAGCTTACTGAGACCCCTTGGGGAGAAAAGGGTGTTTAAAACACCTATTGTGGAGCAGTTGCTCTTGCTCAAGCCATCCCGTCAGACCTGTCCCTTCCTACACATCCCGGTCCTTGGCCCTTTGCCTCCCTGAGCTGTTCTCTCCTGCCACATTCCTCCCAGATCTCCTTGAACCTTTGCCACTGTACCTTCAAGACATTTTTCTGTCAAGCCTGTTTGTCACCGGATGACACCCTCCCCCTGGGGGGATGTTGTAGTAAAATATAGAAAAGTTTAAAAATGCTTTAAAAAATGCCTAAAAACGTTAGGAAGGTTTTAAAATGTTTGAGTTAATTTTCTTTGAAACTTAAAGTGTGATATTAAGGACACATGCCCCACTGCCCTGAAGCGTGTGATAGGTACTCCCTCCCCCCAACTGGTAGGCAGAGTTATGATGTAGCCAGCACCTGCCAAATACCCTAAGCCCCCCGACTCCTGGGTCCAGAGGTGCCTAATCATGTGCCTTATATGAAGCTGCCAATCAGTGTGTGCCGGGTATCCTAAGCCCCATCCTCTCCCCCTTAAAAGGCACCTTCACCCCGCACTTCACCCTTGGGAAGTGAGCCGGCAGGGTCGTCTCTTCTCCTAATAAAGTCTGTATCCTGTTAGTCTCGTGTCCGGCCTCATCTGTTTCTTCTTTCATGTTGGTGCCAACCCTAGGTGAGCATGAAAAAAAGCCCAGAACCTAGCCCTGGGCTGGTTCTGAGCTGATTGGCCCGCTCAGAACACTTCTCCAATCTTGCCATACCAGGACGTGTGGGAATTTCATCGCTTCCTCCTAACTGGTAGGCCTCAGGGACCTTCCCTGCTTCCTCCCTCCCCCCCACCCCCCCGCGGCCCCCTGGTTCCCTTGACCTGGAAGGGCCTCAGAGTTTTTCCGTCTACTTGGCTACATGTTCTATGTTCTACGAAAGCCCAGGTACCTGGCCGGGAAAACTCTGCTCTACTCCACGGGAAAGGTCTCGGGTGATGACCCGGAAACCTTCTCTCGTGCCCTTTCTATAGGTTGGCCTAGGAAAAGAAGGATGCTTCTTATTCCTCCGCAAACTTTCTGGAGGCCCTTTTTTCCTTTGGTCATGGGAACCAGCCACTCCAACCACCCTCCCTCCCCCCCCCCCCCCCCCCACACACACACACACTTTTAGGTTGCCTTATAGCCAATCTCTCAACCCTTGGACTTTCTGGCTACATCAAACCAAAAATGCTCATTTTTTCCCCCTGGCCACAATATAAACTTGATAATGGCTCTTTGTGGCCTGAAAATGGAACTTTTGATCCCAATATCCTCTGAGATCTAGATGATTTCTGCCATTGGATAGGAAAAGCCATAGAAATCCCCTACGTGCAGGCATCCTTCTTCCTCCGCTCTTGCCCTTCACTTCACTCTTCTTGTTCCATGCACCAGATCCTTCTTGCAAAGTCCTCTTTGCCCTCTAAACCCTGCCCACGGCCCCTTTCTCTGTCTTCTGACTGCTCTTTTGACCCAGCAGATCACTCCTCTCCACGTGTCTCACTCCTGCCACCTCCTTACAACCCTGTCACGAAAACTGCACCCCACAACCTACCACCTGAAGATTCAAAGCCCCCCGCCTTCCCCCATACCTCACCCCCAATCCTGAAAGTGCGTGCCCACCCCGCCACTGAGTTTGCCCTCTCCTGCGCCACTTGGGGCTGGCGTGACCTTGCACTCCCCTGTGCCGCTCACGGTTGGGGCATGTTACCCCTCCTCGCCGCCGCTTGGGGCCGAGGTGTGTTCTCGACCCCCCGCCCCCCACTTCTCCATCACTGCTCCAGGCCAGCATGCCTCTGCGCTTTCCCCCGAATCTCCGCCCCTGTGACCGTGACTGCCAGCAACCGAATTCTCAGGCAGCTGGTCAGTTTTCCTTGCGAGAGGTTTCAGGAGAAGAAGGAATTATTAGAGTAGCCATTCCCTTCTCCCTTTCTGATCTTTCTCAAATTGAAAAACACCTTGGTTCTTTCTCCTCAGACCCTGATAACTACATCAAAGAATTCAAATACATCACTCAATCTTATGATCTCACTTGGCATGACATTTTTATCATTCTCACTTCCTCCCTAACTCCATCATACAAAGACCGAGTCTGGGATACTGCTCAGCAGATAGTAGACGAGGCACACACACACAACAACTCTAATCCAATTGGCACCCTTGCAATTCCCTGGAAAGATCCCGATTGGCACTACCAATCTGGGCACCAGAATACAGACGCACGGAATAATATGTTTGACAATATTATCCAGGCTCTTCACAGGCTGGCTAATAAGGCAGTAAATCATGACATAATAAAGAAGATTACCCAGCACCCACAGGAAAACCCCGGGGAATTCCTTGAATGCCTTTCACACGCGTTTCAAAAATATACCCATATTGATCCTACTTCCCCAGCGGGTACGGCCTTACTACACTCACACTTTATATCCCAGTCAGCCCAGACATAAGAAAAAAACTAAAGAAGCTTGAGGAGGGGCCTGAGACTCCCCAGAAGGAACTTCTTAGCATGGCCTTTAAGGTCTTCCATAATAGAGAGGAACAGGAAAAGGAGGACCTTAAGAAAAGAGACAAGGAAAATTACCTTATGCTGGCGAAGGCCCTACAGGGCTCCATATTCCGAGGCTCCATGCCAAAGGGAAGGCCTACATCAATCCCACCGGGAGCCTGCTTCAAATACAAGCAGCAGGGACACTGGGCAAGACATTGCCCAAACCCAAGGCCCCTTCCCTGCCCATGTCCGCACTGCCAATTGGAGGGGCATTGGGGAGTTGATTGTCCCAGTTGCCAAAGCGGGGCTGGATTTTCCTCTCTAATGGAAACCCCCACATCCGGATCCACAACAGATCTGCTGGGATTGGCAACAGAGGACTGATGGGGCCCTGGGTCTCTGGCCCTGGTGGTGATCACACATCAGGAGCCCAGGGTAAATCTTCACATAGCAGGTAAGCCAATCTCTTTCCTTGTTGATTATGAGGCCAGTTACTCCACCTCGCCCGAATTTTCGGGCCCCTTAATGCCATCCACCACTACTATTGTGGGAGTCTCGGGATCAAAGACTACCCCTCTAGTAACCCAATCCCTCCTATGCACCTTTGAGGGAATACAGTTTATACACTGTTTCTTAGTTATTCTCCAATGTCCCATCCCTTTTCTGGGGAGAGACAGCTTGTCTAAATTCCATGCAACTGTCTCACTGACTCCTTCTGCCTACACACCCTTGGCCTCTATCTTTCTTGCCTCTGCTGCTGACTCAGACTCGGCCTCGGTCTTTCCCCCAATGATCTTCTTCCTGTTATTAAACCAAACTGCTCGTATTGCCTGGTTCAAGATAAAGTCAACCCTATAGTCTGGGACACCTCCAATCCATCCATAGCCAAACATTACACTTCCGTCCTCATCCACTGCAAAAATCCTGACTCCTTCCTTTTTGTCCCCCAATACCCTGTCTCAACCAGACACCTATTTCCAAACTTTTCAATTTAGGTCTTTTGAGGCCCACAAACTCACCCTTCAACACTCCCATCCTTCCTGTTATTAAACCAAACTGCTCGTATCTAGCGATTCATCCATAATAGAAGCAAGTTACCTTCCCCAAACACAACATCTCAGTAACCAAAACTCATAGCCCTTACCTAAGCTCTAACCATCTCAGCTGGCAAGTCCATAAACATCTACACTGACTCCAAATACGCATATAATATAATACATTCTGGTGCCGGCATACGGTGTGAACGGGGATTTCTAACTACCAAAGGCAATCCCCTATACAACCATACTCACATCAAGGCTCTACTCAATGTAGCCATGCTGCCAAAAGCAGCTACCATCATACACTGCAAAGGACACCAGAATTCTATAGACGCTTTGCTATTGGCAATAATCTGGCAGATAGGACAGCAAAAGGAGTTGCCCAGTCAGGCACCACCCAAACTATCTTAATACTACTGGCTATACCTACAATTTCCCCACAATACTCAAAAGAACATCTCAAGTACCTAGGGTACCCCCAGAAGCAAGGATGGTACACTCAGACAGGAACATTCATCCTTCCCCAGGCCCAAGCAATGGAGATACTCCAGGGAATCCATAACACTTTCTATGTGGGACAAAAAAACCTTCCTGCTGTACGCCACTAGATTTCTGTCCTTTCCATCTTTATCCTCCTTAATACAGAAGATAACTGACACCTGTGACATCTGCAATCCCTGCTCTTCTCAGGGTGGAGCCCACCCTCGCTCTTTCCCAACACACCAGATAAGAGGAGACCTCCCAGGACAGGACTGGCAGTAGACTTCACACACATGCCCTCGAATAAAAAACGCTGTTATCTCCTCACTCTAGTTGACACATTTTCAGGACGGCTAGAAGCCTATCCCACCAGCAGGGAGAATGCTCAAACAGTAGTGGTAACCCTCACCCACGACATGAACCCTCGCTTTGGCTTTCCAATGTCTCTTCAATCTGATAATAGCCCCACTTTCATCTCTCAGATAATGTAGCTGGTTTCTCAAACGCTAAACATCAAATGGAGCCTCCACAGCCCCTACCTCCCTCAGTCTTCAGGTAAAGTAGAAAAGGCCAATAATCTCTTAAAAACACATCTAACCAAGCTATCTTTAGAACTCCATATGTCTTGGACTGAACTTCTTCCCCTGGCACTAAGGAAACTGAGGGCCATGCCACGACAACCACTACTTTTAAGCCCCTTTGAGATCATGTATGAACGGCCTTTTGTCCTCCAAACCCCGGAAGACAATTCCCCTTCCCCGGGAGACTACTTTCCTGATTTTGCCCACATGAGGGCAATCTTACAACAACACGCTGATAATCTTCTCTCCCGTCCCTTTCCTACAACTTCTACTCATCTCTCAGTCCTCCCTGGGGACTGGGTCTATGTCAAGAAAAAAGGAAAGGCATCCTTAACACCCACATGGGAGGGACCCTTCCCAGTCATACTATCCACCCCTACTGCAGCAAAGGTACAAGGAATCTACCACTGGTATCACCTCTCACACATTAAGCCATACAAATCTCAACACAAAACACTACCTTCCTACACTTCTACCCCCATAGGACCTACCTCCCTCAGACTCACCAAATATCTCCCACCATCCCCGATGAGGACTTGCGTCACCATCCAGGACTTGATGACTCATCGTTCGTTACAGGCTAAATTCTACTATTTCTTGCAGTGCATCTTGGAGGACTGGTCCTGGTGGCGACCAGGGTCTGCTATCCCAGAAGATTTACACTCATGGATAGTGGATCTTACATGACAAGGGACCCTCCAATTCTTTTTTTTTTAAGTTTGTGCTTTCCTTTTTAAAAAATATTTTAATCTTTATTGTTCAGTTTATTAATTACATTGTTCCCCACCTTTACCCCCTATAGTTCCCCACCAGCCGGTACCCATCTTACCCTCCACCCTCACCCCCCCAGCCCCACTGTCCTCTCCCATAGGTGCATGATTTTTGTGCAATCTCTTGCTGCACCTCCCACACCCCTTTTCCCCCCAAGAATTGTCAGTCCATTCCTCTCTATGCCCATGATTCTATTATATTCACCAGTTTATCCTATTTATCAGATTTTTAATTCACTTGATTTTTAGATTCATTTGTTGATAGATGTGTATTTGTTGTTCATAATTTTTATCTTTACCTTTTCCTTCTTCCTCTTCTTAAAGAATATCTTTCAGCATTTCATATAATATTGGTTTGGTGGTGATGAATTCCTTTAGCTTTTTCTTAGCTGTGGAGCACTTTATCTGACCTTCAATTCTGAATGATAGCTTTGCTGGGTAGAGTAATCTTGGTTGTAGATTCTTGCTATTCATCACTTTGAATATTTCTTGACACTCCCATGTGGCCTGCATAGTTTCTGTTGAGAAATCAGCTGACAATCGTATGGGTGCTCCCTTATAGGTAACTAACTGTTTTTCTCTTGCTGCTTTTAATATTCTCTCTTTGTCTTTTGCTCTTGGCATTTTAATTATGATGTGCCTTGGTGTGGTCCTCTTAGGGTTCCTATATATTGGGGTTTGGTGCACTTCTTGGACTCATAAGTCAATTTCTTTCACCAGGTGTGAGAAGTTTTCGGTCACTATTTCTTCAAATAGGTTTTCATTGTCTTGGTCTCTCTCTTTTTCTGGCACCCCTATAATTCGGATGTTGGTATGCTTGAGGTTGTCCCAGAGGCCTCTTACGCTACCTTCAGTTTTTTGGATTCTTTTGGTTTCTTGCTTTTCCAGCTGAGTGGATTTTACCTCTTTGTATTTCAAATTTTTAAGTTGGTTCTTGTGGTCCTCTAGAGTACTTTTAGGTCTTTGTATAATATTTTTTATTTCAGCCAGTGTATGCTTAATTTCTAGTTGGTCCTTTTTCATATCCTTGAGGGTCTCGTTCATATCCTCATAGGTCTCATTCATTTCCTTGTAGGTCTCATTCATTTCCTCTTAGGTCTTGTTCATTTCCTTGCAGGTCTTATTCATTTCCTCATAGGTCTTGTTCATTTCCTTGTAGTTCTTGGCCTTTTCTAGGAGCCCCTTGAAAAGCCTTATAACCGTGGTTTTGAATTTTATGTCCAGTCGTTTTTTTCCTCCCTTTCTTTCACATCTGATTTCTTTCCATGTCTCTGCATGGTGGCTGCTTTCCTGAGTTGGTCGATTAGCTTTGTGTGGTAGATGTCCTCTAAGGCACAGTGGCTCTGCCTTCCCAGTTACCTGAGGTGGATATGGGTTGCACAGTCTTATTGAAGTTAAACCTAGATTATTGTTAGCACTAGGAGGTTTTGACTTCCGGGCCAATTGGCTATGAGGTTCAGCTGTGCTCAGGTTGGATGGGCGGAGTCTCCAGGCCAAGCAGGCAGCATCAGCTCTGCCCTATGCGGCCCCTGGGACTCTGTGCCAGGTGGCAATGGCTGCCAGCATTAGCAATTCTCTTGAATCCCTTCAAAGGCAAGTAGACTCCTTAGCAGCAGTAGCCCTACAGAACTGGCGTGCTTTAGATCTTCTAACAGCAGAAAAAGGGGGTAACTGTGTTTTTCTTGGGGAGGAATGCTGCTACTTTGTAAATGAATCAGGAATTGTCAAATATCACATTAAATCCCTCCAGGACAGAATTGACCAAAGACTACATAACCAGCTAGAAGGGGGTATGCTATTTTTGGCTCACTTACTCCATGGATCCTCCTACTCTTAGGCCCACTGGTATCTATACTCTTAATTTTGCTCTTTGGCCCATGTCTCATGTGTTGTTTTACTAGTTTCTTGCAGAACAGAATGCAGGCATTTGCCAACCAGAAGGTGGGAGAGATCTATCTGGCACTGAATTCAGAACCTAACACCAGAATCCTTGAGACTCCGGGTAGACGCCCCTAACGACGCCCCCTCTCAGCTGGAAGTAACTATGGAAGATGGACCTTTACCCCCTGACCTTGCCTGAACTCTCAATTATTTTTGTAATATCATCAAAAGCCTGGAATGATAGGTACTCCCTCCTCCCAACTGGTGGGCAGAGTTATGATGTAACCAGCACCTGCCAAATACCCTAAGCCCCCTGACTTCTGGGTCCAGGGGTGCCCAATAATGTGCCTTATATGAAACTTGCCAATCAGTGTGTGCCAGGTATCCTAAGCCCCATCCCTTCCCCCTTAAAAGGCACCTTCATCCCACACGTGCTCTCTCTCTCTCACTTGGGAAGTGAGCCAGCAGAGTCGTCTCTTGTTCTAATCAAGTCTTTGTCCTGCTACCCTGGTGTCTGGCCCCATCTGTTTCATCTTTCAGTGTGTGTACCCCAGAGATAAGGATTTGAACTGACTCAGAGTGACTTGTCCAGATAACCATTTGTGTGAGTGATATAGTCTCCCTAACCACATATAGCCCCTCACTCTGTTTGAGATTAACATGTGTGCATTGATGTAATTCATTGATAGCCACCTGAACTACTGCGGGTGCGGAGTAGGCTTTAAAAATAAATCCCGGCCAGCTAATGATGCTCGCCTGTTGAGACAGCCACAAAGGCATGTCCTTTTGTCAGTCTGGCAAGCTATGCCCTCCTTGCTCCTCTTTCCTGCCAGACAACAGAAGAATAGCTAGTAACTCCAGAATGAGATGCAACAGAGCTCTTGAGTGAGGAACGCCCGCCCCCCCTGCATCTGGACCAGCCTAGGCCCGCCCACTGCTAGATCCCAGAAGACAGCACCACTAGGATCCCCAATTAAACTTGTACCCCCAGCAAAAGGAATTTGTGTAATGAAATGCTGTGTGATCTGCAACTGCATATGTTTCACGTTGTATAATTCCTCTGGCAGTTAATTGAATTATTTTGCATAATTGCTAAGAACCAATTCCAGCATGTAATAATTACAAGAGTTTTACCAAAAGGTTAGTGAAGCTTGGGGAGGTCAACAGGGTTGAGTCACATGTAATTTATCTGTTGGGAATGGCTAAAAGGCACTCCCCCCAAACCTGATAGGACAGCTCAGGACATTTTATTGCCTCCTGTTGGCCAAACACCTGAACAGCTGTAGGCTATTCCCCAAACTGACAATGTTTCTGTATACCCTTTGATACCATACCCTTTGAAGTGTATATTTCTACCTTGCCTTGGGACAAATTGTATTTAATAAAAGCAAGGGTCCTTGGTCAAGTCAGAGCCTCCTAGCCCCTTCAGCTGGAAGCTCCTCTGACCCCAATGCCTTTCGAAAATAACTTCCATCCATGGATTCCTTCTTAACCATCTACGTGCAACCCTTTCTCCAGAATGCTGAACCCTTTGTAAGGCTGGGAAAAAGGACCCCGGCAATTGGCGTGCGAACAGGGACACCAATACATAATGCTTAAAATTTAAAGTAAAGCTTCTGGTCTTTTTGGTCCTAAGCCTGTCCTTGGTCCTGCTGGCGTAGAGTAGCCTCTTCACTAGCAACTATTTCAATGTCCCAACTCCTGTGAGGTTAAAGTTGATCAAGAGGGCCTTAGATAAATGCCCCAGATTCTTTCATGGGATCTACTTGGGAAGGGGTCTTGCAGAATGAGAGGAGGCAGTGTTTTGAGGTTCTCTGTACACGTTATAACACAGAGCCATCTATCTGGCTGGTTGGCTCCCGTGGGGAGAGACCCTGAGGTGGGATTAATGGGCCAAAGTTTGTGCAAGAAGGGCAGGGAGCAGAGCAGGGGGAGAAGCAGGGCTACAAAGATGCATTCTCATGATGCCTCAGCCAGCTCCGGGTCTGTTCTGGCTCTCATGGGGACCTGTAGGGCTGGCCAGCTGGGGCAAGGGCACTGGGCCCTGCATCCTCCAGCTGCACCTGAGAGGGGCATGACCTTGGTGTAGGAATTCTCACCAGTTGAGGCAGTTCCAAGGAGGCTGACAGCTGAGTCTTAAAAACTTCCCTGCAGTGGGGGGAGTCAACTCCTCAGTTCTTAAGAGCATCCAGCTGCTGCCATTGTCAGTGCAACAGGAGAGAAGACACTGTCCATTTCCCTTAGCTGTGAGCTATACAAAACCCTGGGTTCCCAGGGAGTACATTGCCTGACCTGGGAGGTTGGAAATAGGAATCTTGGTGTCTCCTGGATGCTGGGTCAAGCTCACACCCCGACTGGGAATCAAACCCGCAACCTGGGTGTGTGCCCTGACCAGGAATCAAATTGTGACTTTTTGGTGTACAGAATGACGCTCAATCTCTGAAGAAATATTTAGTTCCTCTGGGTGTCACTCTAAATCAGTGGTTCTCAAGGGGGTGATGTTACACCTTAGAAGACATTTCTTTGTGTCTGAGACATCTTTAATTTTCACAGCTGTGGGAGAGGTGCCACTGCCATCAAGTGTGTAAAATTCAGGAATGCTGCTAAGTAATAGGAGAATCACAGTCTCCACAACCAAGAAATACCCAGTCCCACATTTCAATAGTGCAAGATGGAAAATTCTGGTTTAAATGTATTTTGCAAAACAGAAGCATTCAAGTCATAGTCAACTGGTACTAGAGACATAGTTCCATGAGACTCTTCAAGTTTAGGGGAAATGAAAGCAGGACAGTTTTGCTTTCAGCATAGTCAATCCTTAGTTATTTACAAGCATTTCCATCAATAGATTAATAATCCAACAAGGACTTACTGAATAGTCAATGTGTGCCTGTAAACTGGTTAATTACTTCCTTATTTTTTCCTTCCCCACCTCCAATTCCTGCATACCTCATCCCCCATCCTTGTCATGTGGATGAAACCTGACAAGCTCAAGGGAGGCCTGAGTGGTGGCCTTACAAACTCAGAGACCTAAAATAACCACAAAGAGTGGCCTGAAAAGAAAACTTTTTACCTAAAAGCAGTTTATTGTCAGTAGTCATGTCCTAGGCTACAAGTATTCCCTGAGTAGGGTCAATTTTCATTTTAACTAAGCCATTCTATTGTCTTTTTGCATCTATGGTAGCATACATTGGGATGTCAAAGTAATTTCCTTTTTCTGGACCCCTCAAAGCATAGGCACCACTCTTTGGAGACCATGAATCTCCTCATTGTTATTGAGTTCATTGTTGACTGTTAACTATCCTATACCCACCTACGTAAAAGAAGTATATGCAGCTCTGGCAGGTTTGGCTCAGTGAAAAGAGAATTAGCCTGTGGACAAAAGTGTTCCAGGTTTCATTCTGGTCAAGGGCACATGGGATGTGGGATCGATCCCCAGTTAGGAGCATGCAGTTGGCAGCCAACCAATGATTCTCTCTCATCATTGATGTTTCTACCTCTCTCCCACTCTCCCTTCCTCTCTGAACTCAATAAAAACATTTAAATATATATTTAATATATATATAAAAGTATATATCTATATTTAATTTTTTTATCCAATTCTAGAGGTTTCCTTGCTTTGCTTTCTTCTGCCTCATGAATGGATTTCATGTAACCCACTTACATCTTCTCTTTTATTGTAATGTATAAAAAAATAAGGTGCATAACTTCCATTCCCTGGAGCAGTGGTCGGCAAACTCATTAGTCAACAGAGTGGCAAATCGCCACTTTTGAGCCTCATGTGACTCGTGAGCCGCAGTTTGCCAACCACTGCCTTGAAGCATTATCTCAATCCATTGAGATTTTGCTTCCTGGCAATTGTTTCTAGTTTGGCCTAAATAAAATCACAAAAATTCTTCACAGGTTTGAATGTTTCTTTCGTTGACAGTCACCAGATTTTTGCAGGCTCATCATATATTGCAACCTCTTCTAATGATGAATGAATGAATGAATGAATGAAATACATATGCATAGAAAAGGAGACAACTTGGAACTCATGGGAGATCTTAGGACAATGTGGCTGTCCATGGGTGAGGGAACTCAGTAAAAGCGGGCTCAGCAGTGAAACCTTTGGCAGCCAACCCTGGGCTGCTGAAGAATGAAGGGGCTGTTGAAGAATGAAGGGTCGTCTGGGGGACATATAGCATCACCCCATGTTGGTTTACTTAATTGGTGTTCCAGTTGCCAGGGCCAGCCGGCATTAGTCGAGCAGTCCCTGAAAGGGGACCGAGACTTACGGAAAGATAGAGATAGAAAGATGGATAGAAATAAAGAAGAAACAAAAGATAGGAGATCAGGAGGTCTGCAAAGCCCTCTTTAGGACTGCGGCCCAGAGTTAATTTCACTCCACTCTTTTAAACAGTTCTGGTTACATATTACACAATTCCTTGTTCCCCAAACAACAAAGCTACATTTTATTGTAAACATGTTTCCCCACTAAACCCCTTATTTTAACTAACTTCCTTAGGCTATATCTCCATCCAAGATGCCACCTAAATCTTTTCCCATTTTCCCACAGACAGTTTGGCTATTTACAATGTTATGTGCTGGAGGGCAGTATTGTTTGCTAAACTACAATTGAAGGTAACCATTCTTCAGGGGGCAGAAACCATAACTAACCTTTAGAGCAGAGGGGACAAAGGGCCCACCCTCTTGGAAGAAACTTTGTTCCCCGAGGGCGCTCTCCACATCCAGTCTCTAATTTTCTGGGGGAAAATCCAAAGGTGAGTTTTTCCCAGTTAATCCCAGATATCAGTCTCTCTTGTTGGACTTCATCTTAAAAGATGAAAAACCAAAAGTGAGGATTTCAAACCGAAGTGATGATGTGGCCACTTTGATTCTGGTGACCAAGGACTTAGCATCATAGAAAATCAAGATTTACAAAACAAAATCTGACTGGGTGAGGCAGGGACAGGAGGAAGACTAGGAGCACATTAGCACAGCTGATTCAGCGTGGCTGCCACCACTTGTCAGTAACCTGATTGTCCATAATTTGATTTTCAGGTGCCTTTTAGGAAGGCAACGACTGGGCTTTGTGACAGATGATTTCATCCCCTCTGTCTTCTTCCCCTCTGCCTTCTCGAGTGTATGCCACCCATTGCACTGTGGACATCAGAATTGTCTGAAATTTGCAGACAGGAACAAGTCTGTGTAGTTAGCCTTGCGGAAACTTAATGAAAACCAGAAAGCCCCACCCTTCTTAGCTCTCTGTGTGGCCTCAGCTTGCAGAGCAAGGCAGCTGGGGTCTCTACGCCCATCTCTGTCATCCTCTCACTGTGGGGGAGTAAGGGTGCAGCTGGCCAATGCTTGGACAGAGTAAACAGTCAGACAGGTGCAGTGCCTGGGAGATCTGGATGCACTAGAACATGGAAAAAGTCTTCTGGTTTTATACTCTTCCATTTGTTAGCTTAACTGTGGCTTATTTAGAGAAGTAGAGTAGATGGAAAAAGATTTGAGGTGGAATCAATTCAAATACAAGCAGTTTTTTTTGTGTGTGTGTACACATTTAGTTTTATTGTAACAAAGCAACTTGTACACTTTTAACGTTTAAAACTGAGCATTATCTTTTCTTTCCAGTGAAACAAAAAGAAAATTTAAAAATAAACAGGAACAAAATTACAATAGAGAAATGCCAATTCCGAATAAGATCCTACAGGTTCTGCTGATTCTCCCATCGAGTGGCAGGGCTCAAGTCATCATTAGGAGAGAATTTTACTTTAAAAGTGTCATCTTAGACTGCAAGGATGTCCGTTAAACATCACAATTAAACATGCCAAAGGAGAAGCCATGTTGTCAAAATGCCCACTTAACCCATCCAGACATCTCAAACCCACCCTTTGCTCACCCCTTTTTAAGTTTTTTTTTCTTTTTTTTTAAACAAGAGAAAGTAGACAGATACATGTTGGTAAATGCTAACTGTCCATATTCACATAGAGACACAGTGTAATCTCTGAGCCCAATATACAGAGAAAGGAGGAAAAAAGCTAGAATTCTATGCACTACTACACAGGGGCCTAGCAACCTCCAGCTCCCAGCAGAGCTAAGGGAGCAGAAGGTTTTTCTTTTTCCCACAGAGCATAGTGGTATTGATTCCATTAAGTTTTTCTTGAGGCAGGAAGGGATAAAAATGAATTTGGAACAGAAAGGGGCAAAAGATTCTTTTCCCACTGTATTCTGCTCACAGTACATCCCCCCAAATAAGGTGAGAACCATGGTGTAAAGGGAGAAAAAGAGACCTCAAAAACAGGGCGACTGAGCACAAGGCGGGGGGGGAGGGGGGGAGGAGAAAAAGGAAAAAAAAAGACTGCAACTTGCTCCCAAGTACTGGAAAAAATTAAAAAAGGTTGGAATCCATCAGTGTTCATTAGTCATCTTCTCCTTCTTCCCCCTCATCATCATCTTCATCTTCTTCATCCTCATCCCCTTCTTCATCGATATCTTCCAACCCTTCCTCTTCTTCGTCATCATCATCTTCTTCCTCTCCTTCCCCTTCTTCATCATCCATGTCAAGAACCAAGTGGTACTGTAAAGGATTTGGCCAAATGTCATCTTTGATGACTTCTCCTAACTCACCTGCACCTGCAGCAGAATGGTCAGTAAACCAGGTCAAGAAGCTTTCTGGCTCCTCATGCTCTCTTCCTGCTGGCTTTATTCTGTGTTTGACCTGAACGTTTCGTCACATCCTTTCCAGATTTCCATTTGATTTCAGTGGACTTTGAAGATGGATCACCACTCTCGTTCAGATGAACCTCTTTGGAGAGAACTTTATTTTCAAAGTAAGGATTTCCATCAAAATAAAAATCTACTCTGTAACCTGATTTAATATCTTCAAATTCTGCCACTTCAACTCTTGTCAAATAATGCAGCGCCTCTTATCCTCTTCCCCAAGCAGGGCAGACACTTGTGGATGGTTGACAAATGTTGTTACCCAAAAACTTGGGATTTTGGCGATCAATTCTGATCTCTTCTGAAAAAATGGTTGGCGGAGTTTGTTATATTTCTGTTCTACTTTCAAAATCTCCTCTCTGGCTTGTTCATTAAGTCTGTCTATTTCATTTTGTACTTCATCAATATGTTCAATCGCTGCTTGCTGTTCTTTTTCGCCCTTTGGCATGTCCGGGGGTGGGGGTGGGGGTGGGGGCGGCTTCCTCTCCGGCTTGGGGGCCGGGGCCAGCTTGGCTTTCTTGGTCTGGGGCGGCAGCGAGGACTGGCGCTTGGGGGCCATGCTGCGGGCTGGTGCGCGGATCCGGTGGCAGGAGGTGGCCCGGCTGCAGGGAGCGCCGAGCTCTCTCAAATACAAGCAGTTTTCAGAACAACGCATTAGGTGTTTTATTCTCCTGGCTTCTCAGGAGGGCTTGGGCTGATGGGAGCAGGTTTTCATGCTGGGCTGAGAACACCAGCAGAAATATTGTCGAAAAATAATGAAGGTCCCTCTGTAATAGGTTAGTAAGAAGCTAGGGGAATTTCAGGGCAGGAAGAATAGGGAAATTGAAACAGGAAAATTTAACAAAGCCAAAAAGCTTTACTGGCCACTTGTGTGTGTGTGTGTGTGTGTGTGTGTGTGTGTGAGAGAGAGAGAGAGAGAGAGAGAGAGACAGAGAGAGAGAGAGAGAGAGAGAGAGAGAGAGAGAGAGAGAGAGAGAGGATCTTAATTCAAACTAATCAGAGACAACTACAGTGTACTAGTAAGTGCAACTCCTCAGCAGGGAGGACAGGACAGAAGAGGGCAGTCTATCTCATCCCATTGTTAATCTGTGAAGCCCGCAGTCTTGGGTTTCTCTAGATGAAGTTGCCAGGTGCTTCTCAGAAATTGTGAAAAAGCCTTAACAAAGAATAGGGGGAGCTTCAGAGTTACTCTGTACCAGGCTATCTGGCAGAGGAATAAAAAACACCCTACCTACAGACAGGAGAGTATATAACAACTGAAACCCCTATCCCACTTGCTCTTCAGATTAGCTGAGAGCCTGTTTGTGCTTCTTAAGCCAGATGAATAGATTTGTTTGTCTTGCTTCTTCAATAAATGTGCATGCTTTAATTTTTTAGTAACTTCGCTTTCTTTAAATTTTAAATATATTCATAGTGCAAATATTATCTGAAGTCTCTCTTTTAAATTAGCTTATAGGAGAAGAGCAGTATCGAGGTTGGGGATAGCCCTCTTCCACTGACTGAGGGGGCTGTCTACAGCACCTCTCTGGTGTCTGTGACAGGTGCCTGTCACACTTTCAGAATTACGTGTCCTGTGGAGATGTGGTAGGCAGTTAGAAGAACAAAGCAAGGACAATGGGCCAGGTACAGAAGGTCACCAGGGTGGTAAGCCCCGGGTGCCTAGCAATAAGCAAATCTGGGAAAACAAGGATCTCACCCCAGGGTAACCTTTTCTCCCCTACATATCACTGTTACGGGATTTGGATCCCCCGATCTTTCATATTGCTGGTTAGACCCCCTGACCTTTCCTTCCTAGAGATAACACCTAAGCCTCAGTTATATGTCAGCACCAGGCCCAGAAAAGCAGCAAAACCAGATAAACAATGCCATGGCTGACCTCAGAACCAGCTGCATTGACTAATGATTGTTCTACTTTCCTGGTGCCGACCAATCAGTGGAGATTACAACCCTGAAAGGACACACCTGAAAAGCTAATGAATATTCTTTTGTATCCTCCCCTGGATCTCCCTTAATATCTTCACCCTTAAAACGATTACGACAGAGGACCCAGCACATTCCCCTTCCACTGCTCACCCCTCATCCCAGGCATGAACCTTTACTCTTCTTTTGCCTCTGTAACTTGTTTCCTGAGTCTATTTCTCCTACCACTCACTTCTTCCACCTCTATACTTTTATAAATAAATGTTCTCTTAGAGTTTGCGTCTTTGCTCTGAATTCGTTCCTAGCCAGAACTCAAGTGCAAGGTTACTGAACAAAGCAAGGTCCAATCTGACCCTACAAGTCTAACACCCAGTGCTGTTCTCATCACTGCCAAAGAAGAACTTTACCCAATATTCAAAGGAGAACTGACTCCTATCCTCAAACAATTCCAAAAATTTCAAGAGGAGGAAAGACTCCCACACTTACTTTATAAGGCCAACATTATCCGAATTCCAAAACCAGATAAAGACACTACAAAAAAAGGAACTAAAAGGCCAATATCCCTAATGAACACAAATGCTAAAATTTTTATAAAATATTAGCAAACCAGATCCAGTAATACATTTTTAAAAAATCATGCACCATGAACAGGTTGGATTCATTCCAGAGATGAAAGGCTGGTACAATATCCACAAATCAATAAACATGATACAACACATAAACAAAATGAAGGATATTATCATATCAACAGATGCACAGGAAAAGCATTTGATAAAATCCAGCACCCATTTATGAGTAAATCTCTTAGTAAAGTGGGAATAGAGGGAACATACCTCATCATAATAAAAACTATGTATGACAAACCCACAGCCAACATCATATTCAATGGGCGAAAACTACAAATGCTATCCTTCAAAGTCAGGAACAAGATAGGGATGTCCACTTTCACCACTTTATTTAGCATAGTTCTGGAAGTTCTAGCTATAGCAAACAGACAAGAAGAAAGATTAAAAATTAAAAAGCATCCAAATTGGAAAGAAGGAAAACTGTCATTTGCAGATGACATGATACTGAATATAGAGAACCCTAAAGATTACATCAAAAACTACTAGAACTGATGAATGAACTTAAGCAGCAGGAAACTAAAAAGTTATTGCACAACAAGATTTTCATCAACAAAATGCAAAACAACCCACTCAATGGGAGAATATATTCTCCTACGATATGTTTGATAAAGGTTTAATATTCAAAATGTATATGTAACATAAAACTCAAGACCAAAAAACACAAATACAATTGAAAAATGTGAAAAGGACCCGAATAGACACTTCTCCAAGAGGACTTACATTACAGATGGTCATTGCATTACAGATGGTCAATAGACATATGAAAAAATGCTAAATGTCACTAATCATCAGAGAAATGCAAATTAAAACCACAATGAGATATCCATCATACTTGTCAGAATGGCTATCATCAATAAATCAACAACTATTGGTGAGGATGTGGAGAATGGGAACCCTCATGCACTATTGGTGGGAATGTTGATTGGCACAGCCACTGTGGAAAGCAATAGGAAGTTACCTCAACAAATTAAACTGCCATTTGACCCAGTGATTTCACTTCTGGGAATATATCCAAAGAAACCCAAAACATTAACTTGAAAATAATACTATATACTCCTATGTTCATGGCAGCACTCTTTACAACAGCCAAGATTTGGAAGTAGCCTAAGTGCCCATCAATCAGTAGACGACTGGCTAAAAGAGCTATGGTTCATTTACACAATGGAACACTACTCAGCCATAAAAAATGAAAATCTTATGTTTTGTGACTGTCCTGATGGAGGTGAGGAGCACTATGCTGAGTGAAATAAGCCAGTCAAAAGAAAACAATTACCATATGATTTCACTCATATGTGGAATTTAATGAACAAAATAAACTAAAACCAAATAGAAATTGACCCATAGATGGAGAATAAATTGACAAATGTCTGAGGAGAGAGAGTTTTCAGGGCTGGGTGAAAAAGGAAGGGATTAATAAAATAGCTTTTAAAAATACATAGACACAAATAACAGTATGGTGATTACTTGAAGGATTGGGGATTTGGGGAAAGTAAAAGAGGGTACAGGGGAGATAAATGGTGATGTAAGGAGACTAGACTTGGGGTAGTGAACATACAACACAATACACAGAGCATGTATTTTAGAATTGTACTCCTGAAACCTCTATAATTTTATTAACCAATAAATTAAAAAAAGAAAGTTTAAAAAACAATAACAAAAAACTAAAGCCTCAGGCAGAATTTGTTACGCAATCTGCAGACTGAAAATGTGTGGACCCTTGTTACAAATTATTAAGAATTCTAAGATGGCAACCTCAAGCCTTAACCAAAGTGCACAGGGGCCCTGTACATTGAATCAGGGGTCAAGCTGGAAGCTGACCTTGGCTCTCACCACCTGAATGGGCATCCACAGGGGTGAAAGGCTCCTCAGGGGCAGTGCTGGGCGCCAAAATGCCCTATGACACAAATATGGGGAAACTGAGGCACTATTGTTACGGAGAACTGGAATAAATCAAGCAATGCTCAGAGAGTTTGAAGTTATACTTTATTCACCATGGTGGGCTTAGAGAAAATGAATTCAAATTCTAAGCAAAGCTACAAGCAGAACTTCCCTTTTTATTAAAGAGCCAGCCCTATGTGCACTTAGTGGTTATCTCATTGCTGGCCTTGAAAACAACATAGTTCTATCCAATTAAAAAATACACCTGGCATGGCATTGAAAGTATGGGCATATCTACTTTCTGGCCTACAATGTCAGACAGCTAAGTTTATCTTCCTCATTATTCAAGCAGGCTAGAAAGCAAAGTTATTTTTTAGAATAAGAGGCTGTCTAAAAAATAGCAGAGAATTCCAAACAGTAGTTTTACAAAATAGGGATTAGCCTTCTCACTATATGTTGTGGAACTTGCCCAGTGCTTTTTTGTAGGCTATGGGAACGGCATCAGGTGTCTGACCCATGTGGTCAGACCAAACCTCAGTACTTGGGTTATGGCTGGGAAAGAATTCAAAGCCCAGACCTAAAATGTAAGGTAACATTGATTTGGTAAATCACAGAGGTAGAAGAAGTAATTCCTAGAAGAAATGGAAAGGAGTTGGAAGATAAAGAAAGGGCTCTTGGAGATTGAGAGTGAGGAAGCTAATTGTAAGGTGCCTGGGGCAGGGACAGGGAGGGAGGGTGGATAGGGAAAGGCACAAACAGGCTCCCAGGAGGGAGAGCGCAACGGGTGCTCAGTCCTTTGTATTTCTTTGATTATTTCTCTTTCATTTCTGATTTTATTTATTTGGGTTCTCTCTCTCTCTCTCTCTCTCTCTCTCTCTCTCTCTCTCTCTCTCTCTCTCTCTCGATGAGTTTGGTTAAATGTATGTCATTTTTTAAATCTTTTCATAGAACCAGGCAAGTGGTGGTGGGGTGGGGGGGAGAGGAGGAGAATGGCCCCTGCTTCAAAGCCATACAATTCAGTCATTAACACCCCTTTAATCTGCCCAGTCTCTACACCCTAGCCAAAGCAGCTGACTCCTAGTAGAGTGTGAGCTCCCCAGGGTAAGGGGAGAAGAAGACCAGAGGGTGGGGCTAATGCATTCCCCCAGGCTTATGCCATATAGAGTAGAGTGATCCACTCAATAAAGATGATACCTGCAGTGGGAGAATAAGTGAGTACAGGAATTCTGGAAGCTATTCCTTCCACTCTCTTCCAAAAGCTACAAGCTCCAGACCCTCCTCATGGGACTCTAGTTTGCTCTGTCCTCCCTCTGCTGGAACTCAGGATGAGTGTCTGTGAATGAAATATTGTGCATTGGCCCTTTAAGAGGGTACCTGTGTCTCTAAGGTCTGTCTCTCCCTGACATCTAGCATGCCACTGCCTTTTTACACCCAGATGTTATGTTGGTACCTCTTCCCTGTTCTGATGCTCTGAGGTGGGAAGTCTGGCATTTGGTTGACACCCATGCTTCTCAAGGAGAATCCCTCCCTCCCATCTCCCCAGCTGAGAAAATCCCTCTGGAAACTCAGTTGCTGCCCATATGAGCAAGGCTAGTCTTGTGTCTCCATTTTTCCTACCAGTCTCGATATGGCTTCCTTGGAAAAATCCTAGGTTATAAAACTGTTCAGCTAGTCTTCAGCTGGTTCTTCTGGATGTTTGTTCTTTAATTTAGTTGTAATTCCAGTTTGGTCCTGGGAGGAGGTGGATGTAGCTTCCACCTAATGGGCAGCCATCTTGGATCTCTTGAGGCTTTAGTTTTTCAACCAGGGGAGGAAGGAGGAATTTGATTGGTGGATCTTAGAGAACTGATATCAAGACATCTGAACTCTGTCATGTGGACACAGTTTGAGCAAGGCCGAAAGCTGGGGAATTCTCCGCTACAGTAGATCCCTGTGTAGAATGTGACTGAAGGCAGAGAGCCTTTGGAGACCAAGTGACCATGTGCATATAGAGTTGGAGAGTTCACTTTATAAGGGCTAGACCCTACTCCAGCGGCCAGATAATGTGGGTCTACAGGGTGTGTGTGTGGGGGGGAGGGCGCTGGGGAGTAGTATTGAAGCCATTTTATTGGCACATTTATATATTTATACCCTAAGAGTTTTGAAGCCCAGAGACACTTGGGAGACAGACTAAAGGGGAGTTGGGTGACCTCTGGCTTAGGATTGCTGTAGGACTCAGGAACCTTAATGTTAAGTTCATTAGGATATGAGCTAGGGTTTATAAATCCTCAAGAAACAGCTGCCACAATGATTGCTCTGCAAACCTGGCTATCCTTTTATGAAGCTGCAATCAGAGGACAGCCTGAATCCTCTGCTGCTAAGTAGAACATAGATAGAATGTGTTTTTAAATTAGAATAGCTGCTTCCTTATCTGGAAGGACCTGAGGTTCAGAGTTGTTTGGTGTCATTCCTGGGGCTCTAAACAAAAATTCCCATCTATCTCCTGACTCCTGAAGGAGAGCTCTTTCCACTAGACAGCTCAGCTGCCCCACGTCACACTCAGGCCTGCCTGTCTGGTTCCCTATTGGTACCAGAGCCTCATGCAAGAGAGCTGGTCAGAACTGAAGGAGGCTGAGGTGAGGGGAGGAATCTATTGGATTTTCCTAACCTCTCTTCAGCTGACCATGCTTTTCATCCTCAGGTCTCAGTACAGATGTCATTAATCAGGAAGGCTTCCCAGAGACTCCATCAGTGATCCCAAAGTAGCACGTAAGACAGTGGTTCTCAAACTTACCATCCATTCTGGGGCTTTTATAACCATCCATTAAATTTGCCTTTCTGCCAAGGTTAGCCAATTTCTGATTCTGTTACTTGCAAACTGACCCTCCTGGTGGCAGAGATGGCCTGGGAGGAGATGGGAGTGTGTGGCTTTGAATGTGTGGGTGGCCATGCAGGAATGGTCTAGATTGGACATGTAGGAAGGGTCTTGCCAAGTAACTACAGGTGAATGAGACACCCGCTCTTCATAACTGGTGAAGATGGGAAGGATTTAGTATGTTTTCTTAGTAAGCAGGTCGATAACCTTGAGTTTGCAGGATGGTTGGAGGGAGGGATGCTGCTTCTCATCTGGCACACCTTCCTTGCCAGATGAATTCGAGTTATTAAGATGGGAACGTTAGTGCTGATCAGACCCCTGGTTTTTCTGCAAGTTTGCTCAAAAGTCTTGAGCATTTCCCCCCTGTGAACAGAGCCTGGACATGGAGTTTGAAAACGCTCAACTCCAGGGAACAATCCTGCAGAGGCAGGAGTTTTTTGTTCACCAAGAACAGCATGTTTATTTGGGTCAGCCAGGATCCGCAAGAGCCCTGGGTGACCCTGTTCTTTCTTTGAATTGCAGTGAATAATCTGACCTTTTGCTTGAATTGAGGTCAGGAAAACACACTTTCTCGTGGATGGGTTCACTGAGCGAGCAATTGACGCATGCTGCCTGGACTGTATCTCCTGGCTGAGTGACGGTTTGCAATCATATTTCTGAGAAAGACAGTGCCTCCAGCAAAGGCCATATAAGGACAGCCCCACGCGTCATTTCTTCAGGAATTTAAAGGAAACACATGAACAGGCCCAGAAAACAGTTGGCAAATGTGCAGCTTTGACATCAGGCCAGACTCACCTTCTGTGTGTTAAGGAGCTATTAGGCCTTCATGATATTGATCATGGTAGCGATGAAACAAATGACAACGTAGCTGGAGATGCTCCACAGATGGACAAGATCTAGTGGCTTCAACATTCAGTGGACACCCTGCCTGACCAGCCAGAAGCTTGGGGGAAAGCTCTAATAAAATTCATCTAATGGGAAGCACCTGTTGGCAACCATATGTAAGGGAACTCTCACATTTGTTGTGGCTTCACTTAAAGACATATGGGTGGTCCGGTCTGACACTAGCCTCATCTTTCAGAGAAATCTAGAAGAGGCAATAACCTTGGCTCAGCACCAACCTTTGACCACTTGCGTCTGGAAGAACCATTTTGAGTTTTGAAACGTGCTTCCCCATCTCCCCAGTCCCCTCACACATACACAATTTCCCAGAGAATTGAAGTATCTAATATCCTGAAAGCCTCCAGTGTTTCCTGGGGAGAACGTTTCTGAGTGTTAAGCAATGCAGTCATGGTCCAGGTTGAGCATAGCAATGGAAGGATGGACCTGGGAAGATGTATTTGCATGTGTGGCTGAGCCTTGGTCTGCAAAGGACATTCTGAGCACTCTAGTCTGGTTAGGAGAAATCCAGCCTACCAAGGGCTGTAAGTATCTTAGAATGTTATCTGCTCATGGGTGGCCTGGAGGTTCAGTCAGAAGGGTTTTTGTTAGGGGACTTAATTTTTTTGAAAACCTGCCCATGCCAACATATACCAGGTGCCATCACTACAGTGGTGGTCACACATCCTGCACCTATGATGCTCAGAGTCTGGGCGTAGAGGTAGGAGTGATGAGACTGATACTCAAAAGGGCACTTCAGAACAGGTGCTGGGGTAGGGTAAAGCTGTGGCTGCGATGGGCACAGAAATATGCACCCCCATGCGGCCTGGGGCATTAGGAAGGCTGCACAAAGGAAGGGAGGTCTAAACTGAGACCCAAAGATGAGTGGGAAGTAGTAGGAAAGGATGGGGTGAGAATGTTTCCACAGGAGAACCGCAGAACGAGTGTGGATCTCTGAGCTGGTTGGAGTGTGAAGTAATGACAGAGTCATGGTAGGCCAGGCTACCTAGGGCTCTTAAACCCATGGAAGCCCCCCTGAAAGCCTCCAGTGTAGGAAGCCTCCAGCCTTCGGTAGGAAGCCTAGAATGATTTCACACAGTGGGAGTGATATACCCACAGAGTATTGTGCCCCTCGACTGTTTACTTCTGCCACAAGCCAATACAAAGCATGCAAAGCCATCTCCTTTCTCCATCTTTGGAGAAGAATTGTAAGTCTTTTTAGAAAAATAAAGAAAAAATACTCCAGTTAGTGGGATTTTAGGGCAATGCAAGACTCTATGATTGGAGACACTTCTAGTTTAGAATATATATATATATACTTTTTTTACAGAGAGGAAGGGAGAATGATAGAGAGTTAGAAACATCGATCAGCTGCCTCCTTCATACCCCCTACTGGGGATGTGCCTGCAACCAAGGTACATGCCCTTGACCAGAATTGAACCTGGAACCCTTCAGTCCACAGGCTAATGCTCTATCCACTGAGCCAAACCAGTTAGGGCCAGAAGTAATATTTTTTTTTTAAAAAGAAAGAAAATGTAGTAATATATTTGAGAGAGTGCTGGTGTTCTTGTCCCAGCCTTACAAAGGGTTCAGAAATCTGGAGAAAGGAGCTGATGCATAGATTAAGAAGGAGTCCAAAGACAAAAAATAATTTTAAAAGGCATTGGGGGTCAGAGGAGCTTCCAGCTAAAGGAGCTAAAAGACTACTCCTTGTCTAAGGACCCTGTGCTATTTATTAACACAATTTGTCCTAAGGCAAGGTGGAGATAATACACTTCAAAGAGTAAGATTTCGAAGGGTGGGGAACAGAAGCATTGTCGGAATGGGGAAATAGCCCACAGCTGTTCTGGTGTGTGGCCAACAGGAGGCAAAAACAAGTAGATTTAAAATGCTCTGAGTGACAAGACAGTGCTGACCATAAAGGGGTGCACCAAGAGTATCTACCTCAGGTAACTGGGGAGTCTGAGCCACTGTCCCCTAAAAAACACCTACCACATAAACCTACTCGACCAACTCAGGAAAGCAGCCAAAATGCGAAGACAAGGTAACAAATCACATGTGAAAGAAATGGAGGGAAAAAAATGACTGGACATAGAGTTCAAAACCATGGTTATAAAGTTTTTCAAGAGGCTCCTAAAAAGGCCAATAAATTTAATAAGATCCTTAAGGATATGAGCGAGACCCTCAAGGATATGAGCGAGACTCTGGAGGATATGAAAAAGCACCAATAGAAATTAAGCATACACTGACTGAAATAAAAAAATATTATACAGAGACCTAAAAGCAGACTAGAGGACTGCAAGAATCAAGTCAAAGATTTGAAATACAAAGAAGCAAAAATCACTCAGCCGGAAAAGCAAGAAGCAAAAAGAATCCAAAAAATTGAAGATAGTGTAAGGAGCCTTTGGGACAATCTCAAGCATACAAACACCCGAATTATGGGGGTGCCAGAAAAAGAGAGAGAGCAAGATACTGAAAACCTACTTGAAGAAATAGTGACCGAAAACTTCCCCAACCTGGTGAAAGAAATAGACTTAAAAGTCCAGGAAGCACACCGACCCCCAAACAAAAGGAATCCAAAGAGGACCACACCAAGACACATCATAATTAAAATGCTAAGAGCAAAAGATAAAGAGATAATATTAAAAGCAGCAAGAGAAAAACAGTTACTTATAAGGGAGCACCCATACAATTGTCAGCTGATTTCTCAACAGAAATTATGCAGGCCAGACGGGAGTGGTAAGAAATATTCAAAGTGGTGAATAACAAGAACCTACAACCAAGATTACTCTACCCAGCAAAGCTATCATTCAGAATTGAAGGTCAGATAAAGTGCTTTGAAGATAAGAAAAAGCTCCAGGAGTTCATCACCGCCAAACCAGTATTATATGAAATGCTGAAAGGTATTCTTTAAGAAGAGGAAGAAGAAGAAAAAGGTAAAAATAAAAATTATAAACAACAAATATACATATATCAACAAGTGAATCTAAAAATCAAGTGAGTTAAAATCTGATGATCAGAATAAACTGTGAATATAATAGAATCAGGGGCATAGAAAGGAAATGGACTGACAATTCTTGGGGGGAAAGGGGTTTGGGAGATGCAGGAAGAGACTGGACAAAAATCGTACACCTATGGATGAGGACAGTGGGTGGGGGGGCAAAGGCAGAGGGTGGGATGGGTACTGGGGAAAGAGGAACTAAGAGGGGGGAAAGAGGAACATTGTAATAATCTGAATAATAAAGATGTATTAAATTTTAAAAAATAAAATGCTCTGAGCTGTCTGGCAGCAAGCAATCCTATTCAGGTTTGGGGAGATGCTTTTTAGCCTTTCCCAGATGATTCAGCCCTGCTAACATGCTAGAATTGGCTTCCGGTAAGAGAGATGAATGAATATAGCTATGGAGACACATGCTCTGTGTAGAGACCTCCCCTTCATAGACATTATTAATAGTATGGCAAGTTGGAGTCCCAAGAAGTATTTCATTCAGCCTCTGGAAGAGAGGGAGGCAGCGGGAGGGAAGGGACTGCTTCTGTGGACAGGAGTAAGGCCCGTGCTCCTTGGGAGGGCACAGGCCCCTGAAACAGAGATGTACGGTCCTTCTCGGGTGAATCCACTTGAACCTGGGCTAGAGTGAACAAAACGCAGTACAGACAGTAAGCTGTGTGGACACAAAGGAGCCAAAGACAAGTGGCCAGGCCCCAGGCATATTTTCTGAGTGCCATATGGTAATATGGCTTCTCTTCTCACTGGAGGGTTTTCAGGGAAGTCTGGCTAGTTGACCATTCCCAAGGCACAGAAACAGAGTGAGTGATGCCTGGGCTATGCTTCATTAGAGTTACTATTTAGGAGAAAAACTGCCCACTGACAAGCATATTTACACTTTGTCTTTGAATTTTGGGAAATTAAGATTTCCCTTCACTGTGGAAGACCCATCTAGGAGGTGGCTGCTCTTGGCCACTGCACTTATTGAAGAGATGTTGTTGGTGAAAAGGAAGGGCCAGCAGATCAGGGTCACACCTTGAGGGTGCAGCTTCCTAGAGGAGCTGGCATTTGAGCAGAGATCTGAAGGAAGGGACAACCTGCCATGCAAATATCTGGGAATAGCTAAGCAAGGACCCCAAGGTGAGACCCTGCTTACATTATTTGAGAGTCAATAAAGACCGACACAATGTGATTGGAGTTGGGGAGAAGGGAAAACAAGGATACAAGGTTGGACAGTCATTGGGGCCAAATCACCTGCTAAGGAACATGGCTTTTTGCTTGTTTGTTAATACTCATATTTCCCCATTGATTTTTAGAGAGAATGGAAAAGAGGGAAAGGGGGACACTCCACAGCGGAGACAGAGAGAAACATTAATTGGTTGTCTCTTGCAAGTGCTCTGATTGGGTCAGGGATCGAACCTGCAACTCAGGTAGGTGATTGAGCCTGCAATCCCTTGGTTTGTGGGCTGACACTCTAACTTCTGAGCAACACCAGCCAGGGGAGAACATGGCTCCCCACTTCCGCAAGGAACAATTAGCATCATTGTAAGGCTTTGAATAGAAAAGTTTAAGGGGAACACCCGGTTGCTGGGAGGAATCTAGACTTCTTGGCCAGGTGACTAATTAGGGGATATTCTAGGAATCCAGGCAGGTGAGGATGGAGCTGGAATTGGTGGTCACAGTGGATGTGGTGTTGGTGTTTTAATTTAGAGAAGGAGAAGACTCAAGACAGTGCCAAGCTGCAGCAGTGATAGAGTTGCTGCCAAATGATGGATGGTGGGTTGAGGGAGGCCAGTAGGATGAGGAAGAGTGAGGAATGAGTTTGAGCTGCTGATGGACACCTGTGTGAGGAGGCTGAGCAGGCAGGTAGAGGCTTGTGCAGAGCTTAGGAGAGAGGAGGACTGGAGCACAATTTGGAAGTCATGTATGGATGGGAAATGAAGCCATGGACTGGGGTGGGAAAGCAGACAGAAGAGACTAAGCCTGATGCTCCGAAGTCAGGGAGGATGAGAGAGGGCAGTGGCAGATGATACACGAATGGCCACAGGGAAGTGCAAGACGGCTGAGCTGCCCAGGCCCCTGATAGTTCGAGTCTTCAAGTCCACGCAGGTGTTCAGGCCCCTTAGCTCCTCTATCTGTGGGGTGTTCGGGACTGAAGAAAAACTGCAGAGGCTTCCTTGGGGAGCTAGCTAAGGAACCACATAAGCCTCCCAGCCAGAACCCAGAACTTTGGTACTCTTGATCATTTACTAGGAAAAGAAGTGGAATTTTAGAAAAGGGGGCATTTCTATTAGCGTTCAATTTCCTTTTCTTTGGAAAGTTGTGGTTTGGACATCTTTTTCCTTTCCAACATACTCAGCCATGAGGTTCTAGCCTGTGGCTCTGACCCTGGAGATTTAATTAGACATTAAATAATTTTATAGGAGTAAGGGCACCACTTCTGGGCAGAAAGCACACTGTGAGGCCCCCAGTGGAGCAGCTCCATGGTGGGTGGGCTGGGATGAGGCCTTGGGGAGGCCATGAGAAGCATGAAGCTCATGAGCTGAAGGGGTTTGTGATGTCCACCTCAATGCAGTGTTAGGTGTCCATGGATGGGAGGCTGGGGCACCCTGTCCAGGCTGTTTTTCACAAGTATGTTCCTCCCATCGCACATCCCTGGACAGACATTGGCACAGAACATTCTCTCACTAGCTCCTTTTTTGCAAATCACAGCTAATTCTATCTGTGGGTTGGGAACAAGTTCTATGCAGGAGAAATGTGCTGAAAGTGCAATAAAATATCATGATAAGCATTTTCCTCCCATATTTTGAAGACAGGAGGTCAAGTAGCTGGGTTAAAGACAGTAGTGTGTTTCCAGAAAAGTCCTGATTGTTTGGATGGGCTGTGTCTTACTTTTATTTTAGTGCTTGTTCCCAGAGTTAGGAACAGATGGTTTCCTTAGCTAAACAACAGTTTGCAGCAGGGTTTAGCAAGCGGCACTGTCTCTTGCCAAAGACTTTCTGGAAGTGGGTGACCTGCTCATGGAAGGCCATGTGTCACTGGCCCTCCCTTCCCAGCCTAAAGGGCATTCCCTCCTATACTGGGTGAGAGGAAAGGAAGCTGGGCCTCTCTAAGCTCCTGGCAATGCTCAGTCCTGGCAAGAGCGGGAGGATGAACAGAATCCCATTGCTCTTGGTCAGCTTGCAGAGAAGCGACCCAGTAGCAAAGAACCTTCTGACATGGGAATTACCAGATCTTCTCTGATGGGGGTTCATGTCCGCTAATTCCAGGATCTCTACTGGGGAAAGGCTCAGGAGAAGTTCCAAGATGTTTCCCTCCAACCATATTGTTAGTGTAGTTAGCTAATTTATTTTTTATTGATTTCAGAGAGTAAGGGAGAAGGAGGGAGAGATTGACACATCAGTGACAAAAGAGAATCATTGATTGGCTGCCTCCTGCACACTCCTTACTGAGGATCGAGCCCACAACCTGGGCATGTGCGCTTGACCAGAATTGAATCCAGGACCCTTCAGTCTACAGACTGGATGGTCTATCCACTGAGCCAAATGATCTAGGGCTAGTTAGCTAATTATTAACATAAGGAAGGAAACAAAGGGAAACAAATACTAAGCTTAATAAACTAAGAAGCTGAATCAAGCATTAATCTTAGTAAACTAGGAAACGGAAGCAGATATTAGGACAGCGTTCCTAGAAAGCTATAGCATAAATGGACTCATTCACACACTAGGGCACTGTCATGGAGGAGACTTAGTCTCCAGAGGGACAGGAACATCTCTCTGTGGGTGCTGCGGGTTCAGTACCAGATTCCCGGAGAGAGAAGAAAGGGAAATTCCTCTGCTGGGCATCTGTGCAGTGGAAACCAGATAACTTTCAAGACTTTTTGACATGCTCGGTGGAAGTTAAGATAGCACAGGGGAGGTCTTTCTACTTTTGGACATTAGCAGTGAGGTCCAGGGGGAGGACCTAGAGAGGCAGAGACCAACCAGGGCAAACCTGAGTTGGCTAGAGGGCATGGAACCCTAGTAGGTCCAGGAAAGAGATTGGTTAGGAAAAGGGTCTGACTTAACCCTGGGTAGAATCAGGACGTTGGGTTGGATGGTTTGATTGGCACCTTGTTTTTTTTTTTTTTTTTTTTTTTTACCAAGAACCAAGAAAATAAAAGGAGGATGGATTAACATGAACTCATGAGAGTTGCTGAGAGAGCCTGCCCACCCTCTATGTCCCTGAGGGTGTATTAATTCCCTTAACTCCAACAGAATCTTGCTATCACATTTATTTTTATTTTTATTTTTTGTTTGTTAATTCTCATGTGAGGATATCTTCTCCATTGACTTTTAGAGAGAATGGAAGGGAGGAAGGGGGAGAAACAGAGAGGGAGAGATGGAGAGACATTGATTGGGGAAATACACATAGATTGGTTGCCTCCCACAAGCACCCTGACTGGGGTCGGGGAGCAAACCTACAACCCAGTTACATGCCTTTGACTAGGAATCAAACCTGTGACCCTATGGTGTGCAGGCTGATGCTTCAACCATTGAACACACAGGCCGGGGCAAAGCTTGCCATCACATTTAAGCTTCTCCAAACGTGTCCTGTTTGAAATTCTTTTCTTTCAACACCACAAAACAACATGTTTTCAACAGCAACAATATTAAACTCATTCTAGAGTATCATTGAACCAAAAATATAACCCACAGGACTGATGCTCCCCCTGATAAAGACATGGATTAAGTCAAAGCAGCTCAATTTCAAAAAATGTAAATTAGGAGAAATGAAGGAATATATGTCCACCTTTTGGTCCACTGTCCTACATCTAGTAGGTGCCACAAAATGTCAGTTCCTTTTTGTCATTTACCAAAAATTGTGAAAAATAAAATACAACAGTTCTAAGTAGAACTGGCATTTACCTAAGACCTTGCATGTGTGTGCCTGGATGGGTTTTCATATGTGTGTGTATCTGTGTGTATGTTTACAAATGTGTGTGTGTGTGTGTGTGTGTGTGTGTGTGTATGTTTATACTAGAGCCTGGTGCATGAATTCATGCAACAGTGGGGTTCCTTGGCCTGGTCTGCGGGATCAGGCTGAAACCAGCTCTCCGACATCCCCTGAGGGGTCCTGGCTGGGCTGAGGAACCCCACCAGCCAGGCTCCAGGATGTGTCCAGCTCATCTCTCTCAGTCCAGATTGGCAGGATCCCAGGAGCAAGCTAACCTACCAGTTGGAGTGTCTGCCCCCTAGTGGTAAGTGCATGTCCTAGTGAGCAGTTGAGTGGCCTTATCATATCATTAGCATATTATGCTTTGATTGGTTGAATGGATGACTGGACACTTAGCATATAAGGCTTTTATTAGATTGAATATGTGTATGTGTATATGTATAGATATGTGTGTGTGCCTGTGTGTATGTTTACATATGTGGATGGTTCTGAGCACATCTGGGGAGCAGGAGGCCTCTGCCTGGGACCCAGCAGGAAGCTTTGGAAGGGAGAGAGACTTCACAGGAGCAGGGCTGTGGAGAGGTGAGTCTGGCAGAGTTGTAAGGGACTGAGGCCGGTGGTTGGGAGACTACAGGGGAGGCTTCTGACTGCAGCCCAGCCAGCCCCAGGCCAGAGAGAACAGGGAGGACAGGGCTGGACAGGGGGCAGGGGGCAATGACAGGTGGGCTGCGGAAGATCAGGCAGTAGGATTGGGAGAGACAGGTGTGTGTGGAGCGGCAGTGATTTCTCCAGAAGCAGAACACTTGCAAGGGAAGCGGATGGGTTTGAGTTGGGCCCCGTGGAGACTGACCCAGTTTGCTCAGATGTTTGGCTTCCTCTGGACATGCAGCTTATTCGTGGTCAGAGAAAGGATGAAAGGAGTAGGGAGATGGTCCATGGGCTCCATCGGCAAGAGGGTGAGTATGGAAGCTGTGGGTGGGGGAACTTCCTAATGAATCCCTTCTCTTTAATGAGATGACTTTGATTTAGTTTAAAGGTCACTTCAGCATCCTATTAATAAATGGAGATTAATCACTGTTTCTGTAATTAACCCTTGCTATCAGGCACTTTCCTCTGACATTTTCTAAAATCAGATGAATTTCTAAAGTACTAATGAGAACTTCAAAGTACTAATGAGAATTTCTAAAGTACTAATGAGAACTTGAAAGACCTTTTAAGATGTGGATGTACTGTGATATTTCCTTTCCTCACCCTGTATCACAATTCATATAAAATCGTGTAATCATATGCATCGTGTTTGGTTTAAAGTCCATTATGGGGGAGGCTTTCATTCATTCTTTTGTTCTTTAAAAAAATGTTATGGACCAATCCTAGAGCACAAAAGATATTTGGGCTGTTTCTAGCCCTGTCCCTGCCAACAAGAGGCTGTGGGATGGTAAGGAGGCCCTAATCTTTGCTGGTCTTTTCCAAATGTGTCAAATGAGGGTGAGTGTGGACTGGCATGGGATTGCCTCTCTGCTACACACACACACACACACACACACACACACACACACACACACACACACACACAGAGAGAGAGAGAGAGAGAGAGAGAGAGAGAGAGAGAGAGAGAGAGAGAGAGAGAGAATGAGAGAGAGAGAGGATTTTGGCTAGTCCTTCAAGGAGGAAATGAGCCTTCAAGAGGATGCTACCCTGTTTCCCTCTTAAAACAGAGAAGTACCCTGTTATGGGTTCTGTATAAATTTTATTTGGCGGAAAGCAAATATTACTCAGTGTGACATCTAGTTCTGATTTTCTTTTTGGTGAGGGCGCATGGTCTGCCGTAAGTCATCCCAGGCTATCAAACCCCAATTAACCTTCCATCTTTCCCCCCAACCATGGCAGCCATGGAAGAGGCTGCAGGTAGAGATGGTAGAGCTACTGAAATCCTTCCCTGAATGTTGAGTCACTGCACAAGGACAGTCCTCCTGAAGAACTAAGTGAGCAAGAAATAAAAGCTCTCTGTGTTAAGCTTCTGAGATATAGGAGTTGTTTGTTTCTGCAGCATGGCTTAACCTATTCTTACTATTAACATTATTAAAAAGGGCTTTACCCAGGTCACAAGAAAAACCAGCTGTCACCATCAATGAATTTCTGACAGCAAGTAAAGCCCGATTATCGTTGTATGCAGCAAATAGTTATTTCTTTTACCCAGCCTATTTAATCCCTTGAGTATACCTCTAGAGAGGCTGTTTAGTTTAGGAATTGTGGAGACAGTGGAAGAGAGAATGGGACGTACAGAAAAGTGGGAAGTGCATGCTGGTGAGACACAATCTTGCTCCATGCCAGCGAAGCTGCTTTCTGGTTCAGCTTTTATTAGTGAGAGACTTGTTTCTTCCCATCCCACCCACATGCAATAAATGCCAAATAAGCATTTAAAGAATGCCATTTTATTGGATTGTAAATGGGTGCAGCCATTGTGGAAAACATATGGTGGAGCCTCAAGATATTAAAAATAGGACCACCATCTAACCCAGCACTCCTGGGTATTTATCCAATGGAAAGGAAAATAAGGATCTCCAAGAGAGCTGTATCCCATGCTCACGGCAGCATTACTCGCAATAGTCAAGACATAGACACAGCCTACCTGTCTGTCAGGGGGTGAAAGGATTCAGAAGTGGCGATACACATCTCAGCATGTTATTCAGCCATGAGAAAAGAGGAAAGCCTGTCGTTTGCGACAACATGGATAAAACTTCAGGCTTTGTGCTAAGTGACATAAGCCAGACAGAGAAAGACAAATGCTGCATGCTATCACTTATATGTGGAATCTGAAGTCAAAGACATAAAACAGATAGTAGAAAAGTGGTTGCCAGGACCTGAGAGTGGAGGAAATAGGGACAAGGCTCTAAAAGAGTAAAGAAAAAAGAAAAGGAAAAGAATCACTCTAGGTGCAGCAACTGGCCTTCCATGTTCCCAGAGAGTCAGGCATTGCTGGGGACTGCAGGGGGGCTGGGAGCAGGGAACAGAAGTGCCCAGCCTGGCCTCTCTGCTGGTAGGCAGAGAGCAACACCAGGAACCTGAAGAAGAGACCAGGTGGTTCCAGAGCAGCTGAAGAGGTGGAGCCCAGGGTGGGGGAAGGGATGCTGGGCCTCTGTGGGCCCAGCACTGCTCACCATCAGAACTTGGTGGTGGTGTTTACACCTGTTCCAAAGGAGAAGTGTCTGTCAAATGAGAAGAGAGTGAGCTTGCCGCTCCCTGTAGTGGCACTGAAGCCACTGGTCATTTGAGTATATGCGCTGTCTTCCCCCCCTCCCCCGCCCCCTCAGCCAGGAAACCACAGGAGGAAAAAGGCTACTGGCCAGTGTCTTCTAGTCCCTAAGCAGGACACCTAGGTGACAACCTCAGCTCCAGCCTGCTGCTCACAGACCTCCACCCCCAGGCTTGTTCGCCAGGTTCTCCTTGGAAAGTGGCCTGGTGTAGGGGAAAGGGTAGGGACCTTGGGGTTCAGACCTGTGTTAAATTAATTGTTTAAGCTAGCCAAGCAGCATTTCTCGTGTGAGTAAAATAGAGCTCATTTCTCTCCTTTGCAAGGATGTGGTAGCAAATGAAGATGACACATGTAAGCCACCTGCTTACAGGCAATGCCATTATGTCCTTAATCATGCTCCTTTGTCTTGAGAGAGAAGGCCTATATGCCGGCCCTGGTACCCTGGGTCATTGATGTGAGAGGACTGTGACTGGAGCCTCTGGGAGGTTCTAGCATAGAACCTGGGTTCGAGGATAGAGCTGCTAAGTATTGGTCCCCAGCTCAGATCTCCACCACCTACCACCAGGCCTCATTGCAAGGCCCAGACCACCACTGGCATATCCCTCAAAGACCCTATAGTCACTCCTCACAACCCCAAGATCTTCCTCCAGGACTGATTCTGATCATCCACCAGACCTTACAGGTCCTTCTAGCTCTTGGTCTTGCTTTCTCTGTTCAGCACCATTTTGTTGCCTCCACAGCTCTGGGCTATCTCTAAGAATAGCAGCACTCTGTATGTGGAAACACAGGTTAGAATGCCATGGGCTCATAGAGCTGGAAAGGACTTTGGCCTGGGTAAAGCCCTTTTAATAATGTTAATAGTAAGAATAGATTAAGCCATGCTGCAGAAACAACAACCCCTATATCTCAGAAGCTTAACACAGAGAGCTTTTATTTCTTGCTCACTTAGTTCTTCAGGGGGACTGTCCTTGTGCAGTGACTCAACATTCAAGGGGAGGATTTCAGTAGCTCTACCATCTCTACCTGCAGCCTCTTCCATGGCTGCCATGGTTGGGGGGAAAAGATGGAAGCTTAATTGGGATTTGATAGCCTGGGATGACTTACAGCAGACCATGGGCCCTCACCAGAGCAAGATCTGGAAGAGACATGAAATTTCTTCACATAGTGATAAGGCATAATAATCTCCCAATGGCTATCATTTTATATACATTTGAGAAAAACCTCATTTCAAAGAAAAATCTAATTTTTTAATTCAGGTCAGATATTCTCTGATTTGGTTGCTTTTCTGGCTTGGCCCTAGGAGGAGGTGCATGACACTGCTGCCTATTGGGCCATCATTTTCTACTCCTCAAAGGAAAACCTAAAGATAACAATGAATTCACACAGCTAGGTACACGTGGCTATTCTCTTCCTGTTGCTTTTGGCATCCACTCACCCAGTTCAGGTAATTAAGTGGATTCTCACCCAACCACCTGCCTTCCTCATGTGCCTACCTTACTCCCCTCTCTGGAGGGTTATTTCCACAGAAGGAGATGGAAAACAGTCTCTTGAAGGCCTTGGTTTCTGCGACTGTGAAACACACTAATAATAGCACCCATCTCCCTGACCACAGAAGATGCAGTGGGAAATTCCATTAGGTCCTCAGAGGGGCCCGAATGTGGTAAACACATGGCTGCTGGCCATTGGCGGTGAGGGGGTGGGAAATGGAGACTGCAGATTCCTCTCCGGCTTCCAGGAAAGGTCTCATCTTTTGTTTTGTTTTGTTTTAGCTGGTAATGTGCAGCAAACACATTGAATCGTATGAAGAACGTTTAAAAGTTCCCAACTCAGTTCAGCACATGAGCCCTCAGTCGAGCAGTGTGGGTTTGAGACCTTACTCGGATCACCACTCATGTGACCATTGAGACATTTTGAGCTTCTCTAAATGTTGGGTCCCTCATGTGAAGCCCTGTGAGGCTAATTGTCTACACTTGGGATGTTGTCAGGGTTCAATGAGACCAAGCACTAACTGGGTTTTAATGCATTTGCCAACATCCTATAAACATGCTAACATCCCATAAACATGCTCATAAATAAGGTTTTTCTTTGAAATAAATGTACCATATATGAGGCTGCTAGCTGCCATAACAAAGTACCACCGACTGGCTGGATCATACAACAGTACTTCTTTTGACCAATGGCGGCTGGAAGCTGGAGATCAGGGTGTTAGCATGGTTGGTTCCTTCTGAGGGTTGGGAGGGAGAAGCTGTTCTATGCCTTTCCCCAGGTTGCTGGAATGTTCAGCATTCCCTCATCACGTGCATTGTCTCTCTGTGTGTGTTTTTGTGTCAAAATTTTCCCTTTTATAAGGGTACAGATCATTGATTTAGGGACCAATCCTCCTCTAGTATGACCTTATCTTTAAAAAAATTTTAAACTGATTTTTAGAAAAAGAGGGGAAGAGAAAGAAAGAAGGAGAGTGAGATATATATATATATATATATATATATATATATATTTTGTTGTTGTTGTTGTTGTTGTTGTTCCACTTACTTATGCATACATTGATTAATTCTTGTATGCACCCTGACCAGGGGTTGAACCAGCAACCTTAGCCTATCTGGATGACTAACCAACCAGTGGGTCTGACCTCATCCTAACTAATTACATTTTCAACAGTCCTATTTCCAAATAAGATCACTTTCTGAAAAGCTCAAGAGTAGAATTCATCATATGTGATATGGGATGGGGTACAATTCAATGCATAATAACCAAGTTATCAAAATCAATCTGTTTCTCTCTTGATTTCTGCTGAGGTCCCCAAGGCTGAGAATAGAATCCTGAGTATCACCACCAGGAAGTACCTAGGTCCTTCACACTGGAGACACAGGTGTCATTGTTGGGAGCACTCATCTCTAGACTATGAGAGGCATGCTCTGAGAGGCCCAGGGTAGACAGCATGTGGAGAAGGAATGTTGGAGTCTGTGACACTCCCGCACGACCAGCATGGGAGGGCAGTGTTTCTGTATCACCTCGACCGATTGGGACCTTGCAGAAGGCTTGATATGTCCCCATGGAGTTTTGGGGGGATGTAAGAAGCTGGTGTCTGACACCTCTGTAGTAAGTCTAAGAGTGAGAGGTGCCAATGAAGCCAATGGGGTGAGGGGAGGATGACAGGAGAGAGGAGAGGGTAGTGGGGTAGGGGGACCTGCGTGATTATCACTGCTGAGTAAGCAAATTTGTGTTTTTCTTGTGCTTTGGGAGAGAGAGGGGACCCTAGCAGGTGTGAACCCCGGAGTCTGAGTGAGGAGTAGGCCATTAGAGGTGGAGAGGGATTGGCCAGCAGCAGGATAAGAGCTGGACCAGGCCAGGGTTGGACAGGGACTTCCTAGGAGTCCTTCCTCCCTCCTGCATTCCCTGACATAGCCTTGGATCCTCAACCTCATAGGGAGGGCTATGTGCTGGTACCTCCTGCCCCTGCTACTTGCCAGACTCTGGAGCCTGGTTTATTGACTGACTCTGGCCAGAGAAAGTGCTGGCTTCACTCCTCACTGACATCTGGTAGAACCTGGACCACCAGCCAGCAGGGCAAGGAGGAGAAGTAAAGTAGGTATGTATGTGAGTTCTAATAACTAAATGTGTAGACTGAAGTTGTGGGAGGAAAATATGGATATGATTTATTACCTGAAAATGAACAGAAAAGCTCTGCCCCAGATGTTCTCCAGAGGTAGGAAAAACACCAACCTACAGAGAAAGCTTAAAGCTTCTTACTTTTTAAGCAATTGTGTCATGGATCCCATTGGCATCTGTTGGATAATGTTTCTAAGGTGCATAAAATGAAATAGAGTGTGATAAAGGAAACCAAACATATTGATTACCAAAACATTTTTTAAAATACAAATTTGTGATTAAGTTGTTTGTGTGCTTCTTTTAAATTATACATGAAACAGTAAGATCAGCAGTAGGCTAAACAGCTACCACAGTGATGTAGTGAAGAGTCGAAGGATATTCTCAGAGCTTTGCCATAATTGCAATCCTATCTAATAAAAGAGTAATATGCAAATTGACCATACTTCCAATCAAGTCATGCCAACAAGCCATGCCTACCAGCCAATCAGGAGCAAATAAACCCCAACCTAGATAGATATAATTATTTTCTTATTCAAGTTTATGGTCCTCTGAATTTAATGTTTAGTCTTTGGGGATAAACAGGAAAAGAAATCCTAGTTTAAAGAGTCAGTGAAAGACAAAAGAATGAAATTCTATTATAATCACAATACATTGGGCCTCGTTTATGTGTGAGGGGGTTACATTGTGTTGCAGAATAACTTCTTTACAGACATCAATAACCAATGCTTCGATCTTTTAGAAGAAAAAACCAGTTTAAAAACTTAAGAAGACACAACATACCAAAACTTATGGGATGCAGAAAAATCGGTGCTAAAGGGGAAATAAAAGAATGAAGCTAAAAGCAAAAAGCAAAACCACTCAAAACACATGGTCATCTCAATTGATGCAGAAAGGCTTTTGACAAAATTCAACACTATTTCATGATAAAAAACACTCAACAAACTAGGTGAGGAAGGAAATTACCTTGAAATAACAAAACTCGCAATAATCATTACTCACAATAGTCAAGGTACTGCAAGCTTTTTCTCTAAGATAACGAGCAAGTCAGGATGCTAGATTTCATAATTTCTATTCAACATAGTACTAGACGTTCTGACCAGAACAATTAGGCAAGAAAAAGAAATAAAAGTTATCCAAGTAGGAAGGAAAAAGTAAAATGTCTTTGTTTATAGATAATAGAATTTTATATGTGAAAAACTTGAAAGATTAAATAGAAAACTGTTAGAATAAATAAATGAATTCAACAAAGGAGCAGGCTAAAAATGAACACACCTAAATTAGATATAATTTTATATACCAACCATAAATGATCTTAAAAGGAAATTTAAAAATAATTCGACTGAATAACCATAATAAATTCCACTTATTAAATTATTAAATAAAATATTTTACTTAATTTTAATAGAATTTAAAAGAATAAAATACTTAGGAATTTACTTATCCAAGAAGGCAAAGGGTTGTACACTGAAGACTATAAAGCATTGCTGAAAGATATTAAAGAAGACATAAATAAATGGAAAGACATCTATGTTCATGGATTGGAAGACTTAGCATTGTTAAATAGAGATGTCTATACTAAACAAAGTGACTTGTACATTCAAATGCATCCCTATAAAAATCCCAATGATATTGATTTTTTGTAGAAATAGAAAAATTAATTTTAAAATTCATATGGAATCTCAAGGAGCCCCAAATAACCAAAACAATCTTGAAAAATAATAACAAAGCTGGAGGACTTACACTTTCTTATTTTAAAACCTACTACAAAGATATAATAATCAAAGTCATATGATACTGGCATAAAAACAGATATACAGACCAAATGAATAGAGCAGAAAGTCCAGAAATAACTATTGCAAATATGGTTATTTTGATAAAGTATGCAAAGACTATTCAATGAGGAAAGGACAATCTTTTTAACAAATGGTATTGGGAAAACTGGATATACACATAAAAAATACCATTTAAATATCTAATATCATAAACAAAAATTAACTCAAAATAGATCAAACACCTAAATGCGGGAGCTAAAACTATAAAACTCTTAGAAGAAAATAGAGAGCAAAAACTTCATGGCATTGGGTTTTACAATGATTTCTTGGATATAACACCAAAGAAGAAATAGGCAAATGTGACTTTATGAAATCAAATTTTGTTCATCAAAAGACACTATAGATAGAGTAAAAATGGAAACTCACATAATAAGAAAAAAATATTTGCAAATCATACATCTCATAGGGGATTCATATTCAGAATATATAGAGAACCACTAAAACTTCACAACACAATCAACCTACCTGATTTAGAAGGAAAAGGACTTGAATAAATATTTCTCCAAATAAGGTATAAATATGGCCAACGAGTACATGAAAAGATGCTTCCCTCACTAATCATTAATGAATTGCAAATTAAAACCACAATGAAATAACATCCCACACTAGTAGAATGGCTACTATCTAAACACACACACACACACACACACACACACACACACACACACACACAAGAAAACAAAACTAAAACACAATAACTCAGAAAATAACAATTATGTAGAGAAAATGACATCCTGTGCACTGTTGATGGGAATGTAAAATGGTGCAGCTTCTGTAAAAAACAGTTTGTTGGTTCCTAAAATTTAAACATAGAATTATCATATGATACAAACTTTCCACTTCTGGGTATATACCCCAAAGAATTGAAGACAGGTATGCAAAGAGGTATTTGTACATCTATGTTCATAGCAGCATTACTTAAAACTAGAGGCCAGGTGCATGAATTTGTGCATGGGTGGGATCCCTTGGCCTGGCCAGTGATTGGGGCCAATTGGGGCCCATCTCACCCAGTCCCAATTGGGGCCAATTGGGACCAGCTGGCTGGGGAGGGAGGTTGGCTGTGGGAGCACACTGACTACCAGGGAATAGCTCCTGCATTGAGTGTCTGCCCCCTGGTGGTCAGTACACATCACAGTGACTGGTTGTAATGGTTGCTTAGGCATATATATATATACTCTAGAGGCCCAGTGCACAAAATTTGTGCACTGGGGGGGCCTGTCCCTCAGCACATCCTGCACACTCTTCAATCTGGGACCCCTTGAGGAATGTCTGACAGGCAGTTGGCAATTCCTCTCACAATCCAGGACTTCTGGCTCCCAACTGCTTACCTGCCTGCCTTCCTGACTACCCCTAATAGCTTCTGCCTGCTAGCCTGATCATGCCCTAACCACCTTCCTGCCAGCCTGAGTGATGTCTAACTGCTCCCCTGCCAGCCTGTTTGCCCCTAACTTCCCTCCTCTGCTTGCCTGGTCACCCCTAATTCCCCTCCCCTGCAGGCTTGATAGCCCCCAACTGCCTTCCCTTGCAGGCCTGTCTTCCCCTGTAGGCCTGGTCACGCTCACCAGCCCTCCCCTGCAGGCCTGATCACCCCTAGCTGCCCTTCCCTACAGGCTTGATCACCCCCAACTGCCCTTCCTTGCAGGCCTGGTCCCTGCCAACTGCCCTCCCCTGCTGGCCATCTTGTGGTGGCCATCTTGTGTCTACACGGGAACAGGATCTTTGACCACATGGGGGCAGTCCTCTTGTGTGTTGGAGTGATGGTCAATCTGCATATTACTCTTTTATTAAATAGGATAGAGGTGCACAGGTGGGAGCCAGCTGGTTTGCCCTGAAGGGTGTCCTAGATCAGGGTGAGGGTTCTCCTGGGGTGTGGAGCAGCCTAGGCAAGGAGCCTGTGGTGGTTTGCTGGCTGGCCATGCCCCCTGGCGACCCAAGTGGAGGCCCTGGTATCTAGGATTTATTTATCTTCTACAATTGAAACTTTGTAGCCTGGAGCGGAGCCAAGCCTTCTGCTCATTCCATGGTGGCAGCCATTTTTTGTTGGGATTTATTTACCTTCTATAATTGAAACTTTGTAGGCTTGAGTGGAAGCCTGAACCGGCAAGGGCAGGTAGAAAACTTGGCTTCCTCCATTGCCAGGGGAACCCAAGCCTCCCTCCTGCTCTCTCAGTGGCCGCAGCCACCTTGATTGGGTTTATTTGCATACTTGCTCCTGATTGGCTTGTGGGTGTGACTTATGGTGTAGCAGAGGTATGGTCAATTTGCATATTACTCTTTTATTAGATAGCATAGCCAAATGGTGGTAGCATCCCAAGTGTCCATTGACAAATGAATGGATAAACAAAATGTGATATATACATACAATGGAATATTATTCAGTCTTAAAAAGAAAGGAAATTCTGATACATGCTATAACATGAATGAACCATGAGAGCATTAGGTGAAATAAGTCAGACACAAAAAGATAAATGCTGTCTGATCCCACTTATATGAGGAAATTAGTGTAGTCAAATTCATAGAAACAGAAAGTAGAAAGGTAGTTATGGGGATTCTGGGGTGTGTGCAGGGGGCATGAAGAGTGGGGAGTTATTGTTTAAAAGATATGTTTCAGATCTGCAAGATGGAAATAATTCTAGAGATGGATGTTGGGGCTTAAAATGGTTAAGATGTAAATTTATGTTATGTGTATTTTACCACAAGAACAATAAAAATACTGAGAAAAGAAACTTAAGAATATAACTCAGTGCAGTGGGTCACTTGTTGAGTCTTAAATAGCATTTAAAAATATTTTCATGCCAATTATGGATAAGGCAATCCCTTCTTGAAGCAACCACAAGGCGCGCGCGCGCGTGCACACACACACACACACACACACACGCACACGCACACGCACACACACACACACACACACACACACGCACACGCACACACACACACAGAACTGGACTAGCCTGGCTTCCTGGTGACCACCAAGTCACTGGCTCTACTGAATTCAATTATTTTTTTTTTAACCTTTAAAGCATTTGATGTGATCTGCAAACACAGCCACTGAGAAAGGTTTCCAGATGTCCCCCCAAACCCTTTCCTGACCATGGTTCACATCTCCTCTAAAGTTCAATCCCTTGTTTCTTCTCCCTTATGCCTTCTTGCTCTGTAGGATTGTATTTGCCTCTCAAAGGCAATACCCACACCATCTAATTTCTTACCTTCTAACAGCCAGGCAGGCCCAGCTCCTCCCTCCCACTCCTGCTTTCTAAGTTATCTGCCAAATAATCTACTTGTCTCAGCATCTGTTGTGGGAGAACCCAGCCTAAGGCACTTTTCCTTTAGGAATCTCAAGAAAAGTTTAATGTTATTATAGTTTTCCTAGTACACTGCTGTCTCCATACGTAAAGTAGAAATTTAATTTAGTTTTCTAATGTCAAACATCTGAATATTTGGCATATCTAAATCTAAAAGAATCCACTGACATTTCCTTATTTAATTTTTCAATATGAATTCTCACATATAATGTCCAAGAGAGGAATCAAATGCATTCCTTTCTTTCCCTTCCTCCCCTTATCTCCACCTCTCTCCCTCCCTCTCTCAACCCCTTTCAGTTGGTCTGGAGGCTAAAGATATGAGTCTGTTTTTTTCCCCTGAGATCCTTGCAGACTCATACATTCTGATTTTTTTTTTTAAATAAGAAATTTGACAGGCCATCCTGTGAAAGGAGCCATTCAGTTCCAGAAACCCATTAGTACCTGAAACTTCCTTTAACCCTTTAGGGAAACACAAGGGTCTGGTTGTTGAGCATGGTGCCTGCAGGGACTGTGAAGAAGGCACTTCATTGACAATCTATTTTCTGACGAAACCGAGGTTCTCATGACCCATTAACATGAAAGGGGTGATTTTTATTTATTGGGAAACTGAACAACACTTGGGAAACTGCATGTTTTCTTTCATTAAAAAATATGTTTTTATTGATTTCAGAGAGAAAGGGAGAAGGACAAAAATAGAAACATCAATGATGAGAGAGAATCATTGATTGGCTGTCTCCTGCATGCCCCATACTGGGGATCAAGCCTGCATCCCCTGCATGTGCCCTGACAGGGGATCCAACCATAACCTCCTGGTTCATAGTTCAACGCCCAACCACTGAACCACACTGGCTGGGCTTGTTTTCATTTTAAACATGTACTTATTTAAATATTCCTTACACAAACAGAACACATTTGGTGTTTACCTAAGAGCTGGAACTAATTTGTTACTGTGGCAAATGTTGAAAGTTTTATTAAATTTTTAAAGATTCCCTTTTAGCTCAACAGCTAATTCATGTAAACAATAGTGAAACCATTATGTGAGGCATTAGCAAAACTGCTTTGAATTGTCACAGCTCAACCTTGGCTTTACGTTTATTTTTATCTTTCAAATATTTTTTGTTTCTGAAGGTTTGCACCTGCTCTTAAGATTTGGCTCAATTGTGAAAAAAAATAAATAACAACAAACAGAAGAATCAAAACAACAGGTTGCATTACTTAAACATACATTGAAATTGAGAGAATGGCTGTTCATCTAATTAATTAATTCAATAACATTTACTGAGCTCATGCAATATGCCAGGCACTGGAGAGGCAGAGAATACAGTTACAAAAGTTTCAAATGGAAAAATAAAATGCATGTGAGCTTCTTAAGGAGCATTAGCATCTATAATAATAAAAGCATAATATGCTAATTAGTTGGACAGCCAAATGACCTTCCAAACGTTATTCCAGACATACTTCCAGACCAAGCCATGGCAGCAAGGACCAAGGTAGAGGCGGTTAGGGGCAATCAGACAGGCAGAAGAATGGTCAGGAGTGATCAGGCAGTCAGGCAGAGTGGTTAGGGGCAACCAGGCAGGTATGTGAGTGATTAGGGGCAACCAGGCAGGCAGGCAGGCAGGTGAATGGTTAGGAGCCAGCAGTCCCAGATTGCGAGAGGGATGTCTGACTGCCAGTTTAGATTGGGCCTAAACTTGGAGTTGGACATCCCCCGAGGGGTCCTGAATTGTGAGAGGGTGCAGGCTAGGAAGAGGCTTCCCTCCCCTCCCCTGCCCCCCGCTCCAACCCGTGCATTAATTTTGTGCACTGGGCCTCTAGTTTTAATATAAATACATTAAAAATGAGAAACACCATTCATCTTTTATGCATTTTTTGTATTTAATTTAGTATAATGTTAGGACTTTTTCTTTTTTTTTCTTTATTGTTCAGTTTATTAATTACATTGTTTCCCCTTTTTTATCCCCCTATATCTCCCCTCCACCCTGTACCTATCCCACCCTCCACCCTCACCTCCCCCTCCCCAATGTCCTCTCCCATTGTTGCAAGTTTTTTGTCCAATCTCTTGCTGTACTTCCCACAACCCTTTTCTCCCCAAGAATTGTCAGTCCATTCCCTCTCTATGTCCATGTTTCTGTTATAGTCACCAGTTTATCTTGTTCATCAGCCTATCAATTCACTTGATTTTTATGTTCATTTGTTGATAGATGTATATTTGTTGTTCATAATTTATATTTTTACCTTTTTCTTCTTCCTCTTCTTAAAGAATATCTTTCAGCATTTCAAATAATACTGGTTTGGTGGTGATGAACTCCTTTAGCTTTTTCTTATCTGCGAAGCACTTTATCTGATCCTCAATTCTGAATGATAGCTTTGCTGGATAGAGTAATCTTGGTTGTAGATTCTTGCTATTCATTATTTTGAATATTTCTTGCCACTCCCGTCTGGCCTGCATCGTTTCTGTTGAGAAATCCGCTGACAATCATATGGGTGCTCCCCTGTAGGTAACCAACTGTTTTTCTCTTGCTCCTTTTAATATTCTCTCTTTATCTTTTGCTCTTGGCATTTTAATTATGATATGTCTTGGTGTGGTCCTCTTTAGATTCCTATATTTTGGGGTTCTGTGTACTTCTTGGGCTTTTACGTCAATTTCTTTCACCAGGTGGGGGAAGTTTTCGGTCACTATTTCTTCAAGTAGGTTTTCATTAACTTACTCTCTCTCTTTTTCTGGCACCCCAATAATTTGGATGTTGGCATGCTTGAGGTTATCCCAGAGGCCCCTTACACTATCTTCAATTATCTGAATTCTTTTTGTCTCTTGCTTTTCCAGCTGAGTGGATTTTGCTTCTTTGTATTTCAAATTTTTGACTTGGTCTTGTGGCCCTCTGGACTGCTTTTAGGACTTTGTGTAATATTTTTTATTTCAATCTGTGTAAGCTTGATTTCTAGTTGGTCCTTTTTTTTATCCTTGAGGGTCTGGTTCGTATCCTCAGAGGCCTTGTTCATTTCCTTGAGGGTCTCATTCATTTCCTTGAGGTTCTCTTTCATTTCCTTGTAATTCTCATTCATTTCCTGGTTGGTCTTGTTTATTTCCTGGTAATTCTCATTAAGTTGATCAGCCTTGGTTTTGAACTCTATGTCTTGTCGTCTTTTTTCCTCCATTTCTTTCATACCTGATTTCTTTCCATGTCTCTGCATGGTGGCTGCTTTATGTGGTGGATATCCTCAAAGGGACAGTGGCTCAGCCTCCCCAGTTACCTGAGGAGGGTGCTCTTACTGCAATCCTTTATGGGTTGTATCCAGTATTTTTGAATTTAAACCCAGCTTGTTGTTGTTAGCCCTAGGAGGGTTTGACCTCCAGGACAATTGGCTGTGAAGGGAGACTGTATTCAGGTTGGATGGGCGGAGTCTCTGAGCTGCGCAGGCAGCGTCAGCATCAGCTGAGTCCTATGCGGTGCTCGTGCATGCGGGTCTCTGTTGGATGGGGATGGCTGCAGATATCTCCAAGAGAAAGCTGCTAGTCTCTTCCCCTTGCCAAATCACTCCGCCTTTCCCCAAATGTGCCTGCACACCAAAAGTCTAGCCCAGGATTGTAAAATAAATGGTTTCTGGAACCAGGAGACAAGTTTCCAGGAGGCAAGTCGCGGGTTTGCGCGACCCTTTCATGGAAACTTGCAGATCAGGAGCCTCTGCCGCGCCCCGCTTCCAGGGTGCGTCCCCCAGACCTCGGCGGACCTCGCCTGGCACTGGGGGATCAGGGCAGTATGACGGACCTCGCCTGGTGCTGGGGAATCCGGGCAGTGGGATGGACCTTGCCTGGTGCCGGGGAATCCGGGCAGTGGGACCAGGGTTGCTGCTCCAGCCCCAGCCCGTGCGCGCGCGACCAGGACGGCTCCTAACCTGTTTCTGTCTGAAAGGCTGCGCTCCCGCTGCTCCTGAGTCTCAGTGTCCCACCTCCACTCCAGTTAGTTGAGTTTTCATTCAGCCAGCTTTCTGGCGATTCTGGGTGCTGTCTGTTCTGCTGTTATGTTGTAGTTCCTAAATCGTTGCGCAGGGCAGAACAATAGGTGTTCACCTATGCCGCCATCTTGGTGTTCCCCAGGACTTTTTCTATTTAGAAACTAATATATTGGTTTCCTCTTTCAAACAAAAGTAGAAAAAAGGTTTCAAGTGCTTGCTTAATTATCAGAGGAAATAATCATTGGAGGCACTGTTTGGTCCCAGGTCACTTTCTTGGGAACATTTGGTATCCAGAACAAGGCTGAAACCTAATGATTAAACAGCAAATGGGCCCTGGGTTACCAACATAGGGGCCTTAATTTCAATAAACTGATGTGTTTTCCTCCGGCCTCAGTGACCCTTGCTTGCTCTACACAGAACTGTTACAGTCAATGCTTTGGCTGCCTGGTCCTTGCAGGCTTCTTACAGCACCTGGATAGAAACAGGGGACTGTCCAAGGGAGCCATATATGCAGCAGCAAAGGTGACAGGTCTAAAAGGAGGAGAGAAGACAAAAATGCAAAAAGCAGGAAAAAATAGTAAGAAATATAGCAATCTGAAGCGAGTTCTATCAGACATTTTTTGGCTGGGTCTGGAGCTGGAAGCAGGGATGCCAGTGGGTTCAGGCACATTTAACATAAGAAACATTCAAACCTGTAAAGAATTTCTGTGAGTTCATTTGAGCCACACTGTTGACAATTGTCGGGAAGCAGAATGTCAACAGATTGGGATAATGCTCTGGAGAATGGCAGTTTTGCACTTTGTTTTATATATTTCAGTCAAAAGAGGAGAGGTAGGTGGGTTACGGGAATTCCATTGGTGATAGAGTAGAGAGGTGGGAGAAAGGAAAGTAAGGAACCCTCTGGCATTGGATAAAAAGTAAAATGACAGGCACATACTTCTTTCACGTAATGTGGGTGCAGAAAAGTTAACAGGCAGCTATTAACTCAATGACAATGAGGGGATTTGTGGTCTCCACAGAGCAGTGCTTGTGCTTTAAGGGGTCCAGAAAAAAGGAAAACTGTTTTGACATTCCAACAATATGTTATTGTAGATGCAAAAAGACAACAGGCTCAGTAAAGGTAAAGATTGACCTTTGTCAGGGAAGATACCAGCCTAGGACATGACTACCACTATAAACTGCTTTTCGATTTAAAAAGTTTTAATGTCAGACCATCCTTTGTGATTACTTTAGGTCTCTGAGTTTGCAAGGCCACCTCGCAGGCCTTCCCTGAGCTTACACCTCTTCACCCACAGGCACCTGTGAAGCTGAGGTGGGCAGGACTGAGCAGGAGCTCAGAGGGATTTAGACAAGAGAGACACTGAACTCTGAGACAAGCCCGTAGAGACGGATCTCAGGAACGAGGTGACACCGGCTATGGCAGCCTGAAGCCACTCTGCTCAGACTGAGCTACAGCATTCAACGGAAAGCCTTTGTGGGACAGAAATCTAGGAAGACCAAGTGGGTCTTCCCAGGGGTCAGCAGGACCAGGGCAGACCAGTGGGGAACAAAGAACCCCTCCAGGTGGCTTCTTCTCCTGCTCATTCCAGGTGCTGTGCTTTCCTCCACTAATACTGAGTCTTAAAGCATCAGCCTTGGGGGAAGCCTGTCACCTGAGTGGGGGAGGACTTTATGAGAGATTTCCTAGTTTTCCCAGATACCCCACAGAATAGGTCTTCCTATGAGTCTTTCCTACTGCTCAGCTGCAGGCACTGGTCTAAATACTAGAGACATAGCAGAATCGATACAGACTCATTCTCTGCCTTCCTGAGGTCAAATGGATGGCTGGAATTAATATATAGTTGAACATGACCTTACACTTGTTTTGGAACTTGGTTATAAGCACTTAAATAATTAGCAAATATTTCTAATGATCACTGTGTGCTGTCCCTGGAAGCTAAAACCTCTCCTTGTCTTGTCACTCTCCACACAGCAGTGGCAGTGCTCTCATTAACTTCACCGCCAGTAGCGAAGTTTGCTGACAGAGTCCTCCCTCACTCACCTCCCCTCTTGGAGCAGATGAATCTCCTCTTGGAGCAGATTGTTCTGTGTCCCACAGACGCCATTCCTGGAGATATTTCTCAGTGTCCCAGGGTTTCTTCCCTCATATTCCTAGCATTCTTCCTTCTTCAAAACCTCCTCTCCTCTCTTTTATTCATCAGGGGTTCCCCCCCCCCCTAAAAATTCAAAGCTCTAGTGCAGTGGTCGGCAAACTGCGGCTCATGAGCCACATGCAGCTAGAGAGCTGTGGTTTGCCGCTCTGTTGACTAATGAGTTTGCTGACCACTGGGTAGGGGCTTAATCACAAGGAACAACAACAGCCTGTAATTATTGGAACTGAGAGTCTAGGTCAGTGGTCAGCAAACTCATTAGTCAACAGAGCCGCAGTTTGCCGACCATTGCTCTAGTGAGTCAAGTTATCCACAGGTTTGTGGGTATGAATTAGCTATAACATGGTAAAAAAAAAGCTAAACAGACCTGAGTTCTAAATTCAGCTCTTCCATATACCGGGAGTGTGGCCCTGGTGAGAAATGTGACCTGCCTGAGCCTCAGCCTCCCAATCCGTAGAGTGGAGATGATAGTGGTTACTTCTGGTCAGTTGTGGGAGGACTAAGTGGCTAGCACATGGTTGGAGCACAGAGTAAATTCCATTCTGTCGTTCTCATTCACTGTCCTGCCATTTGGTTGAGGGTGATGATCTACTTTAATCTATGAAAGAGAGGCAAATGCTAGAAATGTTTGTGAAGTGAGGCTGATAGGAGAGATGTGGTGCCATCAGAATGGCTAGACAGCCTCACTTCCCAGCCTACAGGCAACTCACTTCTGGGCTGCATGAAGGACCGGCCACCAATGCCAACAACATTGTGGTGCGTGGCTCAGGCAGCATCCATGGGATAAGGTGGACCCTCGTAATGAGGACACCTTAGGTCAGTGAGTGGGGAGGTGCAGAGCTGTTGTTGGCTCTGCAATGAATTGCCCCGGAGAGAATATTTGAGTAGGTGGTGTTTTTTAAGCTTGGATATTGTGGAAATCCCTTTCAAGGGGGAAAAACAAAACTTTTGTTCCTAAAAGTGTGAGTGTTGTGTCACCACGGTCAGTGAAGTTAGTGAGCGCACTGCTGTGTGGAGAATGACAAGACTAGGAGAGGTTCTAGCTTCCAGGGACCGCACACTGTGGGATGGAGATGCGGGGGGGTCAGGCTTCTGCAGACTCATCTCAGAGCCAGCTTTCTGTCTGCTTCCTGGTTGGAAAACCTCCTAGAGAGAGATTTGAGGCAGGCTCATTTCTCAGAAGTTTCTGATTTTATTCAGATAAGAGGAGCTCCAGTAAGACTTCTGTCTCTCTGTGTTGATTTTTTTTTGTCTCTAGCTAGTTTTATAGCAAATGGACATATTAAGAAACGAAAATTAGCCCAGGCCTGTGTGGCTCACTCAGTTGGTTGAGCGCCATTCTGTGCAATGAAGGGTTGCTGGTGAGGACACATACCCAGGTTGTGGGTTTGATCTCCAGTTTGGGTATGCACAGGAGGCAACCAATTGATGTTTCTCTCTCACATCTCTCTCTCTCTCTCTCTCTCTCTCTCTCTCTCTCTCTCTCTCTCTCTCTCTCTCTCAACAATAAAAACACCTCCCAAAAAACCCAAGACTATAAATAATACTACATTAATGCTTTCCAAAAATGTGTGAAATTTTTACTAGCTGGGATAGCAAAAACAATTATAATAGACTATGTCTTTTATTTTTTGTTTCTTTTTTGTTGAATATATTGGGGTGATATTGGTTAACAAAATCATACAGGTTTCAGGTACACAACTCCACAACATATCATCTGTTCATTGTATTGTGTTTACCTCCCTAAGTTAGGCCCCTTCCTTCTTCACTTCCTCCCACTCCCTCCCCCTGTATCTGTTGAATCTTTAGCTCAAAATAATTATGCCAAAGTGTCATGTCTTGGATTGGTATACTCCAAACCCCTCCATTTCCCTATTTGAGTAACTTCAAAAAGTTTCATATATTAAAAACCAAGTTGGTAACTGATGTAAAATATTGAGGTTCGAAGTTGGGAGATGAGATATAAAGGAGGGAAAATATAGATAGGAACAAGCAGAAAAGAACAGACTTAAGCACACTGCCTGGTGGCTTACTGAATCAGTCTCAGGCTGGGCACAGGCCAAGGCAGTTCAATAGCCACATCTCATTTTGGGTGGCCTATGCTGAGCCCCTCCTGACAAGCTTGTGCTGCTGTCAGGTGGAGCAGACAGCGCTGTTGGAAACACTTGTAGCCCTGGCAACAGTCATTCTTAGAGCAGTCCCAGGCTCCCCTTCCCCCCAGTGCTGGTTCAGGCACGGTGCCTCAGGGCTTTGGGCAAAGAGGTGGTGTCACTCTCACAGGTTGTTACTGGAGCAATGTTTTGCTGCCAATATGAGTAAAGCATGTGCTGCCTCAAAGCCAACCTATGACGCACCAAAGTTCCTTCACTCTGATTTCAGTGTCTCTGGCCAATGGGTGTTGAATGTCAGTACCACATTGCTTAGGGAACCTGGGCAAAGTAATGGGCTTTGAAGGAGGGGAGCCTAGAGGACAAGACTATTTGTCTCTGACCTGTGGGCCTCTGTCTTTGTGGCTTGAGGTTAGTTGTTTTGTTTCCTAAATCTCTTGACTATTGGCACAGGCCTGCAAGCTGGGAAATGGTACAGAGCTGCACAGAATAAACAGTTTCCCCAATTCCCACACTCAACCTAATGTTTTCCCAATCCCCCTTCGGAAGAAAAAGAAAAACAAAGAAAGAAAACAAAAAGCTTTGCTTACACCCAACACTGCCTCCTGCAGCAATGGGCTAGGGCCACAGAAGCCATGCCCCAGCAGTTCACTGAGTGCTGTTCCTGTCAGCATGCCTTCTCCTGGTGTTGTAGTAAAATATAGAAATGTTTAAAAATGCTTAAAGAATGTTAGAAAAGTTATAAAATGTTTGAGTTAACTTTCCTTAAAACTTAAAGTGTAATATTAAAGACACATTCCCCACTGCCTTAACGCATGTGTACCCCAGAGATAAGGATTTGAACTGATGCAGGGTGATTGTCAAGATAAACCCTTGCGTGAGTGACATATTCTTCCTAACCCCCTCACTCAGTTTGAGATTAACATATGTTCATTGATGTAAATCACTGATAGCCACCTGAGCTGCTACAGGTATGGACAAGCTTTAAATATGGACCCCATCTAGCTAATGTTGCTCGTCTGTTGAGACATCACAAAGGCCTGTCCCTTTGTCAGTCTGACAAGTGATGCTCCACACTCCTCTTCCTGCCAGATGATAGAAGAAGGGCCAGTAATCTCTGATTGAGATGTGACCGAGCTCTGGGAGAGGAACGCTGGCCCCCTGCACCCAGACCAGCTCAGCCCAGCTGCAGGACCACAGAGGACAACATCACGGGGATTCCTAATGAAAGCTAGTACCCTCAGCCGCTCAGGAATTTGTGTGAGTAATAAAAAGCTGTGTGACTTGCAACTGCATCTGTTTCATGTGGTGTAATTCCTCTGGCAGTTAATTGAATTATTTTGTGTACGCTTAAAATTTAAATGAAAACTTCTGGTCCCTCTGATCCTAAGCCTACCCCTTGGTCCTGCTGGCATAGAGTAGTCTTTTCCTAGCAACTACTTGAATGTCCCACACTTGCACAATTAAAGTTTATCTCAAGGGACGCTTTAGATAAAAACCTCAGAACCTTTCCTGGAATCTACTTGGGATACCTGGTCCAGTCCCTTTGGCCATCCTTGACTCCCATAGCCTGAAGCCCCTCCAGTCTGCACCAGGATTCCAATCCCTTCTTCCTAATGAATGCCTTCCCAACTCCCAAAGGATTTCCTTTCCTGAAACTGGTTCCCTGATTTTTGTTTTCACTCACACCACTTTCATAAAAGGCCTCTGCCCCATTTTCTTACAAACATTTAAAGAACACATTTTCAGCAAATCTTATTTCAAATACAATTGCCATTATCATTATTAGTAAGTTAGTAATATGAATAAAGAGAAGAGAGAAAAGGGAAGCCAGACATTCTGAGCATGGTCGCCTAGGAAGCGTACCCAGGAAGCTACAGCTTCACACACACAGCATTGCTCCTCCAAGAGGATTCACACTCCTCCCTTCCCCCACCCAGGACTGGACTGTTGTGGGGGAGAACAGGGAGATAGACACATGTACAGTAGAAATAGGAGTGCTAGATCATATGGTACTTCTATTTTTAATTTTTTGAGGGAACCCTACAGTTTTCCATAGCACTTACACCAATTTACAATCCCTCTAACAGTGCACAAAGGCTCCTTTTTCTCTATATCCTCACCAAAACTTGTTTGTTAATTTATTGATGACTAGAGGCTCAATCATGACACTCGGGGGCAGAGAGGGAGGTCCCTCAGCCCAGCCTGTGCCCTTTTGCATTCTGAGAGCCCTCAGGGGATATCTGACTGATGGCTTAGGCCTGCTCGCCTGGAGGAGCAGGCCTAAGCCATCAGTCGGACAGCCTTAGTATTGCTGTGGAGGCAGGAGAGGCTCCCACCACCACTGCTGCACTTGCCAGCCCTCAGCCTGGCTTGTGGCTGAGCGGTGCTCCCCACCCCACCCCTCAGATCACTGTCCCCTCCCTCTGCCAGCTGGCACCCACCATGGCTGGCCTGGCACGGCTGCTCGCTGGTCCCGCGCTGCTCCCCGTCAGCCCCCTCCACCTGCTGACCAGTCATTCTGCCATTCAGTCAATTTGTTTTTGTTTTTTTTTAACATTTAATTTTTAATTGATTTTTTTGCAGTATAACTTATACTTAATAGTAGTACATGTTTTCCTTTCCCCCTCCCCATTATCCTCCCCCCAGCCTCCCCTACCTCCCAGCACATGTCCCCACCCACCTCCCTCCCCGACCCAGTGTCTTTGGGTCTTGGCTCAGTCTCAGTTTCAATGTCCAACTGTTCTGAGTCCGAGTTTCAGTGTCAAATATTTCTTCATGTGTACATGTCAGCAATGGTATCCAGATGGTGGACACATCGTGGCAATACAAGATCCATCCTCTCTGGTTTGGTCCTGGGCTGCCTGCAGCCTTGCACAGCTGCCAACTGCTAGCATGGCAAGGTGTTGTCAGTGTCCCCCATCTCTGGACCATCCTCGTGACTGGAACAGATCCATCCATTCCTCACAGTCGCAGGAACCCACATGGTCTTGGAGTTGTTCTCTAAAAACACACAAACACCTCTTGACCAAAAGTTAACAAAGGGATCCTCTATGCAAAATAGACTTGGGATTCTTTTTATTTTTGCCAAAATGATTTTCCTTTGGCTTATTTTGACAACATGTGTGTTTTTTCATGGGTGTCCTGCAGTTGGTTTTACAAATAGAATTTACTTTTCTGGAGTAAGAATTTTCTAGATGTATTTTACTTACAGGATATTTTTCCTTACATGATATTACCCTACTGCCTCCCCCCCCCCCTTTTTGATTAATGGGGGCTTTTGGAAATTTTATCTTGCAGTCTTGGTAATTTTAAATTTTATTTTATTTTTTATTTTTTATTTTTTTTAAAATATATTTTTATTGATTTTTTTGCAGTATAACTTATAATTAATAGTAGTACATGTTTTCCTTTCCCCCTCCCTCTTATCCTCCCCCCAGCCTCCTCTACCCCCCAGCACATATCCCCACCCTCCCCCCTCCCCACCCCATTGTCTTTCATTCATTGGTTATGCTCATATGCATGCATACAAGTCCTTCAGTTGATCTCCCCCAGCATCCACCTCCCATCCACCCAAGCCTTCCCCCTGTAGCTTGACAGCCTTTTCAATGCCTCCCTGCCTCTATATCAATCACTCTCCCCTGTTTCTTTTCTTCAAAAATATCTTGCCTCTGCATACTAGAAATAAATGTATAAGAACAAAAAATGTTTCAGTCTCAGTTTCAATGTCCAACTGTTCTGAGTCCCAGTTTCAGTGTCAAATAATTCTTTATGTGTACATGTCAGCAATGGTATCCAGATGGTGGACACATCGTGGCAATGCAAGATCCATCTTCTCTGGTTTGGTCCTGGGCTGCCTGCAGACATGTACAGCTGCTGACTGCTAGCATGGCAAGGTGTCGTCAGTGTCCCCCATCTCTGGACCATCCTCGTGACTGGAACAGATCCATCAGTTCCTCACAGTCACAGGAACCCACATGGTCTTGGAGTTGTTCTCTGAAAACACACAAACACATTCTCGACCAAAAATTAACAAAGGGATCCTATATGCAAAATAGACTTGGGATTCTTTTTAATTTTTGCCCAAATGATTTTCCTTTGGCTTATTTTGACACCATGTGTGTTTTTTCATGGGTGTCCTGCAATTGGTTTTACAAATGGAATTTACTTTACTGGAGTAAGCATTTTCTAGATGTATTTTACTTACTCGATATTTTTTTCCTTACATGATATTACCCCACTGTCCCCTCCCCTTTTTTGATTAATGGGGGCTTTTGGAAATTTTATATTGCAGTCTTGGTAATTTTAAATTTTAATTTTTGCACACAAATATGACTGCTTTAGGTTCTTTGGATGTTAGGCAATTTTACAGTGAGATGAACTACTAATAGATATTTTAGTTAATGTTTTAGGAAAAGCTTTTTGTCCAGTACACTAAATTTTTTTTGAGTATTCACTTATTTCACTTGGCCAATTTAAATTAATCTGAAAACTTGATTACTATTTTACTGTCAATTTTAATACTCAAGCAGAAATCTTAGTTTACTCTGTAAATACTAGTGGAAAGGAATATTTGCATTTTTGAGTGGGTTCTGAGCATTCCTGGTAGTAGACTGAATTTAGATATAGAGCAGCTATTGCTGGCTTAGTCTCTGTCTGCCACTTGGGTCCCGGTATGAGTTGTGTGTGAGAGGAGAAGCAGCCATGGGGGTAGGAGACCTCTCTCAGGAGGGGTGAGAATTCAAGCCCCTGCAAGGTTTGTGGATGAGGGTCTGTCCCCCACCTCTGTTGACCTTTTAGTTCTCTCCTGTTGGCCCCTCTGTGACTGTGCCTGTCTTAGGTTGTTCCTTCCCTGAGGAATCTTACCCATCTCTGGCTAACCAGCCACCCTCCGGGGCCAAACAGAGTGATGTGAGGTTCAGTTCTGTCTCCTTTGTAGTCTATGCCCCCATGGCCTCCACGCCCAGCACCTGCCTTGGGGTCCCCTCGCCTGCTGGTGGGGTCCCGGTACTGATCACATATCTCGGGTGACCCAGATTTCTTCTCCAGAGAGGGCCCAGCTCACACCATTGGTTGAGAGACCATTTAGTCAATTTGCATATTAGGCTTTTACTATATAGAATAGCCATTTTGACATGTGTTAGGTGCTATCTCATTGTGGTTTTAATTTGTGTTCTGCTGATGATTACTGATGTTGAGTTTCTTTTCATGTCTGTTGGGCATCTGTATGCTCCCTTTGGCGAAGTGTCTATTTAGGCTTTTTAAAATTGGATTGTTTGTTATTTTTGGTGTTAAGTTGTAAAATGTCCTTGTATATTTTGGATATTAATCTTTATTGGATGTATCGTTGGTGAGTATCTTCTGCCACTCAGTAAGGTTGTCTTTTTGTTTAGTTGATGGTTTTCTTTGCTGTGAAAAAACTGTAGTTTGATGTAGTCGTATTTTCATATATTTTTTCTTTTCTTTCCCTTGACTGAGGAGACATATTTTAAAAATATTGCTAAAAGCAGTATGAAAGAGTTTACTGCTATATTTTCTTCTGAAAGTTTTATTGTTTCAGGTCTCAAATTTATGTCTTTAATCCATTTTGAGTTTACTCTTGTGTATATTGTAAGAAAATGGTCTTGTTTCATTTTTTTGCATGTATCTGTCCAGTTTTCCCAATACCATTTATTAAAGAGTCTGTCTTCACCTCATTGTATATCCTTCCCTTTTATTTGTCATGGATTAATTGACCATGTAGGCATGGGTTTACTACTGGGTTCTGTCTTCTGTTTCATTGATGTGTCTGTTTTTTATACCAGTATCATGCTTTTTAAAAATTATAATACCTTGTAATATAACTTGATATCAGGTAGTGTAGTCCCTTTTTCTCAAGATTGCTTTGCTTACTCAGAGTCTTTGTGGTTTCATATAAATTTTAGGATCATTTGTTTTATTTTTGTTAAAAATGCCATTGGTATTTGGAAAAGGATTTCATTGAATCTATAAGTTGCTTTGAGTAGTATGGACATTGTAATGTTAGTTCTTCTTATTTATAACCATGTTAGAGCCTCCATTTATTTGTGGCTTCAATATTTTCTTCAATGGCTTATAATTTTCCTAGTACAGGTCTTTTACTTCCTTGGTTAAATTTATTCATATATACATATATACATAATTTTGATGCAATTGTAAATTGCATTGTTTTTCTAATTTTTCATTCTGATCATTTGTTATTAGTGTATAAAAATGCAACCAATTTCTAAATATTAATTTTGTATCTTGCTACTCCACTAAATCCATTTATTAGTTCCCATAGTTTTTTGGTGGATTCTTTAGGCTTCACCACATATACTATCATCTAATCTTCAAATAATGACAGTTTTACTTATTCCTTTACAATTTGAATGCCTTTTTTTTTCTTATCTGATTGCTGTGGCTAGGGCTTCCAATATTATATTGAATAAAAGTGGTGAAGGTAGATATCCTTGTCTTATTTCTTTTTAAAAATATATTTTAATCTTTATTGTTCACTTTATTAATTGCATTGTTCCTCCTTCCCCCCCCCCCCCCATAGTTCCCCACCACCCGGTACCCATCCTGCCCTCTGCCTTCACCTCCCCCGCACTGTCCTCTCCCATAGGTGCATGATTTTTCTCCAGTCTCTTGCTGCACCTCTCACACCCCTTTTCTCCCCAAGAATTGTCAGTCCATTCCCTCTCTATGCCCATGATTCTATTATATTCACCAGTTTATCCTGTTCATCAGATTTTTAATTCACTTGATTTTTATATTCATTTGTTGATAGATGTGTATTTGTTGTTCATAATTTTTATTTTTACCTTTTTCTTCTTCCTCTTCTTAAAGAATATCTTTCAGCATTTCATATAATATTGGTTTGGTGGTGATGAATTCCTTTAGCTTTTTCTTAGCTGTGAAGCACTTTATCTGACCTTCAATTCTGAATGATAGCTTTTCTGGGTAGAGTAATCTTGATTGTAGATTCTTGCTATTCATCACTTTGAATATTTCTTGCCACTCCCATGTGGCCTGCATAGTTTCTGTTGAGAAATCCGTTGACAATCGTATGGGTAACTAACTGTTTTTCTCTTGCTGCTTTTAATATTCTCTCTTTGTCTTTTGCTCTTGGCATTTTAATTATGATGTGTCTTGGTGTGGTCCTTGTAGGGTTTCTATATATTGGGGTTTGTTGAGCTTCTTGGACTCCTAAGTCTATTTCTTTCACTAGGTGTGGGAAGTTTTTGGTCACTATTTCTTCAAATAGGTTTTCAGTATCTTGCTCTCTCTCTTTTTCTGGCACCCCTATAATTCGGATGTTGGTATGCTTGAGGTTGACCCAGAGGCCCCTTACACTATCTTCAATTTTTTGGATTTTTTTGGTTTCTTTCTTTTCCAGCTGATTGGATTTTACCTCTTTGTATTTCAAATCTTTAACTTGGTTCTTGTGGTCCTCTAGAGCACTTTTAGGTCTTTGTATAATAGTTTTTATTTCAGCCAGTGTATGCTTAATTTCTAGTTGGTTCTTTTTCATATCCTTGTAGGTCTTGTTCATTTCCTCATAAGTCTTGTTCATTTCCTTGTAGGTCTCGGCCTTTTCTAGGAGCCTCTTGCAAAGCCTTATAACCGTGGTTTTGAACTCTATGTCCAGTAGTTTTTTTCTCTCCATTTCTTTCACATCTGATTTCTTCCCATGTCTCTGCATGGTGGCTGCTTTCCTGAGTTGGTTGATTAGCTTTGTGTGGTAGATGTCCTCTAAGGGACAATGGCTCAGCCTCCCTAGTTATCTGAGGTGGATATGGGTTGCACAGTCTTGTTGAAGTTAAGCCTAGCTTATTGTTGCCAGTAGTAGAAGGGTTTCTCCTTGTCTTATTTCTCTTCTTAAAGTAAAAGCTTTTGGTTTTCCACTATTGAGTAGGGTGTTAGCTGTGAGTTTGTCATATATGGTCTTCATTATGTTGAGGTCTGTTCCCTCTATCCCCACATTGCTGAAAGTTTTTATCATAAATAGATATTGGATTTTTTTCAAATGCTTTTTGGCATCTATTGATATAATCTTATGTTTTTTTTTAAAAAAATCTTATGGCTTTTATCTTTCATTTTGTTTATGTAGCATATCAACCTAATTGATTTGTGGTTATGGTACCAGCCTTCTATCCAACATATGATCAAGTCCAAGTTCTCTTCACTGGCAAACACTGCCCCTTGATCCTCAGATGCAAATATGTATAATGACATAGAAACCTGTGATGTGACCCTTGTGAAGTGAGCATGATGATGGGACCCTTCTTGTAGGGAAGGATGGCTGTGTCCCCTTCTGACCAAAGCACACAGGATAGAAACTGCCCCATAGGTAGCATGGGGCAGTTAAAGGAGTGCTCATCCTGGATGGATCTGAGTCCAGGCTTTGCCATTTAGCTGTGACTCTTTAGCAGCTGCTCTGAGCCTCAGGTATTCATCTGTAGACTGAGGATGGACATGTGGTCAATTTAGGGCTATGGGCTCTGTGAGCACCAAGATGAAGCAAGGCTCTGCTAAGCATTTGTAGAAACCATGAAGGCCCGTGTGATTGCAGCCTTTGATGTTGGCCATGTGGATGTGAAGTAATGCTGTTCAATTAAGCAACTGGATGGGTTTTCTGCTCTAGTAAATGATAGGGCTTCATTTTTCTATTAGAGATGAGTGACCAGCATTTCCCTGCACCAGTGGTTGGCAAACTCATTAGTCAACAGAGCGGCAAACCGTGGTTCACAAGCTGCATTTTGCCGATGACTGCCCTGGACTGACACTGGAACCTTTGCCCCATGGAGGAGCCAGAAAAGGCATGTCTTGGAGCCCAGCCTGGAAATGAGCTTCTTTCTCCTGGGAGGAGTGTGATGCCAATTGTGCTCAGCCAGGAGGAAGGGTGGGGCTTGGAGGAAACCCGAGTGGTTGGGCCCATATCCTCCCCCATCTTTGCTGGTTTCACTGGTGCCAGAGGCAACTGCTTCTGTGTCCATTAAATCTATGCTCCCAGGGTCAGCAATGCCTCCCAGGTCTTATCAGTGATGAGTGACACTGGGAGACAGACTGTGACAGAGGATGGTGAATTGTGTGAAAGAATAGGATGGAAATGTTTGGTATAGGCTGCCAGGGCTGAAGGCTCAAATTAATTTTCCCAAGTTGTTCTTGTTATTAATGGCAAATGCAGCGTGGCATGCATGAGGATGTGCACTCCTGGGTACTTTAACCTGTGGCCTTTTCCTCAGCAAGCCCTAGCTAGGACAGTCAGAGTCACCATGAATTGAGTACTTAATATGTTTAGCACTTTCTATGCATTTTCAATGGTGTCTCTATTTTAAGGTGGTGATCTACCTTGTAATCCCAGCTTTTCTTTGAGCTTTCTCTTATTGCTCACACGAAAATAAAGCCACTTTCTTGGCATATGGTTATTTTCAGATTCTCCCTTCCATGAGGAATTGGTGAATTAAAGACAGATCTTAACAGTTACCAGAAATAATGCAATGGAAGGGCAGCTAGGAAAGGCATTACAGTTATAGGAACTGGTTTGCAGAGGCTCCAAAATCCCAAACAGCAGTGGGAGGAGGCCCGTCCTTACTTGATCCAGAGTGGACTCCTTGTGTTATATTGTATACTATGGAAGTTATGGTGTTTCAAAGCAGAAAGAGAGTGTTGAACTCTCCCAGGTACAGCATCAGAACATGATGTCAGTGCTGTTTAAGGACAGCTCTGGTCCATCTTGGCATGCTGGAGCCCCCATGGACCAGCTCATGGAGAAGCAGTTGTTCACCTTTTAGGATTCTTGTGAGCCAGTGGTTAAGGGAAAGGATCCCCAAGTGCATAGGTAGTTAACAACAGCCATTAAAAAATAAATTAGTCTTAGCTGGTTTGGCTCAGTGTGTAGAAGGCCTGTGGACTGCAGGGTCTCAAGTTTGATTCCAGTCAGGGGCACATGCCTGGGTTGCAGGCTCAGTCCACAGCAGGTGGTGTGCAGGAGGCAGCTGATCCGCGTTTCTCTCTCATTATTGATGTTTCTATCTTTCCCACTTTAATTTTACTATTTTTGTCTATGTGGCCAGAATACTATATAGTGGTGGCTTCTGCATATCTCTTCCTTACTGTGTTCAGTGCTTTCACTTTGGTAACCTGGCCACAGTGGGAGTATTTACACCACAGAAATCAGCAAACCCTACAAATTGGGATTTTATTTTTTGTTTTCTGGTGTGCCAGTTTTCAACATTTATCAGCACCATTGCCTCCACTCCAAGACTATGCATCAGGATGTCTATGAATGGGCCTGTACTTTGGTCAAACCCATTAGGAAGAAAAAAATAAAATGGAGAGGTGCTCCTAATTGAGTGGTAAAGGTGTAAGAAATGTTTTCTCCACAGATGGTGGAAATGTAAACAGATGCAACTTATCTGGATGATGAGTTAGTAATATCTACAGTCATGTGCAATACCAATGGCCATATAGTTTGACCCAGTGAATTTCATTCTAAGAATTTATCATAAGAAATAACAAGTGAACTACAAGACTGTGCAACCCATAAAGGGCTGTACCAAGAGTATCCACCTCAGGTAACTAGGGAGACTGAGCCACTGTCCCCTAGAGGACATCTACCACACAAAGCTACTAGACCAACTCAGAGAAGCAGCCAAAATGCAGAGACATGGAAAAAATCACATTTGAAAGAAATGGAGGAAAAAAAACAACTGGACATAGAATTCAAAACCACAGTTATAAGGTTTTTCAAGAGGCTCCTAGAAAAGGCCAATAAATTTAAAGAGACCCTCGAGGATATGAGCGAGACCCTTGAGGATATGAAAAAGGACCAATAGAAATTAAACATACACTGACTGAAATAAAAAATATTATACAGAGACCTAAAAGCAGTCTAGAGGATCACAAGAATCAAGTCAAAGATTTGAAATACAAAGAAGCAAAATCCACTCAGCCGGAAAAGCAAGAAGCAAAAAAAATCCAAAAAATTGAAGATAGTGTAAGGAGACTCTGGGACAACCTCAAGCATACCAACATCTGAATTATGGGTGCCAGAAAAAGAGAGAGCAAGATACTGAAAACCTATTTGAAGAAATAGTGACCAAAAACTTCCCCCAACTGGTGAAAGACATTGACTTAGAAGCCCAGAAGCGCACAGAACCTCAAACAAGAGGAATCCAAAGAGGACCACACCAAGGCACATCAAAATTAAAATGCCAAGAGCAAAAGACAAAGAGAGAATATTAAAAACAGCAAGAGAAAAACACTTAGTTACCTAAAAGGGAGCACCCATACTATTGTCAGCAGATTTCTCAACAGAAACTATGCAGGCCAGACTGGAGTGGCAAGAAATATTCAAAGTGATGAATAACAAGAACCTACAACGAAGATTACTCTACCAGCAAAGCTATCATTCAGAATTGAGGGGCTGATAAAGTGCTTCGCAGATGAGAAAAAGCTAAAGGAGTTCATCACCGCCAAACCAATATTACATGAAATGCTGAAAGGTATTCTTTAAGAAGAGGAAGAAGAAAAAAAAGGTAAAAATAAAAATTATGAACAACAAAATACACATCTATCAACAAGTGAATCTAAAAATCAAGTTAATTAGAGATCCAATGAACAGCTTAAACTGGTGAATATAATAGAATCAGGGGCATAGAGAGAGAATGGACTGACAATTCTTGGGGGGAAAGGTGTGTGGGAGGTATAGGAAGAGAATGAACAAAAATCATGCACCTATGGGAGAGGACAGTGTGGGGGAGGTGAGGGCATAGGGTGGGATGGGTAATAGGTGGAGGGGAGATATGGGGGGGAAAAAGAGGAACACTGTAATTAATAATCTGAACAATAAAGATTTGTTAAATTAAAAAAAAGAAATAAGTGATCCATGATATGTGCATACTAATGTTGATGATGATGATTAAAATATTAAAAACAGAACTGACATGTATTGGATTGGCTGTTTAATACATTTTACACTATGTACAGGAGGGAGTCTATGATGGTGATGCAGAGCTGTACATTCCAGAAGGATGAGAAGATAGGATAATCCAAAGCCAATAACATGGATGATGAGAACAAACTTTAATTCTTATATGTGGGAAAACTATGTTGGGTCTGAAATTCTGACGAATTTATGAGAGAGAAATCAGAGAGGAAGCCACAGCCCCACACTTTCTGAAAGGTAAAGCCTCAGGAGTAGGATTTGTTGGAGGTTCCCAGCTCAGGGGTGCGAGAAGCTGGTCCAAGCCCAATCTCCTTCAGGGAGTTTTATGTGGAAACTGCATCGGAAAGCCCCAGCTGGCGAGCCCCTTCCTCAATGAGATACTATCTGTGTGGTGAGGGACAGAGCAACAGGCACCCTACATCCAGAAGGGAGGAGAGGGAAGAAGGCAGCTGTTCTTATCTCAACTACATCCGGCACCTGCAGTGCAGCTCCTGCTTTAGGCTAAAGTCAGCACAACAGCTGAAGAGAAAGGATACCCAAGTGCATAGGTGAGCACATTGGCCCCATGAAAGAAAGGCATTGGGCTCAACCAACAGAAATGACACTTGAGGAAAAAGAGCAAATACAACGTGATTTTGGCATGCGTGCACACGATACAACATAATGATGGCATTGGTGAAAGTAGCTTTTCAAATACGTGGGAAATTTTGGTATATTCAATAATGATACTTCAATTCAATTACAATATTTAGATATACTTTGGGGAAAATTCAATCCTTCTTATATCTTATATTTTAATATTTGTGCGATGTATTTTTGAGAAAGAAATAAGCATAAAAATCAATCTTATTTGGAATGCATATAACATAGATATAAATAAAGTAAATCCATAAAATTATTATGAAAAAAGTGGAAAGTTTAGATTACATAAAAATAAATAAAATTTCTTTATGATTAAAGGCATTATAAGCAAAGTTGTAAGACATTATTTTCCTAGTTTTTTACATTTTATATGATACCTACATGATAAACACATTTAATACAGACTATTAAAAAACGTTCAAAAATTATTTTACTCCCAGCTGGGTGGCTCAGTTGGTTGGAGCATTGTCTCAGACACCAAAAAGGTTGGAGGTTCATTCCCTGGTTGGGATGTGTAAAGGAGGCAGCTGATTGATGTTTCTCTCTCACATTGATTTTTTTTTCTCTCTCTCCCTCTTTCCTCTCTAAAATGAATGAAATATCTTCAGCTTAAAAAAATCATTAAAATATGTTAATTTGTATCCCTAGGATCTAATTAGTAGCATTGAGCATTTTTTTGTATGTCTCTTGGCCTTCTGTATGTCCCCTTTGGAGAAGTGTCTATTTAGATCATTTACTCATTTTTAATTGGATTGTTATCTTCCTTTTGTTAAGTTGAATGAGTTCCTTATATATTTTGGAAATTAACCCCTATTGGATGTATCATTGCCAAATACCTTCTCCCATACAGTGGGCTCCCTTTTCTTTTTTTGTGTATGTGGGCTCCCTTTTTATTTTGATGGTTTCTTTTGCTGTGCAGAAGAAGCTTTTTATTTCGATGTAGTCCCATTTGTTTATTTTCTCCTTGGTTTCCTTTGCCCTAGGAGATGTATCCATAAACATATTGCTACAAGAGATGTCTGAGATTTTGGTGACTATGGTTTCTTATAAATTTTTGTTTGTTTCATGGCTTACATTTAAGTCTTTTATCCATTTTTAGTTTATTATTGTATATACTGTAAGTTGGTGGTGTACTTTCATTTTTTTTGCATGTAACTGTCCAAACCTGGATAGTGTTATGCTAGGCGAAATAAGCTAGTTAGAGAAATACAAGTACCACATGATGTTACTCATATGTGGAATCTAAAAAACAAAATAAATTGATGAACAAAATAGATCTGGAGACATAAAAGTGTGGAACAGACTGACAAATCTCAGAGGGAAGACAAGGGTGGGTGGGGAGAGATTAACCTGGTGAACTTATACACATATATGCATAGCCCATGGCCACAGACACTAACGTGGTGAAAACCTGGGAGGAGCAAGTGTGGGGTGGAGGGAGTCAATGGGAAAAAAAGGGGGAGGAATCTGTAATACTTTCAACAATAAAATTTAAAAAAATGATTTTAAAGGCTAACAACATAGGGGCCAGGATATGTCTGAGTATTCACAGTAGAGGAAACTCACCAGCCAATGTAAACATCACTGGTGTTCAGGGAAATTCAAAGTAAGGCCACCATGAGATAATAAGTTTCACCTCTTGGTCTGGGAAATAGTAAATGGATGATGATTCCACATGTTAGCAGGTGTGGGAAAACAGCTGTCCAATTTGGGAAGAACAAATCAGTACAGCTATTTTGAGAAAATTTTGATGTATTTATTAAAGTAGAGAATGCACACAATCTTTGACTCACAGTTATATTTCTCCTTATCCACTCTGGAGAAACCAGAGCATGCCAGAGGCCTCAGGAATATATCCATTGCAGTAATGTTTACTAGAAAGAAATCAAGGACAATGGGGCATAAGTGAGGCCCATGGGGTGGGGGGGGACTCTGCTCATTTTCATGTTGCTTGAGTCTTTTGTAATATATTCAGGTGCCGATTAAGAAATAAATTATAAATTGCTAGGTGTGAAAGATAGATTACAGAATGAATTTATTTTTGTAAAAAACTTATTCATTTTATATCTTTTTAAAAATACAAAGACAGGTTTTCTCTATAATATGTGCAAGGTGCTAGGACAAGACAATGCACATTTTCAATGTACATTATTGCTCAGGGACTGTAAGCATCCTGGTTGATTGCAGAGCACTGTGAGCCAGAGGTGTTGCAGAGTTCTGGGCTCAGTGAGGGAAAGGCCAAGGCAGGGCACCAGAGAGGGGTGCTCCAGGGACACTGGGGGTTGTGGATATCCAGACCCAGGTTCTCTGCCTGAAGCTGCCCTACTTCCTCAGAGGTTAGGGCTTCCTCTTCACTCCTTCATTTGGGGTCTGTGTGGGGATCACCTGCCTGTGCATTACACAGACTCTCCCTCACCCCCCACACCAGGTTCTGCCAAGGTTGGTTCTCTTGAGGGGTTGAAAATGCAGTAAAACCAAAATTCAGGCTGGATAATTCCTGAGGTTGGTAAGGACCCTGGCAAACAAACACCTGGCTGTATCCACCCCGGTTGGTGGCTCCCTGTGAGAGGGTTTGAAGCGGGTTGCCACCACCACCTCATTCACTCAGCCCTGTACCTCCCGGGGTTGTTGCTGAAAGCTTGGAAGCTCTATCTGCCAAGGCCTCTCAGCAGGAATCAAACATAGGAGAACTGGACAAGGTGTTTAAAAGTCACAACCTGTGATGAGGAGGACCTTGTCCCAAGATGACTATATCATTTGCTGAAAAGTCTGGCCAAAGGCTTATGGGGAGTTCCAACAACCCAAAGGAAACCCAAGACCCCAGATCTGCTGTGATTCCAAGCAATTTCCACTTTTTTGAAACGTGAGCCTTCACTGAGTGTCCACAGCTGGCCAGACAGATGTGGCATTCACACTCCCCAAGAGGCAGGAAACATGGCGTAAGTGGTCTCGGGATGAAGCACAGTCCTCTGAACTCCCGCATCCCAGAGATCAGAAACTACCACTAGAGTGTATAACAAAAGGACACATTGTTTTGGGTCTTGGACAGAATTCTAAGTGTTATGACTTCAGAAGACAGCTGAATCCTCTAGGGGCTTTACACAGATGTGTTAGAAATAGGGGTGCTAGGACAAGACATCTGCTTTTGTTTCCAGGACCAAGGAGATTTCCTGAACACCAGAGCCATGCCCCAGGAGTGTGATCGGGAACAGAGGCTGACCTCTTACCAAGTGAACCACCACGGGTCTTCCTGCACCACGAGAAGCAATCAGTGAAACTCAGAGGCTAACTAAATCTAATCTAATCTTTTTTTTTTAAATCCTCACCGGAGGATATTTTTCCATTGAATTTTCGAAAGAGTGAAAGAGAGAGGGAAAGACAGAGAGAAATATCGATGTAAGAGAAACACATTGATTGGTTGCCTCCTGCAACCAAGGCATATGACCTTGACCAGAATTGAACCCAGGACCCTTTGGTCTACAGGCCAATGCTCTATACATTGAGCCAAACCAACTAGGGCTAAAACTATTTAGAGAAGATTTTTCAAGTATTAATGCAAATTATGAACAAATGTTGTGGCTAAAGAAAAGGTGTATATGTGTTCCAGTGAGCGTGAGCTGTGTGCTTAGAGTTGCTGATTTATACCCAGCCACGGCCAGCCCTGGAGATAGCAATCACAAATTCAGCAAATTCTTCTGAAAAACACAGCGTTGGACCAGAATGTCCTGTGAGGTAGACCAGAGGCCATTTCCATGGTGCTTTGCCAGAAGATGGAGCCCAAAATTTCAGACCAAATTTAAGGCCCTGACCCTGGGACTGATTTTGCAAACTACAACCGAAGCTCTGGAAAAGTGGATGGAGAGGCAGGAGGGGAAGCATGGGTTGGCAGAAGTAACATGTTTCTGTGCAGGGCCTAAGTGGCCAGGGATGATTTCCAAGACCAAACCCTTCCTATAATCCTGAGTGAAAACTCAGCCCAGCCTCAAGCTGCAATGCAGACCTACCAAGTGGCCCAGGTCCACTTGCATTCGGCATGTGGCTATTGTGCACTGATCATGTTGTTATACAGGGAGCCGCCTCTGCAGCCTGTTCCCTGTTCCCATTCCATTCTCCTCAATGGAAAGACTACACACATGTCTTTCTTACATTAGTCTCTTAGAAAATATTTGTGTCCTCCACTTGTTATAGAGCAGTGTCCCCAAAACAAGAACAAACAGATATAAGAGCATGGTGTTGTGACACAGGCCAGAACTTGAGAGGGATCCAAGCAAGTGTCTCAAGAACTCTGTCTCTTATCTGTAAGATGGGATTGCAAACCTCATTTCTGAGGTTGTGTGTGGTGACTGCAAGTGATGAATGCAAACCTTATAAAACTGTGCTATTGTTGGTATTAATTATTAGAGGCCTGGTGCATGGATTCCAGCACCGGTGGGATTCCTTGGCATAGCCTGTGGGGATTGGGCCAAAACCAGCAGTCCGACACCACCTGCTGCTCCTGCTCATCCTGGACCCCGCTGTGCCTGGTGCCACTTCTGCTCAGTACTCTTGCTGCCACTTAACTGCAGTCTCTGGGCTGTGGTGACTAGCCATGAGTCTAGCGTCTGGTGCCTGTTGATCAGCTGAGGGAGCACATTGACCACCAGGAGGCAGTTCCTGTATCGAGCATCTGCCCCCGATGGTCAGTGCTCGTCATAGAGACTGGTCAACCAATCTTTCAGGTGTTCAGTCAATTAGACTTTTATATATATACTAGAGATCTGGTGCACAAAATTTGTGCACAGGTAGGGTCCCTAGGCCTGGCCAGTGGTCAGGGTTGGTCTGTGGATGACTGGGGGGGCAATCAAGGAGGCCCCCACTGGCACTCACTTGGCTGGCCTGGTGCCACCCACTTGTTGGCCGTGCTTTACACCACTGCCACTGGTCACTTCCCTCTGTGGGGCGATCTGCGGGCTCCCACTGGCACCCACCTTGGCTGGCCTGGGACCTGAGGGCTGGGGGCACTCCTGCATTAAGCATCTGCCTCCTGGTGGTCAGTAGCATCATAACAACTGGTTGTTCTGATGGTTGTTTCATTGTTGTTTGGTCAATTTGCATATTTGGCTTTTATTATATGGGATAGATTATAGACATTCTTATTTATAAAACTGTTGTACAGATGTCATCATCCTTCATTTGATGAATTCAACAGCTGTCAGGATTTGTGCAGCAATGCTGGGACTCCATACAGACAAGGTAGTTCATGGCCATTCAGCAGACTCAGTCAGATTATCTTATTTATGACCAGGGAGGAAAGGCTAGGACAGAGAGGGACAGCTCTATACTATAGGACTTGTAGGCATCTCCTAGGACATAAGGTTGACCATTGAGGGATCCATGGGCAAAGGAGATGTTTTGCCAACTCTGGCCAGCAGGGACCAGAAGTGTTCGGACATTCAGAAAACTTAATCACCCACCCTCCGTCCCAAGAGCCATCTTGGTGCCAGTCCCTAAACTGGACACCAGGGGCAGGTGCTGGGTCTGTCCTCTGAGCTGGTGTGTTTGGGTTAAACAAGTGATTTGTACTAGAGGTGATGCTAGGAAGCATAGGTAAGGGTGAGGAGGTTAAGGGGGGAGGGTAAGTGCTTGTATGGATGTCTAGAGCTCAGTCCTGTAAGATTTCAAGAATCAGTGCATGTGTGTATACATACACAGAGACACAAACACATTCATATTCAGATAGACACAAACACAGACACACACACACACACACACACACACACACACACACACACCTCAGCAATGTCCCTCCCTAGGGCCAAAGAGACTCAGGATTTTACACCACTCACAGTGGCTGGGTGAGGGTTGCTGCTGAGTGATTTACAAGCGCCTCTGGTCTGTTGGATGTGAACTTGTGAGCATGCATCCACACACCTGGACTTCTGGAAGAAAGCTGTCAGCATAGAATTTCAATCAGGGATACTGGAAGAGGACAAGGGCCAAGTGAACGGGAGAGAAGGTGATGCTGGCAGCTTTTGCTGCACTCAGATGGGCTGCAGGAAGAGATGAGTACCACAGAGAGTGCAGAGGTTAGAAGAGACTGACTGTCAGAGGGGCAAGGGAGTGTCCCAGGGTGTGGTGGCTCAATGGAGAGGGAGGAAGAGGAGGGAGGAGCCTGGTAAGGCAACAACAGTAACAAACATCATGAGTGAGGACAAGGGCGTTCTAATTTTTCCTGAGTTTTTAGAACTGTGTTAGAGTCCCACCCATGTTTAAGATCTCCTGTCTCAATGGAGCCTGGAGGACAGGGAGGGAGAGGCCATGCAGAGCCCGGGAAAAAGCTGTTGTCCTGGCAGGCTCATGGTTTGGACTTGGGGCTGAGAGAGAGGGAACATGGGTTGTTGGGAACTACCTAGAAGTGAGAAAAGACGGGCCTTGGAGCTGACTGGAGGTAAGAGAAGGTGTCGAGGGTGTCGTGGAGACCCACTTTCATTGTAAGGAGACACTCAACTCAGCATCACTTCCATTTCACCTCCCTTCCTGTGGGCTTGGCTCTGCCCATAGCCACAGGCTTCCTGATCCCTGTGGTGGCTGTGGTCCTCTGGGTGTGGGATGCATTACACCTTTTTTAGGGCATCACCTATGAGCCCCAGCCCTGTGTAGAGCACTTGTTTATTGCTTCACCATGGCTGAAAACGCCATGAGGCTTAAAAGTCTTATTTTTGAAAGCTGCGAACAAGACATATAGTCTAAATAGGCAAAGCCAAATTTCAGCAATAACAAACACACAAAAGGATGAGAATTTTAACTTCCATGGAAATGCATTCCAAAAGAGACAATCACTGGGGTGCCGGGCATTCTTTTCGATCTCAAGAGAGAGCCTCGTGTCCTGTCGTTATTTCCACTGTCAACACAGATTGCCTTGGTTGTATATAAATGTAACATAAAGGTCCTTTGATGATGTGGTTCCCCTGTACCTCTGCTGCTGGGAACATTGTGCTGTATTTTCACAAAAGTGTCGTGGTGCTGCAAGAGAGAAAATGAAAGCCAAGCAGCTTCTAGGAGGGAGCCCTTGGTCTTTTGGGGAGGAAAACCCCCTGTCTTCCTCTATATGGGGTCATAAGGTCCAGGTCATAAGTGATATGTGAGAGGAGGACAGAGGATTAGAGGGAAGTGCCATGTGGACATGTGGGAGAAAATTGCTCAGGCAGAGGGAATAGCAGGTGCAAAGGCCCCGAGGCAGGGAGAACATCTGGATGGGGATACTTTTGTCTCCTTGATTAAGAGTAGAGACAGCATGCTAATTAAAACAATAAGACACAATTTCATTCATGGCCAAGTGACAAAAATTAAGAGTTCAAGAATCCAAGGCTTAGAAAATGTATGTGGAATTGGGAGTTCTCAGGCACTACCTACGGGAGTAGAAATGGGCGTGGCAGAAAGGCAGTGGCAGGGAGAGCAGGCAGAAGGTGACTGCAGCTATGCAGGTGAGAACCAGGGCTGTAGCAGCAGGGGTAGTGAACACAGCACTCTAGGGCCTCCACCATTGACCTTGGTTGTAGCTCCCCATGACTGCTCCAGCTGGGCCAGAGGCTTCACGGACCCCACACTCATGCTAATCCCCATGTGGCTGCCTGCTGATCTAATCTTAATCATCTCCCATGATGGAGCATGAACTCAGCACAGAGGGGACAGGAGGGGAAGGGAGGTGGGTGCAGGCTTGCTTATGTGTGCGCGCGCGCGCACACACACACACACACACACACACACACACATACACGCAATGTGTGAGTGTGTGTGTGTGTGACTAAGCTTGGCACACATGGTACCCAGGGTCATGGGGCATAACAGCAGCTTCTAGTCACTCTGGCCTGGACATAGACTTTCTTTTTTCTTTCTTTCTTTCTTTCTTTCTTTCTTTCTTTCTTTCTTTCTTTCTTTCTTTCTTTCTTTCTTTCTTCCTTCCTTCCTTTCTTCCTTTCTTTCTTTCTTTCTTTCTTTCTCTCTCTCTCTCTTTCTTTCTTTCTTTCTTTCTTTCTTTCTTTCTTTCTTTCTTTCTTTCTTTTGATATCTACTGCGCTCCTCTTTATTTATTTTTTTATTTACAATATAACTTATATTTAATAGTAGTACATATGTTTTCCTTCTCCCCCCCAATATCCTCCCCCCAGTCTCCCTTACCCCCCATCACATGTCCCCACCCGCCCCAGTGTCTTTCATTCATTGGTTATGCTCATATGCATGCATACAAGTCCTTCAGTTGATCTCCCCCAGCATCCGCCTCCCATCCACTCCAGCCTTCCTCCTGTAGCTTGACAGCCTGTTCCAGGCCACTCTGCCTCTATATCAATCACTTCCCCCTGTTTCTTTTCTTCAAAAATATCTTGCCTCTGCATACTAGAAACAAAGGCATAACAGCAAAAAAATCTTTGAGTGTCAGTTTCAATGTCCAACTGTTCTGAGTCCCAGTTTCAATGTCAAATAGTTCTTCATGTGTACATGTCAGCAATGGTATCCAGATGGTGGACACATCGTGGCAATACAAGATCCATCCTCTCTGGTATGGCCCTGGGCCGCTTGCAGCCATGCACAGCTGCCGACTGCTAGCATGGCAAGGTGTCGTCAGCGTCTCCCATCTCTGGACCATCCTCGTGGCTGGAACAGACCTGTCAGTTCCTCACTGTCTCAGAACCCACATGGTTTTGGAGTTGTTCTCTAAAAACACACAAATACCTCTTGACCAAAAGTTAACAAAGGGATCCTCTCTGCAAAATAGACTTGGGATTCTTTTTATTTTTGCCTAAATGATTTTCCTTTGGCTTATTTTGACACCATGTGTGTTTTTTCATGGGTGTCCTGCAGTTGGTTTTAGAAATGGAATTTACTTTTCTGGAGTAAGAATTTTCTACATGTATTTCACTTATAGCATATTTTTCCTTACATGATATTACCCCACTGCTGGACATAGACTTTCAAATGTTCTGTTGGCCCATGGACCCGAGAAGGGGTGGAGAAATACTTTGGAAAGCAGCAGTGGAACAGACATTGTAGAACTCTGGGTGGAGGTAGGAGAGCACTGACACATTCCTTAGTAAGAATCCTGGAACTGTTCCATGGAAGTGAGAATGACACAGAGTTTGAGACCAGATCGCTGGTGCCCAGTGCTGAGTTTACCTGTCCAACCGGGTAGTCTCAGCAAGTTCCTTATTGTGTCTGTGCCCCAGTTTCCTTCTCTGAATGAGGGGGACTATACAGCACCTGCCTCATAGCTTGCAGGAAAGATCAACACAAAGCTCCTTGGTGTGCCAAGAAGAGGCACCCATGTCAGCTGTTATCGCTGTTGGAATTTGATGTTTCAGCTCTAGCTCCTGTACCCATTGGAGAGTGAAAAATTAACCTAACCTTGGAGAGTAGATGGTTTCTGAGGGGAAAAATCTACATTTCTTCCTATCCCACTTTCCTCTTCTCTCTTTATGAGCTACTTCTCCTCGTGCTCTTGGATCTTGTGTTAACACTTTGTAGTTTTAATTTCAATGATCTTTGTGGGCATTTAGATCAGGGGTTAGAGAACTATGAGCCTTGGTTCAAATATGGCCAGCCACCTGGTTTTACAAAGCATGTTGTTACATTTTTAGAGAGTTGGGGGTGAAAAATCAAAAGAATATGAACCTTGCATGACACAAAAATTATGAGAGTCAGAGGTCAGTGTCCATAAGTAAAGTTTTGAAACATAGCAGCACCCTTCATTTATGTTTTGCCCAGGTCTGCTTTCCAGCCACAAAAGCAGGGCTGACTAGTTGTAACAGAGACCAAATAGCACACAAAGCCTGACATCTATCATCTGCTTTTTTTTTTTTTTTTTTTTTTTTGCCAACTGTGGTTTAGAATGAATTGTCCAGCAAGAACATCAGGTCAACCCTGAGGGTCAAGAAGGGTGTGGGTCAGCCCCCCCCCCCCCCGTACCTATTTCACTCTCAGGAGACTTCTGCTTCTGCAATCACTCAGACATTTCTTTCCTGCAGCAGATGTGAAAGCAAATCTCAAAGCTGAGAACGAGTAGTGCTTTTAAAAAGCTTGGGAGGAGAAGCATGAGATCAGGCACCTGGGTGGTGGCCGCTCTTGGCCCGGAGATTCTTGGTATGACAGACCAATGCCATCTCTCCACCCTCTTCAGCCCACTGCAGATGTTTAGCCAGAGACTGCACAGAATACCATGAGCAAAGCTTAGGCCAGGGAGAGCTTCCTGACAAACAGGATGGCCCCACACACCTTGAGTTCCTCATGATTCCATTTTCAGACATTTCCCTAACGACTTTCACAAAGGCCACAAGACAAGACAAAGCACATGGGTTGTTCCTCTTGAATACCTGAATATACTTGGCAGATAATTTCTGTATAATTTCCCTGGGGCTGGGAGACTGAAAAAAGAGGCTGACAACTCCACCACTACTTAATTGAGTTTATTAAGGGAATTTATGTTATATACAAGGCACATCTTGGGTGGTAGCAAACTGGCATTGATATCTTATACCCCACATGGCAGATGTGAAGGAGTTCTATAAGACAAGGCAAGATGGATAGAAGTTTCGGGGCACAACTCACCCCAGATAAGGGGTGAAATGTCTTACACATTTGCCCAGGGCAGGGTGAGGGCCAGTTCCAGGAATTAGCATACCTTGGGCACAGGGCAGAGGTCAGACTGTCTTTGAGGAGATTTTTTTTTTCTGTTCTGGCCTGAATCTAGCTGGATCTAGCAGGAAGGTCTGGCAGTGGTTATGTCATGGAACAGCCTGTCTTCCACGCCAATATTCTGCCTGCCTTCTGTGAGCAATGTCTTCAGACTATTATAACTAGTCAAGAGCTAATGAACATATGTGCACAAATGCTATAAACTCTTTAATAATCTGCACATTAGATGTTAGAAGATGCTTGTTCACCTAGGGGCTTGCTTAGGGTGTTGTTCAGTAGTGTTATTTTAATGCTAATTTTATTTATTCACTTTTTAATGTTATAAAGTATTTCAAACATTACTGAAAAGTAGATCAAGCCCTGGCCAGTGAGGCTCAGTTCACTGGGCATTGTCCCATGTACCAAAAAGTAGCTGGTTTGATTCTTGGTCAGGGCACATGCCCAGGATGCAGGCTTTATCCCATGTGGGGGGCATGCAGGAGGTAGCGAATCAATGCTCTGCTCTCACATCGATGTTTCTCTCTCCCTCTCTCTTCCTTTTCCCCTAAAAATCAATTAAAAATCTTAAAAAGAGGGGGGTTCTATGGAAAGTAATCTCTCAGGATTATCTGATTATAAATTCCTAACTGGGCATGGTGGGTAGTCATAATCACCCCCCAGAAATATGACTTTGTTTGTACAATATTTATCTTTGTCTTAAGCAAACCTTGTTTATTATTTCTGTGCATCTAGGTTAACACACTTTTGAAATAAGCCTTAACCACCCTGAAGAAAGCACATGATTTTATTAACTATCCTTTAATCCAATCCCCACTTTGCTTTCTCTCACCTTCATGTAACCTTCCTTTTATTCCTTCATTAATTTTAAAGGCATAAAAGAAGCTGAAAACCATTATTCGTGGGAGCATTTGCAAACATGCTGCCCTGACTATGTCATCAGTTTGGCACAAATAAATTTTTATAAAAATTCTCTGCATTCTTACATTAACATTGTGCAACCATCTTCACCACCCATCTCCAGAAATTTTTAATCTTCCCAATCTGAAACTCTGATCCCATCAAACAGTAACTCTACATTTTACCCTTTCCTCAACACCATTCATTTTTTAAAGATTGATCTTCATAAAATATGCATAAAACTACCAAGTTTTGTACAGCAAAGAAACCATTAACAAAATGAAAAGATAACCTACTGAATGGCTTTATATATTCACCAATGATATATCCAATAAAGGGTCCATATTCAAAATATATAAAGAACTGACACAACTTAACGCTCAAAAGACAATCTGATTCAAAAATGAGCAGAAGACCTAAATAGACATTTCTCCAGAGGAAGTACTTAGGACAGAAGCGGGGGTGGGGGTGGGGGTGGGGGTGGGGGGGGGGAGCTTATGCGTTGTTGTTTTGGCTCTCTAGAAACGTTATAGGAAAGAAGTGAGTCAGGGTGAGCTGCTCTTAGCTCACTGGGAAGTGAAAGTCATAGTGACAGAGTGAGCCTGGGTCTGCTTTAGTTCGCTGAAAGTCAGAGAAAAGGGGGCGTTGGAGATAGGTTCAGCGGGTAAGCCTGGGACACGCTGTTGTTCGTTTTTCTCGTGGTTGTAAGTTTTGAGGGGACTTTTAGAATTCAGGAGAAAGAAAGCAAAAAAGTCTGTGTATGAGAAGAGGCACGGGCATGTTCCAGAGAGAGCCTGAGCTGGCATTCTTGGTCTTGAGGGTTTATCCAGCTTCTGCAAGTGGGAATCCTAGGGGAGGTCCCAGGGCAGGGTCTTAATAGAATCGTGATTAGTTTTCCTTCAATAGGCCGAGTCATCAAAATGAGTGTACAGGGAAGTTTGGATTATTCTCTGGTCAGCTTCACTGTTTTACTTTTGTCTTGGGGGGTCTGCCTCCAATCAGTTTTTTAGTTATTTGCTCCCCTGATTTTATCTGTCCTTGGATTTGGCTGGCACAAATGGCATTAGTTGGGTCTCTGTTGCCTATCTTCCTGACCAGGGTGATTCAAGCTATAGTATTCATTGGTGTCACAGGAGAGGTATAAACCATTTGTTCTCAAGTGTCCTTGGTTAGAGAAGATAAGGTCTTTGATAGCCGGCTGTAAATTGGTTAAATTGTTTGGCCTTGTTTAACTAACTTTTCTCAGTTTCTCCATTCCACTTGCCAAGAAATTTTTCTAACTTTTCCCAAACCCTAACTCTGACCCTAAAAACAAAATAAATAAACATGGAAAATAGAAACAAACTCATAGATACAGAGAAAAGATTGACGGTTGCCAGATGGGAGGGAGGTTGGTGAACTGGCTGAAAAAGGTGAAGAAGGTATTAAGGAGTACAAATTAGCCCTTACCGGTGTGGTTCAGTTGGTTGAGTGCTGTCCCATGCACCAAAAGGGGGCTGGTTTGATTCCTGGTTGGGGCACATGCCTGGATTGTGGGCCCAATCCTTAATAGGGGGTGTGCAGGAGGAGCCAATCTATATTTCTCTCACACATTGATGTTCTTCTCTCTCTCCCCCTCTCTTCTTCTCTAAAATCAATAAAAAACATAAAAATTTATAAAGAAGCACAGATTAACAGCTACAAAATAGTTATGGTGATTTAATGTACAGCTTAGGGAATTTAGTCAAGAATATTATAATAACTATATATGGTATCTGGTGGATACTAGATTTATCAGGAAGATCACATCATAGATTGAATTAATGTTTAATCACTATATTATACACCCAAAACTAATATAATATTGAATGTTAACTGTAATTTAAAAATAAAGAAATAAAAACCACTTAAACATAAAAACATTTAAAAAGATTTATATGCACACACTTATAGCATGTTAGTTTTAGCCACTGTGCAGTGGTCCACTGTATGTATATATCACAGTTTACTTACTGATTTTTGTATTGATGGATTTAGGTCATTTCAATTTTTACTTGTTGCAAATAATGCAAAATGCACGCACATGCCATTCACATATCTTACTGTTCATGTATTTCAGAGGTATATATCTGGATCATCTAGAATTTAAATTGCTGAGTCATGGGAAAATAAAATAGTCAACATTGTCTGATATTTCCAGTGACTCTTCAAAGCTGTTCTTCAAATTTCTACTCTCCTTAGTAGTGTCTGAGAATTCATAATTTCCCACCAAGTCCCCCAAATTTGTCAGTTTGGTATTAGACTTTTTTCAAGTTTTTAATTTCATATTAATTAATTGTAAATGGAAAAAACCCAATGTTCCCCTCCTGTGAGTCTTTCTCCTGTGGTTCCTTTATTCTCACATTACCCCACACTCATGCAAAGACAGAACACTTCGCTTCTGACGCTCTGGTCACTAGATGTGTGGGTTTATACCCCTCCCTGCTAAGTCAATTTCTGCAACATTGGTGGGATATCCTTTAATTTAACTCAATTCTGGCACCATCTACCTGGAGACATTGTCATATCCCACAGGTTAAGGGCTCTGTCCCACAAGTCCGCTCCCACCCACTTCAGATGCCCACCACTACTCATAGTTTATCCACAACTTCTGTCTGGTTTCACTACCCCTTTCTTCTAATTTGCTAGCACTGCTCACAGAATTCAGGGAAATCCTTATTTGCGTTTACCAGTTTATTTAGAGGCATTATAAAGAATACAGATGAACAGCCAGATGAAGAGATACATAGGGTGAAGTCTTATAGTCGTGGTTCTCGACCTCTCTAATGCTGTGACCCCTTAGTACAGTTCCTCATGTGGTGACCCCCAACCATAAAATTATTTTCGTTGCTACTTCATAACTGTCATTTTGCTACTGTTATGAACTGTAATGTAAATATCTGTGTTTTTTGATGGTCGTAGGCTACTGTAGAGCCTAAGACCATAACAATAGCAAAATTACAGTTATGAAGTAGCAATGAAAATAATTTTATGATTGGGAGTCCCCACAATGTGAGGAACTGTATTAGAGGGTCGTGGCACTAGAAAGGTTGAGAACCGCTGTAGAGGTTCACCCGTGCAGGAGTTTGTGGCCCTGGGGGGCTATGGTTAGGGTGTCACCCTCCTAGTACATGGATATGTTCACCAGCTGGACGCTCTTCAAATTCCATGTTGTTAGGATTTTATGGAGGCTCCCTCACAAAAGCATGATCAATCAATCCTGTTTTTAGCCCTTTTCCCCTTTCTGGAGTGAAAACTCCAAGCTTCTAATCATGGCTTGGTCTTTCTGGTGAGCAGCCCCCATCCACTCGCCCACTCAGAGTCATCTGAATAGAACAAAACATTTTCCTAGTGTTCTTATCTCTTAGGAAATTACAAGTGTTTCAGGAACTCTGCAGGAACTGAGGGCAGAGACCTATATATATTTTCTATTATCTCACACTAACAATTTAGGGCAATTAAGAATTTTAACAGCTAACACAACTGTATTTCTATTTCCATTTCCCATTGTTCTAATTGTCTAATCATTTTGTGTGTGTGCTGGGAAGGTGAATCTGATTTTATTTTTGTATATTTTACCTTTTAGGATGAGTGTTATTTGTAACGCAAATTATCACACAAACTTTGAAAGTTCTGATGGGTGAATAAAGAATAAATGAGAGAGATAAAATATTCTGGATTATAAATTATTTAACAAAATCAGAATCATAAATTCAGCAAATGCACCAGGATATGACCTGAACATTTTTACCTTCTAAATTCTTCAATACAATTGGATTTGCTGTATAAATATTTATTTTCACTTCATTTTGGTTATTCTTTCATTTCATTTCTTTTTTTAAAAAATATTGGGGTCACAGAAAGAGCAGGAGGTGTGGTGTGATAAAGAAATGATCACATTGTCATCTGTTCAGATGCTAAGAGGTCCTAGGTGGTGCATTAAAATAGGGAAAAAACAAGAGGAAGTGTAAGGATGGGAAAGTGTGTTGGTTAGACCGCTTGACACCACAAGCAAAAAGGAACACTTGACTCAAATGGGCCAGAGACAAAGAAGGCATTCTTCCAGCAGCTGTGAGCGTGGGCTGTGCAGGCCCAGGCACACTGTATCCCAAGGCCCAGGGGAACCATATAAGCAGGTGCAATGAAGGCTTCATGTGCAAGCACAATAGTTCCTATTTTCACCCACAAGGCCTATTTCCTTATAATGAACACCTCTGATTTAGGGGATAAATAAGATTAGTTATTAGAAAAAACTTAATAGAAACAAAACTTTAGCTTTTGCCCAATCCAGCCTGAGGCAAGAGCTTGGCTCATTGCATGTCGTGTCAATGTGTTCTGGGTCACACTTGACATTTGGCTTCCTGAGATAATCTCAGAGCAGGGATCTACAGGAACCATTATTAGGACTAGTTAGCAACTGGCTCTTAGCAGAACTTATTCTACAGCTCACTTAACTGACCCATATTTATCTGGGAAAATTAAAGGAGTGAAGTCCCTCACTTCGTCCTGTGCCATATTCCAAGTGGGGAGTGCATACAGCATGGGAAAGGCAGGATGATGTAGCCTTGGGGTGGTTTTGTGGCCGGACAGTGATGGGTTGGAATTCTGGAATGACTACCACACCTGGGTGTCTATGAGCAGGAAATCCTCATTCCCAAAGCTGTGGTTTCTGTATCCATGTAGTGAGTTATCAAATCTAACCACCTCACAGGATTTGTTTTAAGGAATAACAAGGATGATATTGCAAGGAGAGAATGGGCAACATGTAGCACAGTGCCCCACAAATAGGTATGGTGACAATAAGAACCAAGATGACGGAGAGCACATGGTCTCTTTTTTGAATTGACATAGACAGAAATTTGAGTCCTCCCTCGTCCGTGCTCCTTCCTCCTTGGACACACAGGCAGGCAGCCACCACAGGTATTTTTTCATCCTCTTGGATGTCCTGTGTGAGCTGCTTCTTAAGATTTGGCCCGTGCTTTTAGAACGGACTCCTCTGAGCGTTCTGAAATACCTCTCTGAGGTGGTGACCCCACAGCTCTCTGGCCTCCTTTGGGGGGAAGGAGGGCAGTCGGGTTTGTGGGAGCATGGGGCAGATACTAGGGGAGGCAGACCTGACCCAGAACCTCACATCTGCTCTCGTGACTGACTCCTTTCAGGAAAGGCTGACTTATCTGGTGTTTCAGTTGATGGAAATCCTTGCTACCTGGCCCAGAAGAGCCTGGGGCCTGACCAGGTTAGTAAAGACTACCTGAGCCATCCTGAGCTGATGAGCATGGTCAGGTGGTTAGATTTTTTTCCAAATACCAATTTTAAATCCACCTCTTACAGGGAATGCTGATAACTTTCGTTGGTATAACTTTTTTACTTCTCTAACTTTTTTTAAATTTAAATTTTATTTTTTTCCTTATAATTGTTTTTATCTTTATTTTTTTTACATGTGTGTCCTTATTCCCCCATAACCCCCCCACCCACTTCTCTAACTTTTTAAGTACTTTTCTATTTGACACGTCATTAGTGACATACTGTATGTGCAATGATTCTGTTGATCTTTGTGACTTAATATTACATTGGATCAAATGTGGTAAATGTCACCGCAGGAGAATCTGTTGCTGTGCTGCCCATGTCTCCTCACCACAACACTTCACCTCTTCCAACTGCTTGTATGGGCATTTCTTTGTCTGTAGACTTTCTCTGAGACAGCTTTGCTGGCCACAGACAGGCCCAGGAGCAACTCTCAACCCATAGCTGAAGGGAGTGGGTGTGTAAATACCCCAGCTCTCTCATCTCTCAGGGTTATAACAACTGTCTGCTTTACACTGATTCTTAGAGTTCCCCAGAAGGATTGTACCCCAGTTGCCCTCATGGTATCTTACTTGATGAGACACCCTTTATTTGCTGCATTCTCTTTTCTTTCTTTCTTTCTTTCTTTCTTTCTTTCTTTCTTTCTTTCTTTCTTTCTTTCTTTCTTTCTTTCTGTCTTTCTTTCTGTCTTTCTTTCTTTCTTTCTTAAAAAATATATTTTATTGATTTTTCACAGAGAGGAAAGGAGAGGGATAGAAAGTCAGAAACATCGATGAGAGAGAAACATTGATCAGCTGCCTCTTGCACATCCCCTACTGGAAATCTGCTTATAGCCAAGGTACCTGCCCTTGACCAGAATGGAACCCGGGACATTTCAGTCTACAGGGCAACACTCTGTCCACTGAGCCAAACCAGTTTTGGCTGCCTTCTCTTCTTGAGTCAATTTCCCACTCCCCTACTTAGGCTCCTAGGCTTACCTTCCAAGTAAACTTGCACTTGGAAAAAATTAAAACTATCATTAAAAGTGGGCCCCTATAATTCCATGTATGAGCCCCTATTCTATACTTCCAGCAAAGAAACCAAATGGAAAAAGATAGAGGTTTGTACAAAATCACAGAGCTATAATTAAGCTAGTTATTCCCAGACATCCTGTGATTTCAAATCCACATACCTTATTATCAGCCATTCCTATAGACTGCCAATATTATTTGATAATAAATTTATGTAGTGCTTTTTTTACATTCCAGAAAAGGACAGTCAATACCTTCTTGCTTTCACCTAGGAATATTACAAATTCACATGGACAGTATGCCCCAGGAATATATGAATAGTCCCAACTAAGGTCTGTAATATTAAAAATTGATTTAAATGATGTTAAATTTCTCAGAGATTCCACTCTAATCCAATATGTGGATGATTTCATATTATTCTCTAGAAAATTACTAGAATCCCCAAAGGACACAATGTACTTATTACAGTAGCTAGTAAGGAACATGGATATCAGAAATAGGCTCTAATTCTGTTTAGCACAGGTAAAATATTTAGGTTACCTCATATCTAAAGATGGGCTACTAATTAACCCTGGAAGACTCAGAAGAATCCTAACTCTCAAAAACAAAAATAAGAAAGCAGCTTTGAGTATTCCTGGGTTTGACTGAATATAGTCACGATTGTGTTTCAATTTTTTTTATTAATGACCCAGCAAATCAAATTGATCTGATCCAATTCAGTAGAACCTAGAAGGAAAGCAAAGTATAAAATCTCTCAAGAATTATTTAAAGCTTTCCTTCTGGGACATCTTAATTATAAAAATTTTAAGTAAACAATATATAGATCATCATGCTATTGTGATCTGAGAAGATGATTGATGTGATTTCCATCTTCTTGAACATGTAGTTTGTGTCCTGCCATCCGGTCCATGTCCCATGTGCACTTGAGAAGAATGTATATTCTGCAGCTTGGGGTAAAATGTCCTGTGAGTGTCAATTAAATCTATCTGATCTAGTGTGTCATTTAGGGTCACTGTTTCCTTGTTGATTTTTTTTTTTTTGGTCAGTGGTGTATTCAAGTCCCCTGTTGTGACTGGATGGCTATTGATCTCTCCCTTCAAGTCCTCCAGAGTTGTTAAATAGATTTAGGTGCTGCTATATTGAGTGTATGTATAGTTATCAGGGTTATAGCCTCCTATTGAATCAATCCCTTTAATATTATGTGATGACCCTCTTTGTTTCTTTTTTGGTCCTTGGTGTGAAGTATTATATTTTTAAAAGATATAAATATTGCTATCCTCCTTGTCTTTGTTTCCATTTGCTTGAAAAATTTGTTTCTATCCCTTCACTTTCATCCTGTGTGTTTCTCTTGTTCTGAGGTGGGTCTCTTAGAGATAGCTTATATATGGGTCATGTTTTCTTATCCATTCAGAGTTATCCTATGTCTTATGATTAAAATATTTAATCCATTACACTTGAGTATATTATTGATAGGTACTTATTTATCATAATTTTTATTCTTTATGCCTATGTTTTCCTTTTCCTCCTCTTCTCCTCCTCTTCCTCCTCCTTCACCCTTTAACATTTCTTGCAAGGCCAGTTTGTGGTAACAAATTCCTTCAGCCTTATTATTATTATTATTATTATTATTATTATTATTTTGTCAGGGAAGCTCTTTATTTCACCTTCAATTTTGAATGATAGCCTGGCTGGATAGAGTAGTCTTGGTTTCAGGTCCTTGCTTTTCATTACCTTGAATATTTTATGCAAATTCCTTATGACTTGATGTGTTTCTGTTGAGAAATCGGCTGACAGCCTTATGGGAACTTCTTTGTGGATAACAAATTGATTTTTTCTTGCTACCTTTAAGATTCTCTCTTTGTTGCCAGGCTGGCGTGGCTCAGTGGTTGAGTGTCAACCTCTGAACCAGGAGGTCATGGGCTCAATTCCCTGTCAGGGGACATGCCTGGGATGCAGGCGTGATCGCCAGTGTGGGCCGTGCAGGAGGCAGCCAAGCAAAGGTATTCCAGTCTGCTGGTACAGCATGAGCAAAAGTGCAGAGACAAAAAGGTGCATGGCACTGAAGTATAATCTAAAAATGTTAAAACACATTTCTCTCACAAAGGTTTTGGTGTTAAATATTTATTTAGCTTATTAATAAGGGAACCAATGGGATAATAAAACTGATTCAAAAGATCTGAAATACTAATAGAGATAGTAGATAAAGGGATGATGAAATAAGATAGTAAAATTAGACACAAAATTAGTTAATGGCCCATAAAATAGTAAAACCCTTATCTTTGAAGTTATCTACTTAGAACAATTTGCATTTTATCAATATTAATCAAGTTACCATCTGCTTTATGAAGTTTATTCTTAACAGTAAGTGTGAGTCAAACAAATTAGTAAGTAATCTAGTGCTGTGTAACAAAGCACTCCAAACTCTGTAGCCTAAAACAGGAAAGTTAACTTACAGTTTCTGGGGGCTAGGAATTTGGAAGCAGCTATGCTGGGTGGTCCTGCCTCAGGATATCCGAGGAGGTTGCAGTCCGATTGTAGGCTGGAGCTGCAGTTTTTGGAAGGTGCCAGAGGACCCACGCCCACGCTTACTCAGGAGGCTTTTGGCAGGAGGCTCCAGTTCCTTGCCACAGGTTCTCTAGATAAGGCCACCTATAAGACCTGGCAGCTAGCTTCCACGGAGGAGAGTGATGAGAGAAAGAGGGAGAGGGACAGGGGACAGGGACAAGAAAAGAGGGATAAGACGGAAGAAGGAGATGGAGAGGAGGAAAGGGAGGAAGAGAGAGAGGAAGAGAGAGAGAGAGAGAGCAAGAGGAGGGGAGAAGGGCCTTAGTCTTTTTATAATCTAATCTCATAAGTGACATCCCATCACTTCTGCTGTGTTCCCTCTCTAGGAATGAGTCTCTGGATAGCACATTCTAGGGAAGGAAAATTAAACTTCACTCTTTAGGGATAAGGGTCATCAAAACCAACACATTACCTCCCCTGGAGAGTTTGATGCCCTCAGGCAGGCCTCTGGACAATGCTCTGGCATGATTTTCAGAGGATCATAGGGCAACCTTTTTTTTTTTTCATTCTAGATTTTTATTTATTTATTTTTAAAATATTTTTTTATTTTTTGCTGTATAACTTAGATTTAACAGTAGTACATATGTTTTTCTTTTTTTCCTCCCCATTATCCTCCCTGCAGCCTCCCTACCCCCAGCACATGTCCCCACCTGTCCCCCCCTCCACCTCAGTGTCTTTCATTCATTGGTTATGCTCATATGCATGCATACAAGTCCTTCGTATGCATGGACTTGCCCCAGCACCCGTGCCCTTCACCCTCCCAAGCCTTCCCTCTGTAGCTTGAAAGCCTGTTCAATGCCTCCCTGCCTCTATATCAATCACTCTCCCCTTTTTTCTTCTTCAAAAATATCTTGCATCTGCATACTAGAAATAAACGTACAAGAACAAAAAATGTTTGAGTATTAGTTTCAATGTCCAACTGTTTTGAGTCCCAGTTTCAATGTCAAATAGTTCTTCATATGTACATGTCAGCAATGGTGTCCAGATGGTGGACACATCGTGGCAATGCAAGTTCCATCCTCTCTGGTTTGGTCCTGGGCTGCCTGTAGCCACACACAGCTGCCAACTGTTAGCATGGCAAGATGTCGTTAGTTTCCCCCATCTCTGGACCGTCCCCGTGACTGGAACAGACCCGTCAGTTCCTCACTGTCGCAGGAACCATAGGGCAACCTTTTGACTTATCTCCATGATTTGTTCACTTTTTGTAGCAATGGCCTGTTTGGGGAACACCAGGTGGTCTAGCTGGGCCAGGCTGAAATGTGCCCCCAAACCAACTGATGAAGGCCTGTCCTGTCGCTGGTCCCCAGTGTGGCTTTGTGACCTAAGAAGGCCTGGCAGCCAACCCATCATCGATCAGTGTTTTAAGAAAACAGGGTATATCGGGTCCTTACAGAAAGGAAGTTGAGAAGCCAGGGAGAAACCTGGGCTGTGGAGCCTGAGGGAAGGATATGGTGGGGGGAGCCTGGGAGCTATGGAGAAGCTGGCGTTAGAATCACCAGGCACAGGGGCTGTCCAAGTGCTGTTGAATGTTACAGAGGGAGGGGATGACAGAGGAGGATGGCACAGGGTGGCAGAGGAGGAAGGCACAGGATAAAGTCAGTGGAATAGCAGTGTCTCACACTGCCAGCCCAGGGTCTGCCTTCATTTTTGCACAGAGGGTGAAGGGAGGGGGAGCCATGAAGTGTGTCTGGGCAGCTGACTGAAGAAGTCCCAGGTGGTCCAGACTATAAATGTGTTGATGCCTTGGGCTCAGAGGTTCTAGAGTGCACCCAGATTTCTTCCTCCCTCAAGTGGGAAGGGAGGGTTGGAAGGGCAGCAATTTTCCTGGGGTGAGGGGTCACAGAAAGTTCACTGTGACTAGAGATCTACTTTGCCCCAGCAGCTGGCAACAAACAAGTACCCAGCAAGGCACTGGTACCAAGACCCCAAGGCTTGGGTGGAAAATAGCAGGTGCTGGCAGCCTGTAGGCAGGGGCAGGAAGTTTTGTATTGTAGATAAGGTGGAAACATTTCCTGCCAGAGGCAGACAACTGCTTCCCACCCTGGCACATTCTGGAGCTGCTGTGGCACCTTTCCTCCAGCTGACGGAATTCCACCTCCCCAGTTCTGGTACACATTCCTCCACAAGATACGGTGGGAACCACTGGGAAGCCACAGGCCGCACATTCCTCAATTTTTATTTCCAGAAGAAGAAGAAACTCATATGGTTGTTCAGACCACACCTCCAGTCACTGGGTAGGAAGTTGTGCCCACTGGACCTGATGGTGTATGTCTGACTTGGTTACTCTGCAAGCAGACCCCAGGGAGAGGTTGGGGCAGGTAGTGCACAGGGTGGTTCCAGAAAGCAGGAGGGAAGGTGAGGAAAAGTGAGATGGGATGGGGAGAGGGGTCAACATGGTAGGGGATATGTATGAGTAGGAACTTTGGTGCCTGTGGACAGAGAACTGGGTCTCTGTTCCCCATCACCTGTTGTTCATCACCGGTCCACCTAAACCACATGCTTGCATGGGCCTAGCACTGGAAATGTGCCTGCATTTCTATTATTTTTTTATTCAATCAAAATATGTTTATTTCTTACTGCACCTGATGTCTAAAAGTGTTGTTCTCTCAGAGTTAGAATGTAAATTGTCAAGTTTCAAGTTCATTTCTTTCTTTTCTTCATTTACCCCATCATCTCATTGTATTTTCTAGGCAATTAAAATTATCTTGAAGAATATCTGCTCCTCAAGTGCTAGCAGACTTAAGTGGTGTGTGTGTGTGCACATGCAATATCTATATGGCAGGGATAATGTGTGGGGAGGCCAGGGGTGGGGAGGGGCAGAGAACAAGAGGCCCTTCCTCCACAGACACCTGGGAAATTACACCCCAGGCCTGATCATGGAGTCCCTTTTCCTCCTTAGTCAGGTACCAGCACTTATTTGCTTTGTCTGACATCCGAGGTTCTAACTTGGGTATCATTTCTATACGGGCCCTTTAATCAAAATATAATCTCCAGGTATTTCAGGGCCAGGCAAGAGCAGATAAGGAACAGGCAGCCAGATCTCAGGTGACATGATGGCCAGGGGAACACAGATGGACTTCTCTGGGCTATGGTTTGGCTCTGGACAGCCCAGAGTCTGGTTATCACATGTGGCTTCTTTTGGCCACCACTCAGTGGAACTACCTGGATCCCATGATCCCTGGAAACCTAGAAACTCATCTCTAATATATTAACATTATATATATATACACACACACACACACACACATGATATTCTGTATTCATGACAGTGAAGTACTATATTAGCTGATAATCAAACATATCTATATCTATAATAATAAAAGCATAATATGCAAATTGACTGAACAACCAAACAGCAGATGATCATACCAGATGATCACACTATGACATGCACTGGCGCCAGGCCAGCCAAGGTGGGGCGATAGGATTGGCAGTGGCGGCGGTGGGGGCGAGGCCAGCTGCCGGCAGCTTGGGGAAGGAAAGCTCCGATAGGCCCTGATTATAGACCAGGCCTAGGAACACTACCCAAGGGTCTCGAATTGAGAGAGTGTGCAAGCCAGGCTGAGGGACACCACCCCGTGCATGAATTTTGTGCACTGGGCCTCTAGTCCTATCTAATGAAATAGTAATATGCAAATTGACCATACCTTTGCCACACCCACCAGCCATGCCCACCAGCCAATAAGGAGCTGGGGGTGGGGCCAAGGCAACCCAGACCATAGGGGGGCAGGCCAAGGTGGCCCAGGCTGCAGGAGGCATAGCTTAGGCAGCTCAGGCCGTGGGAGGTGGGGCCAAGGCGGTCAGGGCTGAGGGGTGGGGCTGAGGAGGCCTAGACCCCAGGGGCGGGGCTGAGGCAGGCCAGAGCTGGAGGGGAGGGGCTGATGTGTCAGGGCCATGGTGGACCGGACAGGGTCAAGGCAGCCCGAGCCATTGGGGGGCATGGCTTAGGTGACTCGGGGTGTGGGGGGTGGGGCCGAGGTGGCCTGGGCCACGGGAGGCGGGGCCAAGTAGGTCTGTGTGGCAGGGGCAGGGCCAAGGCGAACCTGGCTGGGGGTGGTGGGTCTGAGGTGGTTCAGGCCGAAGGATGGGGCCAAGGTGGGCAGGGGCGGGGGGGGGGGGGTTGATGTGTCAGGGCTGTGGGGGGCAGGGCCAAGGCAGTTTGAGTCATGGGGGGGCGGGGCTGAGGAGGACAAGGCCATGGGGAGGCGGGGTCCAGGCAGCCATTTCAGGGTGATGGCTGGATGCCCAAGGGCTAAAGCCTTGGCCAGATGCTTTAGGCCTTGGGCAGGCTGGGGTGAGAGGTTAGTAGGACTTCCCTTGAGGGCTCCCAGTATGTGTGAGGAGGCAGGTTGGGCTGAGGGATCACCCACCCCAGTGCACAAATTTCGTGCACTGGGCCCCCAGTCCTATATAATAAAAGAGTAATATGCAAATTTGACCATACCTTCGCTACACTACCAGCCAATCAGAAGTGGGTGGTGGGGCCAAGGGGCACGAGGGGTGGGGTCCTGTGGAGGGATGGACTGGGCGCTACCGGACAGGTGGGAGGGCCAGGTGGGAGTGGCAGTGCAGCATCTTAGGGATGGACCAGGAGCTGTGGGCACAGGGGGTCCCAGATCACAGCCCAGTCCCAGCCCCAGCGGGCGATCCGGTCTCCTTGTGGCCCCAGGACAAAGGCTGGCTACTGTGGCGCTTCGCCCGGGGGTCCCAGATTGCAGCCCAGCCTCAGCCCCAGTGGGCGATCTGGTCCCCACCTCTCCCCCCCCCCACCCCACCCCATGGCCCATGGTGAAGGCTGGCCACCATGGTGCTTCTCTGTGGACACAATCTCTGTTTTCTTTACTAAAGTAGTATTGGAAGAGTGAGTAACATGACTGAGCATGCTCCGTTGGTTTTATAAATCTTGAACCACAGACTGGTTGCTTCAATCTCATTCACCAATAATGCAAAGATGTGTGAAAAAAATGGGTAAATAAATGTCCATCTACTTTTATTTATTTTTTAAAAAATATTTTTATTTATTTCAGAGAGGAAAGGAGAGGGAGAGAGAGATAGAAACATCATTGATGAGAAACATCATCAATTGGCTGCCTCGTGCATATCCCAAACTGGGGACTGAGTCCGCAACCTGGGCCTGTGCCCTGCCTGGGGATCGAACCATGACCTCTTTTCCTTGTTCATAGGTTGACACTCAACCACTGAGCCATGCTGGCTGTGCTCTCTACATACTTTTAAAAAAAGTATGTTTTCATTTACTTTCAGAGAGAGAGGAGGGGAAAAAAAGGATAGAGTGCTAGAAACATGGATGAGAGAGAAACATCATCAATCTGCTGCTTCCTGCACACCTCCGATTGGGGATCAAGCCCACACCCCAGGCACACGTCCTGAATGGGAATCAAATGGGGACCTCTTGGTTCATAGGTCAATGCTCAACCACTGAGCCACACCAACTGGCCATTCACCTACTTTTTATGTCAAAAAGTTTTATTTTTATATATTTTTTAACAAACAGCTTCAAAATCTACAAAACACTTTGGATAACTTTTTAAACAGGTTAGAAAGTTCTTTTTGCAAGCTTTTCAGTGTAAAGATATGAAGATCGTTATAAGTGATAGGTTTACATGATTTCAGCTAACAAATCACATAAAGAGGAAAAAGTTCCACATTGTTCAATCTTTCCATACAATGAGTTTCTGTGAAAAGCAGTTCCTTACTCATTTAGTATTAAAACATCCCCTTTCCCTTGAAAAAAAACACACAACTTTAAAGTATTTATATTTTCAGAAACACTTTGAGGACACACTTGGTGATGAGCCCTTGTACAAAGGAGTGCCCACCTTTTTGTAAAAGAAAATCGCTCACCTCTTCTCTAGAGCAGCTTTGTCTGAGCACGTCAGACATTCCAGGATTTACTTGCAGAGTCCCTCTCTGTAGCATTGCAATCCACACCCAGGTGCCTGTAAACTACACATCATGCAGCAAGGCCACCTAGCCTGCTTCTCCCGGGTGGGGAATTCCCACTCGTCCCTCAGGGACTTATGGGCTTCAGTGATTGCAATGCTTGGCCATGCAGAGTCAATCCTTGCACTAAGTATTAGGAGACAGTCTTTAGAACATTCAGGTGAAATAAACATAAAGAATGCCATGTATATCTTGCACACTATTGGGGCCACAGACCCCACTTTGGAGACCGCTGATCCAGGCTAAGTGTCCATGAGAGCGAGCTTCAGGCTCTCTTCATTGCCTGAGCCTGCATCTGCACAGGTATCCTCTGAAAATGGGCCCAGAAACCCTGCAGCACACTGGGTCACATTGACAAGGAAGGTGCCTTCCAGTTTCTCCAGTGTTGTCTGCTAAAGGTTCCCAAGATTGTGCTGGGAATTTTAGATGCATATTTCTGACCCTTGTATCTTTATGAGGCAGTGCTGATTATGGCACTGAACCAAAGAGTTTAAGACCTTGGGGTAGAGAATGGCAGAGACAGAGGTTGAGCACAGATCTGCCTCCATTTGCCACACCCCATTCATTGGTCTTGGGCTGACATCTTGCGCCTCTTGTCTTCCCAGCTCCACATCCATTGAGCAGTGGGAGGGGGCATCAAATTTTCTTACTCTTTGTTGCAAGGAAGCATTGCCTTAGTCTGGCCAGAACAAGCTCCAAAATGTCCTGTCCCTTACCACTCAAAGCCAGGGAGAAGACATGGACAGACATTGTAGGGCAAAGCCTTTGTCAGGGCTATGGGTTGAAGCTGATTTTTCACAGGCTTTGTCCCTTCCTTACCCTCCTCCAGGTAACTGTCATAGGCAGACACAGGTCACTGCTTTCATTGAACTGTCTCTGTTTGAACCAATCAGGGCTTGTCAATGATCAATGAAGTAGTCAGCATTCCTCCAGAAATTTGGAAAGACCTCTGATCTCAGCATGGAGGCTGAATGCTCAAACTATCAAAAAAGCAGAGAGGTTGCCCTCACTGGTTTGGCTTAGTGGATAGACTATAGGCCTGCGGACTGAAGGGTCACAGGTTTAATTCTGATCACGGGCACATGCCTGGGTTGGGGCTCTGTCCCCAGGAGGGGCCATGCAGGAGGCAGCTGATCAATGATTCTCTCTCATCATTGATGTTTCTATCTCTTCCTTTCCCTTCCTCTTTGAAATCAATAAAAAAATTTTTTTAAAAAAGGATAGAGCTTAAGGACATATCTACTCAGCCAAAGAGAACTTCCTGTTTTTAAGTTCAGGGATTTTCTTTAAAAACATAGACCAATGGAAGTTATTTTGGACCTCCAGTAAATATTCCCCAAAAAGCATTTTGCATGAAACATGAATAAGCAACATATGGGCTAAGCTTCCTTAAAAATACACACAATTCAGAGGAAAGGGGCTTAGAAAAACACATCCTGGGCTTTTGCTGAGTAGAAAAATATCCGGAAAAATTACTGAACCTGATTTTCATATTTTATTTTGTCCGGTGGTTAAGTATAGCATCTAACCTCAATTTCTGAGGCTGGCATACCTGGGATGTCCATGTTGAAAACCCAGTCTGTGCCCCTGTCCTCATTCCCCTGAGGTTTATGTTTGCTGCTGGCAAAGCTTGGCCTTGGTCCTAGAATCCAGGCCATTTGGAAATGGTGGGAGGGAGAAATCCACTTCCTGATTTTCAAAGTGAAGAGAGGGGGGCCCAGAGACAGTGCCTGGCCTAGAGGGGAGAAGGCAGGGTTTGGTGGCCACTGAGCTGGTTCAGAACAAAGCCACTATTGTTTGCCATGTTTCAGCGCCACACAATCAGGAAGAATGGCCCTTCCCAGCAAGCCCTAAGCCATCCTCACTTCTTTGGGGCAAGCTCAGTTGGTGCCACAATGGAGCCTCCTGTCTGCTGGGCCTGGTCTTTGTCTTCCCAGGGGCAGACCAGTGGCCAGGGCTGGGGACCTGCTTGTGTAGAGGTTGTGCAACCAGGAAATTAGTCTCATGGTCGCCCCTCTGATTTATTAGCCCATCAGGCACATTGGGCAAGTGGCATATTTTACCATCTTGCAGAGACAAGGTAGAGAACACAGAGTGCTTAGCCAGAGGGTGTAAGGCATGAGGCAACAAAGCTTTGTGATGAAACAGAATGAGTTCCTGTTTGGGGGCTCAGAATGTACCGGAGATTTGATCTGAGGGGAGACAGGACATATATGGGCCACACCCTAATACCTACATTCTTCCATAACATTCCCTGTCTCAATTCTAAATGATTGGACTTGATCATGTTTGGCTGGGCAGGGGGCAGCAGAGAGGAGAGGAGTAAGCGAGCGAACCCAGCCAACCTCTTTCCTTCCTCCTTCCTCCTTGCTCCCTTCCTTTCCCCTTCCAGACCCCTTCTTTCCTCCCTGTTTCTTTGCTCCATGAAGGATTTTGAGGTAAATGTCTTAAGTAAGTCTATAAAAGATGTTCTTTGAGTGCAAGGTCCCTGGATTCCCTCAGACACGTGCTTTATTCTGTGAGTGAGTGCTCCAGCCTCACTTTGCAGAAGAGGGGGCAAGTTCATGCTGCCACCCATCCTGGAATCCCCATCCTGGCAACACTGTCCCTGTCTCTGTAGATGGATGTGACCACTTTCAGATAGCCAGCCTTCCAGAGTTCCTCCTTCACTTAGCCTTTAATTTTTCTCTGGGAATGTGAGGGCATCTAGGGCATGTATTTGACCTTGTGTCCTGGCCTCAGGTTGATCTCTGCTGTCCACTGGCTGCTGCCAGGAAATTAGTCTCATGGTCGCCCCTCTGATTTATTAGCCCATCAGGCACATTGGGCAAGTGGCATATTTTACCATCTTGCAGAGACAAGGTAGAGAACACAGAGAGCTTAGCAAGAGGGTGTAAGGCATGAGGCAACAAAGCTTTGCGGGGGCTCAGAATGTACTGGAGATTTGATCTGTTGGTTAGGAGCTGCCCCTAGGCACATGCAGGGCTGGTGCTGGCCGCTGCACCTGCAACTGGGGTGGTGTGGGGTCTGCTCCTCCCAGGAACCTTAAAGAGGAGAGAAGCACATGCCCTCTTGCTCTCAACGTGGCCGGCAGCCTGGACATCTCCCTGGAGGGAGGCCATGTGCGTGCAGCCTCTCTCCACCTTCCCACCTTGGCTCTCTTTCCATGGGTCACCCACTCTGTTCTTCTACTCCACCTCTGAAGCTCTTGAAATGCCATGGAAACTCAAACCAAACTGTTCAATTAAAATGATCTTCATCTTTGAAAAGTAAGAACTGCCATTGGACTCTGCTCTTTCAGGAAAAACACCACCTGGGACGGCGCCTAGTGAGGACGCCTGGCTTTAGAAAGCGTGGGGAGCAGACCATCTGCACCACACCAGGGAGTCTATTCCCTTCCCCATGTCTGGGTGAGGGGTTGGGAACAGTTTGAGGTTGGGCTTTGACTCAGCCCAACTCGAGACAAAGCTTGAGTCACAATTTTGGACTTTGCTAAGCACTCCTGATGAATACTTCAACCTTCTCCCTCAGGAAACCCCAAAGCATGAGTGAGCCCTGACATCAATAGCTCAACTCAGAGGGGCGTTGTAGAGGCTCCGAGCCAGTCCTGGGGCTCACAGGTGGGCCAGACTGTGCAGCCAGGATGTTTGGGAATCAGGACAATTAGAGATCAGATGCTGAGCAGGGGAGGGGGGGGGAGGGAGGGGGTCAAGTTCTCCAGGCCAAGAGAGCAGCATAGCAGGATTGATAGCATAACAGGTTCATATGGGCCACAGTGCTAGGCAGAATCCTAAAGTACAGAGACATAGCCACTCAGGAAAAAAAAAAAAAGAAAAAAAATCTGTCCTTGTGCAGTTTACATACAAATAACCCCAAGCTGCCCTTGTGGCTTAAAAGACATTTGCTGTTTACTCATAAGGAATTCTGGAAATGGGCAGGCTAGATAACGTGTGTGCCAAGGAGTCAGGTCATCTCTGTCTTAGGTCTCCCCATCCTCAGGTTTAACCTCAGAGATGCAATATGACTGTGCTCCTGTCCCCAGGTACCTCTGCCAACGGCAAGCAGGCAGACAGAGAACTCTCTGGAGGTAAAAGCCCTTTCCAGGAAGCACTCCGTACCCCCTCTCCTTCCTCCTGGCTCCCACTAGCTGCTCATGTGGGCATTATAGCCTCTGTAGTTGCAGGTGGAGCTGCAAATAGAGGTTGGGCATCAACGGAGAGGGTCTGCTACATAGGAAAAGTGGGCATTCTGCCTAGTTCACTTTGGGGGAGTGGAGAGTCTGATTTGGTGTAGCAGGAAAAGGAACTGGATGCTTGGCTTGGTGTCAGCTCAATGGGTAGAGCCAGTCGTAAAGGATGGACTCACCTCCATTCTCTAGCCTGAGACCCGGCATCTGTGAGGCCCATGCCAGGGAGGTGTTCCATGCAGCACTGACTCAGGGGTTCAAAACAAAGGGAGCTCTTGCACCAATGAGCTGTCAGGTGTCAGGGCTCACTCTTGCTTTGGGGCTTCCTATGATAGCAGCACTGAGCTGAGGGAGAAGGCCAGAGTGTTTATCAGGAGTGCTTAGCAGAGCCCCAAATTGTGACTCGGGCTTTGTTTTCCTGCTTTTCCTGCTAAATGAGGGGCCAGTTGCAAGACAAAAGAGTTCTTCAAAGCAGATTTTAAAGTTTGAACAAAGGTGTCTTTTTTCTTTAAGCAAAAATGATAGCAGGTCTACTAATGCCTTTGCGTTTCTCCTGGCTGCACAGTCTGGCCCACCTGTATAGCATCCTTGCTGTTCTGAGGATGATATCAGGTCCTGCACTTTTATAAATATTTGTAATTTTCCCTAATAAATGAATACTGTTACTCGCACCCATCCTCTCAGGACACTGCTTATTTGACATGACACAATTTAAAATATACCAGCATTCATTTCAACCCCAAAGTTTGAGGGAATTTGTTAGAGAGAAGATGCAGGAAATGAGATTCTGAGGACCTCAGTGCTAGATCTGGGGCCTTTGGGAGGGATTCTTCAAGGAGTCAAATATGTTTTCCAAGACTGTTTTCTCTCCTGTGAAAAAAGAAAGTGACAGCCTTGACTATCTCTTCCCTACAGGCTGTTGTCAGGATTAAGAGTGCACTACTGAGAGATGAAAGATATTTGGTAAAAAGGAAAGGCTGTTCATTGCTACCTCCTTGCCTGAGTCCCCAAACCTTCCCCACCTGGAGAGCACCCCTGAGCTTTCTCTCTTTGTTTTTGTGTTTAAATATGACTTCTCCTAACTAACCCAGTTGGCATGTAAAGGTGTTCCTTATTTGGGGATCGAAGCAGAGACCTGCGGAATTGCAACTAGTAGAAATTAAAGTAAGCATAGAAGAAAATTCACTGTAGAAATTCCGGAGTGTTCAAATCAATAGACATCATAACCTAAATATTAAAATTTATTTTTTTAGGTTCTCAGTTTTATCCAATTATTAGTTTCATGGGAAGTACATAAAGTACTTTGTAGATACCTCATGAGCAATGAAGCTTAAACCAGGAACTCTCTGTGTGTCCTGAACTAGAGGCATCACATCCCCAGGAACTTGTGTGAGATAAAAATTTTCTCAACCCGCCCCTAACCTGCTGAGTCAGCAGCTCTGGCTTTGGGGGATATGGGAGCCCAGGTAGGCATTTTAATCAGCCATGCAGGGGATTCTGATGTGCACCATGTTGTCTGAGCACCACTGGTTTAAAGAATAACGACATATTATCAAACAGTAGAAGTGTGTGTGTGTGTGTGTGTGTGTGTGTGTTGGTAACAGAGGTAACAGCATTACCTCTGTTAATGCTGGCTATCTCTTCTTCCTTTCTTGGTTGACTTTGCCCTCGGGCCAGCTCTCCTTCCAGGCAAAGATGGTTATCAGCTCCAATTAGGACACAGTGCTTCCTTTCCATGGCCAGTGGGGGAGAGAATCAGTCTTCAAAACATGGAATAATAGGCTCTCCTTCTGGTGGGATTGGGCCAACTGGTCATGCCCTGCCTAGACCATGGGAGAGAGTGTCATGAACTGATTGGTCAAAGCCCAGATTCACAAGTCAATCAGTGGCTAGAGGAAGTGGGCTCCATGTTATGGATGAGAACCAGTCTTAAGGGCAGGTGGGTAGAGCCCTGAACCCATCGGGTTCCAAGGGCAGAGAGGAAGATGGCATCCTGCTATGTGTGAACATCCATTCAACTTTAGTATCTGGGTTTTTTCTTTTATAAAAGTAACCCTCCCAACAATTAGAGGATAGTTGCCATGATTGCCCCTTCTGCAGGTGGCAGATCACCTTGCACACAGCCAGCAAGCCTGCACTGCTCTCAGGCAGAGTGCATGTGGAAAGGGAAGGCAAGGGTCAATATTCCCGACCTGTGGGAGCTTGTAGTGTAGATGGGAAAGCAGAATACAGGTGGGAGTGAGTGGAAAGTGGGTCATGCGGGTCCTGAGAGCCAGAGGATTGTCAACAAAGAGCAGGTCTCTTCAGGTGGCTGGGTCAGGACTCACAGGGAGATCCAACCCACAGTGGGCACAGTCGCACTGACTTTGAGAAAATGTCTCATAAGCATTAAGACAATCCCTATGTTTTAAACATTTTGGAAAATGTAAAAGAAAGTGCACATCAGACACACAAACATGTGGCTGAAATTTGAAATGTGAGATTGGCTGACTTGAGAGTTTAAATTGGTAAGATCAGGGGAATGTGCTAAAATTTGTAAATCAGCACTGCAATGCTTAAGAGAACATTAATTTTCTACAGTTCTAAGTTTGACTTATTAGATTTAAGAGGGCTAAGTACTCTTAGTTTTTCATTGCTGCTGTAACAAATTATAACAAACTTAATGGCTTAAAACAACAGAAATAGGTTATTTTCCAATTTTGTAGTTCAAAGCCTGGCCTGGGTCTCACTGGGCTAAAACCAAGGTGTGGGCAGGGCCAAGTGCCATTCTGGAGGCTCTGGAAGAGAATCTGCTTCCTGGCCTTCTCCAGCTGCTAGAGGCGCCCTCAAAACATTCCTTGTTTGGAGGTCCCATCCTACCATCTTGAAGCAGCAACATGACATTCCTCTGAGCCTGCTTCCACCGTCCATGTCCTCTCTGTCTCCTCTGTGTCCATCTTCAGCTTCTAATGACCTGTGATTATGTTGGGCCCACCCAGATACCAGGGTGCTCTCCCTGCTTTGTAGTCAGTTTAGCAAACTGCCACCTCCATTCCCTCTTTCCTCTCCTCTCCTCTCCTCTCCTCTCCTCTCCTCTCCTCTCCTCTCCTCTCCTCTCCTCTCCTCTCCTCCCCTTCCATCCCCATCCCTCCCCTCCCCTCCCCTTCCCTCACTTCCTCTCCCCTCTCTTCCCCTCCTCTCCCCTCCCTTTTCCTCCCCTCCTCTGTTCTTCTCTTCTAATTTTCACCGGAGAGAGACATATGAATTGGTTTCCTCCCACATGTGCCCTGACCGGGCCCAGGGATCAAGCCTGCAACCGAGTTACATGCCTATGACCGCAATGGAACCTGAGACCCTTTAGTCTGCAGGCCAATGTTCTAACCACTGAGCAAAACTGGCTAGGACTCCATTCCCTTTTTCAATGTAACCTAACCTACAGGTTCTGGGGATTAAGATGTGGACACCTTGGGGAATGGCGGCATTATTTCACCAACCACAGGATCTTAGAAAAAAATGCCTGGGGAATTTGTAACAAGAACTGCCCTTCCCTGCTGGCCTGAAGTGTGGTGTGGTAACTGCTGTGGTTCTGCAGGGCTGTCACTGGGTGAAAAGAAGCAGGAGTGTGCAGCACACAGCCAACAATTTTATGACTGTGTTAAACCAATTTGTCATCTCACGCCCAGGAGAACAAGCAGATGGTTGGAGAAAACAAGCAACAGATTCTTATTGCAGCTTCTAGAATAAACAGATTGTTTTATTAGACATTTTATGAACAACTATTACTTTCTTGATGGGTAGTCAAATAGCAAAGGGTTTTCTATTTATCCTGACAGCACAGATTCCAAGCTGACATCATCCTTTCAGTATGAGTGTTGTCACTCCAGTCTTCATGGACTATCTTAGGCCGATAAATAAATAAATGGACAACAAGGAAAGAGAAAACGAGAACCTGCTTCCTGGAGTGGGCATGACTGATGTTGATGTCCTGGCACTTTTTGTGAGATGTCAAGGGTGATGATGTCCTACGAGCTTAACCCTCTTTGTAGCAAAGTTTGTAATGATTCGTTGTCTCTAGAATTACAAGCAGCAGGAATCAGTAGCTGGCATGTATTATGGAAGCTGAGAGTCCTTAAACCACTGATGAGGCAAAGAGAGCTGGAGTTTGGACTATGAGCTCAGGCTTGGGTCTTAGCCACAGGTGTCACTAGCCAATTTAGCAAATTGACCTCTGACAGCCACAAAGTGGGATATTTTGTGATACTATGTTTGGGACTAAAAGCTTTCAGTCCAAAACTCCCTGCAGAGGAGAACGTGAAAGGGTCTAAAATGCCCACTCTAAAAAGTGCTTTTCAACACAACCCTCCAAGACTCCTGGGAAATTCAAATATTGTTTGGGAGAAACAACCCACCTACTGATGGCCACCTATTGACACCTGAGCTTGATCAGTTCAAAACTGAGCATAGTATGGATTCCAGGATGGGCTGTGTTTTGGATGGGGGTTGGAGTCAGGGAGTCTGGGGTGTGTGCTCAGCCCTGAGGCCTGGCATGGGAGTAGAATAGGGGTGCCATGACTTCCTGAATATATCCTGGGCGCTTGGCCAGATCCTGCTCTATTCAGGAATGACCCTTCTCATTCTTATTCCTTCACATAATGTCCCTTTGAGCCCAGCCTTCAATGAGGCTGTGTCCCCATGTGTGCAGGGCCAGAGGGAAATGATGTGAAGGAGTGAGAATGAGAAGAGTCATTGCGTGAGAGACCGTGAGTGATGTGCCCTGGAAGGCCCTTTCAAAAAGAAAGCTATCTGAAAGGAGAGGAGTATGCCATGTGAAATACAAAGGGGTGCCTTCCTATAGGCAGTGCAAAGCCGAGGGCCTAGACAACTTTGTTGGGCTGTGGAACACAGTAGTTGCAAAACAGCTCAGTGTGTTATATTTTAACTAGAGGCCCGGTGCACGAAGTTCGTGCATGGGGGGTGGGGGGGATGGGGGATGTCCTTTAGCCCAGGCTGCACCCTCTCCAATCTGGGACCCTTCGAGGACAGTCAGCTATCCTTCTCACAATCCAGGACTGCTGGCTCCAAACTGCTCACCTGCCTGCCTCCCTGAATGTCCCTAACTGCTTCTGCCTGCCAGCCTGATCACCCACTAACTACTACCCTGCCAGCCTAATTGATGTCTAACTGCTCCCCTGCCAGCCTGTTTACCCCCAACTTCCCTCCTCTGCTGGCCTGGTCATCCCTAACTGCCCTCCCCTGCTGGCCTGATCGCCCACAATTGCCCTCCCTTGCAGGGCATGGAACCTCCCAACAGTCCTCACCTGGTGGCCATCTTGTGGTAGCCATCTTGTGTCCACATAGGGGCAGGATCTTTGACCACATGGAGGCAGCCCTCTTGTGTGTTGGAGTGATGGTCAATCTGCAAATTACTCTTTTATTAGATAAGATAGAGGCCTGCTGCATGGGTGGGGGCCAGCTGGTTTGCCCTGAAGAGTTTACCAGATCAGGGTCGTGGTTCCCTTGGGGTGAGGGGCAGCCTGGGCGAGGGGCCTGTGGAGGTTTGCAGGCTGGCCACGCCCCCCTAGCGACCCAAGCGGAGGCCCTGGTATCTGGGATTTATCTATGTCTACAATTGAAACTTTGGAGCCTGGAGCAGAGCCAAGCCTCTGCTCACTCCGGGGTGGCAGCCATTTCTGTTTGAAAGATTGTAGCCTAGAGTGGAGGCCTAGGCTGGCAATGGCAGGCGGAAGTCTTGGCTTCCTCCATTGCCAGGGAAACCCAAGCCTCTGTTCTTTCCAGCTAAGTGGCTACCGCCATTTCTGTATCTTTTATAATTGAAACTTTGTAACATTGAGTGGAGGCTTAGGCAAGCAACGGCAGGCGGAAAGCTTGGCTTCCTCTGTTGCAGGGGAAACCCAAACCTTCCTCCTATTCTCAGTGGTGGCAGCCACCTTGGTTGGGGTTTATTTGCATAATCTGCTCCTGATTGGCTGGTGGGTATGGCTCATGGGTGTGGCCAAGATATGGTCAAATTTGCATATTACTCTTTTATTAGATAGGATTATGATATGAGGTGTTCTGGCAGGGCACCCCCTGTGTTATAGCTCCAATCAGGTGAACAGCTCCACTCCCCTCAGACAGCTCTGCCTTGCTGTTGCAGCTCAGTCTATATTGTAGCTCCAGTCTGGGAAGCTCAATGAAAACTGTAAATGTATTCTACTGGGACAGAGAAGAAGTTGGCATATAGGGAGATGAGTGCCCACCCCCCAGTCTTTGATTGGTCCATTGCTATCCAAATGAGGAATCTAAATTGTCATAGGTTGATTAGTTCAAAAATTACTGTCCTTATTGGTTGAATAGTGCCACTCTAACTGGTAGGTGAAGATGCTAATGAGGATATGGCTGCATAATTCCAATTGGATAAGGAAAGTCTCAGTCCTACTGGTTGAAATATGATCCTAGGAGCTCTCTTATATGGTTAGACTCAGACAGCAAAAGCACAGTGCACTGGTGTTAGCAACCCAGTTGGGGTTTTATTTGATATGCAACCCACATCAGGGACCTCTGCTAACAATGACTATGAATGGCTTTTGCTATGAATTAACCATGAGGTGTCCTTCTTGAGATCAACAGTGGCCACTGAGAAGGGGCTGGATTTTATCATAAATCCAATACAATGGATGCCTTGGAGGGTTTTCATAGGAAGAATGAATGGCATGATCTAATATATGTTCATGAAGTACCAAAGTTAAGAGGATGAGGCTATGAGAGGGAAGAGGGGAAGCAGAGGAGAAACCACTGGAATAGCCCTGGGCACAGGGAGAAGATCAAGGCAATCTCTGCAGGAATTGGGTTCCCCTGTACTAAATCGGGTCTGTCCCTCTGGCTTTGCATTGTTTCTGGCACGAAGAACCCTGCTCCTTTAAGCTCTAGGGCCAGGACCTACATACCTCCCTTCCATATTCCCAGTTCATCACTTGGAAATCAGTTCTCATTATAGTTTCCATTGATCAAGAATTGGGGATTTTACACTCACATGTTATTCATACCTATCTACTAAGATCTGACAAATAATGGACACTGTTATCCTCTCACAGGTGAGAAACCATGGCTCAGGCAGCTCATTAACTTGTCCAACATCACACAGAGAGGCTATGGTGGAGGTGACAATGAAATTCAGATAGGTCTGGCCCCAAATACCCATCTTCTTCCTACAAATTGGTCTCTACTGGGCTAGATCCAGACCTGGCCAGTCCCACCTTTGTCAAGCCCCACTGGCAGGGAGGTGCAGCCTCAGGTATCCCATCAAGCCCCACTGGGCGGGGGGTACAGCCTTAGTTCCCCTGACCCAGCATTGGGGTGCACTTCGATGTCACCTGTCAAACCCTGCTGGGAGGGGGGCACGGCCTGAGGTCTTCTGTCAAGCCCCGCTGGGTGGGGTACATGGTCTGAGGTCCCCTGTCAAGTCCAGCAAGGCAGGTTCCTCATCCAGTGCTGGAGGGGGTGCAGCCTGAGGTCCTCTGGCCTGGTGTTGGGGTGGAGGTAAGCCTGAAGTCTCCTGTCAAGCCCCACCTGGTGATAGGCGTAGCCTGAATTCCCCCAATCCAGCACTGGGGGTGGACGTTAAGGTCCCCTATCAAGCCCCACTGGGTGGGGGCATGGCCTGAGGTTCCCTGTCAAGCCCAGCCAGGCAGGAGGGTAAAGCCTCAGGTCCCCTGGCCTGGTGCTAGATCTGCAGGGCAAGCAGTACAGTCTGAGATTCCCCACCTGGTGCTGGGGTGGGGAGCATAGCCTGAAGTCCCTTCTCAAGTCCCACCTGGTGGGGCGCATGGCCTGAGGTCTCCTGGCCTGATGCTGTGGAGGGGGGAGCAGCCTGAGGTCCCCTAGCCCAGCACCAGGACAAGAAATTCACCTTGAGGTCCCCTGTCAAGCCCCGCTGGGTGGGGTACTCTGTCAAGCCCAACGGGGTCTGGGGAGGGTGTAGCCTCAGATCCCTGGTAATTGCTCATTAAGGCTCCTTATGAGAACTTGGCCTCAGCTGTGGGTGCAGCCGTCTTTGTGATAAAGTGATGGTCAATTAGCATATTCCCTCTTTATTAGATAGGATTGCTTGTCTAACATATTCGTGGAGACCAACAAACTCTAAGGTGGCAGGCCCTGGAAGGCCCCCATTCTATCGGGGATCTGCTTTGGTTAACTTCCTTTAACACTTGTTCCTGGAGGGTAGAGCTTCCCAGGAGAAATAGTCACCAGGTTTGATGGCACGATGAGAACCCAGTGTCATGCACTGGGGGTAGGGATGAGGCACTGTACAGATGGATTCATCAACTGCATCGTCGAGAATGAGTAGGTGTGACCCCACGGCACATAGGCAGCATCTCATGCTTCTCTCTCAGGTTGGAAATTCCTTTTTCATGAAAATTCCACTGGCCAGAACTCCTTGGAAGCCCCATACCCTGAATGGTGGTCCCAGGGGAACTGTTTCTACCTGTGGGTGGGGCCCTGTGTCACACCTCCCCTGCAGTGTATGTGCAGCACAGGGTGGTGGGCATTGGAGATGGGTCTGGGGGCCTTGGTTACTGCTTACCTCACCAGGGCCACCGATGGCCAGGGGGTTCATTCTGGCCTCCCCCATCCTGTTACTGCCCAGATGACAACTGTTTCTCATTACGTTTTGTGGAAGCATAAACCTGGATGCATTTTTAAAAGTGAGATTTTCAAATGTAAGTCAGTGAGATGTGGCTTGATTTATAACTGATTTTCTTATAAATATTGGTGAGCTTCACCTTAAAAAAATCTTGTACATGAAAATGCAGACTCATAAGATTGGCCAACATTAATGAAAACCAAATGTTTGCCAGGCAGCATGCCAAGTATCTTTTATGCTTTTTCTCATTTTGTCCTTTCAGATATCCTGTGAGATACACATTATTATTGCCTCACACCCTCCTTTTTTTTCCCCCCAATGAATTTGGTACCTGCCAGGTGCCCAGCATTGGCTCATGGCTCGCCCATGATGTTAAGTAGTATGGCAGGATACCTGTCTCCATGTTATCAGGGAAGATGGACCAAGTACAAGTAAGTTGCTGGAGTCACATAGTGAGAATTTTAATCCGGGGCTGCTGGCAGGCTATAGACCACCCTGTGCACACCTGGGCCTCATTCTGGGCCCTCTTGGAGCATTACAAACTGTACAAGTCTCTGGTGTACGAGCTGGACACTGAGAACCACTCCCCTAAGCTCAGCCATGGGTGGGATCTTTTTGTTTCTGTTAATAAATAGCATAAAACTGATGAGCAAATTTTCCAAGTTGTAAAACCTCTAACACATGTCTGACAGCCCAGGCTAGAGCCCCAGGGAGATGAGAAACCACCCACAGCCTTTCAGAGTCCTCTGTAGCCTTTACCCCAGCAGCTCCCTCCTCCCAGGCTGATCAGCCTCAGGCCTGAAGCTGCACTTCTGAGGCCAGGAGAAGAGGGTTCCCCGGGGAGCAGGAGGAGAGACAGCAGCCGGCCATCGATGTTCCCCTGTGAGAAGATCTTCCATTTAGGACACATGCTCTTGGGGACAGAGCCACAGGAGCCAAGGCTTGGAGTGGGCCAGGAAGCAGTCTGGGCCAGGCACCTGTGTTCTGTGGCAAGGGCCTCTCAAACCGGAACATGCACACACAAATCATCTTGTCATAGTGCCCGAGGACTGTAATAGGGTAAGGGTTTCTTACAAGCTGATGGATATTCTTGGTGTCTGACCCACGTGCATTTTGGAAAATAACTTTCTAGAGAATACACTAAATGTATAAGAAATCTGACACCCTCTGCAAGATCAGACACATGGCTAGCTGTGTGGGTGTCAAGTGGCCCTACTTCTGGATCTCTAAGAGAGGTAGGAGGACAAGAGGTGTAGGCTGCAGAGGGAGTATCAGCCTGGCTCCTTCCTATGCACAATTAAGTGGGGACAAAGAAGAACAAATCTGGATTTAGGTGAGAAAAAAGTAAAGTAAGGAGATGGATAGGCCGTGAGGTCTGCATGCATCTCAAAGGAAAGGCAGAGACATTTAGTTTTTGAAAGGGAGGAGTAAACAGGACTAGAAGAAGCTGCATGGGAAGGTGAGTGGGATGAGCAGGTGGTGGGAGAGGACAGTGGAATAGGAATGTCTTTCTTTCAGCCAATTCATGGGGAGAACTGAGGAGGCCTGGCTGTGGGAAGGGGAGAAGCTAATCTAAACTTTGGATAATTCAAGGGAGCGTGTTTTTTGTCTAAGTGGTCAGTGGCAATAAGCAAGTCAACTGATCATTTACGAGGCAAGGAATGGGAATTTGGAAGGTCTGTGTGTGGCCTGGTCACAGGTAAACAAGACTGACATTCTTGCATCTTATCTAAATCATGTGGGCAGGGCGGTTCTTTGCAGGGAGTAATTCCGGGAACAAAGGGTGGGGAATTTCTTAATGGTGAAACTCGGCTCAGGTAAAGCTTGGCATTGTTGTTGCCCGTTCTTTTTATCACGTGTCCTTCCTGTCAGTGTTATCTTTAAAGAATTAAACATAAGAGTCATACAAATATAGAATGAGCACAAGCCCAATGTTGTATCTGGCTCATTAGTAAAGGAATCAGTAAAATGGTGGGGCTGATTCACAGAGAAGTGGAGAGCCAGGTTTCAGCCCACCAGAAAAAATATTCTGAGTTAAATTTGCTGACTTAGGGCCACCACTGGTTGGTCAATGTCCTATGGGGTAATCAAAAGAATATTTGGGGTTCTTCTTCTACAGGACAGAAATAACATGCAGCTGTACCAGAATTGGTCTCTAATTGATCATGTAATTCAGTGTCTAGCTTCAAATTATAGTAAATGGTGGGCCAACCACAGGAGTGTCCCTGAAGAATCCTAGGTTGCTCTTGCTAAACATCATCCTGGTATGGTAAATAAAGGTTGTACCACCCACCCTTGCTGGAGACTAATTCCAGCAGGTCATAAATGCGAGAAGTTCATCAACAGGTTGATGAACCTTGGGACTTCAGCAGGGCTGAAAATCTTTATTATTTACTACCTGCTGCTGAAAAGCTGTAGGCAGGCATTCTCCCCAACCTGATAATCTTTTACTGTTTACCAAACCTTACCTTTGATATGCATATCTGCTTTGCTATAGTGAAAAATGTGGGAATAAAAGCCCTGGGTCCACAGATTTGGGGAACCTAGTCACTAGATCTAAGCCTCCTCTGGCTCCCCCAAAATGCCTTCCAAATTTATATTTCTTCTCTAGCCTCTTTATTAATTTATGCACAGCCTCTTTTCCAGATTTCTTGAACCCCAGCAGATGCTGAGAAAGACCCCGGCACACCCTTTTTTTACATTCTTTTCAAATTTTATATACTTTCTTAACACGTCCAAGCATTTATAAAGGGCCTGCTTATAAGCTGACCAGTTCAAAGAATATGCACACTGTAGCCCTTTGCCAGACAAGCATTGTAGGAAAGGAGCATGGGCCCTGGTTGCTTATACCCATGGACAACAGAATCCTGATCATGTTCTTTTGTTATTTGGTGCCACTAAATCTTCCATGAGGACCATTTTGGGAAACTTTAAAGTATTAATGGGGAGGAAAACTTGCTTCTATTAACATCATCCTGCATAGCCAAAACAGCTTAGTAAGCTTCAAAACAAAAATATTTTCCTGAGGGCTACACAATACCAGATATCAGAAGCCAAACGTGTGGAGGCTCTGAGGGGAAGTGCTTCCAAATGGAACTATTATTAGTTCTCCTGTAGCCAGAAGCCCTGTTTGTACATCTAGATGAGCCCACATTTCCTAAAAGCATGAAACTCCACTCCCATGAGAAACCTGTGAGCCCAATTACTTTGGGTCTCCAATTTTTGCCTCCAATCTCTGTTAACTCCATTGAACATAATGTAGCGGGAGAAGTCCAAAGATTTCATTAAAAAAAAAAATAAGCCAATTTATCAGGTTTTAACAGTCAGATTGAAAAACAGGAATTGTTTTTAATCTTTCCAGTTAAAGTGGGAACAATATGATGTTTGTTCTTGGCAACTCCTTAGGTTTTCTAAGTAATTTAATTGCCCATGTTATTTATAGAGAAGGTGTGTTTTTTGTTGCTGTTAGATTTCTTTTTCTTTTTTATTTTTAAATTTAATCTTTATTGTTCAGTTTATTAATTACATTGTCCCCCTTTCCCCCCCTATAGCTCCCTTCCACCCAATACCCATCCCCCCTTCCGTCCTCACCTCCGCCCCACTATCCTCTCCCATAGGTGCATGATTTTTGTCCACTCTCTTGCTGCACCTCTCACATCCTTTTCTCCCCAAGAATTGTCAGTCTATTCCCTCTCTTTGCCCATGATTCTGTTATATTCACCAGTTTATCCTGTTCATCAGATTTTTAATTCACTTGATTTTTATATTCATTTGTTTATAGATGTGTATTTGTTGTTCATAATTTTTATTTTTAACTTTTTCTTCTTCCTCTTCTTAAAGATTATCTTTCAGCATTTCATATAATATTGGTTTGGTAGTGATGAATTCCTTTAGCTTTTTCTTATCTGCAAAGCACTTTATCTGACCTTCAATTCTGAATGATAGCTTTGCTGGGTAGAGTAATCTTGATTGTAGATTCTTGCTGTTCATCACTTTAAATATTTCTTGCCACTCCCGTCTGACCTGCATAGTTTCTATTGAGAAATCCGCTGACAATCATATGGGTGCTCCCTTATAGGTAACTAACTGTTTTTCTCTTGCTGCTTTTAATATTCTCCCTTGTCTTTTGCTCTTGGCATTTTAATTATGATGTGTCTTGGTGTGGTCCTCTTTGGATTTCTATAGTTTGGGGTTCCATGTGCTTCTTGGACTTTTAAGTCAATTTCTTTCACCAGGTGTGGGAAGTTTTCGGTCACTATTTCTTCAAATACGTTTTCAGTATCTTGCTCTCTCTCTTTTTCTGGCATCCCTATAATTCAGATGTTGGTATGCTTGAGGTTGTCCCAAAGACCCCTTATACTATCTTCAATTTTTTGCATTCTTTTGGCTTCTTGCTTTTCCAGCTGAGTGGATTTTGCTTCTTTGTATTTTAAATCTTTGACTTGATTCTTGCAGTCCTCTAAATTGCCTTTAGGTCTTTGTATAATATTTTTTATTTCAGTCAGTGTATGCTTACTTTCTAGTTGATCCTTTTTCATATCCTTGTAGGTCTCATTCATTTTCTCATAGGTCTTGTTCATTTCATTCTAGGTCTTGGCCTTTTCTAGGAGACTCTTGAAAAACCTTATAACTGTGATTTTGAACTCTATGTCCAGTCATTTTTTTCCCCTCCATTTATTTCACATTTGATTTCTTTCCATATCTCTGCATGGTGGCTGCTTTCCTGAGTTGTTTGATTAGCTTTGTGTGGTAGATGTCCTCTAGGGGACAGTGGCTCAGCCTCCCCAGTTACCTGAGGTGGATGCTCTTGCTGCAGCCCTTTATGGGTTGCACAATCTTGTTGAAGTTAAGCCTAGATTATTGTTGTTAGCACTAGGAGGGTTTGGCCTCCCTGCCAATTGGCTGTGAGGGTCAGCTGTGCTCAGGTTGGATGGGTGGAGTCTCTGGGCTGAGCAGGCAGCCTCAGCTCTGCCCTATGTGGCACCTGGGCCTCTGTGCCAGGTGGTAATGGCTGCAAGCACCTCTGAGAGAAAGCTGCCTCTGAGCTCTACCCGCTGCCAGACAATTCAGCCTCTCCCCAAATGAGTCCGCACACCCAAAGTCTCACACAGGGTTATAAAACAATGCAGTCTGGTGGTTTCCCGAATGAGAGAGCAAGTCATGAGTCCTCTCTGTGCACTTGCGCAACTCTGCTATTCCCAAGTTTATGTGCACTCTCCACAAGCTCGCCCTCTCTACAAGCTCGCAGACCTTTGCAGCGCCCGAGTTTCAGCATGCTTCCCTACTGTCCAATTTCACCCAGTATGAGTATAGGTTCCCTGGACCTTGCCCAGAACTGGGGAATCAGTGCAGTGGGACACCTTTGTCTTTGCAGCCACCCGCCCTCTCCACTTGCTCGCATGTGTGTGCACAGGGCTCCAAACCTCTGGCTCCATGAGTATCTTCAATGCTGCCCTCTGCTGCTCCCCTGAGTCAGAGTGTCCTATCTTTACTTTTATTTGTGGAATTTTCACTCAGCCAGCTTTCTGGTGATTCTGGATGATGTTTGTTCTGTTGTTAAGTTGTAGTTTTGAAATTGCTGTGTGGGGCAGCAAGATAGGTGTTTACCTATGCTGCCATCTTGGTTCCTCTGATTTTTTTTTTAATTGACAGGAGACAAGGATGCTTATCTGAATAGCTGAGCTCAATTCTACTAGGTATGGAGTGGTACACACATAAGGTATTACCACCAAAGGAAGATAAAGAGAGAACATGGGCTTTGCATCCAAAAGGTGACTGGCAAGTGAGGAAGGGAGCAGGGAGGAAGAGAGTGGTTTTGGGTTTTATTTCTTGCTTATTCATCCTCACCAGGCAGACTATTTTCTCACTTATCACTATCCATCTGGAATGGGAGCTCCATGAAGGCAGACATTTTTAATTGTTTTATTATTGGTGTTGGGACCTGCCAGATACACAGCAGACTCTCCATGAATGTTTGCCAAATACTCAGCAAAAGGAAGAAATGAGCGAAGCCATTCTCTGGAGTAAGAACCTAGAACTGGAAGTGACCACATGGATCTCTGGGGATGGGCAAAAATTTCTCGGAGCTTGTGGGACTTGGGGTTTGAACCAATATTTGGGGTATGCACTAAATGAGTTGTTATTTTGAAAAGGAAAAAAATTATTTATAAACCTGAGATGACCCTGGGGACTCTGGAATCAGCGTCCCCTCCACCCCCCCATCCAGCTATGGCTCTCTCCATTCATGGCTGGAGCATTCAGTCCTGTCTAGTCATTTCATGTCCTCAGTTAGGAGTCCCCCCTCCTCACCCCTCCATCTGCCTTGCTGGACAGCTGGGGGCGCTCTGCATTCCACACTGTTTCCTAATGTACTACCTCCCCATTCTGTTTAGAATTGTCTTTCCCTCCTCATCCGCTTAAAAGACCTCTTGTTGAGTCTTCAAAGTTTGGCTATGAGTGGCCCTTCTGACCTCACCTGAATGGCGAACACTCCCCTTTGTGCCACCCCTCCGTTCTGTATCTTTGTCTATTAATACCTCTCTGAGAATAATTCCACTGCAGGTGATGGCAAAACCTCCAGATACCACTTACCAAGCCCTGCTGTGTGCTGGGCACTGTGCTGTGTCCTTGACATTTGTCTTCTGTACTCTTCAGAGCTCCACTTCCTCAGAAGGTAGCCAACCTAGCGACACTTGATAGATGGAAAACCTGGGGTTCAAGGAGACTGAAAACTTGCACATAAAGGTGACCCAGTTTGCAGGCAGGATCTGAAGACGTGTTTCACAAAGACCATGCTAGTTAAAACATGATAATGCTAAGTCCCATTTCCACCAGTCTCCCCTCCTGCCGGGATTGTTGCCATTTTCACTCCAATTCCACAGGCTCTTACCCCACCAATTATTGTAGGATGTTGGCTCCTTCCAAGTCCCTCTAGGACTTCTGGTGGGTGTCAGAGGGTCCCTTATATGCGCTCATGAACTTGTCAAATCCCATGGGCTGTCACAGTTTTCTGCCACATACCTGCTGGGTCCTGTGGAGTCCCCATGTAGACATCTCTCGGTTAGTCCTGGCTGCCGGGCCCCAAGTCTCCACCAGGTGTCATGCTTTCTCCTTCTAGGCACTGCTTCCTACCACTGGCCTGAGGTCTCTGGGAGGGAACCTATAGCTCCTTCAGGCACTTCCCCCGTGTTTCACTCTGGGAAGAAAGGCCTCAATCTCATGTTTATTCCATCAAAACACCTTTTCCATTTTATTGCCTGACCGTTGATTTCCATAAGACTCGTACACATGCCCTGTTGCGGGGACATGCCAGCCCGTCCAGTGTTCCCATAATGAACAGAGAGTCCCCTGTCCCCATGGTAGTGGCTGACGTGTGGTTCCTGGGTGTGCTCATGAGCCCAGATCCTTGGCTTTGGGACGGACAGCCCCCAAGCAGCACATCCAATTGCCCAGACTTAGGTGGCCCAGCTTGGGAGCACACATCAAAGACTCCAAACTCCCTGCAGAGAGGCTTCTAGTGGGTCAATGCCATGGATGACTGGACTGGTACCAAATCCCCAGCCGGTTTAATAGAGCCTGCTCCATAGCAGGTGGTCTGTTTTCCTTGGGTGGGGGCCGCACAGCACTGTGTTTGTACAACATCCTCATGCACATGTATTCAGATAATGAGTGAACGAGGTAAAAACAACTGAATTACATGTCTGGTAGCTTTGAACTGGGTCTAACATGGAGGCTTATTTCTCTTTGAGGTGCTTTCTTTGTGTCTATAAAAAATAAAACATTTGTGTAGATTATGAATTAGAAAAAAAAACACAGATCGTCTCTGAGTTTCCTTTGGTCTAAGTGGAATTTCTAAGAAAGTCACAGGTTTTGTGTAAACAAATACAAACAAGCTAAAATATGAAGCTATTTGTCAATCAATCGCCACTCAGTCAAGAGTCACTGTGAGTCTGGGATTGTAGAAACGCGATGTGTTCACACAAGTGTCCTTACCACAAAAGACATGGATTTTTATTAATTTCCAACTGACTTGCAGTATGATCAGCGAGTATATGAAACCTGCCCATTGGATCTTCTGAGCTGTGCTCTATGACCTCAAATGTAGTCAGCTTTCATTTAAGTCCTGTCTGCCTTTGAGGAAATAAGGTGTTCGGATGCTCCTCGAGTTGTCATTTGGACCCTCAGATCTCTCTCCAGGACTCCCTGCCCATGCAGATCCCTGTGCCCTCCACTCTCTCTTTCCCCTGCCCATTGCCACACTTGGGAAAGGCTCAGATTGCAAGTCATCTGCAGCTTCTTTGAAGGTATGCAGTAGACACAGCTATCACCAGGTCAAGCTGTTTTATTTTATTTTTGTTGGTCCTCACCTGAGAGTATTTTTCCATTTATTTTTAGAGAGAGTGGAAGGGAGGGGGAGAGACAGAGAAAGAGAAACATTGATGTGAGAGAGACACATAGATTGGTTGCCTCTCACACTCATTGCAACCAGGGCTGGAGATCAAACCTATAATCAAGGTACATGCCTTGACCAGAATCGAACCCAGGACCCTTCAGCTCATAGGCAGATGCTCTACCCACTGAGCGAAACTGGCTATGTATGGCTCAAGCTATTTATTACAAAGAGAAGCAATGACAAAATCAAGTTAAAAAATTCCACCTAGAGTGCTAAGTCTAGCAGATTGAGAACCAGCCTTCCTGCAGTTGCCAACCCAGTTGGACAGCAATAATCGTGTTAATAATAACAGCCATAATAAGTTCCTGATGTTTGTACAACATTTTATTCTTCGCAAAGCATTCTGCATCCATTTGCACCTTGTCTCTTTGCCACAGATTTCTGAGGTCTATATACTCTTGCCTTAGGAATCATGGATTCTCCCTCTACCCCTGAGGCCTCTATCCTGCTCACCAGCATTGCCCCGTGGAACACAGGTGGTTTTGATGTAAGACATAGGAAGTCTGGTTCTGACCCCAGATTGGATGCTAAACTTTTTATCTGACCCTGATCATGATTTTTTTTTGGGGGGGGGGTTGCATTTTCATCTGAAAATTAAAGCAGCTGGATCGGATCCATAATTTTTCAGACACAATCTTCTCAGTATATGAAACAAGCTGCTTGGATTGGTACATGAAGGAATGGGCCGGTGTCTTCTCTATGTGTCTCCTCGGACCTCCCTACCTTCTGTAGCATCCTCTCAGCATTGCTACACCGCACCCTCCCCAGGGCTCCCTGAAAGCATGTGACTTCATGACATGTCTCTAACATGTTTACCCTAACATTTTGTTCACTCTTCTGTATCTATGGGAGCAAATGAGGTAGTCTTATGATGGCTCCATTTGCTGTCTTGAGAGAGTGTCCAGGCCATGGTATGAAAAGTGGGAAAGCTAGCTGGAGCCTGGTGGGTGCCCTAACCAAACAGACAGAGCTGAGGATCCAGAGACCAAGGTGGCTAAAATTACAGGAGAGAGTAGCAGAGAGGAGAGACAAGTGCTCAGACAGAGAGAACTTGGAGGATGTTCAGAGGGTCCCCATCATATAATCAACAGATTATTGATCGGCTCAAGCATGAGAAAAATGGCAAAGGCTAGAGAGGGGATTGCTTGAAAGGATTAGAACAGTGTCCAATATTTACACAGAGCTGGAAATAGTGCCTCTTCTCATAATCTGGATTTGAAAATCAAAGTTAATTTCTATATCTTCTTTGAAAAAATGACTATTTCAAGTCCTTAGTCCATTTTCTTTCTTTTTCTTCAATTTCTTGAGGTGACACTGGTTAACAGAATTAAATTATGCAGGTTTCAGATGCACAATTCTACAACACATAATCTGTGCACTGTATTGTATGTTCACCACCCCAAGTCAATTCTCTGTCCATCATCATTTATCCCCACTATACCTTCCTCCATCTCCCTCCCCGTCTACCCTCATTCCCTGGCAATCATATACTATTGTCAGTGTTCATGAATTTTTCCTGCTTCTTTTTTTCTCAATTCCTCCTCCTCCCTATTCCTCAACTTTGCTAACAGCTATCAGCTCATTCTCTATGAGCCTATCACTATTTTGCTTTTTAGATAATTTTGTTCATTAGATTCCACATATCAGTGAAATTATATGGTACTTGTCTTTCTCTGACTGGCTTATTTAACAGCATAATATTCTCCAAGTCCATCCATGCTGTCAAAAATGGTAAGGTTTCCTTCTTCTTTTAAAAATCTCCTCACCAGAGGATGTATTTTCTATTGAATTTTTAGAAAGTGGAGAGAGAGAGAGAGAGAGAGAGAGAGAGAGAGAGAGAGAGAGAGAAGAAGAAGAAGAAGAAGAAGAAGAAGAAGAAGAAGAAGAAGAGAGAAGAAGAAGAAGAAGAGAGAAGAAGGAGAAGAAGAAGAAGGAGGAGAAGGAGGAGGAGGAGAAGGAGGAGGAGGGGGAGAGAAGAGGAGGAGGAGGGGGAGAGAAAGAGAGAGAGAAGGGAAGGGAAGGGAAGAGAAAAGAGAACTGAGAGAGACACATCGATTGGTTACCTCCCACTGATATCCCTACTGGGGCCAGGATTGAATCTGCAACCAAGGTATATTTCTAAGAATTCATCCAGATTGTCCAATATAATTGTACTTAATATTTGTTTGGTGTCAGTTGTTACTCCGCCTCTTTAATTTCTGATTTTATTTGTTCTCTCTCTCTCTTTTATTATTATTTTTCTTTTAAAAAATCTTTATTGTTCATTTTATTAATTACATTGTTCCCTTTTTTTCCCCTATAGCTCCCCTCCACCTGATACCCATCCCACCCTCCGTCCTCACCCCCCTCCACTGTCCTCTCCCATAGTTGTATGATTTTTGTCCAGTCTCTTGCTGCACTTCCCACACCCCTTTTCTCCCCAAGAATTGTCAGTCCATTCCCTCTCTATGTCCATGATTCTGTTACATTCATCAGTTTATCCTTTTCATCAGCTTATTAATTCACTTGATTTTTATTTTATTTTATTATTTTATTTTATTTTATTTTTTACCCAGACATTTTTTAATTTACAATATAACTTATATTTAATAGTAGTACATATGTTTTCCTCCCCCCCATCTCTTCCCCCCAGCCTCCCTTAACCCCCAGCACATGTCCCCACCTGCCCCCTCCCCGCCCCAGTGTCTTTCATTCATTGGTTATGCTCATATGTATGCATACAAGTCCTTTGGTTGATCTCCCCCAGCATCTGCCACCCATCCACTCCAGCCTTCTCCCTGTAGCTTGACAGCCTGTTCGAGGCCACCCTGCCTCTATATCAATCACTCCCCCCGGTTTCTTTTCTTCAAAAATATCTTGCCTCTGCATACTGAAAACAAACGTATAAGAGCAAAAAAAGCTTGAGTGTCAGTTTCAATGTCCAACTGTTCTGAGTCCCAGTTTCAATGTCAAATAGGTTCTTCAAGTGTACATGTCAGCAATGGTATCCAGATGGTGGACACATCGTGGCAATGCAAGATCCATCCTCTCTGGTATGGTCCTGGGCCGCCTGCAGTCACGCACAGCTGCCTACTGCTAGCATGGCAAGGTGTCATCAGCGTCCGCCATCTCTGGACCATCCTTGTGGCTGGAACAGACCCGTCAGTTCCTCACTGTCTCAGGAACCCACATGGTCTTGGAGTTGTTCTCTGCAAACACACAAACACATTCTCGACCAAAGGTTAACAAAGGGATCCTCTCTGCAAAATAGACTTGGGATTCTTTTTATTTTTGCCTAAATGATTTTCCTTTGGCTTATTTTGACACCATGTGTGTTTTTTCATGGGTGTCCTGCAGTTGGTTTTACAAATGGAATTTACTTTTCTGGAGTAAGAATTTTCTACATGTATTTTACTTATAGGATATTTTTCCTTACATGATGTTACCCCACTGTCACCCCCCCCACCACGCCCTTTTTGGTTAATAGGGGCTTTTGGAAATTTTATCTTGCAGTCTTGGTAATTTTAAATTTTAATTTTTGCACACAAATATGACTGCTTTAGGTTCTTTGGATGTTAGGCAATTTTGCAGTGAGATGAACTACTAATAGATATTTTAGTTAATGTTTTAGGAAAAGCTTTTTGTCCAGTACACTTAGATTTTCTTGAGTATTCACTTATTTCACTTGTCCAATTTAAATTAATCTGAACACTTGATTACTATTTTACTGTCAATTTTAATACTCAAGCAGAAATCTTAGTTCACCCAGTAAATACTTGTGGAAAGGAATACTTGCATTTTTGAGTAGGTCCTCAGCATTCCTGGTAATAAACTAAATTTAGATATAGGGCAGCTATTGCTGGCCGAGTCTCTGTCTGCCACCTGGGTCCCGGTGTGAGTTGTGCGTGGGAGGCGTAGCAGCCGTGGGGGGTAGGAGACCTTCCTCAGGAGGGGTGAGAATTGAAGCCCCTGCAAGGTTTGTGGATGAGGGTCTGTGCCCCACCTCTGTTGATCTTTTAGTTCTCTCCTGTTGGCCCCTCTGCGACTGTGCCTGTCTTAGGTTGTTCCTTCCCTGAGGAATCTTACCCGTCTGTGGCTAACCAGCCATCCTCCGGGGCCAAACAGGGTGATGTGAGGTTCAGTCCTGTCTCCTTTGTAGTCTATGCCCCCGTGGCCTCCACATCCAGCACCTGCCTTGGGGTCCCCTCGCCTGCTGGTGGGGTCCCGGTACTGATCACATATCTCGGGTGACCCAGGTTTCTTCTCCAGAGAGGGCACAGCTCATGCCCTTGGTCGAGAGACAGATCCATGGTGCCATCTGCCCAGAGTCTTCAGCTACAGCTTGAACTGAAAGTTCACGCATCAGCTGTGTGTATTTGGACAATAAGAAGAAGGTCCCTCTTAGCAAAAGGGCCAAAGGGGCCAATATAGAATGCTCAGATGCCTTCCCAGTGCCTTAATTCCTCTGAAAGGGATTAATTCCTTTCCTATCCTTTTTTTTTAAGTTGCTGCCCAACATTCAAAGAATTAGTTTGTAAGTTTATTTGGGATAATTGTATAATATGCTGTTGTCAAATATCAAATATTATAATGACATTGTAGAATAATATCATGTAAGGGTATTGTGGTATCACGGGAAGTTAAGGAAGGCCTAGCCTAAGGACTGGTGTCCATAAGAGATGACATGCTCTAGGCCATGTTAATTCAATCTCAAACTAGCTGCCAATTTTTTTTTATAATCACTTGATTTTTAGATTCATTTGTTGATAGATGTGTATTTGTTGTTCCTAATTTACACTTTTATCTTTTTGTTCTTCCTCTTCTTAAAGAATATCTTTCAGCATTTCATATAATATTGGTTTGGTAGTGATGAACTCCTTTAGCTTTTTCTTATCTGCAAAGCACTTTATCTGACCTTCAATTCTGAATGATAGCTTTGCTGGGTAGAGTAATCTTGATTGTAGATTCTTGCTGTTCATCACTTTAAATATTTCTTGCCACTCCCGTCTGGCCTGCATAGTTTCTATTGAGAAATCCGCTGACAATCGTATGGGTGCTCCCTTATAGGTAACCAACTGTTTCTCTCTTGCTGCTTTTAATATTCTCTGTCTTTTGCTCTTGGCATTTTAATTATGATGTGTCTTGGTGTGGTCCTCTTAGGGTTCCTATATATTGGGGTTCGGTGCACTTCTTGGACTCCTAAGTCAATTTCTTTCACCAGGTGTGGGAAGTTTTTGGTCACTATTTCTTCAAATAGGTTTTCATTGTCTTGCTCGCTCTCTTTTTCTGGCACCCCTATAATTCGGATGTTGGTATGCTTGAGGTTGTCCCAGAGGCCTCTTACACTATCTTCAGTTTTTTGGATTTTTTTGGTTTCTTGCTTTTTCAGTTGAGTGGATTTTCCCTCTTTGTATTTCAAATCTTTAACTTGGTTCTTGGGGTGCTCTAGAGTACTTTTAGGTCTCTGTATAATATTTTTTATTTCAGTCAGTGTATGCTTAATTTCTGGTTGGTCCTTTTTCATATCCTTGAGAGTCTCGTTCATATCCTTGAGGGTCTCATTCATTTCCTTGTAGGTCTTGCTTATTTCCTTATAGGCCTCGACCTTTTCTAGGAGCCTCTTGGGAAGCCCTACAACTGTGGTTTTGAATTCCATGTCCAGTCGTTTTTTTCCCCTCCATTTATTTCACATCTGATTTCTTTCCATGTCTCTGCATGGTGGCTGCTTCCCTCAGTTGTTCAATTAGCTTTGTGTGGTAGATGTCCTACAAGGGACAGTGGCTCAGCCTCCCCAGTTACCTGAGGTGGATATGGGTTGCACTGTCTTGCTGAAGTTAAGCTCAGGTTAATCATTGTTAGCACTTGTAGGGGTTGACCTCCAGGCCATTGGCTGTGAAGTTCAGCTGTGCTCAGGTTGGATGGGCGGAGTCTCTGGGCCAAGCTCCGCCCTATGTGGCCCCAGGGACTATGTCCTGGGGGCAATGGCCGCCAGCACCTCTGAGAGAGAACCACTGCCGAGCTCCACCGGCTGCAGGAGAATTCAGCCTCTCCCCAAATGAGTCTGCACACCCAATGTCTCACAAAACAATGTAGTCTGACAGTTTCCCGAATGAAAGAGCAAGTCATGAGCACTCTCTGTGCCGTCAGGCAGCTGCGCTATTCCCAAGTTCACACGCACTCTGCACAAGCTCGCCTTCTCCACAAGCCAGCAGACTCCCGCAGCACCCGAGCTTCAGTGTGCCCTCCCACTGTCTGGTTTTTACCCCGTATGATAGTGGGTTCCCTGGACTTTGCCCAGAGCTGGAGAATCAGTCCAGTGGGATGTCTTTGTCTCCCCTGTTCAAGAAAACTGGCCGGTTTTCAGCCGCCCGCCCTATCCGCTGGCGTGCGCGGCTCCTCCAAACCTCTGACTCCCTCTCTCTCTCTTTTAATGAGTCTGGTTTAAATAGTAAAAATAAATAAATATATTTAAGTAAAAAAAAATATATATATATATCTTCTTTATTTTTTCAAAGAGCCAACTCTTGGTCTCATTGATCTTTTGTATTGTTCCTTTTGACTCTATTTCATTTATTTCTCCTCTGATCTTTATTATGTACTTACTTATATTCACTTTGGATATTGTTGTTCTTTTTAAAGATAACTTTAAGTTTAAAGTTAGATTGATTACTTGATATCTTTCTTGTTTCTTGTGGTAGGCCTGTAATGCTATGAATTTCCCTCTTAGGGCTACTTTTATGGCATCCTATAGATTTTGCAGTGTTGTCTGCTTACTTTCATTTGTTTCAAAGTATCTCTCAACTTCTTTCTTGGTCTTATTGTTAACCCACTTATTGTTTAGTAACATGTTAATTAACCTTCGTGTCTTTGTATGCTTTTCAGTTTTTTTTATTGTGATTGATTTTTCCAATCACTTGGTGATATGACACTTGTTCTCACTGATCAAAACAAGAGTTTTCTTTGGTTTGCACCTGAGATTAGTGTTAGAAACCAAGCACGGATTTTTAGAAGTTGTATACACATTTCAGGTCACTGTTTGTTAAACCTCACTATTTGAAAATGCTCTTCCTCTGTTGCTTAAAAAAATTTTTTTCTGCGTAGTTCAGATGAGGGAGAGAAAAAGAATGAAATGAAGCCACAATCAAACACTCACTCCTGTTGGTTTTTGTTTTTGTTTTCCTTCCTCCCCAGTCATGAGATTCACTTTTGTTAAGGTCATTTTATTTATTTATTTAATTTATTTTTTAAAAATATATTTATTGATTTTTATAGAGAGGAAGGGAGAGGGATAGAAAGTCAGAAACATGGATGAGAGAGAAACATTGATCAGCTGCCTCTTGCCCACCCCCTACTGGGGATTTGCCCACAACCAAGATACATGCCCTTGACCAGAATTGAACCCGGGACCCTTCAAGTCCACAGGCCAACGTTCTATCCACTGAGCCAAACTGGTCTCGGCTGTTCAGGTCATTTAAATCTCTATACTATTTTCTAAGCAAAAAATAGCATAAAGATTAAATAACTGCTCCTTTTTATTTTTTAAAAGTATGTTTTTATTGATTTCTTTTAGGGAGAGAGAGAGAGGGATAGAGAGCTAGAAACATCAATGAGAAACATTATTGATTAGCTGCCTCCTGCACACCCCAATGATGACTGAGCCTGTAAACAGGGCATGTGCCCTGACTGGGAATCGAACAGGTGGCCTCTGGTTTCCTGGCTGGATGCTCAACTGCTGAGCCACACTTGCTGGGCACTGATCGTGCTCCTTTTCTTAAGTAGATTTTTTTGGTCCCTTGTTTTTTGAAAGACTTGGCTTTGTTCACTGTACCTGCTGCTTTATTTCTTTAGACCTAGCTAGAGAAAATTCCCCTTCCCCACATAAGGTCTCTGCAAAATCTGCTGTCCCACATGCTTGTGAAAGACTGAGTGAGTGGCAGGCCAGCCAAGGCTGAGTGAGCAGCCAGCCAGCCAGCTGGCTTCACATCTGACTGGGTGCTGATGAAATCCTTGGAGACATGTGCTTGGAGCCAGACACAACAGCTCTTAGTCCTTTCTGGCAGCCTCGACTTTCCCTGAGCACGTAAATCTCTGGGTGGTGGGTAGCCCTCCTTTGGGAACACAGGGTGCACAACGCCAGCTTGAGGTTCTCTGCCTTCCCCCGAGATGTGGACAAAACGTGGCAGGAGGGTTTGGGCGAAATACCTTTTCATCCCCACACAATTGTTACCTTCAGTCTCTCATCGTCTTGGCCCTCAGGAGGGCTTATCTGGGGGACATGAGTGCACTTCCCTGTGGTATGCCCCTCACCCTCAGCACACAGGCCTTTGAAGAGAGACAAACTCAATGCAGCTAAAATTAGGGGTTTTCTTGAGTCCTTGTCACTCACAATCTCGTAAGGCAAGGATCTGAAGTCAGACTTCACTGTAGTATTTCCAAGTTCTCAGCCTTCTCAGAAGGCCTGGAGCTGTTACCAAACCCCAATCACTGTTGGGATGCTCTATTCAAGGGGATCACTGTTGGGCTGCTCTATTCAAGAACTAGACATAGGTGGCACAGGTAGTGTTATGTACTTGCAGTAAGTAAAGGAGACAGGGGATTCACATTCAAAGCTCTTCTAGGGGTGACTCTGGTGGACTCATATAGTTCTCTGTGCCTGCTCTATGGTGTTCTGGACTCCCCCACTGGTGGTTTCCATCTCCCTTCTGATACCAAGTCCTGTCCTTGACCTTTTGCCTTAGGGGCTTTGGTTCTGTCCCCTGGTGGATGGACTGAATTGTGTCCCTCAAAAAAAGCTATGTTGGAGTCTTCGTCCCTAATGTCAGTGGCAGTCAAGGGGGTCTCTGGCCAGAGATAAGCTCTGGCCAGAGACAGTACTCTGCATCCCCAGGTCTTGTCTTGCTTGTAGGAATGAATTCAAACAAGAGATAACAAATAACAGCAAACTCAGGCAAGGATGTATTTGTAGGAAAGAAATACACTCATATACTCTTCCTTCCTCTCTGTAAAAAAATCAATTATATATATATATATATATATATATATATATATATTCAGATAGAACTTGAGCAGGTAGCTCAGCTGGCTGAAACCAAACCAAGTGCCCAGATACTGGAGAGTTCAGAGGATTTATACCCCTATACTGGAATGCCCCTGGGCAAGGAACAAGCCAACCCTTCCCTCACGTCTCAAAAAAATGTACCTTTAAGCCATAAAGCTCTTTCATCTAGGTGTTATGCTACCAGTTAGGCCAGCGATTGCCAACATTTTGTACCTCACAGACCACCATTCGTGCATGGACCACTGGTTGGCGACCGATGAGTTAGACTGTATCCCAGAGGGTTCTGAATCTTTTCTGCTCCATTGTCTATTTTCAGTTTGTCATGTCTCACACCTATCCCTGCCAAGCCCCAGCTGCCTTTCCCAGCTCAGATCTTTCTGTCTGCCTAATCTAACACCAACACCTTAGAATGTGACCTTACTTGGATTAGGATTTTTACAGAGGTGAGTTAAAAATGGGGCCATTAAGGTGGGCATGAATCCCCAAAAGAATCCTCATAAAAAAGGGGCCATTTGGACACAGAGACAGACACTCACAGAGGGAGGATGATGTGAAACGACCCAGGGGGAAGATGGCCACTTGGTTACCAGGTGCTGTCTGGGTTTTTGCCTTTCTCTATTTAGAGCTTCAGGTCTAAAGACATAGCCATGCAGCATGCACTCTTTATTCCTATGTAATCTAACCTGCCTGTACTAGTAGGTACTCAGAAATTTTCTTCAGGAGATTGACTAGTGATTCACAGCATGATGTGAAAATGGAGTGAGCACCTCTGTGCTCACTAGAGGCCTTTGAGATACCCACACACCTTCTCTCCTTCTGGAGGTGAGTGTGGCTGGCAGGGAGTATGGCTCAGGCAAGTGACTCTGCTATTCCTTGGTTTTCTCTCATGACATGTAAAATGTAATTCCTGCCATAACCCAGGACAGGTCTGCAAGCTCCTCTGAGTAGGGAAAACATCAGCTGGGAAAGTCACATGGTTGATGGCTTCACTGGTCATCCCTAGGTCAGTGTTTCTCAAAATTCCAGAAGCCCCTGGGACCTCTCGGAGGTCTCGTCTGTGATGAAAAGAACATGGATGTTGAGGCCAGACAGAGTTCAAATTGCAGACCCATGACCCTGGCCAGATAGCTCAGTTGGTTAGAGCACTGTCCAGATTTGCCAACATTGTGAGTTCGATCCCCGGTCAGAGCACATATAAGAGTCAACCAATAAATGCATAAATAAATGGAATGACAAATTAATGCTTCTATCTCTCTAAAGTCAATCAATAAAAAAAAAATCAAATTGGAGACCCCTGCTTCTTAGCTTTATATCTGAACAACGGGGTGGGGCTACCTAAACACAGAGCTCTTATTGAGAGGTCTTGGCACAATGTGGGCACTAAGTAATTAAAACTAATGTCATCACCAATAAATGATAACACCAAGGCAAGCAAGCAAGCAAACAACAAATAAAACATTCGACACTTAAATGTGCTTATCAGTATTTTACAAAATCACAGCGGCTGCTGGTGATCTGGAGATAAAGCGCAGGCAGTGAAGAGGACAGAAAAGAAACTCACTGAGCTGCAGGAGGACCAGAGGAAGTTCAGGTGGGAACTTCAGAAAAGCATCCTCAGGTAGCCAAAGATCTTCTGCGGGTGCGGAAAATCAGGCCTTTAACAAATGGCTCTCCACACCCTTGGCCTGGAGGCACAGGAAGACTCAATCCCTGATGTTTCTTTGTCACAGTGAGATGACCTGGCCTCAAGATGAAGGAGGGAAGGCGAGTGCCACTCCTCTGCCCCCTTTTCCCCTCCAGTGATACCTGGTCTATGAGATGCTGGAGAATTTTAACCATCCTTCCCAGTGCCACACTGGGCCCTGGATGACTGAATTCAGGTGAAATCCTGTTTTCTATATCTTTCTTTTTTCCTTTAACAAACATGTGGGTGATGGCTCATCTATGTTCAGATGGTCTGGGAAAGAGGTCCAACGCATCAGCTGTTTGCAGCTGCTACATCTGTTCTTGTCTGGGAACACAGGACTGTCCTCAGTCACCCTACAAACAAAGGCATCTCTTGTCCAGGAAAGGAGAAGAGGCTGGCTGGTCCCAGGTGTCTCACCAGCCCCCTCCCCCACCAGCTCTCTGGGTTGTGGGCAGGGTCTGTTCTGGGTCTCCTGGGGTGAGCTGGCCTTCTGGGTGGCTCTCAGGGGGTGGGGGGGGAACAGTCTTTCAATCCCTAGCCTCACCCTAATGCAGCGATGGAGCCACAGCATACTGTGTGTGGTCCAGAATCTGGAAAAAGAGGCAGAGGGAAGGGGCTGGGCGGTGAGGAGAAGGCCGCTCCCCATGACCCCTGACAGCTGCTAGGGTCTGAAGCTTTCTTCTGACCCTCACTGTGACTTGGCTATTCCCTTGGAAAGATTTGTCTAGGTAGCTGCCAACATCCAGGATGGAGACTCTGGGGACACCACGTCCAGAGTAGTACACATGCAGTTTTATCTAGAAAGAAAATAATAAAATGAGGAAAACAAAGCAGATTGCTTGTTCTTGGTTTGGCACAATTCCTATCATGTGCTGTCACTGGCAATGCCCATGGTTTCAGGCATGGTCAACTCTGAGAGGACTCTGCACCTGGGGTCACTTGTGTCCTTTAGAGTTTGGACAGCTCACAGATGTCCTCTCTTCCTCTTTGGGGTCATTTGTCCAGATACTCTGCTTTTCTTGGTTGTGGAGGGGTGACTCTAGGACGGACAATGTTTGCTGTGTGCAATGGCAAATTTGAGCCTCACAACCATTATGGAGCGCTTGTTCTGTGCTAAGTAAAGATATACTCGATGTGGAAGAAACACTTCTTTCAGAGAGAACTGGTCTCATTACCAGCTGTCCGCCATAGCCCACATTGAAGCACAAATGTCGTTTCATGCCCACAAGCGGGGATGGGGCTAGCAGAACCTTCCTGGAGATGTGATGGTAGAGCTGGGTTTTGAGGTATGAACAGGAGCCTGGGGAAGAGGAGATGGAGTGTAGGAGGTGATAAGGAGACACTCCAAGCAGGCCATCCAGCATATTCAATATCAGGAGACAGGCCAGTGTGTTTAGGAACAGGGGCAGCTCAGACTGCAGGAGGGTGCATTGTGAGCAGGCAGATTGGTCCTAGAGAGAATATACACTGGGCTGCCTGGTCTCCTTTTCCTTACATGCCCTCCTCGGTCCACTGTTCAGGCATTCATGGAGCTCAGATTCCCAGTGCCCTCGCTGCTGGCCATTGGGTCTCCCAGAGTCCTCTCTGCCCAGCCATCCTTAATCTACTGTATTCTCAGCCTGTGAACTCTCCACCCTTTCCTGACCAGGCAAATGCACCCATCAGAATAGCCAAATCTCCTTACATTCTGAGTCAGCCAGCACTTGCTGGGGGCCTCAGGACTTCTTACCTGAGTTATTTCACCTGATTCTCATATTTACTCCTGATAAATAAGTATCCTGCACCCCATGTCTAGGTGAGAAAACAAAGATCAGAGAGCATGACTTGTTTAAAGTCAAAGAGCCAGGAAGTAAGGAAGGTATTTCTTGCAACCCAATCCTGGGAAAAAGCCCATTTCCTTACTGTGCACACCCACAGGTACTTTAGCATCAACAGAAGATTACTATAGGAGAGAGATATTTTCCTGGGAAGTGAGAGGGGTCCTGCAAGTTCAAGTTCAAAGGGCTGAGACAATCATGGATGATATTTTCTGAATACTGAATACAATGAGTGCCTTCTCTAATGACTCCAAATGAGCCGATGACATGGGGGCTTTATTTCTCAAATCATCAGGTGAGAAAATGGAAGCTTGGCTTAGTCCATCAATTTACCAGGTGGTCAAGTTCACTCATCAAGGACAGGATGGCAGCGCTTGCTCAGGGCTCTCTCACCCTGTGGATCCAGACACCCCAGCTGCTGAGGCAGGCAGATAAGCAGCTGGATCCTGCCGTTGTTTCCCTGCAAGGCGGAGGAAGGGGAAAAGGCCTTCCTCTGTTGGAAATGCTTCTGCATTCTTCAACACTAGTCCAGAGCCATCCATCTAAATGTGCTCTGGTTGGGATCCAGCAGGTTACTAAGGAAAGAGCTGCTGAAAGCTTGGAACCCTGGGAGGACTTGTGCTTTGTCTCATCTACAACCATTTCTTACTTCAGGGAGGCTGGATACAGAGGACTGACCCTGTTGCAACCCATCCTCCACATCCCCTTTTCCCCTCTCTCAGGGGCCTCATTGGCCTGGAACACATTGTGGTCTTTGGAAAATTAAGATACAGTGACCAAGTGGTATGGATGACATAATAATTGACCTTGAAAGATAGGGAAATTTTGGAAACATTGATTCTGCATGTGTGATAGTGGTTGCTGCCTGGCATTCTGTCTCCAAGTTTAAGAATAATCAGGCTAGTGGACCTCAGATACCGTGTAAGCCTCCTCCTTACTTTCATAGTTGAAGCAACAGAGGCTCCGACTACACACACTACTTGCCCAGGGCTGGTGATCAGGAAAAACCTGGCTGTGATAAAGATGTGAGAGCTGGAAGTCTGCCACACTCACACCGGCAGGCAGCAGGGTTCAGTCGTGGTAGACTAAGTGGGTAAGCACACAGACAGATGAATGAAGACATGATATTCTGTGGCTCCGGAAAAGGAGCACATGGTAGCCACAGGGATAGCCCTTAGCCCCTTAAACAACAGAAGGAAGAATCCTCAGTGGGATCAGAAAGGATGTACAGGTTGAGTTCTCAGGGAAGCAAACCCTGAAGTGGGAATAGCATGCAGGATGCATCATCGGCATGTTCCCCTGATCACCTTTGGGAAGGGGCTAAAACAACACAGGATGGGGGTGAGAGAAGGCCAACCTGCAATGCCAGCTGGCCAGTTGAAGGCTCTGGCACATCCTGTGAGACATGAACCTTAGCAGTTGTGCTAGGAGGGGCAAACAGCCCATGCCTTTGATCCCCCATATTTTGGAAGCCACTCCTCATGAGCAAGGTGTGACTGGATGATGAGGTGGCTCTGCGTAGCTGAGATAAACTACCAGGGAGCTCCAGGCAGGAGCTGGGCATACCACCTTTAATGCTGAAGGGCATCCAGAAGTGTGTCTCAGCACCCTCTGCACCCACCCCTGTGGCATTAGCATCTTGCAAGACTGAACCACATCTAGCAAGGATTTGGAGCCAGCTGCCTCCCTGCAGAGGCCACTGCAACCTCCCCAGCCTTCACGCCGTGTTAGCACCACCAATTGTGCCCATCCAGAGTAACAGAACTTTGCCAGGATGCTCATTTGCTGACATCTTTCAGGACTACTGTGCGAATGATTCTACTGGGGAATTGAGGGAGATGGGCCAGGCAGCCAGCAGCCTGTCAGGCTAGGAGCAGCTGTTTCTGGTATGATCAGCAGAACTGAACTTTGCCTCTCTCAGTGTCTCTGACAAGAGATCCTTAAGCTCTGCTTGGACCCAGGCAGCAATGGGAACGTAGGCACTGCACAGAGCTGGTCCCATGGGCAACATTCAAGAGTCTATTACTGAGCTGATGTTTGCTCAGCTTCCACATTGGTCCTAGAACTCTCCCATGGAGTCAAACAAAAATCTGCCTGATACTTTTGTATTGTAGTCTTCAGATATATGGACTGAATCTCTGATCCCATCTTGTTTTGTCATCATGAAGAGGAAGCACATGGAGAGGTAGCCAGGCACTTGCATGTGGCCAAGTGTCCTTGCCAACCAATGTAAGGATTCCGGATTTCCTCCGCTAGCTGTGATGGGAAACCATTGGGGTTCTTTCTTGTTTCTGTCTTGTTATTCAAATGTAATATGCATGCAGAAAAGAGTCCAAATTAATAGATCTATAGCTTATTGGGGTAGTCTATTGATCTTAACAGTATTAAATCTCCCAACACATGAATATACAATTCTTTTTATTTATTTAGGTCTTTAATTTTGGCCAGCAATGCTTTATAGCTTTCAGTTTACACATCTTGATTGGTTGAATTTATTACCAAGTAGTTTATTCTTTTGGAAGCTGTGTTAAATATAATTTTTTAGTTTTATGCACCATAAAAATTTTAAGTTTTCTTAATTTCTTTTTCAGCTTGTTTATTGGTAATGTGTAGAAATACAACAATTTTTGTGTGTTGATCTTTAATTCTGTAATTTTGCTGTGTGTTTATTAGCTCTAACAGTTCTTTTTGGTTTTCTACACAAAATAGAGATTATTTTACTTCTTTCTTTTTAAATTTTGATACGGTTATGGGCTTAATTATGTGCCCCCCCAAATTTAGAGAGGAAGGGAGAGAGAAAAATTTATATTTTGAAGCCCTAACCCCCAGCACCTCAGTATGTGACTGTACTTGGAGATAGGTCTGTTAAGGAAGAAATTAAGCTGAAATGAGGTCATCTAGATGGACTCTAATTCAATCTGACTGGTGTGTTTATAAGAAGAGGAAATTTGGACATAGGGTATATGTGCACAGAGAAAATGCTGTGTGAAGCAGCAGCAAGGGCATGGCCATCTGCAAACCCATGAGGAAGGCCGCAGGAGAATCCCAACCTGCTGACCCCTTCATCTTATACTTCTAACTCCCAGAGCTCTGAATGATAAATTTCAGTTGTTTAAATCCCCCCATTGGTGGTACTCCGTTATGCCTGCCCTAGAAAATGAACACAGACAGTTACCTTTGTTTTATTTTTGAATAGCAGCATTGACCCCACAAGAAATGGTGCCTTGTCCCTTTTGTGCCCCAGGAACCCAGATCAAGTCTGGCACATGCACCTTTGTGGCCTAATGGGGTCCTCTGATCAGACAGGGGCTGGGGTGTGGCTCATTTTAAGTAAATATGACATTGATTCTGTGTAAGCTACAGAGGACCTGCTTCCCTTGATCTGTCACTTCCCACAGGGAAGGTTCAGTCTGCCACCAATCTTCCTGCTTCTACATCCAGACTCCAGGATGTAGAGTAAATGGTCCCTCTCAGGGAGAGGTGCAGGGTGGCACCTCCTTTGATTGTTGCATCTGCTCCATGATCATTGCCAGGTCACACAACAGGTCTCTGTTGAGTTAAGGCTCTGTCAGGAATTTTCGGTCAGAGAACATATAGCTCTTACATTCATGTGGGGAGGAAACTGTATTCTGGAAAATGAGTTTTCTTGGCAGGGCTGGCCAGAGTTATGCTTCCCATGGCATTTCTCCTTCCTGTGAAATGAGACTAATGATATGGGCTACCCATTCCTCCTGGGAGTCCAGAGGTGGCCAATCTAAGAGGTTGTAAGTGCAACAGGAAGAAAGGACAACTTGGTGAAGATCCCTTTTTCAGACACCACCCCCTCTGCGTCCTTCAATTTTGGGCTGGGAAGCCATGTCCCAGTGTGGAAAGAGTCCTCCTTGTGAGAGCATGAATTGGGGCAAGAACAGGAAATGCCTGGGTTTGTGTCTGAAGCTGAAGTGGTTCCAGCTTCTGCTGCATTTCCCTTTAGACAGAGTCAGCCCTCAATTTGACTGTGGCTTGTCCATTCATGGTTCATTTTTAGGTCCATGATTCTTTTTTGGCTCAGACTTTGAATCTGAGCTGTAAGAACTATGTTTACTTTCATGTTGCCTCATTTTCCGCGTTTATAAAATGGGAATGCTAATACCTGCTTCATGGTGTTATTGTGAATATGAAATGAAATAGTGGTTGTAAATATTAGATATAGAAATGTCCTAGGAAATTCATTCTAAGAAAATAATTATGTCCAAAAATGTTCACCAAAAAGTGATTTTTTAAGAGTACATCATTAGAAACAGTCTCAATGTTTAGCACGAGGGGATTTGTTACGTTCATTGAGGTACATCATATTGTAAGATGCCAGGATGTAGTCTCTAAAAATGGTGATGCAGGTGAACTTCCAGTGACATGAAAGGGTGTTCACAAGAGATGGTAAATTTATAAAAATAAGTAGATTATGAAACATTTTCTTTAGAATGGTGTTTGGTAAAGGGGCCATATCATTGATTAGTCATGCTAATCATTGTTTTCCTTTCTCTTTTTTTTCCCTTCAAATGGGAACTTAACTTTTTTTTTATTTCAAGAAAAATTAGTTTACATATAATAATGTTACATGCAATAAATACCAATTATTCAAGAAAAATGATCTTAAATATAATAATTTATATGCAATAAACATTAACATTTCAAGAAAAAAAGGATTTTAAGTATAATAATATTATCAAACTGTACTAACATAGTATGATATCACAAAAGTTGTAGGATATATTAAAAATCTGCAAATAACAGGATTATTTCTATTATATTCTAGAATATTTTTTTCTCTCTGGCTCTATTTTTGTTCATCAGTTTATGTTGTTCATTATATTCCACAAATGAGTAAGATCATGTGATATTTATCTTTCTTTGACTGGCATATTTCACTTAGCATGATGCTCTCCTGTCCATCCATGCTGTTGCAAATGGTAAGAATTCCTTCTTTTTTTTTTTACAGCAGCATGGTATTCCATTGTATAGATGTACCATGGTTTTTTAATCCATTCATCTGCTGATGGGCACTAAGGCTGTTTCCAAATCTTAGCTATTGTAAATTGTGCTGCTATGAACATAGGGGTGCATAGTGATTGGTGTTTCTGATTTCTTTGAATATATTCCTAAAAGTGGGATTATTGGGTTAAATGGGAGTTTCATTTGTAATTTTTTAAGGAAACTCCATATCGTTTTCCATAGTGGTTGCACCATCAGTGCAAGAGGGCTCATTTTTCTCCACATCTTCGCCCCCACTTGTCGTTGGTTGATTTGTTGATGATAGCCATTCTGACAGGTGTGAGATGGTATCTCATTGTCATTTTGATTTGAGTCTCTCAGATGATTAGTGACTTTGAACATGTTTTCATATGTCTCTTGGCCTTATTTATGTCCTTTTTCAGAAAGTGTCTATTTAGGTCCTTTGCCCATTTTATGACTGGATTGTTTATCTTCCTTTTGTTAAGATGTATGAGTCTAATCATTGTTTTTCTACCCTCTTATCTCCTCTTGCCCATGCCCCAGTGTCCAGCTTCTTCCTAGCTGTGTTGAGCAGAGAAGGATAACTAGCTGAGCCAACCAGATTCATTCTTTTGAGAACAGAAACAGAGTGCTGGAAAGCAGACAGTGCTGAGTACAATTTCTCTTAGAGAAGAACACTCAGGGAGGGAGGCCATGAGGCTGGTAGAGAGGAAAGCCCCATGGCCCCAGGGAGAGAGAGAGAGGGAGGAGAGAGTGAGAATGGCAACCGAAATCCTGGCACTCAGCTGCATTTACCTCCAACATTATAACCAAGAGATCCCTTCATGTCCCACTAAGAAATTTACTTTTTCTTGACATAGCTTCTATTATTTGCAACCAAATGAAGTCTGACAAGACAATGATCCACTAACACATGTGGTTGAAATGCTTATTGCTGGATAGAGATATTTCACATAATTGAAGTTATTTTTCTAAACCTCTGAGTATTTTCTACATTTCCTACAGTGATTATTCATGTATTAAAAACAAAACAAAACAAAACAAACAGTAAGAATCATTTCTACATGTCAGCTTGGCTGAATCATCTGAAGATGGGTGAAGGCATTTCCATATTGAAAAAGATACATAAATTGATTGCTTGCTGCCAGACAGCTGAGGGCATCTTTATCTACATCTTATTGCCTCCTCCTGGCCAAACACCTGAACAGCTGGAGGTAATTCTTCCAATCTGACAATGGGTTCTGTGTACTAAACCCTGGCCTTTGAAGTGTCTATCTACTTTGCCTTAGGGGACCTGAGACAAGGAGAACTTAGTTCCTTTAGCTAAGTCTTCTCTGGCTTCCCATAATGCCTTCCAAATTTATGTTTCATCTCTGGATTCTTATTTAATTTACACACAGCACCTTCTCCAGATTCTAAAACCCTTCTAGATGCTGGATCAAGACCACTGGCAGAAAGGGTATCCATGTGGAAAACAGATTGACAGTTTTTTATAAAGTTAAACTTTAACTTACCAGCAATTTACCTGAGAGAGAGGGCAACATATGTCCTCATAAAGAGGTATTTACCTGAGAGAGAGGGCAACATATGTCCACATAAAGACCTGTCTGTATTCGAGTGTCCTTAGCAGCTCACTTCACAATGCCCCCAGCTTAGAAGGGCCTAGTGTCCAACTGAATGCTTAAACCAATCATGATACATGCTGAATGAGACACTAATCAGCAATAAAAAGCAGTGACCTACCGAGGGTGCAACACCGTAACACCGAGCAAAAGAACCCAGACACAAAAGACAAATACACTGCATGCTTCCATTTCTGTGAAATGTGGAATAGCTGAAACTTACGTGTGGTGGTGGAAAGCAGATGGGTGGTTTCTTGGGCAGGGGTGATGAGGTGATTTCTAAGGGACATGGGGGACCTTTTGGTTATAATTTCTTTCTTTTTTAAAAAAAATACATTTTATTGATTTTTCACAGAGAGGAAGAGAGAGGGATAGAAAGTCAGAAACATCGATGGGAGAGAAGCATCGATCGGCTTCCTCTTGCACACCCCCTGCTGGGGATGTGCCCGCAGCCACAGTACGTGCCCTTGGCCAGAATCGAAACAGGAACCTTTCAGTCTGCAGGCTGACGCTCTATCCACTGAGCCAAACCGGCTTTGGCGGTTATAATTTCTTAATTGGGCTAGTAGTTACACTTGAGTATAGGTTTGTCAAATTGGTCCTAGTCAGCTTGGCTCAGTGGATAGAGTGTCCGCTTACAGATTGAAATGTTGCAGGTTTGATTCTGGTCAGGGGCATGTGCCCGAGTTGCAGGCTTAATCCTCAGTAGGGGCTGATCCTCAGTAGGGGGGCTCTAGGAGGCAGTCTATCAACGATTCTCTTTCATCATTGATGTTTCTATCTCTCTCTTCCTCTCCCTTCCTCTCTCTGAAATCAATACAAATATATTTTTTTAAAAACCCACTTATTGAATTGTACACTAAGTAGTCTATTTTATTGTATGTAAATCAAACATATATTGCATTGAAAAATTAGTTACAAAATACAATAAAGTAAGAAAAACACCCTGGGAGGACACATTTGGTCATTATTAGTTGCTAAAATATCTTAGCATGCATTCCTTGGGTGTGGATGAACCAATCAGATGTGGCCCAGGACAGGTAGGCTGGGTTCAGGAGGAAGGTCAGGAAGGGAGGGAGAATCAGTCTGGAGATGCAGAGGAAAGGGGTTATTGTCGTTGTCCCGGGTGGTCCTGGGCCCCCAGGCAGGTCAGAGGAAGAATGTGAAGCACACCGTAATTATGAAGAGAAGTATGAAGATAAGATGTGTGGCCTTCCCTTTCACAGGCCATGCAGTACCTGTGTCAGTTCCCCCTGTCTCCCCTCCCCCTCACCAGATTAGGGCAAACAGGCTGACTCCGCTTCCCACTGCCCCAACCTTGTGTCTCTGGGGAAGTCTGCTGGAGTACAGGATGCAAGTGTGGAAGAATTAACACTCCTCTCTCCCAGGAACAGACCAGGTCATGGAGGTAGGGCAACTCAGAGGTGCATGTCTACACTGGCTCCTCGTGTTCCCAGAGGGATTGAGCTTCAGTTGTCCAGGCCATCTTCCCTCCCCTGTCTCACTTCTCCACTTCCCTACTCCTTTATCCTGTGATCAGATATATTTTTTTAAAAACCCACTTATGCCCACAGCCTTGTCTGGGATCTGCTTCTGGGAGTTGTATTCCTACACATCACCAACTTTGGCTTCTTTTGCCCTTTCCGGTGACCCTGGAAACATGGCCTTGTGCAGTGATATGGGCTGTGGACTAAATGTTCATGTCGCCCCAAACTCAAATGTTGAGACCTATTCCCCAAGGAGATGGTGTTTGGAGGTAGAACATTTGGGAGGTGATTAGGAAGGGAATTAGTTCTCTTATAAAAGAGACCATAGAGATGTTCTGTGTCCCTTCTGCCATGTGAGGTCACTGTGAGAAGACAGTCACCTAAGAACCAGGGATAGAGTCCTCAGCAGAAATGGAATCTGCTGGCTCCGTGATCTTGGACTTCCAGCCTTCAGAACTGTAAGGCCTGAATGTTCATGGTTTATTTCCACTCAGTCTATAGTACTTCATCATAGCAACCCGAATGGACCAAGGAGGCGTTGCCATCATCAGCTGTCTGAGGCCGTTGCTATGACAGCCCAGGTCCTCACTGTCTTCTTCTCTGACAACTTCTTGTGGTTTAGAGCAAAGATCTCAGGTTCTTTCGTCAGGGTTTAGACCTGTGGTTTAGAGGTTTGTAACCCCACAGGAAATCCTGAGGTCCAGCTACAGTGCCTTCTGTGGGGGTGCTGGCAGACTGCCCTCTGAGAACCCTCCGTCCAAATGAATATTGGTTTCAATTAGGTGCTGCTGTTGAGAGTTAGGCAAAAAAGGGGAAAAGCTCTTAAACGTATTAGCAAAGTCCTTCCCAGATGCAAGCCTGCTAAGATGGAATTGCTGAAACAGTTTGCAGCATGTGACAAAGGAGAACGCAAAAACACAACATAAAATGAAACACAACAAACCCTGAAGCTGCCACACACCCAACAATTGCTACTTCCCCTTTTCGGGGCTGCAGAAGAACCATGGCCTGGGAAAACCCCATGAGAGGACAGGACACCCTGCAGGCTGAGCTGCCCCCTGCTTGTCAGCACATTCACACTCCAGATGTCAAGATGTAAGTTGTTTGTCTTTGGTGGGAAGAGTCAGCAACATATATTTCAGCATGCCAGATGTTTTCTGTTTGCCCTTTCAAATTGGTGTTTTCTAAAATCAAATTTCTGACAAAGTAAAACCCACAGGACCGGAGTGGTGGCAGGAATCTCATGAGATATTATTTTCCTATTTGACTTCTTTGGCCCACTTTACCTTTCCACCTGCCCTCTTATCCCTGCAGTGGCCTGGTCACTGTGGCCAACCTGGCCGTGACTTGCCCACCCCTGGCATCTCCATCTGACTCCCCACGGCATGTAGCTTCTTCCCAGGGCCCTGGGAGGTTGAGCTCTGCACTCCTGGCGGTTCACAACCTGGTAGCAGCAGCCAAGCCCCAAGGGAGCTGGTCAGTATGCATCCAGCACCCTTGCCCTCAGCTGGAGTAACACAGGCTCATGATTTATGCAGCTGCTAGAGTTTTCCTAGGGATGAAGTTCATTGCCCATCTAACACCACTGGCTTGCTGGGCTCCATCACTGGCCACCTTCTGCATGTATCACTCCCCTCACTTTTCTGCCAGCATGTCTGCACTTTCCTAAGAAACTGCTTTTCACAGTCCTGGACCGGATTTGGGGGAATCCAAGGTAGGGCACACAACTCTGATTTAGTTTCCTAAAGCAGGTCTGACCATGTTATATCCAGGATCACACCTGTAGGGTTGTCCCACCACTTCTAGGAAAAGAAAAAAGCCATTTGCTTGGTGCAAGGACCTTTTCTCATGTCCCCATGCTTCCCTACCAAACTCACCTCACACGCTGTACCCTGTGGCTTTCCAGGTGCCCCTTAACCCTCTCCTGCCCCTGCCTGACTCTGCACTTCACACACTCTCCTTGTCAACAAGAATGAGTGCTCTTATCTTAGTGGACCCAACTTAAGGCCCGTCCATCTCCTCTGGTGGCCTTCTCTGATTCCCCAAAGTACCTGTTGGCTCCTCTGTGCTTCCAGAACTCTCAGAGACTAAATATGGCATGTGTTCATGTGGGAGTGTATTCCTGGGTTCACGGCAAGCCCCTCCACCAATGCCCGGTGACTGGACTGTCCCTGGACTGTCCTTTCCTTGTCCACTGGGGATGATCTTATTCCTCATATACCTCTGGGGGTGTCTCTTTTTATTTTTTTAAATTCTCATTTCATATATGTTTTTATTGATTTGAGAGAGAGGGAGGAAGGATGAGAGAGATAGAGATAGAGAGAGAGAAATAGAGAGAGTAAGAGAGAGAGGGGGAGAGAGAGAGAGAGAGAGAGAGAGAGAGAGAGAGAGGAGAGAGAGAGAGAGAGAGAGAGAGAGAGAGAGAGAGAGAGAGAGAGAGAGAGAGAAACATCGATCGGTTGTCTCTGGTACTGGCCCTGACTTGGAATCAAATCTTTTGGTATATGGGACAAGGCTCCAACAAACTGAGCCAACCAAACAGGGCAAAGGGCTGACTCTTGATAACATTTTTAAAAAAGTTTTTAGAAAGATAGGAGCTCACGGGCCTTATGTCCTACTCTTTCCCTGGCCATCCTGGCCAGAAGGTGCCCACCTCAGCCTCATCACACACCTCTGTGGGTGCTAGAGCCCAGTGCTTCCTTGTTCAGCTGTCTGCTGGCTGGTCATCTGTAGACTGGAATGTAAGGCCCATGAGCATGGAGATTTTTCTTGTTGTCTCTATGTCTATTCTCAGCACTTGCCACAGTGCTGGTCCAGCACATGGAGGACATTAGCACCTGCATGCATGTTAGTGGCCAATTCTCAAAGCTTCTGGCAGCCAGAGATAAAACACAACCTCATGGACTTGAGGCCGACACTCGGGCCTCATTGTCTGGCATCCTTAGGTGATTAATAAGATGTTCCACACTGTTCACATGTAGAAATTTAAGTACATTTGAACAAGTCAAGTGCAGTAGACATCATTCTAAAAGATATTAAAAACAGACATCTTAGTCTTTAGGAAATCAGCATGCTGCACAGATGCTAGTATTCCTGAGCGATCCGAGTAAGGCCCACAGCTTGGGCATTGCTGTTGTGGGCAAGAGCGGAGGCCAGTTACTGCCTGGTCCAGCATACTCTGTGTGGCTGCCAGTGGGCAGAAGTCCCTGGGCAGGCTCCGGCCATAGTGCCTGTCCCCACAGTGATGGGAGCTGCTGAAACAATGTATGAGGGTAGGAGCACACCCCAGAGGTGCCCTGAGTTGCTCCCTCTGCCTGAGCACCATGACTCCAGCCCCCAACACTCCAAAGGGGACAAGCTCCCAGTCCCCCTCTCTCCACCATCAAAGCTCTTCTCTTCAGTGGGAAAGGTCACATCAGGTTTGTTCTGATGAGAAATTTCATACCTCTTTCTCTTTCAAAGACACAGACTACTGCAAACACAGTTAAAAATAATTTTAAAAGTGACTCTTTGAGCCTAGCAGGTGTGGCTCAGAAATTGAGTTTCGACCCAGAACCAAGAGTCATGGGTTCAATACCCAACCCAATTAGGGCACATGCCTGGGGTGTAGGTTCAATCTCCAGAAGGTGGTGTGCAGGAGGCAGCTAATTGATATTTCTCTCTCATCGATGTTTTTCTTTCTCTCACTCAATCTCTACCCTTTCCTCTCTATAAAATATCAATGAAAACCTATTTTTTACAAAGTTACTCTTTGAGGCTAAGCATTACGGTGGGGCGGGACACAGAGGAAAAGGCAGGGACAGAGGTGGCACAGGGAATAAAACTGGGGAAAACAGAAGAGGGGGAAGGGAGAGAGGTGAGGAGGGAAGAAGAGGGAAGGAGAGAGCAATGGGGGCTAGGGTGGGCCACTCTTCTCTTCCAGAGCAAAGGGGAAAATCATGAGGCACACCCACCAGACATTTGACAAATTGGGATGGAGGAAGGAATAATATTTGTGTATCAGATATTTCAGGAATGTGTGCTCTCATTCTCACAGCAGACAGCTTTTCCCTGGAGAATGTCCCAAATAGACAGAACTTTCAGGGTTAGAAAACACTCCTGGGCAGCCTTTCACTGCTGCCTGGATGGGAGGTGGACAATCTGCAAAGGAGACATGTCTGGAAGGCCCACTCCTTGGCAGCAGCTTGCTGTGTTTGGGGCTGAGAGCCAGGGATGGTTTGGGCAAGAGCCACTGGACAGGTTTGGGTTTTCTTGACCTCCCCATCTTACCGTTCCACCACCATACAAGCTTCAGGGAGCAGGAGGGAGAGACAAGGAGGCTAAGTCCTGTCGAGTGCAGGGGTGGATGACTGGACCTTGTGGTTTCTGGTGGCCATGGGACTGTGATCTGCTCGCTTGTGTCCGCTGGCTGCCACCACTCAGCCTGCAGGTGGCCCCGTGCAGGTTAGAGGAAACTTGAGTATACTCCAGGGCATTGTTCTCAAACCTTGTTACTCATCAGAGTCACCTGGATTAAATCCAGATGTCCAAGCTCTACCCCAGTCCTGAGAAATCAGAGTTTCAGGAGGGAGGGGGGTGAGTGTCTGCATTTTGAGGAGTTTGCAGGTTGATGTTGGAATGCAGACAAGGCTGGTGGGCAGACAAGGCTGTGATTCCGGGTTTTCAGGGAGAAAGAACTGAGATGGCATTCCTGGGTTACGAACATATGCCCAGGCCCTGTTCACATCACTTCCCTGGTGTTTTTCACCTGCCAGTCTCATTGCCACCCAGGGCTGCTCTTGTCCCTGGGCTTGGGCAGGACCTTCCTCTTTGGATTTCCTGCCTTGCTCCTCACGTTCAACAATATCAACATCATTTATGTAACCCCCGGCCCAAAGCTTAATAAACGTCAACCATCTCCCCTTTGCTTTTAGGACAAAGACAAAACTCGTGAGAATGGCCACCAAGCTCTGGCCTCCCTCACAGCGTCTCTCTGATCCACTTTCTTCCTCCTGCGGCCACAGTGACCTCATCTTTCAGTTCCTCAACTGTGTCAGCCACATCTGACTCGGGGGTTTGAATATGCTGATCCCCCTTCTCAACCCTCCATTTCACCCTCCAGGCCATTTCACCTTCAGATTTCAGTGCAGCACCACCTCCTCCAAGAAGCATTCCCTGACCACCATCCCTGAAACCACTCACAGGAAACACACAGCCTCTCTCTCTCTCTCTCTCTCTCTCTCTCTCTCTCTCTCTCTCTCTCTCTTTGTGTGTGTGTATGCACGCTTGCGCGCACACACACACACACACACACACACACACATACACACAGCGCCACCTCCCTGGCGGATGTGCCAGCTCTGCGAGAGCCTGTAATGGTGACGTGGTATCTGTTTGTCTGCCACTGCACCCACAGCATGTTGCATGGGAGCCCGGCCCATGGTAGATGCTCAACAAACCTTTGTTGACTGAAGAATGGATTCTTCTATCAGATCTGGTGAGAAGATCCTCACTGTTTGCCTCCCCATCTCTAACCTGCCTTGAGGGTCTGTCTTGGAGAGCTGCTATGGCCCAGAGGGCTCACACGTGTCTTTATGTGGCCTCCTTTGGACTGCTGGCCTGGAGCCTAGTGAGGAACCATTGCTAAGCCTTCTCAGCTGTCAGCCGGGGACTGGGGCATGTGCTTTCCAGTGGGACCCTGCCCTCAGGCTGCTTCTGGAACTCCGTGGCTCCTTCTTTGGGATGTCCTCCCTGGGCTCAGCCTTTATCCTTGAATGTTAGACCTGCTTTTTGAAAAGTGTCAAATATGTAATTGCATGTCAAATAGTGTGTGTGGGGGTGTGGAGGGTTGAGAGGTAGGTACACTGTTAGGTTGTAAAGGATCTGAGGCTGTTAAACGGGCACAGGGTGATTCTGAAGGGAAAAGATAAAGCGTGTGCACTGTGATTCCGTTTGTAGTCCCACAGCCTCACCACAGAGGAAATAAACCACACCTGGCTGGTAGCCACTGCCTGCTGGACACCTGGTGGCCATGCTGACGCCCACTCTGTCCCCCTCACAGGGAAAACCTGCCCAAGACCCAGTGGGTTCTATGTGATCAGCCAATGCTATTCCTCCTCCTCCTCCTCTTTCTCAAACAAGGCCTTCCTCACCTCCTTGCCTTATTCCTAAAGAATGCTTCAGATTCCCACCTAGTGCCTTTCCAGGGCTCTGGGAGCCTGGCCAGCAGAGGGCGCAGTGCCCTGCCTGTGGGAGCCAGGAGCAAATGCTGCACCTCTCAGGGACTTGGCTGTCCTAGCCTCACACTTCCTGAGCTGCCCTAGCACATGGAGGGAGGCGTCTGTCAGGAGCTTGCAGGAGGACAATGTCCCCAAGGAAATTCCCAGCCAGGGACTCTCTTCTAGAAAGAGAGTCCTGCAAGTAGGGCTCCTCGAGCTGGGTGCCCAGATGCCTCTCTGCCACTGCTTCTGCTGTTAGCCCTGGCCCCTCGCCCAGGCCCCTCTGTCCCAGGGGCAGATCAAGGGCATCTGATTCTACATCAATTTGAGGGTGGCAGAGGCCAGGAGCGCTATGAGGCTCAAAGAGGAACCCCAATCTATCTTCCCTGCTTGCCGTGGCATGGGGGTAGGACGGGCAGCCAGGTGATTGCATGTTAGCTGACAAATGCTGCTGAGCACCTACAACATGCCAGTCACAGAGCCAGGCACTGAGAGAATCAACACTTGCACCATGTACCATGCTGTGTACCTGGGAAGCCCAGGCAGTCAACATACATTTGCATGAATTACTCTAAATTACAAATAGGATGGGCAGAATAATAAACAAGGTGCGTGAGAGGACGACTTGGGGTTCAACCTGCTCAAGAGTGGGGAGGCTGCTCAAGGAAACCTGCCTCCTTTTGGAGGAAAAGTGCCAAGATCGACCCTTCTGTGCCAGCTGTGCCTTTGGCAGACATCCTGCCTCCACTCTCCATGCAGCGCAATTGCGTCCACCTTCCAAACCCCAGTTAAGACCATTTCCATCCCTGCCCATACCCACAGCCACTCCAGGCCCAGGCAGGATCCTTTCACTCGATCTTCATCGTCACCAGCACTGTTTCCTGGCAACATCACACATGTTATTCTGCTTCCTACATGCTGGGTGTGAACACCTAGAGGAAGGGTATTCCAGGTTGGAGGGGCCTGGATGGCTCAGTGTACTCACCCAAGCACCGGGCCCCCAGGAGACATGGGTGAGTCAAGATGGGGCTAAAGCTGCACAGCTTTTACTAAGGGAACCGACTGTGTGAGGGAAAATGTGGAGGGAGCCGGACAGCTGGGTTTCATCATCTCATTGCAGCCTGGGGTTATGGAAGGTGGGGCCCGCCTAAGGCAAACATCTGCCCTAATGTCGCATGTTTGCACAGACATTTCCTGTGCTCGTGCTCGCATGCCAGCATTGCTCAAGAGCCTCCAGCTCAGTTATAGCGCATTCACCCTCTGTTGGGAGCCCTGTAACCTGAAAACCATGTCATCCCTGCTTTGTCAGACACCAGGCTGGGGCTGTGGAGGCCCCTTTGCCCCCGCCAGGGCATCAGGGACCAGAGACAATGCTGTACTTGCCTCATTCATCTTTCCGCATTCATCTCTCCTCCCACGCCTGCCCGGGTGCCAGCTGAGGTGGCTACAGGCAGGGGTGGTGAAAAAGCGACCTAAAACAAGTGTTTGCTGGCACAGTCTCCTCCATGAATCTTCCTAAGCAAAGACCCTGGGACATCCCATCCCAAAACCCTGAGACATGAGAGAATGCAGGTGAAGGGTCAGGGCTGGTCAGCTCCGTGTCTCAGGGAGGTCCTGGAGGTGACACCCCAAGATAGGAGACTGTGTGAGTGGAAGACACCCCGGTAGGTACGCATGGCGCTGGCTTTTCTTTGCAGAAACCTGAAGAGCTTGCCAAGGAAGTGCTATGGCAACAAGATTCATTCACAAGAAAGATGACATTTCCAAATCAAATCCTCCTGCTCTTCTCTCCCCAAGGCATTGCCCAGGAAGGAGAGCTCTAAAGGTTACATCTCGTACTTGTTCCCCAGGAGGACTCCGGTGGGCGGTCAGGTTCGGGATGCAGAGATTGTGGAGAGGACAGAGAAAGATGAGCCTGGGTGAGCGGGAAGGCAGGAAGGGAAGGAGACACTTGCTTCTTGGATCAGCTTCTGAGCCTTCCTCTGTTTTGCAAAATTTAGGTGCTGGACAAAGAGGAGAGACAACTTCTCAGCAAAATGCTGATAGAGGTAGACAGGGGATTAAAATAGGACAGTAATCAGAATTTTGTCATTTAAAGTGACAAGCTATAGCCGGGTCAGTGTGGCTCAGTGGCTGAGCGTCGACCTATGAACCAAGAGGTCACGGTTTGATTTCTGGTCAGGGCACTTCACTGGATTTTGGGCTCAATCTTCAGTAGGGGGCATGCATGAGACAGCTAATGGATGATTCTCTTTCATCATTGATGCTATCTCTCTCGCTTCCTCTCTCTAAGATTAATTAAAAAGAAATTTGCCCAGTCAATGTAGCTCAGTGGTTGAGTATCAACCTCTGGACCAGGAGGTCACGATTAAATTACCAGTCAGGTCACATGCCTGGATTTCAGGCTCAATCCCAACTGGGGTGTGTACAATAGGCAACTGATCAATGATTCTCCCTCATCATTGATGTTTCCCTTTCTCCCTCTCCCTTCCTCTTTGATATGAAAATATATATAGATACCTACCAAGGAGGTATCTCGCTTCCTCTTTAAATTCCAGTGAACCTGCTGCAGAAATAAATTATAAAAAGAGATACTCTTTCCCTGTCTGCTGCAGACAGCTCCAGCGTATACGCAGCCCAGTAGGTTTCCAGCTGCTTTCCAGGGACCCTGCTGGCTCTGGGTGAGAGGAATGCGCCCCAGTATTGCCAGGCTCCCTAGCACTTAGAACAGAACAGCCCTTCGTGCAGCTGAGAGCCGACGTGCCTGGAAACTAACACCAGTGACAAGATGGATGAGCCTCTCTGGCTCCCCGTGGCTGCCTCATTCTCCAGAGGAAAGGCCAACAATGGGGACTGTAAATTGTCCTTGGGAAATAATCATAAAAGTGGCTGTCCCCTCCCCTGTCCCCAAGCCAGGCCTCCCACCCTACCCTGGCCTGCTGCTCTCCTGGCCCTGGTTGCTCGCCAGGCCGGGAGTGGCCTCCTTCTGAGCAGCCCCTCCCAACATGCTGCCCACACTTCCTTGATATTTCCCTTCTTTAAATGAGGCCTCACCCCCTTCCTGTTTTCCTGGTCACTCAGACCTCCAGCCCAGGGGAAGGGAAACGTTATACTAAACCCTTGTTTCCACTCACGCTACATGCCTTAGCACTAGATCCCATCCCAGAGAGGAAGAACTGCCTTAGTATTTAAAAGATGGGGTGCAGCCCAGGCGGTATGGCTTCGTGGTTGAGTGTCAACCCATGAACCCTGAGATTCCCAGTTCGATTCCCAGTCAGGGCTCATGCTTGGGTTTCAGGCTTGATTCCCCAGTGGGGAGGGAGCGTGCAGGAGGTAGCTGATCAATGATTCTCTCTCATCATTGATGTTTCTGTCTCCCTCTCCCTCTCCGTTCCTCTCTGTTAAAAAACAAAAACAAAAACAACAACAACAACAACAACAACAACAAAACAAAGAGATGGGGTGCAGTGCATCCAGGACTTGTCTTCTGAAGACCACAGGGTACCCTGGGACCCTAGCCTTCTGATCCATGTGGACTACCCAGGTGCAGTGGAAGCCCGCCCAGGACAGGGAAGCAGGCAATCCCTATAGTACAAGCTTCGGTCACGTTTAAGGAGAGGGCAGCTTATTGGCGTCCAAACTCAGATGTTAAAATGAAACATTGCAAAAAAAAAAAATAAACAAGATGAGATTTCTATTTTTTTTAGGTTATATTCTGAGGTTAAAACACAAAATATTGCCCCAGGCAAACCTTGGGCACTCAGGCAGTGTACTTGCCCTCCCCCCCCCAACCTCCCACCATTTGAGGGCAGCACCACTGTGTTGGCACCGGTTCGGTGTCAGTTTTCCAAAATCGCTTCCATGCCTGGTAGAGAATTGCAATAGCTAGTTTCTCACCCAGAAACAAAGCTCGGGGGCAGGGGGCATGGAAGAGTCTGGCCCCAAAGTTTATTCTCCTCCATCGAGGAGGGTTATGGGATGGCTCTCCACGGGTATGATACGTGGAAGCAGGGTAATCCCTCAAGGGCTGCTGTTGACATGTTCAGATGGCCTACAGTGGCATCTGGCCTTTCCCCCACTGTCTTCTTGACCTTCAGAGACACCGGCTGGAAGCAACTTGGGAGGAGGCAGGTAGCCATCCAGGATTTCTCCTTTCTCAATCTCTTCAGATGAGCACAGATGCATTTCCACTGAGTAAATATTTAGGCGCATGATTAAAACAGATGTTCTTAGGTCAGTGGAGACGCAAGGCGGCAGGGTGAGGGGCCTCACTGGATGCCTCTGGTGGTGGTTCATTTCTTGACCGTGAGTAACGAAAACTCAGGGTCATGTGTTTTTTCTAGGGCTGCCTACATTGCGGGCATTTCCATGCCCTTGAATCTCATTTAAGCTACTCTCAGAGAAACTGGGGCTCAGAGAAATAAAATGATTTGCCCAAATAACACATCCATTCAGCAAATATTTATGGACCATTTACTGGGGACCAGAGACTGTAGCTATGGGCATATGGAGGTGAAAAGCAGGGGCGTCCCCTGGCCCCTCGCACCTGGGGCTTCCTAAGAGTGGGAGGATGTGACAAATTAAGCACAGAATGGAATTGGGAGCAGAAAATAACCTTCTCTGCATGTTACCTTCCAAATAAACAAAGCTGCCCATTAGGGATTTGCTGCCTCATTGAGAGGCACATTGGAGCTAGGGTACGGCTTTCATGACCAGCCAGGTGGGTGCTGTGATCCCCACATGACTGGGTGTGCCGGGTGAGCTAGCGCTACAGAGAACCAGGACATAGTGAAATATGTTTAGCTCCACTGGAGGAAATATTACTTAATCCTTGGAAGATTTAGAAGGCACTTAGGGATTTTGCAGGGTTTTTTTTTTTTTTTTTGGGAAAATTAAATAATGTATATGAAAGAGATTTTTAAAGGAAGGGTTAAAATATCCTTTCAAAGCAATTTGTACTCTCCTGTTTTTAAAAAAAGGATTCAAGAGAACTATATAATAGAAGAAGTAGAGAGAATGAGTGAAAACTATGAATGAAAAAATAAGCATTCTGCATTGAAAAGGAAGGGAGACAAAGCCATAAATGAAATCTGCTTTAAGAATGACTGCTGATTTGTGCATAACGGTGGCAGCTGAGCTCCTGGTAGACAGGGGACTAGGGAAAGCACTACAGGCAGCTATAGACACAGGCTTCCCATGTACGGGATTCCAGAGGGAGTTTTTTCCCCAACGCTCCCTAGAAAACATAATGAACACAGATAGGGACCCTCAACCGCTTTTCATTCAACTAGAAATATTGCCCATGTGGTCAGTTACCACGCCTAGCATGACTTTTAGCAGCCTTTGGATGTTCATGGTGTCTGAGTATACAGAAATGCTGGCTGAGGGGCCCTGCTGGCAGTGAGAATACCTGAATATTGAGGAGCTGTTTTTAGGGACAATGGTCGGGGTGACTTGGCTTTGTGTGTCTTTGTAGCAGGTGGGTTCCATTTGTGAGCAATGTTCTGAAATACCCTGTCTAACCCCACCGTCCATGTCTCTGGTTGTCATCTTGCTCTGGAAAGTTCTCCTCCCACTTTGCCATGTGTCCTCATATCACCTACCACTGGCACAAGCCAGGTGGCTTGAGCGCTAGATCCACCTCCACATTCCTGATAACATGCAGCAGATTCACATCTGTTGCTCCTCAGCTGGGTGGCCTGGGACAAACATCCAACATCTCTGCAGAAATGGAGAGATTGTGATAAAAGTTTCCTTTCAGCTCAGATGGTCTGCCTTTCTTTCCATAATAGACTTTAGTCCCTAAGGGAAGACTCCTGCTAAGCTCCGTGGCTGATGACATATGAGAACAATTTCTGTGAAAGTTCTTCCATTAGACTAGTCCCTGCTCTGGCTTTGGTTATAGCCCAATGATAGGGCTGGACTTTCGTATTTTAATCACAGTGTTGTTAATGTTTATTGGGAAATGGTGATGACGGAAGGACATTGCACAACTGTTCCCAACAGCTGGGTCCCTGCAGATTGTTAAATGCCTTGAGAAGAGACTTGGTGTGACTTCTCTCAGACTCATCCAGGCTGAAAGGACACACAGTCAGATGACAGGCTGGGATTCACCTGACAGGAGCACCCCAACTTCAGTTGAGTCTTTACCCCAGTGAGCTTTCTCCAGGCTGTTTGACGAAAACTTTATCCTGAGAATGAGGGACCAGAAACCACATTCATGTCCTTAAAGACAACAGCTTTCACAGGGAACCCACTCTGCAGGGGGCTCTTTGCATAGGGCTAGTGTTTTGTGGTGTCCCGGCTGGTTCAAGAACTCAAAGTGAAGGACCCTGCCCTGGCTCAGTCCCCACTTCCGTCCAGCTGAAAGCTTCAATGATGAGGACAAAACAATTAATGTATTAAGACTCCCTTATAAGGAAACAAATCCCCACCTATTGCTGTGAAATTGTAGGTGAAAGGGACAGAGGAAGCTTCTTGCTCTTTTCTCTGTTGGGTGGTGAAAGCAAAGAGGACTGGGTCTCTGAGTTGAAACCTTTTTCTAGGGGCTACAAATGGCCTTGGTTTTGGACTTCAGTGGGAACAAGGCTGGCCCTGGATGCAAGGGTGGTGATGGTGATAGTGGTATTTCTTTCTTTCTTTCTTTTTTAAAGTCCACAAGGGTTCACTTCTCATAGGGTGTCCCCATCCTCATCCACCACATTTGCAGACGATCTAATCCTCTTATTCGTTTGTTAGGTTGATGGGATCACCTCTAACTGGAAGAGTGGTTAGTTACCTGGGTGAATGGTGTCTGGCTGGGGCTCTGCCTCTCCTCCGCACCGGCAGGCTGGGAGCTGCAGTAGACAGGAAAGCCGCTTGTAAGGGGCAAGGCTTTCCCTTTCCTGGGAAGGGAGGACTCCTCTCCTGATCTAAAGCAGGAGGCACTGTCTGACTTGCTTTGGGAGGATTTGTCCAGGCCCTGGGAGGGATTGAGCCCACAACCCGGGCATGTGTCCTGAATGGGAATCAAATCATGACCTTCTGACTCATAGGTCAATGCTCAATCACTGTGCCACGCAAGCTGGGCGATATATCCTTTTTCTATGCTGACTTCCAAAGAGGAATCCCAGACACTGTCGCCAGGTCCTGAGTCAAGTTCTAAGTTACAGGCTCCTTTGTCGTCTCCCCCACCCCCCCCCAAAAAAAGTAATGTAGCATTCACTGAATACTGCATATAGATATCCCAAATGCTTACATTTTATTTCTAACTAAATACAAGAATGGACTCAATCTTTTTACTTAAGAGGGACATGCTTGATGCTTAGTAATTGAGACACCCTGAAGCCCTTAGTCATTCACATCTCACAAATCTGTGTGCTTGAGGAGGGCAGCTGCAGCTGCTACTCCACAGGAAGGCTCTGTCCTCAGGGAGGCATGGATGTCATGGTGAACTTTGTGACACAAGAATCTGTGGTTTTTGCCTAAAAGTTGCTGTTTCGAGCCAGTTGTAACCAAGTGACCTCAGAGCCTGTACAGGCTGGACAGTGACCCAGTTGGCCGCATCCGGTTCCCTCTGCCCTGTTCAGATGGGAGAACTTCGTCAGAGAATGACACAGGGTGACAGTGGCAGAGAACGGCTTGTCCCCCCGCAAGGGCTTCCTGTAAAGGGAGGAGCGGACTGGGTAGCATCTGACACATAGTGAGATAAAGCCCCGGACAGGGTCTTCAAAAATTTAATGAAACTATAATAGAATTGTTAAGTAACTAAGGTGAGAAATTATCTTTTCCTAGTACTTTAAAAATATTTTTATTGATTTCAAAGAGGAAGGGAGAGGTAGAGAGAAATAGAAACATCAATGATGAGAGAGAATAATTGATTGGCTGCCTCCTGCACATCCCTACTTGGGGATGGAGCCTGCAACCCTGCATGTGCCCTTGACCAGAACTGAAACTGGGACCCTTCAGTCTAAAGGCCAACACTCTACCCACTGAGCAAAACCAGCTAGTGCCTTAGTTCTTTTATAATTCATCAGGATAAGCAGACCCTTGATGATGTCGCTGGCACGGTCTTACCTCCTTTGATGGAAACTGGGTTTGTGTTGAGATTTGAGAGAGTGAGAAGAAAATTATTTAAAGGTAGCTTCCTGCAGTGGAAGTTAGTCTCTCAGGCAGGGCTTGAGCCTTTAGAGGCCTGGCAGTCTCCTCATTTGTGCTTTGGGAGGCTGAGCAGCATGACGCAGGCCCGTGGAGAGGGACAGTCCTCTGAGGCAGCCCCCACTCTTTCCCGATGCGTCGGGCTGTGATTGAGCTGCCTTGAATGTTCTCTCCCCCACCCCCCGTGAGATCCTCCTAATACAGCCACCACCAAGCATGTGGTCTGTCGACCCCCACTTGTGAGAAATGATGAATAAGTGCTGATTTAAGCCACTAAGTGTTGGAGTGATTTACTTTGTAAAAGAGATCACTGAGACAGAGACAAAGCAGGCAAGTCTTACGACAAAATTCAACCTCAGCCCATGCATTGAAACAATAAACCCCACTCCTCTGTCTGTCCACACTGGCACTGACAAGAGGGTCCCTCCCTGGACCAGGTGAGGACAGGCCAGCAAGGGTCTGGGCTGGCAGGTCTCATGATGTCATGGATGGATGCAAACTTCACAGGGGCTGTGTCCCCAATTCAGGCTCAATGACAGCAGGACTGCTATAGGCATCGAGACCCAGGTCTTGGATTCATCGGATCAAGGTGTTTCTGGGAGTGTCCTCCCAGGGCCCAGCACCCCCGACCAAGCCTGCTATCTTGGGAGGATTCCAGGCTCAGCTCTTAAAACACAGGGGTCTCTTCTTCTTCTCCTTCTCCTTCTCCTTCTCCTTCTCCTTCTCCTTCTCCTTCTCCTTCTCCTTCTCCTTCTCCTTCTCCTTCTCCTTCTCCTTCTCCTTCTCCTTCTCCTCCTCCTCCTCCTCCTCCTCCTTCTCCTTCTCCTTCTCCTTCTCCTTCTCCTTCTTCTTCTTCTTTTTCTTTTAAATATACTTTTATTGATTTTTTACAGAGAAGAAGGGAGAGGGACAGAAAGTCAGAAGCATCCATCAGCTGCCTCTTGCACACCCTCTACTGGGGATGTGCCCGCAACCAAGGTACATGCCCCTGACCGGAATCGAACCCGGGACCCTTCAGTCCACAGACTGATGCTCTATCCACTGAGCCAAACCGGTTTTGGTGAGGGGTCAATTCTTTAATAGTTTCCTGTGGCCACCACAGAGGGTAAGGCAGATGGAGGGTGTGTCTAGGAAGAGAAATTCTTCCCTTAGTCAACACCAGTCAGACTGAAGACCAACCTTTGAGTTCCAAGAGTGCAGCCAAGAGCAGACCCCTCTCCCTTAAATGAGGAGGCCTTTCAGCAGAGAGCTGAGGCAAGGCTGCCCCTGTCCCCCTGGGCCGCGGGATAGGAGAAGAAACAGCTTCCTGGTGCCCTGGTGAGGGAGTTCCCTGCATCTGCCCACAGGGTGGTGACTTTAGTGTGCTTTTCTCAGAGGCTGGGGGCCTGCTTCCACCTGGACCTCCTGCAGGGAGAGGGCCAGGATGGTGCTGCCCAATGGTGAACTGAGCCCTGAAAGCCACACCTCAGTGCAGGAGAACAGTGGGCACCGTCTCCATCTCTCCCTCAGGTCTGATGTTGGCCCAGAGGCATCAACATCACGTGCAGCTGAGAAGCTTGCAGGTGACTGCTGGCTATGGGCAAGGCAACTCATGTTAGTCCCCGAGAGCACAGGTCCTTGCTTCCGGGACAGGGTGGAGTCTCACTTCCCCTGGGTGGGCAGCCTGATGGGGCAGCAGGTGTCCCTGTCACTCACTACTTACAAATGTGGCTCTGGGATCAAAAGACAACATGAAAACCCTCCACCCTTGAGCCTGACGGGGACCTGTCCCTGGCAGCTGAGCTCCTGGGGCCCTCATTCACCTGACTTCTCTGTTATTTAGTCTCCTGTTTCTCAACTGTGTTCTTCAGCTAAAACATACCCTTGCTCTTGTGCCAACCCACATTCTACCTGTTCTTCAAGACACAATGCAGGGCCACCTCCTGCCCCAGGCTTCTCCCTATAGATGGATCCTCTCTCTGCCCCTCGAGGCCTTGCACAGCGCCTTGTAAGTCTTCTGTGTTTGTATATCTTCAAAGTTCCTGGAAAGCAGAGCCTCACATCCCGCACAGCCCCTGGCATAGTACATTCAGGTGGCTTTTCAAAGGTCCAGCGAAATGTATGCGGCTCCGCTCAGAAGCCAGCTCTAGGAGACAGAGCAGGCACTGGGCTCCTGTGTTGAGGAGGATTCTGAAAGGCAGAGTTAGCACTGCCTGTTGGGGTGGCCATGAGAAGGGCTCAAGCATTGAACATCTCTGCTCCAGCCTGTCCTTACTGTCTAGGCCCAAGCCAGATGCTCAGGCCTCTTCTTTCTCCTTCTCTGCTCAAGACTTCTAGTCTTTGATAGGACTGCTGTGGATTAGTAGACGTGTCATGAACTATCCAAAGTGGCTACCTTTTCTAGGACATGTAACATAAAAGGAGAAGCTTAGACAGAATAATGGGATGTAGTCAGGCCAGCCCTCTGAGGTGCCAATCTTATGTGAAAAGCAGGCCTGTTCTGGAAACACATTACGGTCAGGGTTCCTGTAACTTGGGTGACATGGAGGTTAGAAACAAAGATTGTACCACTAATAACAGCAGTGAGTACATTAATTGTTTATTATTTTTTAAATCCTCACCTGAAGATATTTTTCCCTCATTGATTTTAGAGAGGGACAAAGACAGAGAGAAATATCAATGTGAGAAAAACACATTGATGGTTGCCTCCTGCATGAGCCCTGACCAAGACCTAGGCCATGGAGAAGTCTGGAATAGAGGTATGTACCCTTGACCAGAATTGAACCTGGGACCCTTTGGTTGGCAGGTTGATGCTCAATCCATTGAGCAAAACTAGCTAGGGTGAGAAGGAGTAAATTTTAAGTGAGGACAAATAAACTCCTAGACATAATGATCAGATTTGCCTCTCCCTGCCCGCTGTGGCGGACACACATCCTGGGCAGAGCGTGGTCCTGAGCATGAACAGGTTAAGCGCTTGCAGACGGTGAGTTCTCTGCTGAGAACCTGCAGATGGGCGTAGCTGTGCTGAGGTTCTCCTATGAAGGTCCTGCTCCCTGGAGGCCTCCGCTCCTCAGACAGACAGCTCAGGCCAAGCCACTTTGCCCACATTTACTAAGATGAGGACTTGGGAAAAGTTTATCCGGAAGGTGGTCCCAGGGAACAGGAGCGGGACAGGGCGGGGGCAGGCAGGGAGCACATCACAAGGGCTGTTTCCAGGGACCTCCCAATGTCCCTCCCAAGGACATGCCTGCATTCACTAGCTCCTGACTGGGAGGCCCCACCTCAATATGCCCCCCAGGTCCAGGGTAGCACCTGCACTGGAATAAGTAGGAGTATGCTGAGGAAGAGGGAAATCAGGGAGCAGAGGGGAGCCCACCACAGCTGTTGTGACTGCAGCCCCCATCTCAGGTCCCTGTGGCTCTAAGGTCTCATTCCTCAGCCCCTCAACCTCATCCTGACCTGAGCCTCTGGAGGACACAGCATGTGAATGTGGAGCCGCTGGCAGGAAGCTGGCAGAGCTCACAAGGCAGAGGCACACACTGCCTCCCTCTGCCCAGGGAAGGAGGAACCTGGGCAGGCAGCAGGACTCTGACCAGTGTTCAGGTTCTGCCCACTTCTCATGGTGGCTCTCGGGCCTCAAGCCGAGCACACATCCTCTTCTGCCCCGGTTTCCCAGCTGCGCTGCTTGTTGTGTAAGAGGCCTGTCAGGGCAGCTCTAAGAAGATGTAAGAGCCACGTCCACCTTTCAGCGTTCCACACAGGAGGGGCTTGTGCTGTGCTGGCCGAGGACAAAGCTAGTGACACAGTGGGGCGCACACCCGGGGGTCTGTTTTGCCATGGCTTCTGTTTTGCCAACCAAATACTGAGTAACCTCTCATAACTCTTGTCCTAACATTTCCCCCTGAGAGAGAAGGTGGGTGTGAGAGTGTGTGAATGTGAAAGAGTGTGAGTGTGAGGGTGTGTGAGTGCATGGCACTATGGCACATGTGTGATGTGTGTGTAGACATGTTAACTGGGGAGCCCTGTGTATGAGTGTGTGTGTGAATGTATGTGTGAGGGTGTGTGAATGCATGGAAGTATGGTAAATATGTGACATGTGTGTAGCTGTGATAAGTTTGTGTGTGTATGTGTGTGTGAGAGAGTGTGTATGTGTGAGGGTGTGTGAGTGAGAGTGTGTGGCAGTATGGTACATGAGTGATACGTTTGTAAGTGTAATATGTATGTAAGTGTGATGTGTGTGAATGAATGTGTGTGTGGCTTTGGTTTTAGAACTCTGTCTTTTCCCCTTAGGCTCTGAGAATGGGGTGGAAATAAAGGAAAAGATCAAACAGTTTGAAAACCAGTTTTTCAACATGTGCCGTTGGAACCAGCTGCGTCTGCACCTTCTGGAAACTTGCTAGAAATGCAAATTCTTGCTCCCCCCCCCCCCGCAACCTGCTGGCTCAGAAACTCTAGAGGTGGGCCCACTGTGTGTGCTTCAACAAGCTCCACAGACAATTCTGATTCAAGCTCCCATGTGAGAGCCACTCTTCCAAATATACGAAACATGTCTTTCTAACAAGGACGACTATAGAAAGCGCCCTACCTTTCCACATACGGTAGTGCATGCCACGTCTCCAGAAACATTCTGAAGAAGCATGTTGCAGAGGAAATGACCACATGTAGGAGTTCAACTGAAATCACTTATTTGGCCACTCACTTATTCAGCAAACATGTATCGAATGGTGGGACCTCGTAGTTTGCAAGGTGACCTGTGACAGAATGGAAGTGTAATGTGGGCTCCTTGTCCCCACTGATACACACCACGACCCTGCGAAGTTTCCGCAGCCCGCTGTTCATGCTGTCTTTCTAGTCACTGCTGTCCGTTTTGACAACCAAACACTGAATCACCTCCAATGACTCCGGTCCTGACATTCCCCCATGGACCTCACACAGGACGGAGGATGAAGCTCTGGAGCCCTGACTCTGCATGCCACACGCGAAAGCCCCAGTGAGCAGACTGTGGCGACTTCCCATCTTGCATATGATGATGCTACTCTCTTGGTCCTTATGAGTCACGCCTTGTCACCCTTGCCACATTAGTCATTCACTGGGGCTCGGGATCCAGCAAAGGACTCCTTGCCGGGGAGGCGGGGGGAGGGAGAGGGACAGGATGAGGCTGAACATCTCATCATGGAGATAGTCCTGGCAGACGATCTCTCATAGAGATGAATGCTCTAGACAACTGAAACTAACCAGGTCACAAAACCCGTATTTACTGCCATTTAAAAAATGAGTATTGCACAAGAGATGCACGTTTGTCTGAGGAAGGTTAGCAATAAGAATGAACAAAACCAAGACAGACTACTTACATTTCTCTAAACTCCACCACCCGGGAACAATTTGCTATCACCGTGGCAACAAGGTGATTTTTCTGGGTGTTTATGTGAGTGCACGCGTGAGCATGCCTGTCAGTGCAACTATAGCCTGCTTCTCCATATAAAATATGTTGTGAATGTCTTTCTGTGTCAATAAATTTATGTTACCAATTTAAAGCTGCCCAGTGCCCCACTGACATGGATGTGGGTTTTCCTAAAACTGCAACGACTTTGAAATAAATCCTTCTAAAATGTGTCACCCCACACAGTCTTCTTTCTGTCTGCTTCCGCTCCTCTTTCCTAATCAGAGGGAGAACAGGACATTAGCTACTTTCTGGGGAGTCTCCGGTTCATCATTACTCAGCTTTGGGTTCCACCATTATTCAGCCCCACATGGAGTTTCAATGAGGCATGTCTGTTAGGAGAGACCTCAGAGGAGACTCAGGAGGGGTTCTGGGCCTTGTTTTCCTTATTTTTTATAAAGTCTAGTTTTATGTTTTTAATGTCTTTATTGATTGTAGAGAGAGGAAGGAAGAGAGGGAGGGAGATTGGAGCATCTGTGAACGAGAGAAACATGGATTTCTGCCTCCTTCATACCCTGACTGAGGATCGATCCAGCAACCTGGGGGCGTGTGCCTTGACTGGGAATCAAACCAGTGACCTTTTGGTTCATGGGTCAGTGCTCGATCTTGAGCCACATCAGCTGGGCTGTTTTCCTTATTTTCATAAAGGGGCAGGCTTCCCATCTGTCCCTCATTGCTTCCTGCCTATGACAGGCCCACAGCTGCCCGTAGGGTCTTCTTTCTCCTCCCCACAAATGGAGGGCATAAGGTGACTATTGTGCTCTCAGTCTTGGCCAGTCCTCATCTCGGTCTCTGATTCTGGAAGACAGGGAAAGATTTTGTCTAAAGCGAGCATGGATGATGAAAGGGACTCCAGGTCCCCATCGTAAATGAGCCCCAGGAGACCCGCCCTCGCTGGTCATGAGCAGTCGTACCTTCAGGCTTATATCAGGCAGCACAGTCCAGGTCACTCAGACTTCCCCGCAGGACTAGCCCCAGCAGCAGTTCTCCTTGGGAGATGAATCAATGAAGGGGGTACTAACGCAGACTCAGAATTGCACCCCAGGTGTTGCATCTGCTTCCCGTGGAACCCGTGTGGGTGGAGCCTCGTTCACATGCTGTCACCAGCCCCCTTACAGTTTGCCGAAGGGCTTGCAGGGCGTTAGATCGTTGTTCACTCCTGATGAATCTGACGAAGTCTTTGTACTAGTAAGCATCTTAGTTGTGTGACCTGGAGTAAAGAGGGCAAACAGGAGGGAGAAGATGACAGATGACAGTATTTTTTTCCCAATGTTTCACACAGAATTCTTCTTTTATGTTTCTCTTTGGCCTTGCAGTTCTGAACAATAAATTTGTCTCCTTGCTTTTCTTTACAGAATGTCCTTTTTTATCCATATACTCACGGATTCTAAAACATGCCCAGCCCCTGGCCTAGACTAACCCCAGGTCTGACGTTCAGAAACAGTCTGTCTCCTGACACCTGCCACTTCCCAAGGATGGGACAAGACAAAACAAACAAAAAAACACACCCACAAAAAAATATGCGATCCTTGTGTGGGGTGCCCTTAAACCGATCACTTGATTAATTGGAGCCGATGTTACACTCTGACGAGGGAGGACTGAAAGTTTGTGTGGTCTGAACAGACAAATCTATGTAGATTACTTTGGGTTTATCTTGGCTTTGCCCAGGCGATTTGGCTCTGATAAGAGACCTCTAGCCGAGTGGTTCTGGCTTCTGAGGAGTGGAGGAATAGTTGACCTGATCCTCCAAGAGAAGGGCCACATCTTATGTGGCTCTGTTATTTCCTTGAGATCTCAAAATAGCACCTTTACTCATCCAATAACATTCATTTATTAAGCATCTGTTAAATGCTTGATAGGAGCCAGACACTGCAGTAGGTGGTCCCGTATTAGATTAAGGATTGGCTCATGGCAGCTGACCTTCATCATTGTTCAGAGAATTAGAGATATGATCCAGCACTATTCAAATGAGAAGCAATCAATTTATATCTGTTGTGCTAATACTTAACTACATAGACAAAACAGTAATTACTCATTACTCACTCAGATCTGTTTTCCCTCAATTTTCCATTTCAAGCAAACTCTCCCATCTTTATAAAAGCTATTTCCATGGAATACTTTCGAAAAAGAATTGCACATTCCTGTTTTCTTAAACAAGGTGTTCTTGCTTGGACTTTAAAATTTTATTTTACTTGTTTTATACTATGCTGTGTTGGGTCAAATGAATCATATTGTTACCTCCCCCCACATTGTCCCTGCCCAGCCAGGATTAGGCCACTGTCTTTGCCCTTGTACTGACTCAGTGTTTCATTTAAGCCCATCTCTAGGTGGTCACCTAGCCCTTGAGCACACACAGCACATGTGCTCTCCCTGCTAGCTCCCCACGCCTCCAAGCCACTTCCTCCCAGCCACTCCATCTTGCCCCCACCTTTGGCTCCATCACTGTCATTGTCATGTCCCACTTGTTCTACGACAGCCTTCCAAGGGTCCTCCAGACCTTTAGCACCCTCTACCTGTGTCCCTTTCTGGCCTAGCCTGTGGGGTGTTCATTAAGGAAGAGGGAGTCATTGATGTGAGCATGCCAGAAGTTAGGAGAGATTTGGGTTGTCTGAGCAATACTTTTCTGTCCAAAGGTTTAACACTTTCTCATTTGCCCACAGGGCAGCCTAGGAGATTGGCTCACCCCTGCCTGCAGAAAGCCTAGCCTCATACCTGGTGCTGGTCTGCTGCCTGGCCCCCTCTGGAGAAAATTTGGAAACCCTATCATAGAGTAGCATCTACCTCAGGGTGACAGGGGAGGGGTGTGCAACAGCAGTTTGAAGCAAAGTGATTTTAAGGCACTGGGATATCCTAGGAACCTCAGCAGGGTTGGTGGGGCGTGCTCCGAGCACAAAGAGAATATGTTTCCAAAACTTCTTGGCCCAAGGAATTTTATGTGCCCATTCTCCAGAGCCCTGCAAAGGACATTTATTCTGTGGCACACATTTTGGAAAACCCAGCTTTGAAGAAAGGAAATGATAGGGTGGCTGCATGACATACTCTGAACATACCTGGTGTTTGGGCCTGAGGCCAGTGCCACCTGGGATGTTCTGGCCACCATCCTGTGCTATGGAGCTGGGATCTAAACCTTGGATAACCAGGCTCGATGCCTAGGATTTGGGAAGACACCAGTTCTACCTCCCACCTGCAGCCCTGCCTGGTGGCCTGTTTCCAGAGTTAGCAGCTCTGACCTCTGTGGCCCCAAAGTCTGAGAAATAGAGGCTGACAGTCCTGGGGGGAGGTCAGTCTTCAAAATGGCTCATCTGTGGCGAGTCCCTGTGCAAGGTGGTGGCTGACTCAGGTGTTACACCTGGTCAGGGCTCAAGTATCAGGTCTCCGAAGTTCCTATATCTCACAGGGACATACAGGACTTCCTCAGGGCCAGGAGGCTGGCTAGTCAATGGACATCACGTAATAAAACATGAGAACTGATTTTGTCAGAGGTCTGACATGAAGCTGCCAAGTCAAATTTCACTTCATTCTCCCACCAGCTCTGTCGCCAGCTCCCCACCAGCTCCCCACCTGGGAAGATGGTGGTGGGTGTGACTCAGACAAGAGTGGGTTTACAACTAGGTTAGGCTAACATCTCAAAGATGCACACACATATACACATGCACATACATGGACATATACATATATGCACATGCATGCTCCTTCTTTCTTTCTTCCCTCCTTCTATCTTGTTTAAAAAAAAATGGAGTTTACCCAGTATCACTAGCTTCCAAGAACTCAAAGGCTCTTAGATCTTTATTGTTTACTTGACCTTCAGTTTGGATAGAATCATTCCTCTTCCCATAAATCATGTACTTTCTATAAACTTTTAGCACAACATCAAAACTTGGTTTTGCAACTCACAGAAAAGATACTATGCACAAGTATATGTATACATGTTCCATTTTTCTTTTATTAGGTAACAGAATCTCAAGGACAACTGATTTTCTGATGATTCAAAATAGTTTTATTTCAAAGTAACCACTTTCATATTTCCCTCCCTCTAAAGGCCTTTCATTGAGAGTCCTGTGTCCTTCCTGGGAAAACAAGCAGCCGCACAGCTAACACTTGCTGACAGCCTTTATCACCACATGGCAGCGTTTGAGCAGGCGGCTCAACCTGCTGGACACAGCGCTGCCCACTTCAGTTGTGCCCAGTCATCTGAGGTTTTCCTGATCGTTTTGGAATTTATGAAAATCAGGAGTGTTAGCATTTAGCAAGAGAGCTTCCCTTTTACATGATGCAAGTTGAAATAAATCCAAGCAGTGGGAAAGCACATATAAGATAGTGAGACATTAGATGTCCAGCCACCCAGAAGGGCATTATCATTAAACAGGTGACAGAAATTCGGGGCTTGTAATGCCTACTGCCAAGGAGCAAAAGAACCCTATTGCCTTCAGAGAGGTCACATTATCTTGGCCCAATTTGCTACCATAAACCATCAAAACTTAACCATGGTGCACAGTGTTCATTAATGTGTGAGCCACAATGTAGGGGATAAATGTTAGTAGGAGAAATGGAAAAAACACTATCACTGACTTGTCCAGCAAATATTTCCTGGGCCTGTCTATGCCTTGTCAGTCGGCTGTGTGAGCAGTGATGTCACAGAGTCTCTGTCCCTCTTGTTGCGATGTCCCTGGGAAAGCAACCTGCTAGACATCCTTCCCCTGAGGCTGGTGGGCTATCCTGGTCAGGTGGATACTGCCCTGTGGTCAGAGTCTGACCGACAGCATGGTTCTAGCACAGTGATTTTTGAACCGTGTGTCACGATGTACCAATGTGCCATAAGAGGCACATTGGTGTGTGGCAAGAACTTTTAAAACATGCAATACTTGACTACATAGCCAGGGGCACCAACCTTTCTTCCCTTAGATTGTCAAATTAAAATATGCTAACAGCCAACACAACAATAGCCTTCTGGTGTGAATGAATCAAAATTGTACCTATGTGTTTTTTGGCAGATTGGCAAAAAATGTATTTGCTGGTGTGCCGCAGATTTTTAGTAATTAGTTTATGTGTGCCATGAGATGAAAAATGGGAATTGCTGTTCTAGCATGTTCCCTGTACTGGCATATGTTGATCTAAAATCCTTTCCTAAGGGTCTCTCTATGCCTGGCCCTCTCTTTCTGACCACTTTCCATATATCTATATCTATATCTATATCTATATCTATATCTATATCTATATCTATATCTATATCTATATCTATATCTATCTATTATCCATATAATTGACTTCAGAGAGGAAGGGAGAGGGAGAGCAGTAGGTAGAAACATCAATGATGAGAGACAGTCATTGATCTGCTGCCTCCTGCATGTCCCCTACTGGGGATCAAGCCTGCAACCTGACTGGGAATTGAACCGTGACCTTCTGGTTCATAGGTAGATGCTCAACCACTGAGCAACACTGGCCAGGCCACTTTCCACTTTAGGAAGCCACAATGATAAGACCTGGTTGAAGAACCTGGCATGCTATCCCTTCAGCAAGTTTGCTAAGCTAAGAAGTCATGTTAGGGGCCCCTTTTTGAAGCTGACCCCCTAATCTGCTCTGTCACCTCTGCATATTTAGGGCACAAACACTACTCAGGCTTTCCTTGACCATCCTGCCCACAACATAATGGCTCACCCTTCAGGAACCCGCTGCCCTTTTCACTTTTGTTTATTGTATTTACCTACATGGGGACCTCATCCCCATTTTCAGTTGCCTGTTGGCTGCCTCCCACTAGAAGGTGATCCCTGAGCAAGGTGAGTGACCTAGTTTGCTTACAGCCTTCCCATGCGGAAGATTATGAGTAAATCCATTATTCTAGATGGGGTCCCTTGTTTTTCTCCCAGCGCTTCTGAGCTGCCATGCCAGGTCTGCTGACTTTGAGGAAAGGAGGGTCCAAGTTCTCATGAGTGGTTGAGCTGGTCATCTGAGTGCTTTTGTCTGGTATCCTGTCTCAAAGGGTCCCAGCAGGAGGTACTGGGAGGTGGGGCAAGAGGCAGAGAAGCCCCACTTTCCCCCCAATGCCTGGTCATCTGCCTGCTGGGCCCTCATGCCTCAGCTCAGTATTCAGCACCTTTGGTCCCCTTGATAGCAGACACAAGGTCTTGTTAGCGTTCTGTCCTGCACCTAAGGTTGCCCTTTGAGTCTCTGCCTTTAGGTCTCTTACTTAGTATCTGCCCCCAACATACTGTGAGGGCAGGAGCAGGTATCATGTGTATGTAACCCGAGTCCTGGACACAGATGCTCCGTGAGTGTCTATAAGCTCACATGTTCCTGAACAAGAGCTGGTCCAATGCCTGCAGGTAGATGGAGGGGAGGGAAGGGCTCTTCCCAGGATGGTTTCTCTTGTGGACTTCCCAACCTGGGCCTCATCTACTGAAACACAGCTTCCTCAAGTGCAGGGTCTTGGTTTCATGCAATGTTTCCATATTCCTCCTCCCATGTGGCTGCAAGGGCGACAAGACCGCTCCATGATGAAGCTGCCTCAGCTGACCTGGAGCTCTGGGCAGCATGCTGAGAGGTCATTGAGCTCAGTGGAGGGACAGGCCCTGGATGTCCATACCTCATGACACTCAGCCTCCTGAGTCACCCTGTGAGGAGGGGAGGTCAGACCAGCACTGTTTTCTGGAAAAGCTGATTCTGTGGACACCTCACAACTTGAGCTAATAACATTAGGTCGTTGGATTTATGCTATAATGGCTTATGTCTCACAATTTAACAATTTTTAAAGTATCTTCTTTTGAAATAATCTTCTGAGCTCTGCTTCCATGCTAAATACTTCAAAGATCACTACACCAATACTGGGGTTATAAAGAAATCATTATAAGTTGGGAAAATCAAATACTACTTAAGGGCAGGAGTAAACATCTGGAGAACTTTTTAAAATGACTTACTAAACCATGATTGGATAATGTAAAAAGAGGAAAAGTGGCAGTGCTTCAAGTGGTATGAGAAATTCCATTTAAACTAAAGCTTCCTAGCCTTAAGGAAGGACACAGTCATGTAAGTCATAGAAATACAATTCAAAACTTTGAAATAATCATAAGGAATGTGTTCACCCAAAATAAAGAAAACATAAATCACAAACCAAACAGTGTGCGGTTTGGTAGTGTTCATTTTACACTGTTGTGAAATTAATCTCCAGAAATCATTTCTGCTTGCAAAACTGACACTAATGTCCCCATTGCACAATAACCCCCCATTCATCATTCCCCCAGCCCTGTCAACCATTATTTTCCTTTTGTCTCTATGAATTGGACTATTGTAGGTACCTCATATAAGCCACGTCAAGCAGTATTTGTCATTTTGTGACTGGCTTATTTTACTTAGTATAATGTTTCCAAGGTTCATCAGTATTGTAGTACCTTTCAGAATTTCCTTCCTTTTAAAAGACTGAATGATATTCCATTGTATGTATATATTATATTGTGTTTATTCATTCATTTGTTGATGGATATTTGGGTAGATTCCACCTTGTAGCTATCATGAATGATCTACACTAATAAAAGAGAAAGATGCAAATTGACCATACCTTTGTGACACCCATCAGCCAATCAGGAGTGAGTATGCAAATTAATCCAACAAAGATGATGGGTTAATTTGCATACACAGGTGCCTAGTGGCCAGGGGTGGGATGCTTGCCTGTTGCCATGATGCCGATGCCGCACTGCTCCAGTTACTCCCGGCCTCTGGACAGTGTGAGAAGGAGGAAAGGTGGCTCCAGGCCCAAGCAAAGGCAGTGCCGGCAACCAGAGGAAGGAAGGCCTATTCTTGCACAAATCTTCTTGCATTGGGCTCTAGTGCTGCTATAAACTTGAGTGTATAAATATCTCTTTGAGACCTTGCTTTGCGTTCTTTTGGGTTTATACAAAGAAGTGGAGTTGCTGAAACATATGGTAATTCACTTTTAAATTTTTTGAGGAGCTCTTTTGTATAGCAGCCACATCACATTACATTCCCAAAGCAATTAACAAATTTCTACTTTCTCCATATCTTCTCTAACACTTGCTATATTCTATTGTTTAAAATTTGGTTTTGTTTTTTATCTTGGAGAGTAGCCATCCTAATGGGTGTGAGCAGGCATCTCATTGTGGTTTTGATGCATTTCCTTAATGATTGGTGAGTAATTCTGAGCATCTTTTCATGTACTTTTTGACCATTTGTGCATCTTCTTTGGAGAAATAGCTATACAAGTTTTCTGCCCATTATTAATTATTTTATTATTGTCAAGTTGTAGGAATTCTTTATATGGCCTGAATATTAATCCTTATCAGATATAAGATTTGCAAATATGTTCTCCCATTCTGTAGATTGTCTTTTCACTCTATCAATTGCATCCTTTGGTACAAAATAGTTTTTATTATTGATATAGTTCAATTTATCTCTTTTTACTTTTGTTGCCTTTGCTTTTGGTGTATATATAACAAATCATGTCATGAAGCTTTCCCCCTATGTTTTCTTTTAATCATTTTATAAGCACTTGAAGCACTTGATCTATTTTGAAATGATTTTTATATATGGTAGGAAAGAAGAGCTCAACCTTATTCTTCTGCATGTGGACATTCAGTTTTCAAACATCATTTGTTGATAATACCATCCTTTCCCTGTTGAATGGTGTTAGAATTCTTGTTGAAAATCATTTGACCATATATGTGAGGGTTTGTTTCTGGGCTCTCAATTACATTTCAGTATCACACTGTTATGATTACTGTAGCTTTGTGTTAAGTTTTAAAATCAGGAAGTATCCTTCTTTCAACTTTGTTCTATTTCAAGGTTGTTTTAGAGGCCCTTATGTTATATGAAATTTAGGATGGATTTTTCTATTTCTGCAAAAAATGCCATTAAGATTTTGATAGGTATTACACTGAGTCTTTGGGTAGTATTAACATCTTAAAAATATTATCTTACGATCCCTGAACATAGAATGTCCTCCCCCCATCTGTATATTTTTGAACTTTTCAGTAGTTTCCTATAGCTTTTAGTGTACAAGTCTTTCATCTTCTTGGTTAATTGTATTCCTAAGTATTTTTTTCTCTTTGATGCTTTTGTAAATGAAATTGTTTTCATAATTTTTTTTCAGATTGTTCACTGTTAGCATGTTCTGTGTAGATGGGCAGGGTGGTGGGCATGGCTTAGAACCCTGACTTTGTACAACTGGAAAGAGACCAGGCAGCCTTGGTTAGAGCTCAGATTTTTCTAGAGAAAGGGACTCAATTCAAAAGAAGCCCACTGTTCGCAGCATCTGTAGACCAAAGAGCAGGGTTCTGGCTCTAGAATTCTCTCACCCTGCCCAGTGTCTCTGTGTCTTCCAATAAAAGGTGCTGAAAACTCAATATCCACACCTGATAATAGCTACTGATGTGAGTCTACACTGTGTCATTGATGCCTGTGTAAGGCAAATACAATGAACTGATTCTAATGGTCCCTAATTCTTGGCCAATCTCTTTCAGGCTTTAGTTGGAATACATTGAATTGGTAGATAAACACCAGTTAGGAAAAACCTTAGCTGAAATCCCAGTGTGGCCCCTTAGAAAAAAGCTACACCATTTCCACCCACAAAGATGATGACAGTCACTGACCCAGCAGCCACATGTGACACTCGTCCTGGACAATAGGGGGGATGCTTTGCTGACACTGAAAATGGGCTCCTTACATGGCTTGTGTACTCAGAGGCCTTATCGCCAGGGCAAAGGCAGTGGTTTCTGGGAGTGGAGAAGACCCACCCTCTATTGTCAGTCCTGTCATCTCCTGAGTCTGTAAACTCTGTGTCCCCTAACGGAAGCCCCATGGAGGCTGTGGGCGTTGACGCTGGTGAGGGAGGGTCCTTATCTTCAGTCACACTTCTGGAGCCAGGTCAGTGACCTCACCAGCCATTACCTTCCCTGCTGACTTCTCAGTTCCTGGAATTGTTAGGAAAACACATTGGAAATCTGAGGATGGCTGGATCCCTTGGCGCTGCTGCTCGTGGAACAAGAAAGGGGGAGGTGGGCCTGATTGTGAGGTCTTGTGACCCTAGAGACCACCACTTCCGGGTCAGAGGAGGCTTAGATGCTATCTCCTTCTGTGGGTCTCGGTGCCTGGAATGCGAAAGCAGCTCAGGCCAAACAGATCTAGACTGTTATGTTCTTGGACCCCAACCCGTCAAAGCTTTAGTGTTGGAATACTATATTCCTCATTAGAAAGCTACCCACTTTTCAGTATGAAACCCAGAAATGGAGAGAACAGAAAGGAAGGCTAAAAGAAACATTAAAAGCCAGCACCTTTCCTGCTCTCATTATGCCCACATTGCTATGTGGCAAGTTTCATTACAAATGGGTATTTTCCACTTTCTGTGTGTGGAGTCTTGCAATCCTTTATTCATTCCACAAATATTCTCTGAGTGAAGCCAGTGACAGCGTGGAGCTGTTGTTGGTGTAGGGACTCTCCTGCTTCCCTTGGCTCGCCTGTCGGGCCAGTGTCTCCCTGTTAGAGGACGGAGAGTTGGCCTCACCTGCCATGCTCAGAGTTGAACTCTTTCCCACTATGGAACGGGGCCCACAGGGGTGCAGACTAATTCCAGATGCAAAGCATGGGCCCAGTTTTCCACTGTCCAAGAGCTGCTGGTTACTCTTGTTCTGGAAAAAAAAAAAGTTATCTGATCCTCTTAAAACATGGAGTACAAGGCACTTTTGCTGGCCATTAAGGACTAGTCTTTTCTCTCCCGGGTTTGTGGTAAGTGCTTAATAAATGCTGTCCCTGTGGGCAGGAAGGATGAGCCATGTGGCCACATCCTGGGTCCAACCTTTGGTTCTGCTGTTGCTGCAAGACCAGTTTGAGAACCTGCTCCTGTTCCTCCCCTGAAAAATAAGCTTGGGACTTTAGTAGCTCTTTGAGGACTAAATGGGAAGATCACATCTCAGACTAGACTCAGTTTCATGACCCAAATGCAGGACACACATTATTTTATAAGCTGTGGGCAAATTTACTGGGAGCTGCCTTCCAGGCCTAATAAATCTATGCTGACTTGATGCATGGGTTATTTTTCTTGGCCTTGAGAAAAAAAAAAAAAGATAAGGACTAGAAAATTACATAGTGCATAATCCACACAGCCAGAAAATAAACAATAACTGTGCTGACAATATGATAACAAGAAACCGGACTCACTGGATAAAGGGATTAGGGCCCTGGTTACATTATCTGCTGCTAGCCTAAGTGGGCAGTCGGTCACTTAAAGTTCTTTGTGATTCTTAGAACATTCTACCGGTTATTTCCTGTGCTAAATAAATTGCTGACCATGTTTTCAACTTGAAGTCAGCTCATCAGAAGGTTCTTGGGTTTAAGGTCAATTTCAGCTTGTGGATGCCATACCAGTCTGACAAACATGAAAGACTGCAGGAAGCACAGGCTATGCTCATGTGGCTGAATCCCTGAGTTACTGCAGAAATAAATACCAATTTCTGGGAAGATGTGAGATTGGGTTATCCTCTAGTGCATTTTGGGAATGCCTGAAGGTGGTGACTGATATCCTGACACCTCCTCCCATCACAAACACCAGGAGCTGGCATCTCTGTGCTTGTCCAGGTGCCAGGCATCTGATGCAGACTGGAGTCAGAGCACCCTCGATTGCTTGTTACACAGAGCAAGCCCCGTACCGATCATACAGGCAGTATTTGCTGATCAAATCCATAGTATGAGCTGTGAAGCTCAGTGTTTCCCAAATGACACTTCTTGGGACACCAGTGTCATATAGGATCTTAATATGTTATTTAAAGAAAAAAAGTTTTCAAGGTTCATGGAGTTGGGAAAACACTAAAGTAAAACAGGTTTCTTAATTAGGAATTGTTGTTGCCTTTAACATACTAATATGTGTATAATCACCCAGAGAGGTGAGTATAGAACTGCACTCAAACTCATTTGACAAAACACCCCAGCTTTTTTTTTTTTTTTTTTTTTTTTTTTTTACAGAATATCTATTTATTGACTTATGGTGAAAAAAATACAAGATTCAAGGACAACAGTTTACTGTTAGGAAAAGTTAAAGTTGTGATTTCACACTTAGTTGTACTGTTTGTAGGTCTGATTTATTCTGTTGCATTTAAATCCTTGTCAAGGAAATGGAGACAAGGGAAGTTTTGTTAAAATTTATGTCCCTTGATTTTTTAATGCCTTTGTATCTTGTTCAGAAAACTCAAGTTCCATTCACGTTTTTTCAAAGCCCATGTAGCGGGATGCTGGGCCACCTGAGGACGGGACCTCTGGATTTTGCTCTCAGTTCTGCTATTCTCGGACTTCTGGGAAAGGGAATCACAGGAAGCCAAAAATGCTGGATAAACAAGAGGAACCATGGGGCTTCATAAGCCTGATATAAATTTTGGCATACAATTTTGCCTTCCTAGTGCTTTTTACTTAGGTTGATAAAAACATGCCTGTGAGCTGGTGGGCCTTGGTCCATGAATCTTACACAGGCACCTACTTCCATTCGTAGGCTCAGGGTGAGGTCTTACAGGATCTGTAACTCAAGTGGGGACCCAATAAGCTGCCCCTGAGATAAGCATGTTTGGGAGATGAACGCTTGAAGTATCAGTTGGGAAGTGGGACAATAAGATGGGGTGAAAAGAGCTTGGACAGGGTGTCTAGGTGTTGCCAGTGGAAATAGGATTCTGCTACAGCGTCTTGAGAAGAGCATTTCAGAGACTCATTCATAGAAGGATTTGAGCAATTGTGGTGAGATTTATTGGCGCAAAAACAAAGCACTGCTCAGATGCCTGATGTCTCATCCATGACCAGGCGGCTCAACTCTGTCTCACTGTGAATGAAGTCTAGCCCCTGGAACTGTGGGTCTCTGCTTGTCCTCACCAGTCCCAGGGAAGGGCCAGGCCTGGAGATACTGTGCCATTTCCCTGGCACTGATGTCTGAAGCTTCTGTGGCCTAGCTTAGTCTCTGTCCTTCTCTGGCTAGCTTGGCCTCTGTTCCCCTCCAGCCCACACGGCTGCCACAACCAGATATTCATGGCTATGACAGACAGAGTGGGGGGGGAGGGGGAGAGGGAGAGAGAGAGAGAGCTCATGAATGAACCCCTGGCCTTTGTTAAGCTTTGATTATTTTTCCTTGGATTTGGGAAGGAGTAAGCTTTCTTTCAAACAACCAGTCTTCTTCCCAATTCTTTGGAGACTTGTGCTGGGCCCTCCCCTTATCCAATCCCTTTTCTGGATCTTCCAGGTTTTTGTGTCTTGTCCTATCCAATCCTTTCCCCAGATTTCCCCAGGTTTCTTCCTCTTTTATCGCCCTTTGGCTCCTACTGTGCATGCCTCAGCAGAGGACTTTTCCCCTTATGTTTGTTTATCCCTCCCCCAGTAATCGATGGGAAGAGGCCTGCTGTTCCCTGGGGTGATTGGAAAGCCAGTCCTTGCTCCCTATTTGGGAGACAGAGGGATGATAATCCCCATGGTGGGGTAATGCGGTTATCCCTTGCAGTGTCTTGTGAAGTAGCCCCCTCCCAGTTAATCTGGTTTAATTAGATGTCTGTCTCCATTTGTTGTTTCTTCCTCCTTTTCTTTCTTCCTTCCTTTCTTCCTTTCTTTTTCTTTCTTTCTTCTTTCTTCTCTCTTCTTCTTTCTTTCTTTCTTTCTTTCTTTCAATGAAGGAAAACTTCTTTCTTTCTTCTTTCATTCTTTCAATGATAATATATTTATTGAATATTCATTATGTGCCATGCATTATTCTATAAACTTTATATGCATTGTTTTTTATTAAAAAATCTTTATTGTTAAAAGAATTGTGTATGTTCCCCTTATTTCCCCATTGACTCCCTTTAGTTCAACTCAGCTTCAGGCTCCAGGCCTTCACCACTCTATGGTCTGTGTCCATGGGTTATGTATACAGGCATATAACTTTTTTGCTTGATCTCTTCTGACCCACACATCTGCCCACACCTTCCCTCTGAAATTCGGCAGTCTGTTCCATGCTTCCATGTCTCTGGATCTGTTTTGGTCATCAGTTTATTTTATTCATTAGATTCCACATATGAGTGAGATCATGTGATCCTTGTCTTCTCTGTTGCTTAGCATGATACTCTCCAGGTCCCTACATGCTATCTCAAAGGGTAAGAGATCCTTCTTATTTTACTGCTGCATAGTATTCCATGATGTAAATGTATCACAGCTTTTTTATCCACTCAGCTGCTGATGGGCACTTGATGAGTTTCCGGATCTTAGCTAGTGTAACTTGCACTGATAAGAACACAGTGGTGCATACATTCTTTCTGATTGGTGTTTGGGTTTCTTAGAAGTGGGATCACTGGGTCAAATGGCAGTTCCATATTTAATTTTTTTGGGAAAAATCCATACTGTTTTCCACACAGGCTGCACCAGTCTGCATTCCCACCAGCACTGTACTAGGGTTTCCTTTTCTCCACATCCATCCTTGTCAGTAACTTGTTGATTTTAGCCATTCTGACAAGTGTGAGGTAATACCTCACTATCACTTTAATTTGCATCTTTGCCTGCATTACTTATAGGTTTGTGTAAATTGCTCAAGTTCTTGAAGTCCCCCAAAATGTCTTGAGATTCATTCTTTGTCATCTCCCAGGAAAGTAACCTTTGTTCCTTAACTAGAAAGACTGTCATGAACCATGCAAATAAGCAAGGTACCAGGCTATTTCTCCAATGGGATTTTATCAGCTTTAAAAGTCAACCTCAGTTCCTTAAAATCTTCTGGTGACACCAAGAGTCCAGGCATGTCTCTTTCATACATAACATTCCATGAAAGTCTTGGTTAAGAAAACTACAATTGGGATAAGATTTTTATTGAATTCATACATATATTGCCATGACTCACTCATATTCTGGAGGGATGAGGTAGGGAGAAAAATATAAAGTAAAGAAAATTCCTTGTCTTTTTAACAAAGTGGAAAAGGGCTAAACTCCAATTTTGCATTAAACAGCTAAACTTAAGCAGTTAGCTTCTTTAGACTGGCAAATGCATTTCATAACTTCTAAAAACATTGGCTCCTTGATTGGCAAACATACTCATACTTTTAAAAGACATACTTCTATTGGATAAGTATTATCAAGCAAAACTCACTAATTTAGAAAAAAAACAGCAAAAATAAGTTAAATGGATCTGTTTAGATGGCTAAGGTTTTTCTCTTTTGATAAGAATTACTTCCCATAAATTTGCATTTTAAAAGCTGGCCCAGATAAGAGCTTTTGAAGACCAGATATTTTCATCTCAAAGGTACCTGTGAAGAAATGTAAGTTTCTAGAAGGACTTTATTTTCTTTCATAAAGCCAATTATGTCTTTTCCTTGAGGACTTAGGGTTAAATTTCTTCCATTTGGCAAGTATGTGCCCCAAAAAGTGTCTCTCAGGACTCTGTGGATGTAGGTATTATTGTCTATTGTCTTTGGGCTGGGGGGAGATATTTAATTGGGTAGCTAAGAGAGACACGAGCCTCCTCAGCTCTTCCCAGCCCCATGTTGTAAAACCAAAATCCAGGATAGTGTGCAAGCTCGATGCTAGCCTTGTCATCCCACGACCCATGCCTTGCCCCTCTCCTGATAGGGATGAAGGTCTTCCTGAAGATTGCAATATAGTTTATGTCCAACAGTGGAGTGTTACCCTGTCTTCAGAGGGCAGTCTTACCAACAACAGTCATGATGGTGATCAGCCATTGCTTAGTTGGACTGAGCTTTGTTAGTTGGCCTTAATTTCACACAGGCAATTATGGCTCATTTCTTCAATGATTTCTTGATGGTTTCTGGTCATAGCCAGCCTTACCAGAGGTTCCCACTCCCTCGTGTCTGTCTGTACGAGGGGTGCCTGGTTCCTCTACTGCCTTGGATAAAAACGTGTGTCCTATGACTCTGGCCTTCAGTAGTTGGGCTAGTAACCTGTTGCCCTGCCTTTCATATTTCCAGTCCTGGTCCTTGATTCGGAGTAGGGAAAGGGTAGCCTCCCTTAGGAGGGCAGGAAGTGTCCTTGTTAAGCCATCCCTGAGGCTCTTATGAAGGATAAACCTTTTTCCTGGTGACCCAGGTATGTTAGCTAGGCTGGCCAGAGACAGCACCCTGAGCCCCGGGGGAAAATCCATCAGCCTTCTCTAGAAAGATAATAAATTGCCGGGAACCTCTGTGTCTGAGAGGGTGTAGGAGTTGTGAAAAACAATTAACCAATGAGGAAATGAGAAGAGAGAGAGAGAGAGAAACTTCCATGTGAGAGAAACACTACTTGGTTGCTTCCTGTACATACCCTGACAAACCCACAGCCTAGGTATATACTCTGATTGGGAATCAAACTAGAACCCTTTTGGTGTACGGCAGTGGTCGGCAAACTCATTAGTCAACAGAGCCAAATATCAACAGTAAAGCAATAGAAATTTCTTTTGAGAGCCAAATTTTTTAAACTTAAACTTCTTCTAACACCACTTCTTCAAAATAGACTCTCCCAGGCCATGGTATTTTGTGGAAGAGCCACACTAAAGGGGCCGAAGAGCCACATGTGGCTCGCAAACCATGATTTGCCGACCACTGGTGAATGGATAATGATCCAACCAATTGAGCCACCTGGTCAGGGAATTGTGGAGGTTCTTCTAAAGTCATTATTTTCCAGTTGGTTTAATATAAGCCTTCGCATTTCTGTAAGTACTTGCAAGTGAAGGCTTTCTATTTACCTGCAGGAGCATTAATGAGGACCGAGGTCTGGAAGTTTTGGGCATGGAAGGCACAATTTCCCATGTTTAACCAGATAGCCTGGGAAACTTGATGTCCTGGGCTCAGGAGGCTCCAGAGGCACAGACCAGCAGTAGCTGTAGGGTTCAGAGCTCGAATCCTGGGGTTTGAATCCTAGCTTTGGTACTCATTAGCTGTGTAGTCTTGCTATGTCACTCAAAGGCTCATTGTATCACTTATTTCATCTGCCTGATGGGAATGATAACAGAGGTTGGTGTGTGGTGCAGAGTAAGTGCTGCTCAGCTTATATCTAACGCTATTACCATGATTATTATTACTAATTTTAGGCCTCTTATAGATTTCATTGGGGAATAATTTATGGGCAATAAAGTTGCATCCATTTAAAGTGTTCATTTAAAATGTACAATTCAGGGAATTCTGATGATTTTACATACCTGGGCAGCCACTATCACAGTCAGGATGCTGAACATTTCCATTATCTCCAAAACATTCCTGTCTCCTTTGCTGATCACGCCTTCTCATTCCTGGACACAGACAATCAACTGGCCAACTTTAGGCGTTAGAGATTAGCTTTCACTCTGTGAATGGAATCACAGATGGACTCTTGTGTCTGACCTATTTCACTCAGTGTAATGATTCTGAGATTATAATTGCATGCATTAGTGTTACTACTGATTCAGTGTTACTACTGAATATGCACGTCCCCAAATTCATATGTACAATTCCCAACTCCCAATGGGATGGAAGTGTCAGGAGATGGGGCCTGTTGGGGTTGCATAGGTCATGAGGATTCTGCCCCATCATAGGAGCTTATTAGTGCTTCAAGAAAGAGATTCTGGAGAGATCCTCCCATATTCCACCATATGGGACACAAGGAAAAGACTGCAACTTGGAGGGGAGCCTTCACCCAAATATGCTGGGCATCCTGGTCCGAAATTTCCAGCTTCCAGACTAAGAGAAATGCTTTTCTGCTGTTGAGAAGCCACCCAGCCTATGACATTTTTCTTCTGCAGCCAAATGAACTAAAGTTTGCTGAAGACAAGGGGTTTGTTCTTTATATTACTGCATGCACATGGAAATTCCCAGTGAGTTACTCCACATAGCCACCGGCATGTCTAGAATTAGAAGACTGCCCGTGCCAAGGGCTGCTGGGACTGGGGAGCAGACCTCCAAGGCTGTGGGGATGTACAGATGTGCAACCACTTTGGAAAACCACTTGCAATTTCTTTACAGCTGACACATACACCTTCCATCCATCCAGAGGCGACACCGATGGTTGGGAGACAAATGAGTGCATGTCTTTATGTCACGCACACTGCGGCTGCTGTTTAGCTTTTCTCCTTGAAACTGGCCATACACATCTCAAATACTGTACGCAGCCCTTGCCACAGCATAGTCCTTGCCTGATCTTCAACACACTTTGGTGACTTGTCCAACAGGGGGCTGTGTGGGTGGTGGACAGAGTGATCTCTAGCCCACATGTACCAGGCACCTGAGCTTAGTAAGGGAACTAAGTTACACAATATTACCATACACAAACTGAAACCAAGGATATCAACCATCTATAAATATTCCAGTTCTCCCATAATGCAGTTTGCACAGCTTTATTCCTGCAGACCAATTTTAGGTAAAATTGACAAAAATCAAATTAGATAAAATATTTAAATCTTTGTACTGCATCATAAACACACAGATGCTTTTCCCTCATTGTAGCATTAATGCTCACTTATAATTTATAATTGGCAATGAACCTCAACACTGAGGCAGCTGTGGGTCACTGGCCTAAGGACCACACTACGATGTTTGGCAAATTCCCAAAGCATGTTGGACACATCAGCACGTTCTGATGGTCTGGGGGCGGGGTTGGGGAGTAGGTTGGGTCCGTGTCCTGACTCAGGGCCCCTTTACTCCCTGCTGCAGACCTTGATCAGGCCACCTTTCCTCTCTAGGTCTCAGTGGTTTCATCTATAAAATGGTAAAACAAAACAAGAAACCAAATGCAAACCAGAAACCCTGCCTTGGCAGTGGTATTGTGGATGCCCAGTGTGAAGTGCCAAAACTCTGCATCTGTCACCTGTGGGTGTCTGCACCCCTCAAGGAAAACATAGTTTCATCAACACGATGGTTGCATTACTGACCCAATTCTACTCTCCTCTCTGGGGCTCTTGCCCTCTGCCAGGTGACTTTGCTGTGCCCTCTCATTGTGGGCAGTGACTGTCCAATTCCCCCTCGGTGTCAGGCCATCAGGCTGGTTCTGCCCACAGTAATTAGTGAGCATGATATGACCAAGGCACAGAGTGGATATGTGCTCTGGGCTTGTTCCAAGCAAGCCTGGAGCAAAGCCCCTGACCCCATAGAAGCAGAAGTGAGCCCAGCTGATATTGGCCAATGCTTACCTGCCCCTCAGACTATAATAATAGATGAGTGCTATTGGAATTTGAGGTGGTTTGTTACAGAGCAACTGTGGACTGATATACCATGGGTATAAGACATTGTCATGTATGACTGCATCCTGAGGGAAAAATGAATAGTTATGTGTTTACAGGGGAACATATTTATCATTGAATTCAGAAGTCATGGAGGAAGGATCTTTGGAGTTGCCCTTGAAAGCATGTGGAAGAGGACAAAGGGGTGGAGTGGGTATAGGGAGGACAATGGCTCTGCAGGTGCAGGGCTGGGAGCCTGTGTGCTCAGCCCAGGAAGAAAAGACATGACCAGATGTCTGGGGGAGGGGGTGGAGTGAGGAAGAGGGGAACATTGTGATTTGCATAGGGCCAGGTGGAACTGGAGTTTTTACCTTTCATTGTCTCTGAATGCAGCCCTTCCAAGCCCTGTTTGCAGGGCAGCATACAGGCCACTCCGACCAACGTCACAACCTCAACCCATACTAAGTTGGCATGCCCTGCACCAGTACTTCTAAAACAGAAGCTTTTCACATGTCTCTCTCTCCATTAGTTGATCCTTCAGCTCACTCCCTCATTCTATAAGATGAGGAATAGCTTGAAGGATGGAGAAGGGGCTTTAGGAAGTGGGACGAAAACTAGGAGCAGGTCCTAGAAGCCATGTCTGTGCCAGCGCCTATGCCACCTGCTATCCAGTGAAGTGCAGAGAACAAGCCCAAACCCAAGTCTCAGCCCCTAGCTGAGGTGCACTGCTGGACAAGTGTGGTTGGGCTTGGTAACCCTCAACACTATTTCTGGCTGCTGCATGGGAAGGGGTGGGAAAGCCTTTGGAAACCTTTTCTTTCAACAGGAAGTCCTGAAGCATGCCTCCTAAGACATGAGAAGGCTCAGGTTGTACTCCTCTTAGTTGGTACCCCCATCGCTCACCTCCCCACTTGAGACAAGGATGCAGGTGGTATATATATGTGTGAGGCAGCCCCAGATGCACAGTGAGGGTGCAAATGAGAAGTAAAGCTGGGCAGGGGGGAGTGGGCAATGGTGTGTTACTATGTAGCTTGCTCCTGGGCCTTAGGCGGGGTGCCACAGGTCTCTCCGAGGAACTACATGGAATGTGTCTGAGAGTCGTCTCTGCTAAGTGAACCCAGCCCTTGTTTGAGAATTGTCTTTGGGGGCTAAGCACCTTCTACCTGCCCTGCCCAAGGCTGAACAAGGCCTCCCTGGGAAGAAAGACTGAGGACCCCAGGAAGGCCATCTCTGCCTCCACCCCAGAGCAAGCCTACTACTGGGGGAAGAAAGGCCTCAGGACCAGCCCCCATGGTGACAACTCTGGAAACATGGGCATCAAGGCTGTGAAGTGGTAAGCTCCCAAGTTCCTTCCAAGCAGGTCAGTGACTCCAGGGACAGAGAGAGGGCTATGCCTGCTATGTGGCCACTGGTGGGGCAATGGGAGCAAAGGCCCAAGGGGCTGCATCTCTGCAGAATTTCAACCTGGGTAGTTTGTTCATGGACTCAGTGTTATCTGACAGCAGTGACGGAGCACCTACCCTGCTGCAGACACTACAGGAGGCACAAGGATTACTGCTGGGGAGGGGTCTGCACTCCAGGACAGCTTAGACAGTAACCAGAGAAACTGTGCACAGGAACAAAAGCAGAGAACACTGTGGGTGACAGGCTCCTGGGGAGAAGGTGGTGGGCAGGTTTCTGAGCAGGTGCTGGGCTGATGTGTCTGGGAGAAGGAGAGCCAGTGGGTCAAGGCCTTGCTGGTTCTAGAACAGTGAGGAGACAGTGTGTGGTGGAGCAGAGGAAGGCAGAGAAGAAGGGAGGGACCAGGTGGTTCCAGAGAGGGTATGGGATACATCCTAAGTATGAGCAGGGAGGAGGTTGGGTTCCAGGTGTCGTGATCTGAGCTGCACTTGGAAGGGGTCACTCACCCTTCTTCTGGGGAAGGAGCTGCAGCAGGAGGAGGTGCACACTTAGTGTCTACGCCGTGGTCTGGGCTGGGGAGGGGGAAAGAGTGGTGGTGGTGCCAGGGGGATCTGTGGGGACTGAGGCACTAGATTTTCGAATGGGAGAGCTGTGGGAGAATAGCAGGCTCCAGGGCCAGGCTGCACAGAGATAGGAGAGCCACCGGGTAGGACGTTAACAGGGAGCTGTGGGAGGTCATGGCTGGAAGTTGGACTGAGAGCTTTTTGTCTCCTGTGCAGCTCTGTGAGGGACATGGATAGGTAGGCTGGCAGTGTGGTGTGCCTAAGGAGGGCAGGGGTGCGTGCAGAGGGAGGCATCAGCCTCTGTTGGAGGACATGGCAAGAGGGGCAGACGCTATAGTGCCATGGTGTTGGCGGCAGATCTGACAAGTCACAGTTTGCCTAATGCAGTCCTGTGATGAGGGGGCTTTCTCGGGCTGTATATTCAAGACAGGATGGCTTCATTGTTCCAGCACAGGAAGGAAGGGTGTTGCTGTGCAGAGGAGCCTGCCTGTGCATCTACCCACTTTGCCCCCTCCTCTTGCCCCAGTGCTCTCCTTCTGGGGCCAGGTGAGACTGGTCAGCTGGCTCTCTCACTGTTTCTACTCTGCCCTTCTCCTAAGGTGGTCACATGGACCAGACTGATTCCAAGGGCTTGGGAGAGAAGGGTGGGGGTATATCTGCCTCATTTCTGAGAGGGACCAGTGACCAGTGGGGAGTCCACAGGCATTTATGGACATAATTGGGAATGGAGAAGCTTTTTTTTCTGAGCCATATAGATATTTATAACATCATCTGTGGGCCATACAAAATTATCAACTTAAAAATTTGCCTCTGTATTTGGTCAAACATTTAATTAATGCACCCCTAATGCCTTGGCAGCCAGACCAAATGATTTCTTAAGCCTGATGTTCCCCACCCGTTGACTAAACGAAGCCCTGCCCATGCCTGGGTAAAATGGCCAGTCTGCCAGGCAGCAGGACAGTCCAGGCGAGGGAGCCAGGAGAGCCTAGCGACAGTGGCCAGGACATCAGTGCCTCCCCCTCTTTAGGGCTGGTCCTGACCTGAGAGTGAGCAGCCACAGTCCCCGCTCCCCCCAGTCTAGAAGCTCATGTGCACGTTACTCTCAGCCAGAAGTAACGCTGGTGATGCTTCATTTACAGATAAGAATGTGGGCCCACGGAGGCCAAGCCTCTCAGTGGGGCCTGTCAGGCTGGGCTCTGCCCCTTGAGGACTCCAGTATAGCAGCACCTGGTTTGGCCTGATGCCTGGGCTCAACCCAGGCTGCTTCCTTCTTGTGCTCCTCATCAGCCTTGGCCCTCTTCAATCTCCTCTCCTCTCCCAGCTTCCAGCCTGAGGTGTCTCCTCGGCAGTCCACTGGGTAACTGACTTTGGCCCCACACCCTTGCTTCTCAATCTGGATTTACCTACTGTTCCCTGTCAATAAGCCCCAGAGACCCATGGGGCTCAGTGCTTTACTCTGGTTTTGACGGTATGGGTTAGCAGACACTGCAGATGTTGTTTCACTATGGCATCTGAGTCAGGACTCTTCTCTAAGAAATGGATGCTAAGATGGGATGGATATTGTTATGAGTTGAATTGTGTCTCCACAAAAGTCCCAGTAGATGCAATATTCACGAAACAGGCATGGACTCTGTTGCATCTTTCCAGCTGAAGGTGGGTGGGCCTCTAGTGCACCCAGTCTTTTGGGTCACCCAGACCTTTCCTTCATGCAGAACAAAATTTAAAAGGGTGTGATAGAAAGACTGTGGCTTTGGTGTTGCATCAGCCGGAAGTCAGGTCTTCACTGGCTGTGTGGCCTTCAACAGGTTACCACTCTTTTCTAGAGTGAAGTGTGTTCAACTTTGAAATGGGCGCAGCAAAAATATTCTGGCAGAGTTATTGTAGAATCAGGATGAGGTCTGAAGATGTTGACTGGCGAGGTGCCTGCACATAGTGGTCACACAATGAAGAAGCTCTAGGAAAATGACTATCCCTTTTCTCACAGAGAGGAGAGGCCCAGCATGTGGAAAAGCCAGAAAAGGTCTGACTGAGGGTCCCAGTATGCTAGGGCTACCATAGCAATACACCACAGCTTGGAGGCTTACAAACAACAGGAAGGCCTCACAGTTCTGCAGGCTGAAAGCTCCAGATTGGAGTTCTGGAGTGGTCAGGGTTGCAGGCAGCTGACTCTGCTGTGTGCTCATGTGGTGGAAGGACTAGGAATCTCTCTGGTGTCTCTTTTATAAGAGAATTAGTCCCATTCCTGAGGGTGAAACCTAATCGCTCCTTGAAGGCCCCACCCCCAAGTATGGTCACACAGGACCTTAGGTTTCAGCTGGTGAAACGTGGGGAGACACATTTAACCTGCAGCACCAGCATTCTCCATTGGCAACACAGAAGAAAGCTAATGTTATTTTCTAAAATTTGCCCCAGCAAATTTCTGGTTCTATGCTCTTCTCACATTTCATCAGAGCTTACGTCCCTCCCCTCGCACCCCAAGTGCTACCTCAATGAACAAATGCTGTAGAAGTAACTAATGCTGTGTAACCTCCCAGGCTCGGCTGCAGAACTGCTGCCTGGACCTCTCAGGGCATGTGCCTTGGGTGGCAGTCCTAGGTGGCAGTAGGGAGTCCAGCCTCCTCAAAGTATCATGCTTCAGAAACTATGTGGAGAGACCACATGGAGAACTCCCCGCTGATGACACCCCCCCCCCCCCCACTTTCCCAACACACACACACACACACACACACACACACAGAGAGAGAGAGAGAGAGAGAGAGAGAGAGAGAGAGAGACATACACACACACAATTCCAGACACCAGACCAGGGGGCCAGGAGCCTTCTGATGACTTCAGTCCAGCTCCAGCTGTCACTGAGTGGAGGAGACATGAGATATCCCCACTGAGCCTGCCCAGATCTCATATTTGAGCAAAATCAATGCTGCTATTTCTGTATCTGAGACTTGGGGAGGGTTGTTAGGCAGCAGTGCCTGGCTGGAACAAAGGAACCTCAGTTAGAGGCATGATCATGAGGGACTTTTTAATATACCAACATGGAATGTTTCTTCCCAAAGCCAACTTTACACCTACATGAGGTGGATAATTTGGAAAATGAGTGGGGTTCTCTGGTGTCAATATACTATCCTCACTGGCCTTTGATGTGTTCATTGTAACTTGCAGAATGTTGTTCATTGTTATTCCAGTCCCAGTTCCTGAAAGCAATAGCCAGTCATTTATACTTGAGTGTAACCGAGTGGAATGTTCTTTTCAAAGCTGGGGTTCTGGGTGTCGGGAGAGAGAATGAGAAACCTATGGTTTGTGCAGTGGTAGGGGCTCTCAAGGATGAAGCATGACAGACCAAGACATTGTGTTTACCCTTCCCGACATTTCTGAGGCTGACCTGGGAAGTTACACTGGTTTGGTCTAAGCCAGGGTCCCCTTTGATAGCAAAGCTGCTCTGAACTCTCACCCAGGGCCAGCAACTTTTCATATCCATGTAGCACTGTGGGGAGCTCCTTCCTACGCAGGTCCAAACCACAGTTTTACTGAGAACACTTCGCACCCCATGGACTCAGGGCACACCCTTCCTGAGCCTGGCTCGCTGGCCTCAGTGAGCCCGCCCCCAGGTGCTTTCTCTTTGCTGTTCCCTTCAGAAAGATGGAGTATTTGTTGCAAACTTCCTGCTTTGGAGGTTTGGAATAAACTGCTGCTCACATCACACCTGGCTGCCTCCTACCCACCAACCTTCCCACCAAACGTAGCTCAGGGTGCCTCTCCAGGGCCCCGCCAGAAGGTGAGAGTCTGCCCAAAGTGGACAAGCCCTGGGCCAGGGCAAGCCAATCACTTCTCCACCACGCCAGTCAGGTTGCCATCCCATGAGATGCAGCCACTGGTAGGGAACAATTTTAAAATGCAGCTTGACAGACCCCGAGACAAGGTTAGACTATTTTATTTAGACCTGTCCATTGTGGCTCAGTGTTTGAGCGTCGACTTATGAACCAGGAGGTCACAGTTTGATTCCCCATCAGGCAACATGCCCGGGATGCCAGCTCGACCCCCAGTATGAGGTGGGCCCATCAATGATTCTCTCTCGTCATTGATGTTTCTATCTCTTTCTTCCTCTTCCTTCCTCTCTGAAATCAGTAAAAATATGTTTTAAAAAAGAATATTCGATTTAGAAGTTATGGACTGCAGCTGGTGGTAAAAGCCAGGTAAGGTGCCCTAGCAAGCACCACTGCTGCCATGCTGGTGAGCTCACAGCTGCTATTCCAAGTCCCAGTGTGCCCTCCCCCACAACTCAAGTCTCATGCTCTCTGCTGGGACCCTGACCCCAGAGCTCTCTGTCATGGACCAGGGCTCAGATACTTGCTGTAGCCTGCACTCAAAGGCTCAATGTGGGGTATTTTCATGTAATCCTTGCATATCACAAGGCCACACCTGCAAAATGCCACCATTTCTCATAGAAATGCCCTGAGACTCGCGGCTCACAGCCCAAGCCTTCTCTGTGGTCTTAGCAACCCTCCCAGGGACCATTACTAAAATCAGGCTCTTTCCTTCAAGCACTGACACATAACGTGACTATAGCCTTTCACCTCTTAGAAACTTTAGGAGGCCAAACTTTAAAAGGAAACACCTGGAATGAAATGACGAACGTATGAGAGGCAGGCATGTCTGTGATCTGTGTCCCACTAAATCCAATTGCCTACCCTGGGGCAGCATTTCCACGGAGTGACACAGCACCAACTGGCTGGAGATGACATGATCACAGAGTGCACGCAAGTCTGACGCACCCCATGGGAGCAGGGCTTACGGTTAGCGGCAACTCTTGCTGTGGAGAAGGGCTTAAAATGTGAATGAAAAGTGGGCTTTGCAATGCTTAGAGTCAGAGGATCATGAGGACCAACTCCTTTATTTCTGGGGAAAGTTGACCCAGAGAGGTGAAAACCCCAGTTCACAGTCCCCAGTTTCCTCCAAGCCCAGTACCCCCTGTCTGAGGGACTGGTGTATGACCAGACATGTGAGACGAAGCTCCGGAGGCCAACACCCAGATCAGGAGACCTGGGGCCAGTGAATGAGGAAATGCAAACACGGCGACCTACTTGGAGCCTTCCCGTGTACCTCACACCTTTGAGGCCTGTCTCCCACCATGCTCAGAGGCACCCAGCAGGACTGAGCTCTTTGCCTGCCTTAGCAGCTCACCAGTCCATCTGTGTTGGCTCCTCCATTCCCTGCCTCACTTCCCCAGATCCCTAACAATGCCTCTGGAATCCCCTCCTATTAACCTACAGGCATGTGAATCTGCAACTGGAGGAACTGAACCCAAGCCACTTCTATTAGAGCAGGGGTGGGGAACCTTTCTTCTGCCAGGGGCCATTGGGATGTTTATAACACCATTCGAGGGCCATACAAAAGTATCAACTTAAAAATTAGCATGCTCTATTTGGACCAACATTTAATTCATTCACCCCTAATGAGTGACAGAGCTAGACCAAATGGTTCTGCAAGCCTTATACAATCTCAGATGTTCCCAGCCCTTGGCTTAGAACAGTGGCCGGCAAACTCATTAGTTAACAGAGCCAAATATCAACAACTATTGAAATTTCTTTTGAGAGCCATATTTTTTAAACTTACACTTCTTCTAACGCCACTTCTTCAAAATTGACTAGCCCAGGTTGTGGTATTTTGTGGAAGAGCCACACTCAAGGGGCCAAAGAATTGCATGTGGCTCTCGAGCCACAGTTTGCCGACCACTGGCTTAGAGGATGGCGAAGACTGCGGGCCCCACGTCTGGAATCAATGTGGCCCCCAAAGCTTTCCTGGTATTCACTCTGAGCCATTTGCCTGACATCACATTGCTCTCAAGAGACAGAGACAGGATTTGAATCATTGGGTCGTGGAGTCCACATTGTTTGTCATTCTAGGGAAAAACGTTTCCCCGATTGCACATGCACACGAGTAGAGAAAGTTGCTGAAGGCACATGACACTAGAGAAAACAGGCATGACCATGACCAGGATGTGGAGCTGGCTGTGGGGAGAGGGGTGTTCAGTGAGTCAGCCAACCTCTCCTGGGCACACCCAAATGATCCAGCACAGCATGATTTTGGGAATGATGGTGGCTGCTTGTGCAATACCCTTGTTTTTTTGTTAAGTCCAGACTCTTAAATTAGCACAGGCACAAGCATGACACTGGAAATCAGGAGACTGACTTCCTGATCTAGCAATAACATCGCCACGTGACCTTAGGCCTTGGATGCTTTGTGAACTACACAGTGTAAACAGGGGTGAGGGAAATGGCACTGTTGCCTGATGGTTAGAGCTGCAGCATTCTTGTGGGCACCCCGAAATGCCATGCCCCAACTAAAAGTCATCCACAACCAAGAAAACTACTATGGGGAATGCAAAAGCAGAGCCTTCACTTAGTTTGGGCTTTGGATGTTTATTCTTTTGGCGAAATGACTGTAGCCAATCACTCTCACACAACAGTAAAGACAGACATTTTTCAAAGAAAACTGAGTTCTAGTCAAATTAAGAAGATTAATATAAGTAATTTAACATCTTCCTGGGGAGAATTCATCAATTTGAGTAGACTTTTACTTTCATTTGAAACATTAGTAGAGATAAGTTGATGGTTTTGGCTTGATTACTTTTTCTTGTATTATATATAATGCTCCCCAAATGACATAATAATTATTTGGGGTAAAGCTAAAGGTTAGAACTTCAAAAATAGTAAGAAATATAAGTCTAGGTAAATGTCTCACAGACCTCAATATCAGATTCAGGGATGATTCATTTTATGCAGAAATATTTTAGCCATGGGCTATTTTAAAAATTTTAATTTATTTTTGGTGACAACACAGAGCTAGGAATAAGAGTCACTTCTGTTTGTCCTTTGTCTGCAGTGTAGCCTAGAGCTGCAGCAGCCCTTGCAAGGGCAGCCATGTTTTCTTTGTAAGGGCCACACTGGGCTGCTTTCTCTGGGGCAGGCATTTTAGAAGCAGTTCTTGGGGTTATATGCTACTTCCTCTTCAGGTGAGGGGCATATGGGGCCATAGCTACTAGGTGATAAATGAGGGTTTCCAGTAATTTAAATGGGGAGGAACACCAAACCCTAAATTCATGGGGAACTTCCACAGGCCTTCTGCCAGTTGAGATTTAGTTTAAGTAATGACAACTTTTCTGTTGTCATATTAAGTCAATGTTGTTAAATGGAACCATTTTGATTTTTGAGTCTTCCTTGTACATTTATTGTAAATGTTTTAGTTTAATAGTTATATAAGAGTTAAAGTGTACAGTAATGATGCCTGCTTTTTAATTTAATTTTTAAAAATATTTTTAAAATTTATTTAAGAGAGGAAGGGAGAGGGAGAGGAAGATAAAAATATCAATGATAAGAACCATTGATTGGCTGCCTCTTGCATGCCCCCTATTGAGGTTTAAGCCTGCAATCTCCTACTGAGACTGCCCCCCTACTGAGGGAGCAGACACTGACTGGGACCTCCTGGTTCATCGGTCGATGCTCAACCACTGAGCCATGCCGGTGGGACAATCCCTGCTTTTTGAGAAGTACTATGGTACTTTTCTGCTTAAGTATTGGGGTGGGAAATATGGCCTCCAAAAGCCCAAACGTTACTGGGTACATTGCAGCGGCTCAAAAAGAGCCTGACCTCTCAGATTCAGAAAAAGAAAAAAAAGTTTCTTTGTTCAATGACTAAATAGCTCAGTTTGGGTCAGGGGTCCCTCTTGAAGCAATGGGCCAGCATCTTGGAATGAGTCCTCTTTGAGGGATGCCACTGCAGCCAGCACTGGCTCCTCTCTCCTCCCTGCCTCCCAGATCCCTGTGTCCCAGATAAAACAGCTGTGTTTAGGGTGTTTTATCTTTCATCTCAGGGTCTGCTTTGAGAGGGAACCCAAGCCATAACAAGTAATGGAGTGCAAGCATTTTGTGAACTGGATATGGCAAAGTTAAGGTTATGAATATTATTATTGATCAAACACAATACATTATTGTACCCAACTCTTGCTGATCCCAAGCCTGACTTTGTGGAACCTTCTATGATGCAAACCACAGACATGCTCTTTGATTGCCTCGGGCTCACAGCAATTATTGGGAAGATACCAGCACTTTTTCTACTTCTTGAGACCAGCACTTCTCAAACTGGAGAGCTGGTTAAAGCCCGATGTTCTGAGCCTGTGGATGGAAGGTGTTAGGAATTGAATTGTGTCTCCTGAAAGGATATGTTGAAGTTGAAGGAAACCAAAATTTTCCACCCTGAACCCACTTTTTGGAATATTGATTTTAAGCTGTTTACTAAGAAACAAAAGACTCAAGAAGAGCTTTTTTATTTAAAAAAAATATATTTTATCGATTTTTTCAGAGAGGAAGAGAGAGGGAGAGAGAGGTAGAAACATCGATGAGAAAAACATAGATCAGCTGCCTCCTGCACACTCTTTACTGGGGATGTGCTCACAACCAAGGTACATGCCCTTGACAGAAATCAAACCTGGGACCCTTGAGTTTGTAGCCTGATGCTCTATCCACTGAGCCAAACCAGTCAGGGCTCAGGAATAACCTTTGACCTCACCCCCTCTTCTGCCCAAGAGATTCAGACAGAGAAACCTGCTTTAGGAAGAGAACTTTGGCTTAATCACCTTAAGGATTTGCACCCTAACATTAGTCATAAAAACTCAAAGCCTGTTAGCTAGATACCCGTGAATCCCATAGTTTCTGAGTTGCCACGTAAGAATTTGCTTGCCTTTTATGTTCTGCTCCACCTCAACTACCTGTAAATGGCCTAGTCTCAGTTCTGAAATCTAATACCCCATCTCCCCTTTCTCATCTGTCCAAAAATGTCATATATTTCTAATGTTGCCTCACTGCCTTTGGACTTTTCAGGCTTGTGTGTATTAAAATGTGATTTTCTCCTGTTAATCTGACTCTGATAATGTGATTGTTAGCCCAACTGGAAGAACTTAGAAGGTGGGAGGAAAAGTATTCTTTTTTTTTTTGTCTCTGCAAAGTCCTAGCACCCAAGGCCTGTAAATGTGACTGGAAATAGAGTCTTTGCAGATGTAATCAGGTTAGGATGTGATCATTAGGGTGAAGCCTAATCAATGTGACTGGTGCCCTGTATACACAGTGTGAAGAGAGGACACGGGGAGAAGAAGGCCATGGTAAGACAGAGAGCCAAGGGACCCCAAGGCTGCCAGAGTTGGGAAAGGAGAGGAAGGTCCCTCCTGTAGGAGCTTGGAAGGTGTACAGTTCTGCCAACACCTTGATTTCATGCTTCCAGATGCCTGAACTATGAGAGAATGCAACCAGTTTGTGGTGCTTTGTTACGGCAGTCCCAGGAATCTCATGCAGGAGTTCTAATTCGAATTTCCATCACAGTCTTACGTGAACTTGCTGCTGCTGGTTAGATTTCACTGAGGCACATTGATCCAGATATGTGTATAGGGGTGGGGGGGGCAGGGAGGGGGAAGGCCAGCCCTGCTCACTGCACACCTGATTGAGGAGAGAATTTCCATCCAGGTGTGCCTTCAACTCCAAGCCTGCAACTGGCTTCATCTCCACCAGACCCTTCCTCCTCTTGGAACCTTAGTGGCCCACCCTCCATGCATATGCACATACGCTCTCCTCTGCCTGCAAACCCTCCCTCCCTAGTCTGAAATGCTCCAAGTGGTCTTTCAAATTCAGCTCAGGCCTCATGCCCTGAAATAGCCTGCCTGCATCCCCTCTCCCAATAGAGTTTATGGTCTGTGCTGCCAGGAACCTGCTGAGCGTGGCCATTGCCACATCTGCTACACTCACTCTCCACACATCTGTCTCTCCTTTTACCTGGAGACTCACTGGTGCCCATGTCCATGGCAGAGCACCTGGCACATCCTACAAATGTGTCAGTGTTCTGGAAGCAGTAGGAAAGCAATAGAAAACGTGTCCAGCTGTTATCCAGCTGTTCACTGCTATCACAATCCATGGTACACACATTTCCCTGGAACAGTTCAGGTCAAGGTTCTTTCAAATAACTTCCCGGGCATTTAAAACTAGCTTCCTTATCTGCAAAGCACTTTATCTGATCTTCAATTCTGAATGATGGCTTTGCTGGATAGAGTAATCTTGGTTGTAGATTCTTGCTATTCATTATTTTGAATATTTCTTGCCACTCGCATCTGGCCTGCATCGTTTCTGTTGAGAAAAAAGCTAAAGGAGTTCATCACCACCAAACCAGAATTATATGAAATGCTGAAAGATATTCTTTAAGAAAAGGAAGAAGAAAAAGGTAAAAATATAAATTATGAACAACAAATACACATCTATCAACAAATGAACATAAAAATCAAGTGAATTGATAGGCTGATGAACAAGATAAACTGGTGAATATAACAGAAACATGGACATAGAGAGGGAATGGACTGACAATTCTTGGGGAGAAAAGGGTTGTGGGAAGTACAGCAAGAGATTGGACAAAAATCTTGCAACAATGGGAGAGGACATTGGGGAGGGGAGGTGAGGGTGAGGGTGGGATAGGTACAGGGTGGAGGGGAGATATAGGGGGATAAAAAAGGGGAAACAATGTAATTAATAAACTGAACAATAAAGGGAAAAAAAATAAAACTAGCTTCCTTTCTGTCCCCACTCCCCTGTCCTGCCTCCTTCCATCCCTCCCCCGCATACCATTGGTCTAAAGTAGGAGGGTTTGCTAATTATGTCGGAGTCCCTGTGTCCTGGGCAGAACGTGGGTTTATGGATATAGAGAAGGGCCTTCTGGCTAGCATCCTTGCAAGCGCCTGAGCCCACCATGGAACATGTCATGATGACTAATAAAGCACTTGGGCCCGTTGCCTGCCCAGAGCAAGTCTCTCCAAGTTTCGAAAATGAAGAGCAGAGACTGCAGTTGTTATCTAACAAAACTCAAGTTTCCCATGGCCTACCCAGACCTCAGGAAAGGACCAAGTTTCAACTCAACAGGTGACCACAGAGTGAAACTTATGATTTTCTCTCAGGCACCAAACTTTCGTGCAATAAGGGGAGAGTGGGGAGAAAGCCCTTTTCCCTGAATGCCTGGGGCCAGGGGTGGAAACCACTGAGTCAGCCCTGCTTTCTACGCCCTTTTCAGGGCACTGTGCTTTCTAAGCTCATTAGAGGTCACAGCAAGAGCGTGAAGCTTGTAAATTCTCAAGATGGAAATAAACAAAGTGGAATTCAACAGTCAAATGTCTCTCCAGAGGCCTGGGTAGATGTTTGCCTGAGGCCACCATGCATGGTCTCGGAGGTGTGGCCAGGAGAGCTCGCCAGAGGAAGTTAAGAAAATGGGATTTTCAATTTCAGGAAAAACAGGACTTTCATCCTTTGCATGTAAATACGTGTTAGACTCAGGATAAAAGTTGTGGACTTTCCAAGAAAGGCCCAGGCCTGCTAGGTGGCCCGCTCTCTGCCTCTGTGTACCCAGGAGCGTCTTGGGGCTGATGAGAAGTTGGACACAGGCATGTTGCCTAAACTGCTCCCGGTCAGAGGCAGTGATGCGAATCTCCAGTTACAAATTTTCATTTCATTTCCAGGCTTAAAAAGTACTAACTATGTGTGTTTTAGAAAGTTGGAAAGAACAGAGAAATATTTGAGACAGTCATCCTTACGACAGGACCCAGAGAGAGAGGGTCACTGAAGGCTGGTCGGTGGATTTCTGTGCAGTTTCAGACCTGACTGAGGTTTATCTGCAGAGTTCTGAACCTTAATTGTTAAAAAATAAACATTTCTGTCTATGTGTATAAACTGTCTGTGAGCAGAATTGAATTTGTGCACAATACATCATTGTGTGTTTGCATGAGAGTTTATTTAACTATTCTATTATTGTTGGATTGTTACAAAACTTTATGGTTTTGTTGTTTTGTTGTTTTTTTGCTTCAAAAATGGTTCCGTGGTATCATTCAACTATTGCCTTAAGATAGATTCCCTTCAAAGCAATTATATGTAAAAGAGCATACATGTTATAAACATGTACACACATGAATACATGTGAACACATATTAACATGCTTTCACAGACACACACACTTGCACTGGTACATTCTCACAGATACATATACACACACAGACATACACACATCTTGGATTCTAGTTTGGTTTCTGTTGCTAACTGGATTTTCATCTAAGTCAAGTCACTTAATCTTTCTAAACCTGATTCTTTGCATTTGTGAAATAAGAGGTCACAGCAAATGACCCCTGGGTTCCCTTAGCTAGAGTGGGGAATGATTATTCACAAACAGTTCACATAACTCTCTCCCTAGTAAACTTTCTCAAGGCACCTATGCTCTTTGAGAGTTTCTGAGTAAGCTCCTCTACCTGAAACATTTCTCTCTTATGTACTCAGTATGCCAGGGCTGACCGGCAGACCCTGAACGACAGATGAATTATTTCTTTGACACATGTTTCTGTGAAAGAGAGGCCAAGGGACTACTTGGCTATCACCACCAAGTAACCCTATTTGCCTGCCTCCTTTTGCTTTTGTTGTATCAACACCTTGAACTGAAATTAATTCTTAGATACTATCAGCAGAGTAAGCATCCTTAAGAAAATACATACATCCTTTAAGCAAGAACGTTTTGAAGTCTAAACATAAAGATTCTAGTAAAACACTCGGGGCCAGACTGGTTTGGGAAAGTCAAGGCAGGGGCTGTCGCCTTCAGCAAGGTCCCCCAGAGGCCTTCAACCTTTCAAAGATCCTCCTTACAGACTTCCCAACCAAGTCCCATGCTTCCCTACACCAGTAGATGTGTATTTGTTAAAAATTTGCAACTATGTACTCCTGTTTATCTATATGTTGAAATTTAGTAATGTGAAGTTTGTACCTTATTTTTTTACTTAGAAAATAACAGCCACCAGCTTGCACTCCCTGCCATGTGACCTGAGCCCTGCTGGCTTCTTCTGGGCTTTCCAGGACAGTGCCCACTCCTCAAGTGCCATGGTGAGGACCCTGGCTATGGATGGGAAAGACAGTGGCTTTAAAATCACAACTGCCCAATCTGCGTGGCTCAGTGGTTGAATGTTGACATATGAAGCAGCAGGTTGCAGTTCAATTCCAGGTCAGGACACGTGCCTGGACTATGGGTTCAATCCCCAGCATGGGGTGTGCAGGAGGCAGCCAATCAATGATTCTCTCCCATCGTTGACATTTTTATCTCTCTCTCTCTCACTCTCCTTTCCTCTCTGAAATCAATAAAAATATATTTTTTAAAATTACAGTGGAAGAGCACGTAAACAAAAAGCCCAGTTCTATCACATATGTTGAGTGTAGCAGACCTACCTGGGCCTAGTCTGACCTTTCCAAACCTCCCCTCCCTGCAGACCTCAAGTGCATTTGGGATGGCTGGCACTTGTGACACTGACTGTCCTGAGGAGTAGGTTTTTTTTTTTTAAATATTTTTTATTGATTTTTTACAGAGAGGAAGGGAGAGGGATAGAAAGTTAGAAACATTGATGAGGGAGAAACATTGATCAGCTGCCTCTTGCACACCCCTACTGGGGATGTGCCCGTAGCCAAGGTACATTTCCTTGACCAGAATCGAACCTGGGACCTTTCAGTCCGAAGGCCAACTCTCTATCCACTGAGCCAAACCGGTTTCAGTGAGGAGGAGGGTTTGAAATAAGTGCACTACTAGCTGGCACAGTAGGAAGTACTGAAGATCACTTCAAATGGCCAATGTCCCCTTTTTATTCTCTTTTGACCCAATATTTTCATGAGGCCCTGATTCAAGTCCAGAAAGGAAAGAGTTATCCAAAATTCTGGAGGCTTCTTACTTTAAACCTCATAGAGAAATGAGTAGTTTCTGTCAATGCCCAGAAGGTACAAACTATTAGTGGACTTGTGTGGTTGTTGACTTGGGAAGATTAATCTTGGGAGCCTCACTAAGCAGGATAGGGAGCCCACATTCCGGGAATATCAGGGAGAGTTGGGGGTTTCCCCAGGGAGCAGCCCCTCTAAATTCTGGAGTCCAGTAACTCGTGAAGGGTCCTCTGGGGCCTAACATCAGTCTCAACCTGGCTGTCCTGCAGCCAGCTCTGTGCACCGAGGGCTGGCCACCTCCTTTCTACAGCCGCGGGGCCCAGGACCATGTTCACTCTCACTGCAGCGTTGAGTCCCCTCACACTGGTATGCTGCTGAAAACTGGTGGAGCACACAAAAGCTGTCCCACGTGACACTATGGCATCACCAGGTCAGGTGCCAGAACTGGAATTCCAGGATATTCAATGAACTTGCTCCAGGTCAAAAGCAGGCCTGGGCAGTAGCGAGGCTGAGAATAACTAATGGATCTTAACACAACTGAACCCCAAACCTGTCCACATCTTGCTAGTTCACGCTCCTAGATCAGGGAGTTGGATCTTAACAAAATCGTTATTGGGTATCATCACAAACTGAGGCTCAGAGTAGAAGCAAGCCTCCTCCAAAGTTTTAAAATCACCACCAGCTTGGTGATAAGCTGGCATTCATATTTCCTAATATAGTCGAGTTTCTGAAAGAAGATTTAAAAAATATTTTTTTATTGATTTCAGATAAGAAAGAAGAGGAGAAAGAGTTAGAAACATCAATGATAAAAGAGGATAACTGATCAGCTGCCTCCTGCATGCCCCACACTGGGGATCGAGTCTGCAGTGTGGGCATGTGCCCTGACTGGGAATCAAACCATGATCTCCTGGTTCATAGGTCAATGCTCAACCACTATGTTGGCCAGACTGAAAGCCAAACAATGTCTGATGAGAGGACAATTAGGCTGAGTGAATGCAGCCCTGAGTTAGGGTGGGGCAGGCCTCAGAGGCCTGGTGTGGGCCAAAGCACTCGCTGAGTCGCACCCTCCTCCTTACTCAGCTTCAGATACATGCTGTCTCCATTTGGCCTCAGGAGCCCTTGTCACCACTTCCCACCTCTTCTCAATTCTTGGGGGCTCAGCAGGGTCCACAGGCCTGGCAGACAAGCTGAGAGACAGGTATAGTGTGCCATAAACAACAGCTGATGGGCAAGGCTGACAACATTTCTGGACCCTTGTTCTAATTGAATGAACAATTGGACAAACTTCCTGCGAAGGAAAACTTTGGATATCTCTAGGAGGCGTGACCCATAAACAGCTCATTAGCTGGGCTGATGTTGTTCTTGTCCACTCCCGTCTGCAGGGCTGGAATGATTGCCTCATACCAGGCCTCAGTCACTCAGCTCATATGTATGCTATCCCTTTGTCACCCAGCACCAAACACATTTAACCCGTAATGGTTCTCTGTTGTACATGCTACCTGCTCTGCCAAGCAGATTCTCAGGTCTCTGTGGACCCTTCACAGTGTGCTGGAGCCTGTGTTGACTCCTGTTTGCTTGTGAGAGCTGATGACAGAATTTCAGGAAGTCGGACTAGCTGCTTGTTAAGTACAACCATGATTAAAAATAACTATGTAGCCTGACCAGGGTGGCTCAGTGGTTGAGTGCCAACCCATGAACCAGGAGGTCACGATCGATTCTGGGTCAGGGCACATGCCTGGGTTGTAGAGACTCCATCCCTGTGGGGGGCTGTGCAGAAGGCAGCCAATCAATGATTCTCTCTCATCATTGATGTTTCTATCTCTCGCTCCCTCTCCTTTCTTCTCTAAAATAAATAAAAACACGAAAAAATTATATAAACATAATTAAATAAATTCTAAAAACAAAGGCATTAAATATTCAAAACTTATAACCTCATGACTGTTTTTACAGCAACCTGTGTTCTTGAGGATATTTTACAACTACAGAGTCTGAATGGCAGAACACTCCTTGATGTGGCCGCTTGCCTCTCTTCCTTTTCCAGGCTCGGTGCTATCTCCTGGCCCTGTGAAATGTCCACAATCGGGGCGTTCCCACCAATGTTAGGGGCACATGCCCCCAGTAGGGGCTTTTCTTTCTGGAGAGCGGGTAGGTAGTAATTTATCAGGATCCCTCTGCGAGTCTGCTCACAGGTCATGGCTGTGCTTTACAAAACCCAGCAGAGTGCTGGGCATTCCCCCACATTTCTTCCAGGGAAGTTCCTCTGAGCTTTCCCGGAACTTTCTTACTGTGGAAGAACTTGCTGGGCGACTCTGAGGTAAGTGGTGGGATGATTACTTGCAAAGCCATCTCTACCGGTGCAGAGGCCACTTTGGCTTGTCCCTGGCCCTGTCTGACTATCCCATGTTTCTGGACCTCTTGCTTCAGGGGTCATAGACCAGGTGGTATAGGAAAGGCAAAGGGCCTGGGGTTCAAAGCCCTCCTTGGCCATGACCTTGGCACAGAAACCTGGTTCCCATTTATCCCTTCAGTCTTCTCATCTGTAAGTGGGATGATCTCAGGACTCCCTTCCCAAGGTTGGTATGAAGATAAAAAGCATGAAAAGGAAATGATTAAAGTAGTCATGATCGGTCTTCCTGATGCCCTGGATCCCCTCACCAGGGCTGCCTTAATCCAAGGACACCCTCCCTGGCTTCCAGAGGTGTGAGGGTGCTGGAGGTGAGTGAGGCGGGGGGTCCAACCAGGTAAGGTACGCTATAGGTTTTTGACTTAGTGGAGAAGTAGATAGGAGTAAACTAGAGGACAGAGATGGCTCCCTGAGTTTGGCTCAAAGTAGACTTCAGCAAGCCTGGGTCATATAGAGCAGAAGTTATTTGATTGAAAAACTGGAGGGGTGTCAATCAGATGATCCCATAGATACTGATGATGCTAGCCACAGGAGACCCTCACTCTGCATTCTCCCTGTACCCCCTGATCGCTGCCCTCCATCCTCTGCCCTGGCCCTGACCTCATCTCACAGCCACTTTCCTCCTTGAACCTCCCTGTCTCTGATAGTTTCTGTCCACTGGAAGCTGGCAAGTGACGGGCACTTGAATCAGCACTCAGCTTCTATCGCAAAACAGACATAACATTTCCCAAACACCTTTTATTAAAAAAAAACAAACACAAAAAACCCCAAAAACCTCCCTTGTTCTGAAGTAAGATTCTGCAGAGATATTCTCTTATACAACAGGCTGTTAACAAAAATCAGAACAATTAAATGAAGAGAAAATGGGAAACTTAAAAGCAATCTGGGAAGAGAAAGAAGCTTTTATACAAGTAATTCCTAATTCCACACTAAAGCCATTATTCAGTCACTCCTCATTTCATGTAATAAATGTGGTGCAGTGTAGTTGGCCACACAGATTTGTTTTTTCAGAGAAAATCTAATTTCTCCACTTATTTCTATGTTTACTTGGAGGAGAACACTTTTCTGGGAAGAAATAATTAGTCCCTTAAACTCTACAGTGTCTTCGCCAATTTTCTTTGCGATTTTAACTTATGGGCAATTTCAATCACATATAGAAGTCAAGGGAATGATATAATAATAATAATTCCTAATATAATAACCTCCATGTATGCATCACTAGCTTCAATAAGTTCACTGCACAGATGATCCCATTTTATCTGCACCCCATCCATCGCCCCAGCCAATTCTTTGGATCAAATCTTATACAGGAAAATAATTCATCTGCAAATATTTCAGAAAACACTTCTCACAGACAACAAATCTTTAAAAATACACTTATATAACTACAAATTATAATCAGCATCAAGTATCCAATTAGATTCCTATTACCCTAATTTTTCTATCATCAGGTTTTTCAAATTGTTTGAATTAGGTTGTCATGTGTAGGTTCCTCATTCCTCTCTCCCTCTCCCCTCTCCCATCCTGGCTAAAGAAATGGTTATTTGTCCTGTAGAGTTTTCTACAGTCTGGATTCTGCTGATTGTTTATTCATAGTGTTTTTTTTACTGTGTTCTCCTAGCCCAATGGTCAGCAAACTCATTAGTCAACAGAACCAAATACCGACAGTACAACTATTAAAATTTCTTTTGAGAGCCCAAAACCAACTTCTGTGCATGGGCCACGAAGTTTTGATTGCACTGTATGTGCGCGCCTGCACGTGGTATTTTGTGCAAGAGCCACACTCAAGGGGCCAAAGAGCCGCATGTGGCCCTCGAGCTGCAGTTTGCTGACCACTGTCCTAGCCCATGTGTTGTCTGCAAATTGGCTCTGGACACTCGGTCCGCTTCAGAAATGAGCTTGTTTGGTTGGTTATGTCCTTGTAATGCCACTTTATAGGAGGCCTGGGGCATTCTCTCAGGTGGCCCATGATTCCCAGTCAAGGGCTCGTACCTGGGTTGCATGCTCAACCCCCAGCCCTGGTGGGGCATGTGCAGGAGGCAACCAATTGATGTGTCTCTCTCACACAGATGACTTTCCCCACCCTCCTTTCTCTCTCCCCTCCCCTCCTCTCTCTCTTTGCTTTGTTGGCAGCCATTGGTGGTCATTGCCATCACTTGTTTAGGGGGCAGCAAAATAGTGACATTTTCTATTATTGCTTCTGTGTCTTAGCTGGGATGCTTTACACAGAGAAAATTGGCTTCATCATATACTCTGTTTGCCCTAAGGTACAGCTCCTGTAGGAAAAGCAGGATAAATGGTCTCTCCTTTTATTTACTTTTTTTTCTTAAAAGAGGCATTTCTCTAGAAATGGGAACGTCAGCTATCTACTGCTGGGTAACATATGACCACACACTTAGCAGCCTGCAGTAACACACGTTATCTCCGTTTCCGTGCGCTCAGAGTCTTACAGATTTGGTGAAGGTGTTGCTGGAACTGCAGCCTCGTCCAGAAAGAGGCTCAGCTGTGGAAGGACCTGCTCCCAGGCTTGCTCAAACTGTTGGCAGAATTCATTTTCCATGGTTAGAAGACTGAGGGCCTGGCTCCAAAAGGCAGAGACTAATAATTTCATTTTATTTTCCAGTTTGTTTTAGTATGATTATGAACTTAGAGTTAAACGTTTTTGATGTTTTCCACTTCATGCTTACTTTTTTTTAAAATCCACCCAAGGATAAGCTTAGAGAGAGGAAAGGAAAGAGAAGGAGAGAGGGAAAGAGAGGGGGGAAGAGAGAGAGAGAGAGAGAGAGAGAGAGAGAGAGAGAGAGAGGAGAGAAACATCAATCAATCGCCTTCTGTATGTACCCCAACTGGGGATTAAACCCACAACTCTTCAGTGCATAAGACAACGTTCAGCCAACTGAGCCACTCTGGCTGGGCTCATGCTTACTTTTTAGCCAAAGAAGTCTTTATTCAATGCAACCTTCTTCCTTTCACCCTATTTCAAGAACATACATATTTGTCCCCAAAACATACCTCCACCACCTCCCTCTGGATGCAACATAAACCCTGGGAGCACTGCGGGCCCAGTGCATTTCCCTGGCACAGCTCACGTCAGCTTTCATCAGGGTCAGCTGTGGCACTCACTAGATGGGCAGGTGCCCTGCTCCAGGCACCTGGAGTTGGCTCTTTCAGGTGTGAGTTGGAGGCCAGGCATTTGCTTCTAGAGGAAACCCTTATTCACTCTGAGACCCATTAATATTTGAGAACCTCTGACATACTATTTTATTCCCCAGAGTGAATGGGAGGCATGAAATGAAAGTGACAGTTTTGTTGATTGTTTCACTTTAGTTCAACGGAGAAGACATGACCTCAGCTAGCCTGACTAGAACCATTATTATATCACGGTCTCCTTCAGGGAGTTAACTGTTCTGAGGCAGGCTGGCTTACTATGAAACATCTTGTGGAGAAACGTGTCAACTGCTACCTGCTGGAATTCTCTTCCATGTAAGAAGAAACCTGCTGTAAGCAGAAAGAGGTGCATTGCTCCTTGTTAAGACACTGGGCTGGGCCCTGGCTTGTGTAGCTCAGTGGTTAGAGTGTCAAGCACTGCAGGGTCTCAGCTTTTGATTCCCAGTCAAGGGTACGTACTTGGGTTACATGTTCAACCCCCCAGCCCTGGTGTGGACATGTGCAGGAGGCAACCAATCAATGTGTCTCTCTCACACTGATGATTTTCCCCACACCCCTTTCTCTCTCTCTCCCCTTCCTCCTTTCCACTGTCTCTAAAAAAATCAAAGGGAAAAAATCCTCAGGTGGTGATTAACAACAACAAAAAGACTGGGCTGAATTCCACCATGAGAGAAGAATTTCTAGTGAAGTGTAGTCATTTAAAAAAGAAAAAAACAAAGACAGAAGGAGGCCCCTCCCGCCCCACAAAAGCGGGGACCACCATTGCAGTACAGATGGGCAAAGTGAAAACTAATTCATTATGAGATCCTCTGTCGGGCAGACAGACTTGTACAGCCATTTCTTTGAAAGCAGCCCATGAAGTCTCATCACTTAGTGCCGATGGTACAATCCTGGGCAATATGCCTTCTGGGCTGCATATCATAAAGCTGATTGGCACAGGGCACTTTCCCCCTCACCTCTCAAGGCACCGGTCTTCTTACTCAAAATGATATTTGCAAAGCAAAGAAGTGCTGAGGTACCTGGGCCGAGGTTGGCTGGTGAGGCACCAGGCTTCTGAACTCGCTGGACTCCTCTGTGTGCCCCTTACCTGCTGTTGGTGCCCCCACATTCCCCTTTTCCAGTCTGCCTCTAAGATGTCTGGGGCTATCTGAAACAAGGACACAAAGAGGTCCACATACTGTATGTTTAAATATTTTAAATTCCTAAGTTGAGCTAACAAACTGTTGAAAATGGCTTAGTTTACTATCTTGATAAATATACTTTCTTAATGGCCCAGAAGCCTGAGTCCTGGACTTTTCCACATTTCTGGAGGAATAGGATGGTGTGGGCAGGGCTGCTCCTGGTCCTCAGCCTATGGCTATCTCCCTGCTCTTCCCATCCAGGTCTTCTGCACCTCGAGGTCTTATGTGCACATGAGTGGCAATCCAGCCTGCCCCCATGTGCAGACCTGCCCATAGCCATCCCATGAAAAGCTATAGCCACCTTTTGGAGTCAGAGTGCACACTCCCAGGGCTGCTTCCACACACACGAGGAATGGCCATGCCACAGGCCCAGAGCACAGCCTAGAGGCAGGGCACAGGCTCTGGGTGGACTCCCTTTTTCCATTGACTCCTTGCCCTTTGGGGAGACAGACAGCCAAAGTAGTGCCTCCTCATTTGTAATGGCCCATAAGACAGAGAGAGAGAGAGAGAGAGAGAGAGAGAGAGAGAGAGAGAGGGAGAGAGGGAGAAAGAGAGAGAGAGAGAAGTGAGAGAGACACATAGATTGGTTGCCTCCTACATGTGCCCCGACCAGGGCCAGGAATCGAACCTGCAGCCTTGGTATGTGACCTTGATGGAGTATCAAACCCATGACTCTTATCAGCCTATTCTCTTATATGAGTTGGAGAACAAACTTCTATTAGACTGGTCATTGCTGGACTCTGCCAAGAATGTAAACCTTGTGAATAAGCACAGGACCTGTCATCCAGGCAGTGCACCTGCAAGCTGTGTGCACTGTAACCATGTGGGGGCTTTCCAGGCTTCAGTACCAAGGTCATTCAAGTCTCTCTTTTTTATCTCTAAACTGGAGAAATAATGCCATCTTCATTATTCAGGTTAAAGGTTACAATAAGATCTGTGACATTTTTGGTACAATACCTGGCATTTAAGCTACCAAAAATAGTTAGCTTAAAAAAAGTAGAAGGTGATGTCTCCATGGGCCTAAGAGGGGTAATGAGGATGCCAGGGAATGTTCTGGAAGTGTCTGTCCATGCTAGACCATCACTTATAGGGGTACAGGGCTACAAGGACTGACTCCGGAGAGAGAAGCCTGCAGATGCACCAGCCTTGGGGTCAGTCCTTGTAGCCACAGGTGTGGCCCTGTCCTTGAAAAGCCCTGAGTGTCTTCATTTGTTGAAGAAAATGAGTAGCAGAAGGGGAAGTTGCCAGAGCCTCCTGGTCCCAAGGGAGAACCTGAGAGAACCTGGGAATGGGGTGATGCACAGACCCTAGAGCTTTCCCACTAGAGGGCTAAGCAAGCTGGGGTTCTCACTGACTGATGCCCTGGCATGTCCAGTCTGTTCTGAACACAGAGGGACCTGTGTGTGTAGTTGGTTGGATTCAGAATGGCGTGTGGGTTGGAAAGTGAGAGAGTACATGAGGGACAGTGGCAGCATCTGCTATTCCACTGTATTGTAACCGAGATCTAGCAATCTGAGAAGAAACACCCTCTCTGTAACAGGAAATTCACTTAACTCTCAGGAAACCCATTGGCCTATTAGTGAAAAAAAACCCTATTCTTGCGTGATATTTAGAGACCAGCTGAATGACTTGATAAGGAGCGAGAAGAGCAATGTTCTCTTGGGTTAAGTGCTGGGGTATTTCCAGTGTTCTGGGGGAAACACAGCACATGTGAGCTACAGTTCCCATCTCTTTGTATGGGCCAGGTCTCTGTAGCCCTCAGGCTCCCCATGAGCCTCAGTTCCTTAATCATAAATATGAAGGAAATAATTACCTAATGTGGTTGTTGAGCAGGTTCAAGGAAACAGGGGTACAAGAGAGCCTTCCACAGGTGGAGGGCAAGCGGGGGGAGGGGGCTACTTTTACACAAAGTTCAGACCCAGGAAGGTCACCCCCTCTTTACTGCATCCCTCTTCTTAACCCATGTCTCCAAGGGTGCCCCTGCCTACACCTTTTGCCACATTCAGCTCAGCAAATGTAGTAGGCCTGAATCTCAGGGGATGTGGGATTGGCATTTTGGAAACTATATTTGGGAGTTGTGACAGGCAAAATAATACTTCCCTCCAAAAAGTAGCCCCATACCAACCCCCTCAATATCTTGTGTAATATGACAAGAGGGGACTAAATCTGCAGAAGGAATTAAGGTTGCTGACCCATTGATCTTGAGTGGGGAGAATATTTTGGATTATCTAGAGGATCCAATGCCACCACAAGGATGACTGTGAGAGAAGGAGGAAGGAGGGTCAGATTCAGAATGATGCAGCATGGGAAATGCTCAACCCTGCAGTGTTGGCTTTAGTGATGGAGGAGCTGTGATCCAGCATTGCAGGCACTGTTTGGAAGCTGGGAAGGGCAGGAAACCATTTTTCCTGATTCCCTAGAGGAAATATGGCTCTCCAACATCTTGATTTTGCCCCAAGAGACCCATTTCAGGCTTTCAATATCCAAAGATGTAAAATAATATATCTTGTGTTGTTTTAGACCAGTTGTTATAGCAGCCATAGGGAACTAATGCAAGAGCCTTCCCAGAAGTGATGTCAGAATAATAGCAGCTGTGTCCAGCTACTCTCATTAAAGCCAACTGAAAACATCAAAGAAAATGAATATCATAAAACTCTTTCTTTGAAGGAACTAAAGCACACAGAATCCACAAACTGCAGTGTTGGAGACTAAATCATTAGCTATTGAATTCAGTGAAAAACTGTGTGAATTTGGGTGTGTGTATGTATATGCTCATATATATATATATATATATATATATATATATATAAACAGATTGTGAGGGGAAAGCCACTGAATTGTTAATAATGTCACCTCATAGTGATGAAATTTTGAGAAATTGAAAAAAAACACACACAACAAAATTATTTTCATAACAGGAAATAAAAAGGGAAGCACAAAACACAAAAGTAACAATGATAATAAAAAACTAAAATAGGAATAAAAAAAGTAATATAATTTGAGAGAATATTTAAGTCCATGCAAGAAAAAATAATGGCTGTCCCTCTCTCTCTCTCTCTCTCTCTCTCTCTCTCTCTATATATATATATATATATATATATATATATATATATATCTTCTTACTTAGAAAAAATTTAAAAAATACTTCTAAATTTAGAAGAATTAGAATATCTAGACAGGTAACTGGAACAATTGAGAATGTTACTAAAGATCTGAACCCTCTGCACCAGGTTCAGATAATTTCTATAAAATTTGATGAAACTTTCTAATTCAAGTAACAAGTAAACCTAAGGCCGTTTTAAATCTAGATCAATAAAAGAGAAAGCTTCACAATACTTTTATTCAGTACAAAAGCGATTGAATCCCCAGGAAAACACAAAAACTATAAACGAATCTTCCATATAAAAATTAGTGGAAATATTATAAATAAAAGACTAGCAATAAAACCCAGGGACATATTAAAGACATAATAAACCCCCACCAAACAGGGTTTCCCCTCCTAATGCAAGCCTGGTCCAGGTTAGGAAGTCAATGACCATCCCTGCAAGCATTCAGGAGAAAGCTGGAGGGCAGGAGCAGGCAGGAGACACGGTGGTTAGGAGGTTCCCTTGCAGTCCAGCCTTGCCTGATCCACAGGGGTCTGTGTGGAGCAGGAACTACATTTGGCTGTCTGCTCTACCTGGAGGCTGGGAAACCTGCTTTTTGTAACTGTTACAGCCCATCAAGGTGTGGTTCCACCAGCTTCTCCCAGCAGGTCACAGGGGGAAAACCAATCATTTCCATAGAGGTCAGCGAGGGGTTGGATAAAATCCAGTATTTTTCTGATTTTTAAAATAAGTGAGTAGAATAGGAATAGACATTTGCTCCCATAACCTAATGAATTTTTTGTGATAAAATTCATACTTAATGGTGAAAGGCTAGAAACATTCCCAGAAAAATCTCAAACTTGGGCACCAATTAATGCCACATCATGTATCATATTCTTGAAGTGCTATTTAGTGCAACTAATCAGAAGTGAGATATCGAGTTCATAAATGTAAGAGAGGAAGTGTAATTATGTTTTGCAGATGGAATGTATTATACATGGGAGACAGAGAATCGATTGAAAAATTATTTGAAACAATGAGCAATCCAGTCAAGTGCCTGGTTACAAGTTTAATTTGCAAAAATCAACAACTTTATAAAAACCAAAACCAATCAGAAAAGAAAATGAAAAAAATATTCCATTTATGACAGCAATAAAAAAAAAAAGACCTTAAAAACACCAAAGAATCAACAAAGTGCATGTTCCTCTGACAAACACTTAAAACACCAATAAAGATGAAAAAATTTCTGGGATTGAAAAGTTCTACACTGAGAACCTGAAACTCTTCTCCAATTAATCTATATGTTTATGGTTGTCTAAATAAAACAGCAAGATAGTTTGGTTTCAACTAGATAAGCTGATTTCTATCTATGGGAAGTTCTTACATAAAAGGAAGAATGAGTAAATGGATGACCAGAAAAATTCAGATCAAGAGTAGATTTAAATACATAAGATTCCAACATAGCAAAACACTGTAAACCACAGAGGTATAACAGTGCAGAGTTTGGGGTATGAATAAACATGCAGGCTAGGGAAGAGAACCTAGTACAGGGTATATCAGATAACATCAGAGTTTAGCCTGCGATAGAGATTGTGTTTAAAATCATTAGAGCATGAGATTTGGTCATTAAGAAGAGTCAGGCAACAAGATAACCATTTGGAATAACATCAGTAATCCAGACAGAAACTGGATTTCTAACTATAAAACTACTAAAAATATAGAAGCATTTTTTTTATTATTGGATAAGAAAAGCCCTAGCTAAGCAAAATACAAATTCAGAAGCCATAGAGGACATGAGTAACAAATTAAGTTAGATAAGATTAGAATTTTCTGGAAAAAATAACCAAAAAGCAAATGACAAACTGAGAAAAAAGAATGTGAGCGAGCCCATACACTCACAACACACACACGCACACATACTGCACGAAAGGCTACCTTTAAAGATATGCTTCACATTTCAGTAAGGAAAGCACCAAAAATCTCAAAGGAAAATGGACACCCTCCCTCCCTTCCCCTCAAGAAAAACCCAGTTCCCATGGTCTGGTTAAAAGAATGTGCTGGGCTAGATCACTGAACGCAGAGGGAAGAAAGTGCCCGAGCTGTGGAGGCTGATAAGGAACACTCTCCAAGACATATTTCTAAGTGACAATGTGTGGGCTCCACAGGACTGCACATATATGGATATGTTTATATTGAAGCAAGAAGTGTGGAAGGATGTGCTGGTCACTCTCCATGGGGAGCCTTGGGGAGGAAGCCTGGAGCTCTGGAGGAGGAAGGGACCTAATTGTATTGCATCCTCCTAACTAATGCTGGGATGGGATTTCCAATCCCCTACACATGTTCCCATCCAACTTTCAAACCTTGGGGATTTTTCAGACCATATGGAAGAAACACATGGCCACCAGCAGTCACCACAACACGTTGCCAGCAGAACCCCTCACTGTTGGAGGGGACACCTGCAGGAGCCCTATGTGAGCTGCCCACAGGAGGGCCTCTAATTAGACAGAGGCCACTGCTGCCTGCGCCTCTGGAAAGACCCTGCAGAGCTATATCCTTTGTGTGAGCCATGCTAAAGGCAGCTCACAGGAAATGGAATCATTGGTTCCTGCTCTCAAACACGGGGATGGGGACCACTTCCGGAAACTGTGCCCTTCACATCAACATTCCTGCTGGCGAGACATGGGCTTCTTGGGTTCCAGGGTAGGTGGGCAGCTTCCAAGAAGAAGAGAAATGGCAGTAGCAGTCTTTCCGCAGATAGCAGCTCTGGATGGCTATACAGATCGGCCAGTTGCCTGTTTCTGGAGCTGAAAGCAGAGCACAGGCAGCCGGCTTTCAGAGTGCCGGCCCACTTCCCAAGACCATGGTCCCAGTGCCCATGCCTGGGGCCTGGCTTTGCTCCATACATGGGACCATGCACCCGCAGCACTCTGGGGCATTGGGGCGAATTTGCATCTGAGAGGAACATAATTGAGTCTATTAGGCTCTACCCCATGTCTACTCCAAGATGGGGCCTGAGTTCTGAATCTGTCATGTTTTTCTTTGTCCTGAATAAGACAGGGGTCTTAATTCCCTTGTGCCTGGTCCAGACCCACGATGTCCTTCAAAACTCAGCTAGAGATTTAAGGCCTTAAGGCTTTTCCTGACATGCCTCCTTTCTCCCTCTCCCCAGACTCTAGTTACACTTTTTCTTAATTTATCTCTCAAACTCTGTTTTGATTTGAAAAACCTGTCTGTGAGCTCCTTGAAGGCAACACTGTCTATTTTCTCTCAAACTCTTATGGATAGTGAGGTCTTCAAACTGAATGGGACTGAGGTGAGGGTCCAAGGCATTGTGGTTCAGATATAATAGTAAGTGGGTGCAGAGCTGGTCCAGTGAGTTGAGGAAGGAGCCAAAACCAGCACCAGTTGCTACTGCCTTTTGCTTTCTGCTACAAGGAGAGGCCCCTGGGCAGCAAGGAAATGATCACTCATATGGCCTTCCACAGGGATTCGCTCTCACTGAGGAGGGTGCAGTAAGAGAGATGCAGACCGAAGGATTTGACTCCAGGGCAATGCATTTCAGACAGTCCATACGGAGGATTCAGTCTTCACCTCCCTAAGAAACACACAACAAAATCTGGAATCATTCAGCTCTCCTCAACAGCAGAATGGTTTTCTAAACTGTAGCACATTCACACAGTGGGACACAACTATCTACAGCTATACACAACATGGCTGGATATCACAGACACAATGTGGAGTGAGAGAAGCCAGACCCACACGTGCACACTCTAATGATGCCCTTGATGTAATCGCCCCAAATGATCATCACACCATCAGAATGAAGAGATGTCACCCTTTCTGTGTCTGAAGGGATGCCAGAGCTTCCAAGGCACCAGGATGTTCTGTTTCATATTTGGGGGGCTTGTTTTCCTAGAGTTTGGAAGGTGAAAACTGATTGACTGTCAGGCATGCTGTGTGTTCCTTTCTACAGGTGAGCTGCACTTCATTAATAAGTTAGGGATACAGTGCATAAAAGACATCACCTATTCCATGTTTCCAGAAAGCATTTCCACCATTCTGTCCCCCACTTACCACAACAGAAGACAGCCATGCCCCTTGGAGTGATACTGGCAGCACTAATAGGAAAAATGGTGTTGGTTATAAGCTTTCCTTGTTGTTTTAGTTTGCCTTTCACTATTTATTTCTCATTTAAAATTTTATTAAATTTATTAGAGTGACATTGGTTAATAAAATTTTATAGGTTCTATGTGTATAATCAAGGGTACATCATCTGTATATTGCATTGTATGTTCACCACCCAAAGTCAAATCTCCTTCCATCACCATATATTACCCTTTACTACCTTTAGTACCTCACCCCACCTTCCTTCCCTCTGGTAAGCACCATACTATTGTCTGTGTCTATGAGTTTTTGTCTGTCTATCTTGTTTATTCATTTGTTGCTTTCAGTTTTGTATCTCATGTATGAGTGAAATCAAAAGGATCTAGACTTTTTCCTTCTCACTTATTTTTCTCAGCATGATATTCCCAAGATTCATTTATGTTGTTATAAATGTCAACATTTTCTCTTTTTTATGGCTGAGTAGTATTTCATTTTTGATCCAATCATCTACAACATGATACTTTAGCTGTTTCCATGTCTTGGCCACCAGGAACAATGCTGCGATAAACATAAGGATACATATATCTTTATAAATAAATGTTTATAAACTTTTAGGTATAAACCTAGTAAAGGGAGTCCTGGATCATATGTTAACTTTATTCTTAGTTTTTCTATGTTCCTATACACTGTTTTATAGTGGCTTTACCAATTTACATTCCTACCAGAAATGTATGAGGGTTCCTTTAGCTCCACAGTCTCTCTTACATTTGTTATTTATTATTTTGTTGATAATAGACATTCTAACAGGTGTGAGGTGGTATCTCATTGTAGTTTTGATTTGCATTTCCCTAATAGCTAGTGAAGTTGAACACTTTTTCGTGTATCTGTCGGCCATTTGCATGTCTTCTTGGGAGAATTGTTTTTTCAGGTTCTCTGCTTATTTTTTAATTGGATTGATTGGGTTTTGCTATTGAGTTGTATGGGATATATGTGTACATGTATATATATGGTATTAACCACTTATCAAAGTTGTTCTTTGAAAATATTACCTTCCATTTGGTTAGTTGCCTTTTTGTTTTGTTGATGGTTTCTTTTGCTATGCAGGAGATTTTTAGTTTGGTATAGTTTAATTCATTTATGTTTGCTTTTATTTCCCTTGCTTTGAGGTCAAATTCATAAAATCCTCTCTAAAACCAAGGTTTTTAAGTTCACTACCTATGCTTTCTTTTGTGTATTTTATTGTTTCAGGTCTTATACTAAGCCTTTGACCCATTTTGAGTTAATTTTTGTATATGGTGAACAATGGAACAGAATTGAGGGCCCAGATGTAAAACCACATGTATAGGGACAAATGATTTTTGACAAAGGAGCCAAAAACATACAATGGAGAGAAGCAATCCTCTTAAATAAATGGTGCTGGGAAAATTGGAAAGTCACATGAAATGAAACTGCTATTTTTGTTCTTGCTTTAAATTAGCCTCCCCCACCACCCCCAATACCTTTTTTTAAGCTTCCTTCCTGACTTTTGAGTCATTTCCTGAAATCTTTGTCTCCTTGAGCTAAGGAACTTAGAACCCAAGATGGCTTGTAAGATTTACTCTTTGTTTCTTCAAGGGTCTTCTGTTCGTATATAGGTCTGAACTGGACAGAGTTTTGGAGAAAATCAGGTATGAAAACAGTGAATGGAGTTTGAACTAATGCAAGACTCCATGCATGAGTCTTTACTAAATCTCCTGGTGTGGACAAAGAATTGTCTTGTGTTGTGATGAAAGCTCCTTTTTCATGGCATGAAGTATCATGTGACTCAGAGAAAGTACTTTTAATTTGCCCTCATTTTCCAGCAACACCAAATGGAAAGTGAATACTCCAAGCTCACAGAGCCAGTGAAGACCCGAGATGGAGATACATGGGTTCTTGTCCCAGTGACATGTTTTTATGTCCTGATCCATGATCCCAAGAATCATCCTGGGTTGGAATCAATATGAATACACTTACCCTTAGCTGACATGATGGAGAGAAAGAGATGGGTCTCCATCACTGTTGCTGGCAGATAAAACACCTCATCCTGCCCTGGCTCTTTTCCAGCTGGCTCTAAGGATTCCCAACAGTGTGGGGCATCCAAGTTAGCTTTCAAGTTCCCTTCCTGGGTTTCCAGGACCCTTGAGCTTCCTACGCTTCCCTCCTGTAAGAGAGGTCCACCTCTGAGCTCACTAAGAGTTATCCATGCCTATAGGTAGTGGCTGGGTGGACATGCTGTGCAAACTGAGAAAACATCCTTTAAATATAGTATGCAGGAGTTTGGCACACCATGACCTGGAGGCCAAATCCACCACTCTGCCTATTTTTGTAAATAAAGTTTTATTAGAACACAGACCCATTTACTTACATATTTTCTGTGGCTAATTTTGAGCTACAGAGTTAAGTCGTTGCACCAGTGTTCGTATGGCCCACAAAGCTGAAAACATTTACTATCTAGTCTTTCACTGGAAACCCTTGCAAGCCCTGAAGTTGTAATAGTAGTTGAGCTATTTTGTCTCTGTAATGTGTTATTATTTTCACAGGAAATTCTGGAGGAAAGGCCTCTAGAGGAGTGGCTGTTGTGCTGACAGTGGCACATCTCAAAGTAGTACAGGTGATGCTGCCACTGTTGCTTTCAGTGGCCATGACAGCCCCATTTGATGGCTCCCCGCACTTTTCTGCATAGGCTGGTCGCCACCTTTTCCAGGGATAGTAGCTCTGGTCCTGCCAAAGACATCTGGGAACGCATGGGACTAATGCTGTTCTTGAGATGTAGGTGGATGCTGACAGGTCTCAGTGGATGGTTTTGGCTTCCAGCTAACAGGTGATAGAGCCACTTCCATCCAGGCCTCACATGATATGGGAATAAACTTGTGCCCTAGACCTCTCCTCATTTTTTAATTGACCTTTTTATTTTGAGATTATTAATTTTGCAAGTAATAAAACAGTTATTTCCCATATAACCCTTTTACAGTTTCCTCACTGATAACATCCTGCAGACCTATAATGCAATATCGCAACTGGGATGCTGACACTGATCAGTCAAGATGCAGAGCACTTCCATTCCCACAAAGAAACTCCGTGGTCCTTTTCAACCACACCCACACGTCTCCTGCCCCCTCCCACTCCTCAACTCCTGGCAACAAGCAACCTGTTTCTCATTGCTCTAACTCTATCCATGAAAACATGCAGCATGTGATCTTTGGAACTGGATTTTCCATTGTTGAGGTTAATCCTCACCTGAGGGTTTTTTTCCACTGATTTTTTTTTTTTTTTTTTTTTTTTTTTTTTTTTTTTGCAGAGTGGAAAGGATGGAGAGAGAGAGAAAAATATCAATGTGAGAAAGACATTGATTGGTTGCTTCCTACATATGCACCCCCACTAGGTCAGGGATCTTCCCACAACCCTTTGGTGCAAGAGCTGATATTCTAATTACTGAACAACACAGGTCAGGACTGGGACTGGCTGGTTTTGTTGTGTTTTTTCCCACTCAGAGCAATACTCTGGACATGATGCATATGTTGATAGTTCTTCCTTTATCACTGAGTAGAATTGATGCTATGGATGGATCACAACTTATTTAACCATTTAGCAGTTGGAAATATCTGAGTTGTTACTATTTTTTTTTTTGCTATTATGAATAAATACTAGAGGCATGGTGCACGAAATTTGTGCATGGAGGGGGATTGTCTCTCAGCCTAGCCTGCACACTCTCCAACCTGGGATCCCTCTCACAATCCAGGATTTCTGACTCCCAACTGCTCACTTGCCTGCCTTCTTGATTGCCCCTAACCGCTTCTGCCTGCCAGCCTGATTGATGTCTAACTGCTCCCCTGCCAGCCATATTGCCCCTAACTGCCCTCCCCTGCAGGCCTGGTCACCCCTAACTGCCCTCCCCTGCAGCCTAGTGCCCCCCAATTGCTTTCCCCTGCAGGCCTGGGTCCCCCACAACTGCCCTTCCATACTGGCCATCTTGTGTCCACATGGCGGCAGCCATATTTGACCGCATGGAGGGCAGCCATCTTGTGTGTTGGAGTGTGTCAATCTGCATATCACTCTCTTATTAGATAGGATAGATGCCTGGTGCATGGGTGGAGGCTACCTGGTTTGCCCTGAAGGGTGTCCTGGATCAGGGTGGGGGTTCCCTTGGGCTATGGGGTGGCCTGGGTGAGGGGCTTATGGTGGTTTGCAGGCCAGCCACATCCCCCAGTGACCCAAGCAGAGGCCCTGGTATCTGGGATTTATGTATCTTCTATAATTGAAACTTTGTATCCTGGAGCAGAGCCAAGCCTTCTACTAGCTCTGTGGCTAATGCCATTTCTGTTGGGATTCTATAATTGAAACTTTGTAGCCTTAAGTGGAGGCCTGAGCTGGCAAGGGCAGGTAGAAAGCTTGGCTTCCTCCATTGCTAGGGAAACCCAAGCCTCTCTTCTATTCTCTGTGACCACAGCCATCTTGGTTGGGTTTATTTGCATATTGCTTCTGATTGGCTGTGACTGGTGGGTGTGGCTTGTGGGTGTAGCAGATATATGGTCAATTTGCATAGTACTCTTTCATTAGATAGGACTAGATGCCTGGTGCATAAAATTCATGCACGGGGGGGTTGGAGGGTGTCCCTCAGTCCAGCCTGTACCCTCTGGAATCTGAGACCTGCGAGGGATGCCTGACTGCCTGTATAGGCCTGATTGGACCTAAACGGGCAGTTGGACATCCTTCTCACAATCCAGGACTTCTGGCTCCAAACTGCTTGCCTGCCTGCCTCCATAATTGCCCTTAACTGCTTCTGCCTGTCAGCCTGATAACACCCTAACCACTACCCTGGCTGCCTAATTGATACTACTCCCCTGCCAGCCTGTTTGTTCCCAACTTTCCTTCTCTGCCAGTCTGGTCACCCCTAATTGCCCTCCCCTGCTGGCCTGATCACCCACAGCTGCCCTCCCTTACAGGACTGGAAACTTCCAACTGCCCTCCCCTGCTGACTATCTTGTGGTGGCCATCTTGTGTCCACATGGGGGCAGGATCTTTGACCACATGGGGCAGCCCTCTTGTGTGTTGGAGTGATGATTAATCTGCATATTAGTCTTTTATCAATATGATAGTGGCCTGATGCATGGCTGGGGGCCAGCTGGTTTGCCCTGAAGAGTTTACCAGATCAGGGTGGGGGTTCCCTTGGGGTGTAGGGCAGCCTGGGCGAGAGGCCTGTGGTAGTTTGCAGGCTGGCCATGCCACCCAGCAACCCAAGCGGAGGCCCTGGTATCTGGGATTTATTTTATGTTCTACAATTGAAACTTTGTAGCTTGGAGCAGAGCCAAGCCTTCTGCTCGCTCTGTGGCGGGAGCCAATTCTATTGGGACATTTACCTTCTATAGTTGAAACATTGTAGCCTGGAGTGAAGGCCTAGGTGGGCCAGAGCTGCAGAAGCTTGGCTTCCTCCTTCTCCCAGGCAACCCTAGCCTCTGCTGTCTCCAGCTCCGTGGCTGCCACCATTTCGGTTGAGATATATCTTCTATAATTGAAACTGTAGCATTGAGTGGAGGCCTAGGCCAGCAATGGCAGGTGGAAAGCTTGGCTTTCTTCATTGCCAGGGAAACCCGTCTCCCTCCTGTTCTCAGTGGCCACAGCCATCTTGGTTGGGGTTTATTTGCTCATGATTGGCTTGTGGGCATGGCTTGTGGGCATGACTTGATCAGAGGTATGGTCAATTTGCATATTACTCTTTTATTAGATAGGATGATATAAACATTTGTATACAAGTCATTGTATGAACATAGAATCAGTGCAGCATAGTCTCAGTAGGGGTCTAGCTCAGAGAGTGTGATACTCTTTCCTGATAGTCTCCATTATCCTGTGAATCATCAGGTAGAAATGAATGATAAAGAACCCTTGGCAAACGTTCATGTATGTGTTCCCACTCCCCCCCACCCCAGGTCTAGGTTGGAATCCTGCCTCTTGCATCACTCCTATTTCCTCCATCCCTCTTGGTCCCATCATCCCCTGTTTTTTCATTACTCCTCTCCTGACTTCTTCCTCACTCCTGTCTCCTCCATCACTCTTGGCTCCTTCATCATCACTCCTGTCTCCTCCATCACTCTTAGCTCCTCCATCATCACTCCTGGCTTCTCCATCATTCCTGGCTCCTCCATCATCATTCTTGGCTACATCATTCCTTGTTTTTGTCATCACTCCTGTATCCTCCATCACTCCTGGCTCTTCTATCACTCTTGGCTCCTCCACTCCTGGTTCCTCCCTATCATCACTCTTGGCTACATCATTCTTGGTTTTTCCATCACTCCTGTCTCCTCCATCACTCTTGGCTCTACCATCACTCTTAGCTCCTCCACCATACCTCCTGGCTTCTCCATCATCATCATCACACCATTATCATTCTTTATTTTTCCATCACTTCTTCCTCCTGTATCACTCCTATCTCCTCTATACCTCTGGTTCCATCATCCCCTATTTTTCTGTCACTCCTGCCTCCTCTATCACTCTTGGCTCTTTCATCATTCCTGGCTCCACCAATAGTCCTCTTGGTGCTGTCTTGGGCAGGGTAGTCCATCCAAAGGAGGATTGTTGTCACTTACCAGCATGTGACTGTAGAAGGACCTGACCCCTTAGGTTAGCAAGAGAGGTAATGAGTCAAGGTGAGGAAAAGCATTTTGAACCCTAAGTTACTTCACTGTGCACTCTGCTCAGGATGTTCTAAGGTGCAGACTAAGGGCCCTTCGCACCACGGTGCCCACAGATCCAGGCAAATGCCAGTGATTGGAAAGGAGCTTCCAAGAGAGGGGGGCACCATAGCTTGGTTCAGAGTGCATTTACTACTCAGAAGATTCCAGACTCTGTACTTGTTTTTTAAAAAAACATATATACTTTATTGATTTTTTACATAGAGGAAGGCAAAGAGTAGAAAGTTAGAAACATTGATAAGAGAGAAACATCAATTAGCTGCCTCCTGCACACTCCCTACAGGGGATGTGCCTGAAACCAAGGTACATACCCTTGACCAGAATTGACCCTGAGACCCTTCAGTCCACAGGCCTGATGATCTATCCACTGAGGCAAACCAGTTAGGGCCAGACCCTGTTCTACTTAATGCTGTGTGTGTGTGTGTGTGTGTGTGTGTGTGTATGTGTGTGTGTGTGTTAGAGAACATCCAGCCTAGGCCTCACTTACAGCGACTTTGATTTACCTCATTTGGTCCAGGCTGGTGCTTGTCACTGTGGTTTGTCACATTCCCATGGTAATTCTCACTTGTGATGGAAGGAGACCAATGCCCAACGTCACTTGGGAACTTGGATAAGTGGTGTTTGTGGAATTGCAGTCCCTTAGCTTCTTACCTGCAGACTCATTGGAAGCCTTGGGAAAGCACTTTACATCTGCTGCTCTTTCTGCTTTTAGAGGTGAGAACACAGCGGCACACTCCCAGCATATGGGGCTGTCTTAAGGGAAACACAGCCAGAGAGCGGCCAGGCAACATGCTTGCTATTCCCCGCAGTACCTGTTTAGATCACCACATTTGTGTTGCTATTATTCCTTTAAAAGAATTTCCCAGTGCATTTCAGAAAGTGGCTTTTCTTGATTTGTAAAAAGACCATGACATGGAGGGAAGTCAGGGAGGAACACTGAGTGGTGACCTTGAGAATCATATCACCGTGTCCGTGCTGCTTGGGAAATGTAAACACCCTGATAGTAACAAAGTGAGGAAACCATGACGTGGAAATACAGTGCTCCTTGGTGTGTCCTTGAGGATGCACATGCCCATCCTGACAGATGAAGAAAGGGAACTGGATGTAGAAAGAAGGGTCTGGTGAGCTGTGGGAAGGCCAGCCCTCAGCAGCCATGGGTTTTCTTTCATTTACTTTCATTCTGAAAGATTTGCCAGTAGCATCCCTCATGCTGGGGGTCCAGGAGCTACAAACACTCCTCCACGGTTTTTTAATTTGAAGACAGCTCTTCCTGAAATGAAAATACCTCAGACCAATTGGCAGTGCACTTTGTCAATGCCTATTGGGTTGACCAGTCTTCCTCCCCGCTTGATCCTCTTTCTGCCCTACCCTATCCCTGGGGATTTGTGAATTCATTCAGTTACCACCTACTCTCTATAGCAGGCACTGGGGAGTCAGCAAGGGTAAAAACACAAGTTTCCATCTCTAATGAGGTTTATCGTCACTGGAGGAAGATTTTATCAAATACACATATGTGACCTTGCAAATATGCTGAGTTCCAGGAGCAAAAGGTGCAAGGTAGAGAGGTATATTGTGAGAACAAATGACAGGGAGCGTGGGTCTATTATGGGAAAATGGGCAAAGCTTCACCAAGATGTAAGGAGTTGAAAGAGTGAACTAGTTGGTCTCTGTGTGTGTTTGTATGCAGGTGTGTGTGGACAATTTTATGCGTGTGTGGGTGTACATACCAGTGTTTGCGTGTATGTGTAGGCTAGTGTACATAGCATTGCAAAGATCCCATAGAGGGAACCAGGTAGCCCACAGAATTGTGGCTAGAGAATGTGGAAATGAAAATAAAAACGAGAAAAACATGGACTAGGGCATGTTAGAATTTAGGTTTTTATCTGAAGAGCAGTAGTAGAAAGGCATAGCAGTGTTTCACTGTGGTCTGTGTTTGTAGGAAAATAAAGAACCAGGTTTAGAGTTCAGAACAATCTCCCTTGACTATGCAGAGGTCCAGGGGAGGGAGTAGAGGGGAGGAATGGGGAGATGGCCAGGATGGTAGAAAGAGGATAGATTTTCTGTAACAAGCTTGGGAGGTGGGAGGTTAGGAGGCCCATTGTGCTTCCTGTATGACTGGTTTTGGAGGTGGAGATGGGGTGGGGTGGAGTAGAAAGTGAGTGAGAGTTTGGTCCTGGTGACTTTGAGACATCAGGTGAGGAGGAAGCAGCTATTATTTGACTTTGGAGCTGAAAGAACAGGGCTAATGTGTGTCTGTGGGATGAAGTGATGGGGATTTGGTGTGAATGACGTTGTGTAGACCCATAGGACATGAGGGAGACGGGGCCCAGGAGTGGTTTCCACAATGGTTTAGCCACCAGAGAAGCGGGAGGGTCCTTGAGGATGCCTATTATAGAAGTCCCTGAGGGAGGATTCCAGAAGGAATATCTGAGAGCCCAGTAACTGAGGACTGATAGGGGCCATGTGTGATCTCTTGTGATCTCTCATGATCAGGGGGCCATTGTGAAAGTAGCTTCAGGACATCCAAGAGGCAGTCAAGAGAGAACTGAGAAAGGTGGGAAGCGGAGGTGACAGTGCCCAGTGTGAGAGTGTGGCTATGGCAGGAGGAGTGGCTGGCTTTGGCTGGGGCCACAGCAGCTTCCAGGTGGGTGCAAGGCCATGGTGAGGCCAGCTGCAGCTGCCACCCAGCTGACAATTTTCCCGGGCCCAAGGAGGGCAGCTAATCCTCTATCCCTCCGTGTCTTTAAGAATCAGGTTGCTGCACTACAGGGAGAAGAAATCAAGAGTAAATCTTAGAGCAAGTCACCCACATCCTTTACATGCGATATTGACATATTCAGTTATGAAATTTCCTAGTAAAAGGAACTAGTGTCATTCGGTACCCTTCACTGCCCATAACTTGCAACTCTGAGTTGAATGTAAATACGTATGTTTGGTTTTCTTATTTATTTAGTTAGTTAGTTAGTTATTTAGTTATTTTAAAACATGTTTTTATTGATTTCAGAGAGGAAGAGAGAAAGAGATAGGAACATCAATGATGAGAAAGAATCATTGATCAGTTGCCTCCTGCATGCTCCACACTGGAGATCGAGCCTGCAGCTGGGGTATGTGCCCTGACTGGGAATTGAACCATGACCTCCTGATTCATAGGCTGATGCTCAACCATTGAGCCATGCTGGTGTGGCAGTATGTTTTATTGGATTCTGTGGAACCTGCTGGTTTTGCATGTGGCGACTCAACTCTTAAAAATTAGTCACCATTTTAAACTCCAATTGTTTTCTTTAGACTCAGAGATGAGTTTTCAGCACACCAAAATCACTTCTGACTTTAAAACACAAGAGATAAGAGAAACAACCCACACTCACTGGACTATTTGGGGGAATACGGGTGGCCCTGGGTGGTCTGGCTCCACTGTGGGGAGCCCTGTGGAACCATTGCTCTGCAGGATGTGGCACCAGCATGTTTTATCCTGAATAGCAAAGGATGCAGGATCTGAGATGGCTTCTGCGTGTTGGAGCCTGCTGCACCTTGGTGCCTCATCCTGCTTTCTGCTGCCCATTTTATTCCCGTGAGAAAGAGAGAAGTGACAGCAGGGATGTGAGTGTGAATGCAGCTCAGCCATGGATGCTCACTCCCCTCCTGTGCCCTCTACTGCCTCTGCTTTCCCTGGGCCCTGTGGTGTAGGGCAGGCCGTGGGAATCTAGACAAGCAAGCAAAAGCCAATCTCTCCTAATGTTTCACTGTCAGCCCTTCCAAGCCCCCATCTCATCTAGAATATCTGTGTGTAAAAGCAGCTCTTTCCTCCTCCATGAAGCTGCCTTCCTCATCGCCAGCCCCTGAAGAGGGAGGCCCATTCTTCCACCAGAAATACTCCAAATAGAAGACTTTTCTCTCTTCAGCCCATGTAAGAGGAGCAGAGTCTGACCCCTAAACTGTTGTGTAACTTTGATTCAGCAAACAGCCCAAATGTCTGGAGGCCCAGGAAGGACTTGAGTGGCCTTCAGGTTAGAGCTGGCCCAGGAGAGGAAGATCTTTTGGACTCCAAAGTCTGGAGAGCATGCTTTCAGCTGCAAGTAACAGCCAAAGTGTAAGTTGCTCAAACCATTAAAAATGCTAATAATTTCTTACAAGCAATCTCAGGTCGGGTGATTGGTGTGGCTCAGTCAGCAGTTCAATTTGGTCTTTGAGGACCCAGGCTCCTTTCCTGTTTAGGCTCCACCTGTGTGAGCAGGCCAGCTTGTCCTGACTCTGCCAACTAGCACTCAGAAGACCATTCAGAAGCCAGGAGGACTGCTTGTCACCTCTCTGTTGCAGGGTAGAGGGGAATTTCCCAGAAGTACCCAGTATTCCCCTCACACCTACAAAAGTGGAGTCCCACATCTGAGCGTCTCCAGGTGCTGACTCAGACCCATCCAGATTTATTCCTGGGACAGAGGAGTCTGCTGGCATCTCCTAAAGCTTATTGCCAACAGATGAACAGGTGAGCTGCTCTCGGGGAGAATAAGAGAGAATATAAATTAAATAAAATCAACAAATAAAATTTAAAGAAAAAAAATTCCACAGGCAGAGGAATTGATGCAAAGCCCCCTATGAGGATGAAACTTATTACTAATTTACTAATAAGTTACTAATACTAACAATACAACTATCAGAAAGAAGCCCCCACTTTTTCTGTCAATAAATAAGATCTGATGAAATAATGTAAAAAATAAAAAAGAGAAGATACATATTGGAAAGGCATGAAGGTTTCATAAGATGTTATAAGTAGGCCTTTCCACCACGCCCCGCCCCGCCACTTCATATGGAGAGAAATGCACACAGAATCCCAGATAGACCCCAGATCAATTCCTGCTGAAGAACTTACTCTCATGGCTTTAGATGGAAGACAGGTGGGCTACTGGGTTGATATTTAGTGAAGTGGAGGCCCCCTGGGTTACTGAAGCTAGCAAGGCAGCACGCTGAGGGTGCTGGTGTGGCCACTGATTACCAAATCAGAGATGGGCTAATATTGCCAGACAATTTGATTTTTTAAGAGAAGCCAGAAATCTAGATCTTCATGTAAAACCTTACACTTCTGAGATAGTTACAATTAATTCAAAGAGCACTGTGTGGGTCTAACAGAAAATGTTCCAGAGCTGGACCCAACCCGGGACCCACAGTCTTCTCATTCAGACAAAGAGGCCAATGTCTAGAAGTCGTTACATGGCTTTACTGCTACTTGTGTTCACTGACTAGGAGTGGTGCCTCCAGCTGAGAGAGATCAAATACTCTACCAGAGGCCCCAGAGCACTGTTATACTCTCCTAGACCTGAGTGTCATGTCACTGTCCAACTTTTATCTTCTAGAAAGAACTGGAAAAGGTAGAGGAGATAACCAGGGCTCTCAGAGGAAATAGAAATGTTTCCTTCAAAGAGGAGTAATTTCTTCATGGTGTTGGAGGAAGGTAGGGTGTGGACAGTGTGATTCAGAGTTTCAGAGGAAAATCCACATAATCCAGGGCATTTATGGGAAATGAGACTCCTGTTTCATTGGATGATGACGCTCACCTACCAGTAAGTAGAACTGGACTAATGAGCCCAAGCTTGGGCAGGCACGTCTGTGCTCTGGGTAGCCACGTTAGCAGATGCCGCTGGAGATGCACAGGCAGAGCCCCTGTACGCAACAGGCCTCATCATTTGGGCTCTCGTCAGTTTCAACAGGATTTGGTGCTGGCACTGGGGTGTCACTTGTGCTTTTTTTGTCTTGGGTAATCCAGTCATGACTGGGGTGCCTAATTGATAAGGACTCCTCTCTGTCATTGTGCCTGGGGACAGGTTCTCTTGTGCACACACACCCCTACCCTCACCTTGTAGTCTCAGCTGCCACTGCCAACACCAACCTTTGTCACTGGGCTTCTTCTCTCTGGGGAGCGGGGTTCCCACCTGCTCCTGTTCACCCTGCCTTCTTCTCCTTCAATCCTTCCCACCAGGAGGTGGAGACATGGAAGCTGAGCAAAATAAAGAAACTTGTAAAATGGCAAATTTTTATTATTTCAAGAAAATGGGCATAAAAATGCAGCCTGGTATTAACATTAAAAAAGCATTCAAACCTGTAAAGAATTTCTGTGAGTTTATTTGAGCCAAATTGCCAACAATTGTTAGGAAGCAGAATCTCAACAGATTGGGATAATGCTCCCGAGAATGGCAGTTTTTTTTTTAAACCTTGTTTCATATATTACAATCAAAAGAAGGGATGTAAGTGGGTTACATAAAATCATTGGTGATAGATTAGGGAGGTGAGAGAAAGCAAAGCAGGGAAACCTTTGACAATGGATAAAAGGTAAAATGAGAGACACACACTTCTTTCAATTAGGTGGGTGCAGGTCAACTATTAACTCAATGACAACGAGGGGATTTGTGGTCTCCATAGAGTGGTGCTTGTGCTTTGAGGGGTTCGGAAAAAAGGGAAGTTACTTTGACATTCTGAAGTTGTGTTATTGTAGAGGCAAAAAGACAATAAGCTCAGTAAAGGTCAAGTTTGACCTTTGTCAGGGACGATACTGGCCTAGAACGTGACTACCTACCATAAACTGCTTTTAGTTAAAGTTTTAATTTCAGACCTTCCTTTGTGGTTACTTTAGGTCTCTAAGTTTACCAAATTACCGTGAAGCTCTTTCCTGAGTTAGTCAGGTTAGGATGTGGCCTGTTTTTGTCTACACTGGTTTATTTTCAAAATGACTGCATTGGACTAAAGTCAGTCAGCCCATTATTTTTCTTTAATTTTAATTTTTATTGATTTCAGAGAGAGGAAGGGAAAGGGAGAGAGAGATAGAAACATCACTGATGAGAGAGGATCACTAATCGGCTGCCTCCTGCATGCCCCATACTGGGGATTGAGCCCACAACCCGGGCATGTACCCTGACATGACCTCCTGGTTCACAGGTCAACGCTCAGCCACCGAGCCACACCAGCCAGACCCAGTCAGTCCACTCTTCATTGGATGTCAGAACAGGAGCATCCTTCACCTATTTGCCCACTAAGCACCCAGATCAGGCAATGGGTACAGTCCGCACTGGGCTTGTCTTGCTTTGTTCCTTTGTAGTCTGGCTTTCCTGCTCCACCTCCTCCCACTGCATGAAGAGGGTCAGGCTGCCACACTGGGCCTTTTATAGATGGGAAATTGGGGCCACAGGAGAGCCGCACCATTCCCTGAAGTCAGAGCTTGGACCGGGCATGACAGCAGAGCTCACATGGCACCTTTAGCCAGATCCAGGGGTTCTGACCTCTAGCCTTGCACTTCAGGACAACAGGGAGGGCTCCATGTTTGTGAGGACTGCCCGAGTTGTGTCAGATTCTAGAGCTCCAAGGGTGCTCAGGGTTCCGCATGACCCTCCACAGAGTGGGAAACCCAGTTCCTGACAGATGCACCTGAATGCTGCACAGCCCAGAGTCAAACCCCTCACACCTCCAAGGAAGACAGTCTGGCTTGGACCCAGGGCCTACACTTGGCATGTCTGTGCTCCAAAGCCACCATGGGCTGGTGAGCCTCCTGATGGTGCCTTTGGGTGAAGGTTAAGATAGTGTACTTGCCGTCTCCACTCTCCCTGTCCCAGTCATGGGACCTGGGCCTCTGGAGGTATCAATGGCCTTGCAGAGCTAAAGCCTTGGGTGCCCATATGGAACTGGCTGGTCCTATATGCTTACAACAACTTGTGACCTATAAAGCAGGGAAATGGATTGGCATGAAGATGCCCGACTGATGGACCACAGGGTGTTGGAACCTTTGAGCTGGGCATGGACTCTGCAGCCCAGGGCAGGTGGGGAAAGCTCACTGGGCACATGTTGAGAACTTAGGTCACAGTGCTGGCTTGGAGAACATACACATATCACCCCCTGACCTACCTACATTGGCTTTGGTTCTTGGGTTAGGGACACCTATGGCCATGCCCACCACCATCTCTCTGCTCTGAGCAACCTTTCTCCATGTGCCTCCCCCGCCCTCCCCCCAGGTCACTGTGGCAGGCAGTCAAGCCTCTTCAGGTAACAGTGTTGGTACTGTCAGACACGATTCTACCTTGGGATTCTAGAGAAGGCATCATGGTACTGCCACTTCATCCATCTGGGGTGTTCTTGGGCTCTCCTGAGAATTAGTGAGGGCAAAGGATAACCATAAATGTCAGAACTGTTAGGTAGTGAATTATGGCAAAAGTGGTGAAGCATGGACCGTGCCCAGCACTTTACTAGGTCACCTCATGTAACTCATATGCCCCTGTGCACGGGACACCATTTACACGTTAGGAAATGGAAGCCCAGAGAGGAGATACTGGCCCAAAGTCACAGGGCTAGTAAATGTCACATTTTGACAAGTGTTCATAGCTACAGAAGGTGGGCAGTATCATTTCCGTTTGTTCTAAGTCAGCTATTTTCAACCGGTGTGCTGCAAGAATTTTTAAACATGCAATACCTGATTATTTAGTCTAGGGCAGTGACTTCTTTTCCCTTAGATTGTCGAATAAAAAATAGGCCACGGCCAACACAATAATAACAATGTGGTGTGAATGAATAAAAATTAAAGCAATTTTTTGGTCAGGTTGGCAAAATATATTTTTGGGTGTGGTGCAAAATTTTAGTAATTGTTGATGCCTGCCATGATGAAAAAGGTTGGACATCGCTGCTCCCAGTCCTTTGAGTTTGGCGGTGCCAACTGAAACCAGGCCAGGCAAAGGCAGAGTTCTGACTTGGGAAGATGGGGTTCAGCTTTTCTGATTGCTCCTGGTGCAGGATGCATGGCCTCCAGCCCAGGAGGTCCTGAGTGTGGACCTGGGCACAGCTGGCACTGGTAGGCTGTCAGTGGATAATGGATGCTTGAGATGTTTGCTTCTCTAGATCTAGTCTATAATCCTCAGGAATCTTCAAGACTCCTGAGCTAGCTTTCAAGAAAAAGAAAATAAATCTTGTCTAGTCAGCCTACATGACCTTTTTTTTAAATGACTGCTGTGTCATTGTTCTCATTTCATGGAGAATTGAATCTGGTATGTGAGATCAAGGAGATCATTTTTATTTCTATAAAGTTTGATCATCTAAACAGGGCTATGAGAAGAGATTGGGACCTCTGAGAATGCTGCACATGCCAAAGGGGTCCTGAACACCACATGTGCCAGGATTCACAACCTTACGTTTCACCCTTCGAGCTGTGGCTGGAGATGTGATATGTGAAGATATCCTGCGGAAAGTGTGGTTCCTCTGCGTAATTTATCTCTTTCCAAATGCTGATAAGAAACCTTTGCTTATCAAAGCCAGTTGCCAGGAGGTGAGCATAAGTTAAGCTTAAAAACTACATTCAGAGGCAAGGCAGGGGAGGGTGGGTGGTGGTGAGGGGAGCTTGGGGTGAAGAGATCAACCAAAGAACTTGTATGCATATAAGCATAACCAATGGACACAGACAATGGGGGTGGGTGTGTGTGAGAAGGCATGAAGGTTGGGGACCTGCATTGCAAGTGGGAATTCCCCAAACCTCCATGTGGAATGCAATGCTTATTAAAGTATGCACAATTAAAAGGTGCTAATCTGAAGACTGCATATATATTATTAAAATAACGAAGGCTGCCACAATTATTTAGAATTTAGACCAACAATGAACAAAAGTTTTTGTGTGGTTTTTTTTTTGGGGGGGCGGGGGGAGAGAATTTTGTCATTGACCTTGTTAGTGAGGCTTGGTGAAAATAAACAGATAATTTAAAAGATCAACTTTTAACTACTGTGTACGTTGTCTGCTGACCTTGTGGATATCATGGTCCTTCCTCAAGGGACAGAGAGAAAGTCAGAGGGAGCCAAAGGGAGAGGGGAGGGCCAGTAAGGAAACTGCACCATATCTCCAAGCTCAGTGGGTCAGCAAGAGGGATATGGCATCTATACTGGGCAGATAGGTGGTTCACTGTCTTATGCCATCTGGTGAGGGCTTGGCAGTGGACTATCTCCCCAGTTTGCTTCCTCCCCAAATCCAGAGGATGAAAGAAACAGGAGCTTACTGTTGCTGATGCTAGAGAAAGAAAGGCATCCAGGGTCTTGTTCCCATCTCTGTATTTACAAATCAGGAGACTAGAGCCGAGGCTGAATTAATGGGGTTACTGGAAATGATGAAGTGGAACCCCCAACTTCCAGAGCAGAGCAGTTTCGGCCATTTACGTGGCCTTCCTCACAGTAAGTGCTTCACGGTACTTCCTGGTTCAATGGATGAATGACCTGCACACATGGCTTTGCTAGTTCATTTTCTTTTTTAAGATGCCAAGTGAAGAGTAGTTGATTTTTCAAGTTCCCATGTGGAAGATGAAGAATTGCCAGCAAAAGAAGAAATCCTGAAAAAGATCTGGGCAGCAGGGTGGCTAACAAGTGACTCAACCTGTGTCCTTCTGCACCAGCGAAGCAGCCTGCTGGCGTATGCTGCAGGATCACAACCTGTGTCCTTCTGCACCAGCGAAGCAGCCTGCTGGCGAATGCTGCAGGATCACAACCTGTGTCCTTCTGCACCAGCGAAGCAGCCTGCTGGCGAATGCTGCAGGATCACAACCTGTGTCCTTCTGCACCAGCGAAGCAGCCTGCTGGCGAATGCTGCAGGATCACAACCTGTGTCCTTCTGCACCAGCGAAGCAGCCTGCTGGCGAATGCTGCAGGATCACAACCTGTGTCCTTCTGCACCAGCGAAGCAGCCTGCTGGCGAATGCTGCAGGATCACAACAGTTGACTGAGGAGCCAGCTGTTGGCTGCAGACAGGAATCCAAAGCAGAAGAGGTTCCCTGCTGTGAGCTTATGCCAGGCTGCATCGCAGCTCAAGGTGAACATTGTCAGATTGCTTCTAGAGAATATGAAGAAGTCCCCTGCCCATAAACAAACCTTTAGAAATGTAGCTTCTTCCAGGCAGAGATCAGCACTGACATTCACCGAGCCCCAATATGTTCCCAGCAATGCTGGCTCGAAACTCAGGACACCAGCCTTCGCAGGTCCCCTTGAACCTGGCTACTTCCCCAAGTCTGGGAGCAAATTCAGAATTTTGCGGGGGGAAGTCATGACGAGAGGGTGTCTGGGAGACTCAGACCTCACAACCAGCCCCCTCTGATTGTTTTCCAGCCTAGCCTGGTTTCCTCATCTCCAGTGGGGACAGCCTTTAAGAACCCTGGAATGTGGTCATATAAGCAGGAAACCAGGAAGCCCTCCTGTATGTCTCTCCCTCCCCCTCCCCTTCCCCCCACCCCACTCCATGCAGCACCAAGAATGGCCTGATCATCTCCTGTATCTGCTGTCCTTCCTCCAGGGGCCTAGCTCAGTCCGAGTTACCCTCCTCTCTGCCTGGAAAATTGTAGCCAGCTACTCAGGGTCCCTTAGCCCTTGCCCCTTGCCCCTCGCCACAGCAGAAGGGATGCTTTCTCATGCACATCTCAGCATGCCAGCCAGCCCCTCAGTGTTTCCTCATGGATTGAAGTAGTCTACATCTTCACTGTTTTGGCTCACAGGGCTCCACCTTACCCGTCTTTCTTTTTATTCCTCAGGATACAATCTCACTGCCCTTCCTTTACACCCTGTGAAGGTCACAGCCCTCCCGCTATAGGGCCTTGGTATGTGCTGGCATCATTCTCCCTCTTAGGTATTCCTCCCTTAGACTCTGGCTTCATTGCCATTCTTCCCCAGAGGAGCCTGGGCCACCACTCACCAAGTCAGGACATCTCTAACAGCCTCAACTTCTCCCTGTGGTACCTGTCACAGTTGCAACTGTTCAACTTGTTCAGATCTGTACACTCAGACTTTAATGGTCACAAGGGCAAGATTTCCCTCCCAGATTCTCAGTGCTGAGCCCAGCACATAGTAGGGCCTTAATTAACTTTGGGTGCATGGGTAAATGGATGGATTGGTAGATTGATAGATGTCCGTAAGCAATAAGGGGCACCAGAAAGATTCCGTAGTTTCTGAGAAAGGGTCCCTGGACTATCTCAAATGCCTTATTAAAATAAGTAGGACATAAGGAACACCTCTGAATGATAACCAGCTGAAATCTGAGATGGACACCTTATTTATGCTTTGGGGAAGCTGAAAGCCAATGAGTTCCTAAAGCCCATTAAACCCTAAACTAACTCAAATCGCTGTAGAGGGCTGATATGGCAGACGCTGTTACCACACTCACAGCCCATGAGTGTGATTCTCCACCTGCGTGTTCCCTCTGATGTGATGGATCCTCAGTCAGCCCAGAGCACCAAGGGGCTCCTGTCTCTAGTGAGGAGGGGGCTGAAGGAGACCTGTGGCAAGCCCTGCCCCTCAGCAGGGAGATGCTGCCATGTGACACACATCATCTCTCAGAATGTCCTAGGGAACTGAGGTCTAGGGGCCTCAGTGTTACCTGCCCTTTCAGTCACCCCCTTGTGTTGGCTCCTGTTTTTTGTCTCACTGTTCCTCCCAAATAAATGAATTGCACTGAATCCTTATCTCAGAGTCTGCTTCTGGGGGACCCCAATCAAAGACAGCTCTAATAAGCACAACAGGCCTGTGACAGGCAAAAAAACAAAACAAAACAAAAAACAAAAAACCCCCAAAACCCTGGTAGTTTAGGGCCTTAGGTGAGTTGCTGTGTGGGAGTTGGTCAGCCAAGATGCCTGACTCTTGTTAGGAACAACAGAACTGCGGTGAAGGCAGCGGGAGTCAGGGCTGGACCCTCCTTCTGGGCCCAGACATCCGACCCTTCCCGGGAACCCTGAGCAGGGGAGGCAGGGTCAATCCCAGGCCAGGAGGCCAGAAACTTTCACTTTTTCTTTCTGATGCTTTTGGTGCACTGCCTCCTCCCTACACAGTGTTTGCACTGTGACACCCTGAAAACTGTGAAATTTTGCCTGATTTGGTTTGATGTTCTCAAGGCGCTTGGCGCTGCATGAGACACTCGGACATTCCCACGGCCCGGTGCCTATTTAAAAGCTGCCTCTCTATTTAAAGTTCATGATGGGGGGAATAAAAGAGAAAAGGCTCCCAAAACTGAAAGGAACATGAGATAGGAAAAGAAAAATCCACTTTGCTTCTAAAAAAGGCTGAAATGATAACCATCCCTGGTCTCATGCGTCAAGTCTGAGGATTCTTTCCTCTTTCTGGTTGTTTGCAAACCAAAATGGAATTTTATTATGGGTTGCTCCGTGAGATTTTCGAGTTCCTGGCCCCCGGAATTCCCTCCTCACTCTGTAGCGTGCCATTTAAGCTCCTCATAGGGATGGGAGAGAATGGATCTAAAATAAAGCAGCCAATGTCCCGAACTGCCTTCCCCCGATGTGGCCACATTTTCCCAGAGCTTAGCCAGGGACTCAGCAAAGCCGCCTGGCTCCTTTTATGAACAACAAAACCATGATGAAGGCAACAGGAGTCAGAAAACTATTCACTGCAGGAAGTCCCAGTATCCGGTGAGAAATAAGAAATACAACAGCACAGGATGCGCCTTGGGTCAGGGGGACGTGCAAAGCCCACAGCCTTTGTGTTCTCTGCGCCGGAGTGTCAGTGTCTGAGCTCTCGGCTCCCCTCCGAGCTTGGCTGGGGCGGGCACGATTACTGTCAGGCTTTCAGCCTCCTCCGAGGGCGACTCCACGGAGACCGCGATGACCACCTCCGCCAGCCTGCTGCTGCTGCTGCCGCTGCTGAGCCAGCCCTGGCTGGGGGCTGGTGCTGACACACATGCCGTGGTGTGCGCGGGCACTGCCTGCTACTCAGCCCACTGGGGCAAGCTCATTGCCGCTGATGCCCAGCTTCTCTGCAAGAAGGATGGGGGCAACCTGGCCACAGTGAGGACTGAGGAGGAGGCCCAGCACATCCAGCAAGCACTGGCCCAGCTCCTACAGCCTGGGGCGCCCTTGACAGGCAAGTTCTGGATAGGGCTCCAGCGAGAAAAGGGCAGGTGCTTGGACTCCAGTCTGCCTCTGAAGGGCTTCAGCTGGGTGGGCGGAGGGGAGGACACACTTTATTCCAACTGGTACAAGGAGCCCAGGATCACTTGCATCTCCAACCGCTGTGTGTCCCTGATGCTGGACCCGTCCCTATCTTTCCTCTCCAGCCACCTCCCCAAGTGGTCTGAGGGCCCCTGTGGGAACCCAGGTTCTCCTGTAAGCAACATTGAAGGCTTCGTGTGCAAGTTCAGCTTCAAAGGCATGTGCCAGCCCCTGGCCCTGGGTGGGCCAGGCCAGGTGAACTACTCAACTCCTTTCAAGGCCACCAGCTCCTCCTTGAAGGCTGTGCCCTTCGCCTCAGTGGCCAACGTAGTTTGTGAGGATGGGAGACAGCATTTTTTCCTGTGCAAGGAGAAGGTCACCGATGTGTTCGACTGGGGCATCTCAGGACCCCTCTGTACCAGCGCTGAGTACAAATGCAGCTACAATAATGGGGGCTGCCAGCAGGAATGCTTGGAGGGGCAGGATGGCTATTTCCGCTGTGGCTGCCGCCCGGGGTTCAGGCTGCTGGATGACCTGGTGACCTGCATCTCCCGGGACCCTTGTAGCTCCAGCCCATGCAGAGGAGCGGCCACATGTGTCCCCGACACCATCTGGAAAAACTACACGTGCCAGTGTCCCGAAGGCTACCAGCTGAACCCGATTCAGCAGGACTGTGTAGATGTGGATGAGTGCCAGGCCTCCCCCTGTGAACAGGAGTGTGTCAACACCCCGGGGAGCTTCCACTGCCAGTGCTGGGTGGGCTACGAGCCTGGCAGCCCCGGAGGGAAGGCCTGTCGGGATGTGGATGAGTGTATGAGTCCCGAGGGCGGCCTCTGTGAAGGCTACTGCCTCAACACGCAAGGGTCCTTCCGCTGCACCTGCTTGCCCGGCAGGGAGCTGGCCCCCGATGGGGTCTCCTGTATCACAGGCCCCACAACCCTGGGGCCATCTGCCGAGACCTCCCAGGGGCAGAGCACAGGAGATAGAGAGGGGAGCCTCATGCCTTCCACCACAACCTCAAGTCCAATTAGGGGCCCTGAGGGCACTTCCAAGGTGGCACCCACCACGGGGAGACTCTTCCTTGAACCCAATGCTTCTGTCATCCCTACATCACCCCAGTCTCTGGCCACCAGTGGGTCTCCAGGAACCTGGATGGAGTACAGCAGCCATCCCCCCACGGCCACCACTGGTCACGAGGAGTCTACAGATGGGGATTTCATTGTCCAACAAAGGAATGATGGCCCTGACTGGCAAAAGCTGCTTTTGTTCTACATCCTCGGCACTGCAGCGGCCATCTTACTCCTGCTGGCTCTGGCCCTGGGGCTGCTGGTCTACCGCAAGCGGAAAGCCAAGAGGGAGGAGAAGGAGAAGAAGCCTCAGAGCACGGCAGATAGCTACTCCTGGGTTCCGGAGAGAGCTGAGAACAGGGCCATGGAGAACCAGTACAGGTAAAGAGGGTTGAGGTTGCCCAAGGGGGCAGGAGGAGGCAGTCACATGGGGAGGGGGCTGGGCAACAACCCCAGAAACAGGTAAAGGGTGGGGGCAGGCACCGTCCAAGCTGGACAGTAAGCTCAACCCTGCTGTGAACCAGGAAACATGCTGAAACTTCCTTAGAACAGTTGGTCTGCTTGCAGCTCGGGTGTACATGGGTCTCCCCCAGCGTCTAGACACGCACAGTAGGGCCCACCAGCTTCCAACACTGTTACCTTCTGTTTCTCATAGTCCAACACCTGGGACAGACTGCTGAAGGTGGCCTCAGAGACACTACCAGTCAGCTGCCACCATCCTCAGAGCTCAGATGGAGGGACCCACATCCTTCTGAAAAACTGACTGGAATCTTAGCAAACAATTGTCAACTTTCTCCTTAAAAGTCTGGCCATTTGGAATGGTCAGTTGTATCCTAAATGCGTGTGATATTCCTGGAGTGGAAGCCATGGGTTGTGGTGTCAGGGTGGGGAATTTTATGAGTATTACCAATTGTCACTCAGTCTACCTGTTCAAATTCAAATTCTATTGATTTCCTTTTTTGCACTGGTTCTGTATTATATCAGGTGCTAATGGACTCCCTTTGAACGGCTTATCTGCTCACTGGAGTCATTGAAGAAGAAAAGGGGTCTTGATAATGCTAATTAGTATAATGGAGACTAAGTAAATTATTGTGTAATTAAGTAAGGAGTTATTATTATAATTTTTTTTAAAGGGAACGGACACATTTAGGACTGAAAACTAGGTCTTTGCATTTCCATTCATGGATTTTCCCATGACAAGTCCTGCCAACTTTGATGTTGTTGAAATCCTCCACAGTGACGAGAAATCCACTTAGTTAGCAAGGAAGTAGGGAGTTTAGAAATCACATGTCTTGTTCTTAAATTTCTGATGTCTTGGCTTTATTTGCTAGTGAAACTTGAAAAATGTGGAGAAAGTTGTATGAAGCAAGTTAAAACGGTTTTGAAAATAATCAAAAGTACTGAAGAGGGAGGCCAGGGTTTGTTCCACAAACACTTGAATTTAACTTTTTCTAAATGTTCTGATGTGAACACAAACTTGACTGTGGATGTGTTGAACACTCATAAGAAAGACACCAAGGGCAACCTGCCTCTAAGCCTGCACATCCCCGAGACACCGCCCCGCCCCGCATCCCTGCCTTCACCTCAGGCAGCTCTGGGTTTTGGTGCTTCCACTGTAGATCGAGGGCACCCTAGAGAGTCTTTCACTCTGATTGTTACGAAAGGACATGGGAGAGGGATGCCTTGCTGGCATCATAAAGCTTTTTAGCCCAATTCAGACGACATTAGCACAGTTCACAGTCCTGACAACTTGATCCTGATGTGTGGCTGTAGCACACAGAAGAGCCGGGGGCCAGTCACACACCACGACAGTCCCCATGCTGTTTCAGGAACTTGTATCCCTTCTCTCTCTCTCTCTCTCTCTCTCTCTCTCTCTCTCTCTCTCTCTCTCTCTTTGAGATAATTACTAAAATCTTTTGCAACTATAAAAACGGCTCAAAGAGTTAATTTATATCCTCATGTTCAAGGGCTCACTTGCCAAGATTTCCCCTTATGATGTGATCAGTACTGGGAGGTTCTGCCTGTGCAGCCGGAAAGCCGCTGGGATGGTCAAGCCTGTGAGAGCTGTCTAAAGAGCCCTATGAGGCCTCCAGCCCTGGGGGCTGTCTGCTGCCACCATGCAGACATCCAGAGGGAATGGGCTTCCTTCCAGAGATTCTGAACTCTGCCTCTCAGGAGGGGTACATCCCATTGTTTCTGGTTTTGCCTTAGAAATGCAACTGTCCCACAGGTTAACACCCTGGCCCTGAGAGTCCAGTATGGTTTTTTTTCCCCTCCAATTTGAAATGTAGGTGTTACAGTTTATTATTTTTTTAAAGACCAAGGGAAACTGCAGGGAGTGTCAAAGGAAACAGGAAGGCTCTGTGGAGTCTAGCAGGCATTTGGAAGTTCTGCGTTTTAGTCAGCTTTCACTGGGAATAAGTGGTGTCTGACACTCTAGAGACCAAAGCTGTGCCCTCACCACTGGACCCTGGCAGTCTCTCATATGGAAACCAACTGGTGACTTAAACACTGTTGGTGACCAGTATCTGCACTGACATGAAATAAATGCCAATTCAACAGCTTCCCCCTAGGTTTTTACGGTTTTTCTTTTTATTTAGGATGAAGGAGACAATCTTACTTTGGGCCTTGCCCAAGTCCTCTGTGATCCTGTGGGCCTTCAAATGGCTGAGATTATTAACATGCACTCTCATTTCAGTGCTTGGTTCTTCTAGGGCCCCCAAGGGGCTAAAAGGGTTGATTAAATTTCTCAAAATCTTCCTTCTGAGTTGACTCTCCAAGTGCCAGTGCGGTCTCCTGCTCTCATACCACTGCCTACCAGCGGCCAGCATCCTCGACCTCCATGACTTCAGGCAGAGAAATGGATACAACTACCGGCCTCAAACTGATGCTTTATTCTTCCCTTCAATACTGCTATAATTCTGCCTGAGCAATTGAATCCTTGTATTGGAGAGCTCTGGGCCATGGCAGTGAATACACAAGTGTTTGTGGGCTATGTGGCCATTGGCGGACTGCCCATTTATTCACAGGGGCCCAGGTAGCTCGGCCGTAATACAGCCAGAGAAGTGGATAGGGCTGAGCATGGGGAGAGGTGACCCTGACATGTGCACACCCCTCCAGACCAGGTGCTGCTGTTTGTAACCTGCTGAAGAGCAGGACAAGTGAGATGATGGGGAGAGAAAGAAGGGTCTATTTAGCAACAGGCTCAAAGGCGATGAGGACTGTTGTCCAAATAGTATTTCCCACAGTTCAATAATTTTAGGAAACTCTTGGAAAACCTGTATCTGGGTTAAACTTACTTCCTCTTACCTCCCACCTTCCAAGGCAGGTAATTGAAAAGGAGAAGGATACCTTTAATTATGCAGCTCACTAGGCCCATTTCTTACTTTTAGGGACAGTCGTTGTTTCTTTTTCTTCTTTACTATTTGTAGAGCCTGATGCAAGAGGACATTTCCCCCTCCAGAATCTGAGGCATGGAGGAAACCGAGGGTGGGGCAATATCCAACAATGCCTAGGGAGTGGTGGCCTTGGTGAGCAGGACCCACCACTGCTCAGCAGTGCGGCCTCCAGGCACACACAGCTATTGAGGGCAACTTGATGGAGCGGTGACATTGTGATGCTAAACATCCACAGGAAATTTTCCCAGCAGCAGTTAAGTGGGTGAATTAAGTGGTTTCTGAGTTGAGCGCAGGAGGACTCTGGGGTGCACTCACTGTCTGGCTTTGCAAGGCCATATCTAGCCCTAAGTGTTTTTCAGTGGTAGTCTAGCAACCTTGGCAAAGGAAAGGCTCCTCCTCCCATCTTTCCATGATCAGGCAAATAAGTGGAATCAAAAGTTAAACATGTAATCCATGTTCACGTACATCATGAAGGCGTGCCTGAGGAGGGAATGAATCTATTTTCTCTTAAACGCACATGTGCACGTTGCTGTTCTCATTTATGTTCTAATCATGAGCACCTGTCTGACCCTGCTGTGATGGCACCTGGACTCCTCATGAGAAATCTTTGAAGAATGTGCATTTCAGCACTGGTTACTTTAACTCCAACTGTCTTTTCCATAAATATGTGAAAACTAAAAGAAAGGAGATGAGATATGACCAAAAAAAAAATACTAACTTCAAAATAAGGCAGTTTTTTAAGGCAAATATAGGAAAGCCTTTTGTGTTATTTTTCTCCTGGACTTCGCCATTGTCTAGAACAGGAAAACAGGAAAGCAATGCTTTCTAGCAGCTGCAAATCATGTAATGGCTCTACATATTTCCATCACCTTAAACAATAGGCCCGGTGTGGGAATCTGAGATAGGAGCCCCAAGGACATCTGTTTCTGTCTGGCTGCAAAACCCACTGCTCAAATCTGTGTGGTTCGTGAAATGAAAACAATAAAAAACCCAAAAAGACAATAATCAAAATTCTCTACCTCCCGATTTTGGAAACTAATATTAACTGACGTGCTTTTAAAAATGTGCTTTGGTCTATTCTTGGGGTTAATGCCATTTATTTTAAGAAGCAACTCTAGAATTTCTTTCTTGAATAGCTCCTTTTATCTGCCAAGTGACAAGGGTTTTTCCCCCTCCCCCAACAGATTTTGCCATCTGCTCCCCTGGGCTGAAGTTCTTTTTGCATATTTGGCTTAAGCTTGAACTAGATTGTATGCTAGGTCTTGTTCTGCTATGGTAGGTGTGATTGTAAATGGCTAGTCACTTCATGAATGCTAAATGAGAATGTTAGTAGCTTTTAAATACGTGTATTTAAACTGTGTTCCACTAATTCTGGAATCATGGGCTTTCAACATGGGGTTTATTTTCATCCCAGGCATGATTGTTTCACAGGTTGGGGGGAGGGCATGCTTGAACGGGGCACTGATCCTCAGAACTCTGAGAAACTGAGTGGCATCTTGGGTCAGCCTCAATTGGTAGGTTTGTTGACTTTTGCACTTTGTATTCCACAACTATTCTAATAAACTCTGAAATACGTTTGTTGTCAATTTGCTTTGATATATTTCATAACATGCCCGGCTGGTGTGGCTCAATGGTTGAGCGACCTATGAATCAGGAGGTGGTAGCTTGATCCCTGGTCAGAGCATATGCTTGATTGTGGACTTGTTTTCCAGAAGGGGGTGTGCAAGAGGCAGCTGATCAATGATTCTCTCTCACCATTGTATTTCTATCTCTCTCTCCCTCTTCCTTCCTCTCTGAAATCAATAAAAATATTAATATATATATTTCATAACAACTCAAAAGGTGTGGCAGACTTGCATGTACAATCATTAATTGTATTTGTTTTCTTTTTCAAGCAGTTGCTGAAAGAAGGTAACCTGACTGTTCCATTTCCAGGTCTTTACCCCCTGGGGGCAGCAATAGCCCAGAGCACTGGGTGGGTGCAAGGCAGTGCACTGCTGCCCACACTGTGCTTCAGAACTCTGCCCTCGGGGATATGGACATACAGGGGGCCCAGGCTGCATTGTGAGCAGTGTCCCATCTGCTGAATCCAGACCCAATTGAATGATTCCAAATGTTGCCTTTGGAATCAGAGTCCACTCCTCGAGCTTCCACTGTTACCCTTTAATTCCCTGCATCTTTTTAATTGCCCTGGTGACAACTGGTGGAGGAATAAATATGTCCAATTGGACTGACACAAAATTACTGTTCTCTAATGATCAAAGGAGCATTATCATCACTTTGTTGGCAAAGCATTTTGGATTTATTTAACTAAGTGGACAGGCTGAGCAGGTTGGCTGTTATTTGACTGCATGAATCTAACTGTGAGTGGAAGTTGAGCAGCAGATGGTGGTCAGTTCCCAATCCACCTGCCTTTCAGACTGTGTCCTGGCAGGAGCAGGGCTCCGGTGGGATCAAGTGCCCCGCAGTTATGTTAATGGACAGGACACTTGCTGTAAACACTCTACACTCACGGTTAATGAAAGCTGATCCTTTTAGCAATCTAGTCACTGACAAAATACAGTTAGAAATTATATCTTCATATGAACAACTATGGCTGGCCTTTGAGACACACACACACACACACACACACACACACACACACACGTACCACAAACATACTGATATGTCTAATTAATCTGTTGCATGTGGTGAATACTAACATTTTTCAGTTTTTACTTTTTCTAAATTTATTTTTAGCCTTCTTATGTCTTATGTTTCTCTCTTGTAAACAACAATGCTGAATTTCACTCTTTTTCTTTTATCCAATCAAAAAAGCCTTTGTCTTTTTATTGGTTCTTGTTAATCCTCACCAGAGGATATTTTTCCACTGAGATTTTTTTTTTAGAGAGAGTGGAAGGGAGTGAGGAATAAGAACAGGGAGAGAGAGAGAAGGGAGAGAGAGAGAGAGAGAGAGAGAGAGAGAGAGAGAGAGAGAGAGAGAGAGAGAGAGAGAGAGAGAGTCCATGTGAGAAAGATACATTGATTGGTTGCCTGCCGCATGTGCCTTGACCAGGGTCAGGGGTTGAACTGGCAACCCAGATATGCGCCCTTGATCATGAATTGAATCTGAAACCTTTTGGTATGTGGGCTGATGCTCTAACCATTGAAAACACTAGGCAGGGCAAAAAAACTAGATAATTTTATTTTAATGGGGAAAGTTAGCCTATTTACATTACTAATGAGATTACTAGTAATATGTGGTGGCTAATTTTGTCTATTCTATTTGTAACATGTTCTTGGCATTTCTACTCTTTCTTTCTTGTCTATTAATGGTTTCACTGAAGATTCTTTGGTTCTACTTTTCCCCACTAATATCCTGAAATTTTGTAAGGACTATTTGTATTCTTCAAATGCTTCTCTTAATTTTTTACCTCACTTCCACAAACCTATGCCTTTCTCTGAACGTCTGATGTTCATCATTAGCAATATTCTTCTCCCTGAAAAAGAAAAAGTTGCCAAACTCTGCTATTTCTTTCTCTCTTCCTCTCAAACTACCCAACCCCGCCATCACCATCATCCATCTTGCTGCATCTAAATTTTATTTGTCAATAGTTGTGCTGTTTCAAAGTCAATAGCTTTTATTTTGTTTATTTTTTTAAATATATTTTATTGATTTTTTACGGGGCAGAAGGGAGAGGGATAGAAAGTCAGAAACATCGGTGAGAAAGAGACATCGATCAGCTGCCTCTTGCACGCCCCCTACTGGGAATGTGCCCGCAGGCAAGGTACATGCCCTTGCCGGAATCGAACCGGGACCCTTCAGTCCGCAGTCCGACGCTCTATCCACTGAGCTAAACCGGTCTCAGCTCAATAGCTATTTAAATTCCATGAATTTTACATGATTCTCATCTTCCCCTGATTGACTTGGATTTGGTTTTCATGGGAGTGGAGCCCAAACTGAGTGTGTTTGTTTGTTTGTTTGTTTGTTTTGCCTTTTTCTGAGAAGTCCACGAAAGGCTAGGTTTTCAGCATCCTTGCGTGACTGAAATGCCTTTTCCCACAACCCACCAATGTCTGCGATGTAAACTACTTACTGCTCCTCGGAACTCTGCAGATATGGATGGTGTCCTTGCTTTTACGCAGCCTTTGTTAATGAAATGGCTAGTATCAAATGACTTGTTTTCTTTCATAAGTGATTTCTTGCCCCCTGCCCCATCCCTCCCCTGGATGCTTTTAGTATCTTCTTGTTCTCTTCTGTTCTGAGGTGTGGTTCTTCCCCCTAGTCTGCCTGCATTAGGCAAGCACTTTCCATCTAAGGAGGTGTTTTATTATGGTCATTTCTGAGCACTTGCTGGAGCCCCCTGGGGCCCCCTGCAGGGCTTGTTAACACCCAGACAGCTGGGTCTCAGCCCAGAATTTTAGAGACAGCAGGTCTGGGATGGAGCCCAAGATTTCCCCTTTCTGACGGGTTTCTGGATCAAGCTGCTGCGCATTAGGGATTCCTCCTGGAGAACCGTTTTATTCAGTTTGGGGATAATTTACTTCCCCTATTCTTGTGGGTATACCCTCCTGCCCATTCTCTTCACTCTTATTCTGGAAACAATTTTTAAACTGTTCTATGTCCCATGTTTCCTGACTTGTTCTTTGACATTTTCCATCTTCCTTTCCTCTCGCAGTAAGTTATGAAATTGTGTCATCTCCCAAGTGACCCTTGCTTGTCCAATGACCCTTGCTTGCCCTGGTTTCTCCAAAGCTCTGGAAATGGTAGATAATTTCCTTTCAGACATTATCATTTATTATTTATTGTCTATATTTGCACTATGTAAACTCTACCAGAGCAACAGTTTCTGTCTTTTGGTCAAGGCATCTAGACAAGGGCTTAGCATTTAGTGGTGCTCAATAAACAATCCTTCACTCCTTTGAAGCCATGGCTTGATTTCCTTAGGAAGAAGCTGGGTACTGGAAATAGGACTTATTTTTCGTGGATTTTCTACTGTCCTCATATGAAGGCTCAGTAGCTACACATCATGTCTTCCTCAGAGACTTTAAGGCGCTTGAAGACAGAGTTGTATCTTTACTGTGCTTTGCCCGATAGCTGAGTTCAAAGATTTTTTTAAACCAAAGACCAATTGGGTATATTATCGCATGCAATATGTTGTTAAAACATAGGGGAGAAACTCATTGAAATCTGACTTCTTACCCAATGTGAAAGTAGTATTTATTTATTGAGAAACGGGCAGCATTTCCATCCCCACTTTACAGGTAAGGAAGCTGAGGCAGAGAGAAGTTAGAAAACTTGCCCACAGTCACACAGCTCATAGGTAATGAACTAGGGATGTGAAATCTTCGTCTCACTCTTAGTCATGAGGTTTCATTGCTTCCTATTAAATGTGAATGGGAGCTGGACCTGCAATTTAAAAAGTATCAGCTAGTGACAAGCTGGCCTATCAATCTATTTCAAATAGAAAAGGTGGAACACTAAGCAATTATGGGTATTTTAAATATCTTATATCCAATCAAATATACTTACACTTGTGAACTTCACAACCACACACACACACACACACACACACACACACACACACACACACACACCTCAAACATGAGCTAAACTACTCAAAAGATCTCTGCTATCCCCAGAGAGATTGAACAACCTGAAACCCATGATATGAGGGCAGATCCAATGACTACTCCCTCACCGACCCTCAGAGTGGCCATCTCCATTCTGTCTTGGTCAAAATGATGTTCATGTGTAGTAGTAGTAGTAGTAAAGGAGGAGGAGGGGGTGAAGTATGCCTAATTTCTCTTTGCCTCAGTATAAATCACCTTTTAGTTATGCTCTGCCATCAAAGGCTCAGCTGGAACTCTCATAGAACTGATGAACATGAAAATGGTGCAACCTCTTAAAAAACATTTGGCAAATTTTTAAAGAGTTATACATGCGCATAGGTCCCAGCAATTCCAATCTAAGTTATTAATTCAAGGAAAATGAATCTACTACCCATACAAAGTTTGGCCACAGATATTCACAGGAGATTTATTTAGATCCTCAAACTGGAACAACATAGATATTCATTAGCAGGTACATGGATAAAGATTGTGGTTTATCTATATAGTGGGGTACTCCTCATCAAAAGAAAGAAAGATAGACTTCTGATAAACACAATGGCATGGATGAATTTCAAAAGCATTATGGTGAACAAAGTAAGCCAGACATATATAAGCCTATACCCGAAGCCAGTCAGAAAAAGATAAATATCACGCCGAGACCGGTTTGGCCCAGTGGATAGAGCGTCGGACTGCGGACTGAAGGGTCCCGGGTTCGATTCCGGCAAGGGCATGTACCTTGGCTGCGGGCACAATCCCAGTAGGGGGCGTGCAAGAGGCAGCTGATCGATGTCTCTCTCATCGATGTTTCTGACTTTCTATCCCTCTCCCTTCTGCTCTGTAAAAAATCAATAAAATATATTTTAAAAAAAAAAAAGATAAATATCACATGATCTCACTTATATGTGGAATCTAATCAATGAAATAAACTGATAAACAAAATGGGTCTAGAAGCATGGATGCATGAAACAAACTGACACAGCTCCGAGGGGAGGTGGTTTAAATTAACCAAAGAACTTATATACATACTAGAGGTCTGGTGCACAGATTTGTGCACTGGTGGGTTCCCTCAGCCTGGCCTATGCCCTCTTGCAATCTGACATCTCCTGAAGGATGTAGCAGTGTGCAAAGCACAGGCAGCTGGGGAGGAGCCTGGCCACTCCTGCTCATCCTAGCCCTGCTCACTGTGAGCCTGGCTTCTGTTGAGTGATGCTCCTGCTGTGGGAGTGCACTGACGACGAGGGGCAGCTCCTGCATTGAGTGGCTGCCCCCTGGTGAACCTTCTGGTAACCTTTTGATCCTTGTTGGATCATTAGGTTATTTGGTCACTTAGGCTTTTATATATATTGATAGATGTGCATAGCCCATAGACACAGATAATAGTGTGGTGAAGGCCTGGGGTAGGGTAGGGGCTAGATGGAGGAGGGCCAAAGTGTAGAAAAATGGGGAACATCTGTAATTCTGTCAACAATAAAATGTATATACATATAAATACACCTGTATGATTCCATCTCTATGAAATTTGAGAATACGTAGGTAATGGTAATTATTAGTGATAGAAAGTAGAAAGTAAATTGGTGGTTACGTGAGAGTGGGAGTGAGAACTGACCACAAAGGACCCTGACATAGATGGAAATATTCTGTGTCTTGAATGGGTGATGATCACCATCCACATGTGGGTGTTTGTATTTGTCAAAACTCATCAAACCATACGTGTAAGATGGGTATGTAATTCATAGCTCAATAAAGTTGATATTAAATCTCTGCTTATCAATGTTGTAAATAAAATAAATATTTACAAGTTGTGGTCTATATTTTTATAAAACAACTAGAGGCCCAGTGCACAAAATTCATGCATGGGGGAGTGGTTGTGGGGGGGTGTCCCTCAGCCCAGCCTGCACCATCTCCAATCTGAGACACCTCCAAGGCAGTCAGACATCCTTCTCACAATCCGGGACTGCTAGCTCCAAACTGCTCACTTGCCTGCCTTCCTGATTGGCCCTAACCACTTCTGCCTGCCAACATGATTACCCCCTAACCACTACCCTGCTAGCCTAATTGATGTCTAACTACTCCCCTGCCAGCCTGCTTACCCCCAACTTTCCTTCTCTGCAGGCCTAGTCACCTCTAACTGCCATCCCCTGCAGGCTTGATCATTCCAAACTGCCCTCCCTTGCAGGTCTGGTCCCTCCCAACTGCCCTCTCCTGCTGGCCATCTTGTGATGACCATCTTGTGTCCACATGGGTGAAGGATCTTTGACCACATGGGGGAAGCCCTCTTATGGATTGGAGTGATGGTCAATATGCATATTACTCTTTTATTAGATAGGGCAGAGGCCTGGTGCATGGGTGGGGACTGCCCAGTTTGCCTGAAGGGTGTCCTGGGTCAGGGTGGAGGTTCCCTTGGGGCATAGGGAGGCCTGGGTTAGGGGCCTATGGTGGTTTTCAGGCTGGCCACATCCCCCAGTGATCCAAGTGGAGGCCCTGGGATCTGGGATTAATTTATATTTTACAATTGAAATTTTGTAGCCTAGAGTGCAGCCAAGCCTTCTGCTTGCTCCATGGGGACAGCCATTTCTGTTTGAAACTTTGTAGCCTAGAGTGGAGGCCTAGGCTTGCAACGGCAGGTAGAAAGCTTGGCTTCCTCCATTGCCAAGGAAACCCAAGCCTCCCTCCTCCTCTCAGTGGCGGCAGCTATCTTGGTTGGGGTTTATTTGTATAACTTTCTCCTGATTGGCTGGTGGGCGTGGTTGTGGGTGTGGCTTGATTGGAGGTATGGTCAATTTGCATATTACTCTTTTATTAGACAAGATAAGACATAATTGCTTTGGACTTCATTTGTTTTCAGAGGTAATAACAAATGAATGACTCTTGTGGGCTGGAGCTAGCTTTTTACTATCTGAATTTCCTCTGTTGCTGGATGTTTGTATAAATCCTCCGCTAAGCTTTAATGATTGGAAACATTGCTTTCCATGAACAATCTTGTCTCTACCTCCCTCCAAGCCAGTTCCAGAATCAATTCCCTTCATCTTCTGGCCTCCATCAAAACATTCACATACATCATGAAGAAGAGGCCTTCTGTCTGCTCCAAGCACATTTTCCTCCCACCCCTCCTCACCCCCCACACTGAGTATTAAGTTTTCAAGTTCACAGTGCTGGGTTTTTTCTTTTATACTTCCTTTTTCATATCATCTAACTATGTGAGAGTAGGAGTGAGAATTGACCACAAAGGACCATTCTTAGAGATGGCCACAGGCAAACCTCCGTCCTTTGGCTTTAGGCCCAGCACTTTCAAGAGCTCATCTTTTACTAAGGAAACAACCTTTCATGTTATTAAAATTTGTAAGCAAAAACAACCTTGGAAAAGCTCTTGGGCACTGTGGATGCCAAGTTTGAAGTAAAATCAGTGTCAACAATAAAGTCATGGCCTTTCATTAAAAGGGTTTTTCCATTGTACAGAGCAGACCAGATGCCTAGAACAGCTTCTTTGATGCTCAGAGATTGGGTTTGATGCTTAATGATTTGTGGGTGCAACTGAATGCTGCTTGTTAACTTTAGTTACATTTTGAATGGTCTTCAGCATGAGGCATTTATCTTTTCTTGAGTATAGGAAAATATGACTCATTTGGACCTTGTTATTTCAAAGTTTGGAGTCACATGGTCTGGTATGAAGCCATGCATTAGCTTGACAAATAAGAAAACAAACCAAAATTGAAATAAAACAAAATAAAGGTTTGTTGGGGGAAATAAGGTTCATTAGAGATTTTTAGTTAAACTGTTTAGCCTATTAAAATTCATCTTTGGGGGCACTTACATCACTGTTTACATCTATTTGTATAGAATAGATGTGAATTATAAATGTTCTTCCATAAATGCCAAGGAATCAATACTGTTCTAAGAATTTTATTCTGGTTCTACTTATTTGTTAAATAACCTTGTAATATTTGGCTGTGACTGTGCTTGAACATCATAAAGCCTGGTTAACAGAACTCTTATTTTTGCCATATGACAGAGTTCAGAGATGGGAGCCCATTGTTGCTGCAGCCAAGCCTTGCTGTCTTCCACTTTGGTGCTCCATCATCAGTGTGCCACTGACACCCTCACATGCTTACAACATGGCCTTGTGAGGCAGTTTTTTTATTTCATTATGTTTTAATTGAAGTAAGATTGATATGCAGAGAAAAGAACCAAATCTAACTATGCTACTTGATAAGTTTTGATAAATATATGCACCCCCAACTATTGTACATTCCTTTACTCAGCAAGCTTCCTGTGCTCTCTCCCCTGAGTCAATTCCCATCTCCATAGACAAATATTGTTCTGCTCTATCACTATGGCTTAGTTTTACCTGCTCTAGACATTCACACTGACGGCATTAGAGTTTATTGTGATTAAGCCTGCCCTTTTATTTACTAGATTTTGGCTTTTAGGACTTGCTTTTTTCCTGTTTATTTTTTTTTTGGGGGGGGGTTTGAAGTGGGGTATTGGTGGGAGTGCAAGTGGGGCTTTAATCATGTTTTCTTTTGAGAATTTTTAAATTTTACAGATGAATTGAGCTGAAAGTATAGACAAGGCCATATGCCTCCTTTCCTCCTTACTGCACAATTTCTCCCATTGTTAATATCTTGGGCCAATAGCTTATCTAATAAAAGAGTAATATGCAAATTGACCATACTGCTGGCACACCCAACAGCCATGCCTACCAGCCAATCAGGAGCGAATATGCAAATAAACCCAACCAAGATGGCTGCAGCCACAGAGAGCAGGAGGAAGGCTTGGGTTTCCCTGGCAATGGAGGAAGCCAAGCTTTCTGCCTGCCCTTGCTCAGGCCTCCACACCAAGCTAGAAAGTTTCAATTATAGAATCCCAATAGAAATAGCAGCAGCTATGGAGCTGGAGAGATGCAGGAGGCTAGGGCTGACCCTGGCAATAGAGGAGGCCAAGTTCTGCAGCCCTGGCCAGCCTATGCTTAAGGCTACAAAGTTTCTTTTTTTTAAAATATATTTTATTGATTTATTACAGAGAGGAAGGGAGAGGGATAGAAAGTCAGAAACATCTATGATAGAGAAACATCAACCAGCTGCCTCTTGCATACCCCCCTCTGGGGATGTGCCCACAGCCAAGGTACATGCCTTGACCGGAATCGAACCTGGGACCTTTCAGTCCGTAGGCTGATGCTCTATCCACTGAGCCAAACCAGTTTTGGCAAGGCTACAAAGTTTCAATGATAGAAGATACATAAATTGCAACAGAAATGGCTGCTGCCACAGAGGGAGCAGGAGACTTGGCTCTGCTCCAGGCTACAAAGTTTCAATTGTAGAAGATAAATAAATTCCAAATACCAGGGCCTCTGCTTGAGTCGCTGGGGGGTGTGGCTGGCCTGCACACCACTACAGGCCTCTTACCTAGGCCACCTCATTCCCCAAGGCAACCCCCACCCTGATCCAGGGTACCCTGCAGGGAAAACCAGCTGGCCCCCACCCATACACCAAGCCTCTAGCCTATCTAATAAAAGAGTAATGTGCAGATTGACCATCATTCCAACACACAAGATGGCTTCCCCCATGTGGTCAAAGATCCTGCTCTCATGTGGACACAAGATAGCTAGTTGGGGAGGGCTGTTGGTAGGCACCAGGCCTGCAAGGGAGGGCAGTTGGGGAGCAATCAAGCCTGTAGGGGAGGGAAGTTAGGGGTGACCAGGCTGGCAGAGGAGGGAAGTTGGAGGTGACCAGGATTTCAGGAAAAGACAGTTTGGGGGGACTCTGGCCTGCAGGGGAGAGCAGTTGGCAGGGACCAGGCCTGCAGGGGAAGGCAGTTAGGGGCAAACAGGCTGGCAGGGGAGCAGTTAGGCAACAATCAGCCTGGCAGGGGAGTGGTTGGGCAGTGATCAGGCTGGCAGAAAGAAGTGGTTAGGGGCAATCAGGAAGGCAGGCAGGTGAGCAGTTGGATTGTAAGAAGGCAGTTGGACATCCCTTGAGGGGTCCCAGATTGGAGAGGATGCAGACTGGGCTGAGGGACACCCTCCTCCCTGTGCACAAATTTTGTGCACCGAGCCTCTAGTTTATCCATAAGTCCATAGTTTACATTAGGGTTCCCTCTTTTTGTTGTATATACTAAGAGTTTTAACACATGTACAATGAAATATATCCACCTTTACGTCACCATACACTCTACTTTCTACTGTCCTGAAGATCTCCTGTGGTATACCTATTCACTCTCCTTCCTTCCCTCTCCCCTGAACCCTTGACAACCACTGATCTTGTTACTATTTCCATAGTTTTGGCTGTTCTAGAAAGTCATTTAGTTGAAATCATACAATGTGTTGCCTTTTCACATTGGCTTCTTTCACTTAACAACATAGCTTTACGGTTCCTCCAGGTATTTTCATGGCTAGATAGATCATTTCCTTTTAGTGTGGATGTACCACAGTTTGTTCATCCATGGTGAGGCACATCTTGGCTGCTTTTTGTAAGCATGAATAAAACTTATATAAACATCCATGTGCAGATGTTCATGTGGACACAGGTTTTTAACTAAATAGCAAGGAATAGATAGTATGGAAAAATCATGTTTAGTTTGTAAGAAACTTTCAAAGTGGCTCTACCATTTTGCATTCTCACCAACAATGACTGAGAGTTCCTGTTGCTCTAGCATTTGGTACTGTCAGTGTTTGGGATTTTACCCATTGCATGGGTAAAAAGTGGTATCTCGTTATTTTAATTTACATTTCCCTATTAACATATGATGTGGAGCTCTTTCATATGCTTACTTGTCATATTTTTCTATTCCTTTTCTGGTGAAGTGTATGTTCAGATTTTCCACAGATTTTTAATTGGGCTGTTTATTGTCTTATTGTTGAGTTTTATGAGTTCCTGTGTCTATTTTGGATACCAGTTCTTTGTTCAGATATTTGTTTAGCAAATATTTCCTCCCAGTCTATGGCTTATCTATTCATACTCTTAACAGAAGTTTTTAATTTTAACTATATTTTACTATTGCTTTTTAGTTCCTCTAGTGGGTGTCAGGAGCTCAGCTGAGCTGGAGAGAGAGAGAAAGCTTAGCTGTCAGATGTTGAAATCACCAAATAAAGAAACAATGAGCCAAAATGAAAGAAAGAGTGAAATCCTTAGTCAGTTATTGAGATGATATAAGCAAAAACTCCAAAGCAGAGAACTCCCATTTTCCTCTTGAAAGGTGCACTGGTAGAGGGTAAGCTGAATCTGCCCAGACATAGAGATGACCTCACTGTAGAAGAAGTCTGGAACAAAGGGTTCCAGTAGTTCTTTTGACCTGAGTGAGAGGAGAGGTAAAGGGGAGAGGGCTAGAGATGTACTAAGTGAGGTGGGGAAAAATTTCTTCAAGGTTTCTTCTTTGAGAAGAAGACCTCAACAGAGGTGCATAAGGAAGACTTCTGTCCATAACCTCATTAAAGAGACCTATACGTGAAAGTGTCCAGGGCTAGGAGTTCAAATATGCAAAGAGCATTCCCTGGTAGGCATGAGTCCTGGCACTCAACTTCACATCTCTTCAGAAACCATAGTTCACCAGCTGTGCTCCAAACATGGTGTGGGGAAGGCAGTTCCCTCATGACACTTGTTAGGTAAAGTTTCTGCAATTACCTGTGGTCAGGCCTGAAAAAACACACCAAGACCATGTCCAGGAGCTGGACTCCTCATTTGGTTTTCCTGATCTTCCTTTATATTATTACTAGAGGCCCAGTGCATGAATTTATGCAGCAATGGGGTCCCTTGGTGTGGCCTGCGGAATTGGGCTGAAACTGGCTCTTCAACATTCCTTAAGGGGTCCTAGATTGTGAGAGGGCACAGGCCAGGATGAGGAACACCACCGGGGCATGATCAGGGCTGGGCAGGGATGCTAGAGGTTGGCCAGCTGGGAAGGGACTGTGGGAGGGCTTCAGGGTGTGTCCAGCTGGTCTGGTTCAGTTCTGATCTGCTGGACCCCAGCAGCAAGCTAACCTGCTAGTCAGACTGTCTGCCCCGTGGTGGTCAGTGTACATCATAGCGAGTGGTTGAGCTGTCTTAACATATCATTAGCATATTATGCTTTGATTAGTTGAATGGCCAGCTGAATGACTGGACACTTAGCATATTAAGCTTTTATTATATAGAAAAATTAGAGGCCCGGTGCACAAATTTGAAGTGGGGTCCTGTTGGCCTGCCACAATTAGAGTTGTTTGAAGTCGATTGGGGCCAGCCAGGAGAAGGGGCTGTGGGAGGTGGGCCAGCCAGTCTTGCCCCCAATCAAAGTGGTGGTGGCGGGGGGGCGGGCAATCAGGCTGCAGTTCATGTCAAAGCAAGCAGTCCTTCTGGTGGTTCTGGCGTTCCAGTCACTTGGCTTTTAAATATATAGATTTACTAGTTGCTCTATAAATTATATTTTATCACACACAGTCTGCTTAGAATTAATATTGCACCACTTCATGTAACATTTAAGAAACTTGAAATAATATAATTGATTACCACTGTCTTTTGTACCATTTTTTGGTCATATGTTTTATAACTACAGATTTTATAGATCACACTATATAGTGTCAAATGTTTGCTTTAGAGAGTCAATTATTTTTCAGAAATTGAGTAAATATAACTTTTATACTTATTCATATATCCACCATTTCTGGTGATTTTTGTTTCTGTTTGGAGAACCAGGTTTCTATCTAGTGTTCTTTCCTGGCACCTAAAGAACTTTCTTTGGTATTATTGCTGTGTATGTCTGCTGGCACTGAATTATCTTGGCTTCTTTTATCTGAAAATGTATTTCTTTCTCCTTTATTTGTAAAGAATATTTTAGGTAGACATCATAGTCTTTGGTGTGTTTTTTTCTTGTTTGTTTCAAAACTTCAAAGAGATTTTCTCACTGTCTTCTGGTCTTCATTGTTTCTAATGAGATATTAGTTTATTTTTACTCTAGCTGTTTTCAAGATATCCTCCTTATTTATGCTTTTCATCAGTTTGACTATAAGAACCTAATTATGCTTTCCTTCTTTGAGTTTACTAAAAATTCTTGGGCTTATAAATTTATGTTTTCAGCAAAATTTAAATATATTTTATCAGCTACTTTATTGTTACATTATCTCCTCTCCATCGAAAACTATAATGGAAGCTTTGTTAAATCATTCTTTCTAAACCTATTTTTTAAAAATAATTTTAGACTGATTTTTATTGACATATATTTAAGTTCATCACTTCACTGATCTGTTTTTTCTACCATTTTCTGTATGCTTTTAAGTTTATAAACTTTTTAATAAAGATGGTATATTTTTCTGTTCTATATTTCAATTTGGAGATATATATGTGTGTATATATGTATCCTATTTAATAAAAGAGTAACATGCAAATGTGACTGTATCTTGGCTCCTGATTGGCTATGCTACCAACCAATCAGAGCAAGAGGCAGGGTCAAGAAGCATTAGCGCCAGGCCCCAGGAATGGAGACCAAGTAGTGGCAGTGCCAGTGAACCACAGCTACGTCTAACTGAGGCTCCCGGGTGCGGAGAACGAGGTGGCAGCGGCGGCGATGGCGGCGATGGCGGCAGCGGCAGTGGTGGTGAGTACTCACCACAGCTGCATCTAACTGAGGCCTCCAGGCATGGAGAATGAGGAGGCAGTGGTGGCGGCAGTGAGAACTCACCACATCTATGTCTAACTGACGCCCCTGGCATTGCTAATGTTTTACGTATAGCTTCAGCTGAATGCCAGCAAAAATGGAAGGCAACTGCAGAGGGAAGGCCCCCGAGTCCCAGCTTCAGCATCCCAGCTGTGGAAACTGACAGCAGGTTGGAGGAAGTCCTACCCCCACAGAATCTGTCCAAATCAGCCATTGGTCACACTGCTGAAAGGCCTGACTGTCAAGACTGTCATTCTCCTCTATCTCAGAACGTGGCAATAGAGAGGTGGGACTATGTCCAAAGAAAAACTGTTGATACAATGGAGCTGTATAGCAGAAAGGTGCAGATGTTATCGACAGAAAATATCTGAAGACCAACATGCGTCTGATCTTGAAAGAAGGCGGCGCCTGTGAGAGAATGTATCCGAAGAGCAACTATTGGGAAAACATCACTCTGAAGCTGAAAAACACTGGCATCTTCGACAGGAAATGTCTAAAGAACAACGTGCCTATGAAGTTGAAAGAAGGCGGTGGCGAAGACAGAATATGTCTAAAGAACAGTCATCAACAAGTACTAGCAATAGCGGTAAGAACTGCCTTCTCAGCAAAAATGGAGTATGTGAGGATGCAATTCTTGAACATAGTTGTGGTGAAATGACTGTTAGATGTGAATTTTGCCTATCACTGAATTTCTCTGATGAAAAACCATCTGATGGGAAATTTATTTGATGTTGTAGCAAAGGGAAAGTCTGTCCAAATGATATACATTTTCCAGATTACCCACCATATTTAAAAAGATTAATGACAAACGAAGATTCTGACAGTAAAAATTTCATGGAAAACATTCGATCTATAAATAGTTTTTTACTTTTGCTTCCATGGGTGCAAATGTTGCATCGCCATCAGGTTATGGGCCATACTGTTTTAGAATACATGGACAAGTTTATCATCATACTGGAACTTTACATTCTTCTGATGGTGTTTCTTGGAAGTTTGCTCAACTCTATATTTTGGATACAGCTGAAGCTACACGTAAAAGATTAGCAATCCCAGCAAACCAGGCCTGCTCAGAAAGACTCGTGATCAATATCAATAACCTCATGCATGAAATAAATGAATTAACAAAATCGTACAAGATGCTACATGAGGTAGAAAAGAAAGCCCAATCTGAAGCAGCAGCAAAAGGTATAGCTCCCATGGAAGTAACTATGGCAATTAAATATGATCTTAATAGTGACCCAGGTAGATATAATTCTCCCCGTGTAACTGAGGTTGCTGTCATATTCAGAAACGAAGATAGAAAACCTCCGTTTGAAAGGGACTTGCTCATTCATTGTAAACCAGATCCCAATAATCCAAATGCCACTAAAGTGAAATGAATCAGTATCCTGTTTCTTGCATTAGATGCAATGACATATCCTATTCTTTTTCCACATGGTGAAAAAGGTTGGGTAACAGATATTGCATTAAGACTCAGAGACAACAATGTACTCAACAGTAATACTAGACAAAATGTAAGAATATGAGTCACCCAAATGCAGTATTATGGATTTCATCTCTCTGTAAGGGACATGTTCAATCCTATTTTAAATACAGGAAAATTAAGTCAACAGTTTATTGTGGATTCATATTGTTGTTATATCATTTTGTTATTATTTATTTATTAATGAAATTATGTATTATTTTCATATACATTGTACTCATTACCTTTTATCTCTCATACTTTTATTGTAGAGAAAGGGCAAATAGCACTTTTAAAATATTTCCTCTAATTAATACCCTTTTAATGTGCACAAATTTCATGCACCAGGCCACTAGTGTATATATATATAATTCTATTTCTTTACAGAGATTCATTGAGTAAAATATGTATATATATGTATATATATTTAATTCTATTTCTTTACTGAGGTTGTAAACTCATTGTTTACTCATTATGACTATTTTTTTCTTTAACTCCTTGAATATGTTTATAATAGTTTATAAAAAGTACTTATCTATTAGTTACACCATTTGGATCATTTCAACATCTGTTTCTATTGATTTTTTTCCTTTAAATTGGGGTTAATTTTTTTTGTTTCTTTCTATGTCTAGTATTTTTAATATATTTTATTGATTTTTTACAGAGAGGAAGAGAGAGGGATAGAAAGTCAGAAACATCGATGAGAGAGAAACATCGATCAGCTGCCTCTTGCACACCCCCTACTGGAGATGTGCCTGCAGCCAAGGTACATGCCCTTGACTGGAATTGAACCCGGGATCTTTCAGTCCAAAGGCCAATGCTCTACCACTGAGCCAAACCGGTTTCGGCTATGTCTAGTATTTTTAATTGTATGATGGACTTTGATACTTGTGGAGGCTCTAGTTTATATTATCTTCCTCTCCCCTTCTGTGAATATTACTTTTGGTTAAATTATTGGTTGATTACATAGAACTTCTGAAGACTTAGTTTTATGCATTATTAGGGCATATATATTTTGTTTTTTTCCTTAATTTCAGAGTGAATTCTTTAATTCAGGGATAGATAACCTTTACTTCTAAAGTATGGTCATTTCGGGGAGAGGGGTTTCAATGAAAAGTTTAAGGTGTTTACCAAGCCTAACTTGGTCAGACTTAAACTCTAAAAGCCTGTGGTGGTCAGTGGCTAACATGTATGCTCAGCTCTTTCATTTCTATGTGTGATGGTTTCCACTGACCTTCTTAAAGTCTTCATCATATGTGTATGGCTCAGGGTTCAATTAAAGATTTTAGTTGAGTATATATGTAGATGATTTGGGGGATCCTCCCTGTGGCTTCCTGTTTTCCACAATTCTCACCTTAATTTCCAGCTGCACAAATCCTGAACTCCATCCTTTGACACCTCTAGCCTGTAATACTGGAATCATTTGCTAGTGTTTTAGTCACCCCACATTTTCTTGGGGGAAAATTTGAATACACATGGATCTCATCCAAAGTGGTTTCCTCCTTTGAAGGATTAAGTCCCTCCAATTTCTATCTGATTTTAGTCACTCCCTAGTGCCTTCAAATAGTTGTTTTTCCCATTTTACCCATAATAATTATTATTTTTAAAATCAGAACCAGATCTTAAGTTTGTCCTTTTGGGAGGACTTTTCATGTATCCCAGCAAGTAGTGTGTTTATATCCAATTGGCTAGAAACTGACAACATGACAATCTCTAGACAAAATACTGAAAGGATTGTAGAGGGGGATGAAGGTCAGCCAATCAAGAGTATCCCCATGTTACCATTTAAAACATTCTCTAATTCAGACTTTTCACATTTTCAGACCCACCCCCTTTCCTCTCCCAACAAGATAGACATATGCCATCTTAATGAATGAGGTTTCACACAGTAATTTTAAAGTTGAGTATTAGCCCATTAGTTTTTTATAACCTTGGTAGATAAATTCTTGAAGATGATAATATACCCTAAGAGCTTTGTTGTGAAGGTCATTGATCATCATAATAATTCTTTGGCCAAGAAGGCCTAGACATACGGGTAAATAGCAGTACAATTGCTGACAGCAGTATAACTAATACGGGTTTTTTTTTTCCCTGCAACTAATATTTGGCACTTGCTCCACACACCTGGCTAATTCTACTGACAATACTGGGTGTTTGTGAACCCAGAACCAGAGATTCAGAGTAACCCTGGGACCTAGACTTTGTCATCCAAACCTAGGATGTAGTCTTTCTCCTCATTTTGTAAGAGAAGCTGGGACTCAGGGATCTTAGCTATCACAGAAACACAGCTAAGATTAGAAATACTTGTTTGGATTCCTCTAATGTGCCTAGCATTGTGCTAAGTGCCCCTTCCTTCCTTCCTTCCTTCCTTCCTTCCTTCCTTCCTTCCTTCCTTCCTTCCTTCCTTCCTTCCCTTCTTTCTTTCTTTCTTTCTTTCTTTCTTTCTTTCTTTCTTTCTTTCTTTCTTTCTTTCTTTCTTTCTTTCTTTCACCTTTCTTTTTTAGCCCAAACCTCCTTCCTTCTGGCAGTTGTCAGTCTATACTCTATATGTATGAGTCTGTCTCCACCCTGTTTGTTAGTTTATTTTGTTTATTAGATTCCACATATAAGTGAAATAATATGGCATTTGTCTTTATCTGACTGGCTTATTTCATTCAGGTTACTGTTTTCCAGGTCAAAAAAGGTAATATTTCCTTCTCTTTTATAGACGAGTCTAATCCCATTGTGTAAATGTACCACAGCTTTTTACCCACTCATCTACTGATGGGCACTTGGTCTGCTTCCAAATCTTGGCTATTGTAAATAATGCTGCAATGAACATAGAGCTGAATATATTCTTTTGAATTAATGTTTCGGGTTTCTTCGGATATATTCCCAGAAGTTGAATTGCTGGGTCATAAGGCAGTTCTACTTTTAAATTTTTGAGGTAACTCACTGCTTTCCACAATGTCCACACCAGTCTGCATTCCCACCATCAGGGCACAAGAGTTTCCCTTTCTCAGCATTCTCATCAATACTTTTTGCTTATTGATTTATTGATAATAGCAATTCTGACAAGTGTGAGGTGATATCTCATGGTGATTTTAATTTGCATCTCTCTGATGACTAGTGATGTTGAGCATATTTTCATATGTCTCTTGGCCATCTGTATGTCCTCTTTGGAGAAGGGTCTTTTCAGGTCCTTTGCCCACTTTTTAAATTGGATTTGTGTATGTGCGTGTGTGTGTGTGTGCGTGCTGAGTTTTAAAACTTCCTTATACATTTTGGATATTAACCCTTTATCAGATGTATTATTGGCGAGTATGTTCTCCCATTCAGTAGCTTGTCCTTTTGTTTTGTTGATGGTTTCCTTTACTGTGCAAAACCTTTTTCATTTGATGTAGTCCCATTTGCTTATTTTTCTTTTGTTTCCCCTGCCCAAGACAGCATAGCAGAAAAAATATTGCTAGGAGGAATCTACTCCTCCTTGAATAGCCCGTTCCCCAGTTTTGGTGCTGCCAACAGTGTCTACCCACCGACTGGGACCCGTGAGATTCTCTCAGCGCTCATTGGTAGGTATCCAAGGCTTCACATGGGGGCATCCAAGGCTTCACACTTCTACTCATTATTGGGAGGGTCCTGGGGAAATCAGTTCTTGGGTACTAAAGGATGAAAGGGAAAGGATAAGCAGTTAATAGATAGTTTGGACAGCAGAGCTGATCAACCATTAAGAATATTCTCTTAGAAATTAATCACTTAATAGATGCTTAAGGTTTCCCACTGCTTAAGATTTCACACTGCATAGAAAATATTGTAACAGGGGTAGAAGACATAACTGTAGCTTTAATAAAGCTTACAAATCAGTTGAAAAGACAAGGCAGATGTGTCAATAATAAATAAAAGTAAAATAATAGAATTATTTTTTTTTTAATGCTTGAGCTTTAGCTAGGCTTTTAAGCTCAAATATTTGAATAAGGACCAAGACAAGCAGATATGAACAGATGCAAGTATTTATTAAGTTAAACAATGATATTTATTGTGAGTCCAATATGTGCTGGTCATTTTGCTGTAAGCCTAACCATAAGTGAATAAAATAGACATGTGCCTTCCCTCTGGGCCAGAAAGAGTGATGATACGTAAGCAAAGGAAATACATGTCTACTACATATAGGTTTGTGTCTGCCCACAATATGTGTACATGTGTCTATATACATATTTATATGATTTCAAATAATAAATAAACAATGAAATAAATTAATGGGATGTCTGTGATAACGAAAAGTAATAGGGTTGGTGGAAATGCAGAGGATGAAGGAGGTGGGTGGTTTGGGCATGGTGCTGAGAGTGGTGAGAAGGAGGCAGACATGCAAATTGTGAGTTGGAAAAGTGTTCCAAGGAGAAGGAACAGCCAGTGCAGCAGCCCAGGGTGGGGCAGAGTTTGAATGGGGAGTTAGAGGACATGGAACTGAGCAGAGGGGAGGGCTGGACTGCAGTGGTGAAAGGTGGGTAGGGAGGGCCTGAAGGCAGCACTCAGGAATGCTCAGGAAAGAGTGAGCATGAAGTTGGGCTGAGAGGAGAGCTCAAGAAAGGCAGAGCTAAACACTACATTGGGGCTGATTAAAAGGAACTTTAAAGCTGGCTTAACTCCCTAGATGGGCACACAGAAGGGTGACAGAACTGCGCTTTAAGCTGCTGGACAGATAGGTCATGGCCTCTCACATGACTGTTTCCATGTCTATCTTTTCATTATTCTCTGCCTTTTACAAGGATGAAATCACCGGTTGGTACAGAAACCTTCTTGTGTTTGCTATTGCAGATGTCAAATGAACATTCACAGAGTGCCTGCAAAAAATACCACTCAGACCCAGATCACCATTCATATTTTCTAAAATATATTTTCTGCCCATTTAAAAATATATTTCTTTATTGATTTCAGAGAAGAAGGAAGAGGCAAAGATAGAAATATCAGTGATAAGAGAGAATCATGAATCTACTGCTTCCTGCATACCGCTTGCTGGAGATTGAGCCAGCAACCTGGGCATGTGCCCTTGCCCAGAATTGGACATGGGACCCTTTAGTCTACAGGCTGTTGCTCTGTCCATTGAGCAAAACTGGTTAGGGCACCATTCATCTTTATTAGAGTAACAGGAGTCTCCCCAAATTAGGGGAAAATAGCCTATCTAATAAAAGAGTAATATGCAAATTGATGATACCTCCACTATACCCACAAGTCATGCCCACAAGCCAATCAGGAGAGATATGCAAATAAATTCCAACCAAGATGGCTGCAGCCACTGAGAGCAAGAGGGAAGCTTGGATTTCCCGGGCAATGGAGGAAGCCAAGCTTTCCACCTGCCCTTGCTGGCCTTGACCTCCACTCAATGCTACAAAGTTTCAATTATAGAAGATACATAAATCTCAACAGAAATGGGGGCAGCCATGGAGCAAGCAGAAAACTTGGCTCCGCTCCAGACTACAAAGTTTCAATTGTAGAAGATAAATAAATCCCAGATACCAGGGCCTCTGCTTGGGTTGCTGGGGTGTGTGGCTGGCCTGCAAACCACCATAGGCTCCTCTCCCAGGCCACCCCATGCCCCCAAGGAAACCCCCACCCTGATCCGGGACAACCTTCAGGGCAAACCAGCTGCCCCCCACCCATGCACCAGGCCTCGGTCCTATCTAATAAAAGAGTAATATACAGATTGAACATCATTCCAACACACAAGAGGGCTGCCCCCATGTGGTCAAAGATCCTGCGCCCATGTGGACACAAGTTGGCCACCACAAGATGTGCTGCAGGGCGGGGGGGGGGGAGCAGTTGGGAGGGACCAGGTCTGCAAGGGAGGGAAGTTTGTGATCAAGCCTGCAGGGGAGGGCAGTTAGGGGTGACCAGGCTGGCAGAGGAGGGAAGTTGGAGGTGACCACGCCTGCAGGGAAGGGCAGTTTTTTTGGGGGGGAAACCCAGGCCTGCAGGGAAGAGCAGTTGGCAAGGACCAGGCCTGCAGGGGAGGGCTGTTGCGGGAGTACCAGGCCTACAGGGGAAGGCAGTTGGGAGGGACAAGGCTTGTAAGGGAGGGCAGTTGGGGGCAATCAAGCCTGCAGGGGAGGGCAGTTATGGGTAACCAGGCCGGCAGAGGAGGGAAGTTGGGGGCAAACAGGCTGGTAGAAGAGCAGTTAGGCATTAATCAGGCTGGCACTGGAGTGGTTAGAGGGTGATCAGGCTGTCAGGCAGAAGCAGTTAGGGACAATCAGGAAGGCAGACAGGAGAGCAGTTGGGAGCCAGCAGTCCTGGATTGTGAGAGGGGTGCCAGATTAGAGAGGTTACAAACTGGGCTAAGGGACACCCCCCTCCCATGCACAAATTTCATGCATCGGGCCTCTAGTATAATAGAAATATATAAACTATTCTAGAAATGTCATTTTTCTCGTATTTTATATTGTCACCTGTGTAACTCAAACTCTGTCAAGATAAAGAAAATGACCATCATCCTAGAGAGTTCTTCATCTTCTGTCTCTATCAATTATGGCATTCCCTACTCCAGGCCCTCACTAGAGGTAATGGTTGTTCTGATGTTTTTCCCCTTTCATGGATTAGTTTAACTGGTTTTGAAACTGCATAATCTTGTGTTAAGCTGCTTTCACTTGGTGCCGTGTTTCTGAGATTCTCCTCTTTGGTGGTGAGTAGAATTTGATTGTGTGGCTACACTACAATTTAGGTATGAATTTAGCTGCTGGGGAGTATCTGTTTCTGGTTGGGAACTATTGTGAATAAACAGCTGTGTCTCCATGTCCACATGAAGATACATTTCAGAACTGTTTCAAGGGAGACTTAGTACATCTCATAAGACAATATGGCTGTAAATCACATTTCCTCAATTTCATTTTACTTATTTCAGGGATAGACACATGGTTATGTGTGGGATGTCAGAGTGACCTGGTGAAGCCATTAAATCCTGGCTTCGCTGCTCCAAGACATTGGTGAGTCTACTTTCCTAAAAGTTTGTTTCATCATCTGTAAAATGAAGATATACCTGGTAAAAGTAATTTCAATACCTGTTTGTCATGAGGGTTCATGTAGATGGTCTATGTAATGTACTTAATATGGCACCTGGCATAGGATAAGTGGTCATAAAATGGAAGGAATGAATAAAAAGGGCTATACATCAAAGGTCCAGTATATATTAGTAAAAAAATATTTAAGAGCTGGAAACATAAAGAGATTCTAGGACATTCCATCAAAGGATCTACAAGACAAGCTTTGTAATTCATTCAAGCAAAAAACCCCAACAACATGTTCCCATACCTTGCTGAAAATAAAGAGAGCTTTCCAGAACACATCCAGTCATCCAGCACATGGACTGGTTTTAGTCTTCAAAAAGAACTTTTCTTTTTGCCTTGGGTGAAATGGCCTACCAGGGGATTCTAGCTAGCCGGAATATCAGCATTTCTAGAGAAAGAAATGCCACTGAAGACCTTGCCAAATGGGAGAAATCTGAAAAAAAAAAAGAGTCAAAAGGCCACTGACGATAAGATCTCTGTATACATACTATTTTATCAGGAGATTCTGCCCTGGATGGGTAGCTCAGTTGATTAGAGTATTATCCAATAGGCCACGGATGAGTTCAATCCCAAGTCAGGGAACATAGAAGATTCAACCAATGAAATGAATGCAAAAATAATAAATAAGTGGATGCCCTCTCTCTCTCTCTCTCTCTCTCTCTCTCTCTCTCTCTCTCTCTCTCTCTCTCATCAATAAATAAAAATTTAAAAAATTCAGACTTTAGGTACCCATAAAATTGATAGGAGAGACTGAAGCAAACTGAAACCCCACACTCACAGACAGTGTATCCTACACTGCACTTTCTTTTAAAATGTGGGTATAAAAATCTAGAAAACACGTTTTCTTTTGATAACTTTGTTGATGCTGACACTTTTTATTACCAGGAACCCTGTTGGATGATGTTTCTGATAATAGAAAAATTTTCCCTTTCATCAGATTACTAAAGTAAAAACTCAAACTGCCTATAAATAAAATATTCTTTTTCTTCACGGTGCTTTCCTGCTTTTGATCATTTCTTTCACCTTAAAAAATTGTTTGAATTGACAGTACTGCTCTGCACCCACTCTGAAGGGGACACTTTTACATTTTTTGTTTCAGGTTGTCATAGGCTCTAATATGTGTGCTTTTGTGAATGATGATGTTTCCATCTTTTCAAGGCTTTTTTAGATAGAAAAGCCGGGTCTCTTACAACTCAAATTAATTGTTGGAGCGTGAATTAAAAGTGGCCAATGAAGTATGCCCTGGTCACTGTGGGAACAACAATGTGTTTGCAAAGTTAGGCATCCAAGCTTTAGATCTCAAATCCCTTCTGGTTTCTGGAAAAGGCACTGGACAAATCAAGTCTATTAAGGGAACAGTGTATACAAGCTTTTTCTTTCCATTTTCCAATTCTCTTACCTCAAATTCCACTGCTCATCATAAAAAAAGAGTATGAGATATTATACATAAACTGTTCCTTTCAAACTCAAATTTGGCAGCCCCACCTAAATTCAAGGAACCCAAATCTTCCAATTATTCCTGCCAATTCCAAATAAGTTCTGTTCAGAAGTCAGAGAATAGGTGGGTGGATGTGGATTTTACTAGAAGCTGTGGTGAGTGAGGTACTAAAATTACAACTGGCCAAGAAATCCTCTTTGAGAGGAAAAGTGTTATTGCATCGTGCATTTTATCTGCCCCAGAAATCAGTAGACAGTCCTGTAGTTTTAAATGTGATATTTAAGAACTTAATGAAATTTCAGAAGTGAATAAAAAATGGAACTTTTAAGTGAAAATGCTATGCTCAATTCAGAAAGAGATAGATGTTTTTGACTTATGTCATTTACAGGTCATTTAAGGTTTCATAAAATGCAACCTAAACATTATATTTGCCCATGGGCTACACCTCAAATATTAGTGCAATTACATTATTTGGGTAAAAGGATTATTTACCTTGGTGCTATTATTATTATTATTATTATTATTATTATTATTATTTTAATCCTCACTTAAGAATACGTGTTTTTTTTTAAGACATTTTTATTGATTGCAGAGCTGAAGGGAAAAAGAGAGAGAGAGAAAAATCAATGCTGAGAGAGAATCATTAATCAGCTGCTTCCTGCATGCTCCCTACTGAGGAACTGAGCCTGCAATCCGGGCATATGCCCTGACTGGGAATCATAGTGACCTCCTGGTTCATAGGTCAACTCTCAACCACTGAGCCATGTTATCTGGGTACAAGGATATATTTTTTATTGATTTTTAGAGAGAGAGAAAATGTGTGTGGGAAGAGAAACATTGATGGGAGAGAGAAATGTTGATCACTTCACTTCCATACAATCCTGACTGGGGATTGAACCTGAAAATTAGGTATGTACCTTGACTAGGATTCAAACATGCAACCTTTTGGTGTACAAGAAATGGTCCAACCCATTAAGCCACCTCGTCAGGGCTGCCTTGGTTTTATTATTAATCTTTTACTATTTTTGGTTCTAGGGCCTTAGTCTTATGGGCCCAATGTAATCTCAGGCCCTTAAAGGATGGAAGAAGGAAGGAGAAGAGTCAGAGAAAGAGATGTGTGCCGGGGCCAGCCAGCATCAGTGGAGCAGTCCCTGAAAGGGGGGTGAGGTTTACGGAAAGATAGAGACAGAAAGATGGATAGAAACAAAGAAGAAACAAAAGATATGGGATCAGGAGGTCTGCAAAGCCCTCTTTAGGACTTCGGCCCAGAGTTTATTTCACTCCACTCTTAAACAGTTCTGGTTTACATATTACACAATTCCTTGTTCCCCAAACAACAAAGCTACATTCTATTGTAAACATGTTTTCCCACTAAACCCATTATCTTAACTAACTTCCTTAGGCTATATGTCCATCCAAGATGCCACCTAAATCTTTTCCCATTATCCCATAGACCGTTTGGCTATTTACAATGTTATGTGCTGGAAGGCAGTATTGTTTGCTAAACTACAATTGAAGGTAACCATTCTCCTGGGGGGAAGAGAGCAGCCCTGCCAAGGCTCGACCTCTCAGGGAACTTTGTTCCCCGAGGGCGCTCTCCACAGATGTGACAACCAAAGCAGAGATCAGAAAGTGAGACTGATTAGCAGATTCTGTGCTATTGGCTTTAATGATGGAAGAGCCACTCCCAAGAAATTCAGGAGTCCCCTAGAAGCTGGAAAATGTCAGAAAAAGGATTCTCCCCTCAATTGCCCAGAAAGAGCTCAGCCCTGCTGACCCCTCAACTTTGGACTTCTCACCTCCAGAACTGTAAGACATTGATGTGTGCTGTTTTAAATCACTGGTTTGGTAATTGGCTATGGACAGCAGCCATAGGAACTAATATGCTTTAGCACAAATAATACTAAGCTACTCATTACCAACAACAGATATAATCAACTAAATATATATAAACTTTGTTTTTTAACATGGAAATAATGACATCGCTCTGAAGATCAATTAGAGAAAATATGAAAAATTATGTATGAACTAGTACAATGTCAGTAGGACTGTGACCTTGCTCCCATTTGTGTAAACTGATTCATGGAATGGATATGCAGTAGAAAAGACTTATCTGGTTAAGTAAGCAAAGATGAAATAGGGTTGTCCCTACTTCGGGAGTGTTGAGTTCGGGGCACCAGGGAATGTCAGTCACAGGCTTACAATTTACTGGAAACCACATGATGGAGAATTCCAAGTATCCAATGGGGATACTTTAACTGAAAGAACAGAAGAATATTTCTCTCCTCTGCAATTCAAGACCTGTTGTCATTTATTTATTTATTTATTTATTTATTTTTAATCAGAACAATAAAGATTTATTAAATTAAAAAAATTAAATAAGACTATTTAAAAGTGTAAGAAAAAAAGAAACATCAATGATGAGCGAGAATCATTGATTGGCTACGTCCTGGACGCCCCCTAATGGGAATCGAGCCTGCAACTAGGGCTAGACCTGTTGTCATTTAAATTTCTCCTTTTACTCTACAACTTTCTAAAAACTCAGTGTGTTTTGCTTTTGCTTTCTCCCTTCTTTCTTCTGATTCTACCTTTCCTTCACCCACCAGAATTGCACAACAGTAATAAGTAAATCCATAATGGGGCCAAAATTGTCCTTTACACTTGAATAAAATCTTATTATTTGTTGAATTTTTATCCTCCTGTCCCATATGTTCTTTGAACTGGAGGAAGCTTTTAAAGGCAAGGTCTGAATCTTCAGGATTTCTTCTTTTTTAACGTACATATGACAGAGGTAGGTCCAATCTGGCCTACTGTTTTTGTATAGTTCATGAGGTAAAGATGACTTTCACACTTTTTAATAATCAGAAAAAAATATTTCATGACATATGAACATTACAAAGAATTAACAATCCAAAAATAAAGTTTTATTGGTATACAGCACTTTCATTCATTTAATATTTTTAATTGATTTTTTACAGAGTGGAAGGGAGGGGGATAGAAAGTCAGAAACATGGATGAGAGAGAAACAATCGATCAGCTGCCTCTTGCACCCTCCTACTGGGGATGTGCCCGCAGCCAAGGTACATGCCCTTGACCGGAATCAAACCTGGGACCTTTCAGTCCACAGTCTGATGCTATATCCACTGAGCCAAACCGGTTTCGGCTACAGCACTTTCATTCATTTACAGTGGTCTATGCCTGTTTTTATCTACAGTTAGAGATAAAATGGACTACAAGGTATAAAATATTGACTTATATTTCTCTTCTGTTGACCTTTAGATTAAGGAATATAACCTAATGGATGTATAGACGATACTTTTTAATGATGATATTTGACTGAAAATAGGGGCCAGCCTTTGAAATGTAAATAAATTAGAGCAGACAAATGGCAATTTAGGAAGCCATACTTAAACTTATTGAAGTTTGTACCAACTGGGTAGGCTGCATGTAACAGAAATCTGACTATAGTGGCAGAACCAAAGGGGGATTTGTTTATATCCCCTAAGTAGAAGTTCGGAGAATGATATGAATTCTTAATGCTTTGATACCGTTGTAATTTAATGTACTTATGAATAACTGGAAAGGAGCAAAGGGAAGGCTAAATAGTACAGACATGCCATTTGTGCAGCTTTGCCAGCAAGCTGCAGTTTAAACACATGAGCAGCAAAAATGGGTGAAATAAGAAAGATATTTGACTGTCAGTTACACCTGGGAACAGGTCATTGGCCAGAGTAGGTGTGACCACTGCAAACTGGGAAAGATTCAAGATACTTAATCTCCTAAACCAGTGGTTGGCAAGCTCATTAGTCAACAGAGCCAAGTATCAACAGTACAACAATTGAAATTTTTTTTGAGAGCCAAATTTTTTAAACTTAAACTTCTTCTAACACCACTTCTTCAAAATAGCTTTGCCCAGGTTGTGGTAGAGCCGCAAGTGGCTTGTGAGCCACAGTTTGCCGACCACTGTCCTAAACAAAGGAGTTTGCTCTCTTGCCTCTTGTGCTCCTGGCTACAGGATCCTCACACTCCTGCATTCGCCCACATGGCCCACAGTCATGTGGGCCCCCCACATATGGACTAATGGACAGCAACTAGCCTAATACTGACTGGACCCGACTCCACCATGGAATGAAAGCTTTGGATGCTGGCTTTGCTTCTAGCTCTGCTGGGTCCCCAGCTGAACATCTTCCAGAACTAGAAGAAAGGAAATGGCACTTCAGAAACTGAGGGACATAATCCCACCAAAATAAAGCTTTCTACCACTTCTCATCCTCCCATGTGGGTCTCTGGAAATGTGTATTCCTGCAGGACTCTAAGAACCACCCCCCCCCCCACTAGCAACAGAGAAAGACCATCCACACATGTCTCTGGTAACACTTTTAGCATCTTGAATTCTTTCAATCTCAAGCATGATTTCAGCTTCACGATCATGATCATGCTGCATTTCCTGTCCTTGCAGATGTCCACAAATTCCACTTAGCCAGGCTTAAAAGTCTAATTCCACTACCTCATCAGAATATCAGGTTAGGAAGAGCTGTGTCCGGTGGGTTCGGGGGTCCATGGAAGCGTCGGAAGAGCCAGGACCTAAAGTGGAAGGCCAAGAGGAAAAAGAGATGGGGGTGGTTGGGATGTGATCAGAGCCATGGAAGCCACTCCATTTATGTCTCACATCCCACGAGCCAGTGGTTCTCATGCTTGTGCATCAGAATCCCCAGAGTTCTCACTCAAATCAGAAGGCTGAGCCCAATTCATAGAGTTTCCAATTCATGTCTGGGCTTCATCCAGAAATATACTTTTCTGACACTTCCCAAGTTGATGAATAGTGTTGATAGAGAGAAGACATGCTGATGCTGATGGTCTAGGGAACTCCTTCCCACACAACTAGAGAGGACCACTGAGTCTCTAGAAGAGGACAAGGGAAGAGGCCAGCTCCTCTGTGGAATGCTGTCAGTGAGTCTATTCAGTTGGCTCCTTCTCAAGCACAGTCCCATTAGCTCATCTAACTGCTCAGGTCTTGTCAAAGGCAGAGTATGATTCTGAAGGTGTGGTGTGAGGTTAGAGATGTTGCATTCTAATAAGCTTCTAGGTGACCATGCTGATCTGGGGACCACATGCAGAGGGAAAAAGCTGCAGGGGTTGTCTTGGTTGGCAGATTACCTTCTCTTCCTCAGCTTATCACAACAGTGATAACAGCGCCACCCTGTTTCCAGCCCAGCTGTCTCCTACTCCACCAGAGGCAGCGAATCTTGAACCTTCTGAGGCAGGGTGTCCTCATCTTTGTCACTTCTGAGCCTGGAAGAATGATTCACTTGAATTACATTCTCAGCTTTGGGAGGATGCTGGGTCAGAAATGGAAACAGCAACAAACAGTATCGGGAAAACAGAAAGCCAAAAACATTTTTTCAATCATTATTTTCCCCAGATTCAAAGACTGCTTAATTCCCAATGAAATACAATCTTTGGATTGCAAGATAAAATAGAAAAAGCTCAAAACCACAGTAAAACAGCAGGAAGAGCATACTCTGAGAAAATAGAGTTGAAAAGTATCTCTGTGACAAGTTCTGAATTAATTTACCATCAGCTGTGTGCATTTATCCTTCTTGCAGTAGAACCAGCTAGAGTTTTAAATGTGGACTATGGATAATGATGCTAGAATGCTCCCTTGTATCTGTTGGCCCCAAGGTTCTTCAGTGGCCATCTGGCCATCAGAAAATAAAAGTGATGACCATTATCCCTTTGCCTGTGGCATAACGGATAAGTGGTGTCCTATGGACCCTCTTTTCAGGAGTGCTCTTTAAGGGACTCTGGAAGCAAGGGTCTCGTTAAATATCCCAAAAGTCCCTTCAAAAGGTGAATAAACTCTAAAGAAGAGCCTTTACTAGCACTGCTCAGGGATCCAGCTTCTGAGTTTTTCCCAGTATGAAAAATATTCTCAAAGATTTGGGTGTGAACTGAATGCTTCTCCATCCCTCAGTGGGTGGGCTGGCTCTGGATGCAGGTGAGTGGGGCCTGAAGCTCCCCAAGTGAGTAGCCACCCTCTTCCCACTGAGCTTGTTGAAGCCTCTGGCACTCACAAGCCTGTGGGTGGAAGTGGGATTTCTGAGTGATGGACTCAAATATTGGCATTCCTTCATGCCAGAGTCAGGCCCCCTCCCTATAGTTGCTCTCTGTAACCTTCACTTCCCAGAAAGCCAGTCTGCCCAAGTTCAAGATGTTCTCAGTCAGTTCACCCCTAGTTGTCAAACCACCCTGAAGGTGGGTTCCCAGCCAACAAAGGTCTGCAGTGCTTAGTCTGCAACCTTTCCTCATGGAGCCAGATATTGATGAAAAGAATCCGTCTACCTGGCCTGGCACCTGAGAATTGCAGAAAGAACTCAGGTCATTATTGTTCAGTAATGACCTGTCCAGATAATAGTGGTTTGTAATTATTGTTTCCGTCACTAAATTTGGGGGATATTTAGTAGTAGGTAACCAATTGTGCTGAACACTAACACACTCACAGTATAGTAGAGGCCAAAGGGCCTGCATAGCCCAAGACATCTACTCTCTGGCCCTTACCGAAGAAAATTTGCCAACCTCTTGCATCCATAAAATTCCTCTAATATCTGGGTCTTAAGTGGTGCTCTTATCGTCTTGCCTTCTGCAACTCAAATCAAGAAGCCACAGATGTAGCAACTAAATAATAAATTGGCAATTATTTGGGGGTTGAGTTGGATTCATGTGATAAAACATCTGTTCACTTCCTAAGTTCATAAGGGCTGCTCTTCCATGAAGCCGATCAAAATACATTTATTAAAAACTTTAAAAGCAGTGAGCTAAGAGTGACTTAAAACAGATTCTATTTTGCATAAATGCCCATACACCATCTGTTGCCTAAGCCAGAAAGGGATACTGTCCACCTTCTGGAGTTGCATTGCTTCTTTCCTCTGTGCTTCTCTTTTCTCAGAAAATACATCTTGATAGAAGAGCCACAACAGGATACAGTGAGAGGACCAAGGTGATAGCCCATGGGTCTACAAGGCACAATTTCTCTCTAGTTTCAAAGCGGCACACACTGGTCAGCCGTGAGTCACCTCTGGGCTTATGGAAGATCCACTGAGATGATAGATACAAAACTGTTTACAGGGGGGCAGCTATTAATATCATTTGCTGCCTCATATAAAACCTCCAGTAGCGGAGAAAGGAAGGCTCAGAGATGCATTTGGTGACCTCCACAGTTGATTATTAAATGGGGGAATATAATTTCTTTTTTTCTTAATTGCTTGACTGAGATATAATCTACATAACAGTTCCCTCATTTAAAGTGTACAATTTAAATGTTTTCAGCATATTTGTGCAACCATCACTGCAAAAATTTTAGAACATTTTTATTATCTCCAAAGAAACCCATACCCATTAGCAGTCATCCTCCCCATACCCCTACTCCCAATCTCCAGGCAATCAGTAATGGACATTCTATCTCTTAGATTAGTCTATTTTGGAAATGGGATTATATAATATGTGGTCTTTTGTTACTGGTTTATTTCATTTTGCAGAATGTCTTCAAAGTTTATCCAGATTGTGGTATAAATCAAAACATCGTGTCCTTCCATTGCCAATAACAATTCATTTAATAGGTATATATCATATTTTACTTATATATTCATCAGGAGATGGGCATCTGGGTTCTTTCCTCTGCTTGGCTATTAAGAATAATGCCATTATGAACATTTGTGTAGAGGTTTTTGTGTAACAGATGCCTTAATTTATTTTGGGTATGTGCCTAGAGGAATTACTGAATTCTATGGTAACTGTAAGTTTAAAATTCTGAGGAATTGCCAAACTGATTTCCAAAGCAGCTGTACCATTATATATCTTCACCAACAGTACATGAGAGAGCTCCAATTTCTCCACATCCTTGCCAACACTTGTTATTATCTGTCTTTTTTATTCTAGCTATCTGATGTGATTGAAATGATATTTCATCATGGTTTTGATTTGATTAGTCATTATGATGACTAATATATGATGTTGAACATTTTTACTAGTATATTAGTATATTTTGATTTGCATTTCTCTGATGACTAATATTTCCCTGATGTTGAACATTTTTTCTTGTGCCTATTGGCCATTTGTATATCTTCTTTAGAGAAATGTCTATTCAGATCCTTTACCTGTGTTTTGATGAAGTTAGTTGTCTTTTTATTATTGAGTTGTAATATTTCTTTGTATGTTCTGGAGACTTTTCATATACATGATTTACAAATATTTCTTTCTATGCTCCCATTCTGTGGGTTGTCTTTTCAATTTAAAATACATATATTTTTTATTGATTTCAGAGAGGAAGGGAAAGGGAGGTAAAAACATCAGTGATGAGAGAGAATCATAGATCGGCTGCCTGATGCACAACCTACACTGGAGATTGAGCCCTCAACCTGGGCATGTGACCTAACCAGGAATTGAACCATGACCTTCTGGTTCATAGGTCAATACTCAGCCACTGAGTCACATCAGCCAGGCTGTCTTTCATTTTTCAAAACAACTTTTTTTAACTTTGATAATCTATTTGTTTTCTTTTGCTGCTTGTGGTTTTGTGCCATCGCTAAGAAATAATTGAGTATCCAGGGCCATGAATAATTATCCTTGTTTGCTTTTAACTATCTGTGGCCTAAGCTGAGACTACTATATGCAGACCTTTTACCCATTTTGAGTTAGTTTTCATATGTGAGACAGAGTAGGAGTCCAACCCTATCTCATGTGGAGATCCAGTTATCCTATCACAGTTCCCTTAAGAGAATATTCTTTCCCTCCATTTAATTGTTTTCACTCCTTTGTGGAAATTAATTGCCCATAAATGTGAGGTTTTTTTTTTTTTGAAATCTCAATTCTTTGCCATTGATTTATGCCCACCCTAATTGCAGTACCACACTGTTTTGACTTCTGTAACTTTGTAGTAAATTGTAAAATCAGCAAGTATGAGCCTTATGATTTTGCTGATCTTTTCCAAAATTGTCTTGGTTATTTGAAGTCTCTTCAATTTCTATGTAAATCTTAGGATCAGCATGGAAATTTCTACCAACATATCAGTGGAGATTTCTATAGGAATTGCAATGAAGGTGTAGATCGAATCTGGGACTTAAACATATTAAGTCTTCCAACCATAAAGATAGGATGTCTTTGCATTTATTTAAGTCTTATAAAATTTCTTTCAACATTGCTTTTAGAGTTTTGTAAGTATACCTTTTGTATTTCTTTTGCTAAATGTATTTGTTAGCATTTTATTTTTTGATGCTATTATAAGTATAAAAATATAATTGATTTTTGTATGCTAATTTTGTATCATATAACTGCTAAACTTGCTTATTAGTTTTTACAGTTTTTAATAATTTCCTTAAGATTTTCTATATACAAATCATATAATGCCATCAATGAACAGAAGTTATTTTATTCTTTCCTTTTCAATCTGGAAGCCTTCGATTTGATTTCTATGCTTACTTAACTGCCCTGGCTAAAATTTCAGTACACTATTTTTAAAAAAGTGGTGAGAATGGACATTTGTGTCTTGTTTCTCATCTCAGGAGAAAAGCTGTCAGTCTTTTACCATAAAATATGATGACAATTATGAATTTTTAGAAAATGCAACATATTTTCTTTTACAAAGAGTAGGTCAATAAAGCATTGTCAAGTTTTTACCTTTCTTCTTGAAAAAAGCCTGCATAAGATCCAAAATTTAGTAAAATATTAGCTGTGCTATACTGACATGCTGTCATATAATGAATAACATTTGTTCACTAGGCATTTTATTTTTCATCCTTAGACTCATATATTGCTGCATAGCTGCAGGTATTAAATCTTTATGTTTGATTTTAGTATAGTTGTAGTTTATAAATATAATATTTTTAATTTCCTTTTTTCTAATATCTAAATTATTATACTTAACATCAAGGTTAAAATAATATTGATGTGTTTATTAGTCGAGTACTAATAATGGTAACAATATATAATTTTGACACTCCTTTTAATGTTTTCTTTATAGATTCTGATTGCAGTTTTGACAACCATTATCTTGAAAACAATAATTATTGTAGAACAGTGTTCTTTGAATATAAGAAGGGGACATTCACATGACCCCACCACTATGTATATAGCAGCACCATCCAATAGAAATTTCTGTGATGATCTCTCTGTATTGTCCAGTTTAGTAGCTGCTAGTCATTGGGCACTTGATGTGTGGCTCTGATTTTTGTTGTTGTTGACAGTATTACAGATGTCCCCCATTTCCCCCTCTTTGTCCCTCTCTGCCCAGCCCCTGCCCCACCCCAAGCCTTCCCTACACTATTGTCTGTATCCATGGGCATGCATATATGCATATATACTCTTTGGTTAATCTCTTCTCATCCCCTCCACCCTCATCTCCACTGAGTTCTGTCAGTCTGTTCCACATGTCCATGCCTCTGGACCTATTTTGTTCCATAGTCAGTATATTTTGTTCATTAGATAATACAGATATGTGACATCAGGTAATAGTCATCTTTCTTTAACTGCCTATTTCACTTGGCATAATACACTCCAGGTCCCTCCATGTTGTCTCAAAGGGTAAAAGATCCTTCTTTTTTTACTGCTGCATAGTATTCCATTATGTAAATGTAGCCCAGCTTTTTATCCACTTATCTACTGTTTCCAGATCTTAGCTATTATAAACAACACTGCTATGAACATAGGGATGCATATATTCTTTCTGATTAGTGTTTTGGGATTCTTAGGATATATTTCCAGAAGTAGATCACTAAGTCAAATGGCAGCTCGATTTTTAATTTTTTTGAGGAAACTCAATACTATTTTCCACAGTGGCTGTACCAATCTGCATTCACACCAGCAGTGCACTAGGGCTCCCTTTTCTCATCTTCACCAGCACTTGTTGATTTATTGATGTTAGCCATTCTAGCAGGTGTGAGGTGATAGCTCACTGTAGATTTAATTTGCATCCCTCTGATTAGAAACATTGAACATCTTTTCATATGTCTATTGACCATCTATGTGTCCTATTTGGAGAAGTGTCTATTGAGGCCCATTGCTCACTTTTAAATTGGATTGTTTGTCTTCCTTTTGTTGAATTGTATGAGTTCTTTGCATATGTTGGAAGTTACAGATGTAACCACTTATCAGATGTATCATTGGCAATTATGTTCTCCCATAAAGTGGGTGTTCTCCCATAAAGTGGGTTCCCTTTTAATTTTGAAGATGGTTTATTTTGCTGTGCAGAGAATTTCAGTTTGATATAGTTCCATTTGTTTATTTTTTTTCTTTTGTTTATCTTGCCCTAGGAGTTGTAGCAGTGAAAATTCTACTACATGAAATGTCTGAGATTTTATTGCTTATGTTTTCTTCAGGGATTTTTATGGTTTTGCAACTTATATGTAAGTCTTTTACCCATTTTGAGTTTATTCTTGTGTATGGTATAAGTGGGTGAACTAGTTTCATATGTTGCTGTCCAACAGAGGAACTGATTTTTTTTTTTTGCTTTTAATTTTTTATTTTTTTAAAGTTTTATTTACAATATAACTTATATTTAATAGTAGTACATATGTTTTCCTCCTCCCCCCAATATCGTCCCCCCAGCCTCCCTTACCCCCCAGCACATGTCCCCACCTACCCCCCTCCCCACCCCAGAGTCTTTCATTCATTGGTTATGCTCATATGTATGCATACAAGTCCTTTGGTTGATCTCCCCCAGCATCTGCCTCCCCTCCACTCCAGCCTTCCCCCTGTAGCTTGACAGCCCGTTCGAGGCCACCCTGCCTCTATATCAATCACTTCCCCCTGTTTCTTTCCTTCAAAAATATCTTGCCTCTGCATACTGAAAACAAACGCACAAGAGCAAAAGAAAGTTTGAGTGTTACTTTCAATGTCCAACTGTTCTGAGTCCCAGTTTCAATGTCAAATAGTTCCTCATGTGTATATGTCAGCAATGGTATCCAGGTGGTAGATACATCGTGGCAATGCAAGATCCCTCCTCTCTGGTATGGTCCTGGGCCGCCTGCAGCCACGCATAGCTGCCGACTGCTAGCATGGTAAGGTGTCATCAGCGTCCACCATCTCTGGACCATCCTCGTGGCTGGAACAGACCCGTCAGTTCCTCACTGTCGCAGGAACCCACATGGTCTTGGAGTTGTTCTCTGCAAACACACAAACACATTCTCGACCAAAGGTTAACAAAGGGATCCTCTCTGCAAAATAGACTTGGGATTCTTTTTATTTTTGCCTAAATGATTTTCCTTTGGCTTATTTTGACACCACGTGTGTGTTTTCATGGGTGTCCTGCAGTTGGTTTTACAAATGGAATTTTCTTTTCTGGAGTAAGAATTTTCTACATGTATTTTACTTATAGGATATTTTTCCTTACATGATATTACCCCACTGTCACCCCCCCCCCGCTATTTTTTTTTTTTTTTTTTTTTTTTTGGTTAATAGGGGCTTTTGGAAATTTTATCTTGCAGTCTTGGTAATTTTAAATTTCAATCTTTGCACACAAACATTACTGCTTTAGGTTCTCTGGATGTTAGGCAATTTTGCAGTGAGATGAACTACTAATAGATATTTTAGTTAATGTTTTAGGAAAAGCTTTTTGTCCAGTACACTTAGATTTTCTTGAGTATTCACTTATTTCACTTGTCCAATTTAAGTTAATCTGAAAACTTGATTACCATTCTACTGTCAATTTTAATACTCAAGCAGAAATCTTAGTTTACTCAGTAAATACTTGTGGAAAGGAATATTTGCATTTTTTGAGTAGGTCCTCAGCATTCCTGGTAATAAACTAAATTTAGATATAGGGCAGCTATTGCTGGCCGAGTCTCTGTCTGCCACCTGGGTCCCGGTGTGAGTTGTGTGTGGGAGGCATAGCAGCCGTGGGGGTAGGAGACCTTCCTCGGGAGGGGTGAAAATTCAAGCCCCTGCAAGGTTTGTGGATGAGGGTCTGTGCCCCACCTCTGTTGATCTTTCAGTTCTCTCCTGTTGGCCCCTCTGCGACTGTGCCTGTCCTAGGTTGTTCCTTCCCTGAGGAATCCTACCCGTCTCTGGCTAACCAGCCATCCTCTGGGGCCAAACAGGGTGATGTGAGGTTCAGTCCTGTCTCCTTTGTAGCCCATGCCCCCGTGGCCTCCATGTCCAGCACCTGCCTTGGGGTCCCCTCGCCTGCTGGCGGGGTCCTGGTACTGATCACATATCTCGGGTGACCCAGGTTTCCTCTCCAGAGAGGGCCCAGCTCACACCATTGGTCGAGAGACAGATCCATGTGCCCAGAGGCTCCAGCCACAGCCCGAACTGAAAGTTCACACATCAGCTGTGTGCATTTGGACAATAAGAAGAGGGTCCCCCCTGGCAAAAGGGCCAGAGCAGAGGAACTGATTTTTAACTTTAATTTCAATAAGTTGAAGTTGAACTAACCATAGGTTTTTAATGGACAGTGTTTACCCTTTTCACCTACCTTATCCCAGATGTCAGCAACAGCAATGTCCATCCTGGGATCTGGAACATTTATCACGAGCAGCAAATGGTAGGCAGTCCAGTATCACAGCAGCACTGATGGCCTTAGCACCAATAATTGTGGATTTTCTCTTCTTCCATGGGAGAGGCTCATGTTCTGAGCCAGCGTGTGCTTCCGTGCAGGATATGTGGCCCACACACAGTGTGAAGCAATAGTCTGCATCAGGAGACCTACAAGTTAACAAGTCTAAGAGCAGGTGTTCATGCTGGAACTAGAAAATTCTTATATCTCTTAAGCGAAAAGCTGCCTTCCACATGTTGGCCGTGGATCCCCTTCTGCATCCGGACTCCTCTTCATCTGTTTTAACAACATTCACACATATTTGTCTTCAGTACAAATGGCCAGGTAGCTGGGCTGACCTCGTCACATACATCAAACAGAAACTCCTGCCTGAAAAGCAGACCTTCCTGCCAGACCCAGGAGGTCCAGGAGCTGTTCATAAAGCTTTTCACCAGAACTAGCAACTATTTGTTGAATAGCGGCTGTGTTTCAAGAAAGGTAATAATCACGGTGTGTATATTTTCTAATTTCCATGAGAATTCTGTAAATGAGATACTATATCTCCTATTTTGGGGCGAGAAAACCAGAGTTGCTTAGCAAAGTTCTAGCAACAGGTAAAATCAGGAGAGCTCACACATATTTTATATACGAGATTTTTCATTCTAATGTGGGCTGAAGAACCTTTATTTCACCATTTACTAGCTGTGTGGCCTTGGGATATCATTTATTCTCTCTGACCTTCAGTTTCCCCATCTGGCAAGTGAGGAATTGACAATGGATGCTTTTAGGGCAGATGGAAAGGGGGACTCCTTGGGCCCAGGGGGCAGGGCTGCTTCCCTGGCTTTCTTCAATTCCTTTTTTGTTCCTCCTCTATCCTTCAGCTTCTTCTCTTTGCATCCCCCCCCTTTTTTTCACGGTTCCTTATTTTATTATTGGTAAAAATGCTCAGCTCACCTAAATTTTACCCACAGACATTTATTGAGTCTCACTAGGGACAAGAACTGTGCTGGGTTATTGAACATAATCAGTAGCTTATTTCAATTCCTATGGATCCAAATGTATTCTTTTTTAGATAAAATTTGTTGAGCATTTACTATGGCTCAACCATTCTAAGTGCTTTACATGTGTAACTCATTAAATCCTCCTAATAACACATTGAAGGAGTGACTGTTATAATTCCCATCACACAGCAGAGAAAACTGAGGCTCAGAGAGGCGGGGTTACTTGCCTAATATGATACAACTTATAAATGATGGAGCTGGGACTCAGATCCAACTGAGTTGGCCCCAAAGCCCACACTCTTACCTTGGAGGCACTGAGGTCCCCCATCCTGTGTTTGCATGTTAATCTGAGCAAGTCAGATTGAAGCAGGGAGGGAGAGGGGGAGCGGAGTGGGGCACAAGGCATCATATACAACAGGGGCTTAGATAACTCCTGAGCACCATCTATGCCCACAGCATGCTGTGTGGGAATACAAAGATGCATAAGAATAATGTTCCATCCCCAGAAAAATTAGATTGAAAGTCTAGCAAAGAGCATAAGTATGTAATGATAAAGCAGGGAAGGTGTGGTAAACGTTAAAGTGCTGATAGAAAGTCCTATGAACTTCATCGAGAAACCCTTTCTAATGGTGCAGTCTACCACCTATGCCTAAAAGAAGGGTCAGGGTTCAGTAGATGGAGGGGAAGCTAAAGCAAGAATATTCCTGGCAGAGGAAAAGACAGGAGCTCTGGAATGAAGGTGAGACAGGATGAGGCCTTTCTCCCAGTCAGCAGGGCCCCCTCTTGCTCAGATTGTCAGCATCTGTGGAGACCAGTAGGACACCAAGCTTTAAAACTTGTGAGTGGGGAGGAATACCGGGCCCAAACTCCAGCCCAGACGCTTGCATGCAAGTTTCCTATTTTGCTGCCACAGAGCAGAGGCAGAGAGTCTGGCACTTTCAGCATGGCGGGTCTGAGTGGAGAGAACGTGGAAGCATCTTGGGCTCCTTCAGCAGGGCATGGGGACTCTGGGGGTATGAGGATCCAGAGGCTATTAGTAGGGGTGAAGAGCCAGAAAGAAAAGAAGCTAGGAAAAGAGTTGTCTTAGAAGAGCAGTGATAAGGGCAAGGACAAACCAGGGAAACTGATAAAGTCTGAAGGCAATGATTTCAAATGGGCTGGCTCAAATATTTATACATGGAAATAATGGTTTGAGGGTCCCTGGTGAGCACCCCATTCTCAGTCTGCTTTAACATCGATACCATGACAAGAAGAATGGTTTAATTTGAAAAAGGTGGGATAGAAAGATATAGGCAGAGAACATAGGTAGAACCCTAAAGACTGGCCACCCTCATTGGGCAGAAGGGTGAAAGCCTGCTCCCATCCCTCAGCAAAAAGAGAAGAGAAGGGGCAAGTGGACAGATATGTCAGAAGATCTGGGAGGAAGGGACTTGAGAATGGTGAGGATTCAAGAGTACAAACAACACAAACAGCGGGTCTAGAAAGATGAAAATAAGTTATTGGTTGTCAGGGTGCTAAAAGTGTCTGGTAATCGGTTCCAGGCACTCCAAATTTCCTGTTTGTAGTGGCACTCCTCTTGATTCTTCAAGAGGCACCTTTCCAGATTCTCAAGTTTTCACCTCAAGTCGACAAACACCTGAGCCCAGATGCTGTCTTGAAATTCTGCAAGTTGCATCTCCAAATCATCAATTTGCATCCATTGGAAACCATTTAATTCCAAACTACTGTAGACTACTACATCAGGATACTTAATTATTTTTATGGTCTGTTCTAGGCTTCTCAGTTGATTAAATCTATCACTGAACTGGTCAAATAATGAGTCTAAAACATGCTGGTACTTTATATGCAAGGGTTCCATTTCATTTTGTACAGCTGCACTGGCCTTCTCAAAATACTTTGTTACTCGAGGAAAATACTTATAAGTTTTAGCTTCTACATCTCGCTTGAAAATTTTAAGTTTACTTTCAAAAGCTTTTATGTATCCAAACATAACATCAATACTTTTGCCAAAACCTTGTAACTTTAAGTTCAGTTCATTAATATGAACAGAGAGATCTGTAAAAAATATCAGGGTGTTGACCCACTTATCATCATTGAGCTGAGAAAAGTTTCCCAGATCCTTATCCTGAAGAAATACCTTAATTTCTTCAAAGCACTCCACAAAGCGCTCAAGAACTTTGCCTCGGCTCAGCCATCTTACATTATTGTACATCAGCAGTCCACTGTAGGTGGAATCAACCTCCAGTAAAAGTGCAGAAAATTCTCACTTGTGAAGGGGGCGAGCAGCTATTCAATTAACTATTTTTGTAACAACTGACATGAAGTCTTTTAATTTGTTGAATCCTGCCTTGGCACATAAAACCCCATGAGGGATAATACAAGGAAAAGGCACAATCAGATGTCCAATAGCTTCCATAAGCAATTTGACAAATCCGACTCCCCCCCCCTCCATGTTTGGTGCCCCATCTGTTGTCACTGACACAGCTTTAGATATAGCAATGTGATATATGCAATGTGACATCAATAGTTTCATCAACAGAGATTGAAAAATATTTACAATTATTTATGTCTCTCTTTAATTGATGTACATTTGTGTTGAGTCTCATTATTTGGTCTTTTACGATATTTCTACTGAGTGGTAACTCAGATATTCTCTTAACAATTGCATCTTTATTCTGCATATCATGAAATAGAAATGGTGCACATCTTAGGAGAGTTTCTGTAATGAATTCTCACTCACTGAGTGCTTTTCCATGCTGAACTATGGAGTGAGCAATGTTCAAACTTGCAGATGTTAAATTTGTAGAGTCTTTTATAAATTTAATGATGGAATTAGATTGGCTCTTATAAAGGTGTAGCTGCCTGGAAATATATTCCTTCCTTTCATCCTCACTTTTTTTCAAGAGCTGGGAATGATTAGTTTCAAAATGCCTATTTATATTCCACATTCTGCTTACTAACATTTCAGTACATAGAATGCAAAATGATCTGCCATACATCTCGGTCCAAGTCTCTTGAAAGGGTCTGCTACTGCTACTCCCACTTCCTTACTTAACCTTGGTTTTTTATTTTTTGGGTTCTCCATCAGGGGGCAGTGACAGAAGATAGAATTATAGATAGCCTGTTAGTCCTGCAGGCAATTAGGGGTTAACTAGCCTAACTGACCACAAGATGGCACATGTCTTTTACGAAAGGGCAGGGTTAATAAGCAGAAATAGGGGTTAATAAGGATGCACAACAGTAATAGTGGTGAAATGGAGTCTGCACTATGCTGCAAAATGACATTCCTTATATAAATTAAGATGACTGTCGCTATTTCTAATGGCAGGAAACAGCACCCATAGCACAGACCCTCACCTCTCCCAGCCCTTACTTATCTCAGTAATGATGATCAATTAGAAATCCACGACACCCCAGAACAGTAGATTGGATGATGGTTGCTGTGGTTATGTGGTTTTGCTGGTAATGGCAACCACAGGGCCCCCAGAGATGCGTCCCCCACAGCATTCCACTGCTCCCTGCTCTACTGGTCGGAAGTGAGGTTAAAGATCCCGTAACGGCCTAACCGGAAGTCTCAGAACTAGAGGCTCTGTGCCGCAATTCTTTCGTTTTGGCCTACAGACCCTCTGGCACAGAGTGTCTACATTACACTACAGCAAATGTTTCATTCTCGGCTACTGCCTGTCTGTGCAGTAGCCGAGGTTGAAACATCCTTCTCTGCATGCGGCCCCGTACTTCTCTGTATGCGACCGCATGTGGCCGCATGTCATGGAAAATGGCTACGAGTGTTAGTGCTGACACGCGTGTCAGAAGTTCTCCATCACAGTACCAGGCTGTTCTCAGACTTGTAATCTTTTTTCCCCCTCCTTTTTCTTTCAAGAGCCAGTAATGGGTTTAATGAGACTTGACTAGGGTGTTCCACCAAAGATGGTCATGGTAAATCATCCAGAACCTATCCAAGAAGTGAACACATATGGTGTAGGACAAGCCCAGATGCTTGGATGTCTCACAGCTTCTTTTAGGGCTGGCAGGCTCAGGAGGGCCTCAGCTTTGTTTAATGCTTTGCAGTCACTGTTTTAAATTCTTAGTTAATTTGGAATCAGGAGGTCCTGTCCCTTCTCTTGTATCATGCACCCAGACAATGTCCCCTGCATCTGCAGGCTATGGCCTGGGGCTGGCTGCACCTGGGGAGTCATCAACCCTGACAGCCCAGGTGGCCAGAGGATGTCAGGCCAGTACCTACCCTGCTCTCACTAGGAACAGCTGGACTCTCAATCTGCTGATCTTCCCTTTTTTCCCCCAGAGGAGCAGTCTTCCTGTTCTCGGGAGCTTCAGACTTGTACCTCCAGTTTCTACGAGTTCAGTTGGGGCAGCTTTCCCAGGACCTAGCAGCGCTGCTCAGTGGGGTGTTCAGGAGGCTCTGCTGGTACCAGGTCTCAACTCCAGGCATCAGGAAGTGCAAACAGGGGCCAATTTACCTGTCCTGTCCCCTTTCAGTTTCACAGTGTCCAGCCCTGTCCAGCCCCCTTGATCAGTATAGTCAGTCCAGTCCAGCAAACAGGTGCTAGCTAGTCTTTCTCTCATGAGGACCCCACCAGTCTCCTGATCTTACTAGAGAGGCAAGCCCTCCATAGGTATGTCTAGGGATCAGAAGGGCTTTCTGGATTGCCCTTGCCTGACCCATGCCAAGGCCAGGCTTCTGTATTCCCAACACTCACAGCCCAAATGTGAAGATTTCCAATTCTCCAGCTTTGTTTAGAGGTCAACAGCGCCGCCTACTGGTAATTCGTTGTGGACGCCAATAGCCTAGAGACAGCAAAGTTTGTTACTAAAAAAAAAGTTTACTACTCTCCATTGTATGTTGGACCCACCCCTCCGCTTTCTTGGTAAGTGAATAAGAGGAAAAGGTTGTCAAAGTGACAGATTCCCATCGCCTCCTCCCAGCTCTCCCTGCCCCGCCACTCCACAGGGTCGCCTCGCTTCAAAGCCTTTTGCCACACAAGTGACATTTATATACATCTGTTTCATTCTGATCTTTCAGCCAAATGGAAAAAAAAAAAATCCTTACCAGATCAGAGTAGAATCTGCTTGGAGCCCACTGCGCCTGCCAGAGAGGGCTTCCGGGCACCCCTGTAGGGTTCAAGATGGACGGACTCTGGACTATCCCTCTGTGAAGCTGGACAAAAACAGACCAAACTGGCAAACTCCCCAACACTCTCTCCTATAGGGCTCTTTCGCCTGCCACCGCTTCTGCAGGGTGAGGGGACCTCGGAGCCCTGACAGTATCCCTGAGACTGATGAGGTCTGGCCTAGGCCGATGGTGCTCAGGGACTCCTGTGTCCTTAGCAGTGTGTGTGAGTAGGAGGGGGGGGGGGGGGGGGAGGGGGCGGAGTCGCGGGTGTTAGACCAGTTCTCCCTTCTCTCATTGTCAGCGTCTAGCCACACCCTCTGTGTTGTGGGACCGAGCGCACCCGTTTTCAGGGCGAGGGAGGGTCCAGCCCTCTCTTCTTTCCATTGCATCTTTGGGGAAGTCCACGCCCTAGGCAGCCCCTCCCGAATCCTGCCCTGTTGAATACCTCCTCCCAGAGACCCACAGGTGCTGAGCACTACTTCCCCTCATCCTTCATTCAGCAGAGCCCTCCTCTCCCGGTCACCTCTTCCCAGGGTTCTACAGTACAGGCTATCCTTGAAATTGATGATAATAGCATATTTGTGAAGAAAAAGAAAGAGGACCAAGAGAGCAGAACGGGCGGCGAGCCTGGAGCCCGAGTGGAAGCAGCCGGCGTGTCGCCCTGTCCACAGGGGAGGTGTCTGCGCCTGGCAGCCCCGCCCAGGACCGCCCAGAGCCGGGGCGCGTTTACTCATCCCCGCCAGGAGATCCCAGGGCGAGGGCGGGCGCTAGGAGTCCCGAAAACCCAGTAATCTGAGAATGCAGCATCAGCCCTTCCCACCAGCACTTCCTTCCTTTTCCCGAACGTCCAGGAGGAAGGGCTTCGTTCGCTCTTATAAACTCGCCCTGGCTCACCGGCATATCAAAGGCTGCTTCGCCTAGGCTGCCCCACACTTCTGCTCCGGTGCAGACGCGAACAGCTGCGGCCACCAGCGCCCCGCGCCTCTCAGAACCGGCCGGGCTCGGACCGGCGTTGACGCTCGCGCGGTCCCCAGAGCCTGCACGCGGTGTGCGGGACAGCATGCTGCGGGTCCTGCTGCTCGGCGTGCTGGGCTCTGCAGCTCTGGGTCTCCCCCAGCCCCAACCCCAGCCCCACGGAAGCCAGTGCATCGGACAAGACTGTTTTGCGCTAGTCTGGGGCCCTGCGACCTTCTTCGCCGCCAGCCAGGCCTGCCAGCGCCTGCGGGGCCACCTGATGACCGTGCGCTCCTCGGTGGCCGCTGATGTCATCTCCCTTCTATTGAGCGGAGGCGGCGGGGGCGACAGCCCGCGCCTCTGGATTGGCCTGCAGCTCCCACCAGGCTGCAGTGACCCGGGTCACCTAGGTCCCTTGCGGGGCTTCCAATGGGTTACGGGCGACAACAGCACCAGCTACAGCGGGTGGGCGCGGCTCCACAAGGCCCCCGCGCCTCTCTGCGGTCCGCTGTGCGTGGCCGTCTCGGAGGCTGGCGTCCCCGCACCAGGTGAGCCATCCTGGGAGGAGCAGCAGTGCACCACGGAGGCCGATGGGTTCCTCTGTGAGTTCCACTTCGCCGCCTCCTGCAGGCCTCTCGCTGTGGGGTCCGGTGTCTCGGAGACCGCCAGCATCACAGTCAGCTACAGCACCCCTTTCAGGGCCAGGGGCGCAGAATTCCAGGCGCTGCCGTTGGGCAGCTCCGCCGAGGTGGCGCCCTTTGGAATGGAGCTGGTGTGCGAGCTGAGGCCAGGCGAGGCCGAGGGCCGCTGGGGCCGGGTCAGGCCGGGTGCCTGGGACTGCAGCGTGGAGAACGGCGGCTGCGAGCACGTGTGCAACGGGAGCGCCGGCGAGTCCCGCTGCCTCTGCCCCGCTGACACCGCTCCGGAGGCCGACGGGCGCTCCTGCACCGCCCCTGGGGAGCACTTGTGCGACAAACTCTGCCAGCACTTATGCCACCGCAACCCCGACGTGCCCCGCGGCTACTCGTGCATGTGCGATGTGGGTTACCAGCTGGCTGCGGACCAGCACCGGTGCGAGGACGTGGACGACTGCTCGCAGGTGCCTAGCCCGTGCCCTCAGCTCTGTGTCAACACGCAGGGCAGCTTTGAGTGCCGCTGCCATCCTGGCTACGACCTGGTGAACGGTGAGTGCGTCGAGGCTGAGGACCTGTGCATGGGAAATAACTGCGAGTACCAGTGCCAGCCCTTGAAGGAAACGGAATCCCCGCCGTACCGCTGCATCTGTGCGGAGGGCTTCGCGCCCATCCCCGACGCCCCGCACAAGTGCCAGATGTTCTGCAACCAGACCGAATGCCCAGCCGACTGCGATCCCAACTACCCGGACAATTGCCAGTGCCCCGAAGGCTACATTCTGGACGAGGGCTCAGTGTGCACCGACATCGACGAGTGCGCCAATGGCAATTGCAACAATGCAGTTTCCTGCAAAAACCTCCCTGGCACCTATGAGTGTACCTGCGGGCCTGGCATGATCAAGACTGGCAGCGACTGTGACCTCACCGAAGGCGGCGATGGAGGCTCTGGGGAGCCTCCGGTGAGCCCGACACCTGGCGTCACCTCGAGCCCCAGGCCTGCAGGGTCTGTGCATTCTGGCGTACTCATTGGCATCTCCATCTCCAGCTTGTGTCTGGTGGTGGCGCTTTTGGCGCTCCTCTGCCACCTGCGCAAGAAGCAAGGCGCCATGCAGGCTGAGCTGGAGTACAAGTGCGGGGTCCCCTCCAAAGAGATAGTGCTGCAGCACGTGCGAACAGAGCAGATGCCTCAGAAACTCTGAGGGTCTTCCTCCCCGGCCCCAGGTGTTGGCTTGGCCTTTTCTTCCTCCTGTGCCTCATTCCCTGGCCTCCTCTCCCATCCTTACTCCTGAAGCACCTTAACTGGCATTAGAACTGGAGGAGACCCCCATCCCTTCTTTTGCTGACTCCAGGAATGGCTGGGGAGGAGGGACTGGAAGGAGGATTGCACCCCGATTACTTGCATGATGTCACCAGACTGCTGGGCAGAGATGGCAATTTTGAAATGAATATAAAGATTGTGAGGTGCCCCATGCCCTCTGTAAGGCAGGAGGGGTGAGCACTGTTGAGCAGACTGTGATCTGATGGACTAGTGAGTGTGATGGTCATGGTGATGACTAAGATATTTATTTTTTTAAGTATTTACGACTTGTTTTTCTATTTTCCCTATCTGTATGTCTTCATGCCCATGTTGCGTCTCTCCCTACCTTCCCGCTCTCTTTCTCACCTTCCCTGCTTATGTATTTATATACTCCTACTTGTCAAGTGGTAGTTAAACTATCTTGGTGAATTTTTTTTTGTTGTTGTTCCAGCTTCTCAAATTTATGGAGCCAAGTCTCATTTCCCCTTCTCATTCCTCTGAGTTTTCCCTTCCCAGGAACTGGGCCAACCCATCTGCGTTACCTTACCTGCATCTGACTGATCCTACTTCTACTTTTAGCTGTCTGCCTAGGCAGAGCTCTTACATGAACAGAGCAAAAGCACTAAAAATAAGAATGGCTGGGCATTTGTTCTTTCACCAGATTTGCTAATTTATCCTGAAGTTTCATGCTTCCAGAGCCAATATCATTTTAATTAAGGTTAAGATGTGAGAGGCATTTGTTAAATTAATGTTGCTGGACTGTCTTAAAAATTCAACCCAAGGAGTTTTTTGTTTTTTTTTGTTTTTAAACACAACACAGTGAGCCTGGGTTTTATTATTGGTGTTGTTTTGATTTGGACTGAAAGGTAGTCATTGTGTTAAGATTTTATGCAGTTTCCTTTTTCATTATTATTATTGTTGTTGTAATTTTTAACAGTTTTGGAATGTTCCCATGATTGCTCTAGATTGAAAGAAAAAGGACTCATCTCCCAGGAGATAGTTTAAGAAAGTTATGAGTTGCCTGATTCATGCCAATTACCATTTTGACTCACTGTTTTTGTCATTTGTAGGGTAAAATAAAACCAGCTTTACTGCTTTGGGGGCATTTGGGAGTTTGGGGGTGGAACCTGGCAGATGCCCAGGCCAAGCCCTAACCTTGATCAGGCCCCTGAGAATGTATCCTACTTCAGAGGGGCCTTCTCACCTCATCTACAGCCAGAAATGGGGGCTGTCTTCTCCCTCCCCCAGCAGCTGGTTAGAAATGCAGAAACTTGGACTCCATGAGAATATGTATTTTAGCAAGATCTGCAGGGGGTTATCTGTCAGTATGGTTTAATAAGAACGATTTCAGCTTCCAACTTCTGGGACTGAGCAGATGGGGACCAGTAATAAGTAGCAGGCCAAGTCAGGGCCTTTACTATCAAGAAACTGAGGAATCTTCATTTCTGGTAGAAAAACTAGGTACACCCCTCTGGACATCACTAAACAGGGTTTTTGGTTCAACTAAGCTAGAAATGAAATTATGAATGGGAAAAAAATGTGTATCTTTTATGACAAATATTTTTTCTACTATTTTGTAAACTCAGCATATTTGTACATATTTATTTATTGGAGATAAACTAGAACACGGGCAAAACCCTTGCTTATGACATCATCTATAGGAAATAAACAAATAACAGTGCCCCTTGGGTTGCATGTCTGTCCACCTCCTCTTCTCCCAACCCCCGCCCCCCATTTTTCATAATTAAACAATGAAAATACCATGAACTGAATTTAAAGGTTGCTCCACACCCATCACTAGCTCATGGCATCATCTCTGACTTTGAAAGAAATTTTTTCAGAGGAGATTGTTTTCACTGTAAGATGTCATGTTCTATCTGTGTGCACAAATATTTATTTACTTTTCCTTCTGTAACCATAACAACTTCATACAAATGCATTATAGGATTATTTGGGGGGATAAATTAAAGAAACAATTCTTCTTGGGGTATCTCTAGAATCCCAGTTGTGTGTACTTCTGTACAAGGTTTGGTATTATTTGCTCCCTGAGATACTCAAACAGCAGTCATGAGGTAGTCTCAGTCTATGGCTCATATTCAAACAATCATTTCCATATATCAAGGTCCCATGCAGTATTAAATCATTCTCATTCTATTGGCAATTAGAAACACTGTCTTTAATATACAAATCTTTTGGGTCCCTTTTGCCAGTTTGGTGGAAGTGGCTGAATTTTATATGCAGTGCTCTGAAAGTTTTAGTAAAGCAGAAATTAGGAGAAATTTGAATTAGTCAAATATTCAAATATTTTTATACAGCTACATAATGCTGAATTCTTCAGTTTTAAACTGAGTGGTTACTGTTGCAAAGGCACAGTTGGAGATTCCAACACCCATCTTGCATGAAGTTGACAGCTTTGGTGTGTAGGAATGAGAGGTGGCTGCTACTATGAGCAGTGCCCTATCAAGTTAAGTGGTCCAGCAGCGTTATCCTTAGGAGTCTGGCAGACTAGCAGAACACCAAATTCACTAGTAGGTACATATGAAGGAAGAACTCGCTAAGGGTGGCAAAGCAAGGACAGATAAATCGTGCAGGGGGTCTAGAGGAGAGAGGGTAACTTAGAAATTTGTCCCCATACCCAGCCTTCTATTTTTCAAAAGGGTCTGCTCCCAAGTAGCTATCATATTGCCTCTCCCATTCCTTTAGATTTTCTTCCTCCAGAGGCAGGGCATTTTCTTAACATAAGAAGATCAAAGCACACTTTTAAGACCCAGGAGCAAGAACTCTTACCAGGCCATCTTGGACTATAGAACATGGATGGGGTGAGGGCCCAAGCTCTCCCCATCCTCCTCACTTTCTGTTCCCTGGGAGCAGCATGTATGTTTACAGGCCTCATCTGCGATTGAGATTCTCAAAACAATTAAGAAACCACAGCCCCTCTCTGAGAAGGACACCAGGAGCATATAAACAAGCAGTTAGCTACAAAACAATTCCCCAGCATTCAAAATTAGGGTGGTTCATGTGGAAGGGAGGCCGGGAGTCAACCTGTATAATCTCTGCTTTTGTTCACATTGTTAGATCTAGGACTGAAGAGGAATCCCAAACCTCAGTGAGTGCTACCAGCTTGTCTATGCCTTTCCACAGTGGGTAGGGCCTGGGGGGAAAACTCAAGGTGGTACTTCTGCACCACTCAGAATTTGATTTTACCAATCAAATGGCTTTTTATTCTTCTCTTTGGACCTAATCTCTTCCCTTGGATTTGTTCAGCAAATATTTATTGAGCAGGCAGTCTGTTCCTGGTGTGATGATAGGCATGATGATAACTCCCTGCCCTGAAAAGCTTACACTCTGGTGGGGGAGAGAGACATGAAATACATGATCACTCCCAATTGGTATTAACTTAGAAATGTGGTAGAAAGCTCCAGGTGCCTAGCAAGGGACAAATGTAGAATGGGACTTCACTCTAGAGTGGTCTTTCCTTCCCTAGCATATCCCTGGTCATGAGATTTGGACCCCCTGACCTTTCCTCTCTAGAGATAATATATAGGCCTCAATTGTATTTCAGCTCCAGACCCAGAAAAGTAGCCATGGCTGACCTCAGGTTCCGCTGCATTGAATAATGACTCCCTGCCCTGGCACCAACCAATCAGGGGAGACCTAGACCCTGAAAGGACACACCTGGAAACCTGCTGGATATTCTATTACGATCTTCTCCTAACACTTCCCCTAAAATCTCCACCTTTAAAACCCTTAGAACTGAGGACCCAGTGCACACTCCCTCCCAGGAGCACACCAATGCCTTTCTCTTCCCCTTCCTGCCCCAGGCATGTTACCATTAGCTTCCTCACTCTTAAGCTCCAAGGATTCTTCCATTCCTCTATACCTTGTTTCCTAAGCCATTTTCTTCTAGGAATTCTTCTATCTCTGTGATTTACCAAATAAATGCTCTCTTATAGTTCAGCTCTTGACTCTGAATTCTCTTCTAGCCAGAGAAGTACTAAGGTTGCTGAACCCAGGTGTGGCCTGACCCCACCTGCTGCTATTTCTGTAGCTCTCAACAGAAACAAGTGATAAGAGCTGGGGAAGAGATGCACAGCACAGCAGGGAATCGGGATTTAGATTTAAGGACTGGAAAACATATTTGATGAGCTTACCTAAACACTAGACATTAAAGAGGATCAGGGCTTAGTCAAAAGCAGAATGGACGGGAGAGCAGACCAGGTGGAAGGAACAGCATATGCAAATGGCCTGCACTCAGAAGAGTCTTGACAGAGGGCATGGACATAGTTAGCGAGGGGGAGAGTGGCCATGATGAGGCTGAAGAGGTGGAAATGGAGACATACAAGTGGAGAGGGAATAGGGACTGTAGGCCAGAACAGAGGTGTTGACTAGTAGGTGCAAGTGGGCCACTCAAGGAGTTAATAAGAGTGTGCTGCTGTGTGATTTGTAAAGTTAAATTGTTTGGAAAGGTAATAATTCTAGACTTATTTATGTGTTGCCATGGGCGGATAGCTGCACAGTTTCCCTCGTATGCATGAAATGTGGATGTCATATACACCTGGATTTGACACCTGGTAGTCACAAGACCATGAGCATCATGAAACTCCTCTAAGGCTATAAAAACAGGTGCTAACAGTACCACCTCACAGAGTTTTGATGAAGATTCTATGAGGTGAACTAGCACGAATTCTGGCACACAACACGTGCCCAATAAAGACTAGCTTATATGTCACTAGATTAGTGGATGTATATTAAAAAAAAAAAAGGTTATGTTGAGATCATGAGGGTCTTGAGGGCAGGTTCAAGGTCATGCAGAAAATGGAAAGTATTGTTTCAAAGCAAGGTGTAGTCTCTTAGAATGAATGCTGTCAATCCTAGAGGTAGTGTCATGATAGGTTTTGGGCATCAAGCAAAGCTGAAAAAGGGATGTGTTGGCACAGGGAGAGAGGTAGCCTCCAGAGCTTTAAAATCCTGCTTCCAATGTCTATTACACTACTCACAAGGCCCATTAAAGGATGGCTTACAGAGATAACTTCCATTGTTTTCCCAGGAAGGCCACAGAGAAGAACCTTAAAGAGTCCCTGCTTACCCTGGCCAGTTTGGCTCAGTGAATAGAGCATCGGCCTGCAGACTGAAGGGGCCCAGGTTTGATTCCAGTCAAGGGTACATGCTTGGATTATGTGCTCAGTCCCCAGTGGGGGACATACAGGGAGCAGTCGATTGATGATTCTCTCTCATCATTGATGTTTCTCTCTCCCTTTCCCTTTCTTTCAGAAATTCATAAAAAAATATTTAAAAAAAAGCACCTGCTTGTTTTCTTGGGACCCAAAGGAGACAGAGAAAACTGGCTCCAGCCCAGGGCTGCTGGGTAGGGGCCACCCCTGCACTCTCACTTTCATGTTCAGCTGCCACATGAGGCCCTCAAATTTAGCAACACCAAAGAGGAATTGAAATCAGACCACAGTGGGTCTGGGCTGCCTGTCACTACTTGAGCCAATTAAGCAGAGATGGGGTTGAATCATATATGAGAGTTTATTCTAATACTGCTGGCAGTACAGGAAAATAGCAGATCAAGCACATAAATTTGATCTACCCCTCCCCATAAGACAGCTGCTTATGTTGGGCAGAAGGACAAAGATTATGCAACAAAGTAGGAATTACAGGCATGAGGAAGTAGGCATGGTATGACGGTTACAGGTTACAGGCAATGGGGGCTGAGGGTTGGGTTGCAAAGGGCTGGCACCTTGGGACTAGATTGTTTTAGCAACAAGTTGCAAATCTTTCCATAATTACAGGCAGTTCTTGGAAAAGGAGACTGGACTGCATTCCGATGTTAGCTCCCGTATCCCAGGGTGTACAAAATTCAGCCAGGTTAGAAGGTTCTTTCTCTAATCAGAACAGAATAATCACGGTTAACAGAGCATGATTAATGTTTCTTATAATTATAGCTGGTCCCCGCTATTCTATTTCTGCCCCTAACAGAACCTGCATAGGAGAAAGGAAGCATCAGTTCAAAATAACGCACAGGCCCCATCGTGCACAGACTCTCGCAGTGAGAATTTGGGGCAAATTCTAACCTTTCTCAACTGTCTGCCAACTGGGACATTGCAAGTCAGTGGTAGGTCTGGACACCAATCTTCCACCTGTCCCCCCAACCCCATGCCACCCAGGGAAGTCACAGACGCTTCCGTGACTCATTCCCATGAGCAGATTTCCCCTACTGCACATCAGAGACTGTGTGCTCGGGGGAAGTGACTATTGCAATCTTCATTTTTTAATTGTTAATAATTATGAACATTTATTAGGTACCAAGAGTGTATTGCAAAGGTTGCTATATAAAAGCACAATTAGCAATATCCCTGCCATTGAGCTTACAATCTAAAATGAAATACAATAAGAATTCTGTAAGCCTACCTTGAAATTTCCTAAACTTAGAAATGGCTGTTTTGGAAATAAGTAAGGCAAAATGACCTATGATTTCAGGTGCAATGTTAACAAGGCTTTGAACACGACCCAAAGAATGTTTAATTTGTATCCAGACATTCCCCCAATTATATCAGGCTTGGGGGAAAAAAAGAGCACTTAGAAATTTGGTAACAATGAATTTTAACTGCCAGTTAAAACTGCCTTGCAGGACTTTAAACAAAGAAATTCTTATTAGCCTGAGTTTTTTCACAGCTAGGAAAAGCTTCACAAAAATATTATGAACTACACCAAGTTTGTCTTGTATTCCAATATAACTTTTCAACTTTTTCCTTCTTTCCCACCTGTAAGGACTTCAATGATAGCCCTATAAGAGAAGAAAGTATTGTATCTAGATGAAATACCCTAATAAGTTGAACTTACAGAAAATATTAATTCATGCTTTGAAAGAAGGAGCCAAAACAGCACTGGGACCTCCGGCTGCAGGACAGGCAGCCACATAGGTGTGTAAACAAAGCAGCCCAGCTCAGTGCACACGCCTTCGCGGGGACTCAGAATACAGGTGAAAAGAAAAAGAATCTAGTTGTTAACTTTTCTGTCTTGTATTTCTTGTGTAGGCATATTTTAGAATTTAACCCTGCAAACCCTGTACGTACTCTTTCACCTCCATTCATTGTGTGTGTGTGTGTGTGTGTGTGTGTGTGTGTGTGTGTGTGTATAATGAAGAAATACCTTCAAGGTTTTCATTGCTGGTCATAAATTAGCTGACAATGGCACACTGAAGGGATTTAGATTCTTACTGTCAAATGCACACTTTTAAACTTCTGAACACGTGCAGTTTTAATCTGTATATTTATTTTAAATCATTTGTAATTCTTTGAACTCTAGAAGAACACTAAGTTATTGGTTATAAGTCATCTGAAACCTGAGATAGAATTTGCCCTGTAACATGCACACACAAACTTTTCAGTACAAATATTTTAAAAAGCAGTTGAAACTAACTTTCTTTTTAGTAAAAGTAAAATAATGTTTATATTCTTTAATCTGAGTCATATGAAAGGTGACTCCCTACTTTCACTTTTAAAATTTGTATTTAATTTTTGGGACCTATATTGAAACTTAACATTTAACCATTTGGTTTTTGCTATGAAGTATATTCTACTTTTTTAACAAATTGAAAAGGGTTACTGCCAAAGGCAAATCTTTATTTCATCCGTGTTTTAAATATGATCACAACGTTTTTTTCTTTTTTAATGAGACAAAGGAGATGAAGAAAAGGTTCATCTAGGTCCTCTTCACTCAGCTGCTTGGAGGGACAAGTTTAAATAAGGATGGGTCACATCAAAAAGGTTGTTACTCTCTTATCTTCGCAGAAAAGAAAAAATAAAAATAAAACAAAGGAAGTTGTTTTCTTCCTAAGGTCTCAGCTAGTCTCTTAAGTCTTTTCTTCAGCTCCAATGGGAATTTCTCACAGCACTTTTTACAGACTGGCTTCATATCGAACTCCACACAGTTACTATTGGGTGTTAATTTAGTGTTGCAGGTACAACAGGCAACACAGTTCACACCCCAGGCCTTGTTAAGAGCGGAGACCACATCGCCTTCTATAACACGGGTGCGGTGGAAACAAACGTCACCAAACAGCCGGTTATAGTGGGTTTCACAACATGCAAGGCCCCTCCTTGCCTAATGGCGTTGTTTTTCACCCTTGGCACAAACAAAATGCTCCACATGCCACTGTTTGCCCATGGCATTTACCACACGCCCTTCGATGGGCCGCCGACAGGCGCCACAGATGGGAACCCCCGTTTCATCACGGCATGGCAAGCAATCCAGTTCTCCTTTAGGCGCCCGGGCATCCGCAGGCAGTGCCTCCCGCCGCTGGCACGGCTGGAGTGGTCTGGGTGATCAGGGTGGTTCGTGAATATCACAGGCTGCTCGTCCATGCTGGCGTGGCATTCCTGGCAGATGTCTTTTCCAAGGCCCCTCGCCTTTTCACGATTAGGACAGGAGCGACACAGATGCCTCCCAGCGTTCTTGGCAAACCCGGTATCTGATAGCCAGGACCTGCTGGCCGAGGTCACGGCTGAAGCACTCAGGACGCTGGCTGTTCTTCGTCGCGTTGATAACCCGGCCAATGATGGATTCACCGCACGGATGGCAGCAGGGTGCAAAAAAAAAAAAAAGGCATCTGAAATCATGTTCGCAGTACTTCCTTCAAACTCCGGGACCTGCTGGAAGCACTGAGCACACACAGAACACTGCTCATGATACAGCTCGCCGTGACTGTTCACAATCTTCCATGGGGATGCAAACCGCCCCCCCCCCCCCCCCAGCAGCGCTCACAAGTGGCATTGGCCAGGGCATTGGCCATATCACTGCTGGTCATTCCTGCCGCCACCCCCAGCATCTCTCCGCCGCTCCTCCGAACCTCGGCCCCCCAGCGCCCCAGCCGCGTCTTCCTCTGTCCGCCCCAGCTGGAGTAGGTGCAATCTTCATTTTTATTTTCAGGAAAGTGGCATCTCAACTGAAGTTCAGGGTCTTTGGAACTCCCTGTCAGGGTAATGTATACATATCTGCTCCTCTTTCTCTCTCTTGGTGGGGGGACTAGAAGCATTAAGATCTGCAGGCCCCTGAAAGGTCTGGCTAGGCCCAACACTGGCTACTGGACTTTATTTCTTTTTTAAAATTATGATATCATCGACATACAGCGAAATGTCGCTCCTTTTAGTAAACAGTTCCCTGCAGACCACCACATACATTCACAAAACCACTGCCATCATCCAGATACAGGACATTTCCATCACAAAAAGGTTCCCTGGGCCCCTCCTGCTTTGCTGCCCTTGGAGGGTCTACACACAGAATGAAGCCCTTTTCCTCCCGGAGGCTTGCCACATCCCACCCTCCTTCAGGATCTCCTCACACTAAAAACCCCGTTGTCATTTTTGAATCACAAAGATAAGCTTTTCTAAGCAACCCAGAAAGCCTGACTTCTTTTACTTGGAACAAACAGGTTTTAGTGAAATCCAGCTCATATGTTACCCTGAGTTCTGGCCTTGATCTGCCCCAAGTCTTGGCAGTCCACCAGAAGTGTGTAAATAAGCAAAAACAAGGCAGCAAACCACCACATCACACAATGTCAGAGAGGAGTGGGAGCCTGAGCGTGCAATGAGGAAGTAAGTAAGGTATGTGCAAAGGAAATGGGGGTGCCGCCATGTGGCAAATCATGTACTGTTTCCTCAGGCTCCTGGTGATGTTCTGGATGTGGGCAGGGCCAGGTGACAGGGCACTCCCAAGTTCTTTTGGGGACTCCTGCTGCTCTTGTGTTAAATTTGGGTTATTATATCATCTCTTTAAGAAAAACTGAGGTTACAAAGAATATATAAAAGCACATTTTCAGTGTTGTCATAGCTGGATGGTGGGGGGCAGGGGGTCCCCAGGCTTCTTTTAAAATATAACCCTTACATTCACCAGTTTGGCTCAGTGAATAGAGTGTCAGCCTATGGACTGAAAAGTCCAGATTTGATTCTGGTCAAGAGTACATGCCAGGGTTGTGGGCTTGATCCCCAGTAGGGGGTGTGCATGAGGCAGCTAATCAATGGTTCTCTCTCATTACTGATGTTTCTCTCTCTCTCTCTCTCTCTCTCTCTCTCTCTCTCTCTCTCTCTCTCTCTCTCTCTCATATTTAAAAAAAATAGAAAATAAAATAAAATATAACCCTGACCTTTTCAGGCATTTTTTCATAAAATAATATAGACAATGCCCTGTCTTCTCTCTCTCTCTCTCTCTCTCTCTCTCTCTCTCTCTCTCTCTCTCTCTCTCTCTCTCCTTCTCTCTGACTGGGTTCAGCGCTATCTCTTTTTGTTTTCAGAGGGACCTTTCTCCCCTTTTTAGTCAGCAGGTTCAGACTTAGGCAAACAACTGGTTTCCTCTCACAAGAGAAAGGAAATATTATTCTAACAGAATCAAAATTCTTTTAGGAGTGTTTTGAAAGTGTGATTGTGAAAGACAAAAGAACCCGAGGGTGCCTTGCTCCAAGTCAGGCCCCTGGAAATGAGGAACAAGCAGCAGAAGAGGTTCAGGGATCCAGTGACAAACACCAAGATTCTAATCTGGGGCCCATGTGGACAATGACTTTCCCCTGAGGGACTACTGGCCACACAGTTCCCAGATTTCTATCTAAAATACACATCTTTTAAGATAGGACATTTCATGACCAATATTATCCTCAGATGAAACCTGCCCTTTTCTGCATCTCGATGAATGGCAGCTGCTCTCCATCGCACTCCTGGCATCTTCTTCAGGCTTCACCCTGAGACTGGCACTAACTGCTTACACAAGGCCGGAGGCTCAAGAAAACCGTTGTTCAACCATCCACTGGGAAAGAGAGGGGCTTTCCACAGTCTCCCCTGTCCTCCCCGCCTTCTTCTGCCTCCTGCCTCAATGTAGTTTCATTTCCTTGGGAACAGGGCCCACCTTCCACAAACTTGGAGTTGATGAGTTTCTTTGCCAGGTAGACCCAAGCCTGTCATTAGAGCCTGTCACTGCAGTCCCATGGCAGGTCTTTCATCCTCAAAGGGCCCATAAGGAGCTGCTGGTCTGTGTCTGGCAGCGCTTCCAGCTGGCTGGACAGCATCCACGTGCATTGGCTTCTGTTCAGTCACTTTGAACACCTCCAATGCTTTCCTCCACAGGCCCTTTGCACATGCTGTTCCTTCTGCTGGGTGCCCTTCACACCTTCTGCCCCACCCCCTTCTTCTGTTTATTTCCATGCAGCCAATTCTGGAAAGGCTGCCCTAAGGCAAGGTCAGGTTCTTTCAGTATATCATCTCATTAAAAGTAGGTTCATTTCTTGTATATATTTTATTTCAGTTTAGAATTGTACTTTCAGCTCTGTGCTTATCAGATTAACGTCCATCTCTGGCTACTAACCAATCTCCAAGCTTCATGAGGGCAGGGTGCTTCCTGCACCCCAGAGCTGCTGCATTGTCAGAGAGAAGCAGCACTTAGAGTGCTGTCCACAAGCATGCCCGCCTGCATGCCCACCACCTACATGCCCATCTGCACACACTTGCATAGAACAGAGCTTCCGGTGAGCATGAGGCAGTCTGACAGTGGGCAATACTATGGAGCTGTGGCAGAACGCAGGATCTTGGATTTTGACATTTGTGCGTAAGGAATTTGAGGCTATTCTGTCATTTACTTAGGGCAGGGGTGGGGAATGTCCAGCCCTTGGGGTGTATAAGCCTATGAAATCATTTGGTCTGGCCCTGCCAAGGCATTAGGGGTGAGCTAATTAAATGATCAAATATAGCAGGCTAATATTTAAGTTGATAATTTTGTATGGCCCAGAAATGATATTATAAATATCCAAGTGGCTCTTGGCAGAAGAAAGGTCCCCTCCCCCTGGCTCAGGGTCAGAGACAGTGAGGGAAGAGGATGAGAGCTTACACACCCAGATTCTAGGGGATCTGCCCAGTCACTGCTCTTGCTTCCTTGTCTGATATCTGAGATAGCACAGCCAACACCTGCCACATGTGCTTGGTTTTGCTTTTCATATCAGCTTTTAACACATAGGAGGGCAAGGTAAGAGGTTTTTAATGAACGTGAAGCCAGAATTTATAGGTTACTGTGAAAACAGTATTCACCTTTGCTCAAAGACATATTGCTGACAAATACGTCAAGAAGTCCATTGAGTGACTGTTTGCCACGTCCAAATATCATCTTCCCGACCATCTGAAAACATTAAACACCTGGCTTGTCACTGAACAGTAAAGTAAATATAATATTAAAAGGCAAATCAAGTTCACTGATTGAGAGGCGCCTGAAGGCTGTTTTTACCTATGATTTTAAAAAGTGCTTTCACTCATGTTGCAACCAAATGCTGTTTCCCTGATACCAATAAGCAGAACACCGAGGTCAAAGCGCCTTCCCAGCCGTTGCCCAGGCAGAGGAAACACGTCAGTGCCCTCAGGACTCTGTCACTGACCTCAGCTCCCTGCAGTCCTCCCCCACAGGAACCACAGGGAGTGGTTCCACCCCAGGACAGACCAGGCTCTGCCGCTGAGAAAGGGAGTGGTGAATGGGACCACACCCTAGCCCCTCCCCTGCGCTATTTATTACTGTGGGGCCAAGGGAGGTGGTAATGCTCATTTTTAACAGGTGATGGAAAGAGCACTAGCATAAAGAAATGCTGTCAACCAAAACACTTGTATTCATACATGCTTAACCCATGGAGACAGACAATAGGGTGTGGAGGCCTGTAAGGGGTCAATGGAAGAAAAAAGGGACATATGTGATAGTTTCAACAATAAGGATTAAAAAATAATAAATAAGTAAAATTTCTTTTTTAAAAAAAGAAAGAAATGCTGTCTTCTCCCTTCCATTGTCTCGGTTAGCAAACCTTGCCAGTGTCTTAGAGAAGGCTGGGAAGAACTCAGGACTCGCCCCCTCCCATTGTGCATAGTTGAAGAGGTAAAGTCACTGCTCACAGCACCTGGCTCCTGCTGAAGCCCCTGCCTCTCAAGGACTTTTCCTCCCATCACCTAAGGCTGTTTCTCCTTCAACCATCCTCAACTGTGTTAAAAAGGTTGTATTTTAAAATACGTAATAAGCGTGAGTGTTGCCAAGACCAGTGCCCCATCTTGTTCACGAGAGTTTGTCCAGTGGGAGTCACTGCGCCAGACTCAAGAGAAGCAGCAGGCCCCCACCCATGTTGGGGAACAGCCCTGCAATCCACCCCCCATTTCTGACCATCGCTGGTGCCAGAGCCCCTTTCCTCGCTGCCACCAGCCCAAGGTGTACTTGCAGCTCAGTTCAACCACATTTATCAAGCCCCCATGCTGCCTGGCACTGGAGAAAAAGAAATGGTTCCATTTTAAATACTGCAAGGATGTTACAGTTACACAAGGCCCACAGAGAGCAGCCTGACTTACTTCAGATTCTCCAGGTAACTCTAATGGGGACTGACAAGTTAGGGATGGTTCATGTTCTGGTTCTGCACCTGAGTTAGGAGCAACCAATCCTCAGGCATGTCTCCAGGATGCAGTAGAGACTTGGCTACAAATTTTCTTTCCAGTACATGCCAAAATCGGTTTGGCTCAGTGGATAGAGCATTGGACTGCGGACTGAAAGGTCCCGGGTTCAATTCCGGTTAAGAGTATGTACCTTGGCTGCGGGCACATCCCCAGTAGGGGGCGTACAAGAGGCAGCTGATTGATGTTTCTCTCTCATTGATGTTTCTGACTTTCTATCCCTCTCCCTTAAACTCTGTAAAAAAAAAAATCAATAAAAAATATATTAAAAAAACAAACAAACAAATTTTCTTTCCAATACAGATGTGGGTCATCCAAGTGTACAGATGTGAATCTATCACCTGGCCCATCAGGCTTAGTGAGACCCACTCTGTCAGCACTGGTCACATCTGACCCATCGTCCTCCTGGCTGGCCACTGGAGGGGTCAGGATTCAGTGGTTTTATGCCCAAAGACAGTTTAGTCCAAGGCCCTTCCTTTCTTCATTCAGTGAAGGAGACATTGAATTACACATCTTGGAGCTTTTTTCCATCTGGCCACAGACATCAGGGGTCTTAAAAGTCTGTTACATGATTTCTAGAAAACATGGAGCAGACTCATAAAACCTCTTAAGACCTAAATTCCCTTCTTTTCAAAAATCTTAGACCATCTTTTTTATGTGTAGACGTTATTCAACTAAAGGAACAAATGTCTGTTAAACTAAAAATAATAAAAGAAATAGTGTGGAACAGACAAGTTAGACCTCTGAGTCACCACGTGCTAGTGATGGGAGGGGCTTCTAATTTCACAGGCAGAACCAAGAGGACCCTGGGGTTCATTCACTTGCTGGGTCATATGACACCTGCATCCAGGACCAGAATTCAGGTCTCTTGCCAGTTTTCCATATACTAGGCACCTGCTCACATCTGGCAAAAGTCTGATTTTGGCCCAATACTTCAGGGAGGGTCTTGTTCTGCCTCTCCCTCACTCATGGGGGAGCACTGCCCCACTGTAATCAGAGCATCCCCTAAGGTTGCCCTCCCAGCCTTTCTGAGTGATCTTCAGCCTCCCAGCAGTCTCCTTGTGCCCAACATGGGCCGCCTACTGACTGCAGAGAAGGCCCAGGACTAGCAGCATCTGCTGGACCCACAGGTCCAGGATGTTTTCTCCTGAAGCCCTCCTGTCAGGAAGAGTGAGTTCTAGAAGTTGATGATTAGGAAGAGTGGAGGGTGCTCTCTTCAGCCATCATTCTCCCTCCCTCCCCCATATCTTCCTCTCATCATCAGAACCAGGCCTACCAAACCCAGAAGTCTCATTTGCTGTGCTAAGCCAGCTGGGGTCTCCCATATAGCACTGCATGCACATTTGATAGCATGTGTGCACTCTCTGGCTACCCATTTTCTTTCCAAGACAGATATGGGCCATCCAAGTGTATAGCAAATGGGACCTCTGGATTTGATAGGCCTGGCCCAGCATATACACTAAAAGTTCAGTTCAATCACACTTTTCAACGCCCACCCTGCCAGGCTTTGCCTGGCCCCAGGAAACAAAGAAATAATTCAGTTTTAAAGTTCAGTTCCTCTTCCACTGGCCCCCTTCCCATTCACCCCTACAGGTGTTATGTTCTCACAGCAAAGGATCAGGGGGGAAGAATCACACCATTGGAGCTGAGTGAATTTATATTCTCTGCTTTTTATTATTGACTTGGTCTTCTCCTTGTATCCAACCCCATGTAAGTTCTCTCCAAACCTCTTATACTCGCTTTGTGAAAAAGCAGAAAACCTATATAAGCCAGGTGTTAGAGTGAGAAATGGGGTCAGGGTCAGAACTGTGTGGCTCTCCATTGCTGGGAGAGAATGGCCGGAGGGTTTAGATCTGTGAGGTCTGCACAAGGAGCCTCGGGGCTGTTGCAAGAGCTGTGTGCTTGTACCAGGGAAGGCATAGGGCAGAAAGGGCAGGACACAGCTGTCTTGTGACCTTTACACTAGACTGCCTGGTTCAAATTTAGCTCTATCTCTTATGAGATACCCTACCTTGGACAAGTTTCTCAGTGTCTTTATGCCTTAGTTTCTAGAAAGTGGGCGTGATGATAGTAATCATGTGGATCCATCACATCCGCACACCTGCCATTACTAGGAGAGTACCAGGTTGTGGGCAGTTCCTTTTTCTACCCTTTTTTGGTACCCTTAAAAGGAAAGTCTAGGAAATGAGACTAAACAGGAGATCTGCCTGTCTCACATGGCCCGACACTGTCTGATGTTCCACTGGTTGGCTGCTTTCTGAGAGCAAAGGTTACAGGGGATGGTGGAGGCCATTGATAACTTATCTTGAATCATTATAATTACTTTTGTTATTAGTTAATATAGGTTTGTGACAGTCTTTTCATATCTAATTTGTATTTAAAACAATCCTGAGATGCATGGGGAAAACACTGTTATTATCCTGACTTTGTAAAAATGACAAAAAACAGAGCAAACCTTTTCTGCCTTGACTGACAACTTGGTAATGGATTATGCTTAAACCAGATTCTTTTGGGAGTGAAAGAGGTTCTACTAGTAATTATGTTGTCCAGGCAAATCAGAATAAATGGATACTCTAATAAAGGAAGACTCTTGAATTTAATTTGATGCCATTACCACAGTAAGTGGCAGGAAAACGTGAGTCTGTTAGGCACTGGATCAGCTGGGCTGTCACTGCTCTCCCCAGAACACCCTCCAGAAGGGGTTTTGTAGAGGAAAAGTTGAGGTGTGCACTTCACTGACAAGACCAGGAGCTGCTAGAGATTCAAGTGAAATGTCCTGTGTCCAAGGCCCAGAGTTGAGAATCAGACTGCTTTCAAAAATAGTCTCTCAAGATTTTTATGTTTATGGAGGAATCAGAGAAGCATTTGAGATGCAGATCACTCAAGCAACAGTGGGTTCTCCAGTGAGTGGGCAATGGGGCTGCTTGACTCCCTCCTGAGATGGAGCCTCTAGGAAATGTTTGGCTCTTCCTGAGCACACTCTTTTATCTGTCCCATTTCCCTACTTAGCTCTAAGTCCCACCATGCTTCAGGCTTCAGGCCTGGGTCAGGAGTGGAGTGCAGGGATTGGTAAAAGTATCTTAGTTTTAAAAGATTACTAAAATAAGGAAAGCAGAGTTGAGTGGATATCCAGAAGCACTGCCCTCAACACATCATCATGACAAAACCATATGGACCCGAAGAACAAGAGATTAGAAAATTCAGGGCTGATAGGTTTTTTCTCAGAGTCAAGAAACAATCATGAGGCTGAGTTGCTAGGCGTTTTAATTCCACTGACAGTGGGGAGTGGGGGAGGGGATTTTATATATGATGTTTAGTGAGAGAGGAAGGGAGAGAGTTAGAGAGCTAAAAACATCGATGAGATAGGAACATCATCGATTGACTGCCTCCTGCATGCCTTACACTGGGTACTGAATCTCAGGCATGTGCCCTGACAGGAAGTTAAACCAGTGACCTCTTAGTTCCTGGGTCAAAGCTCAACTGCTGAAGTCACACTGGCTGGGTGGGGGAAGTGATTTTCGAATATCAGGCATTTTTGGAGGCAGCATAGCTAAATAAGTTGACATGTGAAAGAGAACAATGTTTGGCACCAATAAGCACTGTATGTGTTGATTCTGATTAGCACTCTCAACCTGGTCTCTGGTGCTTGGTATCTCAAAACTCCTGGTGCATCTGGTTTTGCCCGAAGCAAATCTTGCAAGTGGAAAACGTAAAGCCTACTAAGTAAATCTTTCCTACCTTCGATGAAATGCCACAATGCCAGATTTTTAAGTTCTCAAACCACAGAATTAAGAGGCCTTCCGCTGTTAACTTTGTCCTGTGTGACTTTTCGATTCAGAAAAATTCTCCCTGGAATCTATGCAAAAGTTACCGAGAGAGACACCTGGAGTGTATGACATGTTCTCAGTTCTTTTTTGAGGCAAACATCATCTTTCATAAGAGAAGTTAAAAGGTGATGAGAGAGAAATGAAACTTCTCAGCAATTAAGAGCAAAGACTGGCTGAAATTTGTTAACTTTATAAGTAATAATAACAGCAATAACTCACTCTATAATGAATTCCTCTGCAGTGAATAATTTGCTATAGACTCCATGATAGGGAATAGCCTTAGCTTGCCACAGTGGACACCTGCTGGACCTGTGAGGCCAGGTTCTGTCCTTTCCAAGTTCTCTGTGCACAAGATGATGACACCTATTCCAGGCCCTTATACAAACAGGGGAGATTCTCCCACTAACCTGCTAACCTAACAGGAGTAAGTTCACCTAACTGAGCTCCAACATGTACCTCTGCATAATTTTATGAAGTATCCAAAGGCCACTCTCTAGATTTAAAACAAAATCTTCCGGGTTTTCCTCCTCTGTCAGGTCCAAATTGGTTGTGCTCCAGGGATTAACTCTGCCACCAGCTCCAAAGGCCCTCTCCCACGTTTACCAGCTCAAACAGCCACAGATTTTATTTCAGGCACAGATCTCCGGGTTTTGAGTTCCAAGGCGCAGATCTCCCAGTCTGCCAGCCGCCTCAGTTTCGTGCCCAAAGTACCCCCAGGGAAATCTGACCTTTCTGTGCTGGAGCACAGAGCTCCTTGGACTCTGCCTGTCTGCGCCTACTGGGCAACTGGGCGCCGGTGTTCTGGGAGTCTCAGCCATCCAGCCGGTACTGCAGCTGTATATTTTCAGATCCTTCCCCTTCAAGATGTGGTCTGCCTCCGCGCAGTTGGCTCAGGGAGAGAGCCCAGCAGTACTGGGGCCGCTCAGGCTGGGGAGGCCAGTCCAGCAGTCCCCTATCTTCTACCGGAGCACAGCTGTCCCCTTACTGGCCAACAAACACTCCCTGCTCGACCTTCAGCTTCTCCCTCCTTCTGCCCTGGTAGCAGATTCAGATCGCATCCCTCTGTTCCGCCGCCATTTTTCTCTCCGGCTAGATTTAAAACAAAAAGAACAGAAAACTTATGAACCAAGTAAATTATAAACTCAGAATGTTGAAGATAAACCAATTTAGCACTTCCTTTGAAAAATGGAATAATTTCTTTTGAAATCAACTACAGTGGTGAGACATGTTTTCTTTTTCGATTGCTCCCTGAGGGTACAGCTTCACCTTCCAAATCTTGCCAGCTTTCAAGGCCCGGGATGCTGACTTACTCCAGCACATGGGCAGCAGACTGAGACTCTGGCTTCTCAATACCAGAGGTGTTGGGGAGCTTTTCTTGTTCTATTAGAAAAGTTTGTGAGGAAGCTGTGAATACGATCAGTTCTCAGAAGTAAAACTCCTATTTTCACTGTCCAAGCATCAGTCAATATACTGGGAGAGCCATGGAAGAACCTTGCCATATCCTTCCCTCTTGGACACACTGCACATGAACACTGCCATGGGATGGGCATTCAGCTCCTACAGGGTCACAGTCCCCTTTCCGGTGGTCTGCCCATTAAACCCAAATATTTCCCAGTTTTTCTATACCAATTGCATCTGTTCGGTCAGTTTGTAACTCAATATAAGAATTAGCACATTGGATATTGTTTCATCAATTGTTGAAACATTATGTTCAACTATGAATTCCATGAGGTTGAGGATGATCTACATAGTCCACCAGAAAGACAATCCCGTTACCTACTGGGAGATCATTTTTCCAAACTCAATTTGCTTGCTCAGGCCCACCAAGATCAAAAGTTGTAAAAGTCAATTCAGCAATTGTCAGATCTTGGATATCAGATATAATGTTGGAACATGTCCATCATTTTTGAGCTTGTGTAGAACAGTGGTTTTGCCTGCATTGTCCAGACCAAAGAATACAAGTTTTCTACATTTCTTGTACAATCTTAAGAACTGGAACACAGGGCTGAAGCCATTGTAGGTCCACCCAAAGATGAAAGACATTATTATGCTTACCACAACACAAGGGGTTCCTCTGGCAGCAGCACCAGCAGCAGCAGCTTTGACCCTCCTCTAATCATACTCCCAATATCACTGCAAAAATGTGCAACATTGGGCCAAAGATTTTAGCCAATGTTGCAAGCCTTCCAAACTCTGCTACTTCTCCTTTCTTGGGGGCAGATTTCTGATTTTGTTTAGGACTTAGTTTTAAATATACTTAAGTGCTGAAGTTGGTTCCCTCCCCACAATCTGTGATTGCTTTAGGGGTGGGCATGTGGCCCAACTCTGTCAAAGAGACATGAAAATAGATTACGGAAGTTAGGTGAAACTTTTGGGAAAGGTTTGGCTATTGTCCCATGGGACTATAATGCTCGGAGGGGGTCTAGCCACTTTGTGACTATAAGGTGAAAAGCTTGTCCAATATGAAAGCCAATATTTTAGAGATAATAGGGAAGAAGTAGGAAGAACTAGGGTGCTTGGTAATAAAGAGAGCTGATGAAGTAGCCAGTTTTGGCACTGGTTCTACTGAACTTATTTTTCTGAGGTGATCCACATTCTTATTGCTTTAGTGCTTTCAGATGTGTGTTCTATACTTGTAGCCAGGAACACTCCAACTCATTATCATTGATCCAGTCACTGACCTTTTTAAGCCTTACTTTTCTCATCTCTCAGACATGAACACAAGAGTTCTTATCTAATTGAAGTAGGTAATATGATAATAATGCAAGCAAACATTCATGTCACACTTCCTAGGGGCCAGATTATTTAAACGGTTGACTCATGTGACATAAACAGAATGCTAAGGGTAGGATCCTAAAACTTACATGTTCTTAGCACTTATCATTATGATCATTGTTGTTACAGGAAGTAAGCTATTAATTCAGACATTCTGTTCCTAGACAATTTACTTACAGCAAGAGGAAGTAGACTTTCTGGTCCTCCTCCTATTACCCAATGAGCAAGATTACAGGAGCATTTAAAAAATGTTTTTGCGCCTATGTTAGCTTTGGAAATTCAAATCCTGTCACAATGAATGATATAGGAACCAATAGATAGACAAGTGCTCTCCTGATGTTTATGTTATAATGCATGTATTTAAAAATAAGCTCATAATAAAAGTTCCTACAAATCTATTTGGAAGCTAAAATAGCTCATTGTAAGAGTGATTCTAGATGGATTTTAAACTTCTGGAATTTAGAAAGAAGGTTTTGGCTTTCTTAGTAACTACACTCTACCTGTCATTGTCTTACACATAGAGTGAACAGCTCGATAAAATGTTCTATTTCTTAATGCTTTATCAAGAACAAAGTAGGGTTGAAGATTCACTTACATGAAAGCCAACCGGCTACCTTAACACATCTCCCAGAAGCTGGAAAAACACACAAAACCCACAGGGAGTGGAGGTAAGGACTTTATCACTCAGGTAGCATGAGTTTCCTATTTACAATAACCCTAAATCCAGCCTCTGAGTGACAGAGGCAGATGAGCCCAAGTGGATGCTGCACACAGTGGGTTTACACCAGAGTTGAGGAACGTTGAATTTAAGAAACCTTAATCTTACTTGGGGCCAATAGTTATTACAGCAAACCTAACCATTATCTTTATTACCTGATCAGGAAATAAACCTGCCTACTATCCAAGAAGACATCATCTCTGTCTCTTAGGCTATTACTGTACAAACATCCTTGAGAAGATAGTTCAGAGCAAAAGCTGATAGTGCCTCTGCAGAAATCAATGGGAGCAGCATGGTGAATTGTCTCCCAAACCTTTCCTTTCCACTCTTTATGAGGCAGAGTGGAAACCCCAATCTTTCACCTCTCCCTCTCCCTTTGATATTGTTGTAATTAGCTAGTCCTAATATATAAAAACCCTGGGTCTGTGATATCCAAAACGACTGGAGACTTGACCTAACACCTAGGCTGCGCTCAGCAGGCTCTGGTGGGTGGGGACTTGTGGCAGCAGAGATGGAGACAAGGGAAGTGTGGCTGGGACTCACACTCACTCACAACCACACACATGCACAGACACACATAGCACCCAGCAGCTCACAGCCTTTTCTCCCTTTCTTTCCCTCCCTCCCAGCTTGCTCTCAGAGTATCTCTTAGAATAAGGAAACAAAACAGACTAGGCCTGAAGTGGCCTTGCATAGAAAAACAGAGGGTGGGCAGAGAGAGGAGCCACCCCCACTAGCTCTGCCCTGTCCCAGCCAGGAAAGAGGAAGAGGGACACAGGGATGCAGGGAAGCCTGAAGGACTGCTGAGAAAAACAAAGTGAGACAGAGACTGGGTGAGATCAGGCCAGCAGGGTAGGGCAGTTTTGGAGCATCTCTCATAATAAGGAAATAAAACAGACTAGGTCTGAAGGGGCCTTGGATAGAAGGGAGGGCAGGAAGAGGGTGGAGTGGCCCCCACTGGCCCTGCTCCCTCCCAGCTGGGAAAGAGGAAGAGGGAAACAGGGAAGTAGGGAGGCTGGAGGACTGCTGAGAAAAACAAAGAGAGACAGAGACTGGGTGAGATCAGGCCAGCAGGGTAGGGCATTTAGGGGCAAACAGGTTGGTATGGGAAGACAGTTAAGGGTGATCAGGCAGGCAGGCAGAGGCAGTAAGGGGTGATCAATCAGGCAGGCAGTTGAGCATTTAGAAAACAGTGGTCCCAGATTGTGAGAGGGATGTCTGACTGGAATAGGGCCTAAACTGGCAGTTGGACATTCCCTGAGGGGTCCCTGATTGCAGAGGGTGCAGACTGGGCTGAGAGAACCCCCCAATCCTGTGCACAAGTTTTGTGCCCTGGGCCAATAGTTATTACCATTAATAATAGAAAGGGAGCAAAAGGGAGGCAAGACATTATAAGTATAGTCATTTGGATGGAGACACCAGGAAGTTGCAATTTCACACTCCCCAGGGAACCACCCAGCCCATTCCCTGAAGATGACTGGAAGAAGGAACTGGACAAAGGGGAAGATGGGAGCTTGCACAGTTAATTGGGGTGATATAAGAAAGGTACCTGTCAGTCAAGCCTAGGAACAGAGATAATTGGCCAGAGGGGCAAAGACTCTGCAAGACCACATGAAAGTTTTGGATTACATATCCCAGATAGGAATTCTCACTCTTTTTAAAAAAATATTTTAATCTTTATTGTTCAGTTTATTAATTACAATGTTCCCCTTTTTTTCTCCCTATAGCTCCCTGCCACCTGGAACCCATCCCACCCTCTGCCCTTACATCCCCCCAACTGTCCCCTTCCATGGGTGTATGATTTTTGTCCAGTCTCTTGCTGCACCTCCCACACCCTTTTTCTCCCCAATAATTGTCAGTCCATTCCCTCTCCATGCCTATGATTCTGTTATATTCACCAGTTTATCCTGTTCATCAGATTTTTAATTCACTTGATTTTTATATTCATTTGTTGATAGCTGTGTATTTGTTGTTCACAATTTTTATTTTTACCTTTTTCTTCTTCTTCTTCTTCTTAAATAATACCTTTCAGCATGTCATATAATACTAGTTTGGTGGTGATGAACTCCTTTAGCTTTTTCTTTTCCATGAAGCACTTTATCTGACCTTCAATTCTGAATGATAGCTTTGCTGGGTAGAGTAATCATGGTTGTAGATTCTTGCTATTCATCACTTTGAATATTTCTTGCCACTCCTGTCCTGGCCTGCATAGTTTCTGTTGAGAAATCTGCTGACAATCATATGGGTTCTCCCTTGTAAGTAACTAATTGTTTTTCTTTTGCTGCTTTTAATATTCTCTCTTTGTCTTTTGCTCTTGGCATTTTAATTATGATGTGTCTTGGTGGGGTCTTCTTTGGATTCCTATAGTTTGAGGTTCTGTATGCTTCCTGGACTTTTAAGTCAATTTCTTTCACCAGGTGGGGGAAGTTTTCAGTCACTATTTCTTCAAATAGGTTTTCATTATCTTGCTCTCTCTCTTTTTCTAGCACCCCAATAATTTGAATGTTGGTATACTTGAGGTTGTCCCAGAGGTTCCTTACATTATCTTCAATTTTTCGGATTTTTTTTTTTTTGCTTCTTGCTTTTCCAGCTGAGTGAATTTTGCTTCTTTGTATTTCAAATCTTTGACTTGATTCTTGCAGTCCTCTGCCATTTAGGTCTTTGTATAATATTGCTTTCCCAGCTGAGTGGATTTTGCTTCTTTGTATTTCAGATCTTTGACTTGATTCTTGCAGTCCTCTGTCTTTTAGGTGTTTGTATAATATTTTTTATTTCAGTCAGTGTATGCTTAATTTCTAGTTGGTCCTTTTTCATATCCTTGAGGGTCTGGTTCATATCCTCGAGGTTCTGGTTCATATCCTCGAGGTTCTCATTCATATCCTCAAAGGTCTCATTAAGTTTATTGGCCTTTTCTAGGAGACTCTTGAAAAACCTAATAACCGTGGTTTTGAACGCTATGTCTAGTAGTTTTTTTCTTCTCCATTTCTTTCACATGTGATTTATTTCCATGTCTCTTCATTTTGACTGCTTCCCTGAGTTGGTCGATTAGCTTTGTGTGGTAGATGTCCTCTAGGGGACAGTGGCTCAGCCTCCCCAGTTACCTGAGGTGGATACTCCTGGTGCATCCCTTTATGGGTTGCACAGACTTATAGTTAAGCCTAGATTTATGTTGGTAGCACTAGGAGGGTTTGACCTCCAAGCCAATTGGCTGTGAGGATCAGCCATGTTTACACTGTGAGAGCCACTGTGCTAAGGTTGGATGGGCGGGGTCTCCAGGCTGAGCAGGCAGCCTTGATTTCCTGTCAGCTCCATCCTATGCGGCACCTGGGTCTCTGTGCCCGGTGGTAATGGCTGCATGCACCTCTGAGAGAAAGCTGCCTCTGAGCTCTGCCCACTGCATGACAATTCAGCCTCTCCCCAAATTAGTCTGCACACCCAAAGTCTCACCCAGGGTTGTAAAACAGTGCAGTCCAGTGGTTTCCCTTCTTTTTTCCCCCTCTCAAACAAGAGAGCAAGTCATGAATCCTCTCTGCGCACTCGCACACTTCAGGAGTCCTCTCTGAGCACTCATGCACTTCTGCATTTCCCAAGTTTATGCGCCCTCTCTGCAAGCTCTCAGACCTCTGTAGCACCTGAGTTTCAGCGTGCTTCCTCCTTAGTGTCCAGTTTCACCCTGTATGAATGTGGGTTCCCTGATCTCACTCGGAACTGGGAAATCAGTGCAGTGGGACGCCTTTGTCTCCCTCCCTGTTCGAGAAAACCAGCCAGGTATCCAGCCACCTGCCCTATTGGCTCACGCGCATAGCTCTGAACCTCTGACTCCATGCAACTCTGCCCTCTGCAGCTCCTCTGAGTCACAGTGTCTTATCTTTACTTTTATTTGTGGAATTTCCACTCAGCCAGCTTTCCGGTGATTCTGGATGATGTCCATTCTGTCGTTTAGTTGTAGTTTTGAAATTGTTGTGTGGGGTAGGGATAGGTGTTTACCTAAGCCGCCATCTTGGTTCCAACCCTCAGAATTCTCACTCTTTTGTTGTCCTTGGCCCTCTGGGCCCTTGGCTCTTGTGTTTCTCTTGCATTTACCCATGTTCCCTGCATAGCCATGTGGCCCAGTGGACATACACACAATGGAATGATAAACTGCAGTGGGGAACAAAGCTGAGCTAGTCTGATGCTGAATTAGACTGTGCAGACATAGAATGGAGACTCTGGGCAGTGGCATTAATCCTAGCTCTGGTGAAACCACAGCTACACTTCTATGTTGAGATGGAGGGAAATGGAACCTTGGAAATGGAGGGATTTTGACTCCATGCAAAAAAATGCCACTCATTCTCTCATGTGAGTCTCAGGAAATGATTTTTCTTGTGATATTGCAAGAAAGCCACATCCTCTATCAAAAGAAGGGGATGAGGAGAACTCCTCATTGGTAACACCTTCATGTACGTCCTGTGAATTGCATTTGGCTCCAAGCTTCCCTCAACCCTAAGTTTTACATTTTGGTGAACCACCGTTCTCTAAATAAATGTTTCTCAGTGGTCCGTATTCAAATTACCAGGAAATGGAATTTGACTGGTCCAGCATGGGTCGGTATTCTGTCCTGGATCAAGTAGCTGTGGCCATGGTCAGAGTCAGATGACACAAACACATTCCCACCCTTTGGATAAGCAGGAAGGGCAGAGTCTCTTAGGAGAAGAAGAGCAAGGAGACAGCTTTAGTGAAGACTCAGCCAATGAACAAATTGTGTAACTGGTGTCATCATCTTTAGCAGCAGTAGTCTCGCTAGAAATATTATAAATCACTTATATTAAAAAGAGTCATCAAATATGACTCAAATAACTTTAGCATAAAACAGACAAAGAAGTCATTTAATTATATGATCTCTGTTTTCTGAATAATCAAAAATTGGATTGCACCATCTTGCTGGGCTATGCTTGACAACACCTTTTATTGCTACTGGATTGCTGGGTTTATGCTCTTTGTAAGGGGCCAGAATAACTTGTATTGTAATTGAAATGTACTGTTTATCTAAATCCTACTCAGAAAAGCAATTGAAAAACCAACCCAGCAGCCAGAAAAAAAGGCAGCCCCATAAGAGGGATTAAGAGGAAAAAGCAGTGAGTTCTGAAAAACAAGGTCTGTCTTAAGGTAACCTGCTGACCAGAAGCTGTCCTTAAGACTGTTCCTATTCTTTTTTTGCTGGATGTAAATGGAGGGGTCAGAATGGGCAAGCTGAATCCTTTTCAAGGCTTTTCTTCTTCTCCTCTTCATCAGTGGAATCCTTTGTTGGCCTCTCAAAAATCAAGAGGTTTGTGAATGTTTACTTCAGCTTAGAAGGAATTTTCATCATGCATGGTATTTTATGGATTTATTCTCTAATAATAAAATGAAAGAACCATCAAAAGAGAGAAGCCCAATTAAAGTTTGTTGAAGATAAAGCAGAAGGTAAGAAAGGGCCAGTTGTGCACACTGGGTCAATACTAGATTCTAGATTAGAAAATGTCAACAACCAACATTGAATGGGGGTATTTGCGATGAGGGGAGTGGATCCGATTTCCTCTGCCCTTAAGAGTACTTGGACCCATCTGGCATCTCGCCATGCATCCCATAACTGGAAAAGCCTGCCAATCTCTTAACTACTTCCCAGGATTTAGGACTAGTTACCTTCAAGCAGTTCTGGCTCAGACACTGAGCACTGAGTCTGCCTTCCTGCAAACATACACTGGGATGGACTCTTACCTCACCTTGGTATTCCAGACACCATCTCACTGTCTGTCCGTGGCTTTTTTTCTCTTCCCTATCATATTGCCCTGGCCCTTACAACAAGGGGGCTGCTCAGATAATGGCTTTCTACCTGTACTGCCAATGTCTTTCCGGAGCTGGGCCCTTGGGAAGTTATTCATTCATTCATTCATTCATTCATTCATTCATTCATCCCTCTAGGCTTTTGCCAGCTCCGGACATTGGATAAAGCAGCTTACGAGGTATAGGGATAAAAACAAAGCCTGGTATCTTTTCTTTTTAAATTTAATAAATCTTTATTGTTCAGATTATTATAATTGTTCTTCTCCTCCCCCCCCCCATAGCTACCCTCCACCCAGCTATCCACCCCATCCTCTGCCTTACCCCTCCTCATCCATAGGTAACTGGGGAGGCTGAGCCAGTTACCATGATTTTTGTCCAGTCTCTTCCTGCACACCACACACCCCTTTCCCCCCAAGAATTGTCAGTCCACTCCCTTTCTATGACCATAATTTTATTATATTCACCAGCTTATTCTTTTCAACAGATTTTTAATGCACTTGATTTTTAGATTCACTTGTTGATAGATAAGTATTTGTTGTTCGTAGTTTTTGTCTTTACCCTTTTCTTTGTCTTCCTCTTCTTAAAGAATACCTTTCAGCATCTCTGTAATACTGGTTTGGTGGTGATGAACTCCTTTAGCTATTTTTATCTGTGAAGCTTTTTATCTGACCTTCGATTCTGAATGATACCTTTGTTGGGTAGAGTTGTTTTGGTTGTAGGTTTTTGCTATTCATCACTTTGAATATTTCTTGCCACTCCCATCTGGCCTGCAAAGTTTCTTTTGAGAAATCTGCTGACAATCGTATGGGCGCTCCCTTATAGGTAATTAACTGTTTTTCTCTTGCTGCTTTTAATATTCTCTCTTTGTCTTTTGCTCTTAGCATTTTAATTATGATGTGTCTTGGTGTGGTCCTCTTTGGATTCCTTTTGTTTGGGGTTCTGTGTGCTTCCTGGACTTGTAAGTCTATTTCTTTCACCCGGTGGGGGAAATTTTCAATTATTACTTCTTCAAATAGGTTTCAGTACCTTGCTTTCTCTCTTCTGCTGGCACCCCCATAATTTGGCTGTTGGTATGCTTGAAGTTGTCCAGAGACTTCTTACACTATATTCAGGTTTTTGGATTCTTTTTTCCTTTTGCTTTTCCAGTTGAGTGTTTTTTGCTTCTTTGTATTTCAAATCTTTGACTTGATTCTTACATTCCTCTAGTCTGCTGTTAGGTCTCTGTATAATATTTTTTCTTTCAGTTGGTGTATGCTTAATTTCTAGTTGCTTCTTTTTCATATCCTTGAGGGTCTTGCTAAATTTATCAGCCTTTTCTAGGAAATTCTTGAAAAACCTTATAACTGTGGTTTTGAACTCTATATCCAGTCATTTACTTTCCTCCATTTCTTTCATTTGTGACCTGTTTCTTTGTCTCTGCATTTTTGCTTCTTCCCTGAGTTGGTAGAGTAGCTTTGTGTGCTAAGTGTCCAGTGGCTCAGCCTCCCCAGTTACCTGAGGTGGACACTCTTGGTGCATCCTTTTGTGGACTGTGTGAATAGCCTTGTTGTAGTTAAGTCTTGATTGTTGTTGGTATCACTGGGAGGAACTGACCTCGAGGCCAATTGGCTATGAGGACCCACTGTGTCTGCAATGGAAGAGCTGCTATGCTGGAGACACTTTTATGGGGCAGAACTTGCTTCAGTGATACTTTGGTGCTCATTGAGTCTGCCTCTTGAATGTGTCACTTATGGATGTGAGAAGTTGAAATCTGGTGTCTTCTCACACTGACTACTAGATACACTGGCTTCTGGATCTCCAGTGGCATGCAGGTCAGTTACTGGCTAAGGCCACCCAGCAGGAGCTAAAGCGAGGTCTGCAGATTTCTCCTGGTCTGACCAGAGTTGCAGTTTAGGTTAAGCTGCAATAGGGCAGATCATTTATATGCAAATGCTGCTGCACACAGCTCAGATGGGTTTGTAAATTGGGTGGAGCAGGGTCTCAGGGAATCACTAGGGCATGGCAAGCAGTGATGGCTGCCAGTCAGCTGTCTCTGCATCTCCGTGTTTCCATGTCCCTGCATCCTACACTCCAGCACAGTAAACAATGATTCCTGTACACAGTTCTGCAAAAGAGCTACCCTCACTTTCTGACCTGATGTCAGACCGTCCAGCTTCTCCCTGCAGGGGTCTGGATCCCCAGAATCTCTCAAAAAACTGGAGTTCAGAGTAATGGGGAGCTGTGTCGGGTTGAATGAAACAGTGCACCCAGTTGCCAACCACCATCCCAATTTGCACATCTGTGTACCTCAGCTTTTCCATGCTTGTGCATGTCTCAATGCTCTTTTTTCTTTTCTTCGAGTTGTAGAACTTCTACTCAGCCAGCTTTCCCATTGTTCTAGATGATAGACATTTTGTCTTTTAGTTTTAATTTTGGTGTGGTTGGAGAGGCAACACGTACAGTTGTATACCTTATGCAGCCATCCTGGTTTCTCCTATGGTGTCTTTTCTTGAGAGCTCACAATCCACTGTGTGTGGGAGAGAGGCAGGTAAATAAAGAATTTTTCCAATGTACTAGAACCATATGGGAGACTGGATTAAGCTTCAGGAAGCATGGAGAAGGGACTTCCTTCAGCTTGGAGACCCTGGGAAGACTTTACAATGAGAGAGAACTTGAAGACTTTCTCACACTTCTCCTTTACATCAGAGAAGGAGGACAGAGATGGAGTCAGGAGACTTGTGGGTGGGTGGGCAATCCAAGCACCTCAAGGGTAGAGCAGAGGGCTTCCCTCTCTTGACTGTTCTAGTCCCTGATGGCACTTTGATGGTTCAGCTCATTGAGGGCATTTCTCCTCATCACTTTGGAAGCTAGAGTTATATTTTGGGTGGTACCTGTACTGAAGGACATTTGAATGTTGACAACATCTGAATGGTTTAATATGACTAAGAAAGCAGGCCTGAGGCCAGAATGAAAGGAGGTGTGTTCAAGTTTCATATATGCGCTCTTTTCTGCCAGCTCTCTAGAAGCTGGGTGGGGTCATCTTCAAAGGCAGCATCTGGAACAGCTGTGGGAGATGTGTTTTCATAGCATTAGGAGCACTTACACTAGCAAGTTCCAACTCTTCTGTTTTACTTACACAATTTATGATAAAAATCAATATTTTCTGAGTGATGACTCAACCCTCATCATGCAGAGAGCCCTGGGACTGGAGCTATCACATTCCTCCAGAGCAGCGCTTCTCAGTATCATTTAGGGGGTGTGGTCAAATGCAGGCCGTGGGGTCACCACTGACTTGAGACCTGTGGGGTGCGATGGGAAGTTGTGGTCTGGGGGTCTACATTTTTAATACACTAGCTAGATGATTCTAATGAACAGTGAAATTTGAAAGCCTTACTCTGAAAAATGAGTAAAAGGATCTTGTAAATGAGACTAAGAATTGCCACAGTTCATCTGTGTGGAGGCTGCAGGAAGGGTACATAACAGGTAATGTCCCTTTAAGATTTTCTGATTAAAGTACACATTCTTGGCCCTTAGCTCCAAGAGCCATGATAAAAAAAAAATCATTCTGAGGTGTTCTAAGTTAATTTCCAGTGGCCAGAGAGTGGGAGAAAGAATAATTATCCAGTTTGGAGATGTAAATCAGCTGACACAAGACTGCTAAGATTCCTGAACGTATGTTGGAGCTTTGAATCAACCTCTAGGTGTCAATTAACTGACCAGAGAAGCCACCACATCATTCACATGAATGGATTTTCAGGGCTGCTACCTGTAACCAATCAACAGTAGTCAATATTTCTTCCTCACAGACTGTGCTTCTATCATAGAACTGCCTCCACTTTGCCCTTTCTCGCCCCTTGATCTGTATCCAATGTAAATTCTCTCAAAACAACTTACATTCCCCTGCCCTGTCCCCACTCAGAACAGGATGTATAGAAGCGTTCATCACCTCCAGGACAGGGGGACTAGTGGACATGTCATGTCATATTTTCTACCTGCTGCTGCTGCTGGTTATGGCCCCAGCATCATGGTGGTCCCTCTCTTACTAACAATGTCCCTTTTCTTTTAAGAAGACTTGCAGCTTGGAAGTTAAGGCTTTTGTTCAACAGCCAGAATCTCTGTGACTAGAGCTCTAGGGTCTGCATATTTTATAAACACTTTGGTTATTTATGAATATAGAAAGAATGATTTTGGAGCAAGCATCTGGAATAGATTTTTCATTTTCTTAACATCATTTTTTTAAGTCTGATCTCTGTGATTCAAATGAGGTCATTTTTAAAGCATACAAATGATGTGAGAAGGTGAAGGTCACTCAATGGACTTTGAGATAGTGGCCAAAAATTTTTCAGATGAAGCTGAAGAACAGGAAATGGGTTTCCTGCCTGAGCTGGGCACTGCTAGTAGCTGTCATTCTAAAGAAGTCTGGATCAGTGGTTCTCAAAATGAGATTCCTAGAACAGCTACAGCATCACCCTGGCCTCGCTAGAAATGCAAATTCTGGGCCTCACCCGACTTGCTCTGAATCATAAACTTACGGCCTAGGAATCCATGTATTTTGTGTGTTTTTTTAATATTTTTATTAATGTCAGAAAGGAAGGGAGTGGGAGATAGGAACATCAATGATGAGGAAGAATCATTGATCGGCTGCCTCCTACATGCCCCCTACTGGTGATGGAGCCTGCAACCTGGGCACATGCCCTTGATGGGAATCCAAGCTGGGACTCTTCAGTCTGCAGGTCTATGCTCTATCCACTGAGCCAAACCAGCTAGGGCAGAATCCATGTTTTCATGAGCCTTCCAGAGGATTCTGATTATGTTCAAGTTTGAGAACCAGTTCTTTATTTCGGTGGATGATTTCAGACTATCTAGTGAGCATCCCCACTGTCCTCAGGTGTGTTGCCCCTCACTATTGTCTCATCAGATGGAAGATGGAAAATCAAGATCTTCTTCTCTCCTCCTGTTGCTCTGGAGAGACATGCAGCAAAACTCTTGGTTTCAGTGCTCACACTTACAGCCATTGTCCATCATCTTTGGAAGATTTAAACAAAGGTCTTTGTTTGTGGAATAAGGATGCTAAAGTCCTGGTAACATTGGTGATAATGTTGATGTAAGATAGAAAAGATAGATTTTTTTTTCTTTTAAAAAGTGTGCATGAGAGGGGAAAATAGTACCTGTATAGTGGAGAGACCTAGTATACACTACCTTAAACTAAGGGATGGAAGCTCGAATCAGCAACATTGGGAAAAACCAACATCACATAATACCTGAGATGATGTCCTGATAAGAAAAAGTACATCTGGGGCATTACTGCCCAGATTGCATAACCTGAGTCAACTCATTAGGGAGCATCAGGCAAATGAAAACTGAAGGACATTCTACAAAATAACTAACCTACAGTTTCTAAAACATCAAGAACACTATGTGGGGTTGAGGGGCTGTTTCAGATCAAGGAGACTCCTGAGAACTGACAGCTGAATGTATGTGTGGTTCTGGAGAGGATACTGGGAATGGGAGAAAGAGCTATCAAGGGCATTGTTGAGACAATTGACAACGTTAAAGTATCACCTGTGGATTTCAGTATAGTATTGCTTAATATTAAACGTTCTAATTTTGATTATTATACTGTGGTAATATAAGAGAACACCTTTGTTCTTAAGGAAACACAACTGGAATATTTAGTATGCAGATGTCTCTAACTCTATGTGGATATCTCAATGGTTTAGACAGAGAAACGAAGAATCTGAGAGAATGATGATGGGGCAAAATGGAAACAATTGATGAATCTGGATAAATTGATGAATCTGAAACTATGCTTACAAACTTTTCTGTGGTAGTTTAATTTTAAAAGGCGTGTACAGGTATATAGAGAGAATGTTCAAGTATTGAGAATTAAGATTCTGGGTGGTATTTCTTTTAAAAAATACTTCTTCCCTTGCTGGTTTGGTGGTGATGAACTCCCTTAGCCTCTTTTTGTCTGTGAAGCTCCTGATTTCGCCTTCAATTTTGATTGATAGTCTTGCTGATAGAGTATTCTTGGATTCAGTCCTTTGCTTTGCAACAGTTTATATACCTCCTTCCAATCCATTCTAGCCTGATGTGTTTCTGTTGAGAAATCATTCGATAATTTGATGGGGGTTCTTTTGTAGGTAACTCTCTGTCTCTCTCTTTGTCGTTGATATTTGCCATTGAAACTATGACGTGTCTTGGTGTGGGTCTTTTGGGGTTGATCCTGCTTGGGACTCTGTACTTGTGTAACTTTTTTCTTCCCCTTATCTGGGAAGTTTTCGGTCATTATTTCTTCAAACAGATTTTCTAATCCTTGGTGCTCTTCTTGTCCTTCTGGCAGCCCTATTATACGCATGTTACTTTGTTTCATGTTGTCCGAAAGCTCCCTTAGGCTTTCCTCCTGTTTTTTAATTTTTTTCTCCAATTGCTGTTCAGTTTAAGCTTGTTTCTGTACCTGATCCTCTAACTCACTAATTCGATCCTCTGCTTCTTCTAGTCTACTGTTGAAACTTTCCATGGTGTTTTTGAGTGTAGCTATATCATTTTTCATTTCTTCCTGATTCTTACATAGGTTGTTGATTTTATCTGATGTATAAATTCCATGACCATTACTCTGAATTCTTTCTTGGTCATGGTGCAAGCTTCAGTTTCACACCAGGGGGGTGAGGGCATGAATGTGGGGAGGCTTGGGGGGGGGTAATAGAGGGAAAAGGACACATATGTAATACCTTAATCAATAAAGAAATTGTGAAAAAATACTTCTTCCCAAATATTCTATAATAAGAATATATTATACTTGCTTATTGGAAGAGAACAATTGAAGTAATAGAAATGATGTTTTTCATACACATCCCAATTGTCATTTTCTTTCTGCTGGCAAAAAATATCCATCCATGCCTACTTCTCTAAAAGATTTGAGGTAAGTTGGAGTCAGAAACATAAAAAAACACAACCAAACAACTAAAGAGGACCCAAATGATACACACAAGTGGGTTGGGGAGAGAATTTAACACATTCCACCAATAACGAAACTGTTCCTTTGGCACACCACTCCCCACTTCCCCCCATTATTAGAAGCTCTCATTTCTCCAGACCCTATGGTTGTGTCTATTCCACATGCATATTAGCATGTTTCCAGTAGATTTTTACTGTCAGAAGGGTGCCCTTTCTCCTATCCCTGTCCTGGATGCAGTCCCCAGGTCTTTGAAAAGGCATGAAAGTACCTTCCATTTGCTCTTCCTGCCTTGCTAGTTAAGCATCCTAGCGGTATTATGGAGACAATAATCTTTTCTGCTAATTTTGGCAAATCTCCCTATGTGGAGATCTAGATAATATCTGGAAGATGCCAAATACCTGAGATAATGGCTATTATTTTAAGAATCTCCCTTCTCTTTCAGCCCAGTTACAAAGATAACAGGCCCAAATCACAGATTGCTGCAACACAATGAGCTTGGTTTCTGAGCATATACACAGTGTAGTAGAGAAGTCTCTGGATTGGCCTGCAGGGCGGCGGGGTGAGGAACTTGAGATCCTGCCAGTGCTGGCAAATACACAGGTTTCCCTCCCAGACAATGGGTGGTGACCCTGAAGGAAATGCCCCAAGCAAAGCTGCTGCTGGCTTAGAACACCCTGCCCTTGTGTTAATGTCAACAAGGTCACCCCGCTCCAGATCTTCTTATCTTCTTTTATGTGCATTTCTTTGTGTATGTGTGTGTGTGTGTGTGTGTGTGTGTGTGTGTGTGTGTATGTGTGTGTGTGTGTGTGTGTGTTTTGAGATATGTTTATTCCTAGTGTATAAATTGTTAGAAATGACGCACACAGTTTCTTAGGAATACCTGTTTGTGGTAACTTTCCAGAACTCTGGTCATGATCAAGAGAAGAATCTAAGTAGAGATTACTCCAAAACACATTCTACGTAATAGGCTGCTATAAAACGAGATCTTTTATCATGAAAGAGCTGGTTTTAGGTATGCTCGGCTCATAGCACATCTGTTCAAAATACCTGCTGAATAAATAAAATGACTGAATGTGTAATCAAGTACTAGGAGTGCAGAGGCCTCACATCCTTTTGCAGAGCTGGCATTCATGGGTTACCTGAGGAATAGAGGCCCTTGGCCTTCCTGGTAAACAGATGGGGTACGGGGAGCAGCAGCCTGGCCTTCAGCTGAAAGCTTGTCAGAAATACAGACACAACCCCGCCCCCCACCTCCTCCAAAATCTCTGACTCAGAACCTGCACTTTGACAAGGTCCCCAGGGGGTTTGAGCTGGTTCATGAAAAGACTCAGCCTGAAGTGCAGGTGTGCCTGTCAACCCCACCTTTGCTAGAGAGAGAAGGGGGCAGGGTTTATGAGAAAGGCTGGGTGAAGAGCAGGCTGCTCCCAGGAGAGTTAAATGGTTCCCCAAAAGACATTTTAAAATAATGTCAGTTTGAAATAGGTTTGAGATGGTGTTATTTGAAGTAAATCTTTTCTGGAGGATGGAGGAGGATGAATACTTAATGTGGTTTGAATCTGTGCTAATCACTATGCTAGGCAGAATACATGTGTATACATGTGTGTACACATACGCCTATATATGTGAGTATGTGCATATACATGCATGTATGTATCTCATTTTCTCTCATTACCTCTGGCCCTGGCTACCAAACCCACCTTGCAGGTTAGGAAAGTGCTGGGCGGTTGGGGAAATTCAGCAGTGTGAATGTAAGGACTGAGGGAGAGCAGCAAAAAAATCGGGCTGCCTTCAAACCTGTACCCTGCTGTCTCTACTTTATGTCCTCCACTTTGCATAAAATGCATAATTATATTCTGACCCAGACACCATCTGATCTTTTCAGATCATTAGATTATGTGTAATAAATCACCAGGCCTAGCAAACCTCACCCACACTCTGTGGCTTCCTGGTAAAGAATCAAAATGGGGCCAGGCTGAGGCAGGGCAGGACCTGGTCAGTATCATTACTCCCCATCTTCCCTCTGTTCTGCAAGCTTGCCAGTCAGCCTCTCTGCCTCAGTTTCCTCATTTGAAAAGTGAGCTATTTGTAGCAATGGTTTCTATGACTATCAAATTATATAAATATCAAATGTGGTGAATATTAAAGGAGATAATACATACACTGCTTCTAATATTGTGCTTGGGACAGAATAGCCCCATGAATAGCTGTCATTGAAGCAGTAATAATAGTGCTATGTGAAGACGTTACAGTTATGAGCCAGTCTGAGAAAGAGGTGCTGAGAGGTGCTAGGGCAAGGACAATGGGTTCCAGGCCTGGAGTGGTGGGGGGGCAATGGCCCACGGTGGGAATGCAGGAGTCTCCATCAGACCAATCCTGACCTGAAAACCTTCTCCAAGTATCCAACCCTCTGGAGGGCACTTTCTGGCTGGATGTCACAGATGGGACTGTAGTTCTTTGGAACCAGTTTCCAAGCACCTGACTATCTAATTGACAAATGGGTGCAAAGCTTTCAAGCCCAGTGTTGTTGTTTTTAATGCAAACCTTTAAATATAACAATCTTGAACATTAACTTATCAGACACTGAATAACTGCACAAATTAATAAGTGTAACGCAAATAAACCTATTTTTCTTGTTCTCTGAAAGCGAAATATTTCCTGTTGCGCACACCAAACAAATCAGTCCAAGACCAATGATGTGGCAGTTGGCTGCTAAAATATTCACTACTAATATTAATGGAGAGAAATGGTGCGCCTGCACATGAGGTGCATAAGGCACATAAGGGAAATGAATGCAACCTGATTATAGTGACCAGTCATTAGCTTACACTGTAGTTCGTTATTAATAATTATGTGTAATAAGATATTGTAAAATTAATTTACAAAATTTTTATTAAAATGTTTCTTACATGTCATTATATTGGCTGGGCCACAAAAATATTATTTTGGGGCTGCATGTGGCCCGGAGGTGGCAAATTTGACATGCATGGTATAGAATGTTCTCTGTGAGTCTTCTGAACATCAGAGTTTGTCTTTCTCTGCTACCAATTCAGTTTATTTCAGCCCCAGCAATGAATCTTTGTTTTGTTTCCAGTTGTAACTAAAGGGAAAGAACCCTACTTCTTGTTCCTGACCTGATTCCTCATGGGGAGGGAATTATTTTTGTTCAGAAGAAAATTCCTGGCAAGTGCCAGGATGGAGAGGAGAGAAAGGGGTAGCCTGGGCCATGGTGCAAGGGGTTGGCTTAATCTGCTCTGCCTTAGAAAGGAAAGGAAATCTGAAGATACTGAGAGAAAATGGACCAGAAGGAAAGAGAATACCAGCTGTTCTGCCAGCAGTTTGTGCACATGATTGAAGAACTTTGAAGAGTTGGATTATCTAACGTTGACTTTAAATTGTCTGCATTTCTTTATGCAAATCCTTTGATCCTTCCAACTATTTATTAAAATACTAGTGGCCTGATGCATGAATGAAGATTCATGTAAGAATGGACCTTCGTTCTCCAGGCTGCCAGTACCACCTTTGCTCTAGTGGGAGCAGCCCTTCTGCTACAGCCCTGAGTCACCTTGCTGCCTTCCCAAGCTGCCCAGAGGCCGGAGCCCTAGAGCAGCTGGGGTGGTGTGGAATGCCTGTGTCATCACCATGGTGATGACGCAAGTGTCCTGCCCCATGCTCGAAGCCTGTGTATGCTCGTTAACACACCATCTTTGTTGTGTTAATCTGCATATTCACACCTGATTGGCTGGTGGGTGTTGCGAAGTATGGTCAATTAGCATGTTATTCTTTTATTAGGTAGATCCCTCTGAAATAAATGATTGTATATGTTTTTATGTATGTGCACCCACTTGTGTATGTTGATCAAAGTGCATATTTGAGTTCTCTCCAAGGATCAACCAAACATAAAAAAGAGTAATAATTGGGAAATAATTGCCCCAAAGTCAAAGTGATTGGGACATGGATTTCCCACAGATCCTGGGAAGATTGAATAAACTCCTTCTGGGTGTCAAGGGGCAGCAAGACTTGAAATCTGGCCTAGGAATACAGCCAAATGCCTGACTCAACACTTGAGTGCATGTTGAATAGAGATACTTTGTTAGAAAACGCTCATGGGGTAGGTTTATAAGTGAGTAACCATGTGCCCATCTGAGGAAGCATGAAGCACATAGAACTAAGGGGTCACCTGTCTCTCTCACTAACTACTGGATCCTAGTACATTATCTAACAGCCTCAGCCAAACCAACACAGTCAGCTCCCATCTAACTCCAACTTCTGCTGATGTTTTCTCTGGACGGGGGTGGATGTTAGTGGAAGAGCTGCTATACATTTATTTCTCAAAGTGTTTATCTTGCGGTGAGCTAATGGCGGGATTAGATAAAACTTTGTTTATGTGACCTGCATGTGAGAGGCAGACAGCTGGCGTGGGTGGAGAGGCTCTGCAGCCCCAGTCACTGTGGAAGTGTCACTGCTCCCCCAATGGAAGCTTCAGTGTTTGCCTTTGAGAAAACAAATTTGGCGTCTTCAGAATCCTGGTATGTGCTAGGCCAGCCTTCAAAGAGTTTGATAAAAGAGGGTCATAGTTTATGAACCCAGAGAGCAGAGCCAGTTATAGATTTGACACTCAGCAGACTTCAAGTGTATCAGGGACATCAAGCAAAGTGTTTTCTTGTTCTTTCTTTCCATCATATTATCAACCAGAAGACTGCAGGCTTGCCCACCTGGATGTGTTCCAAGCCATTTAGTGCACAGACGTGAAGAATAAGACAGCATTTATTGAAAGAAAATACCCCAGGACAGCTCATCTAAAGGAACACCTAATAGAGGTGGGGAAAGCCACTTGGCCCTCTACTCTAGATTTATATTTTATTTGTAGTCTTCAAAACAATTTCAAGCTCTACCCTGTTAGTCTCACCACTGCCCTATGAGGTACCATTGAAGAGATAATGACTGGTTTTATAGAAAAGGACTCCACAGTTCAGAGAAGTTAAGTGTGTGCTAGAAGAGGCATCCAGATAGGTCACAACAAAGCCTGGTTTTGAAAGGTCTTCTGAGACCTTTTGAAAGGTCTCCCAGAGGCCACAGCCACCCCCCCACCCCCAAATAACAGGGACCAGAAAATAATGTAAGTGAATGAAGTGAACCAAGCTAGTGGGGCTGGGAATCACAGCCAACTGGGGAGCTATTACCTATCTATAAAGGGAGCTGCTCTTTTGCCCCATCTGATTGTGAGCATGTGACGCTAGGGTCCGTGTTTTGCTAGATTTTCCAAATTTACCAAAATTAATCTTTCACAAGAAATGACTGGGCAATTCCTTTTTAAGAAACAACCATATTCAGATAAAACAAAACATATTTTAAGTAGTAATCAGCCCCCAAACATGATTAGTTGTCCATCCTATGCCTTGGTAGAAAGAAGTTGAATGGGAGGTGGGGAGTGGCCAGGGCAGGTAAGGGGCAGTTGCTGATGATTCCTGCTCTGCATTTTCAGTGTTAACCTGTTTGTGCTTGTACATGTGAGTTCTGCAGAGGATAATTATGGGACCAGGGAGTGGCTCCCCAGCCACTGTTTCTTTGAAGGGAGTATAAAAAATGGTGACTGTTAACCTCTTAGACTGGAAGGCAGAGGTATAGCCACTTTTTCTCATGCTTACTTCCCTCCTCCAACACAGCTCCACCAGAATCCTGCATATGGCATTTACTTCTGTAAAGTCATTTTTGGAGTTTATGGCAAAATGTCTATTTTCTTAGCAAGGGATGCAGCTAATATCAAACATCTGCTCTTGTTAACCAGTCTGCTTGATTTCAGAGAGGAAGGAAGAGATAGAAACATCAATGATGAGAGAGAATAATTGATCAGCTGCCTCCCACATGCCTGCTTCCCCTGCTCCCCCGACCCCCGGGATCAAGCCCACAATCTGAGTATATGCCCTTGACTGAGAATTAAACCATAACCTCCTGGTTCATAGGTCAACGCTCAACCACTGAGCTACACTGGACAGACATAGTATGCTTTTTGTCATTTTTTTTTTGTAAAGATGAATGACAATGAGAAGCCTTCATCTTATCTGCACCTATCATGCTAGAGCAGTCTATTCAGTATTTAGACTCATTTCTCCTGAGAACAGCTCAGTCCTGTGAGACCTCTTTGGTCCCTGAGTGTCTCTCTTTGTGACCTTACATGCCTCCTTCCTCAGTGGCAGTGAGACAGATCTGTTGATCTATGGCTGTTCATCAATAGGCAACTTGGGGTTTTCCTCTTTTTATGTACATGTACTGCCCAAGCACCCCCAGATGTGTATTCAGCTTTCTTGGCAGCTGGATTTTTCTGGAAGGCTCGCACTTTCTTCCGTGAGATTGATGCAGTCCCAGCAGATAAACTGCACTGTTAGGAAGCCAGAAGCACACATTCCTCCCTTCTCCAAATCAACACAACTGTAGTGCCTGCTTCATCCTTCAGGCCCTCAAGCTCTCTCACAAAACCTTTCCTCACCCTGCCTTAGAACCTTCCCTATTTAAAACAACAACAATAAACCAAAGGCTATAAAATAATAACTTTTTAAAAAGCTACAGTAACAATGGAGGCAGCTCCTGGTAACAGGAAGAAGGCGGCTTCGGAAAGAATGTGGACTTGCCCCGTTTATGCCTTTTCTTTGTGCAAACATACCAAGAGGCAAAAGAGAACTCACTTTTAAAATCTCTTTTTTTCCCACCTCTTAATTCTGTTAGTCAGAGTCAATGTACAAGAGGTTATCAGCCTTGTCTTGGAACAGTTCTTGGGAAGTTATGATCGGCTGGCAGTATTTGCTGCCCACAAACTCAGGTATGCAAGAAATAAACATTTATATTTTTTCAAATCACTGCCATTCTGACCCAGGACCCTCCTCTCACCCCCCTTGAGAACTGCTCTCTCAGCCTCACTGGAGGCCCCTCTCCTAAGGGCCTCACAGAGAGCTCCTCCTGGTGGGAACAGCAGCGGGAGGGGCAGGGCATCCTAAACTTCTCACACACTGCCCTCTGATCCTGCTGTCTTTCTCAGTGTCCCAGGGCTGAGCATTGCCAGCTTTTCATTGCTTTGGGGCCAACCAGGGTCACATTTTCCCCAGTTCCTCTGCCTATCTCCTGGATACAGGGTAAATCTCCAGTGCTTAGGCCATGAGGAAGCAAAATCAGGCAACTGAAGTCTCTTGCAGACAGATTCTATCCCACTGCCACAAACCTTCTCCAATGTAAGAAAATGTTGGGCTTGTCTGCCAGTGTAAATAGGAAAATAAAAGGAGAAATGCCATAGAAAATATAGAAAGTGATACCCCCAAATTATCTGGAAATGTATGGGGTACACAGAACTGACCAAAAAGGAGATACATGAGTTTGCTTATGGGGACTTTAATATTCCATTGACAGCTCTAGAAAAATCAACCAAACAGAAAGTCAATGAAGATATATTGGCCTTAAATGAAACACTAGGACCTTTCAACTCAGAACATCACATTATACATTCTTCTCCAGTGCACATAGAATATTCTCAAGATAAACCACACATTGGATCACAAAACTATCATCAACAATTTCAAGAAGATTGAAATTATACAAAGCATTTCTGATCATGATTAGAAATCAACTGTAAAAAGGAAGAAAAGAAACAGGCAAACATGGAAAATACTACTAAAAAAATGACTGGATCAAAGGAAAATCAAAAGAAGAAATCAAAAGTTATATAGAGAGAGTGGAGAACCAAGATGGCGGCATAGGTAAAACACCTATCTTGTCGTCATACACAGCAATTTTAAAACTACAACTTAACGAAAGAACAAACACCTTCCAGAATCACCAGAAAGCTGGCTGAGTGAAAATTCCACAAATAAAAGTGAAGATAAGACACTGTGACTTGGAGGAGCGGCTGAGGAGAGCGTTGAAAATACGCACGGAGAGAGGTTTGGAGCGCGCCAGCAGATAGGGCAGGGGGCTGAAAACCAGCCAGTTTTCTCGAATGGGGGAGACAAAGACATCCCACTGGACTGATTCTCCAGCTCTGGGCGAAGTCTAGGGAACCCACTATCAAACTGGGTAAAAACTGGACAGTGGGAGGGCACGCTGAAGCTCGGGTGCAGCAGGGGCCTGCCGGCTTGTGGAGAAGGCAGCTTGCATGTGAACTTGGGAACAGCGCAGCTGCGTGACTGCATAGAGAGTGCTCGCGACTTGCTCTCTCATTCGGGAAACCATCAGACTGCTTTGTTTTACGACCCTGGGTGAGACGTTGGGTGTGCAGACTCATTTGGGGAGAGTCTGAATTCCTCGGCAGCCTGTGGAGCTTGGCAGTGGCTCTCTCTCTCTCAGAGGTGCTGGTGGCCATTGCCCCAGCACAGAGTCCCTGGGGCCACACAGGGCGGAGCTAACACTGTCTGCTTGGCCCGGAGACTCCACCCATCCAAATTGAGCACAGCTGAACTTCACAGACAATTGACCTGGAGGTCAACCCTTCCAAGTGCTAACAATGATTAACCTGAGCTTAACTGCAGCAAGACTGTGCAACCCATATCCACCTCAGGTAACTGGGGAGACTGACCCACTGTCCCTTATAGGAAGTCTACCACACAAAGCTAATTGACCAACTCAGGGAAGCTGCCACCATGCAGAGACATGGAAAGAAATCAGATGTGAAAGAAATGGAGGGAAAAAAAAAACGACTGGACATGGAATTCAAATCCACGGTTATAGGGCTTCTCAAGAGGCTCCTACAAAAGGTCGAGACCTATAAGGAAATAAGCAAGACCGAAAATGAAATGAATGAGACCCTCAAGGATATGAACGAGACCTGCAAGAAAATGATCAAGACCAACGTGGAAATGAATGAGTCCTACAAGGAAATGAATGAGACCTTCAAGGATATGAAGGAGATTCTCAAGGATATGAAAAAGGACCAACCAGAAATTAAGCATACACTGACTGAAATAAAAAATATTATACAAAGACCTAAAAGTGTTCTGGAGCACCCCAAGAACCAAGTTCAAGATTTGAAATACAAAGAGGTAAAATCCACTCAGCTGAAAAAGCAAGAAACCAAAAGAATCCAAAAAATTGAAGATAGTGTAAGGGGCCTTTGAGACAACCTCAAGCATACCAACCTCCGAATTATAGGGGTGCCAGAAAAAGAGAGAGAGCAAGACAATGAAAACCTATTTGAAGAAATAGTGACCAAAAACTTCCCACACCTGGTGAAAGAAATTGACTTAGGAGTCCAAGAAGCGCATGGAACCCCAATATATAGGAACCCTAAGAGGACCACACCAAGGCACATCATAATTAAAATGCCAAGAGCAAAAGACAAAGAGAGAATATTAAAAGCATCAAGAGAAAAACAGTTAGTTACCTATAAGGGAGCACCCATATGATTGTCAGCAGATTTCTCAACAGAAACGATGCAGGCCAGACGGGAGTGGCAAGAAATATTCAAAGTGATGAATAGCAAGAATCTACAACCAAGATTACTCTATCCAGCAAAGTTATCATTCAGAATTGAAGGTCAGATAAGGTGCTTCGCAGATAAGAAAAAGCTAAAGGAGTTCATCACCACCAAACCAATATTATATGAAATGCTGAAAGATATTCTTTAAGAAGAGGAAGAAGAAAAAGATAAAAGTGTAAATTATGAACAACAAATACACATCTATCAACAAATGAATCTAAAAATCAAGTGAATTAATAAGCTGATGAACAGGATAAACTGGCGAATGTAACAGAATCACGGACATAGAGAGGGAATGGACTGACAACTCTTGGGGTGAAACGGGGTGTGGGAAGTGCATCAAGAGACTGGACAAAAATCATGCAACTATGGGAGAGGACAGTGGAGGGGAGTTAGGGCGGAGGGTGGGATGGGTACCAGGTGGAGGGGAACTATAGGGGGAAAAAAGGGAACAATGTAATTAATAAACTGAACAATAAAGATAAAATCTTAAAAATAAAAATAAAAAGTTATATAGAGAAAAATTAGAATGACAATACAACCTATCAAAACTTCTGGGATGCATCAAAACAGTAATAAGAGGAAAGTTTATATCATTACAGGCCTATGTCAAGAAAGAAGAAAAATCCCAAGTAAGCAACCTAACATCACATCTTAAATAATCAAAAAAAGAATAACTAAAGTAACCCAAAGTCAGGAGAAGAAAGGAAATAATAAAAATTAGAGAAGAATTGGATGCAAAGAGAACAAAAAGAGTATATAAAAATTAATGCTACAAAGAGCTGCTTCTCTTAAAAGATTAATAAAATTGACAAATTCTTAGCTACATACACTAAGAAATAAAAGGAAAAGACCCATATAAACAAAATCAGGAATGAGAGAGAAGTCACCACAGACATCACAGATATACAAAGGATTATACTAGAACTGAGATGGCGAACCTATGACATGCATGTCAGCACTGAGATGCGTAGCCATTTTCCATGACACACGGCTGCACGCAGTCACATACAGAGAAGTACAGGGCCAGAACGACATTTCATCCTCGGTTACTGCATGGCCAGGTGCAGTAGCTGAGGATGAAACATTTGCTGTAGTGTAGTGTAGACACTCTGTGCTGGAGGTCGGTAGGCCAAAACAACAGAACTCGGCACAGAGCATCTAGTTCTGGAACTTCCTGTTAGGCCATTAGGAGATCTTTGACCTCACTTCAGGCTGGTGGAGCAGGGAGCAGCGGAATGCTACAGGGGATGCATCTCTGGGTGCCCTGTGATCACCATTACCAGCAACCACATAACCACAGCAACCATCATCCAATCTATTGTTCTGGGTGTCATGGATTTCTATTTGACCATCATTACTGAGATAAGTGAGGGGGAGGCTGGGAGAAGCCAGGGCCTATGCTATAAGTGCAGTTTCCCGCCATTAGAAATAGTGGCAGTCATCTTAATTTATATTTCACCACTATTACTGTTGTGCATTCTTATTAACCCTTATTTCTGATTATTAACCCTGCCCTTTCAGAAAAGACAGTTACATGTGCCATCTTGTGGTCAGTTAGGCTAGTTAACCCGTAATTGCCTGCAGGACTAACAGGCTATCTACAATTCTATCTTCTGTCATTGCCACCCTGATGGAGAACCTCAAAAAATAAAAAAACCAAGGTTAAGTAAAGGAAGTGGGAGTAGCAGTAGCAGACCCTTTCAAGAGACATGGACCAAGCTATATGGCATTATAGAAAAAAATGGCAGATCATTTTGTGTTCTATGTACTGAAATGTTAGTAAGCAGAATGTGGAATATAAATAGACATTTTGAAACTAATCATTCTCAGTTCTTGAAAAGAAGTGAAGATGAAAGGAAGGAATACATTTCCAGGCAGCTACACTGGAGCCAATCTAATTCCATCCTTAAATTTATCAAAGGCTCTACAAATTTAACATCTGCAGGTTTGAGCATTGCTCACTCCATAGCTCAGCATGGAAAAGCACTCAGTGAGGGAGAATTCATTACAGAAACTATCCTAAGATGTGCACCAGTTCTATTTCATGATATGCAGAATAAAGATGCAATTATTAAGAGAATATCTGAGTTACCACTCAGTAGAAATATCGTAAAAGACCAAGTAATGAGACTCAACACAAATGTACATCAATTAAAGAGAGACATAAGTAATTGTAAATATTTTTCGATCTCTCTTGATGAAACTACTGATGTCACATCACATGTTCAGTTGGCCATTATTGGTCGATATTTTGATGGTCTCACAATGAGAGAAGAGTTGATAAAGCTAATATCAGTGCCAACAAGTACATCAGGAAGTGAAATATGTAAGGTTGTTATGTATGCAAACATTTCGTGACCTAAGCATGGATATCTCTAAAGTTGTGTCAGTGACAGTAGATGGGGCACAAACAAGTCGGATTTGTCAAATTGTTTATGGAAGCTATTGGACATCTGATTGTGCCTTTTCATTGTATTATCCATCAGGAGGTTTTATGTGCCAAGGCAGGATTCACCGACTTAAACTACTTCCTGTCAGTTGGTATAAAAATAGTTAATTGAATAGCTGCTCGCCCCCTTCACAATCGAGAATTTTTTGCCCTTTTACTGGAGGTTGATTCCACCTACATTGGACTGCTGATGTACAATAATGTAAGATGGCTGAGCCGAGGCAAAGTTCTTGAGCGCTTTGTGGAGTGCTTTGAAGAAATTAAGGTATTTCTTCAGGATAAGGATTTGGGAAACTTTTCTCAGCTCATTGATGATAAGTGGGTCAACACCCTGATGTTTTTTACAAATCTCTCTGTTCATATTAATGAACTGAACTTAAAGTTACAAGGTTTTGCAAAAGTATTGACATTATATTTGTATACATAAAAGTTTTTGAAAGTAAACTTAAAATTTTCAAGTGAGATGTAGAAACTAAAACTTATATTTTCCTTCAGTAACAAAGTATTTTGAGAAGGCCAGTGCAGCTGTACAAAATGAAATGGAACCCTTGCATATGAAGTACCAGCATGTTTTAGACTCATTACTTGACCAGTTCAGTGATAGATTTAATCAATTGAGAAGCCTAGAACAGACCATAAAAATAATTAACTATCCTGATGTAGCAGTCTACAGTAGTTTGGAATTAAATGGTTTCCAATGGATACAAATTGATGATTTGGAGAGGCAAGTTGCAGAATTTCAAGCTAGCATCTGGGCTCAGGTGTTTGTCGACTTGAGGTCAAAGCTTGAGAATCTGGAAAGATACCACTTGGAGCATCAAGAGGAGTGCCACTACGAACAGGAAATTTGGAGTGCCTAGAACCGATTACTAGACACTTTTAGCACCCTGAAAAATATAGCAATGGCTTTACTCACAATGTTTCCCTCTACATACTTTTGTGAGACCTTATTCTCAGCATTAAATAATATAGAAACCAACAAAAGACACAGATTGACAGATGAAGTTCGTAGCGCTTGCTTGGGTTTAAAGTGTACAAAATACCAACCTTCAAATGAAAGTTTAGCCAATGAAATTCGGCAGCAAAAAAGTCACTAATAGGCAGGTTAGTTAAAGAATTCCCCCTCCCCTCACTTATCTTAGTTCACGGCACCCCACACAAGTTAAATAATATCAAGACCAACAAAAGAAACCGACTGACAGATGAACAAAGAAGTCACTAAGCAGGTAAGTGAAATAATTAGTTTTTGGTTTATTAAATACAGTTATATATTACAATCATACATTTTTGTTATTTAAACTATATATATCTGTAAATTATTATTATTATTATTATTATTATTATTATTATTATTATTATTATTTTCACACCACCCAAATTATGCTCATATTTTTGGTGAATTTTGACACACCAAGCTCAAAGGTTGCCCATCGCTGTACTAGTATATTATGAAAGACAATATGCCATGAAATTAAATAACCTAAAAGAAATGGATAAATTCCTAGAAATATATAACCTTCCTATACTAAATTAGAAAAAAAAATTGTAAAATCTAAATAGGCCAATCAGCACTGAGAACATTGAAACAACTATAAAAACCTCTCCCAAAATAAAAGTCCAGGACCAGATGGCTTTACCAGAGAATTCTACCAATCGTTCAAGGAAGATTTAATACATATACTTTTCAAACTCTTTCAAAAAATTAAAGAAGAGGCAATACTTCCTAATGCATTTTATGAGGTTAATATAATCCTGATACTCAAACCTAGTAACTATAACACAAAAAAGAAAACTATAGATCAATATCTTGATGAATACAGATGCAAAAACCCTAAACAAAATACTAACAAATTGAATACAACAGTATATATAAAAAAAGACATCAGGATCAAGTGAGGTTCATTCCAGGGGCACAAGGATGGTTGAACATACGCAATCAATCAGCGTCATACACCACATTAACAAAAGAAAGGACAAAAATAATATGATATTTTCAATAAATACAGGAAAAGCATTTAGTAAGATACATAAATTTATTATTAAAACACCCAATAAAAGGGAAATAGGAGGAAAGTACCTTCACATAATAAAGGTCATGAATGATAAAACCTCAGCTAATCTCATACTCAATGATGAAAAACTGAAAGCTTTTCCTCTAAGATCAGGAACAGACAAGGATGTCCCCTCTCACTACTCTGATACAACCTAGTCCTAGAAGTCCTAGCCAGAGCAATAAGGCAAGACAAAGAAATAAAAAGCATCTAAATAGGGAAGGAAAAAGTCAAACTGTCGCTTTTTACAGATGACATGATTCTGTATATATGAAATCCTAAAGACTCCATCAAAAACTATTAGAAACAATAAACAATTACAGTGAAGTTGCAGGATGCAAAAATCAATGCAAAAACTCCATTGCCTTTCTGTATACTAACAACAAAACTTCAGAAAAAGAAATTCAAAAAACATTTTTTTTTGCAATTTCAGCCAAGAGAGTAAAATACCTAGGAATAAACTTAACAAAGAACCTGAAAATTACAAAGCATTATTGAAAGGGATTGAAAAAGTCAAAACCAAATTGAAAAATATCCCATCATCATGTATAGTAAGAATCAATACCCTATCTAATAAAAGAGTGATATGCAAATTGACCACACCTCCACTACACCCACCAGCCATGCCCACCAGCCAATCATGAGCAAATATGCAAATAAAACCAACCAAGATGGCTGCAGCCACAGAGAGCAGGAGGGAGGCTTGGGTTTCCCCAGCAATAAAAGAAGCCAAGCTTTCAGTCTGCATTTGCTGCTCAGGCTTCCACACCAGGCTACAAAGTTTCAATTATAGAACCCAACAGAAATGGCGGAAGCCACAGAGCAAGAGAGAGGCAGGAGGCTAGGGTTGCCCCTGGCGATGGAAGAAGCCACACTTCTGCAATCCTGGCTGGCCTAAGCCTCCACTCCAGGCTACAAAGTTTCAATTATAGAAAATGCATAAATCACAATAGAAATGGCTGGGGCCACGGAGCAAGCAGAAGGATTGGCTCCTCTCCAGGCTACAAAGTTTCAATTGTAGAAGATAAATAAGTCCCAGATACCAGGGCCTCCACTTGGGTCACTGGGGTGTCGCGGGGGGGTGGTGTGTGGCAAGGCCAGCCTGCAAACCACCACAGGCCTTTTGCCTAGGCTGCCTCACACCCCAAGGGAACCCCTACCCTGATCTGGAACACCCTTCAGGGAAAATCAGCTGACCCTCTCCCATGCACCAGACCTCTATTCTATCTAATAAAAGAGTCATATGCAGATTGACCATCACTCCAAAACACAAGATGGCTGCCCCCATGTGGTCAAAGATCCTGCCCTGTGTGAACACAAGATGGCCACCACAAGATGGCCAGTAGGGGAGGACATTTGGGAGGGTCCAGGCCTGAAAGGAAGGGCAGTTGGGGGCGATCAAGCCTGCAGGGAAGGGAAGTTGGGGTGACCAAGTTGGCAGAGGAGGGAAGTTAGGAGTGACCAGGTCTGCAGGGAAGGGCAGTTGGGGGGGGTACCAGGCCTGCAAAGGAGGGCAGTTAGGGGTAACTGGGCCTGTAGGGAAGGACAGGTGGAGCAAACAAGCTGGCAGGGGAGCAGTTAGGCATCAATCGGGCTTGTAGGGGAGTGGTGAAGGAGTGATCTGGATGGCAGACAGAAGCAGTTATGGGCAATCAGGAAGACAGGCAGGTGAGCAGTTGGATTATGAGAGGGATATCTGACTGCCCATTTAGTCTCGATCCCATTGGATTGAGTCTTTAAGGGCAGTGGGACAACCCTGGAGGGGTTCCAGATTGGAGAGGGTGCAGACTGGGCTAGGGCACACCTCCCCCCCATGCACGAATTTCATGCATTGGGCTTCTAGTAATTACAAAGATTACCCAAAGCAGTTTAGAGATTTAATGGAATTCCTATGCCATTTTAAAAAAGAAATATAATCCAATTTGTATGGAACCAAAAAAGACCCCTAATAGCCAAAGAAATCCTGAGAAAAAAAGAACAAAGCTGGAGGTATCACACTTCCTGACTTCAAATTATATTACAGATGTATGGTAATCAAAACAAGATGGTATTGGCAGATAAACCAACACACAGATCAATGGAACAGAATAGAGAGCCCAGCTATTAAACCACACATATATGGACAGATAGTTTTCCACAAAGGAGCCAGAAACATGCAATGAAATTAAGATAGTCTCTTCAATAAATGTTGCTGGAAAAACTGGAAAGCCACATGCTAAAGAATGAAACTGAGTTATAGACTATTCTCATGTACAAAAATTCATTCAAAATGTATTAAAAACCTAAATATAAGACCCAAAACAATAAACATATAGAAGAAAATATAGGTACCAAAGTATGGACCTTAATCATAGAGAACATTTTTATGAGCTCTCCTCTAAAGGCAAGGGAAGAAAAGGCAGAAATGAATGACTAGGACTATATCAAACTAAAAACCTGCACAGCAAAAGAAATTGACAACCAAAACAAATATGCAGCCAACCAGATGGGAGATGATATTTGCAAACAGTTGCTCTGACAAAGGCTTAATTTCCAAAATATATAAAGAACTCATCAAACACAACACAATCAAAAAGTGGGCTGAGGACCTAAAAATACACCTCTCCAAAAAGACATGCAAACAGCCAATATTTGAAGAGAAGTCTAAACTCACTGGCAATCAGGGAAGTGCATATAAAAACTACAGTGAGATACCACTCACACCTGTTAGAATGACCATTATCAACATGACAAGCAATGACAAGTGTTGGAGAGGTTGTGGAAAAAAGGGAACCCTCGTGCAGTGCTGATGGGAATGTAGACTGTACAACCACTATAAAAAGCCATCTGATGATTCTCAAAAAATGAAGAATAGAGCTACCATATGACCCAGCAATCCTTCTCCTGGATATATACCTGAAAAACAGGAAATCATGTATTCTCAGAGATATATGCACCCCTATGTTCACTGCCACATTATTCACAGTGGCCAAAACATGGAAACAACCAAAGTGGTCTGAGATCGAGGACGGAATAAAGAAGATGTGGTACATATGATATACACAATAAAATACTACTCAGCCACAAGAAAAGATGAAATACTGCCATTAGCAACAATATGGATGGACCTTTTGGGATATTACGCTAAGTGAAATAAGTCAGCCAGAAAAAGCTTAGAACCATATTACTTCACTCATATGTAGGATGTAAACTGAAACTTGTGAACATAAACAGCAGTGTGGTGGTTGCCAGAGGGAAGGAGTTGGAATTGTAGGGGGTCCCAATATAAGGTGACAGGAAAAGATTTGGGTGATGGGCATATGGTGCAATATACAGATCTTGTAACACAGAAACCCACACCTGAAACCTATATGATCATGTTGACCAATATCACCCCAATACATTTAATTGAAAAAATTAAAATAAAATGAATAATAGTAAAAGAAAACACACACAAAGTTGTGGGGATGGTCAAACATGTAATCCAACACTGCACAGGTAAAATTAACATCAGTTTATTAATCTCATCTGTCACAGCCTGGGGAGGGAAGACGTCACACTCAATGCAGGGCCACACAAGTGTTTTGGAACAGCGTGAACAAGCAGTGGTTGTGAGAGGCAGCCTGTGTAGTATCAAAAGGGTAAGAGTCCTTGGTTCTCATGGGAGAACGTGATTGGCTTACTTAAATACTTCCATGAGCTGATAGGGAACTGACACCTACTACTAATGGATAAGCATCAAATATACCTGGTCTCCTTGATAAGGAGGGTTGTTTGGGTATTGGACCCTATCCTTGGGGGAAGAGAGGGAGGGAAACCTATGGTTATGCCATTTGAAGTCCTCCCAGTCTTACCAGATGTCAAAGCAGCACTCAATATTGGACCTTCATTTAAGGCCTTGTAGCATAATGCATGAACAGAAATAAATAAGAAAGGAAGAGACATTCTGAGACAGCAGAATATTGCATTTTTGTATGTATGTATTTACTTATTATTTACTTATTAATCTTTACTTATATTTTTTTCACTTTTCTTCCTATGTGACCAGTCAGAGGGGCAAATGTCCAAGAATTTTAAAAGTTCAGGAGCTGCATTTTACAGAAATGGAAACAAAAGCTGTGATGAAGGCAAAGGTAATAAGTGTGGCTTGGAAAAGGAAGAGTACGTGGATGGGATGGTGCTGACTCTGGTGCTAAGTCTTATTCTTGTTATAAGTTGGAAAAAAGTCCAACTGGAATGCACACTGATTCTTATATACAGAAATCATATGTTCAAAGCATTTTTAAAAAAGTGTAGCTGTCCTGGAATTAATAGGAGACAACAAGCCAAGGAAAAGTGGGAAAATGAACAAAAGTTAAGAGAGCAAATAGTTAACAGTCAACTCCCAATCTTAACAAAAGCTTTAGGAACTATAACTCAAGTGCAACATTCACTGTAAACATCATTCACTGTAAACATCCTGGATGTGCAAGAAAAATTATATTTTCACTTTTAGTATTGTCATGGTAACTATTTACTAAAGATACTTACAATCTTTTATCAAAATATCAGGGATATTAAATATCAGGGATAGCAAGTGATTTCATTTAAGCTTGGAATGACAATTGTGTGGTTACAATGGCCAGAGAATGCAAGTCATAAATATGGCGTAGGTGGAAAGGAAAGACGTGGGAGTTTTCAGGTTTATTGGTCATCTGGGGAATCCAAACTTTAAAAAGAGCTCTTTAAATTATTTCTCAAAGCAACTCAGTTAAGAGCTAAAGTGTGTCTATTATTATGATGAGACATACTTAGTAACTTTAACAGGAAAACTTGACTTTGATCAAAAGACTCTTGGTTTACAAACCAAATCTCTGGCAAGGTCTTGAAACAGTCTTATGCCCCAGGGAGATGGGTTCTCTCTCATTACAGGTGGAGAGAGGCCTCCCTTTTCCTTTTCAGTTTTGAATATGAGTCCCCAAGGACTGGGGCAGCACTGAACTTTCTGGGAGTTGGCAAGCTGAGAGAACGTCCACACTCCAGTGTCTCTCAAGTTAGAATGGACATAGTGAGCATGGCTCCTGGGGATGTTGATTCTGCATCATTTCCTCCATGTGTTGAACCAAAATAGGCTGAATTGCAACATAGCACAAGCTACTCTTTATTTCTTCTCCTGGGACAAAGAAGAACATCAACATAGATACTATGGAATTGGATTCAAATCCTGAATCTGCCCCTATTCTGTGTGTTGGGAAGAATCCCTCCTCCATCAAAGCTGGTGCCTACCAAACAGGTGAGCAAAGCACTTGTCAATGCCTTATGAACTTTAAAGTATACTAATGCAAGAAATTTCCATTTTGTGGTAAAAAATATTCAATATCAGCATTTACAGATTGTCCTATTTAATAAGATCATGTTGTTAGAGTACAGCAAGTCCACTGGCTGTTTTTGTCTATCATTACTTCACTCTACTACAAGTCTACTTGTTCATCCACAGAAAGTATTAATTGCCAACTGAGTAGTAAGCACTCTATAAAGCACCACAGATAGAAAACATCTAATAAAGAGGGAATATGCTAATTGACCCTCACACGTCGCAAAGTTGGTGGAACCCACAGCCAATAAGGAGGGAATATGCCATTGACTGCCCCACCCTCAAAGACAGTGGTACCCACAGCTAATAAGGAGGGAAAATGCTAATTGACTGCCCAACCCTCAAATATGACAGTGCCCACAGCCAATAAGGAGGGAATATGCTAATTTACTGCCATGCCCTCAAAGATGGTGGAACCCACAGCTAAAAGATGGCAGTGCCCAGTCCTCTCAGCCCTGTTGGGGCAGCAGGCATTTGGCAAGGCCAGGCCCACAGGCCCAGCCACTCCGTGCACCTCCCTCCAGAATACCCTGGGCCCACTCAGCCCCCCAGCTGCCCAGGGTCAGATTAAGGTGCAGGCAAGCCTCATATGGCAGCTACCCAGCCACCCAGAGCCGCCCAAAGCTCAGGTAACCAGGGTTGGCCGAGGCTTGTGTTGCCAGCAGTGTCAACCACAGAGGTGTGATCACCTTCCCCTGATCCCTGGGTAGCCTCCCATCCCTGAGGGCTCCTGGACTGTGAGAGGGAGCAGGTGGGGCTGAGGGACCCTCCCTCCAATGCATGAATTTTTGTGTACTGGGCCTCTAGTAAAAAATAATAAAAAATAAACAGCCAAAAGTCAGGGTCAAAAGAAGGACATATTCTGCAAAATAACTAACGACTCTATAAATTCGACTTATTAATAGAATAGCTCCACAATCAATGAAGTTGATGCATATACTAAAATGCTAATATGGCTACATGCTGCATGTGTTAGAAATAACTGGAGTTGAAGCAAGCATCTTTCCACACATAGAAAGAAATTTATCTTCTGGTTTTAGGGTGAGTAGGAGCAGTGGCTCTCAAGGGTGGGAATGCCACTGCACATTGGGAAGGCATAGAAGCCAGAAGATGAAAAGTTGTTGATGCCACAGTATCTCTATCACTTGGGTCTCCTCCTCTCTGTTTCTATTTTATTTTTTATGCTCAAAAAGAGTCACTTTTCTGCTAATCACTAGCAGGAATAAGACAGGTCCTCCACCTGCAATTAAATTTTCATCCAGTGGTATCCTGTGACCCCACAACACCCAGTTATAGAATCCCAGGGGAGACGTATACACACCGGCACCACCATGCAAACCTTTCAGTGGTTTGTGTGTTGACCTATTGGCTGATTGATTTGGCTTGAGGGACTATCATACTGAATGTATTGTTCTAAACTTATATTTTTACTGACTTAATCTTAGTTTCTTCCATTGTGGCACATATGGAATGACATCATTCTTATTTAATAATTGCACAGTATTCCATGGAATCTGTTCCATAGTCTATTAATACCCTTGTTGATGGGTATTTCCAATTTTTCATATTATTTATAGTCACATTAATTACTCCTTATAAATCTTTAAGTATTTCTGGATATAAACATCTCAAGTGAAATATATGGGATCCAAAGGTTTGTGTATTTTAAGTTTTAATAGATATTACCAACTGTTCTCCCAAATGCCTTTAACAGTTAACACTTCTGCCAATCCTATCTAATAAAGAGGGAATATGCTAATTGACTATCACTCCATCACAAAGATGGCTGCACCCACAGCTGAGGCCAAGTTCCCATAAGGAGACTTAACAAGCAATCAGCAGGTTCCTGAGGCTACACCCTCCCTCGCCCCATGAGGCTTGACAGAAGACCTCAGACTATGCCCTCCATCCTGGCATCAGGGTGGGGGACCTCAGTCCACACCCCCACTCCAGTGCCAGGCCAGGGGACCTCAGGCCACAGCCCCTGCCCAGGGGGGCTTGACGGGGGACCTCAAGGTGAGCTTCCTGTTCTGCTGCTGGGCTAGGGAACCTCAGGCTTCTCCCGTCACCCCAGTGCCAGGCTGGGGACCTTAGGCTGCACTCCGCCCCACCAGGTGGAGCTTGACAGGGGACCTAGGGCCACATCCCCTGCCCAGCAGGGCTGAATGGGGGACCTCAAGGTGCACACCCAGTGCTGGGTTGAAGGAACTCAGGCCGCGCCCCCTCCCAGTGGGGCTTGACAGGGGACCTCAGGCCATGCCCTTGACCGAGCAGGGCTTGAGAGGGGACCTGGCAGAGTTTGATGGAGGACCTCAGGGCATGCCCCCTGCCCAGTCTGGGCTGTGGAACCTCAGGCCACACACCCCATTCTGGTGCCAGGCTAGGGGACCTGAGGCTATGCCCCCTGCCTGGCAAGACTTGACAAGGATGGTACTGGCCGAGTCTGGATCTAGCTCACTGAGGGGGAGAGGTGGCTGGGTGTGGGTCTCACGTGATTTTGAGGTGCATGTGGGTGGGTGGATACTTGACTCTGGGTCCTGTGGTGAGCCCCAGAATAGGACAGAAGGAAGGTTTTCATATACATGTTACTAATTTTTTCATCTCTGACACATCTGTTATAGATAAAGGGAAAATAGCAATATTAAATCATTTCCTCTAATTAATCTCCTTTTAATATACATGAATTTTGTGCACTGGGTCACCAGTCTACCCTATCTAATAAAAGAGTAATATGCAAATTGACTATATTTCCACTACACCCATAAGCCATGCCCTCCAGCAACGCCCACTAGCCAATCAGGTACAAGTATGCAAATTATCCTCAACCAAGATGGCTGCGGCCATGGAGACAGCAGGAGGGAGGCTTGAGTTCCCCAGGTGATGGAGGAAACTAAGCTTTCCACACTCCCTGGTGGGCCCAGGCCTGAACTCAATGCTACAAAGTTTCAATTATAGAAGATAAATAAATTCCAATAAAAATGATGGCAGCCACAGAGCTGGAGAGAGCAGGAGGCTAGGGTTGCCCTGGGCAATGGAGGAAACCAAGCTTTCTGCCTGCCCTGGCCTGCCTTGGCCTCTGCTTAAGGCTACATAGTTTCAATTATAGAAGATAAATAAATCCCAACAGAAATGGCTGGGGCCATGGAGCAAGCAGAAGGCTTGGCTCCTCTCCAGACTTCAAAGTTTCAATTATAGAAGATAAATAAATCTCAGATACCACGGCCTCCATTTGGGTGACTGAGGGGTGTGGCCAGCCTGCAAACCACCACAGGCCCCTCGCCTGGGCTTTCCAACACCCCAAGGGAACCCCCACCCTGATCCAGGACACCCTTCAGGGCAGACCAGCTGGCACCCACCCATGCACCAGGCCTCTATCCTATCTAATAAAAGAATTATATTCTGATTGATCATCATTTCAATACACAAGATGGCTGCCCTCATGTGGTCAAAGATCCTGCTCCCATGTGGACACAAGATGGCCATCAGAAGGTGGGTAGCAGGGGAGAGCAGTTGGGAGGGACCAGGCCTGCAAGGAAGGGAAATTGGGGGGGACACAGGCCTGCAGGGGGAGAGAACTTGGGTGGAGGACCAGGGTTGCAGGAGATGGCAGTTAGGGGTGACCAGGCCTGCAGGGGAGGGCAGTTCGAGGCAAACAAGTTGGCAGGGGAGCAGTTAAGCATTAATCAGGATGGCAGGGGAGTGGTTAGGGGGTAATCAGGCTGGCAGGCAGAAGCAGTTAAGGGCAATCAGGAAGGCAGGCAGGTGAGCATTTGGGAGCCAGCAATCCTGGATTGTGAGAGGAATGTTCAACTGACTGTCGAACATTTCTTGAGGGGTCCCAGATTGGAGAGGGTGCAGGCTGGGCTGAGGGCCAGCCCCTGCTCCCTGTGCATGAATTTCATGCACCGGGCCTCTAGCCTCACATAATAATAGACAAACATGTAAATTGACCGTACCTCCCCTATGCCCATAGCCAATCAGAGTGAGTATGCAAATTAACCCAACAAAAATGGCAGTTAATTTGCATACATAGGCACCCAGCGCTGGTGTCTCAGGAACATCCTGGCACCTGGGTCTCTGTGAAGTAAACCATTAGAGCCAGCAGTCGATGGATTACAGGGCTGGGCATGCCCTGGCCAAGGTCCCCTGCCTAAGACCAAAAGCCTCAGCCAGAGGCTTTCGGCCTTGGGAAGGCCAGGGCTGGGGCAGTGCCAGCGATCAGCCCAATCACAGGGTGCTGTGGGTCCCCTGGCCTAGGTCTCCTGTCCAAGGCCAAAAGCCTTGGCCAGAGGCTTTCAGCCTTGGGCAGGCTGGGGCTGGGGCAGAGTCTACAATTGGCCAGTAAGACATCCCCTGAGGGCTCCCAGTATGTGAGAGGGGGCAGGTTGGGCTGAGAGACCACCTACCCCAAGTGCATAAATTTCATGCACCATGCCCCTAGTATAGATATAAAAGCCTAAGCAACAGTTCTACCATTTTACTGTTTGACTGGTAGTTATGATGTGTACTGACCACCAGAGGGCTGATACTCAATGTACAGTCATGGAAACATGAAACAGATTGATAAATCTCAGATGGAAGTAGGGAGAGTGGGAGGAGATTAACCAAAGATCTTATATGCATACTAGAGGCCTGTTGCTCAGATTTGTGGACCAGAGGGGTCCCTTGACCTGGCCTGTAGAGATCAGGCCAAGACTGACAGTCCGACATCCCCCAAGAGGTCCCAATTGTGAGAGGGAACAGGCCAGCTTGAGGGACCCCACTGGTGCATGAATACGGCTCCTGCAAAGACACTGAAATCTTTTCAATTATTGAGTTATACAGCAGAACTAGGAAACAGCTGATTTAAAAGGTTAAAAAAATGTAACCTAAAAACAATCCATTAGAATAAACACTTAAAAATTAAAATCGGAAGTTATGAGCAAGTTCCTTTTCATGTGTACCTAATAGGAGGCTCTTTTGCACTGTTTATAGTCCTTCCACAGAAGCCAAGGGCAGAGCCCCCACCCATCCCCCTGCCTTCTTCTGAGGCTGAATGGGAGCTAAGCCAGTCTAGTCTGCCTGTACCTGGAAGTAGAGCTAAGTGTGGGATTCCTTAATTTTGTTCATGTATATGACACTGGGGAGGAGATACTAGAGATATAGCTAGGAGACAAGGAAAGGCAGTTTCATTTGTAGGTTTGAATGTCCTAGAGCTGTTGTTTCTACGGAATTGGCAATATTGCAGAACTGCATGGTATTTGGTGATCAGAAATAGCTGTGATTTGCAGCTCTCATCTGTTTCCCAAAAGAACACCACCCAATTCTGCTTACTTTAAAAAGACCTTCTGATCGAGGTAAAACCCATGGACTTGACTCAAGAACATATTGATTTTCTTTTTGTTAACAGAATTATATATAATACTAGAGTCCTGGTGAATGAAATTTGTGCATGGGGGTGTGTGTCCCTCAGCCCAGCCTGCACTCTCTCCAATCTGGGACCCCTCGAGGGATGTCTGACTGCCCATTTAAGTCTGATCTTACGTCGATCTCACATCTAGGACTGCTGGCTCCAAACTGCTCGCCTGCCTGCCTTCCTGATTTCCCCTAACTGCTTCTGCCTGCCAGCCTGATCACCACCTAACCACTCTCCTGCCATCCAGATTAATGCCTAACTGATCCCCTGCCAGCCTGCTTGCCCCTAACTGCCCTCCCCTGCAGGCTTGGTCACCTCTAACTGCCCTCCCCTGCAGGCCTGGTTCCCCCAAACTACTCTCCTTTGCAGGCCTGGGTCCCCACCAACTGTCATTTCCTGCTCTCCCAGTCACACCTAACTTCCCTCCTTTGCCAGCCTGGTCACCCCTAACTGCCCTCACCTTCAGGCTTGATCACCCCCAACTGCCCTTCCTTGCAAGCCTGGTCCTTCCCAACTTCCCTCCCCTGCTGGCCATCTTGTGACAGCCATCTTGTGTCCACATAGAGGCAGTCATCTTTGACCAACATGGGGGCAGCCATCTTGTGTGTTGGGGTGACAGTCAATTTGCATATTATTCTTTTATTAGATAAGATAGAGGCCTGGTGCACAGGTGGGGGCTGGCTGGTTTGCCTTGAAGGGTGTCCCGGATCAGGGTTTGGGTTTCTTTCGGGCATGGGGTGGCCCGAGTGAGGGGCTTGTGGTGTTTTGCAGGCTGGCCTCGTACCGTGGTGACCCAAGCAGCGGCCCTGGGATCTGTGATTTATTTATCTTCTGTAAATGAAACTTTGTAGCCTGGAATGGAGCCAAGCCTCTCGCTCTGTGGCTGTAGCCATTTTTGTTGGGATTTATTTATCTTCTATAATTGAAACTTTGTAGCCTTAAGCAGAGGCCAAAGCAGGCCAGGGCAGGTGGAAAGCTTGGCTTCCTCAATCACTGGGGGCAACTTAAGCCTCCTGCTCTCTCTGAGGCCACAGCAATCTTGGTTAGGTTATTTGCATACTTGCTCCTCATTGGCTGGTGGGCATGGCTTGTGGGTGTAGCAGAGGTGTGGTCAATTTGCATATTACTCTTTTATTAGATATTGTGGATTATTGGCCACTTTTAAAAATGATGTATAATATAAAAGTATTTAATGGAGATTTTTTTTAAAGTGCAAGTTGAAAAGTGTTGAAAAGGACCCCAGAATCAGGTCCTTTGACAATCCCTGCCTGAGACCTCAGATGCTTAACCTTGGACCCATTCCATAACCACTGGGCTTTGCTCCTTTAGCTGTAAAGTCAGATAACTCCTATTTCACAGGGTTGGTAAAGATTCCATTAAATAAGACAGTGTACCCACAAAGTGTTTGCTACAACACCTGACATGAGTAGGTACTCAGATTTAGGTGGAGAACAAGGAAATTTAGAATGTTCTGATTTATGTTCATAAGTAACCCATGTATTAGTTCACCAGGCTGTGGGGGATCAGCCCCGCCGTGGCACCCTGGGAAACTTGCAGGTTCCCTCCCTGGCCACACGGGCAAAGGTATGAACGCTGAGTCTTGGCAGACACCTTGGTCCTCCGGGGACACAAAGTAATCTCCCCTTGTCTTTCTAGCCCAGCAGACTGTCAGGAGACGGTTTCTTTGTCGAGTTGAGGTGCTTGCCTTTGGAGAGGTATGCCTTTGACCCCAGCAACTCTCAGCAGCAGTCCTCCCCCACTTTACATTGATGTCATCCAGTTTGGTGTAGTCCTTCTTTAGGTTTAGGTCCTGGGAGCTGGTACTTTTGGGTTGCTCCTTCATCCCATCTATATGACCTCCTCAAACTGTCTGAATCTAAAGCAGCTCCCAAATCTTCACTGGCCTTCTTAGTTCAACTTGGCTGTGGCCATGCCTCTTCCTGGATGCCTTATCCAGATGTATTTGGGGCGCTTCTCTGTGTGTGGTGCTCCCATGATGAAAAAAGCGGTTTTGGTCTCTGCTCCCAGGAGGCTTTGGTCTTTCACGCTGGCAGTGATGACAGCCTCAGGGGGTGGCTCACAGTGACGCACCTGTGATGGGGAAAGAGACACAACTGGCCCTTTTTGTACTCTCAGGGTGTCTCTGAATTTGCCTTTAGTACAGAGATCCTAGGCCACTCTCTGGTTCTCATCTTGCCCCACGTGCCCGGAGGCTGTGCTCTGGGATTAGCAGGCAGCTGGCGGAAGCCTCGGGCTAAGTTTTCAGAAAGAACTCTAGGGGTGACCTCTGCAGCCTCCCTCCATCTGGGCTGTGATCACATCACCTCTGCTCTAGGCTCCCGGCTGGGAGTCACTGGTTTAAGGTCAGTGAACACCTAAAGCAAGATACCATTGCGTTGATGACTTTGGGAGGAGAAATTGCTTCAGCACGTGTTTCACATCTTTCCCCAAAATGTTTCTGCCTCATGGAGAGGACTTCCCCAAGAAAGACCATGCAGCTTAGGTTCTGTCTCAGAGTGAGCTCCTCAGAATAGACCTGGAAATGAGGGAAAAGGGTTTGTCTGGAAGGAGAGACCAGGGCACACCTTCAGGGGAGGATGGAAATGAGGTAGGAGAGGAAAGAGGCAACACAGGTGCTGATGAGCAGGCTTCCACTATGGGGCCCTAGGGCTGAGTCCCATGGGGAGCTCTATGTGGACTATGCAGCAGACTGCTCTGCTTCACCTCTGGAGCTGAAGAGGTGGGGTACCCGCTAGGGTATCTAGGACTATAGCCCTGCCACTGCCGGTATGGTAAGGGCTCAGGGGATGTGGGCAGGGAGCCAGCAGCATCGGCTCTCACCTTCTATCTTCTAAAAGGTTTCCTTTCTTGGAGCCCTATCAAAGTGATGTCAGGTAAGATGCAAGTGGCCTGAAAACTAAATGCCAAAATTCCAGGATGTATCGCAGTCAAGAACAAATGCGGGACTCAGAAACCCTGAATGGTTTCTCAGAATGAGGGCCTGTCAGGAGCAGCTCTGCATACATTCTCTCATTTCAAAGGGCCCAGTTTCCTATGCGTGGTTGATTGAAAACACATGTGTGGGGGAGGAAACATTGGAGAGCAGTGCAGAGCGCTCACATCTACACAGAGATGCAGTCTGTTTCGCGGGGTGTCTTTATGGAGCATCCCAATTGCCAACTTCAGTGTATTTGTAAACCTGTTTTTAATTCCGAGGAGTTACTAGGCATCACTTAAGATAAAATTGCCTGGATTTGGTTTGCGGAGTGAATGGCGAGAGAAGTTGGCTCGGTTGATCATGTTTCACTGGCTCTGGTACATGCCTGGTTGAGACAGCTCTCTGGCGACTGTGGGCCTGGGAAGAGGAAAGGCAACACGAAATACTCAGGATGTGTTATGTGGCTCTGTGGCTATTTGCCTTCACAGAAAAGGTCAATCATTCCTTCCAGGTGCACATCTGAGCGTTTCAGACAACACGCCCTCTATCCTCACAGTAGGCAAGGAAGAATTACTTTATATCCATTTCACAGATCGGCCACCAGGTCAGGGTGAGACAGGACCTGCCCATTTGGCCTGGAAGAAGAAACTGGGCCAAAACTATCCAGTGATCATTGGCCACCAGACACTACCTGGCACATGATTTATGTCAAGTAAATACCTGATTGGCTGTTGGGCTGTCTTGTTGTTTAATGTGGGTCTTTCCACTGTCAGATGATCATGAGTAGGCATTAGCAAAGAGAAAGAGGCAGCAGGAGCTTCCAAAGGATGTACTTTAAGATATTTTGAAGAACACATTGCTATTCATGTAGCAAAATGGTTCTCAATAGCTACCCCCTTTCTGGTGGCCTTGTCTCTGCCCAGTCTACCAGAGCATTCCATTAACAAATCAACTGGTACCTGCAGTGCTAAATTCAGCTTAGTGACACCCTGCCCAAAGGTACGCACATGTGAACGAGACACTGAAGAGAAAACATCAAGTTCCAGCTGAATAAATTTCTAGTCCTGGGTGTTTGTGGTAGGCGTGCTTAAGATGAACCATCTTCTTTGTAGCTAGTGGGGCAGACTTCCAAGCAGATGGGAAAGAATTATATGCAGAAAACACCTAACCTTCTTACCACCCCTACTAGACCCCAACCTCTTCCAGAACACTAGTGAAAAGAAGGAGTGAAGAAAGAGAAAAACTCTGTTGAGAGGAATAGTTACTAGATACTAGTATTGTTGCTAGTTCAAGAAATTAAAATAAGTCCAGAGACCCCCAAGTTGCCTTTTGATAATTTCAATACTCCCGGCAAATAAATGCTCAGCAGGCAGACACATTTCCAGGACTACTGGGCACCCAAGGGAGGGCTGCTTCTGCTTTGGGTTTCTGCTACTGGATAGATAGGATTTTTCCTTAATTATTGATAATATCCTAGGAAAACTTCTGGGAATAATCAGGCAAAAATAGATCCACTGGTTCTATGCCTTATTATAAATGCCCACAAGCATTATCCCAACCACAATTCTAACTTGTTTAGTGAAGTAGCAGGGATGTGTTGAAATGGCCATTCTTACAAATCAGAAACTTGCCTCAGGACTGCACAGAAGGTATGAACTACACAGCTAGGGTTTAAATCTACTCACCTAACTCCAGGGCCTTTTAGTTGCTTAATACTTGGCCTCTCTGTTCTGGGCTGGCATTAGCGGGCTTTTGAAGCAATGAGATTTCATAAAGCTTAACTTTTGGAGCATATTTTTGCAATACCAGTCCCATCAGTTTATGTAGGTAGAGAGGTTCAGATGCTGAACTCAGTCATTCTAGCTCCTTCCTCTGCGTTGGAGTAGAGTCCAGTGGTCGGCAAACTCATTAGTCAACAGAGCAGCAAACCACTGCTTGAGAGCTGCATGTGGCTCCTGAGCGGCAGCTTGGGGACCACTGGGCAGAAACTTTACCCAGGAACCAATGGGTGGCTGGGGGGGTGGGGGGTGGATGCAGTGTGCAGGCACTGCCAATGTGTGAAAAGTAAGTGACCTTCTCTGGCATCTCCCTGTATGCCTGAATCCCCTTCTCTATCTTCTGTGAAGCTTCTAATGGCAGGATGAGCACAGGATGAGAATGTCCTGGTTTTAGGTAAATTGTCCACAGCTCCATGATCCTGCAGAGGATAGCTCTGCTGCAGCCCTGTTACAGCGCCATCTGGTGGTCCTCACACCACACAGTACCTGCTTAGAAACTATGGCCATGGCAGCGTTGGGGAGGGGCCTCACCCTGTCTCACATTTAAATTGATCATATCAATAATGTCCAACGTAATATGGCAGTGTTTATTACTTCTTGGGGTAGGCATTCCAGAAGTGTTCAGGACTGTATTTCCTAAAGTGAATGGCTTGGGGTGGATGGGTTCTGATCATTCTTTTTCTCCACTTTTGTTTCCTCCTTTCAAAGAGTAAAGTGAGACACTCCCTACCCACTGCCACCAATGTTCTAATCCTTACCAACAAAGAAATTAGTTGGGGAGGCCACAATCTTAATAACATTCTCATAAATATTTGTCAGTGATGTTAAATGGTAACTAATGAATCAATATCAGGCAGGATAAGAATGAAACAGGCTGCATTGGGTAAGCATGAACCAAAAATGACCATGACAGCTCTCAAGGGTTGAGTGCATTCTGGGGTCTCTATTCAAGGTCTAACCTATTGGGACAACAGACACACCCTCTTTTTCCCAGTTATCGAGTCAGTGTGTACCTGTCAATCAGCCTTTTCTCTCCTAAGGATAGCTCAAGGACTGGACAGTCTCACTTGGAGCCAGCGGGATATGAAGGGAAGTTTTCTGGGGTCTCCTCTGAAATTGCCCCAAGTCATCCAACTGATGGAGAAGCCAAGATCTGCCCAGGGCAGTCTGACTGTCGAGCTCCATTGTGGAAGTGGGGATATAGGAAGGTAGAGAAATGAGGAGGGTTTGGTGGGAGCTGCCAAACACACAGGTCTGTGTGCTTTTAGGGCCATCTGTGGCCTTACCACTCAATCATCTCATGCCCTACCTTTTTGGAAGTTATTATTTCAATTGAGCCTCCAATTTGGGGAAAATGATTGTATTTGTGGTTTAACTATGACAATTATACATTCAGAATTATCTGGGAAGATCCCAATTCTTTCTTGTTATTTCTGTAGCACATTCATTGTCCTCATTGTTGCTTATGAAAATATAGCAACTATAAAAACAAGTTTAGGAATTTTTTGTGTAAATGACAGTAAATATCATGCAAGCAGCTTGAACAATAAAAGGCATTTATTGGCTCCCACAACTAGAAAGCCCAGGGACCACCAGACTGACTTAACACCATCTGTTTTTCCAGCTTTATCCCAGGGCCAATGCTTCCTTCACAGTGTGAGGAACAGTTCTGAGCATCACATTCACACACTTTGCTGTTCAAAAGAAGAGGACTTTGCCCTCATGTCTCATTGTCCCAGATTGGGTTATATGCCCATTCGTGAAATGGGACTTATGGAGGTCATCATAGCAGAGGAAGGTGGATGGCTGTCCCTATTGACAAGGCAGTCAGGCTGCAACCCCACAGCTATTCCCCAACCGAGGAGTGTGGAATGGATGCTGTAGTCCAGAGTGAAAATGACTTCTCCACGGGCTGAATCCAGATCTATGTCTGTGGTGTCATGCCCTGTAGGAGATTTTAATACAATGCAGTAATCTCTTTTTGATTTTTAAGAAATCACCCATTCAGAAAGAGTAGTCATAAATTTCCCCTACATAAACCTCCCCATGGGCCCCCAATCTGACTAACCGCCTAATCTCCACTCCATGCCTTCATTTTTCCCAGGATCGGAAATCTTATGGATTTTCTCAGACCAAATACACCATCTACAAGTGTCTTTTCCAAGCATCAGGTATGAGAATAATAAAGAAATGTGAGACACACAGGTAACAGCTAGAATAGAAATAAACCATAAGAATAGGAAGACAACAGGTCAGGAAGTTAATGAGAAACAAACACTTTTATCAAATGATTCTCAGGTGCTGAGCTGACTTCCAGACCCTTCTTCCAGGTGTATGTTTATTGTAGCTCCACAACCCAATGCCAGTTACACACCCAGGGTACCAACCACCATTTAGCTGTCCCTTGGCAATAAAGCATGACATTTTCTTCCTCCCCGAAACCCTCTGCCTAACCATGACTACAACCCTATTGCTCTGCAGAGTCCTCTGGCTGGTTGGTGGATCCCCAGGGAACCTGAGTCACAGCAGCAGGTGTTCATTCAGCATTCTCCAGGTCAGCTGTGTGCTGTCCTGCCCATCCCCCATTATCCCTTCACAAGAGCTCCCAGGCTTCTCAAGGAGTTCACAGCTACACGTGTCTTAGGGACACTGCATGACTCATCTGCATCACAGCCATTAAAAGCACTTCTGTGTTTGAGTATTCTGCTTCCAATTAAATTTTATTTCCAAATTTGAAGTACCAGGTATTCACTTTAAAAAACATAAAAAAACACAAAAAATATATTTTAAAAAACCCATCACAAAGATAAAAGTTCTACCTATGATTTGGTATATTTCATCTCTTTTATATTTCTCCACTTTGGTAAAAATTCATGCAGTTTCTTCCTTTCCTACCACTATAGAGTGGTAAATACACTCTATATTTTGTGCATTATGTTCACAGACCAATCACTTTATAAGTGTACTTTTCTTACCAGTGGAAATCATGCTCCTTCATGGAGTAGCAAGGAACGCATTCTGGAAGATTCACACATGGAAGGTTGAGGTTCTGCGATAAGATTCACTGTAGAAGCAAAATCAAAGGACTGCCTTTGGGTTCTCAGTGTCACACCTCTGTCTGTCCCACCAGGGACAAATCCAATCGTATCTTCATCAAGACCAGTACAAAGGCCAAAGTCCCAAAGTTCTGTGCCTTTGGTTCAGTCCAGTTCAGCCTGTCCCCATTAGGCTAGCTTAGACTGTTTCTGGCTGGCACTGTGTCCAGCCCCTCCACCCACCTTGGTCCCCAGCTGCTAGGGACACATGGTTGCTATGGAGAGAGAACACACTAACAAGCTAACCCTGAAAGAAGCAGTGAGAGAGAGAGAGAGAGAGAGAGAGAGAGAGAGAGAGAGAGAGAAGGGAAAGGGAGGGGAGGGGAAGGGAAGGGAGGGCAGGGGAGGGGAGAGGAGGGGAGGGGAGGGGAGAGGAGAGGAGAGGAGAGGAGAGGAGAGGAGAGAAGAGAAGAGAAGAGAAGAGAAGAGAAGAGAAGAGAAGAGAAGAGAAGAGAAGAGAAGAGAAGAGAAGAGAGAAATAAAAATTCACCAGATCAAGGTGCTTCTTCAAACTAACCAATCTATTTCCAAAACTTTCCTGATAACTAATCCTGGAACTTCTGTGGTTCTGTGTCCCTTAGACAATCCAATCCTTTCCCCAGGTGAGGCTCCTCCCCTAATGGTGTCCATCTTGGTTCCCACTGCACATGCCTCAAAGTGAAAGCACCTCTCCCTGTGTGATCCTGGCTTCCACTGGGCATGCGCCCAGCCCAGGGATTTCTTCTGCTGTTTTTATTCCTCCCCAGTAATGATCCTTCCTGCTCATGATGCTTGTGGTGGGGTGGGGAGAGTTATTAGGTCCTGAGGGTGAAGGTTACCCTGGAGACTGTGTGAAGAAGCCATAACTGTCTAGTGGAGCAAGCAGGCTCAGTGTCTGATTCAGCTTCCTAATTTATGAGGCTTCTTAATGTCTGATTCCCTTTGCATCCCTCCTTTATTAGTAACTAGAGACTCAAAGCACAAAATTCGTGCAAGAGTGGGCGCTTGCAGCCCTGGCTTCATGCAGAAGGTTGTCTGGAAGGTCGTCTGGATGGTCATTCTGCCATTCAGCAGAATTTGGTCGATTTGCATATTATGCTTTTATTATTATAGACTAACTACACTAACACTTTTCTGTTTTTCAGATTGCTTTTAGTCTGAAGGAAACAAGACTTTCATAAACACTGCTTTACTAGTCACTTTTTATTTTATTGTGTAAATACACCATAACCAACTTGGCATCTCTTATTATGACACTTAGGTATTACAGTTGTTGTCTATTTTATAAAAGTGGCAATCTACTTTATTTCAAAAAATACAATTACAAAGTACAGTTAATGAATTTCAGATTCTTTTCTTAAGATGATTTCCTTAGATGTGGAATTAATGAAGTGAAGGTATGATTTAAAAACTATTCATTGTCAAAACCGGTTTGGCTCAGTGGATAGAGCATTGGCCTGCAGACTGAAGGGTCCCAGGTTTGATTCCAGTCAAGGGCATGTACCTTGGTGGGGGGATGTGCAGGATGTGCAGGAGGCAGCTGATTGATGTTTCTCATTGATGTTTCTAACTTTCTATCTCTATCTCTTCCTCTCTGTAATAAAAAAAATCAATAAAATAAATAAATAAAAGTTATTCACGTGTGTAGTAAGAGAAGAAATGATGTGCCAGGGATCCTGGGTCTTGGAGAAAAGTCCTTCAGAGTCAGTTCCTAAGTTGAAAATTCACCAGACCAGATGTTTGCTGCTGTGGTCTCTAATCTAAGCCACAAAGTTCTCAAGATTTACATTCTCAAATTACATAAAGCCTTTTGGAAATTAAGAAAACTTGTAATTTATGATGTATAGTGTGTTTTATGGTATGATTTGTAGTACTGTTTCCTTTTGAGGGTAGGATAAAGATGGGCATTGAGTGGCTTCTTTCAGATTGGTGATGGCACTTTTACCCAAGATCCCCACATAGATCTCTCTCCCCACAGCCAGCTTCAGCATGCTAATGGGAGTGCACGCATGCTAATCCTGACAACTCTAACATTCACACACACACACACACACACACACACACACACACACACACACACACTACACTGATGATGCAACTTCATATACATTTACTAGGACTGGCAGATAAAATACAGGGTGTCCAGTTTAAACTGAATTGCAGATAATCAATGACTAATTTTTAGTAAAGTATGTTCCATGAAATATTTAGGATATAAACTAAAGGTGTTCAAGGTTTATTAGAAATTTAAATTTAACCTGTGTCCTATATTTTTACTTGCTAATCCTGACAACTCTAACATTCACACAATCACACTTATACCCACTCACATGTGCCACATCCCTTCCATACAGACTTACACCACATACCTCTTTTTCCTTACCTTGTACATTCCATTGATTTGCTTATTATGATACAATAAGAAATTTAATCAGAAATCCTAAAATAAAAATAAAGCTAATAGCGATAGATTAAAAATACTTTAAAACAATTGGTTTACTAAAATGGCAAATGAATCTCATGTCTCACAGATGCCCCTGTTGGAAATTGATCCCAATGTGGGGGAGATTCTGGCATCCATGCTGAGTTCCAGTTTCTGTCAGTGAGGTTATTTTCACTAAGTAGGTCTCTCAGATAGCCCTGGGAGAGGACCCTCGGGCCCCTCCCAGGCAGCTCTCAGATGACGCTGTAAACATTTCCCCTCGTACTTCCTAAATTCTGGGCATGTTTATTTTAAAGAAAAGGGTCTCAGCCCATCTGGGACTTGTTTGGAAGGATTGCCTCTTTTCTTTCTTTATAAAAATAACCTCATGTCTTTATGTAGCTGGGCTGGACTATCAGGCCTCACCTTTTCCTGGGTGTGTTCATAGAAACAGAGTGTGGAGCTGGGCGGGTTAACTGTTGGTGTGCACTGACCCAGTTTGGCGCTGGCCACCCCTTCTCTCCTTTGTCCAGGGACCTTCAGGAATGCTGGCAAGTGGAAAGGCTTCCTTTATTTTTAATGAGTGAGTAAGTGAATGAAGGAAGGAATGGGAGATTGGATTCCAGCTTCTTTTGATATATTTGTGGCTTGTAATTTTGCCCATGGGGCAGCAGCACTCCCTGGAGTCAGAAAGCATTTCATTCTACATAACTGGGTCCATCATGTTTAGGGTGTTTTAAATATCTTAATTTTGTGTATAATTCCAAGAATAATTTTAGGAAGACCCCACTTGCCCTTTCTCTGTCCTTATGTGGTGTAGTAGTGAACTAGGCCAAGTAGTCAAAGGACCCCATCTCCAAATGTTTGCATGCAAGGCTCGATTCAATGTCTTGCAGGAAATGAAAGGAAAGGGAGCATATAGCATGTGAATGCAGAGGGTGGTCAAAGGACAGTGACCCCAAACAAGAGGTAGAGACAGTCCTTGGGATTGCTGAATGGATTAAACACACTATTATAACTTTTCTAGGAATTTTTTACACTCACACTGATTAGTGCTACAGGAATATCAGCTCCTTTAGTCAGACCTCAGCACTTCAGCAATTTGGTGAAATTGAAGATCTGCAGATGTGGCTCACAGCAAAGCAACTGCCACCAGAGAAGGACCATCCAATCAGCACTGAGCTTTCCCTTTTCTCCAGGGATCGGAAAGAACTTTCTAAGCATTTATTATTAGCTCCCAGAAGAGCATCATGAGGTAGAGCAGTGCCAAGAATGGTGGTCCTTGTCCTAACAATGGAAAACAGGTCTGATCCGCTTGGAGCACAAAGGAAACTGAGAAGTGAGAGAAGGCACTGGTGTCTTCACCCTCAGGCATATGGTTCCACATTTTCAATTTGCCCTCCTCAGGCTTTTAATGTGAGAATGTAAAGCTTCATTCCATCAAACATACAGAGTAAATTGTGGAGTCCTTTAAATCGGTTGTAATTTTGTAAAAATCAGAAGAAAAAACATTGTGGGGAGGCCTTAAGGAGATGTCACAGGGACTGTACTTAGTGACTTGCTTCCAAAGAGTGGAAAGGGGTGGCAGTAGCTTTGCAGCAGCCAGCTGACAAATGTTATCACCACCAGCCCTGTTGCTGACATGTCCCCTTGATTGATTTGTTGAAAAGAGCTCTCTGCCTCTGGGGTCTTCCTTCTCCAAATCCTACAATCCCAGGCTAACCATGAGAAAAACACCAGACAAACCAAAGTTGAGGGACCTTCCACAAAATGCCTGCCCAGTACTCTTTAAGGTCATCAACAAAAAGGAAAATCAGAGGAATGGTCATAGATCAAAAGAGGCTGGAGAGACATGATAACAAAACGTAATTTGGTCTCCTGGATGAGATCCTGGAACAGAAGAAAACAAACTAGTAAATCTGAATAAAGTATGGCTTTAGTTGATAGTTGTGTACTCACTCATATTGGTTCCTAAGTTATACCAGTAATATAACATAGTAACATATAATCAGAAAAAAACTTGATGAGGAGCACACAGTATCTTTCCATACTATTTTGCAACTTTTCCATAAATCCAAAACTATTCTAAAATAAAAAGTTAATAAATAAAAACAATAATAAAAGGTGATCCTGGCACAGGCAATATGTAAGACCAGTGTTTAAGAATCCTATCTAATAAAAGAGAAATACGCAAATTGACCAAGAGTCTACCACACAAGAGGGCTGCCCCCATATGGTCAAAGATCCTGCCCCCATGTGGACACAAGATGGCCACCACAAGATGGCCAGCAGGGGAGGGCCATTGGGAGGTTCCAGGCCCTTCAAGGGAGGGCAGTTGTGGGTGATCAGGCCAGCAGGAGAGGGCAGTTAGGAGGGACCAGGCCTGCAAGGGAGGGCAGTTGGAGGAGATCAAGCCTGCAGAAGAGGGCAGTTAGGAGTGACCAGGCCAGCAGAGTTGGGAAGTTGAGGGCAAACAGGCTGGCAGGGGAGCAGTTAGACATCAATTAGGCTGGCAGGGTAGTGGTTAGCGGGTAATCAGGCTGGCAGGCAGAAGCGGTTAGGGGCAATCAGAGAGGCAGGCAGGTAAGCAGTTTGGAGCCAGTAGCCCTGGATTGTGAGAAGGATGTCCAACTGCCCTCAAGGGGTCCCAGATTGGAGAGGGTGCAGGCTGGGCTAAGGAATATCCCCCACCCCTATGCATGAATTTCATACACTGAGCCTCTATTATATATATAAAAGAGACTGGCTGACTGGCCAACCAGCCGGTAGCTATGATGCATACAGACCACCGGGGGGGCGGGGTGTGTGTGTGTGTGCAGATGCTCAATGCAGGAGCATAAACCACAGGCATGGAAACATGGAACAGACTAATAATCACAGAGGGAAGGGGGAAGAGGAGAGATTAACTAAAGATCTTGTATGCATTTAGAGGCCTAGTGCATAGATTTGTGTACTGGTGGGATCCCTGAGCCTAGCCTGTGGAAATCAGGCCCAAACCAGCTCTTTAATATCTCCTGAAGGGTCCTAGATTGCAAGAGGGTGCAGGTCAAGCAGAAGGACCCCACCAGTGCACGAATCCATGCACCAGGCCTTTAGTTTCATATAAAAAATCAAAGCTATTGAGTTCTTTCTAGATTAGTGTTGTCAAGAGGGTTTTGATGGAAGCTAGTGCTAAAATCTGTCAGGACAAAAAACAGTCATATTATGCTAATAAATATAGCATAAATATCTAATACTGAAAGAAGGTGATGTCCAGCATCTTGGTTATAATATTACAGGGGTTTATGTGCTAACACAGCTGAGGACACTTTTAATATTTTGAGACAGGACTATGTGACTGTGCAGAGAGCTAACTCCAAGAGATCAGTGTGAACTTCTGATTAAATGTGGTGGAGTGACCATATTTTTTGTCTCCCTTCCCAATTGCCACAATGATGGTGAAAAAAGGTATGATAAACCAATAAGGACAAAGAAAACAAAGAAGAAAGCATCCACGGAATGATGTTTTGGATGAGAGAAATGGTTCACATTGATTGAACATGAATTATTTCCATATGATAATTCATGGTGGTAACACTCTGAAAAGCAGAGAAAAACAAAGAAACATAAAACCCAAATGACTATGGAAAAGAGTAACAGCCATAAGTAAGTCAATCCATACTGTGGAAACCAGAACAACCAATGGGTAGAGGCCTCCAAAGGCAGGCTAAGAAGTAGAACAGATAGGGGAGGAGAGGGTGCCTCCAAGATCCCAGGTCGCTTGGAGCTACCCTCCCCCACTTGAAGCAGGAGATTAGTTCATTGTCTGGAGACATTAAACCAGGGTAGGTTTAGATTCTGTACACTCAGTAGAAGGGAAGGCTCAGTCCTTAGACTGACTGTCTGAGAGTCATCGAAAGCCTTCACCAGGAGCAGTGGGATCATTTTCCAAGACCTGTTCCCAAGAGCCTATAGTTTAACTCATGCCCTCCAAACTGTGAATTAGAAAATTCTTCTGAGGAAATAGACCCCAATGTTTAGAGAGACACTACAGATATGGTTTGTTATGGCTTGAATTTTGGTCTACCAAAATTTGTGTGTGAAGTTCTAAGCCCTAGTTCCTCAGAATGTGACAATATTTGGAAACAGAGCTTTCAAAAAAGGCATTAAATGAAAACCAGAATGTTAAGGGTAGACCCTAATTCAATCAGGCATCCTTATAAGGATGGAATTAGTTCATATGAAGAGACACCAGAGATGTGCATTCACAGAGGAAAGACCAAGAAAAGAGGCCGTTAAAAAAATGAACATTACTGCCACCTGGATCTTGGACTTCTGATCTTCAGAACTCTGAAAAAAATGCATGTCTGTTGTATTATTAAGACACACAGTCTGTAAAACTTTGGCAGCCCTAGAAAACTAACACATGGATATTTGGATGTTCTCCAATGAAAAGGCCAATTCTGGCACTTCATTTGACAGGCCTTCATGTGTATGAAACTATTTTGTTGAAGAGGACCTTGGCAAGAAATGCCAATGATACACTCAAAAGGGAAAGAGAGAGTTTAAAAATAGGGCTATTTACAGAGGTGAGGGGGTGTTTAAGAGAAACCAAAAGGAAGTGGTAAAGTCTCATGGTGAGCAGCAGAGGCAGCTGTCATTACCCTGGCTCTGAAGCTCAGGGTGGGAGTAGTTACTGGAAGCTAAGGAGGGCTGTGGCTGTTCGAAGGGGCCTGTCACCTTCTAGAGAGGAATACAACCACTATTTTACACTCATAAGAGGAAGGGTTCAGGGATACCAATTCCTCAGGCATTCATTCTCTCTCCCTCGATGTTGTGGTCCTGTCAGTGCCTCTCATTGGCTGAATTCCATCAGAATCCAAAATATTAATGATCCCAGGTGATGCAACCCTGAAAGGATAGTTTATAGGTCACAGAGCAGGGTGGAAGAGGATGAAATCTGGAGAGGCAAGATATACAGCTAATTTTCCAATCAGCTTTTCAGTTACTCTGCTAAATATGAAAAAGCTCCAAGAATCATCAGATAGATGCAGAAGGATCTGAGAAGGGAGAGAAGGCACTGGTGTTCTTCAACATGAGAGACTAAACCAAACAGGCACATAAGCCTACAAACAAAGAAAAACTAGAAGAAATGGACAATGAAGTAAACAGAATATGTTTTTTAAAGAAACCCAGAAGAAATAAGGAGCAAATAAGAAAATATAATACAATATAATATAAATATTAATAACAATATTATGTATGTTAATTCCAAGAATACAAAACAAGTTTTTATATTCTAGAAAATGCGATGTTATAAAAAATCAGGCAATGTGAATAAAGTCTCAGAAATTAAAAATATAGTAGTGATAAGAGTCAACAGGAAGATGAAAAGATTGACAAATTCTCTCAGAAAACAAAACAAACAAAAAGAATATAAAAATTGGGCAAGATAAAAAACTTAGAAAGACGATCTAGAAAACACAATATCTGATTCGTCAGAAACTCAGAAAAAGTAAAAAAAAATGATAAAGGTGATATATTCATTGACTAGTTCATGTGGTTTTAGAATAGATTAGGAGAGAGAGAAAGAGAGAGGGAGAGAGAGAGAGAAAGAGAGAGAGAGAGAGAGAGAGAGAGAGAGGGAGAGAGAGAGAGAGAGAGAGAGATTATATTTGAAGAAAATAAAATCAGAGGGAAACACTGGAAGAGTAAAAGGTCAACAAAACCTTCAAATTCTGAGCTACAGCCTAGAATTCTATATCCAAAAACAAATAACAAAGTGTGAGGGAAAATAAAGATATTTCAACAATATCAGGACTTCAGCTTGATATTCTAGGAAGATGACACATATGTACTTTCCCTCTTTCTCCTGCTACATTCAAGGACATTATATGTAAAGCAAACCTAAGAAAGACTCTGGGCAGTGAAGGGAAGAAGGCTAATTGGCTAGAAAACTCAGGACCCAAGAAAAAACAATGGGTAATTCTGGAGTTTACTTCTTCATCTCACATAACCCAGAATTGGAAGCCATCAGCCCAAAATGCCAAGAGGCACAGATAAGAAAGGGCTCAACAAAAACCTCTTCTCTCTCGCTAGAGGACTAGGAAAGTGGCAGCCTAGAAATACAGAACACTTTTTGACAAAAACTGGTATACTTCAGCCAAACCCACAGGAAAAAAATGTAGTCCCACCCTAGAGCCAAGGCCATAGAGCGGGGAGGGGAGCCTGGGCTTCCACCATCACTGGGCTTCCGCAGGGATTCCCCAACCTCTGTAATTGGGAAGGTCTGAAGAAAGTCAGAAGGTCAAAGAGTGCCAGGAGCCAAGACTTATCCCTGCCAGCCAATAAAAAGTCCCCATCCTGTGAGGTGAAGAGAGACGATGCAGTAAAACTGGACTGTTGTAGATGCTCTTCATAAAGTTGAGAAATATTTCCTCTATTTCTATGTTTGTGAGAGTTTTTTCATGAATGGGTGTTGAATTTTGTCGAGTGCTTTCATTCCCTCATCATTTGATATGATCATATGATTTTTCTTCCCTACCCTGTTAATAAGGTAGATTATATTGATTCATTTTCAAACATTAAACCAGCCTTCCATTCATGAAGTAACATGTACCTGGTCATGATGTCTCATTATTTTTATATTTTTATATTTTGCTAACTAGAGGCCTGATGCACAAAATTTATGCAAGAGTAGGTCTTCCTTCCCCGAACTGCTGGCACCAGCTTCCCTCTGGCACCCATGACCCAGGCTGGCTTCCCTCTGGCTCCAGCTTTGTCCAGAAGGATGTCCAGTCTAATTAGCATATTACCCTTTTATTATTATAGATATTTTGTTAGGGATCATTGCCTCTCTTTATCTGAGGGAGATTGGTCTTTGGATTTCTTTTTATTTTTTGTACTATATTTGCCTAGTTTTGTTTACCAGAATAATACTATCTTCATGAAATGAAACTGGCACAATATCCTTTCTGCTGTATTCTTTTGGCCAAGTAGTCATGGCCCATATTCCAGAGAAGGAAACAGAGACTCATCTTTCAATGGAAAGAGAGCAGAACATTTTGGGACCGTACTTTATAACCAACATATCATTATAGGAAGGTATTTGGCATCTGAGTTTCAACTCAAAATGTATTATTTCAAGAACAATTCATTGGTGAAATAGTACTGTAGGCTAAGTCTTTTGTTTTTCCTTTTTTTTCTTTTTTCTTTTTTTCTGGGTGGTAACAAGGGAGCCATCTGCCTGTGTGCCTTATCCCCTTTGTTTCTAGGGAAATGTGTTTTGAGTTCTTAAAGCAATGTGTAAACAAACTTTTGCAACTCAGTCCTTTGTTTGTTGTGTTCTATTTCTCAATTCTGCAATTTAAAAAGTCAGTGGAGCAAGGCATACAAAGCAACTGGAAGAACCCCCTGGAGCTTGAAAGAGAGTTGGGTAAGAAAATAACAGTGATCAAGGCACAATGTAACCAGAGTGTCTGAAATATGCAGTCCTGAAATCCAAGAGTGAGCTAGGTCTGCTCTGTGCCATCCCAGAAAAGGAACAGGCAGCCAATAATGCCTGCTTCCTCCCAGGTCCAGGAGCCAATATTTTAGGGGCAGAATGAGGTTTCCTGGTAAGCCTCTATTCTTCACACAGCTTTGATAAACAAAAAAAGCAGCCCTATGCTTTCCCACAAACTAGTTGAACACTGAACAATTTGACATTCCTAAATGTATACAACTTTATGATGGTTTCTCTAATTTAGAACTGCCAGATTTTAGTTGCAGCTTAGTATAAAGAAAGATGAATTTTTTTCCCCACCCAGTGTCCTGTCCTAAATCTATCCAGGAATCCCAGGGTGAAGAACTCTCCTCCTCCTAGCAGTTTTTCAGGGTCAGAACTGTTCTTTGATTTGTCAGGCTGGGCCTTAGGTTATGCAGAGGCCCCTGGGATATGCAGAAGAACACTGGGGAGCTGCTGATTAGCATAGTAAACTGAGCTGGACCTCCATTTGCTTCAGGAAGCCTGGATTAAAAAGTACTTGGTGATTTGGGACAGGGGATGGAGAGTCAAATGAGAACCTGTGTGAGAGGGATTTGGACAAGGGGAAGAACCTAGGACTCCTGCAGCGTCTGTGGGAGGGGTAAACAAGGCCTGGAGGGCCAAAGGCCTTTGCTCAGGTTTAAAGCCTCTTCATTTTTACCTGTAGTTCTGTCTTCCTGCAGGCTACACAAAGGTCCCTTGTTAGGCATGGGGGAATGATGGAGAGGAAGCTGTGTCTTTGATTAGAGGAAATGAGAAATAGAGAAGCCAACAGGGAAGAAAATGGAAAAATACCTAATTCCTACTCCACCCAACCAAACATACACGTGTTTCTTATAAAAGTGCATGTGGAAGTTCAAAGCAAGATACAGATTTTAGTAATGAAGGGTCTGTAAGTTCCAATCCCTACTGCCTTTGGGAGAGTTTGGCTCAGCAAGGGCTTCTCTCATCTTGTGGGGTGAGTAGAGCAGATGATTTCAGAGAGATAAAGGACTTGTTTTTGAAAAGGTGTACCTTATATTTCTCAGGTTAACTCTTTATTTGGAGCCCCGAACAAAGCAGATAACTTAGAATGGCTCTGACTGAGGTCAGAGGGGATTCTGCAGTAGCATCCAGTTGCCAACCCCTTTGCAGAAACTTTGGGTCCCAGGTAAACCGCTTGAGAACCTCCCCACTCTATGCATCATTTTTGAGACTCTGAGGATTGGAGCCATAATAATGACAAGGCATGGGTCAAGCTCCAGCACATTCTGTGATTCATATACGACCCATCTGCCCCTCTCTCTTACCTTGAGCCTCTCTCTCTGAGACATACAGTATGTTTCCACAGGTATGTTCCTAATGTGTTCCTAATGTGTTTCTGGGCTCCCAGGCCTGCCTGACTGCCCTATCTTTAGCCTAAAGAGCCCATGCTGTGTGGGGAAGAAATAAATTTGTATCTTTCCTTATAGTTTCTTTTGGCTGGTCACAAAGCTAAATTGACATGAGACAGATTAACAAGAAACAAATCACCAAATTTAATTACATACATGAGAGAGTCAGCAACCACATATACATGAGCAGTTCAGAGACAGAAAGGTAAAATGAAGTACATATAACATTATGAGCTAGGGATGAGATAAAATGCCTCGGGGCTTCGGAGAGGAGGAGGGGAATTCTTAGGATGATAAGAAGAACAGATGCTCAGTTTGCCCTGCCTTATAGATAGAGCATTAAAAGTTACTTCTAATAATAAGTTTTCTTATGGGCAAGGCTTCAATTTAAATTCTTCTAGGTAGTTAAGGAAGAAGCAGAAGTTTCTCGTGAGCCCACAGTGTCAATGCCTTATCTCAAAATAATCTAAACACCAAAGTAGTATATCTTTGGGAAGCCAGATCCAAATCTCTTCACTTGAAACCTGGAATTTCCTTAGGAATATCTTTGACAATTTTGCTGTACCCCTTCTCCTACCTGTGTAAATTAATGGTCTGTTCCTTTACCTTGCTGAATAGTATTCCATAGTATAACTGTACCACAGTTTATTTAACCATTTACCCACTAAAGGGAATCTGGGTTGTTTCCTGTTTGGGGTTATTATGAGTAAAGCTGCCATAAGCACTCACGTACAGATTTTTTGTGCAAAAATATCTTTATTTCTCAGGGATAAATTCCAGGTGTGTAATTATTGAGTCCTTTGATAGTTGCATGTTTAGACTTTTAAGAAACTGCTAAACAGTTTTTTGGAGAGATCCCACCATTTTACATTCCTGCCAGCTATGTATGTTACTTTGTTTTTCTGCATTCTCACCACCATAGAGCGTTGTCGCTGTTTTTTATTTTAGTCATTCTGATAGTGTGTCTTTCACTGAGGTTTTAATTTGCATTTTCATAGTGGAAGGTATTATTGCATATCTTTTCATGGGCTAATTTGCCAACTGTTTGGTGAAATGTTTGTTCATGTCTTTTTCTTATTTTCTAACTGGATTATTTGGGTTTCATTGTTTTACTCTCAAATTTAAGAGCTCTTTATATTATTTGCTGTTGTTGTTTTTTCCCCAAATATTTTCTCCTGCTCTATAGCTTGTCTTTTCATCCTATTATAATACAGTCTTTCTGAGAGCAAAAGTTTTTAGTTTTGATGAAGTTTAACTTATCGAATTTTCCTGTTAAGGCTCATTCTTGCTGTCAAGTCTAGGAATTCTTTGCCTGGTCTTCAGTCATAAAGATATTCTATGTTTTCCCCCCTAAAAGTTTTATAGTTTTACATCTTAGATTTATATCTATGATACATTTTTACACACTTTTTGTATAAGGTCTGAGATTTAGGTTGATGTTCACATTTCAGCCAATGTATATTCAGCAGCTCCCACGCTATCTTGAAGGGCTATCTTTCCTCCATTGAATTGCTTTTGTTTCTTTGTAAAATATCAATGAGGCATATTTGTGTGGGTCTGTTTCTAGAGTCTCTATTTTGCACCATGGATATTTATATCTATTCCTCTGCCAATACCTCTGGTCATGTTAGAAAGTAATTTGCATAAATCTCTATTTGTGCACAGTGACCCACTTAACATCTCTTGCTGTTGCTAAATTTCATCCACCCCCCCTCCACTCACTTACACCTCTATTTTCTCACTTCTTATTTTCTTGAGAAAAATGATTATAGAAGGGAATTACCTGACCTCCCACCAGCATGTCTACAGACCACCTGCATATGGCTTGCGTGGTATCTTCTCTCCTCTGCTCTTGAGAAGCTTCCCTGCTCTTGCCTAAGGCAGCCCTGCAGCTTCATGTTCTGCTCATGTATTCAGGAGATTGTTCTTTTAATTCTTCCCTCTCCCTCCTGAATTTTCCCAATCATTCCCATCAGCATAGAATGTCATAATCTCTGTTCACAAATGACAACCACACAAAAATTGTGGGGAAAAAAAGTTTACTGAGTCTCTTCTATGGAAAACAAGGCATTTTCTAAATACAGTCTTCCCAGTTATTCAGTTCTCAAGATCTATATACCTTTTGTGACTTTGAGTTGTTTTATAACTCTGTGAGTTGTAGATAACTGATAGTAATGAAACGATATTTACCTATAGATGTGCACAATCTTTCTTGTGGAAAGACATTTAACTGTCTTTCTCTTTGATGGAAAAAGGCTAGTTTTGCATCTATTTGTAAATTCATTTTAAGATTCCTGATTTAGCTGAAACCGGTTTGGATCAATGGATAGAATGTCGGCCTGTGGACCAAAAGGTCCCAGGTTCAATTCCGATCAAGGGCATGTACCTTGGTTGTGGGCACATCCCCAGTGGGGGGTGTGCAGGAGGCAGCTGATGGATGTTTCTCTCTCATCGATGTTTCTGACTTTCTATCCCTCTTCCTTCTTCCTACCTGTAAAAAAAAGTCAATCAAGTATATTTTAAAATAAAGATTCCTGATTTAGCTCTGTAAGTGTAGTATTTGAATTCTCCTTGGAATCATGGTGACATCTTACCAGTTAATAATTAATGAATAAAATGAAATAATTGACATGTTCATTTTTATATATATATTTGAGTTGAATTCGAATCTTTAAAATTATTATTCATATGTATGTATATAAACTGTACATATATAATATGGGTTATTGATTTTTAGAGAGAGAGAAAGGAAGAGGGAGAGAGAAAACCATTGATAAGAGAGAAACATCTATCAGCTTCTTCTTGTGTACCCCATAATGGTGATCATGCCCACAACTTGGGCATATGCCCTGCCTGGGAATCAAACCAGTGATGCCCTGGTGCATGGGAGGACACTCAGTCTACTGAGCCATAGCAGCTGGGCTAGTCCTTAATATTTTTAAATCCATATTCCCCTATGGCAACAGTTCCTTTTTCTAAAGCAGTGGTCTGTACGAATGGTCTTCATATCCATTTGGATTTACATAAAAAGGGGAAATGAGTATGATTTCTTGCATGCCTGAGTAGTGGGACAATATAATGACTCGTTATAATCAATAAAAATATATTATCATCTATATCTTGCTTCTTAGGGCCCCTTCAGATGATGAGAAAGGGTACAGGAGGTGGTGGGAAAATGTGGAGGGTTCTTTAAAACACTCATGTTATTGGCAGAGTAAGAATTCTTACATTTTCTTCACCCATATTGCTCTGGAGCAGGGTTTCTCAACCTCAATATTATTGACATTTTGGACTTGATAATTCTTTGAGGAAGAGACTTGTCCTGTGCCTTTTAGTATGTCCAACAGCATTTCTTGCCTTTACCTACTAGATGCTAGCAGCACCATTCCCCCATCCAGTTGTTAAATACAGAATTATCTCCAAACTTTATTTATTTATTTATTTTAATATATTTTATTGATTTTTTTTTTTTTTTTTTTTTTTTTTTACAGAGCGGGAGAGGGATAGAGACATCGATGAGAGAGAAACATCGATCAGCTGCCTCTTGCACGTCCCCTACTGGGGATGTGCCCGCAGCCAAGGTACATGCCCTTGACTGGAATCGAACTTGGGACCTTTCAGTCAGAAGTCCGATGCTCTATCCACTGAGCCAAACCGATTTCGGCTTATCTCCAAACTTTAAAAATATCCCCTAGGGAGGGGTGGAGATGGCATAAATTATTCCAGTGGAGACCCACTATTCTAGAGATTCTTGATTGGACTGTCATTGTGTCAGGTTTGTCCTATTTTATTTCTGTAGATATCCAAAGAAGTTTACAAAGAGTAGTTTGTAAAGACTCCTCTTGGGTCTTCTGCCAGGTGATGTCTATATGATATTCCTGTAGCAACCCTGGGCACTAGGGACAAGCCAGTGAGCAGTCCTGGAGCATCTTCAGTTAGCAAGGCTTCCCCTTTGTCTGATTCTTCTTTTTGATTAACAATCTAAATTGTCTTTATGCTCCCCCAAAGTGGTAAAGAACAATTGTGGATCATTTGAATTCAAACTCAAGAAATAAACCTTGTAGGCCCAGGTCAACCTCTGACTAGGAAAAGAAGTACTATCTGGAGCTGATTAAAATGAGAGGAACTGATGAAAATAAGTTTGAGTCCTGTTTTCTATCATGTAGAACCAGGACTGCCTTCCATCTCTTCCTTTGCTTCAGCACATTCTATTCGCTCTGATTTCATCCACCAGCCCTTGTCTTTATGCCATTCACTACTTTTACCATCATCCTCTTAAGACTTTTTAAAACTTCCACTTTCCAAGTCTGACTTCTTAGACTGCTACCCTAATTGGATAATCTGTGTGCTTTTCCTTATGGCAGAAGAGTTCTAAATTATTTTATTGTCTGGTACAGTAATCATTAGCCACATGTGACTATTTAAATTTATAAATCTATAATAAATAACATTTAAAATCAGTTTCCCAGTGCATTGATCAAGTACTCACTAGCTGCCTAGACCTGGTAGCTATTGTACTGGGCAGTGTTGATATAGAGGATTCCCATTATCACAAAAAGTCCTTTTAGACAACCATGAACACTAAGTATTTCAAACTCTATGTCCTCATAGACTTTGATATATTTGTGTGTTTTACTGAGCCAAGTGTCTCATGCACCTGTTATTTTAACTTCTTTTCTTTCCACCTATATGCCAATCGATATTGGATTATTCTTGAAATTTTGACTTGTCTTTTTCAGCTTTATGGCATAGTTGCTAAATTTAATCCACTGAATAGAGCAGAGAAGTAATGGACTGAGCCCATACTTGTTATCCAGCTGAGATAGTGAGAAAGACATGGAGAAGGTAGTGGTATCAGTTTCTCATGGACTTCTTGTGCTATTCAATGTGGAGCCTTGTGAGATGGTATTTTAAAGCCTGTGTGTATGTGTGGCTGGGGAAATGCTCTCTTAAGCACTTCTATCAATAATAGGTGCCTCCTTGATTGCAAAAATTAAATAAAGAATGCTCTGTTTCCCAAATTCAAGACAATGCTAAGAGGTTAATACAGTGCTTGAATTTCTGGTGTGAAAGCAAATACAAGCAGAGCACCAGATCATCAACTGGAAGTGACATCTATGCCTCTCCAGGCTCTCTGAAGTGAAAATAAAAGTTATTTATTATTCTGTTAAAATAATCATATTATGCCTAAGATGCAGTAGATCATACTAAGCCCCAAATAAGCAAACAAAAACTTAACTAAGTTTATATGCTCTGTTCTCTCAGAAAAGGAAGGCCTAAGTCAGCCAGTCAATACTTGCCTGCCCAGCATGTTACTTAACCCGAAACTTTCCTTTGCTCCTTATAAGATAAGTAACCCTGCTTTAACCACTCAACAAATGCCCAGTATAACTTGCTTGTTCCTGCTTACTTTAGCCTAAAGAAAACCTCTCAACTTGCGATACTCTTGAGAGTTTCTTTCTCTCTGCTAGGTTGGATGTTGACCAGTTCATGACTCACTGAATGACAGCCTACTGGATCAGTAAGTTGTAGAAAATTTTCTTTTAACAGTTTTGGTCCCAATTCAAGTCTCTTTTATTTACGGAGCCATAATTTCCTATCTGGTATGCACAGTGGTAACTCACTCACCAGGTAGCTGTGAAAATCCACGAACTGAGGACATTTGCAGTGTTCTTAACACAGAATCGAGCTCTGACTTGGTTATTAGAAAAGAGCTATCTTTTCTTACTCTAGGGTTACAGATGTCCGTGCCCCAAGAAGTAGCAGCTTTTTAATGGCATGATTTTTCTTTCTGCCTGGGTTATGATCTCCTTAAGAAAGGGTGCATCTCATATGCTTTCATGGGATTCATATACTTAGAACATTGCTTGTAGACAAATATTTACCGACAGGCAAATGATAGCATAGTTAATTTGTGTCATCAAATGTGTCTTTATTGAGTAGAACGCTGACTAATAGTCTGAGCACCACTGGGAGATAATTTATTCAACCAATATTTAATTTACATTTATTGCATAATGACATGGCATTGTGGGAGAGAGAGTAATAGTTTCATTTCTGTTGGTGGGGAGAATAAACTTTTCGCCTGAAAACTCTTTAATCTTGGTTTATCAAGAATAAAATGTGGTTAGATTGCACAGAATCCTTTTGTGGAATGAAGGACTTAGAGAAGCCCTGGGCCAAGAGTGGATGTCTGAAGTCTGTTCCCTGACTGAGGTTTCAAGGTGCCCTGTCTGTGGGGTTTGTAATCATTGTGCCATGAGTCACCTTGATTTTAAGTTGTAGCTGATAAAAGAGCTGTTATAGTTATACTTTGTTTTCCTTATAGCATAGAGCAGAGGGGAGAGTGTTGGACCAGGAGTTAGGACAATTGTGTTCCAACCCAGATCTACCATTTAGATGTCAAATCCTAGCCAGTTATTATTTTGCCATATGGAAAGTGACAACAACCCTCTTTATTCCTATCTAGGAGAAAAACCATGGGGAGAAATGGATATTGTACATGTGCAGATACTACAGAAATGTATATATGTAGTTTTATCTTTAGAAAAGTAATTTCTTTTTCTTTATATGCACAAATTGAAAATGATATTTACTCATTCTTAAATACCTATTTTTCTGAACCTAAGTAATATCTTTAGGATAAAAGGAAAGGGGACCAACTTTATGCAGTTTTGTGGTGTGGAGTCATGTTTCTAATCCAGATGTGGCCAATACTAAAATCCCAATCACTGCAACACCTCCCAATATTTGCTTCTTGCTGACAAAATAACCCAGAGTGGAAAATGAACCAAGAACACCAACCATTTAAAAAAGAAACACAATGTTGAGCATGTAGGAATCCTAAATAATATTTTATCTGACATAAAATCATTTGACACATAGGGAAATTTTAAGACTTGTTTTAGTTTTAAGCTTATTTTTCAAGATTTTCAGTTGATCACTCTCTAGTGCCTACGAGGCATCTTTTTTCACTAAAATAATTAATGGGCTTGTTAGTTTGCTAATTAAGTACAGAGAGCCAATGCTCTATGGAAAAGGTAATCAACATATTTGCATCAAATAGATGTAAACCAAAACAATAAGAAGTTTGAATGAGCAGATGGGTAAAGGTCAAAAGATGAGTAAATCTATCGCTGACCTAGGTGTGGGGAAACGTGTACCCTCATGGTGTTGGCGAGAGAGAAAAGGACTATCAACTCTATGGGGTGCAAAATGTGAAATGTGTTCATATCCTTTTCTGATTTCAGACATTTTTTCTCAAGAGTGCATCAGACAAGATGCAAGTTGGCTTTGCAGGCTGCCCCTCAAAGGAGGAGAATATAAACACTTGTCAATGGAGAGGCAGGTGTTTAAACAAATTATTTTATAGGTGTGTTGTGAGGTACTGTGACACCCATGGTGATGAAAATCTATATTTAGTGATGAGGAAGATGTGAGTTGAAATAAAAAAAACAACAGAGTAAAAGCAATGTTTTCTACATTTCATTTATGTAAAATCTTGGTCTGTAGACATTCAAGGGCACCAGTACAGTAATGATGTCTGGTCACCAAAGCGTAATGATACCTTTGGACCAGGGCTTTCAAGTGACTTTTACTATCTTCTTTATGAATTTATTTTTATTAATTTATATTCTTTCATAAGAAGAATTAAGCTTCTTTCATTTCAAAAAACATAAACATATTTTGTGGTTTACTAGTAAGCATGAAATAGCCCAAAGAATAGCTTTCTCATAAGGATTGTTTCACAGTGAATATTAATGAAGGTTATGGACTTAATACATCTTCTTTGAAGATTTTTGAAAATATGTGGTTGCTATGGACTGAATGTCTGTGCCCCTAAAACCCATAACTTGAATGCTAATCCCCAATGTGATGGTATCTGGAAGCGAGGCCTTCGGGAGATAATGTTGTTTTGATAAGAACATGAGGGTGGAGCCCCCCTTGAGGGATTAGTGTCCTGATAAGAAAAGGAAGAGGCCAGAGTTCTCTCTCTCCTCCTTGTGAAGACACAACAAGAAAGTAGCTATCAATAAACCAGGTAGAGAGCACTCGCCAATACCCACCCTAACATGCCAGCCTCCCGATCTTGGACTTCCAGCCTCCAGAAGTGTGAGAAATAGATGTTTGTTGTTTAAGCCACCCAGTCTATGGTACATAGTTATAGCTAAAACAGTGGCCCAGGCTTCCTTTCCTATGTCCAAATTTTTGGGTGACTGAGGTGCCCTTTGGCTTGGCTTGATGGTCTGGACTGGACCAGGTGTAAGAACAAGGCCTATGGATTCTCTACCCAGAATTTCTGTAGTCACAACATTGCTTTCCCTCTTAGCAAGAGGAAAACATTCTAAAGGGGAAAAGATACATACCTTTCTCCAGCCTAGCCCTGACTCAAAAATTGTATTGCTCCAGCCTCCATTTATCCTTGCTAAGAGAATCTGAGTATAATGTAATTAAATAACTGGCTATCTTATTCTACATCAGAAAATGTCACCAAGACCCAGCCAGGCTGGATAGTTCCAATTTTACAGAGAAGTTTAAGTATTTTTTCTACAAAAAACAAATAAACAAAAAAGTAGGAGACATCAAAAATGCTCATTTTACTTTAAAATGCAGGCTAGAGTTAGAAAAATGTCTTCTTTGAAAAAGACTATTTCCTTTTGTTACATGTATACATATGAACATAAGATTCTCAAAGAATATTTTTGGACATTTTTTAGTATGGTCTGAATGGGAACAAACGCCTATTTAATTTCAATACCCTGATTAAACCAACAATATTATCCTTCTCTCAGGGATCCCATGTGGGCAGTCACTCTTTAGGGTCAACTGAAGAAAATACAAACAAGTGTGCTGCTGCCTTCTTTCTTGGGGAGGAAGCAAGTATGATATCCTTCAAAATGAAAACTGAAGAAATGACATGGGTTCTTCTTTGCTGTACTGTATCTCTTTCTATAAACTTTACATAAAAAAGTGTCCTTAGCCCTGGCAGGGTGGCTCAGTTGATTGGAGCATTGTCCTGTACACCAAAATGTTGTGGGCTCAATTCTTGGTCAGGACACATACGTAGGTTTTGAGTTCAATCCCCATTTCAGGCACATATAGGAGGCAACTGATTAATGTTTCTCTCTCTCTCTCTCTCTCTCTCTCTCTCTCTCTCTCTCTCTGTCTCTCTCTCTCTCAAAAAAAATCAATAAAAATATATCTTCAGGGGGAAAAAAATGGCAGCTTAATAGACACAGATGTGTCCTGAGCCTTGTCCCAGAGCAGATAGAAAGAACAGCTGAGAATTGCACGGGGAGTGTTTGTTGGTGAGTTGAGGAGCACCTATACTCCAGGAGAAGGTGGGGGACTGTTGGACGAAGTTCCCCTGACCAGGCAGCCTCCACTGCTGCTGGGTTCCCTCCCAGAGCAACCAGCTCAAACATGGAGACCATGCCATCTTGAAGGGGAAAGTGGATGTTATTAGAAGCCTAAAAATCTACAACTGCAGCACCCACCGAACAGCTTCAAACCCCAGAGCACTGGTCCCCAATTGGCACAAATACTCGGATTCAGAGGAGCTCTGCACTCCACCACAGAAAGGTCAGATTTTGCCTGGGATAAACTGAGGTCTCTGCTCCTGGCAGGAGAGAGAAACACACGGGCTGCAGGAGCTGGGGAACTGGAGGAAGTCTGTGCCTAGAAAAATCCATGGGTGTTGGGGCTGGCATGATCTGTGAATGTGGAAGGGGGTCATCAGAGCTGCTAACAGAAAGGAACTCTGAAAAGCAACCCATTTTTAGCTGACACAAAAGGACAGCCTAAAATATTTTAAAGTGTGCTGGTTGCTTAGACCCCAGGGAGAAAATGACTACTGAGGCTTGCGTGCAGCCCCAGAGTTCACACACTTACACTGACTCTTTTTTTCCCTCTTTTTCCTTTAAATCTTGCTTCTGATTACTAAGCCCAATACATAGGATCACCCAATTGGGGACACCCTAAGAGATTGCAGGGGAAAGTTGTTTTTCTGGAACCTGGGGATCAGAGTGGGGAAAAACCATCAGAGAACCAACTCTGGGGCAACCCACTCCCACAAACTGGTATTGAATGCCACAGGGAAAGCAGATCTAAGCACTGGCTAGAGAGGACCTATGGACCTGAAGGTCAATCCAGAAACCCTGCCACCCAGGGATTGAATCATAAAGTGACTCAAGTAATCACAAATAAAGGAATACAACAAATTAAGACACACTGCCTGCTTAAAAATCAGGACTGGCTTATTATAAGACTGAGAAGCAGTGGAACACAGGGAACTCAAGCTTGTCCTGACTGGAAAACAGGCATGCCAATCAGAATAGTATAGGATGTGAATGACCTTCACCACTGAGCAAATTTTATTTTTATTTTTTTCATCTTTTACTTAAGAAACTAACTTGTTTTATTTTTTCCTCACTTTATTTTGCCTTTTTAATTATTACATTTTTATTTTCAATCAGTATTATTACTACTGTTATTTTACCTTTTTTTAAAAAAAAAGTATTTTATTTTCTCTTTATTTTACTTTGGGACTAGTATTCTACATTCTATTTTCATCTTCCTTTTAGCATCATTTTACTCTATCTCATCTTTACCTTTATGCCATCACTCTCTTCCTAACTTTCCCCCTTTTGTTGTCCTGTTTCTTTTACTATTTTCCTGCTTTAGATTTTCCCTATTCTTTCTTTTTACCTCCTGTTAAAATTTCACCCTACTTATATATTCAATTTCCAATCCCCTAATCCAACTCCATACACATCTCTCTCTTCTCTGTCTTCACTATGCAAAAAATTGTTTGCCTCTCTGTACTTTAGTTGTTGTTTGTTTGATTGTTGATTATATCAATATTTTATGCTTGTTTGTAAGATTGTTATCTTATTATTTTTAGTTTGTTTTTTGCTTCTGTTTTCCCTTGCTTAGCTTGATATTAGTTGTTTGTAGTTTGTATTTATCTCCAGGTACTTGTTGCTGGCATTTGTTGGGATTAGTGGCTGTTATGTGGGAGTGTTCTCCCCATATATATAGTTTGTTCCCCTCTTCTTTCATATTCTCTTTCCTTTCTCTCTTACTTTTCTTTTCCTTTTCCCAATTTCATTTTTGTACTTCTTTCTTTCTTTCTTTCTTTCTTTCTTTCTTTCTTTCTTTCTTTCATTTTCTTTCTCTTATTCTTTCTCTCCTATTCTCTAATTTGCCTTTCACTGGTGGTCACCTTTATTTGGGGTTATTAATATTGTGAATACATTTCTGTTCAGTGCCTTGTGCATTGTACCTGGTTGTGTTGTATTTTGTGCCTTTAAATCAACATAGGAGAGAGAGAACTACATAACCAGAAACCTAGAGAAGAGAGACCATGGGAAGACAGAGAAACAGCCCACATATGAAAGAAAAGCAGGCATTACCAGAAAAGGAAGTAAACGAAATGGAAGCAAGCAACTTGCCAGAGAAAAAATGGTCATAAGGTGGCTGACAAATTCGACAATATGTGTAAGAACCAAGAGGAAATGAAGAACCAAGAAGAAATAAAAAATGACATTGCTGCTATAAAGAACTCAATAGAAAGCATCAAGAGTAGAATAGAAATAACAGAAGACCACATCAGTGAGCTAGAAGACAAGGTAGGAAAAATACCAAAGTAGAGTAGCTTTTAGGAAAAAATAATTAAAAAGCAGAAGAGAGCCTAAGAGAACTTTGGGACAACACAAAACAAAACAACATCTGCATAATAGGGGTCCCAGAAGGAGAAGGAACTGAGCAACAAATAGAAAATCTGTTTGAAGAAACCATGACAGAAAAATTCCCTGATATAGGAAAAAAAAAAACCACACAAATCCAAGAAACTCACAGAGTCCCAAGCAAAATGAACCCAAAAAGACTGATGCCAAGGCACATTATAATTAAACTGGCAAACACCAATGACAAAGTAAAAATCTTAAAAGTGGCCAGAGAGAGACAGAAAGTCACCTACAAAGGAAACCCCATTAGACTAGAGACTGATTTCTCAACAGAAGCTAATCAGGCCAGAAGGGAATGGAATGAAATATACAAAGTCATGCAAAGGAAGGGTCTGAATCCAATAATACTGTACCCAGCAAGGCTATCAATCAAAATTGAAGGTCAAATCAGGAGTTTCACAGACAAAGAAGGACTAAGGGAATTTATAACTATCAAACCAGCAATGCAAAAAATGCTAAAGTTGGGTTTTTTCCCTCCATTTCTTTCACATGTGATTTGTTACCTTGTCTTCACATTTTGGCTGCTTTCCTGAGTTGGTCAAGTAGGTTTGTGTGGTAAATGTACCTTAGGGGACAGTGGCTCAGCCTTCCCAGTTGCACTTGGTGTACCCCTTTATGGGCAGCAGTGTCTTGTTGTAGTTAAGCCTAGATTGTTGTTGGTATCACTGGGAAGGGTTGACCTCCTGGCCAATTGGCTGGGAGGATCAGCTGTGTTTACACTAGGAGAGCTGCTGTGTTCAGCTTGGATGGGGTGGAGTCTCCAGGCTGAGCAGGTAGCCTTGGTTTCCCGTCAGCCCCACCCTTAATGGCTCCCAATTCTCCATGTCCCATGGCATCAGCTGCCTGCATCTCTGAGAGAAAGCTGCTCGGAGCTCTGCCTGCTGCCTGACAGTCTAGTTTCTCCCCAAATGAGTCTGGACACCCAAAGACTCACCCAGAATGGGAAAACAAAGCAGTCCGGTGGGGTTTTTTTTTTTTTGTGTGTGTGTTTTTTGTCCTTTTTTCCCCTCCTGAATGATAGAGCCAGCCACAAACCTTCTCCAATATCTCACGTGCCTTTGTAGCGCCCAAGTTTCAGCATGCTTCCTCCTTTCTGTTCAGTTTCACCCCATATTAGTCTGGGTTCTCTGAGACTCGCCTGGAACTGGAGCTCTGTGCAGTGGATGCTTTTGTCTCCCTCTCAGTTCAGGAAACCAGCCAGGTATTCAGCCGCCTGCCCTATCTGATTGCACGCACAGCTCAGTGTATCTGTAACTATGCCCTCTGCAGCTCCCCCTAGTCTCAGTATCCTTTAATCTTTCCTTCTATTTATGGAATGTCCACTCAGCCAGCCCTCTGGTGGTTCTGAATGATGTCCATTTTGTTTTTTAGTTGTAGTTTTGAAATTGTTGTATGGGGCAGCAGTATTAGTGTTTACCTATGCTGCCATCTTGGTTCCTCCACCTCAATAATAACTTTAAATGTAAATGGGTTAAATGCCCCAATAAAAAGACATAGGGTAATAGATTGGATAAGAAAACACATATCATATATCTGCTCTCTACAAGAAACCCACCACAAAAAGCAACAAACAAACAAACAAACAAAAAATGCACACAGGCTGAGGGTGAAGGGATGAAAAAAGGTTTTTCAGGTGAATGGATATGAAAAAAAAACCTGGGGTAGCAATGTATATATCTGACAAATTATATCTCAAAGTGAAGGACATAACAACAGATAAGAAAGGCCACTTCATAATACATAATCCAACAAGAAGAAATAACTCTGGTAAACATATATGCACCCAAAACAGAAGCACCCAAATACATAAAAAAAACACCTCTTGGAGGATATCAAGGGAGAGATTGAAAGCAATGCAATCATAGCAGGAGTCTTTTAATACCACACTATCACCATTGGACAAATCTTCTAAACAAAAAATCAGCAAAGAAACATCAATCCTAAATGACTCACTAGACCAGATGAAATTAATTGACATCATCAGAACATTTCACCCCAAAGCTACAGAATATACATTCTTCTCAAGTGAACATGGGTCATTTTCAAAGATAGACCATATGTTGGGTCACAGGCAAAGTCTCTTCAAATTCAAGAAGATAGAAATCATATCAAGCATCTTCTCAGTCACACTGGCATAAAATGGAAAATCAACTATAATAGAAAAAATCCAAAAAAAATCCAACACATGAAGACTAAACACCATGCTATTGAACAATGACTGGGTTACAAGAGAGATCAAAGAAGAAATAAAAAACATCATGGCAACAAATGACAATGAAAACACAACAATCCAAAATCTATGGGACACAGCAAAAGCAATCTTGAGAGGGAAGTTCATGGCTCTACAAGCCTACTACTACAAAAAAAAAAAAAAAAACAAGAAACAACGGTAGTAACTTACCTAACCTTACAACTCAAAGAGTTAGAAAGAGCAATAAGAAAATCCCAGTGTAAGCAGAAGGAAAGAAATAATAAAGATCCGATCAGAGATAAACAACACTGAGATCAAAAAAACAATACAAAAATCAACAAAACCAACAGCTGGTTCTTTGAAAGGATAAACAAGATTGATGAACCTCTAGCCAGGCTCACCAAGAAGCAAAGAGAGGGGACCCAAATAAAGAAAAGCAGAAATGAAAGAGGAGAAATAACAAGAGACCCCTAACGAAATACAAAGGATTGTTTAAAAAAATACGATGAACGACTCTACTCCAACAAACTGGACAACCTGGAGAAAATAGACATATCCATAGAACAATATAATCTTCCAAAACTCAATCAGGAAGAATATAAACATCTCAATAGGGCAATAACTATGGAAGAACTTGAAGCAGTCATCAAAAAGCTTCCAGCAAACAAAAGCCCAGGGCCAGACAGCTTCACAGAGGAGTTATACCAAACATTCAAGAAAGAACTAAAATCTATTCTCCTCAGACTATTCCAGAAAATTCAAGAGGATGGAACATTTCCAAGCTCTTTTTATGAAGCCAGCATCAGCCTAATATCAAAATCAGATAAAGATGACACAATGAAAGAAAATTACAGGCCAATATCCCTCATGAATATAGATGCAAAAATCCTCAACAAAATTCTTGCAAATTGCACCCAGCAGCATATCAGAAAGATCATACACTATGACCAAGTAGGATTTATCCCAGGAATGCAAGGATGGTACCATATCTCCAAATCAATAAATGTGATACATCACATAAACAAATTGAGAGATAAAAATCACATAGTCATATATAAATTGATGCAGAAAAAACATTTGACAAAATCCAACAACGTTTCTTGATAAAAACTTTCAATAAGATGAGAATAGAAGGATCATACCTCAACATAATAAAAGCTATACATGATAAACCCACAGCTAACATCATACTCAATGGGCAAAACTAAAACCATTTCTTCTTCTAAGAACAGGAACAAAACAGGGATGCCCACTCTCACCACTCCTGTTCAACATAGTACTGGAAGTATTAGCCATTGCAATTAGACAAGAATAAGAAATAAAAGGCATCCAAATTGGAAAAGAGGAAGTAAAGCTGTCCTTATTTGCAGATGACATGATATTGTACATAAAAAATATGAAAGACTCCATCAAAAAATAATAGACTTAATAAATGAATTCGGCACTGTAGCAGGATACAAAATTAATGCCAAGAAATCTATGGCATTTCCATACACCAACAGTGAACTTACAGAAAGAGAGACTAAAAAAGCAATCCCATTTACCATCACACCAAAAAAATTAAGATACCTAGGAATAAACTTAACTAAGGAGGGAAAAGACCTAGTCGTGGAAAACTACAGGACACTGAAAAAAGAGATAGAGGAGACATATACAGGTGGAAGAACCATGTTCATGGATTGGTAGAATCAACATCATTAAAGTGTTCATACTACCCAAAGGAATCTATAAATTCAACACTCTCTCCATTAAAATACCAATGGCATATTTCACCGAACTAGAAAGAACTCTCCAAAAATTCATCTGGAATAAAAAAGACCCCGATTAGCCACAGTAATCCTGAGAAAGAAGAACAAAGTAAGTGGGATCTCAATACCAGATTTCAAGCTGTACTACAAAGCCACTGTTCTCAAAACTGCCTGGTATTGGCACAAGAACAGACATATAGACCAATGAAATAGAATAGAGACTCTAGATATTGACTCAAACCACTGTGCTAAATTAATATTTGACAAAGGAGACATAAACATACAATGGAGTAAAAATAGTCTCTTCAATAAATGGTGTTGGGAAAATTGGACATATATACGCAAAAAATGAAACTAGACCATCAATTTATACCATACACAAAAATAAACTCAAAATGGGTCAAGGACTTAAACATAAGATGGGAAACCTCAAAAAATACTAGAGGAGTCCACAGGCAGGAAAATCTCAGACATATGCTGAAGCAATTTCTTCACTGATACTGTTCTTAAGGCAATAGAAACTTAAGAGAAAATAAACTAATGGGACTACATCAAAATAAAAAGCTTCTGCACTGCAAAAGAAACCATTGACAAAACAACAAGAAAGCCCACTGTATGGGAGAATATATTTACAAATGTTATCACTGATAAAAATTTAATCTCCACCATCTACAGGGAACTTATACAACTTATTAAAAGGAAGATAAATGATCCAATAAAAAAAATGGGCAACAGAGCTAAATAAAATCTTTTCGAAAGAACCCAGAAGGAAGGCCAGGAGACGTATGAAAACATGCTCAAAGTCACTAATTATCCGAGAGATGCAAGTCAAGACAACAAGGTGGTACCATCTCACACCTGTCAGAATGGCAACCATCAACAAATCAACAAACGACAAATGCTGGCGAGGAAGTAGTGGCTGCATCACTAGTTGGAATGCAGACTGGTGCAGCCACTATGGAGAATGGTATGGAGTTTCCTCAAAAAATTAAAAATGGATTTCCCATTTGACCCACTAATCCCACTTCTAGGATTACATCCCAAGAAACTGGAAACACCAATCAGAAAGGATATATGCACTGCTATGTTCATCGCAGCACAATGTACCATAGCTAAGATTTGGAAACAGCCTAAGTGCCCATCAGCAGATGAGTGGATTAGAAAATATGGTACACTACACAATGGAATACTACACTGCTATAAAAAAGAAGGAATTCTTTCCATTTGCAGCAGCATGTATGAACCTGGAGAGCATTATGTTAAGTGAAATAAGCCAGGCAGTGAAAAAAAATACCACATGATCTCACTCATGGAAAATAAAGAACATTATAACCTGTTGAGTAAAAAGATAGATACAGAAGCAATAAAGTCAAATTACAGCAGGAAGGCTGGGGAATGTTGGGAAGGGAGGGAAAGAGATCAACCAAAGGACTTGTATGCATGCATATAAGCACACCAATGTACACAAGACACTGGGTTGGGGGATGAGAGCATGCGACAGCGGGTAGGGGAGACTGGGGGAAGATCAATGGGGGGAAAAGATATATGTACTAATATATATAATATTTTAAACAATAAAAAAGGTGAGTATTTTAAAATTTTTCCTTATAAATCTAGTTTAAACCACTTTTCCTCAAACAATACTACTGCTGTGAGACCCTATCAAGGGCAGAGTTCTTCGATAGGGGACCCATGAACTTGGTTTGGAAGAAAAATATACAACTCTCCTTTTACTTACTTTAGGAACTTTTCATATGCTTCCATATGAATGTAAGCAGCAAACCACTGCAGTATGAGCAAACCCAGTGCTTTTTGTCATGCATAAACATCACAAAAGTTTTCATATCACATTACAGGTGTCACAGATGTCTGCACTCATTCTCTAAACTTACCAATATTTTGATATTAGGTCAGTATGAGGTCCATGGTGAGATCTTTATTTTTCAGTTTGTTAAAGAAGAACATTGTTATTATATCACAGGGTTGTTGTTGTTATTGTTTTATATTTTATAAGTGCATCCTATCTAATAAAAGAGTAATATGCAAATTGACCATATCTCCAATCAAGCCATGCCTACCAGCCAATCAGGATCAAATTATGCAAATAAACCCCAACCAAGATGGCTGACACCACTGAGAGCAGGAGGGAGACTTGGGTTTCCCTGGAAACAAAGGAAGCCAAGCTTTCCTTCTGCCATTGCTGGCCTAGGCCTCCACCTCAATGCTACAAAGTTTCAATTATAGAAGATACATAATCCCAGCAGAAATGGTGGCCACCATGGAGCTGGAGAGAGAAGAGGCTTAGGGTTGCCGGGGCGATGGAAGAAGCCAAACTTCTGCAATGAGGCCTAGGCTAGACCTCCACTCTAGGCTACAAAATTTCAAACCGAAATGGCTGTTGCCATGGAACAAGCAGAAGGATTGGCTCCTCTCTAGACTTCAAAGTTTCAATTATAGAAGATAAATTAATCCCAGATCCCAGGGCCACTGCTTGGGTCACTGGGGGATGTGACCGGCCTGCAAACCACCATAGGCTCCTCGCCCAGGCTGCCCCACAACCCAAGGAAATCCCCACTCTGATACAGGACACCCTTCAGGGCAAACCAGCCGGTCCCCACCCAGGCACCAGGCCTCTATCCTACCTAATAAAAGAGTAATATGCAGATTAACCATCATTCTAACACACAAGATGGCTGCCCCCATGTGGTCAAAGGTCCTGCCCCATGTGGACACAAGATAGCCACCACAAAATAGCCAGCAGGGGAGGGCCGTTGGGAGGTTTCATTCCTGCAAGGGAGGGCAGTGGGGGGGCAATCAAGCTTGCAGTGAAGGGCAGATAGGGGTGATCAGGCCAGCAGAGGAGGGAAGTTGGGGGCAAACAGGCTGGCAGGGGAGCAGTTAGACATCAATTAGGCTGGCATGGTAGTGGTTTAGGGGGTGATCAGGCTGTCAGGCAGAAGCAGTTAGGGGCAATCAGGGAGGCAGGAATAGGATTGGGCCTAAACGGCAGTCAGACATCCCTCGAGGGGTCCCAGATTGGAGAGGGTGCAGGCTGGGCTGAGGGACACCTCTCCCCTGCACCCTCCCCTCGTGCACAAATTTTGTGCACCAGGCCTCTAGTTTGAATATAATTGGTTTCCTTTGTAATCTGTGAGTTTTACAGATTAAAAACCATCATTCTGAGAAGGGCTCTGTAGGTTCACTTCCACTGCCAGAGGGTTTCTACACAAAGGAGACCCAGAACTAACCAGGGAACAGTGAAGGCTTCAGAATGTCTTGGGCTGTTGGGGAAGCTCCACTTCCAAAGGAAAGTTTCATTTTTTGAAGAGAAGCGTGATTGTAGAATGGGTCCACACTATATATTTGCTGATTAATGAATAAGCCTGGTCTACTTCTATCCTTAATCAACTCCCCAGAAGGCTCCCTTGTTTTCCAAAGGGGTATAGTATCTATCTGTCAGCTTTTCATGAAGAGCAAGTTGATAAAGAGCACGTGATTTGTCACCAGACAGACCTGATTTGAAATCAGAACACCACCCCCTGGCTGGTTAGTTTCTCAGTTGCTATTCCCATGCCCTTTCTCTAAGGGAAATGTCATCACCCACCTCATGGTGTGAGTGGAAGGGTTTGTCGAACTTATTGAACATATTTCAGCACAGAATCTAGCACACAATGGTAGGTAACCAATATGCTGATGTACACATATGAAGTCTTTGTGCAGGTGAAACCTTGGGGCTGGAGAGAACATGGAACTCACCTGCATGACTCTTTCTTTTGTGTTTTTCTTCTTGAAGCAATTTTCTTTCACTTCTTCTCTGTTACTTTCCACCTTCATCACTGGTCCCTCTACTCAGAGAGATAAGTCAAGAAGATTTAAGGTTGAATTATGTAATAAATATTATATTGGGGTACTTTCCCAATACCCATTCTTCCTGTCTTCTACAAGCAATGTCCCCATTTCTCTCTGCCAACCACAAAAATAATTATGTGTAAAGATGACCATTTTGAAATTGGATTGGCTTATCCAATGATTGCTTCAGGCATTAGAATGTGAGCTCTCATCTGGACCAATGAGAGTGGTTCCATGACTCTTCTGGAGCTACTAAGAAAGAGTTTCTCTCTCCTTTGAACAAGGTGTTATGAAGAGATTAGGGCTTGGATATCTCTAGCCATTTTACTACTATGAGGCAAAAGCCTTAGTCAAATTGTGGGAAACAAACCCAAGAATCAAAGAAAACCATTTCTTTGGTGACAACATAAGAGCTACTAGGTTAAATCCCATTTAGAGCTACCTACACTGGGCTTGCATTAGGGACATCTATGTATTGGCTCTATTGTTCAAGTCATTTAAAAAATCTATTATAAAATGAGACAGACACAATGCAGAGAGATTAATGAGTATTAAGAGGCAAACATATTTGTAATCACTCAGGCCAGGAAATACAATTTTCCCAGTCACCTCAGAAGGCTCTAGAACCCAAAGTCACCACAGAAGGCTCTAGAACCCAAATATAACGAACATCCCAAATTTTACAGCTTCTTTATAGTTCTATCACAAATTGTGCACTCTGATACTGCACTTTCCTATTGTCCATGTGTTTAAATTTGCTTTGTTGTTTTAGTCTCTTTTAGTGTATTTATTGCTCCTCCATACCTTTCTTTTTCTTACAATTTATCATTAAAATAACAAGCCTAGGCCATGTGATCTGTAGCGTGGATTATGGTGATTGCACATTGTCTTTGGTATTTACACAATTTAGTAGCTGTGTCCTTTCCACCAGCCTTGTTTGGGCTTGTTGGTGACTCTGGGGTTTCTCTACTGGACACCTTCTTGCCTCCTTGTTTTGTTCTTTTCTATATATAAAATGATAGTATCCAGGACTTGTGCCTGTTGGTTATTCATATTTATCTGCTTAGTTTTAGGGCTGATAGGGTTTTTTGTCTGTTTAATGTGGGGAAGTGTAAAGACTCAAAGACTATGTCAACATCATTGCCATCTTCTCAGAATCTCCCTTGTTTGAGTCAATTTGGTTGGTTCCCTGATGTGTGGAATTAAAATGTGCCTTCGATGAAATAAAAGTATCTGATCTAGTCATCACACTAGGAAGCTGAGAAAAATTATGTCCAAGGAGACTGTGATTTGAACAGGGACCCGTAGATGCTATTCACTGAGCAGGTATGTCTGAATCCTGGATGACTACTTCTTCCCACCGTGAAGTAGTCAAGAGGGAAGCAACTAATGTGCTCTCAGGCAAGTGAACTTGCCAAACTCCCAAGCACTAACCTCCATTTCCAGGCTTAGATAACCCATTTCCTTCCCTTCATATTTCATAATTTGATGGCATCTTCCTAGAGCTGTTGACATAGCTTTTTATTGTTTCCACATGGTCTGAAAGATAACTGTTTTCTTTTTTCTGTGTGCATCTTGAAGAACAATTCCTCTTAAACAATGTGTTGGGCATCAAAAATTAAGAATGGTTTAGAGGTTGAGGATCTTGGTTCACAGTAGTTCTATATTCAAAAGAATAATGTGCTATATTGTTTGATTAAAGCAAAATCGGTGTGTAAACTGCACTTGCCTTAAAAGCATTTTCCTCCTGTGTTCTATGGTGGAAAACTGTTCATACTGGGGTCTCAAGAGCATTAGAGAATCTAGCAAGATGTCAGAGGCTCCCTTGGGAATAAAAGGAGAGGAACTAGAAACTATTGGGATTCATATTTGGGTTAGTTTTATATGAAGACAAGCTGCAAAAAATGTCACTTGCAAGCAAAGTTCCTTTGAAAACGACAAAACAAGAAAAAACCATCACTGCCTAATGAACTTAATATGAATGAGAACATTTATAAAATCTCTGGAAAACATTGTCTGGCTCCTCTTCTGGTTATTTTAGGGATTAAAATATGTTTTTCATAAAACTTCTGTTGCCATTGAGTCATAAGCTGAACTTGATTAAAAATTGAAGTCTGGAAATTCCTAAAGTTTCTGGAAATAGATTTTATGAATAAAAAATGCCTTTAAAATTTTTGAAGTAATCTTAGACTTACAGAAAAGTTGCCGTAAGAACATCCTTTATATCTTTCACCCAGACTTCTCAAAAGGTAACATTTTTCCACATTTGCATTATCATTCTATTGTGTATATAAGTATTTTTAGTATTTATTCTGGATTATTTTGGAGTAAGTTACAGAGTGGCATCTAATTTTCTTTCATGTTATTCTTAAACTAGCAGCCGAGTGCATGAAATTCAATCTGTGCCCTCTCACTCAGTCCAGGAGCCCTCAGGCTTGGGAGCCGGCAGTTGGACATCCTCAGTGCTGCCACTGGAGAGGCTCCCACCACCTCCATTGTGCTTGCCAGCCATGGGCCCGGCTTCTGGCTGAGCAATACTCTTCCTTTGGGAGCACACTAACCACCAGGGGGCAGCTCCTGTGATGAGCATTGCTCCTGGTGGTCATTGAGCATCATAGCAACCAGTTGTTCACCTGTTCAGTCAATTTGCATATTAGCCTTTTATTATATAGGACTACAGGCCCAGTGCACAAAAGTTTGTGCAAGAGTAGGCCTTCCTTCCCCCAGTTGCTGGCACTGGCTCTGCTCTGGCACCCAGGACCCAGGCTTCTCTCCTCTGGCTGCCAGCAGGCACCCAGGACCTAGGCTGGCTTCCCTCTGGCCCCGGCTTCATCAGGAAGGATGTCTGGAATTACATCTGAAAGACATAGGGTCTAATTAGCATATTACCTTTTTATATTTATAGACTAGAGGCATGGTGCACAAAATTTGTGCTCGGGGGAGTCCCTTTAGCCGAGCCTGCACCATATCTAATCTGGGACCCTTTAGGTGATGTCCAACTGCCAGTTTAGGCCAAAACCTCAGGATTGGGCCTAAACCGGAAGTCACACATCCCTTTCACAATTCGGGGCCACGGGCTCCTAACTGCTTACCTGCCTGCCTGCTTGATCACCCCTTACTGCCTCCCCGGCTAGCCTGGTCATTGCCAACTGCCACCACCCTCCACTGGCCTGTTCATCCCTAACTGCCCCCACATGTCTGGTCATCCCTTACAGCCCTCACTGCTGGCCTGGTCCCCCCTCACTGCCTACCTCTGCTGGCCTGGTCCCTCCTCACTGCCCCACCCCTGCCAGCCTGGTTGCCCCCAACCCCCCCGCCCCCCGCAGCCATGGGCCTGGTTGCCCCATCATTTGGTCATCCCTCACTGCCCCCCCCCACCAGCCTGATCGCCCCCAACTGCGGCCCCTATGGGCCTGGTCACCCTATGTAGCTTGCTGCTCCATCATTTGGTTGTCCCTCACTGAATCCCCTGCCAGCTTGGTCACCCACACAGCCTGCTTTTCAGTCATTTGATCACCCCTCATGAACCCCCCGTGGGCCTGGTCGCCCCACACAGCCTGTTCGGTTGTCTGTTTGGTTCTGATGGTCACTTAGGCTTTTACATATATAGATACTTCTGAGCCTATTTCCTAAAAACAATGATTTTTCTCTTATTTTACATAGTCATACTATCAAAATCCAGAAATTAATATTGGTATGATGTTATTTCTAATTTAAAGACCTAATTTAGATTTTTGTCAATTAATCAAGAAATGTTCTTTTTTTTTTTTCTTTCTTTTTTTTTTTTTTTTTGTGTGTGTGTGTGTTTTTTTTTAATAGCACAAGAAAAAGGAGTGGTTCCTGACCTTATCAAGACATTTTGGTCTCTTTTAATCATTTCTTTCTTTCCTTTTTGAGTGTAGGCCACACATTTTGTAGAATGTCCTTGAATCTGTTTTCTCACATTTAGATTTAGGCTATGCATTATGGGCAAGACTATGACTAAAATACCTATTGTGCTTAGTGCTTTATGTCACTGAGGCACACAATGATGATTTGTCTTATGACTTTAATTCTGATCACTTGGTGAATGTGGTAACTGTCAGGTTTCACCTATTTTTATAATTAATATCTTTTTGGTAGATGCCTGAAGATATTGTAAATATCCTGCTTCTCCTCAAATTTCATCTGCTGCTTATAAAATCCATGAATGATCCTCATCTTATTCAGTGAGGACTATGACAGGAAATAGTTTTTTCCTATGTTGGCTTTATCTTCAAAATGTGCATGGAATCCAATTACTGCACACCATCACAGTGACCTGTTCATTATTTTTTCTGAAGTGCCTCTGTGTAATCTCCCCGCTTCTATCCTTTATTCCTACCATGATCAAAGTGATCCTGTAAAAATGCAAGATAGCTTAAGTTGTACCTTTGTTAAAACCATTAGTTGTTCATCAGGTTTCACAATGGCTGTCCATCCTCACATTGTCTCACCCTCCTCCAAGTTACTCCTCCTCTTCACAGTGGTTCCCCTTCTCACAGTGACTCCCCTCCTCCCAGTGACTCCCTCTCTTCATAATGTCTTCCAATGCCTGAATAACCTGTCTGCTATTATGTCTCTCACATCTTCTTTCCTTCTGTTCACCTTACTTTTTCCACTTTGTTCTTGTTAGCCTTGCTAGTCATTGGCCATGCCAGATTCACTTCTCTTTTAAAGCATTTGCTTTTTTCTCTGCCTGGAATAGTATCCCCTTGCCTCCTTCAAAACTTAATCAAATGCCACCTTCTTTATGAGGCCTACCTTTTTCTTTATGCCATTATCACCTCCTAAACTACTGTGACATTAATTTATTAAGGTTTTTATTTTTCACTTCCCACTGCAAGAATGCAAGCTCCATGAGGCAAAAGCTGGTGTCTTGTACAACCACTAACTTGCCAAGAACAATGCCTGTTACATAGAAGCTGCTCAAAAGAATATTGGTGATATAATTAAGAAAAGGAAGAAATTTTTATATTATACAAATGGTTTTGCATTGATAAAATAGTAAGGCATTCTTATAAATCTACTAGAGGCCCAGCACATGAATTTGTGAATGGGTGGGATCCAATCAGTCCACCCTGATGGGAGCCCATTGGGCCAGTCCAGTGTGGGGGAGGGGTTGCAGGTGGTTGGCTGGCTGGCCCGACCCTGATTGGAATATCAGGGCCCAGGCTTAAAGGGTTGGAGGGGGGCAATCGGAGCCCAGATCAGGCTGGTTGGCTGCCACAGTCATATCATAGCAACTGGTCGTTCTGGTGGTTCTGGTCATTCAGCCATTCCAGTCGCTGGGCTTTTATTTATATAGATTAGATCTTCATTCCTTCTAAACTATTTCTAAATGTCTGGCTCCTTTCATTTCAGATCTTCTCTTTAGACAACCCCTTCCTCTCCCATATATTTAAAGACAAACTTTAACCAATGCCTCTCACTTCTGTGTCTCTGGTTTAGGACATTCTCTAGACTTCATTTTCCTTCACCCCACCCCTTAGGTTCTGTTTGTCTGCTCCCAATCTCTATCAATTATTGTTTTAATCCCACTCTTCATCTGAACTTTCCACCTGTGTTATTGTCAGAACCGTTTTCTGATTATCAAAACAGACCAGGAAGTCATTCAAATGATCTTTCCTAGTCCTTGGTCCTTGGAATAATATTTCTTGCACACTTGTCCTCCACCATCTCCTTTCTGTTCCCTTCCTAATTATGGGCTTTAACACCCCTCATCAAGACCACAGTAATAGTCTCTGAAGTTTCATATAAACACCAACCCTAGCAGAAAACTTAAGTCACACTAAAACTGGGTAATTTAAAGACAGTTTAATAAAGGAACCATTGGCAAAATTGTGGGGAATGGGTAAAAAATACACAACAACAATAGAAGAAAAACAACATCACACATACACACACACACACACACACACACACACACACACACACACACACACAAACAAAACAAAACAAAACAAAAAACAAAACAAAACTGTGCTCTGGATCTAGAAACAAAGGAAGCTGTCATCATCACCTCTATCCTCAGGTCTGAAGATGCAAGGAGAGTATAGTCATGGAATCTGGATACATAGCTGCGGGTCAAGGATTCCACTGGTCAAGGCAAACCCACAGGAGGTTTCTAGAGAGCATAAACATCTCAACCCCTCTCTCTTTCTGCCTCTTTGTCTCTTGGAATATTCACCATTGTTTGAACTCATTTGGAGTCAAGGGAAAAGGAGATCTGATTTTATAGCCCCTGAAGGTCACCCTCTCAGGGGATAGAGCAGAGCAGGGGGAGAAGAGTGGAGAGCAGAACAAGAGGGAAGACAGAAGGTCTTTCATTCCAAGAATAAGGTTTCCTTTATATCCTTACTAATTGATCTCAACTCCTCTGAGCAGACTATAGACAGGCATTTGCTGTAAAACAACTAGCATGTACCATGCACTGAGCAACTGGCATTTTGCTAAATTAGTTTAGTCTTTATGTCTGAACTGAATGAGAAAAACTGAATATGAGAGCAGTTAAGTAATTTTTCAAGGTCAAACAGTTAGCAAACATCAGAGGTAGGATTGGAGGTGAAATTGTTTGGCTCCAGGGTCAACACTCAGGACCATCTTTCTCTGCTAATCTGCTTCCCCTCCATGTCTTTCTTTCTAGATTGTTGGGTCCTTGGGGGCAAGGCTTGTATATGGTCACCATTTATCTCTTGTACCAGGCTCAATGCTTGGCACACATTAGGTCCTCAATAAATGTTTCCTGTGTAGATGTAGCTGTGATAGGTAAAAATCTTTTTCTCAATGCTAATGTACTAAAGGCAGTCAGCTAAGTTCATGTCAAGGGCAAGCAAGTTGTATTCTTGTTTCTGGAAGGCAGGAACATTTTAACTGGCATGGGAATTAGTACTTTAGGTTCTGCACTTTTACTTGTTGATCCAGGACATGGAAAGCCAGCGAGAGCTCATTCTGAGCATCTGCATCACTCTAAGGAGAATTCTGAGCCAGCACCAAGGCTTGTTGAGAAGGAGAAACAAGAATAACTAGTGATGTCTGCTGTGGGTCTGGGAAGGGGACAGACCTCTCTAGGAGGGCTGCTTTTGTTTTCGTCTTCCTGTTTAATCTGCAAAGAATTGCAGGCAATGCAGCACTGGTATTTTTTGTTGTTGCTGTTGCTTCAACCAAAGTTGGAATTGAAGACCTCCAGGCCTGCCTTGAGCAGAGGCCTCAAGAGAAAGAAAGAGGAGTTATCATACTGACAGAAATAGAGAATTGGAAGGAAGCTAAAACTTGGTTTGGCTCTAAGGTGCCAAAATCTGCCAAGGGGCAATAAGAAAATACTTCTTTATTAAAAACCAAATGTTCAATTTAATAACATGTTTTCAAAATATATATAAATTGCAAGAGTTTCTTAACTATACATATCTTCCCAACTTCACTGGTCAGAACAGGCACTTTGTTTTGCTACACAATTTCAGATGACACTGAGAGGCTGCCATTATGTTGAGAGAGAGAGAAAAAAAAAAAGACTACATCATACCAACTTCCCTGCTACTTACACTTTCCATTCTTCTTCCCCTACAGATAAGTTAAAAGTAGACAGATTTCTGCTAAAGGAAACACATTCAGCATCACAACTGTTTGTAGGGGTGGGGAGAAGAGTTGAGAAAGAAGTAGAGCCATCAGAATTACAAAAACCTTCCAATGAAATATGCTTTCTGGGATGTTAATTGATGGTTCAAATACCTTTATATACATATGAATTCAGAATTCTCCACATAGAGTGATAAGTACAGTAGTTGGTAGAAAATGAATTGCGCCAAGACCGGTTTGGCTCAGTGGATGGAGCGTCGGCCTGTGGATTGAAGGGTCCCGGGTTCGATTCCGGCAAGGGCATGTACCTTGGCTGCAGGGGCATCCCCGGTGGGGGGCGTGCAAGAGGCAGCTGATCGATGTCTCTCTCATTGATGTTTCTGACTTTCTATCCCTCTCCCTTCTGCTCTGTGAAAAATCAATAAAATATATTTTTTTTTAAAAAAAGAAAGAAAATGAATTGCTTTTTTGCATAGAAGAATCCCTCCTCTGGTTGCTGGTATTTCAATATCAGTGTGCTTAAAGCAGTTTGTGCAGATCACAAAATCACAATGCTAGTAATCTGAGAGATTTCCCCCCACCCATAATGGATTAGTGCATTTGTATACAGATTCACACACAACCTAAAGTCAGGAGAAAATGGGCTTTTCTCTGTGAATAATAATTTATCCTCTTGGAAGTGCCTGGGCTGACAGAAACGATCACTGACTCAAATATTTTTTAATATATTTTTATTCATTTCAGAGAGGAAGGGAGAAAAAAAGAGAGCTAGAAGAATCAATGATGGGAGAGAATCATTGATCAAGTGCTTGCTGCATGCCCTCCCACCAGGGATTGAGCCTGAAACCTGGCTTGTGCCCTGATCCAGAATCAAACCATGACCTCCTGGTTCATACATAGGTCAATGCTCAATCACTGAACCACACAAGAAAGAGTCAGCACACAGGATTAAACTTTGTATATATAATTTTGCCAGTCAGAATTCTTTAATAAAAAATAAAGTGAATATTATAAAACAAAAATTAAAAGTTATAAATTGATACTTTTTAATTACACTAATTTACATTTTAAAAAATATTGCTGAAATTATTACATATGTTCCCTTTTGCCCCCATTAACCTCTCTCATCTCACTCCACCCCCCCAGGCCCTAACCATCTTATTGTCTGTGTCTATGGGTTATGCATATATGCATATGAATTAATTGGTTGATCTCTTTCCCTACTCACCCCACTGCCCTTCCCTGCCTTTTCTCTGAGGTTTGACAGTCTGGTCAATGTTTCTATGTCTCTGGATCTATTTTTGTTAATCAGTTTATGTTGGGAGAACATATTTTCCAATAATATATTCGATAAGGGTTTAACCTTCAAAATTTATAGAGAACTCATGCAACTTAACAAAAGGCAAATAAACAATCCAATAAAAAAAATGGGCAATGGACCTAAATAGATACTTTTCAAAAGAGGACATACAGAAGGCCAAGAGACACTAAAACATGCTCAAAGTCACTAATCATCTGAGAGATGAAAATTAAAACGACAATGAAATATCATCTCACACCTGTCAAAATGGCTATCATCAACAAATCAACAAACGACAAGCGCTGGCGAGGATGCAGAGAAAAAGGAACCCTCATGCACTACTGGTGGGATTGCAGACTGGTGCAGCCACTGTGGAGAGCAGTATGGAGTTTCCTCAATAAATTAAAAACGGAACTCCCATTTGACCCAGTGGTTCTATTTCTAGGAATATATCCCATGAAATCAGGAACACCAATCAGAAAGGACATATGCACCCCTATGTTCATAGCAGCACAATTTACAGTAGCTGAGATTTGTAAACAGCCTAAGTGCCCACCAGCAGATGAGTGGATAAAAAACTGTGGTACAGCCCTGACCGTTTTAGCTCAGTGAATAGAGTATCAGCCTATGGATGGAAGGGTCCCAGATTTGAGTCTAGTCAAGGGCATCTACCTTTGTTGTAGGCACATCCCCAGTAGGGGGTGTGCAAGAGGCAGCTGGTCAACATTTCTCTCTCATTGATGTTTTGAATTCTTTCCCCTTCTCCCTTTTTCTCTGTAAACAAATCAATAAAATATATTTTTTAAAAAAACTGTGGTACATCTATACAATGGAATACTATGCTGCTGTAAAAAAGAAAGAACATTTACCAGTTGCAACAGCATGGATGGACCTAGAAAGCATTATATTAAGTGAAATAAGTCAGTCAGAGAAAGATAAGTATCACATGATCTCACTCATACGTGGAATCTAATGAACAATGAAAATATTTTTAATTGCCAAAGTCATGATCTCCTTTGCTCTTAGGACCTCTCACAGGGTATATCTGGAAAAATTTCAAAGGCAGTGAGAAACTTTGTGATGCTTTTCCAAAAATAAAAGAATGTATAGAGAAACTATGGCAGAAGTGGTTGGTACCCCTTTGTATCCTCCCATACGCTTGATGTTACATCGTGCAGACCAGATACCAACAATACCAGCTGAAGGTACTTGAGACTAGTCTAGACCAGTGGTCGGCACTCATTAGTCAACAGAGCCAAATATCAACAGTACAACAATTGAAATTTCTTTTGAGAACCAAAATTTTTTAAACTTAAACTTCTTCTAATGTCACTTCTTCAAAATAGACTTGCCCAGGCTGTGGTATTTTGTGGAAGAGCCACACTCAAGGGGCCAAAGAGCCTCAGGTGGCTTGCAAGCCGCAGTTTGCTGACCACTGGTTTAGGCCAAAGGACAATTTCTAATTGCCTAAGTCTGCCACTCCCATGGAGGGGCCAGAAATGCTGGGGAGTTGATATTCCTCAAAAGAAGCCCTCAGTCAGTGACTGAGAGAAGTTGGTGGATAAATACCTCAACTTCCTTGGACCCTGGGTAACAGGGTTATGATATATGTTCTATCTGTTTTCCCATATGCCCCAGGGGACTGAGCTCTAGTTGCCCACAGCAGTAAGATACCTTTTGCTGGCCTCCTCCCCTTTCCTGGTTCAATTTTCCACTGCCCACCGGTATTTACTAAGATAACCTCTCAAAACTGCTTGCTCTTAAGTCTTAACTTCTTGAGGAACCCACTTAAAATAGTGAGCAAATTTTCTGCTAGTGCTAGTGTCTCAACCAGTGCGTTATGAGTCCAATTTATTAGATCACACAGAAAAAAAAACAGGCATTTCCTGGTCAGATTGTCTAAAAGTAACTGGCTTTGCCCTCTGCTAACTAAGGACTCCCTAACTCTCCATTTTCTGCAGGCCACTCACACATTTTCAATGAGAAATTACAAGAGAGTATATCTTGACTGTTGTAGGAGGTAGGGTTCAGTACGGCATAGAAATTTCCTTCACAATATTTAGAAACCTTTTGTAGGCCTTGAGTATATCTGATAAGAATATTTGAGTGATTTATGAAATGTAGATTTTCACATATATATATATATTATATAATATATAAATAATCATTATCTCAGAGTGACATCAACGGGAGAGCAGATGAGAAAGCTCCAGGCCTTTGTTCTCCTCTGAAAACACTGACTAAACAACATAGAGATAAAAATACATTATGAAAATTCTGGAAGCCAGTTAAGAAGTGGCAGCAGCAGGACACCCATCAAAAACACACATAGTATCAAAATAAACCAAAGGAAAATCATTTGAGCAAAAATAAAAAGAATCCCAAGTCTAACTTACAGAAAAGATTCCTTTATTAACTTTTGGTAGAGAATATGTTTGTATATTTTCAGAAAACAACTCTAAGATCATATGGATTCCTGCAACAAAGAACTGACAGAGCTGTTCCAACCACGAAAACAGTCCAGAGATGACACCTTGCCATGCTAGCAGTCAGCAGCTGTACATCACTGCAGGTTGCCCAGGACCAAACCTGAGAGGCTGGAACCTGCATTGCCACCATTTATCCACTATCCAGATATCATTGCTGACATGTACACACCAAGAACTATTTGACACTGAAACTAGGACTCAGAACGGTTGGATATTGAAACTGAGACTCAAACACATTTTTTTGCTCTTATATGTTTATTTCTAGGCTGCAGATGCAAGATTTTTTTTAAAGAAAAGAAACAGGGGGTGGGAATAGATATAGAGGCAAAGAAGCAATGAACAGACTGTCAAACTACAGTGGGAAGGCAGGCGAAGATGGGGGGCGAGGGCTGTAAGACATAAACCAAAGGACTTGTATGCATGCATATAAGCATAACCAATGGATACAAGACACTGTGAGGGCATCTGCTGGGGGGTAGGGGAGGCTGTGGGGAGGTCAATGGGGTGGGGAAAGGAAACATGTACTACTACTCATAATACTTTAAACAATAAAAAATTATATTAAAAAAAAAGAAGTGGCAGCAGCCCTAACTGGTTTGGCTCAGTGGATAGAGAGTCAGCCTAGGGACTGAGAAGTCCCAGGTTCAATTCCAGTCAAGGGCATGTACCTTGGTTGTGGGCACATCCCAAGTAAGGGATGTGCAGGAGGCAGCTGATCAATGTTTCTTTCTCATCAATGTTTCTAACTCTGTATCTCTCTCCCTTCTTCTCTGTAAAAAAATCAATAGAATATATTTAAAGAAAAAAGAAATGGCAGCAACCAGTCCTAGCTGGTTTGGCTCAGTGGATACAACATTGGCCTGGGAACTGAAGAGTCCTGGGTTTAATTCCAGTCAAGGGCACATGAATGGGTTGTGGGTTTAACCCCCAGTTCCTTATGTAGGAGGCAGCAGATCACTGATTCTCTCTCATCATTGATATTTCTATCTCTCTTTCCCCTCTCCCTTTCTCTCTAAATTCAATAAAAATATATTTAAAAAATAGAAGTAGCAGAAACAAAACAAATGTCTTACCAAGAAAAAGCCACACTGGTAATGATAGGAAATTTCATAGCATTGCTTGTGCTTATCTTACCCTTTCCCCTATACTCACCTTTAGGAGAAAGCTGTTCAATTTGTACCCCTAAAATTTATTCTGTCCCTCTGCTGTTACGACTACTGTTCCTGGAGGTTTCTTGGTGATACAGAACCACCTGACCAAGTATTACTGTATTTTGCCTCTGTGGTGTGTGTGTGTGTGTGTGTGTGTGTGTGTGTGTGTATACCGTGCACTCACGTGCATGAACATGCATTTCTTAGTACTGAATAAATTACTCCTACTTCTTCTGTATAATTTACACTTGTCAACAAACTGTTAGGATGTTTCTATAGCTAAATCTTTTCCACAGTCCTTCAGAGAAAAATTTCTTGGTTAGCAAACCCCATTGCTGGTTTTCTAATATTCTTTGGAAATGGATTTTCAAAATACTCTCTGTATTCTTTCAACAAAAGCCAACTATGTGGATGATTCTTATTTTCTTTCAAATTGGAAGTATATATTTATGACTAATTAGAAGTAGCTATTTAGCTATCTCTCCATCATTTATCTATGTATGCATAATACCTACTTCTAGAAAAGGGTAGAAGTAATAGAAAAACAAGAAAATGTTCTTATACAGTATTAGTAAAATAACATTTTTTATTATTATTTTATTTTTTTAAATATATTTTATTGATTTTTTTACAGAGCAGAAGGGAGAGGGATAGAAAGTCAGAAACATCAATGAGAGAGAATCATTGATCAGCTGCCTCTTGCACGCCCCCTACTGGGGATGTGCCCGCAGCCAAGGTACATGCCCTTGACCGGAATCGAACCCGGGACCCTTCAGTCCTCAGTCGACGCTCTATCCACTGAGCCAAACCGGTCTCTGCAGCATTTTTAAAAAGTTGGTGGTTGTTTTGGTGATGGTGATTAGAGTAGGGGACAATGGTAAAGACAAATTGTACCAAAATAAACAAATCTTTCCAGCCAGTTATTCTAACTCAAGTGTGAAATGTAGCTCCAAATATCATAAGATCCAAAGTAGAAAAGAAAAAATGAGTTGCATATTTTTCCTTGTAATAAAATAAATTAGTATGTTTTATTAGGAGAGACAAGCACCTTCTCTAGCATTTAAGCTCATAGAAATATCATTCCCTTTAGTTTTTAAAAGAAATGGATGACATAATGGGGAATACAGTCAATAGCCATTTCTAAAGCCAAGTTCAGTTTAAGAGAAGAGTACTTCCATGTTCCTCTTCCATGGGCATGCTCCTGGAAAGACCTAAAATAATGGAGCTCTGGATGGAATTGTCTCCTGAGCTGACAGGACATGGGATAGAGGATCTGAAGAAAAAGAAAAAAAGAGAGAGAGAGAGAGAGAGTGCAGTTTGTGTTAGGCTAGCCATGTAAAACATGAACAGTTGAGACTGAGCAGTAATCATTGCAGATGAATGCATTCTGGGAATTACAAATCCCATTTCCCTAAATAAACACAGATTCCAGAAATACATCATGTCCTCAATTCCTTGGTGACTCTTTGTCCTTTTCACAAACATATTGCACATGTAGGCACTCAATAATTATTGAATAAATATCTTACATTATATCAATAGGTCATTCTAAGAATGACCTGCTTTCTCTTATCAATTTCCTACAAAAACTCTTGTCTGCAAAATAAAAAAAATTAAGGGCAACACCACTGAGTGAGAGAAGTTCTTTCTGCACGGCATTTTTCTATTTGGAGTTGAGTGAAGAATTCTAGCTTTCTGCTCTTAATGCCTGTGTATTGCCAGTTCTTTGTATGTCACATGCACAGTCATGAGTCAGTTGAGATTCCTGCTCAAAGGCCTGCTTCTCCTTAGAAACATTAGTTTAATAGGATACTGTCTCAGCTTCACCCTGAGGAAGCATGTTGGGAGATGCTCAAGTGATAGAATTAAGGGCACTAAAACATCTGACTCAATAATGTACTCTGGCACTTGGAGAAGAACAGTTCAAACCACGGGGAATCCAAATATGAAGCCCACCCCACTTCATATTTAATTCTTATGAGAGAGCTTAATAAAGACAACCCCCATTTTAGTCTTCTTGGGGACTACTTCCCTTTTTGAATAATATCCTTTAGTTTCCTGTCAAAATGGTTGTTTTTAAAAATTACCTAAAGTTTTGAGGATGATGATAATTTTTGTTCATAATTTATTCATACAATGGTTTGACTGGAATATATTGAATATCAAGGTGATAGATATTACAGAGGCCCAGTAAGTAAACTCAGTCATTCTTTTCATGGCTACTGTAGTAGGCAAGTGCCAGTCTATTTATGAAAAATAGGAGCACAGAGAAGAAATAATTATGTCAAATGTTGGGGGAATCACAAATAGCCTCTAAAAACCTCAGACAAACCCAAGCCAACTAACAAAATAACTAAGAAGTACTCATTACAGATGTGAAAAGCACGAGGGAAAGATGGAGGAACCATCACAGTTTCCAGTGATTAAAGAAACACAGCAATGACATGTGAAGTAGGATCCTAGATTGAATCCCAGAATAGGAAAAAACGGACATTTGGGGAGAAACTAGTAGAAATCAAATTAGGTCTTAGTTTATTTAATGGTATTAAACCAATATGAATGTTTTGACTTTGGTACTTATACCATAATTATGTAAGATTGTTATCATTAAAAGAAGTTAGCAAAATAGTACAGACACTCTGTACTATTTTTGCACATTTTCTATAAATATGAAATTATTTGACAATGCAAGTAAACAAAAACCCTGATAGCTTCATTGAAGAGCTTTTATTTAAATGGATCATTAAAGAATGAAATTTCATTAAAACTTTAGGTAATTTTTAAAAACATAGCCAGCCCTAAACATTGACTTTCTACTGGCCTACCCCAGTCTCAGTTGCAAAGTACCAACACACAGCTTCCCTGTAGAAAGAAGGACTCAGTAAAATGATGAAACACCTTCAATGACAAGCAAATTCTACTTACTAATCTTATAATTTTCTTTAACAATTTAATCTTTTTTTTTGGCATGCGTGGCAAGTAAACAGTTTTTATTTCCAAGTGATAAATATGGGAGGTGGAGGAATTAAGAGGTTCTTATACTGACTTTAATTAAGCCCTTAGAAAAAAGAGTGATTCATGATTGTGCTCACTGGAAAAATTTCACTGGTTTCAACTAAAGAATGTCAGCATATGTTTCAAAGATTGTTACAAGTCCTGGGATAAAAATGTGTTTTAAAACAGCCCAGAATTAAATAATTTCTTATATAGCCATCTAACATTTATAGATTTTTTTCTTCTTAAAAGTTTAAATTTAATTTAGTTTAACTTCTCACAGTTAAAATCACAATTTCTCTAATTTTCTCACCATACCATTAGTCTCCCACTCATAATTAACCAGCTAGAATTTTCCTCTCTTTTTGCTGCTGCATTCCATTCTCCCAGGCCTCTATGTCTAAAAATGGAGGTCCTTTTTTGAATTTGGGGACCAACCAGTAAGCTACCTGCCTAATGGGAAGCATTCAATGGGCTTATCCCTAATAGAATAAACCTATAGGTAACAGAGAAATCTTCCCTGGTCAGCCATTACCCTGAGTTTAGAGACCCTCCTGCTACCACCTTCATAAGGGACTTTGCTTCCTGAAGGTTCCTGTATTTCCGAATGGAAACTAGTAGAAGATTTTGTTTCTCTCTTGAGTTTTTTTTTAAACTATATATATATATATACATACACACACACACGTATATATTCTTTAAACTATTACAAATAGTAATATATATGTTTCCTCCCCCACCCATTAACCTCCCCCAGCCTCCCCTACCCTCTCGCACATGCCCTCACCTGCCCCCCCGCCCCTGACCCGAGTGTCTTGTATCCATTGGTTATGCTTATATGCATGCCTACAAATCCTTCGGTTGATCTCCCACAGCCCCTGCCCCTCACCCTCCCCTGCCTTCCCACTGTAGTTTGACAGTCTGTTCAATACTTCGTTGCCTCTGTATCTATCTTCCCCCCCCCCCCCTGTTTCTTTTCTTTAAAAAAATCTTGCATCTGCATACTAGAATAAACGTATAAGAACAAAAAATGTTTGAGTCAGTTTCAGTGTCCAACAGTTCTGAGTCCCAATTTTAATGTCAAATAGTTCCTTATGTGTACATGTCAGTAATGGTATCTGATTGGTGGACATATGGTGCCAATGATGTTCCACCCTCTCTAGTTTGGTCCTGGGCCAGCTTCAGCAACGAACAGCTACTGACTGCTAGCATGGCAAGGTGTTGTCAGCATCTTCAATCTTTGGACAGTTTTTGCAGTTGGAAACTGTCAGTTCCTCTTTGTTGCAGGAATCCATATGGTCTTGGAGTTGTTTTCTGAAAATGTACAAACATATTCTCGACCAAAAGTTAATAAAGGGATATTTTCTGTAAATTAGACTTGGGATTCTTTTTATTTTTGCCCAAATGATTTTCCTTTGGCTTATTTTGACACCTTGTGTGTTTTTCATGGTTGTCCTGCTGTTTGCATTACAAATGGAAATTAATTTTCTGAAGTAAGAATTTTCTAAATGTAATTTACTTATAGGATATTTGTCCTTACATGATATTATCCACTATCGCCCCTCTGTCACGTTTTTTGATTAATGGGGGCTTTTGGAAATTTTATATTGCAGTCTTGATAACTTTAAATTTTAATTTTTGCACAAAAATATGACTGCTTTAGGTTCTTTGCATATTAGGCATTTTACAAAGAGATGAACTATTAATAGAAATTTTAGTTAATATTTTAGGATCAACTTTTTGTCTAGTACACTTAATTTTTCTTGAGTATTCACTTATTTCAATTAGCCAATTTAAATTAGTCTGAAAACTTGATTGTTATTTTACTGTCAAAATACTCAAACAATAATCTTAGTTTACCCTGTAAATATTAGTGGAAAGGATTATTTCCATTCTTGAGTAGGCCCCAAGCATTCCTGGTGCTAGATTGGATTTAGATGAAGGGCTGCTGTTGCTGGCCAAGTCTTTGTCTGTGACCTGGGTTCTGATCTGAGCTGTGCATGGGAGGCAAAGCAGCCGTGGGGGCAGGAGACCTTCCTCAGAAGAGGTGAGAGTTCGGGCCCCTGCAAAGTTAGGAGAGTGAAGGTCTGTGCCACACCTCTGTTGATCTTTTTTATTATTATTATTATTTTTAATCTTTATTGTTCAGTTTATTAATTACATTGTTCCCTCCCCCCCCCCCATAGTTCCCCTCCACCTGGTACCCATCCCACCCTCTATCCTCACCCCCTCCACTGTCCTCTCCCATAGTTGCATGATTTTTGTCACCTCTGTTGATCTTTTAGTTCTCTCCTGTTGGCCCCCCTGCGACTGTGCCTGTCTTAGGTTGTTCCTTCCCTGAGTAATCTCACCCATCTCTGGCTAACCAGCCATCCTCTGGGGCCAAGCAGGGCTCTATCTCCTTGGTAGTGTATGCCCCCATGGCCTCCATGCCCAGCATGTGCCTTGGGATCCCCTCACCTGTGATCCGTTACTGATCACATATCTTGGGGGACTCAAGTTTTTTCTCCAGGGAGTGCCCAGCTCACCCCATTGAGCGAGAGACAGATCCATGGTGCCAGCCACCCAGAGGTTTCAACCTCAGCTTGAACTGAAAGCTCAGGCAACAGCTGTGTGCACTTGGATTGTGAGAAGAGGGTCTCTCCTGGCAAAAAGGGCGAGAGGGGCCAATATTGAATGCTCAAGTGCCTTCCTAGTGCCTTAATTCCTTCTGAAGGGATTAATTCCTTTCTTATCCTTTTTTCAATTGCTACCAAACATTCAAAGAATTAGTTTGTAAGTTTCTTTGTGATAATTGTACAATATGCTGTTGTCAAATATCAAAAAATTATAATGACATTGTGGAATAATATCATGTAAGGATATTACAGTGCCACACAGGGTTAAGGGGGGCCTAGCCTAAGGACTGGTGTCCATAGGAGATGACATGTTCTAGGCAATGTCAATTCAATTTCAAACTAACTGCCAATTTTTTTATAACTTTATATAAACTTTGTCAGGGAAGTATAAACACAAATTACTTACCTTAGTTCAAGAAGTCAAATATATTGACTTTCCCCCTTATTCCCACCATCCCCCACTTACCCTGAGGTTTGACATTCTGATGGACGTTACTTAGTCTCAGGATCCGTTCTTGTTCATCAGTCTATGCTGTTCATTATATTCCACAAATGAGTGAGATCATGTGACACTTATCTCTCTGCCTGACTAATTTCACTTAGCATAAAGCTCTCTAGCTCCATGCATGTTGTTGCAAATGGTAGGAGCTCCTTCTTTTTTTACCACAACGTAGTATTCCATTCTGTAGATATACCACAGTTTTTTAATCCACTCATCTGCTGATAGGCACGTAGGCTGTTTCCAAATTGTTCTGCTATGAACATCGAGATGATTATATCCTTCCTAATTCGTGTTTCTAGTTTCTTGGGATGTATTCCTAAAAGTGGGATCACTGAGTCAAACGGGAGCACCATTTTTAGTTTTTTGAGGAAACTCCATACTGTTCTCCACAGTGGCTGCACCAGTCTGCAATCCCACCAGTAGTACACGAGGGTTCCTTTTTCTCTGAATCCTCACCAACACTTGTCATTTGTTGATTTATTGATGAAAGCCATTCTGACAGATGTGAGATGGTACCACATTGTTGTCTTGACTTGCATCTATTGGATAATTAGTGACTTTGAGCAGGTTTTCATATGTCTCTGGGACTTCCTTTTGTCTTCTTTCGAAAAGATTCTATTTAGGTCTGTTGCCCATTTTTTTATTGGATCATTTATCTTCCTTTTAATAAGTTGTATAAGTTGCCTGTAGATGCTTCAGATTAAACCTTTATTAGTGATAACATTTACAGATATGTTCTCTCATACAGTAGGTTTTCTTGTTGTTTTGTTGATGGTTTCTTTTGCTGTGCAAAAGCTTTTTATTTTGATGTAGACCCACTTGTTTATTTTCTCTTTAGCTTCCATTGCCCTAGGAGCAGTATCATCGAAGTTCTTTCAGCCTGTGTCTGAGATTTCTCTTCCTGTAGATTCCTCTAGTATTTTTATGGTTTCCCATCTTATGCTTAAGTCCTGTATCCATTTTGAGGTTTTTTTGTGTGTGTGTATGGTGTAAATTGGTGGTCTAGTTTCATTTTTTTGCCTGGACCTGTCCAATTTTCCCAACACCATTTATTGAAGAGACTGTCTTGACCCCATTTTATGTTTATGCCTCCTTTGTCAAATATTAATTGAGCATAGTGATTTGGATTGATATCTGGATTCTCTATCCTATTCCATTGATCTATATGTCTGTTCTTGTGCCAGTATCAGGCAGTTTTGAGAACAGTAGGTTTGTAATACAGCTTGAAATCTGGTATTGAGATCCCACCGACTTTGTCCTTCTTTCTCAGTATTGCTATAGCTATTCGGGGTCTTTTTATTCCAGATGAATTTTTGGAGAGTTCTTTTAGGTCGGTAAAATATTCTGTTGGTATTTTAATGGAGAGTGCATTAAATTTATAGATTGCTTTGGGTAGTATGGACATTTTAATGATTTGACTCTCCCAATCCATGAACATGGTATGTTCTTCCACCTGTTTACGTCTTCCTCTATCTCTTTTTCAGTGTCCTGTAGTTTTCAGCAAATAGGTCTTTTACCTCCTTAGTTAAGTTTATCCCTAGGTATCTTAATTTTTTGGTGTGATGGTAAATAGGATTGCTTTTTAAGTCTCTCTTTCTGTAAGTTCACCATTGCTGTATAGAAATGCCATAGATTTCTTGGCGTTAATTTTGTAACCTGCTACATTGCTGAACTCATTTTTTAAGTCTATTAGCTTTTTTATGGAGTCTTCTTTTTTTTATGTACAATATCATGTCATCTGCAAAAAGGATAGCTTTACTTCTTCTTTTCCAATTTGGATGTCTTTTATTTCTTATTCTTGTCTAATTGCAATGGCTAATAGTTCCAGTACTATGTTGAACAGGTGTGGTGCAAGTGGGCATCCCTGTCTTGTTCCTGTTCTTAGGGGAAATGGTTGTAGTTTTTGCCCACTGAGAATGATTTTTGCTGTGGGCTTATCATATATAGTTTTTATTATGTTGAGTTCTGATCTATTCCCACCTTCTTGAGAGTTTTTATCAAGAAAGGGTGTTAGATTTTTGTCAAATGCTTTTTCTGCATCAATTGATATGACTATGTGATTTTTATCTCTCAATTTGTTTATGTGATGTATCACATTTATTGATTTGCAGATATTGTACCTTCCTTACATTCCTGCAATAAATCCCACTTGGTCATGGTGTATGATCTTTTGGATGTACTGTTGGATCCGATTTGCTAGAATTTTATTGAGGATTTTTACATCTATGTTCATGAGGGATATTGGCCTGTAATTCTCTCTCATTGTGTCATCTTTATTTGGTTTTGGTATTAGGGTGATGCTGGCTTCATAGAAGAAGTTTGGAAGTGTTTCATCCTCTTGAATTTTCTGGAATAACCTGAGAAGGATAGGTTTTATTTCTTCCTTGAATATTTGGTAAAACTCCCCTGTGAAGCCGTCTGGCCCTGGACTTTTGTTTGCTGGAAGCTTTTTTGATGACTGCTTCAATTTCTTCCATAGCTATTGGACTATTGAGCTGTTTAGATTCTTCCTGATTGAGTTTTGGAAGGTTATATTTTTCTAGGAATATATCCATTTCCTCCAGGTTGTCCAGTTTGTTGGAGTAGAGTTGTTCATAGTATTTTTTAACAATCCTTTGTATTTCGTTAGGGGTTTGTTGTTATTTCACCGAGAGGTGTGTATGGACTTAGAGTAGGTGGTTGGAGATTAGATATGTAAGTAAAGTAAAATTTTAACAGGGGGTAAAAAGAAATAATAAGGAAAATCTAAAGCAGGAAAAGGGTAAGAGAAACAAGACACTAAATAGGGAAAGGTTAGCAAGAGAATGGTGGCACAAAGGTGGAGTTGAGGTAGAGTAAAAAAATACAAAAGGATAGAGGAAAATAGACTGTAGAACACTAATCCCAAAGTAAAATAAAGAGAAAATAAAATGACACTTAAAAGATAAAAAAGGTGAAATAGTAGTAGTAATAAAATTGATTCCTTAATTTGTGTTACACAAGAGTCAATTTGTGATTCAGCCCCTGAGTGGCAGTGTTTCTGGATTGACCTCTGGGTCTATTGGTCCTCTCTAGCCTGAATTAAGATCCCGCTATCCCTGTGGTATTCAATACTGATTTGTGGGAATGGGCTGCCCCAGAGCTGCTCTCTAATGGTGACTTCCTGCTCTGATCCCCAGGCTCCAGAAAAACAGCTCTCCCCTGAAGCCTCCCAGGGTGTCCGCCACCAGGTGATCCCACGTTCCTGGTTTAGCACTCAGAAACTGGGATTAGAAGAGGAAGAAAGGCAAGTGCGCAAACTCAGGTTCCGCACGTATGTCTGTGCAAACTCCTTTTCCCCCTTGGGTTTAGCAGCCAGCACCCTCCCAACATTTTTGGGCTGTCCTTCTCTGTCAGGTCCAAATGGGTTGCTTTCTAGGAATCCCATCTGCCACCAGCTCTGAGGGTCCCCTTTCTCATTCACCAGCTGTAACAGCCACAGACTTTCTTCAGGCGCAGTTCTCCCCCACTCATCCAGTTCCCAACCCAACCCCAGGCTAAATCTAACTTTTCCGTGGCAGAGCGCAGAGCTCCTCCAAATCTGAGTCCACGCTCTGCACCAACTGGGAACCAGTGTTCTGGGCCCTCAGCCATCCAGTGGGTACTGCAGCTGTATATTTTCAGGCCCTTCCCCTTCAAGATGGCACCGTCTGCCTTCAAGCCAGTGGCTCCAGGAGAGAACCCAGCAGCACCTGGGACCGCTCAGTCAGGGGAGGCCTGTGGAGCTCCGACCAGCAGTCCCTCACCTTCTCCCAGAGCACAGCTGTCCCCCACGTCGCCAACAAACATTCCCCACACCACCCTCAGCTGCTCCCTCCGTCTGCCCTGGGGCAAGATTCAGGATGCGTCTGTCTATTCTGCTGCCATTTTCCTCTCTCTCTTGAGTTTTGTGCTCATAACAGCATCCTTATCTTCAGAGAAGCCGGGGCACTCTGAGACTGTAGGAAACTCTCTCAGGTGCTACAACTATGAGATGGTGCAGATGGATCATAAAGTAGGAATTCCATTATTCCAAGATGCTTCAGTCTTCTGTGAGCAGCACTCCTTGGATACCTGATGTGGCTGGGAGGCGGGCAGCCTCCAGTGATAGCACGAAGCACCCCCAGAAGAAGAAATCAGGTGGAGGGGATTCTTCTCATTCTAGATTTTCTGATTACCACTACTTGGTGGCCTTGGCTACAAGTGAGGCCATTCTAAAGAGAGAAATAATAGAAATAGCTAGAGTTGTCATGGCAACATCTAATTTAAAATCCTGCTATTTACATTATTTTATGGATTATAGAATATTCGCTATCTTTTCTTAAAAGAAATATTGCAAAATCAACTGTCTGTTTTGGCTTTGCAATACTTAAGATCTTTATTTGACAAGTGCGTCCTTCTCTCTACCTCTCCCTATGGCAGATATTATCAGTGTCCTGTTCATACCATCTCAGGTACTCAGTTCTACATGTAAAAGCTCCCTATGGTGCACTTTTTCTGACTGTGGGAACACACTGACCCTGCCTGTATTGTTACTGGAGGAATTAGTGGGCCAGGTTTCCTAGACACGAGTAGTTGTGAAGGATACCACTGTGATGATGGAGAATTAAGGGCAGATTTATATAATGTTTAGAAAATAGAATCAATAGGACTTTTTGATACAGGATTCAGGGAAAAGTATAGAAACTAATAAACAAAAATATTATTTAGATTTGTTGCTTGGGAGCTTGAGTGGATAAGTGCATCATTGATCAAGATAGAGTATACTAGGTGACCAATGGCAAGCTTACAGGAAGACAGTGGACTCAGTTATTGGTTGTGAGGATCCCGAGTAACACCTAGACATGTATACACACATACATGAATATGTGGGACTGAGGGCATGAGATACACAAGATCATTTGGATGGCCCCTTTAAAAGATAAAACACCTGAGAGTGTGAGTATGAGGATTGAAAACAGAAGATTTAAAGATGAATTCAGGATGCCCTCCAGGAGCACAGAGTGGAGTACATTACCCCACTGGTGGGATGGCCGTTGATTAGATCACTAGGAAAAGAAACACGTCATCTGATTGATTCTGAAGTTCTGTCCCTAATTAGTTTTAGACCTCAGGCAAGGCATCTAAACTTCCTGGAGGACAATTTTTCTCATTTTTTCTTAATTCTGTCTTGTGAAAATCACCACTAAGTGTAGAATCAGACATAGTCACACATTGTAAGCTCTTTAACAACATGGAAAAGGAAACCCAAATTTCTCAAAAACAAAAAACTGAAAAGCGGCCTGAAGTAATTAGGCCAGTTTCCTCTTAGCTGGTGCTGCTGTTCTTCCTCTCTGATAGATCTTATGCCACTGTCCATAAGACATAGACCTTCCCAACTCCCTGCAGGCCAGATAAATAGCTCTCCATCTATGTCCTCATAAAACTTTATAAATAATATAGTGTTGGATTATCATCCTATGCATAAAGTAAATGCACTTTATGTATTTACTTTACTGATGAGTCCATACAGATATAAATAAATTATAGAATAAATGGAAAGGAAACAAACATTCCTTACAGAAGAATTCCAAATAATATATGAAGATCTATTTTCTTCCAGGAGGTGGAACTGAATCCTCTCCCTCTATTCAAATGTGGACTGAATGTAGAGACTTTCTTCCAAAGAGAAGGGTATGGGAAGGGAAAAACAGTAACCTCAGTGTGAAAGAAACAGGCAGACACCACTATAAGCAAATGATCTGTACCATTCTTCCTCAAAATCCATACTCCAAGTCTAATGATGAGCAAAACATTAGAAAATCCAAATGTGTTACAGTCTATAAAATACCTACATAGTATTCTTCAAAATTGTCAAGACCATAAAAAACAAGGAAAGGCTGAGAAACAGTTATAGATTAAGGAGATGGAACACTAAATCCAATGGGAGATCTTAGTTTGAATCCAAAAGTAGGGGGAAAAACATTAGTGGAAAAACTGGTGAAATTCAAATAAAGAATTTTGTAATAGTAATATACCAAAGTTAACATTTTAGTTCTGAAAAAAAAATGTATCACAGTAATGTAAAATGTAACTATTAGGAAAAGCTGGGTGAAGAGTGTACCAGAACTCACTGTACTATGTTTGCAATGTTGTCTGTAAATCTAAAGTTATTCCAAAATTTAAAATTTCATTAATTGCTAAATGTAATGTGGCTCCAGAATCAGACAACATATAAGATTTTTCATATTCCTTTAATTCTGAAATCAACTCTCTTATCTAATAAAAGACTAATATGCAAATTAACCATCACTCCACTACACCCACAAGCCATGACCACAAGCCAACCAGGAGCAAGTATGCAAATTAACCCAACCCAGATGGCTACAGCCACAGAGAGAGAAGGAGGCTTGGGTTTCCCCAATAATGGAGGAAGCCAAGCTTTCCACATACCCTGGTTGGCCTAGGCCTTCACTCAAGGCTACAAAGTTTCAACTATAGAAGATAAATAAATACCAACAAAAATGGCTGTGGCCATGGAGTAAGCAAGCAGGAGACTTGGTTCTACTCAAGACTACAAGGTTTCAATTATAGAAGATAAATAAATCCAGATGCTAGGGCCTCTGCAAACCACCACAGGCCCCTCGCTCAGGCCACCCCAACCCCCAAGAGAACCCCCACTCTGATCCAGGACAACCTTCAGGGCAAACCAGCTGGCCCCCACCCATGCACCAGGCCTCTAGCCTATCTAATAAAATAGTAATATGCAAATTGACCATCACTCCAACACACAAGATGGATGCCCCATGTGGTCAAACATGGCTGCCCTCATGTGGACACAAGATGGCCACCACAAGATGGCCAGCAGGGGAGGCAGTTGGGAGGGACCAGGCCTGCAAGGGAGGGCAGTTGGGGGTGATCAAACCTGCAGGGGAGGGCAGTTAGGGGTGATCAAGCCTGCAGGGGAGGGCAGTTGGGGACAAACAGACTGGCAGGGGAGTATTTAGGCATCAATCAGGCTGGCAGGGGAGTGGTTAGGGGGTGATAAGGCTGGCAGGCAGAAGCAGTTAGTGGCAATCAGGAAGGCAGGCAGGCAAGTAGTTGGGAGCCAGCAGTCCTGGATTGTGAGAGGAATGTCTGACTGCCCGTTTAGGTCAGATCTGACTGGGATCGGGCCTAAATGGGAAGTTGGACATCCCTCGAGGGGTCCCAGACTGGAGAGGGTGCAGGTTGGGCTGAGGGACACCCCCTTTCATGCACAAATGTCATGTACCAGACCTCTAGTCTCTCTATATAAAAGCCTAATATGCAAACTGTCCCCTTGGGAATTCAACTGACTGGGAGTTCAATTACTCGCTATGATGTGTGCTGACCACTAGTGGGTGGTGGGGAATGAAGGAAGGCCCCCACGGGCAGCTAACTGCCACTGGGGACCCTACCCATGCACAAATTTTGTTCACTGGGCCTCTAGTTGTAGAATAAACTTAAAATTGAGTTTATTTTATTTAAAAATGTTATTTACTATCTTTTCCTTAATATTTTTATTCCACAGAATACCATAAGTTGCTTTACACTGAAATGTATGTACTCAATAATAATAAAAAATAAAAGAACATTTGAAAGTGTTACAGAAAACTGAAGAAGAACCAAGCAATACTTAGAGAGATGGAGTTACATTTATTATGCATGGGTCCAGAAGAAAATGTCTCTAATTCTGAGCCACAACATGGAGGAATTTTCTCTATATGTTTTTCCCTTCTTTTTCTTCCAAATATGGGGTGTTTTCAGCCCCTTTTGCAAGTTCTTAAAGAGCCAAAGAACCCCTATGTGCTGGGGCCTTGAGACCTCAACCAAAGTTTGGCCTGGTGACAGTACTGTTAATTTCATCTGGGGAAGGTTTAATGGCCTCTCTGAAGTGGGGGGTAGTCTTATTTTCCTTATTATTTAAGCAAGCAAGCATTTACAGAAGCCAAATAGCAGGGTTAAAATTTCAAACAGCAGTTTTTATATAAGATAGATGCTTCAAAAGAACAACTGATTGGTAATATACTAAAATTTGTTGTTTATCATTTCTGATGATTTTTATTTAAAATTATACTCTTCATTGGTAATAATAGATAACACTTTATTATCTTCCCCAAGTAATGTTTATGTGAAGCTCCATTGTAGCGCAAATAGTACTGTATTGTGAATTTTTAAGTAAATTCCTCCCCCTGGCAGTGAATGAGTTCTTTAAAGAGACTGAGAGATGTTTTCACATTTATCTGTTTTTCCTCTCCCCATACTGAACACAACATCTGACATGAAAAGTAATTTTGAACAAGTAAATCCTACTAAGCATATTATTTTTAATATGTTTTTATTGATTTTAGAGAAAGAGAAAGAAAAAGGAATAGGGAGATAGAAACAATGATTTGCTGCCCGCTACTGAGGATCAAGTCTGCAACCCAGGCATGTGCCCTGGCAGGGAATTGAACCAGTGACCTCATGGTTCATGGGTTGAAGATCAGCCACTGAGCCACACTAGCTAGGTGCATATTATCCTCCCGACCATACAGTGACAGTTTCATAAACAATAGAAATACGTTTGCATCATACAGTGCTGAGCATATCCTGAGCTCAGATGTATAATAGCTCCACAAACTGCTGAAAGACATATTTTCACAGTTACTTTTCAAGTAGTGTACTGTACAAAGGTAGCCAGTGTGACTCTGTCAGGAAATAGGAGGGCACAAGTGGAGACCAAGAAACAGGGTAAAAGGCAACTAAATTATATTTCTCTGTGACAGGAGTTGACTTTGGAAATAGTTCCTATTGATTTAATAAATGGGAAAGAAACAGTTGGACAATGGTCATTCTTAAGACACATTTCCCTTTGACTCCACTCATCTTTATCTGCTCCCCTGGCATTACTGGTATAGGCTCCATTGTTTTCATAAGGATTTTAATTAAAGCAGCAGTGACTATTCTAACAACATACAATAGCAATTGTTTATGGTGTTGATAAGTACAAAACCTGAACAATTAAGTTTAATCCTTATAGATCAACCAGGAAAGAGGGTCAAACATATTTACACAATTATTCTCAAAGTTGGTGGGATAATGAGAGTTGCTAAGAGGAAGGCACAGTAAGGGAAAGGCCAGATACAAACATGCTGGTTAGTATAACTTGGATACCTCTGCAGATCTCATAATTCAAATTAGTGGTGTCTCTCTTTGGTAGAAGTCAGATGTCTAGCATCAGAGGACAAAAATTGAAACAGAAGGCAAAGCAGAGGTGAGGTCAAGAAACGCAGTGAACAATTTGGGATTGCACTCAGAAGATCTACAATAATGAACCTTTTTGGGCCCACATGACACTCTGGATCACTCCACTCTCATCTGGTGTATGTGCACTTCTTCCCTACGGGCTTCTCCCACAATCCCAGATTCTTCATTTTCAGTCTCCAGAGAGCTCTCTTCCTACTCTTACTTAGTCAACTTGAACTCAGCACAGTCTCTGGCACTGATGATAATGCTGAATACTCTTAAGTATATTACTCTGTACTCTTCAACCTTAGAGAGGTTTTTTGTGTGTGTGTGTGTTTATGTAAGTACTTATAGCAATCTTATTTATAATTGTTAAAAACTGAAAATAATCCCACTATCTAACTGGTGAGTAGATAAACTGTCCTTTAAGAGAGTTATGCTCAGTGTGAAAATGAAACAGACTACTGACCCATGCAAAACAAGAAATCCAAAAAGATGATAAATCTAAAAAACCTTCTTTCAAGCCAGAGAATCAAGCATACCCATTGTAAGATTCCATTTATATGAAAATCATTTTTTAAATTTTCTTAGTTTACTTTGTTCATCAGATTATACATAACAAGTGAGATTATATAGTACTTGTCTTTCTCTGACAATACACCATTGGCTTATTTCACTTAACATAATATTCTCCACATCCCTCTATGCACTCACAAATGTTAATATTTCCTTTTTATGGGCAAATAGTATTCCATTGTGTAAATGTACCACAGGGTTTTTGTTAACTCCTGTTCTTATAGACTTTTGGGCTACTTCCAAATCTTGACTATTGTAAATAATGCAACAATGCTGCTATGAACACAAGGGTGCATATGTTGTTTAGAATTAGTGATTCGGGTTTCTTCGTATATGTTTTCAGAAGTGGAATTGCTAGATAAGGCAGTTCCATTTTTAATTTTTTGAAGTAACTCTATACTGCTTTCCACAGAAGCTGCACCAATCTGAATCCCACCAACAGTGTACAAGCTCCCTTTTTTTCACATCCTCACTAGCACATGTTATTTGTCAATTTATTGATGATAGCCATCTGACAGGTTAGAGATGATAGCTTATTGTGCTTTTTATGTTTTAAATATATTTTATTGATTTTTTACAGAGAGGAAGGGAGAAAGATAGAAAATTAGAAACATTGATGAGAAAGAAACATCTATCAGCTGTCTCCTGCACACCTCCTACTGGGGATGTGCCCGCAACCAAGGTACATGCCCTTGACCAGAATCGAACCTGGGACCTTTCAGTCTGCAGGCTGATGCTCTATCCACTGAGCCAAACTGGTTTCGGCATTATTATGCTTCTTAAAAAAAATATATTTTTGTGAGGGTGAGGGCATGATTGAAGGTGGGGGAATAAGGACACATATAATACCTTAAAATAAAAAAGAACTTAAGAACATTGTGTGTGTCTTCCTCTCCTTCCTTCAGAGAGGAAGGAGAAAGGAGAGGGAGAGATAGAAACATCAATGATGAGAGAGAATCATTGATCAGCGTCTCCTACACGCCCCCTACTGGGGATCAAGCCTGCAACCCGGGCATGTGCGCTGACCAGGAATTGAACAGTGACCTCCTGGTTCATTGGTTGACACTCAACCACTGAACCACTCTGGGTGGGCAGCTTATTATGCTTTTAATTAACATTTCTCTAATGATTAGTGACATTGAGCTATCTGTATATCCTTTTTGGACAAATGTCTATTCAAGTCTTTTGTCCATTTTTTAATTGGATTGTTTGTTTTTGATAAGGTCTTTATATATTTTGGATATTAACCCTTTATATGGTGAGCCATTGGCAAATATGTTCTCCCATTCAGTGTGTTGTCTTTTTATTTTGTTGATGGTTTCCTTTGTTGTGCAAAACCTTTTTATTTTGATGTAATCCCATTTACTTATTTTTATTTTGTTTTTCTTGCTCAAGGAGATCTATCAGAAAAATATTACTTTATGAAATGTCCAATATTTTATTGCTTATAATCTCCTCTAGGATTTTTACTGTTTTGAGTATCCCATTTAAATCTTTAATCCATTTTGAGATTATTCTTGTGTATGAAGGTAATCTAGCTTCATTTTGTTGGCATGTTGCCTGTCCAACTTTCCCAACACCATTTATTGAATACCTGGTAGACTATCTTTCCCCCGTTGTACATTCTTGCCTTCTTAATCAAATATTATTTGAACAGGAAGGCATGTTTTTATTTCTGGGCTCTCTATTCTGTTCTACTGATTTATAAGTCTGTTTTTATGTCAGCACCATGCTATTTTGACTATGATAGTATAGTTTGATATTAAGTAGCATGTACGCTTCCAACTTTGTTCTTCTTTCTCAAGATTGCTGTTGCTATTAGGGGTCTTTTGTAGTTCCATATAAGCTTTTGGAATGTTTTCTAGTTCTGTGAAATACATCATTGGTTTCTTGATAGAAATTGCATTGAATATATATATTGCTTTGGATAGTAGAGACATTTTAATGACATTAATCCTTCTTATCTATGAACAGGGTATATGCTTCCACTTATTTGTATCTTCTTCAATTTCTTTCTTCAGTGTTGTATAATATTTTGAGTACAGGTCTTTAACATCTTTGATTAAATTTAGTCTTATGTATTTTATTTGTTTTTATGCTATTATAAATGGGATTATTTCCAGATCTTAAAGAAAACACTTGTAGATTTTTTCCCATTGACTATGATGTTGGCTGTGGATTTGTAGAGATACACAATTCAGTCTGTCCTAGATTCTGTCAGGAGGAGATGGAGCAGGGAAGAGCTTTCTGGAGTCATGAGGTTGAGGCTAGTGGATCTCCTGTGAGGTTGAGGTACTAGTTATGCTTGGGGTGTAACTGCCATACCAGAGCCACCCAATTTAGTCTGTCCCAGATTCTGCCCAGACCTCAGCGGAGCCACCAGGAGTCTGGACAGTAGGGTCTCCAGGAGCTCAGAGAGTAAGGCTAATGGTTCTCTTGTGAGGCAGAGGCCCCAGGCCGGTTCCCAGGAATGATGCCTGCCCCAAAGCCACACAACTCGGGCAATGATACCCCCTAAGCCTGCCCAGATCTCTACACCCTAGCCCAGGCAGCCAACTGAGTACAGTACAAGTTGTAGGAACAATAGAGAAACCAGGGGGTGGGGCTACTGTATTCCCCCAAGCTGATGCCTTATAGAGGAGAATGCTCCACCCAAGAATGATGGCATTATGAAGTGAGAGAGTGACTAAGCACAGGGGTCTCAATGGAGGTCCCTCAGCACTCTCACCAGAGTTCACAAACCACAGTCTCTCTTTGCATGACACTAGTCTGCTCTGCCTTCACTCCACAGGAACCTAGTGTGAGTGGCTGCAAATGACATTTTACATGCTGGCCCTTTAAGAGAATGCCTATCTCTCTAGCAGACCCCTGTCTCTTTCTGGCAGACAGAATCCTTCCTGATTTTCACAGCCGTATATTATATGGACACTTCTTCCAGTCTCTGGTACTTTAGATGGGAATCCCAGCATGAGCTTGAAACTCCATGCTCCGAAGAGGTAATCTTTGCAGCTGAGATATTCCTATAGAATCTCAGCACTGCCAACCTTTTTTGCATCTCCATCTTTCCAACCAGTCTCTATGTGCCTTCCATAAACCTTCATTATAAAACTTCTCTTCAGCTAGTTTTCATTTGGTCATTCAGATCGATTGCTCTATATTTTAGTTGTAATTTCAGTTTGGTTCTGGGAGGAGGTAAATGTAACATCCACCTACTCGGCTACCATCTTCATTTTCATCATATCCCCTAACTCAGAGTCAGCTTAAGTTTGAGAAAAGATATAAGATTCTATCAACAGTATGTGGGAGCCCTTTGAGGGACTGCCTTAGAGGGAGGAAAATGTTGAGATCCTTCTTATGCTTAGTCATATATTATTAGAAGCTTGTTCACTCGCAAATTGCCTAGACCCCCATCTTGGGGTGTAGTTTCAGCAATCTTCAAAGAGTAACTCAAATTATTGTTGTTGACAATTGATGTCTAGTGGGACCAATGAATGCATATCAGCCAATGCAGTCATTAGCAGTGACTCATAGCAGCATGCTCAGCCCTGGAGAACACCTACTGTAGTTAGTATTTAACCCAAGAGTCACTTCAAACACTTTCTCTTGAAACTGGTCTTTGATGCTCAGAACCTCTAAGTAGTTTTTTAAAAACTGATTTTAGAGAGAAGAAGGGAGAAAAACATCTATCAGCTGGCTCTCACAAGTGTCTTGACTGGGGATCAAACCCACAACCTGGGTATTTGCCTGACTGGGAATCTAACATGCCACTTTTTGGTGTATGGGTGATGCTCCAACCAACTTAGCAGCTCAGGCCAGAATTGGAACTTCCAACTTCTGAATATGACACTCAGCCTCATACTCAGATCAATCCTTGTTGATATTGCTCCAATCCCTGTTATTTCTATCTAGACCCATGGAGCTAGTTCCCACATGGGTAATAAAGATCTCAGCAAGTTTATCAAATACTCAGAGAGGCCTACAGTGAACAGTCTTCCAAGCCCAGGAACATCTGCTCATAAGACTCATCCCACACTCCCTGAGACCCTGGAAACTTGCTGTCTTTGGGATTTCTCCACCTTATTAAAAGCCTTTATAAGAAATCCTGCTTTAAATAGTTGTATGGTTTATCAACCTGAAAATATTTGTCTTCAACAATCTTATAAAATTATCTAAGGTATTTTAAAATCCTTTATAATTGATGGGTTGAGATTGGTTAATGATGATGGGTATCACTTGTCCTGTGGTCTTTCTCTTCCTATTGGAAGTACTCAAGGTTCCAAATGAAACCCTGCATTAAGGTGTGTGAGATTAGTAATCTAAGAATACTCTTTTGAAATCTGTAGAAACCTTTAAGCCATTTTGAGTTTCCTGCAATTGGTGGCTTGAGGTCATTGTTATTAGTGGATATAATTTCAGGGTCAACCCTCTCTCCAGGCTGTAGACCATCTGTGTCCACTATATTAACAAATATAGAAAAAAAATGACAAATATCCAAGGACAAATTTAAACTCTTATCACTGGAGGTCCAGGCTTCTAGAAAACCTTCCTTGTATTCTTCTGATACCACTGAAATAATTGCCTTATCTAAATAAATAAATGCTGCTATATATATTTACATCCTCATTAACCTTCTTCTTTGCCTTAAGGACTCCTTGTAAATTGTTAAAACCCAACAGGGAAATGAAAGTAATTTATGTCTTTGTTCTCATCAGCCAAGGGCATTCCTCAAATCAACTACTTACTACTGTCTTTTAACTCCTTAGCAATCATTCCATTTTACTGACTCCTTAGTAATAGTTCAGGATCTCCTGAATTAAATCTAAAACATGCTAATTGCCTTTAGCATATTTCAGAGAAAAAAATTCTTTACTTTTTAAGAGTCCTTCTGGACCGTGAAAATGGAAGGTCAGATATTATTAAGTTCTATAGGATTTAGATATGCTCTCAGTCAGACTTTCAATGTGCTTTTGCAAATTCTTGAATTCAAACAATAGGCTACTCTTGGACTTCACTGAAAAAGATTAATATCATTCTTTATTGTCTCACATTTCACTGTCTGAAGACAATTTACATATTATCTCTGGAATGCCCTCCATTTTTTCCCCCCAGTGTTCACTGAGGTGTTCTTAAAATAAAACTTTCAGATTCTGTTTGCAAGGGAGGGTTTTATACATATACCCTAGGAGAGAAATGACAGTGTGCCCAGCTTCCAGATGTCTCCGCTGAATAAAGTCCCATTTCTTCATAGGTTGACCTGCTTACTGATTACACACTATATTGGCTGCCTTCCCTTTCATATCACACTCACCCTTCCCCTAGCAGTGTTTACTGGTATTAACTCAGAAAAGCAAAACAAAACAAAACAAAACCCTCCTCATACTAAAAAAAAAATGTTTGTTTCGGGATCTGTTTCCAGAGGTCCAACCTAAGATGGCAACTGAGAAGATGAAAGCTGCCTCACTCAGATTTGACATCTCCTGGCTCCTGTGTCTGTGTCTACTCCACGTGCTATCTTTCTCCTTATCATCCACACTCCAGCTTAGAAATGACACAGACACAGTTTAGGTGGGTTTTGGTCCTTAAGCCAAATTGGCCCATCCTGTCTTACCTTCACCTTAGACAGTGGCTCTGCTCTCTGTCATTAATTCCCAGGAACATACTGGTCAATTGTGACACACTGTTGTGTTCCCTGAGTTACAGCCGTCTCTATTTTCACAGCTACTCTATCTATCTGATCCTACGGTAAGAATAAAATGCTGGTGGGCTGCTTGACAGAAGCCTATGTTGGTAGGGCTCAGAGAAACTCGGTTTCCTGCTACTTTTCCACTTTCTTTTAGGAAGGCAGGCTTTTATGATATTTGCATTCTTTCTTTGGGTGAACAAGGTGAAGGGATTAAGAAGTACAAATTAGTAGTTACAAAATATTCACAGGGATGTAAAGTACAGCATAGGGAATATAGTCAATAATATTGTGATAAACATGTATGGTGCCAGGTGGGTACCTGATATATTGGGGATTATTTTTTATAGCATACAATTGTTTAACCACTATAGTGTACATCTAAAACTATTACAAAAATATCATAGAATTATCAGATATCCCACCAACCCAGCCACATAAGTCCTATCCTCAATGCATGTCTTTCCCGTCATTCTGTAATAATAGCACAACCTAGTGATGAAGTACAGTCTCTAGGCTCATTGGAAAGAGTGCTACTTCTGAATGGGGTTCTTTTCGGAATGTGTTACGGTCAGCTATGATAGAGTTGCTCCCCTGGGAATGGAGCCATTATTTGTTAAAGGGCTCTATCAGGAAATGGGTGTGATGAGGGATCAGGGATAACATTTAAAGGTAACATTCCAACCCCTCCCACCCTCCTCTCCACAACACACTTTTCATTTCAGGATGAGAGAGGCAACATTTTACCTTTCTCCTTTAGAGTTCTTTGGTTGGATCTGAGAATTAAACTGATAAATAGATTGATAGGAGAAAAGCATACAAATATATACAAGTTTTACATGACACGGGAACCTTTACAAAGAATAAAGATACCCCCACCACCAACAACATGGCAAATCTGCCTGACTTTATAGTCGACTAGAGGCCCAGTGCAAGAAATTTATGCACGGGGGTGGAGATGTCCCTTAGCCCAGCCTGCACCATCTCCAATCTGGGACCCCTCGAGGGATGTCTGATTACCCGTTTAGGCCTGATCTCGGTGGGATCGTGCCTAAACAGGCAGTCGGACATCCTTCTCACAATCCAGGACTGTTGGCTCCAAACTGCTCACCTGCCTGCCTCCCTGATTGCCCCTAATCACTTCTGCCTGCCAGCCTGATCACCCACTAACTACTACCCTGCCAGCCTAATTGATGTCTAACTGCTCCCCTGCCAGCCTGTTTGCCCCCAACTTCCCTCCTCTGCCGGCCTGATCACCCCTAACTGTCCTCCCCTGCTGGCCTGATCGCCCACAACTGCCCTCCCTTGCAGGGCCTGGAACCTCCCAATGGCCCTCCCCTGCTGGCCATCTTGTGGTGGCTTTCTTGTGTCCACATGGGGGCAGGATCTTTGACCACATGGAGGCAGCCCTCTTGTGTGTTGGAGTGATGATCAATGTGCAAATTACTCTTTTATTAGATAGGATTGAGAAAAGAGAGGGAATGCAGTAAGGTAACTAAATCATATGGGGAGGATAAAAGAAGAAAATAATTATCTTAACAAGGTTTGTTTGTATAGAATTCTCTTGTTCTTGTTTTCTCATTCTTGATTAAAATATTATTTTCCTTCTGTTACAGGCAAGGCATCTTTTACATGGGAGTTTTTAATATCCTGTTTTCAAGAAGAAGAAAGACTAGAATGTCCTTCTAGCATCTGCTGGGTTTTAAATGCCTTAAGTTCAAAATAATCTTTATGCCAAAGTGGCATATTTTCTGGTGGTATACTCTTTCAATAGCCTTATTTTAGGGTACTTAACATAGTTTACTTCATACAAAATCCATCCAGCTCCAAACTAAACATGCCTTCAAGGTTGTGACCTGGTATTGAAGAAGTATGAGTCCTGACCACAGTGTCTTATCTATGTGGGGTATCTACTTTATGTCCTCGTGCACCCCTCTTCTATCAGTGCTGTGTCCATGTCTTTTGCTTATATGGTTCTTTGGTTAATCTCTTTCTACTCTGCTTTCCCTCTGAGACTCCACAGTCTGTTCCATGCTTCTATGTCTCTGGATCTATTTTGTTCATCAGTTTGTTTTATTCATTATATTCCACGGATGAGTGAGATCATGTGATAATTGTCTTGAGAAAATACAGTAGTTTTCATAGTGCAGGCACAGCAAAGTGCCATTAAAAGTTTCATTATTTTAAAAAAATATTTTTCTTTCTTGGATTTTATAATAAGGACACTAGTATCTAGACTGAAAATAAAAAGGTAAACTGGCTGATGCATACCTTTGTGGACACAGAGGCGAGCAGAGGCTGGGAGGAGCCCACTCCTCCTTGCTGAGATAGAAAAAATGAGTGAGTGCAGGGGAGGGTGCCATTTTCCCATCCTTTTCAAAGGGGATATTGATCATATCCTCTTCCTTCAGGTCATAATGGGACGGGCTGTTTTAGGAAATGCAGCTCCTCCTTAATGAAGCTCAGGATACAATTCCACTGCCATGAACACACGCCTGGGCCCCTTCCTGCCTATCCCAGGCTTCAATGCTGCTCCCAGGTTTTTGATGGATCTTGCCAGAAGCCCTTTGATCCTGAGAATAAACAAAACTTGCCTGTTCTTCTATTTGTTGAAAGGGTTAAGCCAATTTTTATTATTGTTATTCCATAGAAGATAAACATTCTGCCTCCAATGTATACCTCATTGAATCCACACCCCACATTATTGCTAGAAAAATTGTCCCAAGCACCGGTTGGTTATGTCTTCCTTGGAAAAATGTCTACTCTGTTCCTTTGCCCATATTTTTTTAATCAGATTGGGTTTTTATTATTGAATTACATTATTTGTTTATAATTTTTGGATTTTAATTCATTATTAGGTCTATGATCTGCAAATATTTTCTCCCATGCCATAGACTGCCTCTTCATTCTGTTCATTATTTCTTTCATTGTTCAGAAGCTCTTTAGGTTGATTTAGTTGCTTACTTGCTTGTGCTTTTGGTGTCATATCCAAAAATCATGGCCTTGGAGCTTTTTTTCTTATGTTTTCTTCTAGGAGTTTTATGGTTTTAGGTCTTATGTTTCAGTATTTGATCCATTTTACTAGTAAGTTTTATATAAGTTTTATATAAGTGTGATAGGGATTCAGTTTTATTCTCTACTTGTGCATACTCAGTTTTTCCTGCACCATTTATTAAAGAGATGATATTTTCCCCCATTGAGTTTTTTGGCTCCTTTGTCAAATATTAGTTGACCATAGATGCTAGGGTTTATTTCTCGGATTTTGATTCTTTTCCATTGGTTTCTGTGTCTATTTTTATGCCAGGGCCATACAAAATGCACATCTTGTGATGTTTTTCATCGCATGGCTCAGCAGTTACCTGCTGCACCAGAACTTAGTTTAACCCAACGAGGGTAGGTTGTTGTTGGAATAAATGAGTCCTGAGTGGACAGATGTAGTTCATGGTCAGTGCACAATGGTTTGGCTTTCCAGCTCCACTCTAGCTTCATAACAACGTCATGACACCCCATCTTTAAGTCACTGATAACCTAGAGTTCATTTGGACTCCTGGTATATTCTCATTTCTTTAGAAGTCCCTGTGGTAATAAGTTGCATTGTCTGTTATTCTGACAAATGTTAAATATTCTATAAAGCCTCAAAAATAAGTAACAATGACATCATCACCATGCTTTTTTCATTACTGATACTCATATGCAAGCTATTATTCATATCTTAAGTAATCCCCGTGTAATAAAAACAAGGCACAATATAGTTTAAAAACATTTGTTTTGCTTCTGGGGAATCTGTAATGTGGGGAAGTGAAGGATAATAAGAGTGCTTTATGTAAGGTTTCCTTATTTGTTTTCTTTTTTATTCTTTCTTCTTTTTATTACAAGTATAGAACAACTAGCCTTTTCCATCTATCCTTCTGTATTATTTGCCTATAAATTAAATTTTATGCACCTAGCAGGAGTCATAGCCATTTACATAATCTTCCCATGGAAGATAGTACCTGCCCTTAACCCAGAGAAATGAGAATATACCAGGAGTCCAAATGAACTCTAGGTTGTCAGTAACTTAAAGACTGGGTGTCACAACATTGTTGTTGAAGCTAGAGTGGAGCTGGAAAGCTACACAATTGTGCATTGACCATGAACTATACTTGGCTTGTAGACGCATCACACCAATCACCTGGCCACCTTCTTCCCTTGTCTTCAGTGTATATATCTGTGCCTGAATTTCCTCCTTTATACAGGTACAAGCCACATCAAATTGGACTCTCTCTAAGGATCTCATTTTGCCTGTGAAGTCCTTATTTCCAACTCAAGTGAGATACTGTAGATGAGGATTCTAACATACCTTATGGAGCACAAAATTCAACTCACATCACTGTCCTCTGTAGGATCACATGCTGCAGGAATATTCTTGGACAGAACTCCAGGGCTGCGTCATTTTGGCCACTGTAGGGGACAGAATGAGGAGCACCAAGCTCATTCCCACTCACTGTTTGGTCAGTCTCTTCAGCTTCACCTGTGCACCTGAAATGCCAGCACAAAGTGAGGAAGGGAGTCCTTGACTCACAAAACACAAAAGGTGAGTGAAATTGGCAGTGATCACTACGCAAGGCAGCTCCCAACTCACAGCATCACTAGCCAGGTGCTCATTGCCCATCTGTACATACTATGTGGAAACCCTTCACAAGAAGTTTTAAGAGAGACCCATTCTGTCTCATTCATGACATCCTCATCTGCAAAAGTCAGGAAGTGAGTGGTTGATTCCAGATGAATCATTGTTAAACTATTTCCCAATGTCCCCAAAAGTAGTTGAGACAGAGACAGAATTAGTAACCTGCAGTCCTCCTTTCCCTACACTTCACTGCTGTTTGGTCACAAAAGGTATGTATCATCCAGGAAAGTCAATGTAAGTACCTATTAGTTACATTAATTGTGTGTGTGTGTGTGTGTGTGTGTGTGTGTGTGTGTGTGTGTGTGTTTGAGTGTGCTTATGTGCACACACATGGGTGTGCATGCATGTGCAGTCCCTTTCTGAATGCATCTGAGATTCTTTGGTTTCCCTGATGCCTCACAGACTCTGCCCTCATGGTTTCCTCCTGAGCAGCTAGCTGTTCTTGCCATTTCCTCACAGGTTTCCTACCATGGATCCCACTGCCTAATTGAAGGTGGAGACAAGCCTCACATCTGATCATAAGCCACCTACGATCAACCATATTCCCGGATTTTACAACTCCACTCTGCCAAGTCACATGAGATGACACACATGTGGCACACAGTGTTTGATCAAAGTCAGCTCTTGTTCAGTGGTGATGAGGATGTAATGGGCCTGATTTCCAGATGCCTCTGGGACAGCAGGAAGGGGCAGGAGGGAACTAAATAAAGAAAGAACTGGAAAATGAAAGGGTTCCCATATGAGAAGAGAATATTGATTTCTCTTTCTCAGATTTCTTTCAATCACAAGGTCAGTGCAAATTTATGCTTCCCTCCTTTGATAAAGACTATGTATGTTTATGGTAAACATGAGATTTAGGCTGCCACCCTGGACATATAGACCCTTGTGTGAGCCACTGTCACATTAAACACCTACTCAGCACTGTGCCCTGTGCTGAGAGGCTCAGCTCAGGTCAGGCTTATGTGACCACACTCTTGGTCACATTGTGACTGATGTCTGTGATGCCTGTAAGGCCAAAACTTTCTACCCTGGTCCTCAGTCCCAGTTTCCAGGGCCTTGGGTTCAGCAACAATTCTGGAGGCAGACTTGTGTTTGTATTACATTTTTATTTCTCTACAATTCTAATGATTCCTACATCATTCCCTTCTTGTCAACAATGTCTTCAGAGAGGGAGTTAGAAGCAAATACTCTAACTCCCACAATTGGGTTTTTATACTATGTCCCCTCCCCACACAAGAACCTCTCTCTGTGCTGGTTTGGCCAGGCTTGCTGAGATTTATGAAACTATTTTTCTAGTTGAATTATTAAGAGCACCATTTGAAATTATATGATCACACCAGCCTTCTAACATCTTCAGTTAGGGCTCCTCTGGCATTTAGTTCTGTGCAGGTCTCAGGGCCCCAGCTCAGAGTCAAAATGAAATCTACTTCGGGTTGGCCTTAGCTCAGCGGTTCCTTCGAGTGCAAAATGAAATCTACCAGAAGCTCCTGCTGGTACTGGAATTGATGTCCTATTCCAGATCTGTAGGTCTGAGTTAGGAGAGATCACTGGACCCCATGCATCACCCGGGTCCTCCCAGAATTAGGTCAGTGTGGCTCCACCTTCCAGGTAAGGGTAGAATGGAAGAAAGAGAGAACTGGGGAGAGAAGGACCGCAAGAAAGGCAGAAGGAAGCTAAAGAAAGAACTGGAAAATAAAAAGGTTCCCATATGGGAAGAGAATACTGGGAGAAACCTGGGTGTGCTAAAGCAAGGAAAGTACCTTTATATAGCCTGTGTATCTTAGCTGTCAGAAGTCCAGTCACTGCTGCTGTTGGCATAGGTAGCTAGATATTAATAAAGTAAGGGAGCAACAGGAATCAGACATTATGAAGCCTAACAAACAGGGAAGCTGAATCCAATATTGGGCTTGCTTCACTGCTAGTTACAGAGTCACACATTCCCCAGAGCATCCTCTGCTTTCAGAACCTAATCCCTGCCACAACGCATCATGAAGGGTCATGAGCAGGAAGGATCATTACTGGGGGAGGAATAAAAACAGCAGGAGAAATCCCTCTGCAGGCACATGCTCAGTGGAAGCCAGGATCGCACAGAAGGAGGTGCTTCCACTTTGAGGCATGTGCAGTGGGAACTGGGAAGGCAACAATAAAGGGGAGGAGCCTAGCCTGGGGAAAGAATTGGATTGGATAGGAAATGGATTGATTATGGAAAGTACTCATCAGAAGCCTGGAAAGATTGGGAAGTTGATTGGCTAGTTTGAAGAAGTAACTGGTCTGTCCCAAGCCTGAGATAATATAATCAGCCTAACAGTAAGTTCTCTCTCTGTGTGTGACTTGGTGATGCCTGGGGGAATGCCTGCTCATGTTTGCCAGATTCGCCTTCTCTCTCCATAGCAACCATGTGGCCCTAAGAGCCACCTGGAGTCCAGCAGCTGTGCTGACTCCAATGCAGGCCATGGCACAGTGCCAACCAGAACACAGCTGGGAAAACAGACTAAGCCGGATCAGGACAGAGAGATGGGTCAAACCAATGGCCAAAAATGTCTGGACACTGGACCTATTTCTGAGCTTGATGAAGTCAAGGCTCAACTTTTTCATGGTGGAACATTGGGAGCCTGGGGGTGTCCTTCTGTTGCCATCCAAATAAATCTTACAGGCCACAATCTCCCATATGTGGGTCCCTAGAATGCTTTTCTTACAACTCCATGACAGTGCACAATTTCCAACCACAAGACTGCCTATCGCTGAACTTCCAGGGGAGTTATTTTTTTAAATGCCAGGGTGTCTTTATTCAAATGGTGCTACGTATAAAGTGCCAGGTGCAGAGTCCATAGCTCCATCATGCACTGTCATGCAGGTTGACATTCTTCTCTGCTGCATGTGTGAACTCTGACCTGGACTGGAAAGATTTTTGTTAAAGGTAACCTCACAAACCAGACTGCATTTTGTATTTAAAGGGCAGTATTTTCTATTTTGGGGGAATTCATAATAGGAAAAGGCTCTTTGTTCAAAAACCTTTGTACGAGTCTATTGGTGATTTGGTAAATAAAGAACATGCTGGGGTTTATTTTAGAAAGTCCACTTTCCATTATCCATGAAGGATAAAAAAGCGAGTGATCATGTTGCCATAAAAACAATACATATTATCCTCCTGGAGACCAAGAGCTCTTTTGAAGGCTAAGGCTGCTGGCACCCACATTTTTTATGAAAAATAAAGCTCCTGCCCTTCTGGATGTGATTTATGTCACTTATAAATTGCCTGGGTTTAAAGTTTGTTCCTGCCAGGAGACTTGGAGCTTTAGTTGAGAATTCTCAAAAGAAAGTGATCTCCCAATTTATCCGTGTGCTTTGTGTTCACAGTTCAGTCCTACAAGAGAAAGACACCAGATAAGTGTGTGGCTTCTCGAAAGCAAGCTGAACAGAACCCCGGAAACAACTTCAGTCTCTGTGCAAAGAGGAGAGAAAACAGCCCCTTGTGTACATTCTGAGGGTGGGTGAGGTGTGTTTAAACAAAATCCCGCGACTTCTCACCAACATCAAAGCCTGCTGTGTGGGACCTTAAGAATATTTCTTATCAATAAAGACACAAATCACATAGAGTAAAATTTGGAGCTCCCTCAATCTCAATATTCATATGCATAATAGAAAATGTATCCTTTGCCAGTGCTTCCAACCCTGTAGAGTTTGTGGTGGTCAAGGAATGTGTTTTATTTCTTACAGAGTCCAAGTTATAGGTCCATGTCTGTTTATTTCTTTCCGAATTGACAGTATCTTTTCAGCGTTCAGTGCTCAGAGAATAAAGCCTTAGGTGTATAGGCCATGAAACTGGAAAGAGTGTTAGCTGATGATGAGGTGCCGGGGCTCAGCACATGGGGAGAGTTGGTGAGGCCTTCTCTGAAACCCTCACACGGACTGCTCTGGGCATTTCCCCAATGCGAGGCCCCACTCTGCGCTGCCTTCCGCGTGAAAACGTCTCTCATTTAGCTATGTTAACAAACTCTGGCAAACAATGAGCCCAAGGCTAGAAAATCTAAACGTAACTGGCAAAATATTAATTGGCATTTTTTCTGTTTTTGCTGTCCAGTAAAAGACCACATCTTACTTGTATTGGTTCTATAAGCCAGATACTTAAAAATCTGAGGCTTAGAAAGGTAAATGGTAGTTCAGAGAACTAAGAAAACAGGTACTTTGTTGCATTTTGTTAGTATGTTTTTTCAGCTGCTGGTGGACATACTGATCTGCTGTTATGGTAGTTTTTTTTTTTTCCTTCAACAAAAGAAACTAAAGGAGCTCTAAAGAAAATTATTTTTTATTGCTTAAAACAAAAGTATAACTTGGTATTAGAAAAAAAGACTTCAAAGAAAATCTATGAGCTTAAAGTTTTTCTTGAAATTTACAGCAAATAAAGCTGACAAATTGCTCACAATTCTGATTACAAGTGAGCGTCTTAAAAAGGGTCATTGTACTGTGTTCTCTTACCAGCTGTTGGAATTTTGAAACAATACAGTAGTAGAAAGATAGTTATGAGAAACCAACATAACAGCAGATCAATATCTTCAACAGCTGCTGAAAAACCATAAGAACAAAATGCGACAGAAAGTACCTGTCTGTTCTTAGCCAAGCCTGGCTGTGACTCGTTTAGCAGATGAGCTAGGAGAGATGACCTGGGACATTGTATCCAAACACACCTGTCCATGTTGTCAGATGTGTTCTGTAGAATAAACTTCCTTTGATAAATTTCATATCCCATTTTAACTTATTTTACTAGGGTAAAGTTGAAAATGTCCCTCTCTGCTAGATAGAGTGGTTTCATGCTCATTGTCTCATTTAAATATCATAATATGACAAGGTGTCATTACCCCTGTTGTACAAGTTAGTTATTGAGCTCAGAGATTATAAAACTGAGCTCAGAGATCACAAAACGTGCCTAAAATTATGCAACCTAATGCCAGTCACTTGCTGTGTTGCAGCTTTAGGTGTAAGTATAGATGCAACTAAAGCATTGTAAATGTGCTTTTGTTAAAACTGTGGTGGAGTTCTCCCCAAAGGCTATTATAAAATGAAAATTTGTTAATAAGTATCTAGCAGCTGTGAGCACTTATCTGGCACAGAGGGTCAGAGGGTTCCCCAGGCAGGGTCTAGTTTTGTTTAAGGCTTTCCTTTCAGTTGTTTAAAAAGTCATAAGGAGAAAAGAGGGATTTGAAGATATTAAAACACATACTAGTAGGCAGACGTCATGAGCTTAAAGGGGCCCTTAAGGAAGAAAAAAACGGTCTGATTCAGGGAAAGAAGAGGAAAAAGAAAATTCTTCAATTTTATCTTCACAAAAAATGACAGTCGTGCAAATAATTTCCTGAACTGACTCACACACACATGCATACCCTACAGTCCTCTGTTAAATAAATATTTCCCAACATACTGCAACAAGCTTTCATAAAATGCTAGGGTTTGTCTCCAAGACCAGTCTATTAAGAAAGGCTAAGAGATACATAAGTAATAGTCTTATTCGACAGCCCACATGGCTCAGAGAGGAGACTGTAATTCCCCTCCGGTTCTCTTTCCAGCGCCAACAGAGCCTGTGATCTGAACAGTCTTTGTTTAAACCTAATCCCCATGTCTATCCTGCCTCCATGAAAGGAACAGCTGGTCACCATCTGTACAATAAGCCTTTTCCTACTGGAAAATGTCATTGAATCACCTGTCAGCCTTCTTTTCTCAAGACTTAATGACCCTGGCCTTTAACCTCCCACTAAGGTCCAATTTTCAAACCAATTTACAGGGCAAGGAAATCCTGATGTCTGCAGAAAATAGGAGCTGACCTCCAACCCTCCCTCAGTCCTTTCTGTGAACTGGGCTAGCAGCGGGGCTGACAAAAATGTCCAGTGCCTTGCGACTACGTGTCTCTCCAGCGGCCCCAGGCAGAGCGATCCTTCAGGCAGCCACCTAGGATTCATCAAGTGTCTCAGGTTTCAAACCTGGAATCAAAGTGCTGGCTTTCTCATAAATACGTCCCCAACACATTTCCTCCAATTAATCCCCCATCTTGAGCTGCTTACAGGTGCTCTTGCCAAAATTTCCAGTTCTTCAAAGTCTGTTCCTTATTCTTTTTTTTTTTTTATTTAGACACATTGCAAAAGTTTGGAACTCTGGCATTCGGTAAATAACTAAGCTGTTTCTTGGTGATGAAATAGCACATCCTAGCACATTTTAAATATGCATCAGAATACATTCATATGTACTCAGTAGCCCACAAGTGCATTTTCCAGAGAGTTATGGCAGGGATGATGTCCACTCACCTTCTGCAATTTACTCCTCAGGAAATAATGTAGTCCCAATAGGTGTCAAGGCGAAGGGTATATTTTGTATGTTTTCCTAAAGGAAGTGAGAATAATCAAAGCTGAAAGGTGAGGGGGGGAGGTTTCCTGCATAGATGGGGTCAGGGCACTGTTTCCAGGCCTTGCAAGAGTGCTAGATGCGCTGAGGCAGCCTCTGTCTTGTGCTGGACGGCACAGAGGCAGGTCCTGTTTTTTTTTGGGAGGAGTCAATCCAAGAACTGCCAGCAGAGGAAGACAATGGGAAGGCAAGTGAGTTTCTACTGTGAGCAACTGGAGTTTAATCCCACTGGGGGAGTTATGGGATGGTTCAAATACGCTACAAAACTGTTCCACTCAAGGGGCAGAGAACCTGGGTATTTAAACATGATTCCTACTCACAACTAACCGAGGACTGTCCTGGGGGAGGCGCATTAACTCCTGGACCTTCCGTCTGCCCCTCACCCAAGTGGCTCAGCCCACCTGCAGCCCGAGGAAGCTGGGAAGTTGAGAGTGGTTCCTCAAACGGGAAGCTATCTACATGTATGGAAAGAATGACAGCCATAAGAATGTGGGCAGAACCTGCATGCCTCTAATGCAGTTTCCCATCCCAAGTGCCCTCATACCACCATCCCTCAGAGTCAGGGGTGGGGGGGGGGCGGTGAGGGAGGGGCTCAAATTGGCCATGAAACACGAAGCCTTTGCATGTAAACATTATCCACTCTGGGAGCCTTCTGGGCCTGGCTGTGTTGAGGACTTTTTGCTGGTCATGTCCTGGGTCCCAGAATAGGCCCATAGAACAGGAAACTTTCAGCCTAAGAGAGATAAAAATAAAAATAAGCATACTATCATATGCCAACGTTGAAATGTGCTATCGTCAAGGCATGTATAAAGAACTACAAATCTTCCATTTATGCACCTTGAAGCAAATGTGGGTGAGGTCTCTATCATCTCCTCGAAGGAAGGTGTTTCATGGAAGGTGTTATCGGCAGAATGTTCTGTGCTCTTGGGTCAGGTTATACCTTTGTATCCACTGACCGTACACTGAAATTCTAAGCTTTCTATTTTTCTGACATTGCATTTATGACTCTCCTGTTGCTCAGCACGATATCATGGAGAAGAGGTGAGGCCTGGGCCAAGGGTCTAGAGGGCAAAGACCTGAGCAAGTGAAATGGTAGCACCTGGTAGTTTAGCAACTGCTTTTCCTACAGCGTTGGAGAGAGCACACTGTAAAAACTGCTGCTTATTTTAAAAATTACTAAAATGTCATTGCTTATTCATCACTCAATAAGTAACTGCAAGTAGCTACTTCTGTAATCTTTGGCTCCATGTTATCCCTGGTTACAGATTATAACCTGGATTTTTTTAAAAAAGTCACAACTATCACCAACAAGATATATGGAGGGTCCACAGGCTGGATTCTGCAGCTGAGCTGAAGAGTTGGTCCATAGCCTTAAGAAGAAATAAGTGTAAATGGTAGGGGCAGGGGAGAAGGAACACCAACCAATAATTAAATGTGATGTGAGACTTTAGTGACCACAGATAAGCAAAGGGTCAGAGAACGACAAGGATGGTGAATTGATGATGTCAGATCTGCAGGGATACTGGGATTCACTGCCCAGATTCCCTGTTGCAAGTAAAGGACTTCTTACCACTGCTTCTGGAAGTGCTACTGCACCCAGCCTGCGTGTCAGCCCCTTCCATGCATCTGCTGACAGCATCTCGCTGGCCTCCAAGCACTGCGTGGTTGGCATGTGAAAGATAAGCTCCCTTGTCCCAACCTGGACAACTTAGAAGGGCCATTCCAGGTTCAGAACTTTCCATGGGTGTGCCGAGGCTTCCCCAAGATTGCACCACAGTCCCTTGGCCCAATTCTAATGTCTCACCTCCTCCTTCTTTTCGCAGGTGTTGACCCCAAGATCCTAGCATCCTAGATCTAGGATCCTATTAAACTTTCTAGACATCTTCATCATTTCCCAGTCCGCTCTTTGGGAACTCAATTTTTCAAAACACAGATCTGATTTAGAGAAGCCCCTGCTTAAAATCATGGATGTCGTTCTGTATCAGGACCACAACCTTTAGCTTGGCTTGAAGCTCCTTGAACCTCAGGCTTGGGGTTTCAAGAAACCTTCTTCCAGGCCCAGGATTCAGGACTGTCTGCAAGCACCAGGCACCGACCCTAGCACCATGGGAGCCTTAGCATTTAGATCTACCCAGGCCAGAGTAAAATCCAGCCTCCAGGGATCAGTGAGGTCAAACCATGTTGTCCACATTATGCAATCGCATCTTCTCCCTTCCCTCAACCATAAGTGGGTCAGTCTCAGATGGGAAACACCTGCAAAGATGCCTGAACTGAGACTGTCTGAGACCTCTCCCTGACCATCAGCCTCCTCCCCCGGCCCCCTGGTCCCAGCAGCAGGAAACTCACCCGCCTCTTCTTGAACAGGCTCTCAGGCCTCTCCTGGGGTTCAGAGGGCCCAAGGGAGGCTCTGCAGGCTCAGGGCCCTAGTGGCACTTCTCATATGATCTCCAGATGAGGTTATTCAAAGTGACTTTAAAAAGCTGACATGTATTTAAAGTGTTGTTCAGAAGAAACATTTAACATATGGTCCGCATTTTATAACCTTACTTTGGCTTTTGTTCATTCTTCACTGCCTTTGGAGCCTCAGAGTGGAAGCAGCTAAACCCTGATGATCCTCTGAGAGGCTGTGAGACATTCACACATGTGTAAGTGCAAGCAGCACTTGCCCACACTCCCATGCGCACAGCTGGCCTTGTTACCTCCAGGGTGTTCTAAATCCTCCCTGAAAAACAAAGTGATAGCAACTGATCCCCTGACTGCCTTGTTGCTTTAGGTAAGAGACTCGGGGGAGAATGAATGTTCCTGCAATTCCCTGCCTGATGTGAATCCAAAAGACCAAGGCATTTTTTAAGTGCTGGGAGGTGCAGATGGCCTCAGGCAAACATTCTCTCCTTCCAGCATGATAACAGACACCATTAAAATCACTGTGCATCAGAGCACAGGCTCACTGTAGCCTGGATACCTAAATATAGCGGTGTTTCTCTGATGGCAAAGCAAGCTTTCAGAATGTGCCTGCATGGCAGCTCCAGACTTGCATCTTTTCTGTAACCCTGGGAGGGGAGCTGGAGACTTTAGCAAGCATGTCAAACTTGTGGTTGGCGGGCCACATGGGGGGGTGGGGGGGCGGCGCGTGGGGGTGATGAGTCCTCAGCTCAGACACTGTGACTGATACAGAGATATGTCTCCAGACCTCCCTCCAGGACAGATGTGTGAACAGCAGGGCCTCTTAGCTGTCAGCTCCTTCCTTCTGGCTTGGCAGCAGAGAACTATCTGGCCTGAGGCAGCCTGTATAGCCAGTGACAGCCAGGCAGATCCTTCTACTGGGGTTCTGACCTAGGGAATTTGAGGTGTGATGTAAGTGTGAATGTGACATCTGACATTTTCAGTAAGCATTGATTGCTAAGGCCATGTTACTTGTTGAAAGAACACAGCAATAGTAATAATGATAGCAACAGCAATAATAATGATGTCACTCATAACCCTACTCCCAGTGATAAGAATTATTAGTTTATCAGTACACATCCTTCCTACTTTTCTCATGACTATATCTACACAAATGTTTTGTTCAGTTTTGTTTCTACAGACTTGAAATGATATGCACCATCCATAGACTCAAATCTTGCTTTTTCCTCTTAACATTCTAATGAATGTTTTCCCATGACAAAATAAAGATTGCCTATCAAAACTGAATTGTGATTTAAATAGCCATGGAGAAAAAATTGGGCTTTTGGAAGACATCCTGACATATAGACTGTTTCTTGGACCTGCTCCACACCCAGGCTGTGGCCAGACTCTGAGGCTCTGTGAGCAGCTGTAGTGTGAAGAGACCAGGACATGGGGCAGGTTGCAGGGTCATTCCTTTTCCTGTCACTTCTAAGCTCAGTGACCCAGTCACCTGGCCTTTCTTATCTCAGTCCTCTGTATGGGTCAAATCATCTCCTACAAGTGGCTAGGTCACCTGTTCTTCTAGAATCCTCTCCATTCATTTGTTCCCTCACTCACCCACTCAGAGTAAGTGGCTTGTTACAAGGAAGACCCTGGTTACAGGAGAAGATTTAGTCCTTGCCTCTAAGAAACTCTTTTTGCTAAAAGCACGATCCTTTAGGTCTACTCAGTGCACAGTGATAGGCAAAGAAGGGGTATATGATCTCTTATCTGAGTAATCAGTATGTTCTGGCAAATTCTCTTATCACAGTGAGAAAGCTGAAACCCCAGAAGTCTGGGTGACATGCTCAGGGTTTCATGGTTAGATAGCCTGTTCTCATTCCTGACTATGCATTTCTCTTTGTGATAGGCTATGACTTACACACTGTGCATATTGCTTATTTGTTATGTTATTGTTATTGCTTATTATCACTTATGTCTGCCATGTTAGAAAGTGTTTCTCAAAATGTACCATATGAAGTGCTGGTTGCACAGGAGGGTAGAATGGTGAGTGTAAGGAGGGGCTCAGTGACCACACAGGTTTGGCCTACACTGGGCTGAGGAGTGAAGCAGATGCTTCCTGCAGGACTTGTCAGACCTTCATGTGCAACACACTCAAGGCGTGGGGTCATGCATCTGTTTTCCAAAACCACTTCACAGGCCATGCACAAACACAATTTGGGGCACTGTTCTGGAACTGCATTGCCCTTTTACAGTGAAGCCTGTCTACTTTAAACAAAACTGCTCAAAATGCCATTTGAATGACCAATTGTTTGTAATGGAAATCATCGTTGTTTCTTAAGAACGAAGTGTTTTCAAGTTGCAAAGCCAGATGGGCTCCTTTGATCAATAAAGGTCCTTTGTAATTAGATACATTGTTGATCTGTTCAGACCTAAGAGTAATTTACGTAGATTGAACTTGCTCTCAGCAACTACATTTATACTACTTATGTTTAAGACTGCAACTTCTCTCTGAACATTCATTCTCTCTTCTCTACTCCCTCTCCCCACACATACACTTCCAAGACATTTCCTAGCCTCATTTGCAGCTACATGTGACCATGAGATTATGTTCTGGAAAATGGAATTGACTAGACATAGCATACTTCTAAGTCTCATGCTTCAAAGGAGCTGCTGGCATGTTTTCCTTCTTCTTCCCATTGGCTAAAGTGCCAGGCTGGCTTTGAGCACATGGTCAAGGCACTATCTTAGGGGCTATAGGAGCAAAGCATGGGGAGGAACCTGGGCTCCCAAACTGTTCATTTATCTTCCACTATCCATTTGCCTTTTTATCCCAGTCTTTAGATATGGTTTCTCAGCTCAAGACTTCATTTTCTAGACTTTGGTATAGATATGTGCCCTGTGACTAAATTGCTTTCAATGGGCTGTGAGCAGAAGTAATAAGTACAACTTTCTGGTTGTGCATGTAAAAGGAAGCTACACGTGGCCCACTTCCTCCTCCTCTTTCCCATGGCCTGGAAGTCAGATATGGCAGTGGTGGGACATCCTGAACTGTGAAAATGAAGGTATGGCTCAGGGCATGGTGGAACAAGGCCACACAGTGTCTGGTTCCTGGACCATTTGAGGATCTGTCATTTTATTTGCTAGACCACTTACCCATATGGGCTTACATGTGAGACAGAAATAAGCTTTTCTTTTATTTAAGCTGATTTTATTTGCTTTCTTGTAAAGCTACCATACGTATATCTTAACTAATATGCCTTCCCTTATCCCTTCACACATTTTAGTATTATTTGCTTTTCAGAGAATAGAAGGGAAAGAGGGGGAGAAAGAGAGTGAGAGAAACATCAATGTGAGAGAGACATATTGACTGGTTGACTCCTGCCACACATTTCAACCAAGGGCAGGGAGCAAACTCACAACCCAGGTACAGGAACATGTACCCTTGACTGCAATCAAACCCACCACCCTTGAGATGCACCAAATATTTATTTTTTAAAATATTACTCAGGCCTCCTTTGTATGGAGTATACACTTAAATCATTGTAAAATTATCTTTGTAATCATGACCTCAGTTGCATATGCACTTTCCCCTTCCTCTTTGTTTTGTAAGTTTTTTCTTCATGTCTCAAAAGAGCTTAAAAGGTTACAAACTTGAGCCAAGTACTAATTTTCTTCCTCTGTGTTTTGGCCAACTTTGTGTTCTTGCTGACTAAACCTGATGCAGGATTTCCCTCTAATAACTGGTTCGTATTCCTTCAGTTATTTCTGTGACTTATAAATTGGAGAGCTCATAAATTGCCTTGTCTTTTGATTTTATTCTTTCTTTACATACACTATTTACCAAAAGCCAGTTTTCATCCTAATTGATTGCCTTGCTTCTAGTGTCTTTCAAATAAGAAGCATTTCTATTACTCTTCTTTAAAGAGTACAGTTTGCAAGGCATTGGATACCATTTTGTAGCTGGAAGCATTTTGGAGTCAGGATTGTATATCTGCAATTCTTGGTAAGATTCAATGGTGTCTAGAGACAAGGGCATAATTCCCAACCCAGTGGAGTCCTTCATTATAAGCAGAGGACCAAGGAGTCTAATTTCAACCCACAGAATTATTTCCTCCCTTGTTCTCTTTAGTGGTTTAGATGCCGTCAAAGTGCACCCTACTGGATCATCACCTGTAAGAATTACCTGGCAAAAATGTGCCCCTGAACCCAATGAACTTCTCATCCAGACACAAACAAAGAGTTTCCAGGTGACCCATCTGCACCCCAGCAGTTTGTGTCAGCCCCTAGCTTTTTGGTTTCTTTGTATGCAGACACTGTTTGGAACAGCAACTTCTTTCAGATAAATCTATGATTTCATCTACATATAAATGTAAAAGCCTTAGCTTCATTGTGGTTGAGTGGACTTGCTTCTGTCACATTGTCCCAGGCCCTCCTTTTGGACTGAGGACTTGTGTTCCCACCTGCTGACAGTACCACTGCCTGGTAACCTCCAGCCACTGGTGTGGAGGCAGAGACTTGGTTTTAGTTTCTTGCTCTGAGCTTGCTGCTTTGCCAGCTCTGCTTTAGGCAGGCCAAGTTTCCCAGGCTCATTCTGAAGGCCCATAGGTAGCTGATGGGTTTTCGTGTGGTGTTTTCTCCTCTTCTTTTCCACAGACCAACACCAGCAGTATGAAGGGTCCTCTCCAAGCACAGTCTTTCCTGGCTTGGCCCTGAAAGTGTTTGGTTCTCACAAAGATGACCTGGCTGCAAGCTTTCTCCCTCTGCCCCACTGTCCTAGGTCTCAGACCACTGGGAGCTTCTTGTTTTCAGGCAAAGGGTTGACTTGAAGTTTGCCTTGAGGTGGTACACCCACTTGGGAAAACATTGCATTTGAGAAGGGATTTTTTTTGTCTGCCCTGTTTTTATTGCTACATTCATTTTAAAATGTATTCTTTATGTTAGGGCAGAACAGATAAACACATGCCTTTTGTTTAACATGCACATTGACATTATCTCATCATATTTTGAGGAATTCATTACAACAGTATTCACTGGGTCATTGCCAGGCCTTCCTGCCCTTCGTGCACTTCCTAGTATCAGTAGGTACAGGACTGGGTACAAAGTCTCCATGGTTCACTGATGAGGTCCACCTGGCTGGGTGCAGGGTGCTTGTTATTTATTGGATCTGCGCTTATGTGAAACCTAAATCCAAAGGAACCATGTACTCACCCTTTCCAGAAAGCACTCTCTCTGGGCCTGTCACAGCACAAACTCCTATTACAAGTAAATAAAATATATTCCATTCCTTCCTGCTCTTTTGCTCTCTCTCTCCACCTCTCATTTCCATTAGTGACTTTCTGGTTTATGTAAAGCCTGGAGAATGTTGTCTGGCCAACGCCTTAGTGCCTAGCTCAAGAATGTAACCAACAAAGCTTTGGAGAAGAAAGCCAGGCCCAAGATTAGTGCCAAGCATCTGTTTTGCAAGAAAAATACAAGGAAACCATGTTGGCAAATATGCTGGCCCAGAGGTTGGGTTCAGGCTGCTGACTGTTGGTCTGTGTTGCCTTCGTTTCCTCACCTGTAAAGCAGAGGTGACCCCAGCATGGGTGATATCATCTGTACATTGTTGCATGGCTAAAGTTGCTTCTGCACTCCAAAGTGTCAACTTTGCAAGTGAAAAATATCTCTTGTTAAGGAAGGGCATTTTACTATTAATTAGTAGCAACAGATAAAGGCTAATTATTTAGTCTAACTAAAAAGATAGAAGAACATGGTTGGAAGAGATGCAGGGAGGGATGATGGTTTGATAAGGCCTCAACCCTTTTATATAAAGTTGAAAATGATCTAAATATCCAGAGAAGTTTCAAGCACACAATTAACATCTTATTTTCACCTGATCCATTTGAGAGTAATTTACGGACCTCATGCCTTATCCATCCCCACCACTCTCATAACCAACCGCAATACAACCATCAAAATCAGAAAATCCACATTGAAAGCTTACACTCCTTTGTCTTTAGATTCTATTCAAATGTCTCCAGTTGCCCTAGTCATGTGTTTTGCAACAAAAGAATTCAGCTCTGAATCACAGCTGGCACTTAGTTGCCATGTACTGTTAACTATCTTCAATTTGTGGCATCTTCTTGGTCCTCCTTGATTTGCATGACCTCAACACTTTTTTAAAAAATATATATGTTTTATTGTTTTTTTACAGAGAAGAAGTGAGAGGGATAGAGAGTTAGAAACATTGATGAGAGAGAAACATCAATCAGCTGCCTTGTTCACACTCCTCACCGGGGATTTGCCCGCAACCAAAGTACATGTCCTTGACCGGAATCGAACCTGGGACCCTTCAGTCCGCAGGCCAATGCTCTATCCACTGAGCCAAACCAGTTAGGGCAACCTCAGCACATTTGAATAGAACATGCCAGTTTTATTGTAGGTTATACCCCAGTTTGGGTTTGTTTGATGTTTCCTTGGGAATGGATTCAGACTATGCATTATGGGTAGGATTATGATGCTGGTTCTTATTTTATTCTGTCAGGGTGGTGAGCAATTTTGACTTACCCCATTACTGATGGCATATTTTGTGTGCTTGGTGCTCAACCCCAAGCCTTATATCTATCCCACATGCAAAGCAGAAACTTACACTGCACGTGTGATTGTACTATGCACTTCTTCACTGGGACATGGTGGGAGGAGGTTGTATAATTCTTGGACACATTCTCTTTTCGTGTGTCTAGTTCAAAAGCCATGCACTTACAAACCACACACACAAAAATCACTGTCCACAACTTACATGATGGCAGTAAGCAGACTTGCACACTTCATGTTCAGTGAGAGCTCAGTTGCTTTTATAGGGACAGAATAACTTTAACGCAGAACACACAGGGTAGGCAAACGTTGTTCATATGGAAAATAATACAATAAATGATAATATAAGAATAAACTGTGGCCCAGCCAGTATGGGTCAGTGGTGGAGCATCCATCCATGAACCAAGAAGTCATTGGTTGGATTCCCCGTCAGAACATATATCCAGTTGCTGGCTTGATCTCCAGTAGGGGGTGCACAGAAGGCAGCTGATAAATGTTTCTCATTAATGCTTCTATATCTCTGTTCTTCTCCCTTCCCCTCCCTCTAAAAATCAATTTTTTAAAAGAATAAACTGTGTTTCATATATTCATAACCATAACATTACTTTTGTCAACTCCTGTACTACCAATTTGTCAGCCTTTGGTTCATTTCTATTAATTCTCACTTGTGGCAAAGATGTGTTGTGTTTTTTGCTTATTACTAAGAAAAAGAAATTGTGCCTCAGTTTTAAAATTTAGAGAGTTCTTCCTGGGGTGGAAAATCTGAATTCAGCATGGCCCCTGGACTCTGAAATGGAGAGAAGCCAGCGGGAGCCTAGACCCATGCATTAACTTTCAAAGAAAAACATTTGCAACAAGTCCAATGAAACATTCATTTATTGTCAAACGATAGCTCCTCAGGAAAATCTGCCATCCAAAGTCTCCTGAAATAAGATTTCTAGGACTTCTCAGTTTCTGGCATTCAATTATCAAACCAGCTATTTTTTGAATATCTGGCTAAACTCTTGGAAAATTATACAATTTGAAATGATTCAGTATGATTGATCTAAAGGCCAGAGTAAAACACAGGGAATGAACTGTCTTTTATGAGCTGGACCAATGCTAGTTCTTCTATTACTGGCACTATACTGAAGTAAGAAATACTTATTAAATTACTGGAGGAAATGAAAATAAAAGTTATATTCAACTGCCAGGTCATCAGGTCACATGGGTTGGAAGTGGGTCTGTCTCCTGAAAATGGCTCTTTTGTGCCTATATCCTAGTTTGTGAATCAAGGAAACCGGATTCTGGCCTAGCATGGTGTCTGCCATATGTGAGACCACCCTGGATGAAAGAACACATTGGTCTTCGATTCTGAGGGTTGCAGCGGCCAGGGCAGTAACTCACTAAGGGGTAGGGCTTCCTTTTGTACATACTGAAGCATTCATTCTCCTCTTCCTGTTTGCATACCGCTAATTAAACCCAGTACACACAGATGTATGCTTATAATGTGCTGGTTACTGGCTTGTTATATAGACATAAGGGGATAATCTGACAAGGCCCCTGGACTGAAATAATAGGGGGCCTACAAGCTATATACATGATACCAAAATTATCAGTGCCAAAAGTGAAGGATGAAGTAATACCAGGGAAGAAAAGGAATCACCAACTGGAGATTCAGACCCACCTCGAGGAAGAAGGGATATGGAAGAGTATAACTGAAATTTTGGGTCATCCATCTGTCCAGTTCCTGCTCCTGTCCCTTGACCATGACCTTCTCCTCCCCTTAACTGTGGGCTCTTGGCCTTAATGTTCATTCTGCAAGACCCTGCTTCTTTGGCCACGATGGACTCAGCAGGAGCTAAAAGCAGCATTCTGGAAAAGACTCAAAGCCCCTCAGCTCTGACCCAGTGCTGCCCCTGCTGAGCAGGGCTTCCCAATGGCTCCATTAGATGCTCCAGAACCCTGTCTACAAACTTCTCCTGCTGTTGAACTCTGCTTAAAGTTGAATTATAGCATTTATTTATCTACTGCTGTGAGACAGGTATTGCAGTTTTCATCCATTATTTTATCTACTGTTCCATGAAGTCATTGTTATTCTTCCCATTTTTTAAATTGTGAAAACTGCCCAGCGGTGTGAGATCAGTGGTTGAGCATTGACCCATGAAGCAAGAGGTCACCAGTTCAATTCCCAATCTGGGCATTTGCCAGGTTGGAAGCACTACCCCCAATAGCGGGGCATCCAGGAGGCAGCCAAATAATATTTCTCTCTCATATTTCTATCCCTCTCCCTTCCTCACTCTCTAAAATCAGTAAAATAGAATATTAAAATTGCGAAAAGCAAAGCTCTGCTGGATTAGAACAATTATAAGTTCTGCCAGGAGAAGTAGCAGTAGAGTGTGGCCTGGTCCTGGGTCAGGATGAGGCATTGTCAGTCCATCATTGTGCCTTCTGGGTGCAGCTGGGGGGGATATAAACAAAGAGATGTTTACAAAATATCACTAACTCAAGAAACAGAGATGGGATCCTGTTTTGTTTTTTATAGATTTGCCTTGAGGTTTTCTTTCTTCTTAATTCATTTTATTCACTGTATCAGTATATTTAAGAGTTCACCCTGATTCAGGCCCTACAATAGTGACCTGTTTTATAGTTGGCCTCACAGAGCTTAGTGCCTGGGGGTGAGATAATGGGTAAGTGTAGAGTTACTAAGTATGAAGCTCTGAAGGAGATGAGAGCAGAGGCTGGAGAAAGATCTGAGTGCAATGGAATGGCCAGAACGGTGGGAGCCCATTTACAGGCATCAGCTCTGGGAGCTCTATAGACACTGGATTCCCCAAAGCAGTGTGGGCCTAGATGAGCGCTCCTACTCTAGGCCTAACATGCCAGCCTGATTTTCAGATGTGCTGTCCTACTGTGGCCAGTGAGAAACAGCAGGCTTGAGCTTATGGAATTGTTATGGCTGGTCAGTGTTCCTTGAACTATGTCCTCCTTTTAGCCCCTCAATATATATTAATAATATATATTAATATTGATTTCAGAGTCGAAGGGAGAGGGAAAGAGAGATAGTAGCTCCTCAGGATTACCCAGACCACTTCCTCTGCTTCTATTGGCAACTCTCACTTCCAGCTGGGCTATTGGCCTTTGAGCTGGGACTCTGCCTGCTTCATTACTCCTCATAAGCTTTCAAATCCCCATTTTCAAAAACAGAAGTATCTCTCTTTCTTCATCCAGTCTTGCCCAGTGTGCACCCAGGGACCTGCTCCAATGTAGACAACTGCAACCTACCTATCTGCACCTTCCTGACAGGTGATCACACCCAGCTGTCTGGAGACACTGTCTCTGCAAAAAAACAGCCTGCTGACTCTCATGCCTACCATTATGGTCACCCCTATTTAACCCAATTTGGAATGCCTGCCAACAGCAGTCCATCCCCTTTGCTCTGATGTGGCTCCTTTGCTCTGGTATGGCTCTTCCTGAAGCTCATATGAATCTCAGCATATCTTACAGCTCCAGCCACCACATGATGACCAACCTGTGAGTGGACTTCACACGTACACTTGGAAAAGGACATGGGCACCACAGGTCTGGTTTGGGATTAGATGGGAGTTCTGGCTCTGTGTGGCTGGAGCAATATGAGGTTCTATAAGGAGCTACACCTGATGCTATGCCATCATCAATTCAGTTCCAGCTCTCATTTTACTAGCTCTGTGGGGACCACCGGTCACAGGCTCATAGCATTCATTAAAGGAAAGGAGAGTCTGAATAAAAATAAAATCCATTCCTTGCTGCAGTTATAGACTATTTAAGCCTCTGCTCTTGTCCTGGCACGTGGTGAATTTGTACAGTGCCTGTCTTCAAGGTAACCATAGGCTAATGAGAGAAAGACTTGGTGTTAATCATATTTTGATGCATAGCCAAGAACTTAAAATCTCAGTGACTAGAACAGCACACATTTGTTTTTCTTATTTACAGACCTGGAGGTTGGCTGGGGTTTGATTCTTGTGGTTTGGGTTTGGTTGGGTTTAGCTCAGCTCACCTGTAGGCTACAAGCTGAACTTGGGTCCCCATTGGCCAAACGCAACTTCCCAAGGACTAGAAATGTACTCCACCTGCTCTGGTGGGAGGTGCTGCATGGCCCATGGCAAAGCACCGGGAATAGCATGCCCACATACCACAAACTCACAGATAATTGCAGTGTCAAGTGGTGGTCAAGGACACAAGTCTCTAAGACCTCAGAGTGGGGGGGGGCGGATCAGAGGCTGTTTCATGTGACCAACATGGTGGAGTTGAAAGTGAGGCCTATATGAGTCTATGACAAAGGCCAGGGGCAGGTCTGTACAGAAGACCTTCTCTACTGGGTTTCATCATTGATATCTGAAGGTACCTTCCCTCACCATTCTGATTGCACAAAGCAAGGGAAGGGCTGGTTGTAGCTAAGGGATAATTTTAAATGTCAACAGGGAAAGTTTTTATCACATTCTGCTTATTACATTTTAAGTGAGTCTGATCCATCAGATTCTCTTTTCCTAAGGAAGGAAATTCCTACTGTGGCACAAAGAGGGGAAACAACTGGTGCTGCACAACTTGGGTGCACAAGAAAATTCAAGTGTATTCTGGCCACTTTCTTGAGCATGCCAGTGTTCAGTACTTCACAGTGACTTCAGAGTATTGAAAGAAGACGTCCCGATTTTGCCACCTGCCTGGCTCCCTCCCCAAAAGGAGAAAAGCAGCTTATATAACCAAGTGGCTTTATCGGAGTAAATCCAAAATTATCAAACGATCAATGTGACCACAGAAGGTAGTTTTCTTGACTTTTCATTTTTATTCACTCCTGGGCCATTGACCTGTCAAGGATACTGCTGAGTAATTAGGAATGAGTTAGGAAATATGTTCCAGGCATACCGCCCCTGCCACACAGACCTTGTGAAAAGGCTAAGTGGTAGGTACTTTAATTATTCCCATTTTATGAGGGAGTTGAGACCTAGGAGGGCTGGGATCATTGCCCCATGTCACCACACTGGGAAGTGGCAAAAAGACTCTAAATAAAGCTTTTTCTAATTGAGGCAGAAAACCTGGTTCTACTTCCAGGTCAGAGCAGCTGACCTGTGGGCATGTACATCCCTCTGAAAGGGGTGAGATTCACAGTCCAGCATCTTCCAGAGGCTTCTAGAGGCTGGAGCAATGTGCATAGAATTCCAAAGAAAGACTCTCCAAGATATAAATGATCTCTTACATGGCAGTCTTTGCAGATGTAATTAGGGATCTTGCCATAGGAAGATGATTCAGGATTATCTGGAGGGATCACAAATATTCTTATAGGAGGGAAACCGAGACAGGTTTGAAACACACAGAGAGAAGCAGACCATTGGAGTGATGTGGCCACAAGCCAATGAACACCAGTAGTGACCAGAAGCTGGAAGAAGCAAGGAACAGATTTTCCCTGCGAGCCTCTAGAGGAAACACAATGCTGCCAAAACCTTGATTTTGGCCCAGTAAAACTGATTTTGAATTGCTGACCCCCAGAACTATGATTGAATGCATCTCTTCAAGATTTGTGGCAATTTGTTACAGTAGGCACAGAAAACTAATACACGTATGCTAACTGAATTCTAATACCCTTTTATTCAGCAAACACTCCCCAGGGGCTTGGTATGTTCCAGGAACAAGGGATCAGAAATGAGTCAAGCTGCCTGGAGTGAGGCAGAGATCTGGGTGGGGAGATAGAGAGCAGACCTGTAGAGAAGGGGCCCAAGCTGAGTTTCCATCGACACCACTGCACTGAGACAGAATCATCGCTGGTGTCTGCATTAGAAATCTGGGTGTGAAACCTCATTCTGCTGCCCAATCTGTAACTTGGGTTAAGTCATTTACTTCCATAAAAGTGCATTTAATTCACCTGTCACATAAGAATGGTAACAACTACCTCGCAGAGATTAAGATCATTGAATGAAATAATAATTGAGTCCTGACATGGAGACGGTGCTCTGACTATCCACACCCACAGGGAATGACTGAAGTCTCCACATGTGTAATTGGAGAAGGATGAAGAAACCTTTCCACACTCAAGTGCCATTGAACCGGAACACTCACCATTAGTAATTTATTTCTTCTTTAAGTCCCTTTTTGAGATTCAAAGTCTTGGGAGATGTTACGCTTTTTGCCATTAGCTCCTAAGAGTGGAAATGTAGTAGCTGCTCTCCCAGCCAGCAACCTAGAGCCATCAGGCACTTTGGATGAGCCACGCAATGCATAATGAAGACAGGGTGGAAGGGCAGAGATAGACTGAAGGCAAACACTGCCTGTGCAGTGTCACTGGTTGCTGGAAGTTATGGCTGGGTTAGGGTCTCTGGACTATAATGCTGTAGATAGAGGTGTTGAGTAGACAGGTCCTCAAGAAGAAATCCAGTTTTCTTATCACTTTGTTTGCCTGTGGTGGCCAAGAAAGTTACATGTGTTTGAATGCCATGGGCTAAGAATCAAGGTGATGGCAGAAAAGAGAAGCAAGGGCCTTGGCCCAAGCTGGAAGCCTCCCCATCTGGACAAACATGGGTAAGGGGAGAAAGCGTTCTGCTTTCTGCTTGTAAATGCTTTTAAAGGCTGAGAATCTCAGAAGTCTCTCAGCCAAGGAGATAATATTCCCCAGCCACAGACTGTTCTCAGCATGCTTGCATTACATTTCAGCCACATGGAAGTCTTCATGTAATGTGTGCCAGAGCCATGTGTTTTCACATGTAACACACATCCCCAGTCTGCATGTTCATTGCTGTGGCACCCATGCAGGGTCCTAGAAAACCTTACACAGAGGGAGGGATATTTGTTCAAGTGGGTCTTGAAGAGATGACATTTCTACATGGTGATCCATGTGTGACTGTGCTCTCTAGCCTAGGGTAAATAGAAGGCACAGGGTTTTCCAGACTTATAGTCGAGCTATCTGCAGTTGAGTTCTGGAGCTAGAGAAGGTGTTATGGTTACTTAGGTATATGTGTTGTATCGTAAATCAGCAAGCTGGATACAAGATGCCTTAATAAGCCAATTAGTTAGGAATCTTTTATTGTATGCGGGTTCAGAGCAGAATATCTCTGTCAAATTCTGAACCAACACATAGAGGAAGGTGTCTCTATTTATACCTTTGGAGCTCCTTGTCTGCAGGTTTTTACAAAGAGCTCTGTGTGAGTTATTTTTTGCAGATAGTTTGTGACCTTGGATGCATAATGAACAAACACTTGGCATGAGAATATGGGAATATTATCAGTATCAGCATTAGCCTGTTACGTCAGATGGCTAGCTTGCAAGGTCAGACAGCTAAGTTTTTTATCTTTTTCTATTATTCCAAGTAAAACAGTTATCTTACAGAATAACGGACTATCTGAAAATAACAGAGTTGACCTCCAGACGAAGAGACTATCTAAGAATAACAGAGTAGTTCAAACAGCAGTTTCAAACAGCAGTTTTCCAAAGGAGGGATCACTATGCTTCACAGGCAGCAGGTCATTTACTAGGTGAATGGAGATCAAGACTCAAGCTAAAAGTCCAGCTCTCAGGAATCTTTCCTGACTCCAGGGAGGCATCATTGTGTGAGCAGGCACTGGAGGGAAGAGGCTGATGGAAAAAATCACATGCACACAGAGGGTTGTTCCTGTGTAGTTCATAGACTCAACTCTGCCATGTGCAAACTGGCTAAGAAGCAGAAGGCCTTCTGATAGATCAAGACCTGACCTACATAAGGAAAGGCAAACCTGTTGCAAATATTACACTACAGCCCTCAGATATTCACCGTAGGCATCATTCACCAATCGTAACAATTTTTCCAATCTGGCCCACTTACAGCCTCAGAGTCCTTCTTAACACAATGCTTCAAGTAGCTGAAGAGAAGCTATGCATGGTGCCATGCTAGCTCCTGATCTCATAGTCACCCTGTTCTGCTCACACACTGGAGTTGCTTGCCAGGCTGCAGCAGTTCTTGAGGCTGGAATCTGCCTTGACCCAGTCCCTTCTGTGTGGCTTTAATAGGTCCTTTCTTAACACCACCTGGTTCTGAGCCCTTCATCTGACTTGCACAACCCCATCTCAGCCTGTCATGCCTCTCGATTAAAATTCTGCATCTGCCGCAGTTACATTGGCTGCCTGATGTGTCAGGCCCCATGTGAGTGACGCCTGCTTGTCACCCACAAAAGATGAGGCCCCTTGTTTACAAAATTCCAGGGTGAATCGGTGCCCACAGCTCCATCCAGGCAGAACATACAATTAGTCAGGCACTCAGGTCAGAGTTCTGTCTGACTATCTCACTGTTTTGTCCCAAGTCACACAAAATAGTCAAGCTTGATGGCACCTGACCCTGTTCTGTGCCCCATGTATCCCTTCCCCAATCTAAGCAGGATTTGGTGAGGTTTTGTATGGTTGGAATTCTAATCTGGAGCTAGGCAGTAACTTTTTCTTTTCCTCTCTTCCTCCTCCTCTCCCCATTCTCTCTCTCTCTCTCTCTCTCTCTCTCTCTCTCTCTCTCTCTCTCTCTCTCTCTCTCTCTCTCTCTCTCCTTTTCTTTCCTGCCCCCTCACTTATGCCTGGCTCTATGAAATGAGACTCATTAAATGGCATAGTTGTGTTAGTACAATTGGCTTTGAGGAAATGTAAATGAAAAGACCAAGGGGAGAATTCATCCTGGTTAGGCCGAGGGTTGACTTTAATCCTGATTATGAGTTACAGGCAACACGCATTGTTTCAACTGTCCCTAAATGCTAGTCCCCATTTGCAAGGCAGTTATCCCAAGCATCCCTCCTTTAAGAATCTGGTGCCTAGTGCTGCAGATCTCAAGGCCAAGGTTCCATCATTTTGTGGTTTCCCAGATGTCAGGCATTCAGGGACCAGAGATGGAAACCATTACATTCTTTTTCTTTTTTTTCACACTGTATTTTTTCTTTCTTTCTTTTTTTAAAAATATGTTTTTATTGATTTTTTACAGAGCAGAAGGGAGAGCAATAGAAAGTCAGAAACATCGATGAGAGAGAAACATCAATCAGCTGCCTCCTGCACACCTCCCACCGGGGACGTGCCTGCAGCCAAGGCACATGCCCTTGACCGGAATCGAACACAGGACCCTTCAGTTCGCAGTCTGACGCTCTATCCACTGAGCCAAACCAGTTTTGGCCCATTACATTCTTAAAATAGAGTTGATTGTGAAATCACAGTCTGCCCTATTCTAAGGTTTTTCTAACATTGACTTAGTCAGTTGCATCTAAAAGAATCATTCTTTGCACATGTTATCAGGATAACCTCTTTGTTCAGATGAGATGGTGTGGGAATCTTTTTCACGTCCCCCATGTCCAGGGTTGCAATATCAGGGTTCAGGATCTGGAGAAGGCTGCACACACATGAAGAGAGACTGGAAAAGCATCAATATGGGGATAATGGGGGCCAGGCGTGAGTCCACCTCTAATGGGAGGACACCACCCGCTCTGGCATTGCTATCCCCTTTCATTAGGACTATGTGATACATCCATGTCCTTTAGGTCAGGAAGTTCCAACAATGAGTCAACCAGCAAGAATTAACATAAGACTAATACATGGAAGCTTCTTCAATTACCAATGTGTCACCTAAGCAGTGAGTGAATAGTTCAGACTTAACATAAGACCAAAAGTGGCAGCTGCTTCAACTACCAATGTCTCACCTAAGTAATGTCTCACCTAAGCAGTCAACCAGCAAGAATTAACATAAAACTAAAAGTAGGAAGGTCATAACAAGGGAGGATTACCATCTCACTGCTTCAACTACCAGTGTTTCACCTAAGCAGTGAGTGAAGAGTTCAAACTTTTAGAGCTATTAAGGTTGACCAGGTTTCCTGCTTATTCTATTTACATCTCTATTGGTGAGGCAACAACTGGTTTCCTGCAAGATGGCATTTTCAAGAAGGCAGAAAATAGACCCTTGGACATGGCAGTCGCCAGTCTCATTTTGCAGAATAATGATAAAACTAAGTCCCAACACTGCCACTCACCAGCTCTGGAACCTGCCACTCATTACTCCCATATGGGGAGTGAGTATATTCATCAATAGGCAGGAGCAGGGTCCCTTTTATTTTATTGTGTACAGGATAAAAATAAACAAAAGAATGACAGGATAAAGGTTCAGAGGGGGAATAAGTAACAGTTGAACATGAAGCATATGTAGAAGACCACATAGAATACAGGCTAGAAGTGAGCCAAATTTCCAGCAGCCCATGCAAAGAGAAAACCAATAAAAGGTCAATAGTATCCTGTAGCTACCCAGTGTTCCCTTAAGAGTTCCACTCTAAGGCTACCTTCCTGACCCTGGGTAATTTCCACACTATCCACCTGGTTGCAGGTTAGGGGCAGATGGAAGAGGTCACTGCCTTGGCCATGGGAGGCTAGGCTTCTATGACTGGTGAACTCTAGTGTTTTAATCTAATGTGCTATGAACAAAAAAGTAATGTTGATGCTATGAAGCTTTTAATAAAATTACAGGGTACTTATGGGACTGACTACTGTATGGTGCTCTAGGTGAAGCACAATTGGTACACGCATATCAAACCTGGTTTCCCTTTTCAGAAACATAGAAATTTGTTTGTGGATCCAGGAAAAGGTATTTATATTATAGCTTTATTGTTATCTCTCAGAAGCACACTTGCAAACCAGTATTTTCTTATTTGAACTTCACTACAATCCAATAACTCACATTCCCAGTGGTCTATTTTGTCCCAGTACTAGAATCATTTGTGTTTTCTTGGACATACACTAACTGACGAAGGAGGGAAGCCTGCAAGGGTGTCAGGTGTGGAGAAAAAGGGGCTTGAGGTGAGAGCAGACTTGTTGAGGGCACAATGCCAAGAAAGACATTAAGAAGTGTAAATGTTTCATTTGGTTGACCCCAGAGAATACAAATAGAGGAGGGGAAGTGAGTCAGGGCCAATTAATTCTGCACTCCAGGATGGAAAGTGGAGTCACTAAAAAGTGTCATAGGCAGAAAAGAAAGTAGGAAGGTCATAACAAGGGAGGATTACCATCTCCCAAGACTCTTTTCTATTATACATTCAGTCACTCAGTTCTATTTTCCTATACAATAAAAACCAAAGATGTAAATAGACCTAATGGCAGAACAACTGGTCGGCAGGGGGCAGGGCCTGTGAGCGGCAGCACCAGGCCAGCCAAGGAGGGTGCCAGTGGGCAGATGGAAGGGACAGCATTCGGGGGGTGGCGACCAGTGGTGGCAGAGGAGTAATGGGGGCAGGGCAGGTCACCAGCTGGTGCCGCCAGTGGCCTCCCTCTGCAGTGGTGGTGGGGCAATGAGGGGCGGGGTTGGAGCTGCCCCTTGCTAGTCAGTGTGCTCTCCTTGTGGGGAGCCGGTCTGAAGGCTGGTGAGTGCAGTGACAGTGAGTCTCTGTGGCAGCACTACGAATGACCACTGCTCCTTGGGGAGCAGGCCTAAGCCATCAGTGAGACATCCCCTGAGGGCTCCCAGACTGTGTGAGGGACTGCAAGAGGGCACAGGATGGGCATCACAGGTGGGCTGAGGGATGCCCCCCCCAGAGTGCACGAATTTTTGTGCACCGGGCCTCTAGTTAATAATAACATTTCTGAGTGCAGAGATAGGACAGAAAGCAAACACAGTATAGTGCCAGAGGATTGAACTGAAAAGGTGAAGACAAATGAGCTGTTCATGAGTTTTGGGTATGGGAATATGGTCAAAGAGACTATATATATATATATATATATATATATATATATATATATATATATGTTTTGTGAGTATGCACTGGCTGGGATATTCAACTGTCTGTACCATAATGGCTCAGGGTCAGGGTCCTATTCCTTAGACCCTATTTTCTCAAGCCCTGGACAAGACAATATTTAAATAAATTATTTGTGCTTATGTGTGCTAAAATCAACCCTTGTTGGAATGAGTCATTATGTAGGTTAATTACTTTTTTATCATAAATCAGAGAAGAAAATGGATTTCTCTTTGTAAACATTTGGGGAGCAGGCTTTATGTAAGTTAGTTTCACACACTTCCTATCTTAAGCACTCTGTATCTTTGTTCTAATTCTATGCCCACCAATATCCTTTTAGACCATTTATGTATGTCTCAGACACTCTAATTTTGAGATGAAGATGTCCATTGGGGAATGAGCATTGTGCTGGTTGAACATTTAGAGTAAGCATGAAACTAGTAGTGAAGTGGGACATTCTGGCTTTGGACTCTGGCCACATTTGCTAATTTCAGAACCTGGACAATTACTTAACTTTTCAAAGCCATAATTTCTCCAATTGTAAAGTGGAGTATACATTCTCATCCTTCGTCAAGGGTTATTTTGACAGTTAAGTCAAAATATGGTCACCTGATCACTAACACACTGCTCCTGGCCTTCTTCCCTGCCCTGTCTCACATTTCCCATCCACCACTGGAGTGGGGTAAACTGGCACACCTCCAAAATTAACAACTTATACTCAAGTTATTATCTCAGGTTCTGTTTTGGGAGGAAGCAAAACTAAGGCAGGTAATTTATTCAGTGAAAATAATCAGGTGACCACTATATATCTGGATTAAGACAAAGAAGTACATTTTCTCCTCAAATTAAAAAAAAAGACTTTGTAGGTAATGGTTTTATATAGGATTAAGATCATTATCTGTAGCAGAGCAACTCTATTCAAATCCATGCTCTATAATATATTAGTTCTGGAATATTAGAATAATCACTGTAACATATTGAGCAGAGTCTTTGATATAAAGTAATTCTTGTGAATTTAAAAAATAATATTTATTAAAGTATAATTTCCATACAATAAATGCATGCATTTTAAGCATACAGTTTGATAAGTTTTGACAAATCCATCCAGTTATGCAAACACCTCCCCAACAGAGCTAATGTTTCCAAAACCCCAGAATGCCTTTTTTTGACATTGACAGTCCATTTTCATCCCATCCCTTTCACCTCAGGGGAGCATTGACCAGCTTGCTATCACTATAGTTCAGTGAACTTTGATTTAAAGTTATGATTAGCAGGTTGAATTTAGTCAAATAGGCAAATGACAGTGTTTCGAAAAGAATTGCTTTATTATGTTCTATCTTTTTTTTAACCAAAAATAAGTTGGATTTGTCACTTCTATGAGTGATAAAGTGGAAGAGAAAGTCAGTTTCAGAACTGAACGGTTTTCTCCTGACTTATAGATACAGCGAGGTGAGTAGTGGGATGGGAGTGCAAATAAAAGTGGAATGGATTTGAAATTCTGAACGATCTCCACTGTGAAATTTTCAGAAACACAAATCTGTGACACATCCATTAAATTAGAGAAAACTCCTTCAATCATAATTGATCTTCATTCCACTTCTGGGAATATTAAGGCATATCAAATTAAGGCCAAATCTTCACTATCTTATCTGGTCAACCCAAGGAAGGAAGTTCTATAAAGGATACACATGAAGTGTCCTTTGAGTCAATTAATAATTGTTCAAAAAGATTTATAGTTTCCTCTGTGCACGAAGGTCTGCCCTACACCCTGTCACAGACAAACAAGGCATCTCATGCATCCAAGGGTAGATAATAGCAAAGCAATACATAACTGAAGAAGGGGAAAGTCCATGTGAGGCAGAGATGGAAATGGGGGGATGATGGAAGAGACCACTTTAGATGGTGTCTCTGAGAAGATCATCTATAACCTGATTCTGGATGACATAGAATAAGCTAGGATAGCACAGACTGAGGGAATGCATGACAAGTAGAGGGAACTATTTATGAAATGGTCTTGAGGCTGGAACCAGCCTGGCACATTCCAAACCTGAGAGCAGGATAAGTGTTGCCAGTGTATAGAATCAGGAGTGGGCAGAGTGGTGTGAGATAAGGAGGGAGCTCAGAGAAGTGATCCCTGAGGAGGTGGGTTAATGCTTATTGTATTCTAGTAGCCTTGCACACAAATCCGTGCGCCAGTAGTTCTCTGTGCAGCCTGGCCACTCTGCCTGCTGCCCAGAGGCTCTCCGTGGCCCAGAGGCCCATCTGTGGTTGGGCGCTGAACTCTTGCCTTGTCGCCACAGCAACGAAGCAAGCATTCCGCCAGGCCACTCATGCTGCCCACTCTCAGCAGCTGCCCCCCTGGGACTGGGGGACTCAGGCAGGCCTGAGAGGACTGGGTGCCTCCATCTTTGTGACAGAGTGACAGTTAATTTGCATATTACCCTTTTATTAGATAGTATTCTAGGAGAAGCCATTGCTGAATTTTGAGATGATTTCTGAATGCTACAGGGGTGATGACATTGTGTAGGTTCATGAAGCACAGGTTTGAATCCACTTAGTCACTCAAGTGAGAGATGATGATGCCTTGGATCCCTGGTGCCCAGCATCACATCTATTTGAGGTAAGGCAAATAGGATATGCTGAAATCAAGAATAAAATTCACACCTTGGCATATAAACTATGGGAGGCCATGGAACATGAAAAGTCAGGGAGCTAGCCGAAAGCAGCTTGGCTCAGTAGTTAGAGCGTCAGCCTGCAGATTGAAGGGTTCCGGGTTGGATTCCTGTGAAAGGCATGTACCTTGGTTGTGGGCACATCCCTGGTGGGGCATGTGTAGGAAGGAGCTGATTGATGTTTCTTTCTCATCGATGTTTCTGACTTTCTATCCATCTCCCTTCCTCTCTGTAAAAAATCAATAAAATATATTTTTAAAAATAAATAAATAAAGTCAGGGAGCTAGTTTGAGTATTCATTGACCTTTACATGATATTTAAACCAATAGACAAGCCAAGGAGATTGTTTAGAAGTAAAAGGAAGGGGGCGTTCTGCATTTGGAAGACAGCAAAGGAGACAAGAAGGAGGGGCAACTGAGGCTGGAGAAAAATGGGACCATAAATCCGGAAAGCCAAAAAAATATTTCAAGAATTATTTAAAAATAAATAAAGTCCAGGAAAGTAAATTCCAGGAAAAATGTGTTTGCTAGTGATCACTGCTACTTTGATGAGGAGATGTGGTAGTACAGCATCAAACAGACTGAGCAGGAGAATTCACCATAGCAAATCCCCCTGAGACCATCTTGTTGTCAACCTTGTAGATCCTGTGGTTCTGCATCCTCCAGTACTGTTCTGGTTTTCTGCTTTGAACCACAGAGCACGTGATTCTACATCAATATTTGCTTATTTTCCCCATTTTATTTTACCCTGTATCTATGGAGAAATGAAATTTGGCATAATTATCACACTACTCCATGACGTCATGTTGTAGCATGCAGGTTTTATTAGAGAAGTCAAGTCTCAGCGCGTGCACTTGTTGAGAGAAACATTCTTGGGTCAGTCATTCTTGTTTCATTTTACATGTTTGCTCTTAAAAATATTTTATGCAGCCCAGAAACAAAAGAAATATAGGAAGTCACAAGAGAATATGTTTTGGAACTAATTCTGGTTCAGACATATGGTATCATTCCAAAACCTTGGCATTGTTTTACTCCTACATTTACATTTCAGTTTTCCAGAGCTAATCCCTTTCAGCATACCAAAATCCACATAGACTACAAAATAAATGCTAGTTCAGAACATAGATTTTTACTTTTTTGGGGACTTGCCCCAAACAGCAACTAACTAGTTTGTTTAATTTGCCAGTTTCCAGATTGAAACCGATGTTATTTCTCCATACTTCATTCTTATCTTTTAAGAAGACTATTTTTCAATATGCATAGACTTAACTGTTTTCTCTGTCGATAATTCTTTAACTGGTCACACAAGCCAGATGATGTCATCACAGAAAAATGCTAAGCTCCAGCAAAACACTCAGCTTCTCAACTTATCCTTGACCAACTTGGAAATAATTTTGCCAATATGATTCAATTACTAAAAAATTAATAACAAAGAACATTCCCAACAGTGGCCTCTGCCCTTGTATATGGCTTTGTCTTTGCTTAGGGACGTGGGAGCTGCTGGCTTCCTCTGGGAATTCAGGGGTGATGGCATTACCCTGACCCAGACAAAGAGACACAGGAGACAGATACATGCTCTCTCTTGCTCTTCTCCCTCAAAGGTGATGTGCCAAAGGGATGAGTTGAGCTACTCCTTTCACTTTGTTTCTATAACAGATTAATACTTCCTATCATGGAAGGGCAGAGCTGAAGGACAAGACTCTGTTGCCCTGTCCTAACCATTTACATAAAGATCATCAGACCCTCTGGATTACTAATGACCCCTATCAGTTCTTACCTTCACTGCCTTTCTGCAGCATTTGGGGTTCTCCTCCATGCCTGCTCCTGTCTTGCCAGGTCCCCTTTCTCTGCTGGCCTCTACAGTGTCAATCTCCTTAGGATCCTGTCGACAGTTGCCTTTACTTCTCACAAATAAACCTTTGAAGTGATGTTCACTTCAGGGGCTTCCCCAAATAGGTGTGGCAGTCTAGGTCTCTCTCTGTGTTTAAGTTTTATAAACTGTCAGCTGACCGTATTCACTTGGATTTTTATCCATTCATTTACTCACTTACTTGCTTACCTATATAATAAATAAATAATATGCAAATTGACTGTCACTCTAACACACAATATGACCACCCCCATGTGGTCAAAGATGGGTGCTCCCATGTGGACACAAGATGGTTGCCACAAGATAGCCTGCAGGGGAGAGCAGTTTGGAGGCACCAGGCCTACAAGGGAGGGCTGTTGGGGGTGATCAGGCCTGCAGGGGAGGGCAGTTAGGGGGCACTGGGACAGTGGAGGAGGGCAGTTGGTGGTAGCCAGGCCTGCAGGGGAGGACAGCTGGGAAAGGGGGGACCCAGGCCTGCAGGGGAGGGCAGTTGGGGGAAACCAGGCCTGGAGGGGAGGGCAGTTGGGGTGACCAGGCTGGCAAGTAAGGGAAGTTAGGGGCAATTAGGCCAACAGGGGAGCAGACAGGCATGGATCAGGCTGTCAGGAGAGTGGTTAGGGGATGATCAGGATGGCAAGCAGAAGTAGTTAGGGACAATCAAGTAGGCAGGCAGGTGAGCAGTTGGGAGCCAGAAGTCCTGAATTGTGAGATGGATGTCTGACATCCCTTGAGGGGCCCCAGATTAGAGAGGGTGCAGGCTGGGCTGAGGGATGAATTTTGTGCACCAGGCTTCTAGTTTATCTAATAATCTGAAGATATCTGCTTGCTAGGGCACGGTGGGGAATTGGTAGAAAATAAGATAGCACCATCCCTTTTCTTACCTGCTAAGTCAATGTTACTACCACAAGTATGCCAAACTTAAAATTATCATGGCATGACTCAACATTTTGGACCTTAAAACTGCCCCCTTCCTGGTCCCTGGTACTCAAGGCATGAATTAGACCTATCCATCCCCAAACCCTAGTAATTCTATTATCTGTCTCTCAAATCAGCTACTTCTCTCCATCCTCTTTTCCACCAACAGTACACCTAGGTTAAGTTCTCCAGCTCTTACCTGAATTGTGGTGACCACATCCTGATTTAATCTTCTCTTTTTTCTCAGGATAAATTTCAGCCTCTTAAACCTGGCATGCAGGCATCAGGATATATCCCTGCCCACTCCCCAGCTTCTCATTCTTATATCATCAATCAAACCCAAAGGAGCCACACTGACACTCTGTACAGTTGTAGGAATGTGTCTGGTTCTCCTGACACTTTTGCTCATGGAGTTTTCTCCCCATGTCCCCACTCCACTCCTTCCCAATCCTATTTCCTTGTTAATTCCTATGACTCAATGTCATTCTCTCTAGGAAGTCAACTCCAGAAGGCTAAAATTTGAGGTGATAGCTCATCATGGTTTTAATTTGCATCTCTTTTATGATTAATGACCTTGAGCATCTTTCACATATCTATTGGCCATCTGTATGTCCTCTTTGGAGAATTTTTTAATTGGATTGCTTATTGTTTTGGTGTTGAGTTGTATAAGTTCTTCATAAATTTCAGGTATTAACCTCTTATCAGATGTTGTCATTGGTGAATATGTTCCCTATTCGATGGGTTGTCTTTTTGTTTTGTTGACGGGTTACTTTGCTGTGCAAAAACTTTTTAATTTGATGTAGTCCCATTTGTTTACTTTTTCTTTTGTTTCATTTGCTCAAGAGATATGACAGAAAAAAATACTGCTATAGAGATGTCTCAGGTTTTACTGCCTGTTTTCTTCTATGAGTTTTATGGTTTTGAGTCTAACATAAAGGTCTTTAACCTATTTTTAGTTTATTCTTCTGCATGGTGAAACAAAGTGATATAGTTGCATTTTCTTTCATATATCTGTTCAATTTCTCCATTATAATTTATTGAGTAGACTGTCTCTACCTATTGCATGTTCTTGCATCTTTTGTCAAAGATCAATTTACCATGAAGGCATGGATTTATTTCTTAGTTTTCTAGTCTGTTCCGTTAATCAATATATTTGGTTTTCTGTTGTTGTTTGTTTGCTTTTTACCTTAGCTGAGGATATGTTTCTATTAATTTTGGAGAGAGAGGAAGGGAGAAAGGAACAGAAATATTGATGTAAGAGAGAAACATCCATCAGTTGCTTCCCACAAGTGCCCTAAGGACTAAACCCACAGTCTAGGTATATGCCTTGTCTGGGAATTGAACTCAAAACCTTTCCATGTACAGGACAATACTCCAGCAAACTGAGTCATACAGTCAGGGCTATATATCTGTTTCTATACCAGTACCATGCTGTTTTGATAACTCTGGCTTTGTAGTATAATTTACTATCAGGTAGCGTGGTATCTCCAACTTTGTTCTTTCTCAAAATTGTTGAGACCATTTGGGATCTTTCCTGGTTTTACATAAATTTTTGAAGTAATTGTTCTAGTTCTGTGAAATATGCCATTAATATTTTGGTAGGAATTGCTTGAATCTGTAGATTGTTTGGAGAGTATGTACATTTTGACGGTGTTGATTCTTCCTATTCATAAGCATGGCAGATGCTTTTACTTATGTGTATCTTCCTCAACTTCTTTCTTCAGTGTCTTATAATTTTTCAAGGACAGATCTTTTACCTCCTTGGTTAAATTTATTCCTAGGTACCTTATTTTTGTTGTTGTTGTTATTGAAATTGTAAATGATTTTGTTTTCTTAGTTTCTCTTTTTGAGACAAAACTATTTTTTTTACCATACTTGTAAAATTTAACTTTTTGGTAAACATTTTTGTAACTGCATGATAATCCATTATGTGAATTTATAATAATTGAATTTGATATTTATTTTGCTATTATAAAAAATGCTGACATCTTTCTATATAAATCTTCCACACTTTTTAAAATTTATCTTAGAGAGGGAGGAAGAGAGAGAAAGAAATGTCCATGTGAGAGAGACACATTGATCAGTTGCCTCCTGCACCTGCCTCCACCAGAATCAAGCCTGCAACCTAGAGATGTGACCTGACTGGGAATCAAATTTGTGACCTTCCTGTGCATAGGACAATGCTCCAATCAATTGAGCCATACTGGCCAGGGCTCTTACACACTTTTTATTTTATGTCCTTGGCAGTTTATAGAAGTAGACTTATTATCACTCAGTTAAAAGTTATTAGCATTTATTTTATCAGTAATAGGTAAAGCCAATCAATACTGTTTATTTTGGGGACATTTAATTCCCGGATATGCCTTCAAGACAGTGTGTAATCACCTTATCTCGAATAGCATCTACTACTATGACTTGATACAGTGAGAATTCAGGTATAATACAGCTATACATGCACTCGATAAAGCCACCACACCTTCAATATTGTTCACTGTGCATAAAGGCAAGGAAATGGATGTAGCAGTTAGCCTCACCGAAGTTGAGTCTTAGCTGTTGGCTCACAGAAGTCCTAGAGCCGCCAATGTGTTTTATCTCAATTTTGCAAGTGCTAAGTACTGGAGTTGAAAGCCAAGAACAATCCTTTCTAAGGATGAGAAACACATGTTTCCCAACAGTAGGACCAAAGCTTCTGACCTTTGGTGAGAAGGCTGCACAGCTGTATGACTGGGCAATTCTCTAAAGGGAAGGAGATGTGGAGACCGGAGCTATATATTCTAAACAAAGAAATACCAATCTGGGTAATGCAAGTAGCACTGGAAACCCTTGCTTTGTCTGAATGCTTCTGCCTGGGAAGTGACATATCCACCTGGAAATAGTGCTGTGTGTTTCCATTGGCTCCCAGTCAATGAGGATGGGAATTACTTTAGCACTACTGGCCCATACAGAGAGAAGAGGACCCCCTATCGCTGACAATATGCAGAAATATCAAAGGGCAGGGGTGGGAAAGTGCTGGGCGCGAGCTTGTCCTCTCCACAGTGGCCATGGGACCGGGAACAAGGAACTGGTTCCAGACCTCCACCAGTGGAGGCTGTTAGTGTAGTGCTTTGAAATTCACTCATGAGCTAGGTTCTATGGCTTGTGTTTGTTTTACAAATAACGTTTTTCTAATTTTAAGACTGGTTCACGCTCAATACATTAAACTTGAGAAACAGAACAGTTCAAATTTTTTAAAAATAACAAAACTTCTTCAAAATCTCATTGTTCAGAGATGACTTGGATTAACATTTCAATGTAGGCCTTTCATATACTTGTAAATGTATAACACTACAGATACATCACCATATTATTGTTGCTATATCTTAGCTGAGTTTTTCTCTATAAGTTTATCATGTCAAAAAATATTCTCCTATAAGATGATGTTTTTATTGGCAGCACAGCCTTTCATAACAATATATCCCAAATTATCTGATTAATGATCTACAATTAAACCTTAGATTTGGGATAACTTGATTGGGAAAACTAGATTTGCTATTTTGAAATGAAGACTTTTCAAAAAAAATTATGGATTAAAAATCAACTTTGATACCTCTAACATTTTACTTTTTTTCCCCCAGAAACTTCTGAGTAAAGATGGGGGTAACACCGAATTTTAAAATCATCCTCCCTCTAAAACTTAATGTCCTCATTAAATGGATGAAAATCATCCCAAAGCACTAGCAGCCCTCAAATTACAAAACAAAAGAACCTTTGCTTTGAGCCATAATATTTACAAAATAGAAGCCAGTGAAAGAACTAAAGATTTTGTGAGTCTACATGTTCAACAGGTGTTCACGCTGCCTCTGGTATTACTCTTCAAAGAAGCAGATTGGTGGGAGAAAATTATTGACAAAATACTCTTGACAAGGCAAAGAGAGATAGTGTATGGAAACCATCCCTAAAACAAAAATACCACCCAACAAGTTTGTTGAAAATCCTCTGAAATACACATTCTTGCTTCTTCCGGATTGGGAGGAAGGGAGAGAAGGAAACCACAACTAATCAAATAGTCACAAATTGCAAAAAAAAAAAAAAAAAAAAATGCCAGGGAAACTACATCAGACAACACTCCGAAGGAGAAGGGAAATCCAGCGGGTAACCCAACTAGCCCCTCCCATGCACACTAGCAGTCCAGATGTTCTCAAAGAGGTTGGCAAAGTAAGTAAGCAAGAAATCGACAGGTAAACAGCAGGTACAGGGCTCCCTGCTGGGTGTACAGGGCTCCATCCTGAACCTGGAAGCCATCTGAGCATGAGGAAACCTCCCATGAAATGAGAATATGCATTCCTATAATGTTGAGAGAACCTCATTTCAGGGCTTCTAATAACAAGTAAACAGAGAAAGCAGAGACTGGGGCTGCCAACCAAAGTTGTGTGCCCTGGGGCAAGCCCCTCTCTCGCACGCAAAGGGCCTGGGCCACATGCAGAACACGGAGTGTATGCCTACCTTCTCAAAGATGTAAACCAGGAACTAGGCATTACATTGTTAAATATGTTCCATCATCTACATCAACTACTATATCTCCATAAAGACAAAATCAAAGGTATCAGGATGCCATCGACTTTCCTAAGAAAATCTAGAAGCATCTGAGTGTTCTGTCAGTGGTTTAAAGGATTAAGATTTAAAGAATCACAAATAAAATTAAATTGAATTACAATTTTAATGACCAAAATGTGAAGTAATGTTAAACTTTTTAAAATTAAAAGCACAAATAATCAGTGAATATAAAGTTGTCAATAAAATTTTGAATAAATGAAATATATTTCATTTACCTATAAATAAATATTTTTATAAGTAAAACTATGTGTGTGCCTCTCACCTATTGGCTATTTCTTTTCTCAAGTCCCACAGACCCAGTGTGCACACACTGAAGGTAATGAGCAGTAGCTGCCTTTCATTGCAGGGGTGGCTGTGGAAGAGCCATGAGCACTGTGAATGCCGCCAGAATCACATGCGGGAACACAAGAAGTGGGATGACAGTTCCTGATGCTGTCAGAGCTCCACCCTTTGTGCCAGGCACCGGTGGGGTCTGGCTGTCTGCGAGAAGAACTTGCCAACTCCACCAGGTCAGCCCCTTTTCCCTCTGCTCTCCGCCAATGGCTCAGGTCCTTTTTGTATGCAAAGGAGTGTCCATCTCCAATACTGGCCAGAGCACAGCCCACACACCTCCCTCCCTGAAATATGGCCTTTTTCTTTGATCAGAGGGCAAAGAATTTTAAACATGCTCACCACCCATCCAAATCTGGGGTTATCTCTGGAGCTTTCATTTTAGAAACTTCTTTATCATTTCCTTTTTATTTCCTCATTGCTCCTGTGTTAAACTGAACACACACACACACACACACACACACACACACACACACACACACACATTGCCCCACATGCAGAATTATATGTGGAACGTGTTTTCTGTAGGGATGGGGACTCTCCCATACCACACTGATTGCTTGAAGCTGGCTGCCGCAGCTACTTCACTGTCCTTGAAAACTGATATTTCTATCTGCAGATTTACATACCTTGTTTTATGGTGCTTCACTTTTATTGTGCTTCACCGATGTTTGTTAGTTTGTTTATCTCACAAATGAATGCAAAACCCTCCAACAGCAAAAAAATTGCTGTCAGCTGGGTACTGGGAAAACTGATCCATTCCTGCTCTCTGTATTCCCCTGATGCAGGTTTTCTCCTTTCTTTCCTTCCTTGTATTTGTGTATGCATATATACATGTATGTGTGCATGCATGTATGTAGATATGTATGTATGTACGTGTATTTTATGTTTGATCTTGTCAAGTTATCATCTTCTCCAAACACAAAAACAAACAAACCTGGGGGTCTGACTTTGTTTTCAATGTTTGGATTCTTATAAAACTTGCAGCCAAGGAACAAAAATCTACTCGGGTTGCAATGCACATATAGGATGATACAGACAGCTTTCAGCTGCTGGAGGACGGGAAAGTTACATTTCAAGACATTAAGATAAAGTTTGAGGAGTTACACGGTTTTTGGAATTTACATATGTGATTTTCAAAACACAGCTGTACTGGGTCTTAAATCATATTTGTGTTAAACCATATTCGGGGACAAGACATGACATATTCAAGTGCATGTCCCAATCAATAGAGGTACTTATAGTGGCTGGGCCCAGAAACTCCAACTTCATGCAGCTCTGTAAATTGTGAGATTATTTTCAGAAAAGGGGTACCCATTTCTTCACCTCAGCGACAATGACTAACACAAACTTTGTCCCAGGGGAGCTCAGATCATGAAACAAGCTGGCTGGCAAAATGAGATTCAGATTCGACAATAACAGCAAAATGTCACCTTGCCATTCATGCCGCTCCGCATGGTATTTGCTTTTCTGTCCTCTATTTTCTCCTCCTGTCATGCCTGGTCGTTTGTTTCGCATGTTTCAGAAATCCATCTGGACAGCTTCTGAACTCATCTCTGCTCCTGGATCCTGCTGCCCTTCTTTGTTCTCGCAGAGATAAGTTTACCACTCATCAATTAAAAGTTTGCTACCAGACTTTCTTCTTGGAAGTTTTCTTGTTCTGAGTTTGAAATGGCACCCAGAGTTGCATGTTCAGGAGATACCCCTTAGTCTATCTGAGCAGAGCAGGCAAGTCTGACTCCTGCTGATGCTTCCTCCACCACATAGCACCCCACAACCTACATGAAACTCATCTGGACCCAGATATTCATAGAGGCACCATTCCGGTTGCTGACTGCTAGCAGTCAATCACCCTCAAACTCAGCGATTGAAATAGCCATTTTATTTGGCCAACAATTGAGGTTTCAGCATTAGGGATAGGCCCCATTGGTAAGTCCTTATTTGGAATACCAACAGTGGTTATTATCAGATATCTGCTGGGCTTGTCCCCACCCAGATTGGATGCTCCAAGTGACTCACTTGGCTGGTGGGTGATGCTGACTGTTGGCTGGGAGCTCAGCCAGAGCTGATGCGCCTCTCCTCAGAGTCCATCAAGTCACAGCCTGGTGGGCTGGCTCCATATGAGGACATTCCCAGAAGTCCAGAAAGAGACTGTCCCATGAACACCAAAGCTATAAAACTTCCTCTTACCTGTCCTTGGAGGTCACACAGCATCACTTACTCCACCAGATGCCAGGAAAGAGTCACACCCCACCTCTCAATAGAGGCATGTCTAAGAATGTGTGCCATCTTTAAACCATGCAGCCTGACTTCAACCTGCTAAGATTGCCAAAGCTAATCCGAGCTGGCCAGGCAAGTTACTGGAGAAGCTTAGAGTCTGTAGAGGGAGGGTCCTGTCCTCAGGGCAGAATGAGGCGGTTGTGGTGGAAGGGGGCGGTTTGGATCACAAAGATGGAAGCTTGAGGTCTGTGTGACCTAGAACAACTTACTTAACTTCTCTGACCTTCACACTCTTCATTTTTAAACAGGAATAGTGCCATGTTTGCAATCTGTCTTGAAGATGAACTGGAATTAAATGAGGAAATGTTTGGAATAAAGCTTCCAGTGTCGCAGCACTTGGCACATAGGGCTAGGTTCCTAAATTTTGTACTGAGAAGTCAGGAGCTGTCACTCAGCAGAACCATGGGATAGATCACAGTGCTGCCTTTGCTCATCTACTGTTTCTTTATGCTCCTTCGGAACACGGGGTGTCAAGACTTCCACATTAGCAGGAGAGCATCTCCAAGCACTGTCCCTGTCTCTCTCCCACTCTCCCTCTCATTCTCTTTTATTTTTAATTCTCTTGACTGTGCCCACTTCTCCAATTTCAAGATGTCTAGTTTGGGAGTCCACCTACTTCCCTTGGGAAGTTCACAGTTTTCAGGCTTCCTCCCCAGTAGGGGGCGTGTGGGAGGAAGCTGATCAATGATTCTCATCCATTGATGTTTCTATCTCTCTCTGAAATCAATAAAAAAAAATATTTTTTAAAAGAATAAGACCTGGTGGTTGCAAGATAGTTTTATTTACTTGTAGCAGGTAAAGGAGACAAGTAACTAATTCATATCTAAAGCCCTGTCGCTCTGAAGGGCGGCTTAGCAGATGCTTATGTACACTATTTGGTTCATTTTACATTAATTTCTTCCTTGCAATTGGCTACATTCTCCCTGTTGTGTTCCTGTCAAGCTTGTCCTGTTTACAGCTGCATTTGAAAAATATTGTGTCACATTTTAACATTTAGGAAAAATAGCATTTAGTAAGAACTGCCCAGGCCTTGAGACCCTTGTTCAATCCAACACAAGTTCACATAACTATAGTGGTCACAGGTAGGTCTGCACCTTGTCTGCATCTCACTGTGTCAATGCTGATGAGTCCTTGAGGAGGCTGCGTGGCACCAGCCCTGGCTCGGGGAATCCTGAGTTCCTACCATCTCATAATCACCTTGTCCATGGTAGGAGGAAGGCAAGAAGCAGCTGTACTTTTCTAGATTTGCATGTCAAGTGTTCCTCTAGGTCTAACTTTTTAAAGAGTTTTCAAATTTATTGTTTCAATTACAGTTGCTACACAATATTTTATTAGTTTCAGATGTACAATGATTAGACCCTTTTGGTTTAACTTTCTTTTTTTTAAATATGTTATTGATTTTTTAAAAAATTTTTTTCGAGAGAGGAAGGGAGAGGGATAGAGAGTTAGAAACATCAATGAGAGAGAGATATTGATCAGTTGCCTCATGCACACCCCCTAGTGGGGATATGGCTGCAACCAAGGTACATGCCCTTGACCAGAATTGAAACCAGGGCCCTTCCGTCCGCAGGCCGATGCTCTATTCACTGAGCCAAACCGGTTAGGGCTCTTTTGGTCTGACTTTCACAGGTGCCTGATTCTGAGGAGCTTCCTTCAGCCTAACAGACTCAGGGCTTTAGTGTCTTAAAGTAGTCTGGGTCCCCTTGGTCTCATGGGAAGTATGGAACCTCCTAAGGATCAAAGGGGACACAAGCCCTAGAAACACACTCCTGGGACTCTTGCTCCTCCTGCCTGCAGCCTGTCTTCGGATTCAGGGGACATGGGGTAGGAGGGAGCTGTGAGCTCGCACTGGATCCCAGTCATGACACTGGGGAATGACAGAACATTACTCACCCCTGATTGCATTTTGCAGTTGAGGAAAGAGTGACCAGGAAGAATGGATACCAATGACACCAGAGGAGGACACAGGCCTCCCACGATCCACATCTGCATACAGTATCGGGTAACCATGACCCTGAGATCAGAGCAGTACTACAGGATGTGGCAGGAAAGTAAGCCTCATTTGGGAACTGCTGCTCCTCAGGGCCTGAGTATAGACATAATGGGGGGTAGGCCACAACCAACCAGCCAAAGGGGGAACCAGTGTCTTCAAGTAACCCCAAGGAGCAGAGAGCCTTCGCTCTCTGTTGAGTTGTTATTTCAGGGAGCCAAATGCTGGGCCCAGGCTCAGGGGAATCATAAGCTATTGGACAGTTATCAAGAGGGTGTCTTAGTCACAACCCAGCCCTGCACTCCTGGCTGCATCCCAGAAGGTACAAAAGGGCTGCTCCAGCCTGCCCTGACCTTCCTTCTTTAAAACAATTATCTTGCTTTTGTTGATCTGTTTCCCCTCAACAGAGCCCTTAAAATAGCAGCATAGCTGCTATGAGGCCAATGAAGTTGGCCGGCCTGGAATTTCCTGGAGCCGCCCAGCACAGGGCACTCATTGCTCAGGCCTCTCCAGCTATCTACCCAGCGCCGCCTGGCCCTTCCTGCTTCCCACTCACCCCCACCTTTTGCATCAGGTGGGAGGATGGTGGTGAGTGTAATCAGGAAAGTCAGCACCACTCCCTTCCATGACCTCCAGGGTGTAACAGAATGAAAGGTCCTTTAGGGGTGCCCTTGGGAGCCTGGGGCCAGCACAGGGCCTGAGCATCTGCTGGAACTGGTTTCTGAGGTCACAGGCTCAGCAATCCTCTCCACTTGTGGAATTTTTTTCTTGCGTTGCAATTTGCTACTTAGAGAATATGATGTAGAAAGTCTCTCAAAGTTATGCTTTTCTAGTGAAATTACTGGCTTTGGAATAAAGGCATGGAGATAGCTCCTGACACGTCGCAGAGCATTCAGTTTATCCAAATGGCCTCTCTTTGGGGCTTCATCTTACAGGCCTAGGAAACTTATTCTCTCAGTTCCACCATGTTCACACTTGTGGATGCTGGTCCAGCTTAAACAAAACAACCACAGGAATGACAGACAGGCAGATCCAGAGTAGACAGAAGTACCAATGTATGTGCCAATGAGCCCTCAATCTACAGGAAGAAAAGCAGCATCACTAAGGGCAGTATCACTGAGTGCTTAAAGGGCATGACATCTGCTTACATACTGCCTTTAACAGGCTCAGAGAAAAGCCAGGAATCGCCAGTGGTCTTGTGGGCCTTGACGTTCCTTTACATTAGATGTATCCTGGCCCAACCTGGGAACATTCTGTTTCCAAAGCCAGGAAATTTAATTCTTGCCCCACGGCACTGTGTCCCTTTCATATTCGATCAACAGGTATTCTCTGAGAATTCTACCTGTGCCCTGGCCTGGGCTAAACACCCAAGGCAGCAGTATAAAATATAGATATGCTGAGTCCCTTCTGATTGGCAAAGCCTCCTTCACAAGGCCAGCCACTCCAACCAGCCTACAGTATGTTCTGCAGGCCTGGGACCCATCTGGTCCTTCGAGGTATCTTTATACACAGGTGTATCTGTTTGGTGCAGCTTCCACCATTTATCACGTAAACTCTGGGGATTTTACTTACGAAGTCGGGAGCACTTCACTCTGCCTGCAGAAAATGTTCATTTCCCTTGGTTAATATAGTTTGACATACAAAGAATTAATAAAGAAGAACAGCACTGTCATTGGTAGACCTTCTGCTCCTGAGCTCTTCTGAAAAGCAAGGAGCACACATGAGTGAAACTCTGAGAGAGGCAACCAAGATGGCAGCATAGGTAAACACCTATTTTTCTGCCCCGAGCAACAATTCAAACACTACAACAAAACAACAAAACAAACATCACCCAGAATCACCAGACAGCTGGCTGAGTGAAAACTCCACAAATAAAAGTAAAGGTGGGACACTGAGACTCAGAAAAGTGGCAGAGCACAGCCTTGAAGATACGAGTGGAAACAGAGGTTGGGAGCCAGGATGCGCTCACGGGCTGTAGGGCTGGAGCAGCAACCCTGGCTGGATTTCGCCAACAGGGAGGGTGGAGACGCCCCACTGCACGGATTCCCCAGTACCAGGCAAGGTCCGAGGTCTGGGGTACACACCCTGGAAGCCAGGTGTGGCAAAGGTCTTCTAGTCTGAGGAGAAACCGGGTTGCTTGGAGCAGCAGTTTGCACTCCTAAAGTGTGCGACAGCACATTCGCGCGACTTGCTCCCTGGCGACTTTCCCCTGGTCTCGGAGACCACCAGACTGCTTTGTTTTACAACCCTGGACGAGACTTTGGGTGTGCAGACTCATTTGGGGAGAGGCAGAGTTGTCTGGCAAGGTGTAGAGACTAGTGGCTTTCTCTTGGAGGTGCCTGCAACAATTACCACCCAACAGAGACCCGCGCGCGAGCGCTGCATAGGACGTAGGTGACACTGAGGCTGCCTGCTCAGCTCAGAGACTCTGCCCATCCAACCTGAACACAGTCTCCCTTCACAGCCAATTGGCCTGGAGGTGAAACCCTCTTAGGGCTAACCACAACAAGCTGGGCTTAAATTCAAAAAGACTGTACAACCCATAAAGGATTGCAGTTAGAGTACCCACCTTAGGTAACTGGGGAGGCTGAGCCATTGTCCCTTAGAGGACATCTACCACATAAAGCAGCCACCATGCAGAGACATGGAAAGAAATCAAGTGTGAAAGAAATGGAGGAAAAAAGACGACTAGACACAGAGTTCAAAACCACGGTTATAAGGCTTTTCAAGAGACTCCTAGAAAAGGTTGAGACCTATAAGGAAATAAGCAAGACCGAAAAGGAAATGAACGAGACCCTCAAGGATATGAACCAGACCTGCAAGGAAATGAACAAGACCAATGTGGAAATGAATGAGTCCTACAAGGAAATGAACAAGACCCTCAAGGATATGAAGGAGACTCTCAAGGATATGCAAAAGGACCAACCAGAAATTAAGCATACACTGACTGAAATAAAAAATATTATACAAAGACCTAAAAGTGCTCTGGAGCACCCCAAGAACCAAGTTTAAGATTTGAAATACAAAGAGGGAAAATCCACTCAGCTGAAAAAGCAAGAAACCAAAAGAATCCAAAAAATTGAAGATAGTGTAAGGGGCCTTTGGGACAACCTCAAACATACCAACCTCCGAATTATAGGGGTGCCAGAAAAAGAGAGAGAGCAAGACAATGAAAACCTATTTGAAGAAATAGTGACTGAAAACTTCCCACACCTGGTGAAAGAAATTGACTTAGGAGTCCAAGAAGCACATGGAACCCCAATATATAGGAACCCTAAGAGGACCACACCAAGGCACATCATAATTAAAATGCCAAGAGCAAAAGACAAAGAGAGAATATTAAAAGCAGCAAGAGAAAAACAGTTAGTTACCTATAAGGGAGCACCCATATGATTGTCAGCAGATTTCTCAACAGAAACGATGCAGGCCAGACGGGAGTGGCAAGAAATATTCAAAGTGATGAATAGCAAGAATCTACAACCAAGATTACTCTATCCAGCAAAGCTATCATTCAGAATTGAAAGTCAGATAAAGTGCTTCGCAGATAGGAAAAAGCTAAAGGCATTCATCACCACCAAACCAATATTATATGAAATGCTGAAAGATATTCTTTAAGAAGAAGAAGAAGAAAAAGATAAAAATATAAATTATGAACAACAAATACACATCTATCAACAAATGAATACAAAAATCAAGTGAATTAATAATTTGATGAACAGGATAAACTGGTGAATATAACAGAATCATGGACATAGAGAGGGAATAGACTGACAATTCTTGGGGAGAAAAGGGTTGTGGGAAGTACAGCAAGACAGTGAACAAAAATCTTGCAACAATGGGAGAGGACAGTGGGGAGGGGGGGGGAGGGTGGAGGGTGGGATGGGTCCAGGGTGGAGGGGTGCTATAGGGGGATAAAAAAGGGGAAAATGTAATTAATAAACTGAACAATAAAGATTTTAAAGAATGAGTGAAACTCTTTTTGGGTTGGGTCTTATTGTTGCTGGCAAGCCTTAACTGATATAACCAGATTCATGACTTGTAGGAGACCCTGGTGCCTGCCTCCACATGACTAGGCTATGATACATAGCAGGAAAACAAGAGGTCCTCTGATTCCCTCAAATCCTTTGAGTGTGGACAATTAGGAAACCAGAACTCATTTCTCTTCATGTGGCCAATTAGAATTTTTATGGTTTTGTGACTCACATTTAAGTTTTTTATCCATTCTCAGTTTATCCTTGTGTGTGGTGTAATTAGTGGTCTAGTTTTATTTTTATGCATGTACTTGTTCAATTTTCCCAACATCATTTATTGAAGAGAGTGTTACTGTTTTTTCTCCATTGTATGCTCTTTCCTCCTTTGTCAAATATTAATTGACCATAAAGGCATGGGTTGGTTTCTGGGTTCTCTGTTCTATTTAATTGATCTATTTGTCTGCTTTTGTCTGAGTACCCGTCTGTTTTTATTACAATAGCTTTGTAATATAGTTTGATATCCAGTATTGTGATCCCTCCAACTTTTTTCTCTTTTCTCAAGAATGCTGGAGCTCTTTGGTATTTTTTTTTTTTTTGAGTTACATATAAATTTTTGGAATATTTGTGATAGATCTGTGAAATATTTCATTGGTATTTTAATATGAATTGTGCTGAATCTATAGATTGCTTTGATTGCTATGGACATTTTAATGATGTTAATGCTTCTAATCCATGAACACAGTATAGGCTGCCACTTGTTTGTATTTTCCTCTATTTCTTTCTTCAATATGTTATAATTTTTCAAGTAAAAGTTTTTACCCCCTTGGTTAAGTTTATTCCTAAGAATCTTATTTTGTTGTTGTTGTTGTTGTTGCTGCATTAGTAAGTAGGATTGTTTTCTTAATTTCTCTTTCTGATAGTTAATTATTGGTGTATAAAAATGTCACCAATGTCTGGATATTAATTTTGTAGCCTGCTACTTTGCCAAATTCGTTTATTAGATATAGTAGTTTTTTGGTGGAGCCTGTATGGTTTTCTATGTGCGGTATCATGTCATTTGCAAATAATGACAGTTTTACTTCCTCCTTTCTAATTTGGATGCTGTATATTTATTCTTGTCTGATGACTGTGGCTAGAACTTCCAGTACTATGTTGAATAAGAATGATGAACCAGACATCCATGTTTTGTTCTTGAACTTAAGCAAAATACTTCTGGTGTTTGCCTATTGAGTGTGATATTGGCTGAAAGTTTTTCATACATAGCCTTTATTATATTGAGATACAGTTCCTCTATTCTGACATTGCTCAGAGTTTGTTTTTTTTTATCATACCTGGATGTTAGATTTATTGAATGACTTTCTGCATCTATTGATATGATCATGTGATTTTTATCTTTTATTTTGTTTATGTGATGTATCATAATTATAGATTTATAAATATTATAGATTTATACCAACTTTCCATCCACAGAATAAATTTCACTTGGTCATGGTGTGTGATCTTTTTAATGTATTGCTGAATCTGATTTGCTAATATTTTGTTAAGGGTCTGAGCATCTATGCTGGTTTCATTCTGGAAATGCTTATCTTTATGTCCTCTTTTTAAAAATGTCTATTTAGGTCCTTTCTCCATTTTTTAAAAATTGGATTGTTTATTTTCCTTTTGTTAAGTTGTATGAGTTCTCTGTAAATTTTGGAGATTAAATCCTTATCTGAAATAGCATTGGCAAATATGTTCTCCCATGAATAGGCTTTTTTGTTGTTGTTGTTTTGTTGATGGCTTCTTTTCTTTCTTTAGTTTCCATTGCCCTAGGAGCTGTATCTATAAAGATATTGCTATGGCATATGAACGATATTTTACTGCCTATGGTAGTTACACAATGGAATACTATGCTGCTATAAAAATGAAGGAACTTTTACCATTTGCAACAACATGGGTGGAACTGAAGAACATTATGCTAAGTGAAATAAGCCAGTTGGAAAAAGATAAATATCACATGATCTCACTCATATGTTGGATATAATGATCAACATAAACTGATGAACAAAAATAGATCCAGAGACAAAAGGCAGGGGAAGGGGTATTTAGAGATCAACCAAAAGACTTGTATAAATGTATCCTATATAATTAAAACCTAATATTCTGCCGAGACCTGTTTGGCTCAGTGGATAGAGCGTCGGACTGCGGACTGAAGGGTCCCGGGTTCAATTCCGGTCAAGGGCATGTACCTTGGCTGCGGGCACATCCCCAGTAGGGGGCGTGCAAGAGGCAGCTGATCGATGTCTCTCTCTCATCGATGTTTCTGACTTTCTATCCCTCTCCCTTCTGCTCTGTAAGAAATCAATAAAATATATTAAAAAAATTAAAAACCTAATATTCTAAGTGTCCAGTTGTCCAGTCAGCTGTTCAACCAATCAAAGTGTAATATGTTAATGATATGCTAAGGCCACTCAACTGCTCACTATGATGTGCACTGACCACCAGGGGGCAGATGCTCCACCCAATAGGTTAGCTTGATGCTGGAGTCTAGTAGATCCGGTCTGAGTGAAACAGGCTGGACATACCCTGGAGCCCTCTATAGTCCCTCCCCAGCTGGCCAACCTTCAGTGTCTCTCCTCAGCCCCAATCGTGCACCAGTGGGGTCCCTTGGCATGGTCTGCACCCTCTTGCAATCTGGAAGCCCTCAGTGGATGTCAGAGAGCCAATTTTGGTCCTATCCCACAGGCCAGACTGAAAGGCTCCACTGGTGCATGAATTCGTGCACTGGGCCTCTAGTATTAGCATAACCAATGGTCACAGACACTGAGGCAGTGCAGGCTTTGCCTCAGGGGTGGGAGGAGTGGCGGGGGGGAGGGGTCAATCAGGAAAAAAAGAGATATATGTAATACTTTAAATAATAATAGAAAAAGAAGCTGAAAGACTTTATAATGGAGAAAAAGAAAAAATGTTTATCTTATGATCCTTTCTGGAAAGCCTGCCCCAAGTATCCAGATTGGGTGAGAAGCACTGATGAGGGGCAGTTCCTGTTGCCATTGACCTAGGAAATAATAATGATCATTTCCCTAAATTTCACACAGATAATATTTGCATTTGTTTTATTAATTTGGATAACATGGTAAAAGAATTGTCTTTTTCTTTTTCTGTCTCTTATCTCTTCCATAAGTGTTCACTTCCCCTCCCTCTAGGTAGAATAATTTTCTCACCAGAAATTCATTTTTTATCTCATTGCTATGCTTAGTTACTGTCAACTACTCTCTGATTTTGTCCTTGCTGAGGAGCTTGCTGTCTTATAGGTCACCTCTTCCCAGAGGAATCTTACATTTAGAAAGAAGCATAAGCTTACAACCTTACTATTAAATCTACATTTAATATTTTATTATTCATTTAACATGATTTGTCTGACAACTAATGGGACTATACCAATATATCAAGATATATCCATCTGGCATGGTTAAATAATAAATGAAAAAAAAATTAAACTTATTCAATCAGCTTTAGATGGTATTCCTAGGACAGAGGAGGTGATGGGCTAAACATTGTTTTTTGACAAAACTTTTATTTTCTTCTTTTAATATAATCTCTCTCCCTCTCTCTCTCTCTCTCTCTCTCTCTCTCTCTCTCTCTCTCTCTCTCCCCACCCCCAGAGGCACTCTTCCATTCTTGCCCTCTTCCAGGGTTCTTTGAGGAAAAAATCCAATGAATTACTTACTCTGTGTACTATACAGATGATTGATAAGGCTATATGTATAACATCTCCCCAGAGCACTTTCATTATAAAAAATATACCAAAATCAAAGGAGAAAAGTTCTAATTAAGATATCAAATCAGAAAAATAGGGTAACATTAACAGGAGAGTCACCAGGGACCTTGACCTTGAATGGTTCTCCCACGCAAACTAGTCAGATCTATTAATGAGCAAATAAAGTGAATATAGGAGTCCATCCTGGCGCATTAGATACAGGACAAATTTTTTAATCAATGACAGAAAGCACATCCAACTGGAAGTAATGAATCTGAATGTGAGACCCACCCAGTCCTATGCCATTGACCAGCTGCAAATCATGCTCTCATCATTATTTTCCTCACTGATAAGCTACAAATATGAGATGCATTCAGCTGGAAAATCAAAGGGCATGGGACTGATGAGATATGTTATCATTTTCACTATTATTCTTCCTAAAGTCCTCTAAGTTTTGAAATTTCTGAAAGGAAAACAACAACCATGAAAATCATTCTTAATTTCATCACCCCAGAACCACCAAAGTTTTCCCCAAATTTTCCCATCTACGGGGCAAATCCATTGAATAAGTACCAATACCATTTAGGGTTGTAAGCTTGTGTTTAGTATTCAGAAAGGCTGATACATTTGTTGTAAATAGTAGAGATGTAGGGAAAGGTTTAGGGATATTTTCATTTTTTATCTCCCAGTATTATTCAGAGAGATAATATAATGGCAAGTCCATCAGCTAATCAGCACTTGATTAGAGGCATTGCACAAATTGTGAAAAGACAAAACAATAAAATAAAATAAAATAAAAAACACAACAAAGCATACAAATCCAAGGTAACTGAGGCTGAGGACAATTATCTGCAGAAGGTTTCCTTTTACACCGTTTCCATTACAGGTGGGAGATGTGAAAACTAATCACGCAGTTTCAATCAACGCTCGCTACTGGCATGCCTGCAGGCTCTTTGGCAACTATGCAATGTAAGTGAGGCTTTTAGCATTCATGTTCTATAAACACTTTCATAAAAGTTTAATTTGTGCTTCATGAAGTTTAATGTAAGTAACCAATGGCATGCAGCCAGGAAATCAATTTCTGCCTTAAATAAAGGAAAAGCAAAGAGCAAGCCATGCTTATCACATGGGGCGTCTGTCCAGGATCTCAAATGTCTTTCTGGGGAGGAGAACTTGATAAGTCTGCACCAAGGAGTGCTTAGAATGCTAAGTGGCGGCAGCTCTCCCTGTCTATGCAATCTGAGAATCGTGAGCAGCTCTCTAATCTGTGTATTTGGCAACACCGGGAAATCTGTTCCTGAAGAAAATAACAAATTGCTATTCGTTCTGTTTAAATGTGCACAAAAGGCACTGTTAGAGTGTAAAAAATTAATTTTTCTCTGTGAATAAGCTGACTTATAATCAAGATACAATTGATTTCTAAAGTATAGGAATCAGGTCCTCTGTGTGTGTAAAATGCACCTGCATTTTCTTTTACTTCAAAAATCCATGTCTCTCCTTGAACCTGGACTTGTCATCAGGTTTTAGGGGTATGACACTAACATTCTTCCTCTTATAGGGATAATACAATGTCAAGAGTGTCAAGGGTTCTAAACTCTCACCTTGCTCTGCCACTCCATGTGTCATTCATGTGTTCATTCAGAAATACCTATTGAGCACTCACTGTGGGCCAGGTGGTCTTCTCAGTACCAAAGAATCAGAAGTGATCTTCTAGAACTTAAAAGAAACACTTTCCGTTTTTGCCCACTGGGTATGATGTAAGCAATAGGTTTGTCATGTAAGGCTTTTATATGTTGAATTATGTTTCCTCTATTTCTACTTTTCTGAGAGTTTTCATCATAATTTGTACTGGATTTGTTAAATGCTCTTTCTGCAGTTATTGATATGATTATATGACTTTTTGCTTTTAGTTTGTTTACATGGTATATCACTTTAATTGATTTGTGGATAGTGTATCAACCTTGCACCCCAGGAATCAATCCCGTTTGATCACGCTGTTTATTTCCTCTAGTGTATTCTTTATTTCAGATATTGTGTTCTTCGATTCTGACAATGATTTTTATGATTTCCTTTTTTATGCTTATTATAACTTTGTTGAGGCTCTCACTGAGTTCATTGAGTTTTCCTCTAAGTCCCTCGAGCATCCTTATAACCATTGTTTTGAACTCTGTCTGGTTGCTTGCCTTTATTTCATTAAGTTATTTTTCTGGGGATTTCTTCAGTTCTTTAATTTGGAGAATGTTTCTTTGTCTCCTCATTTTGGCTGTGTCTCTGTATTTGTTTCTGTGTATTAGATCTACTATGTCTCCCAGTCTTGGTATGGTGGCCTTTTGTAATAAGTGTCCTGTGGAGATCAGTGTGTATTCCCCCTGCTCACCTGATCTGGGTGTTCCAGTAATGTAGTCATGTTCCTCCTATAGTCATTGAGTCTTGGTTGCTGTTGGCCTGTCTGAGAGTTGGGTAGACCCTCAGGCTTGCTGACTGTGAGTATTGACCCAACTACAGTGTACAAGCCTCTGTGCAGGGGCTGACCCCATAAAGCAAAATTTGCCCCAGTTGTGTTTGATGCTTGGTAAGGTCTCCCTTCGGATATGGTTTCTTGTGCTAATTGAGTTTGGCTCTTGTGTGTTCTGAAGTCTGCTACTTGGTGTGCTGGTTTGGAACCTCTTGAGTGGGGTTTACTTCAATGTCGGCTATTGACTATGACTACCCATGGGCTCTAAAGCAACCCACAATTTGTGGTTGCCTCTGCTGGGCTTGGGTGTGTGTGGGGAGTGTCAAGCTACCTACTAAGCTGGCTTCAACTAGCACTGAGCCCAGGGGCAGGTAAGCAAAAGCCCAAGGCACTCCAAGATTTTACTCTGCCTGCTGTTTTCTGTAAGGCTTAGTCACTGAACAAAAAACTCTGTCTGTCCACAAGTTGTGCAAGATAGGTTCTCAGTGAGTCACTGGGTACGGGTGAGTGGTGCTCACTAAGTTGATACAGATGCAAACTTTGTGCCAGTGCTGGGTCTGAAGCCACTTAGCCAAAGTCTCAGTGTACACCAAGGCCAGCCACCATCTGCCTGGGTCCTGAGGAGCTTTGTGGTGGGGCAGGGTATCAGGGAGTCATCAGGGTGAGGCCAGCAGAATTCATCAATCCAAAAACAGACCAAGATTTGGATGTATGGAGGAAGAATATTGCATAGAAACAGTGGCGCTAGTTGGGTAATCAAGGGGAAAATGGTTCTGGTCCTACAGCCACACAACTCAGTCTCTCCCTGTGCAGCTCTGACATCACCTGAATCTTCCTGGACCCCCTTGAGAGCCCTCCAAGAAAGTCTGCACCTTGGACCCATGCTGGCCACAGCCAGCAGACCCCTCCACAGGGCAAGAGCTTGGCAGGGCAGGGCCATAGTGAATCAGGAGCATGGGACTAATGCATTTCTACAGGCTTATGCCTTACAGCGGGAAGTGCTTGACCCAGGAAAAATGACACCTGTGGGTGGTAGGTGAAAGGGATTAAGCACAGGGACCTTGATGGCTGTCCCTTTAGTCCTTTTCCTGAAGCCACACAACATAATTTCTTTCTGTTTGATTTCATTCTCTATGCTGGAGCCCTTTAAGATGGAGCCTGGGTTTCTAGACTCCAGTCTCTTCCTGGAAGACAGAATCTACTGATTTTCACAGCTAGGTATTAGTGGGCTTTTCTTTCCAGCTCTGGTACTCTGAGCTGGGGAGCCTGGTATGGGATTGAGAACTCTTGCTTCTCAGAAGGGACCTTTACAGTTGAGCTATCCTTCCATATTCTCAACCACTGTATATGGGTGTGAGTCAGTCTTTTTTGCATCTCTGCCCTTTCTATCAGTCTTGTTATGGCTTCTTCTGTAAATCATTGGTTATGAGACTGATGTTCAGCTAGCCTTCAGTTGGTTGTTCAGGTTGATTGTCCTGTGATTTAGTTGTAATTCCAATTTAGTCCTAGGAAGAGTTGAGTGTAACTTCGACCTACACTGTTGCCATCTTGGATCCTCCCTTGCCACCAACGCCCCCTACCCCCCAATTTTCTCTTTTAGGAGTTTTATGTTTTACATTTAAGTCTGTAATTTAATTTGAATTATTTTTTTTGCAAAGGATGCAATGTCTGTGTTCAGATTACATTTTTTTTGTATTTGAAAATCCATTTATTGAAGACTATCTTTGCTTAATTGTATTGCCTTTGCTCTTTTGTCAAGAACTGGTTAGCTATATTTATGCAGGTTCATTTCTGAGCTCTCTGTTTCATTGATCTACTTGCCTATTCTTTCACTAAATACCCTGCTGTTTTAATTACTGTAGGTAAGCAGTAAGCCTTGAAGTTGGGTAGTGTAAATCTTCTGACTTCTTTCTTCTTCAATATTCTGGGACTTCTCCTCCCTAAATAAACTTTAGAATCAGTTTGTTGATACAAAATAACTTACTGGGATCTTTATTGAGGTTGCTTTGAATCTATAGATCCATATGGGAAGAACAGATAATATTGGCAATATTTATTCTTCCTATCCATGAATATGCAACATCTCTACATTAATTTAGTTCTTTGATTTCTTTGATTAGTTCTGTAAATTTTCCTATATAGATACTTTACATATATTATTAGATTATACCTAAGTATTTCATTTTGATAGGTACTAATATAAATGGTAATGTGTTCTTAATTTTAAGTTGCATTTGTTTATTGCTGGCATATAGGTATATGATTAACTTTGGTATATTAACCTTGTATCTTGCAATATTATTTTAAACACTTATTATTTACAGGACCTTTTATTATTGTTGTTGTTTCTTTTGGATTTATTACATAAATAATCATGCCATCTGTGAATAAGGATAGATTTATTTCTTCTCTCCCAATTGGTACACAATCTTTATTTTTGAGAAACTAGTTTTTTAGGTTTTTTTCAATGCCAATATGTTGTGTGTACATATATAAATAAGGAATTATTTATTATTTAGAAATAACATAAAAATGTGTGAAATACTGAAATTTTACATTAGTCAAAAATAGTTGGTAAGAACAAATGCTGTATGATTTCACTAATATGAGATACTTACAGGAACAAAATTCATAGAGATAAACAATAGAATGGTGGTTTCAAGAGGCTAAGTGGAGGAAAATGGAGAGCTATTATTTAACTAGAGGCCTGGTGCATAAAAATTCATGCACTGGAGGGAAGGTCCCTCAGCCTGGCCTGCCCCCTCTTACAGTCTAGGAGCCCTCAGGGGCAGGAGGTGACCCGGCAATTAGGGGAAGGTGAACCCCCATCACACCTCTACTACTGCCACTGCCAGCAGCACAAGCCTTGGCTGGCCCTGGTTACCTGAGCCTCAGGCAGCCCTTGGCAGCTCGGCAGCTGCCATCCAAGGCTTGCCTGTACCTCAGGCTGGTCCTAGATGGGTGGGAGGCTGAGGGGACTGGGGAACTCCAGAGGGAGGTGCACATCTGCTGCCCCAGTAGGGCTGAGGAGATTGGATGCTGTTATCTTGTGGCTGTGGGTGCTGCCATGTTTGAGGGTGTGGCAGCAATTAGCATATTCCCTTCTTATTGGCTGTAGACACCGCCATCTTTGCAACAGTGTGAGGGTCAATTAGCATATTCCCTCTTTATTATATAGGATGGATATAGTAGTAGAGTTTCAATTTTAGAAAATGATAACATTTCTGGGGCTGGTTGGTTGTGATGGTTGTACCTTAATATGAATGTACTTAATGCCATGGAATTGTGCACTTAAAATGGTTAGGATGATCAGTTTTGTATTATGTCTATTTTATAAAAATTTTGAAAGGTATCTCCATACTTTTTTTCATAGTTACTATACTAACTTACATTTCTACTGGCACTGTATGAAGATTCATTTTCTACATCCTCTTTTTATTTTTTGTATTATTGTTAACTAGAGGCCTGATACATAAAATTTGTGCAAGCAGCTCAGCCCTCCTAGCAGCCTCAGCTGCCACCTCAGCCCTCGAAGCAGCCCTGGCTGCCTCTCTGCCCTGCCCTGCCCAATGGTTGTTCCAGAAGGTTGTTTTGTCATCTGGTCTAATTAGCATAGTAACTGTTTATTATTATATAGGATAGCCATTTTGAAAAGAGCTAACATATAACCCAGCAATCTTTCTTCTAGGTATCTACCAGAAATATTTGAAAACATATATTTGTAAAGGTATATGTACTCCTATGTTCATTGTAACACCATTCTAAATAGTCAAAACATGCAAACAACCTAAGCATCCTTTAATAGATGATGGAATAAATGGAATATACTTAGTCATAGAAAAGATGAAATTTGTGACAATGTAGATGGATGGATCTTGAGAGTATTATGTTAGGCGAAATGCCAAATAGAAAAGGACAAGAACCATATAATCTCACTTATATGTGGATTATAAACCAAGAACCAACAAATGAACAGCCCAACAATCAAGCAAGCAAACTCATAGATGCAAACAACAGATGATTATCTGAGAACAGGGATAGGAGGAGGACGAAAAAGGGTAAAGGGATTAAATAGAGCATACAAATGTCATATTGTAAAATTACATGCCGGAAATATATATGATGTTATTAATTAATGTTACTCTAATAAATTTAATTTAAAAATGATGATTGGCATTTTGTTGCTGATGAAAGATAGACCCATCATCTCATAGCACTGATAAAACAAGATTGTGAGGGTGGTTTGTTGTTTTGTTTTACTTACAGAATGCCCCTGTTATCAACATGGTTAACAGAAACTCTAAAATCCAAATAGTCTCTAGAAAAGGGTAAGCTTAAAGGGAATAACAAAGGAATGACACAAATGTAATTAAACCAGGTCCTGTCCACACAGGAGTTTCTCCGCAAAAAGAGAACATCTGTTCTCTTTCTCCTTCTGTTACCCAATTTGGTAGCTGAGATTGTGACGTTACCACCCATACATGATATTTTCACTCATTCAGAGGCATCCATATGTTTTGTTTTCCCCAAATGAAAATATCTAATTAAAATCAATTTTTAGTTATACAAATAATAAATGCCTATGTCATCTCTGTAAACCTTTAAATATTTGACACAGATCATTTCTGTTTGAAACCAGCCTAATCGCAATCATCCTTCCTAATCCAGAGTGAGCATTCCCTTCTGGACTTTTCTGTGTTTACATTTACCTCTGCCTGTATCTCTAGCTACATAAATTAGGTTTCAGAACAACATATACAGTATAAAAAATAAAGCATTTTTTCAAGGTGCCTATATATATGTAGAATGCGTATATATTCTTTTACTGAAGAGTCTGTCACCCTATATGTCTTAGGGTCACTCAGCACCTTCCTACCATTGAACATGGAGTATTTCCATATTTTCACTGTAAATGTTGCCAGGGACCCCGAGGAACACACTAGACCCTAAAGTGATGACTTCCTCAGTGATATTCCCCCTCACAAGAACTTAGGATCCTTATCTTTAGAGAGAGACAAGAACCATATAATCTCACTCATATGTGCATCCTGTGCATCCTGACTCCATTGTGGCAAGCCCTGGCCTTGGGGTCCTCAACACAGATTTGTGAAATAGAACAGTGATGATCAATGAACTACACACACGGTTGCTTTATAAATTCATGTAAACAATGGAAGGTTCTGGACACTGTTTGGGCTTTTTTAGAGTTTTCTTACATATTTTCTGGAGTAAAGAATAAGGTGAAATTAGATTCATGAGGATAGTCCTAAAGAAACAACATTTAGAAAAATTACTAAATCAATGGTGGCTTCATTACCTCCTGAATTGACAGAATTTTTAAAAACCAATTTAAAAAAGATAAAGTGACTACTCAGTTTTAACCACTAGTTGTTTATCTACTTGCCTTTGTTGACGACATGAAACCCCAGACAGGTTCATTTCCTTCCAGTGCCTTTGCCAGGCCAGCACCCAGCTGCAGAACTAACCTACCGGCCCTGGCCTTGCCCCTGATGCATCTGGCCAGCTGAAAGAAGGGTGAATGAGTATGCTCTCAGTAGCTGGGCCTGACCTATTTCAGAGGGATGCCAGGCCTATAAATGAGGCTTCTCTATAATAGAAAACCCATCATAGGAAAGGCACTGTGGGTCCTTCTCTAGCTGCCGCTTGATTGGCTGGGTGATCAGCAGAGTCTCCTATGTACCGAGCACCTTCTCTGAGCCAGACACATGTGTATGTGCTATCAACAGTTACCCTGCATTGATTGGGCTTATGAGTATATCACTAATAGAGTCTGAGCTGAAGAGCGATTCAACAGCTGAGGGTCAGGTGGACCAGCAAAGAGTCTATCTGTTCCTAGAGGCCAGGCTCTGCCCAGCACCTCTGTATTCCATTCCACCAATCTCAATGAAGCAGCCCTGGGCCTACCCTCCTCCTGCCCCACCCCTCACCCCCCAGCAAGGCCAGTTCCGCCCTGGTGCAAGGATTGGTGCTTATGGCACACCACTGTGGACTCTCTCCCTATTCTAGCAACTTTCTTTTCATGACCTAAACCCTTTCTCCTTCATCAACCACTTGTCTTCCCTGCACTCTCTGCAAACATCTCCCAAGAGCCCACCTGAGGTAAGGTGGGGGCAGGTGCCTTTTGAGTTGCATAGCTAAGCCCCCAGGCAGCCCTAAGCTTCTCATAAACCCCCCACTCAGCCAGGCCTGAAAAATGGTTGCTGGAAAAAGGACTGAGCTGTGGCTGGCACCCCCGTGTGACAGCTGTGGCTGCAATATCATGGTGGACCCACCCTGCAGAAGCCTTCCGGAGGCTCCCAAGCTGGGTCTCCCACATGGATGTCCCTGGGAGTTGGCAAGTCATTCACTCTGACAGCCTCTTCCTTCCCCTGGGGACAGCCTCACTTTTCCTTCAGGAAATACAAGGCTCCCAGGACAGGAAGTTCCACACCCAGCAGAACCAACCTTCAGCCAAGCTGTCAGCCTCAAAGGAGGCAGGGGCAGAATACAGAATGCGTGGGAGTGGGCTGGTTGGGCTGATAAGGCAGTATACTCAAGGATTCAATCACTTGCAATTTATACACAAAAAAGCCATCATTGCAGGGAATCATGAGGACTTCTCTAAATATTTAGAAACCTCTGAATAAACTAACACTATTTTGTGCCACGTATTAAAGAGCCCCATTAAGGCATAGAAAAATATGTGGTATTTTTTTAGAAAACAGTTTTACATAGAAGCCATGGCATTCCTCTTCAAATCTTTACTCTCTCTTTTTTTTTTATTTCCTGCCCATTATTTCCTATTGATTTAGTATATTTCTAATAATCATCAATTTTTCTACCATTTATGTAAGTCACTAAGTCATTTTGTTTTATTATTTCTGTGTTCATTCTCCCCACCCCTCCCCAAGGAATGCCTTTCCTTTGTAAAACAATAAGGGACCCATTGCTTAATCCCATCTTTACTAAATCCTCTAAAATGTTTAGTATTTTCTCTGTGTTTAATCTCCATTCTTCCACTCTTATACTGTTTATTCCTAACCTACTCCATTCTACTTTATTGTGAATGAATTGTTTTGCTCATCATAGTTTGGCAGGAAAAAAAATTGGTATGCATATAGAAATTCTTCAGAAACAAACATCCTAACTTTTCAAAATAAGTAAAGGATCTGAAAAGATACTTCACAAACATATATCTAAATAGCTAATAATGTTGCTTAATATCATTGGTCACCAGGTAAATGTAAAGATGCTCAATCATCAGCCACATGGAAAATGGTAAATTAAAGCCATATGAGATGCCTCTACACATAAAAAAGTGGGTTAAATAAAATAAATACCAAGTGTTGATAAAGATGTGAGTCAATTGGAATTCAAACAATTTGGAAAATTGAATGGGAGTATTTTCAAAAGTTAAACTACACCAACCTTACTATGCAGACATTTCATAGAGGAGTGGTTATGTTCAAAACAAAACAAAAAACTATAATTACAACAACAAAAAACCCCAACCAACCAAACAAACAAAAAATATGGACAAAGATATTCATAGCAGAATGATTAATAATAGCTAATGTGGAGAAATAATCCAAATCAATATAGATGTCAAAATAAATCTGAACACCCACCAATGGAATAGTATAGGCACACAAAACAAAACAACAGACCTGGGGGATTGGGGAGGCTGGGGGGAGGATAAGGGGGAGGGGGAAAGGAAAACAAGTACTACTATTATACTGCAAAAAATCAATAAAAAAATTAAAAAAACAAAACAAAACAACAGACCTGACATCAAACAAAACAAGCCAGACACAAAAGAACACATGATATGTGGATGATTCTGTTTAAGTGAGGTCCAAGAACAGAAAAATAAACCTGCATCTAGAGAAGGCAGTCCAGAGGTTCCTTCTGACTGATGGCAGAGGCTGGAGAGAAGGGAGCTGGCAGTGCTCCACATCCTGACCTGGGCCGGGGTGATGTAACTCTAGACGTGCACATAGGCATTCCTTAAGTCATGCAATTACAGTCTGTGTATTTGACTGCTTGCATCTTAAGCCTCAGTTTTTTAAAAACTACAACAACTAGAAACTTAGGTTGCATATAATTGCAGAACTTATTTAGATCCTGTTTTGAATAAAATATCTGTAAAAAAGCATTTATGAAAACAATCAGGAAATAGCAAAGTGACTTGATACTATGTAATGTTAAGTAATTCTTATATTTTACATATGCTAATTGCATTGCTTATGCCCTTATCTGTCAGAATCCATGTTGAAGGTTGACATGATATGATTTGGGGGCTTTGCTTCAAAATAACCAAGTGGGATCTGGGAGGAGAGATTGGTACAGAGGGCACAGGTTGGAACCACACTGGCAGTGGGTATGAGGGGTTTATTGTACTGTTCTCTGTGCTTTTGTGTTTGCAGAGAAAATTCCACAATTAAAAATTATACTTTTAAAAGAACCTGGGTTTAGGGAAGTCCCAAGTGAAAAAATCAAAATGTTAAATAAAATTTGATTTTTAAATGAAGCCTATTTTCCCTCATGGGGCTGTGAGTTGTGAGGTGGGTATGTGAAATCCTGGAACTGCCTGTCCCTCTAGCACATCTGATCACCCACAGGGCCAGGAACAAACAGAGCCGCGCCCCTTGCCTCAGTGTGCTCCTGGAGCCTGGCAGCAGCATCCTCCGGCCCCCTGGGGCCATCTTCCTCTCAGGCGCTGCCCCAGAATTGTTATCCATGGGCCTTGGCTCATCAGTCTCCACCCTGGCTTCCCTTGTCCTTGAACAGAAGGTAGCAGGATATTATTAGCTTGCTAGCCCCATAGCTCCCACTCCCCTGGGCGTCTCTGCACTATGCTTTTTCCAGATGAAGATGTTTTCATGGCGTCTGCTCTGAGCCAGGAAGCAACAGGCCCTCGTGGGAAATGTGCATAGACTCTACTCCGAGACCAGAGGAAAGGTGTTTGGCAAATAGCAGAGATAAGATCCCCCTTAAATGTGAATATATGGGAGGCTCTGAAAGGGCCTGGAGCAAAAATATTGTAAAACACTCTTTACCATGAACATAGGTGAGCACAGAAAAGTGAATTAGCAGCACCTGGGAGCACCTCTCAAATCCTCCTCAGACCTTATTTGGGAAAACCACTAGAAGCATGTCCCTGGAACCAGATGCTCTGAACCAGGACCCACCCTTGGGCTCGATGCATCGATACATCGGAGAACAACCTGAGTGTTGTGTGTCTGGGTGTGTCTGCTAATGGAGCAAGGGCCCAGGGCGTCATTAGTGCACAAAGGGGTCCAGAGCCTTAAAAGGACTAAGAACCACCACAATTGGTAAAATGTCCTAAGTGATGGTGTCATGTGCTCTGGATGCGTGTGAAATGTGAATGCATCAGGTCAGATCTGAATACAAGTCTCTTTCAGGCTTATTTCCACTTTGAAGATCTTGTCTTATAAAGTATGAGACAGACCAGGCTCCCATTCAAAGACCAGGAGCAAAGGATTCTTAAAAAGCACCTGGCCAAATGGAGAACACTGAGGTGAGACGAGGATGGCCCATCCTCCACTTCCACATTGCTGAGCTGGAGGAGCTTGAGAATTTTGAGAATCACTTTAGGCAAACTTGCCACTTGGCTCTTTTATCTACTCAGGATTTTGCTGAAGGCACAAACAAATTGTCTGTGTTCCACTCCGTATCTCTATAGAAGGTCTGCTAAAACTCCGAATTGTACGACATAATATAAGTGAGCAGGTGACAATTAAAAACAAGAGTGAACTCATAAAATTCACTGCTTGTGCCTAACGAGTAATTGACCAGGTTCTATTCAGAGTTTGACCTAAGGCCAAAGGGAGGTTCTTGATACCATGTACAAAGAAAGTTAGGCTTTCACATTTTTCCTTTTATTGGTCTTCAGCTTGGTCTTACATTTTTTTATAGTTTTATTTATTTATTGTTATTGAAAACTCATTTTAATAGACTTTGCTGTTTGGAGCACTTTCTAGTTCACCAAACTGCAGCATACATAGTAATAAAATGTAGATTGTTCTTATTAATTAATAATTTATGCCACTATGGGAAATTGAAAACTAAGAATTACTCATTAGTCAAACATATCATAGGTGACTATGACTTACATAAACAGAGGTTTCTAAATGGAGCCCTTTCTCCCACTCCAGAGTTTTAAGTCCTATGTCCCTTCCTTCCTTTCCGTATTATAAGGAGACACACACACTATATATAGTTGAACAGTCTTATGGTTCCTGTGAGTTTAATGTAAAGCACAAGTGGTCAGTTCCTCAGGCCTCAGCAGAATGTACTGGGAAATGGTCCTTTAACAATACATTACCAGGAAGTATCACTTTAATAACAGAGGAAGGGTGGGTAGCCCTGGCTACTTTGCACTTCTGTTCTGAACCCACCCAGCCTCTGAGTCACGGAACTCCTTCCTTATCAGTCTCCCCACCAACCTTCCTACCTTCCACAGACTCTGCCTCTGACCTCGCCTGCACCTTCACCTCCTCATCTAACCCGAACCTCACCCAGTCCTGTAAAGTCACCAGCTGCTGACCAGCTTTTGTGTCGGGATAAGAAGAAAGGATAGAGAGGATCTGAGTGAAGCATGGATTTAAATGTGCAGGATAAATCCTTAGCTGGTCTGATCAAAAGAAACGGAGCAACTCTAATTTCCAATATCAGGAATGGAAGAGTGAGCAATGATGTAGATTCTGCAACAGCAAAGGATCATCAAGCAATATTATGGGCAATGTTATGCCAATGAATTTCACAAATTAGAGGACATGGACACATTCCTTGAAGAATGTAACTTAAGAAATGTATAAAAAGAAAAAAAATACTTGAGATATGAATCATCCCAGCCAAGGTTACAGAGCTTAGAAATCAGTCCAACAGCTTCAGGGTAAAATATGAAGAAACCAAATAGTGACCCTAGATAGAGAAGAAATGTCTTAAAACTATGTTTGGTATAGTTTCCAGAATCAACAGAGCATAGCCTGTAGACTGTGTCAAATATTTTAGATTTGGGGAGGGTGTGTCTTTGATGATTTCAAATTAAGGAATGTGAATCTGACCTTCAAGCTTCTCATTCATGAAGCCTAAAAATGGTGTATTGGACATGGGAAAGTCAGCGGGAAGAGAGAGTGTTGGATGAGGAAAGACAGCAGAGAGCCAGAAGTCCTGGAGGCAGACAGGAGGAGTGCAAGCATGGCAGCCCAACACCCCCTCGAAGAACTGAAACTCTCTATGGCCTTAAAGCCAAGAGTTTCTAGTAGTCTTAAGGTTACTTCTTTCTCCTGAAAAGCTTACAAAAGGTATTTACATCTTTAGTGTTCTCTATAATTATTTTTCTAGATCAGTCATATTTATACAAGTATTGGATAGTTTTCTAGGAGTTCCACAGAAATGCGTATTTTTATTTATTCCTTTATATTCTTTCGATTCTTTAGTCTGTTTGATTGTGTCTGGGTTTTAGTATTTCTGTTATTCTAGGGTATCTTCATTTCAAGGTCCATGTTTTTTTTTTTTAGAACCCCTTCCCTTTTTCTTTAACTAAGGCCCCATGCACCCTTGGTGACTGTCTGATCCCCTACAAGATTATGTCCCCATAATCTTGAGAACCTATATTGATTTTGGCTGTGATGGTGGGCAGATAGTTTGGTACTATATAAAAATGCTTTTGTTTGTTTGTTTGTTTCCATTTTGTAGGCTAAATACAGTTAGAGTAACTTAGTTTGTAAAGTTTCAGAAAGAATCAGGGGTTCTGTGTTTAAACTGAAGTGAGGTGTTCCTTGAGCAATGCAACCTTTTTCATCTTCTCCTTGATGTGCGTTACAGTTATAAACTTGGGGCTAGTGTTTGCTTCTTCCTCTGCTTCGGAAAGCTTTGACATTACTAAGCTTGGGCCCAGGACTGTGTCCTCTGTGATGTTTTGGAGAATGTTTTCCTCCAGAGGAAAATATAAGACTCTGAGAATGGATTCGTGTTTACTACATTAACAAGTATAGAGTGGGGTTTTTAGAGGAATTCCTTTATTCATAAGTGGGGTATTAATATAATTTTCCATTATAATTAAGACATTAAAAATTCTGTTTTGAAGATATTTCAAACTCCCAAGTACTGTACAAAGAGCTTGTTTTACCCTTGAAAGTATTTAAGAATAAGTTGCTGGCATGTTGCCCCATTACTCAGAATATGGAAATGTGTCTTTCCTAGAAGCAAGGGCATTCTCCTACTCAACCACAATAAAAACCTCACAATCAGGAAAGTAACATGGATTCCTTATCCCATCTAGCCCTCAGACTCCATTTAGGCTTCAATTATCCCATGAATATCTTTTTTAGAAGTGGTTTTAGTTCAGAATCACACATTGTATTTAGTCAGCATGCATCTTTCGTTGCCTACAAGCTAGAAGAGTCCCTTGCTCTCTCTTTGACTTTTATGAATGACATTTTAAAGAGTCCGGGCTATACAATATTCCTTAATTTGTCTTAGTCTAATGTTCTCTCGTGATTAAATGCAGGTTATGCGTCTTTAGCAGGAACATCAGGCCTTGTGGGAATTCTAACAGACATTTGAGAAAGAATTCTTTATTATTTTCTTTTCAGAAGATAAAAATCAGAGCGAATAGTTCTTACTCATTCTGTGAGGCCACCGTTACCCTAATGTCAAAACCAAACAAAGATGTTACAAGAAAAGAAGCGACAGACATATGATTCCAAGATGGCTGGAAACTCCATCCACTTGCTCCCAGCCCCAGACCCATGGCAGCTAAATTGCAGAGCAATCAACCTGAAAGCCCTGTTGAAGTGGAGTTGATCTGAAATTTTATTCACAGGAGCATGGAGGAAGACAGAAGGAGAATCGGAGAAGGTAAGGCCCCTCACACAGGTGTGGCAGCTGGGAAGCTAGAGGGATATTGCATTGGCCAAGCCCCCTTCCCGGGATGTGTGGGGTTTCAGCCTCACAGAGGGATCCCCATTCTAGAGCAGCAGAGACAGGAAGGGGAGCCCTAATAGGAGCATGGGGCAGTGGGAATCAGTGGGGATTTGGTCCATCTGGGAGACTCAAACTGCACTAGCACAGAGAAAAAAATGATCCTATTGTTTCAGCACCAGCCTGGGAAGTGAGCTCCAGTCTTTGACTGCTGGAGGGGCCATGCTGCAGTGCGAAGGAGAGAGGGGAGACAGAGTAGGAGGTAAGGGGGATGGGAGTCTGATCAATATACCCAGCAGAGACTTTGAGGGACCCTCTATTCTCTGGAAGGGCTTTGAGCAGAGAACCCATTAGAAACTGTTATGACTTGGGAAAGGAGGATGAGTCCTGCCCACTTGGAGCACACTGACAGTGCCCCTTCCCCCACCTGCCACCTTGCCATGTTCCAAGGTAAAGCCAAATGATGCTGGTGATATCCCCTCTGGCTGGCTTCAAGGTGGGAAACTGCTTTGGTCTGGTGCCTTTCATGATAGAGCCAGCAAAGCTCCTTTGCTCAGCTGCAAACTGCTGAGGCCTTTGGAGAATGTTCTTTGTGACAGAAACCAGACTCCAACCCCCTTGGGAATGAATGCCAGCTGAGCACAGCTGGCTCTGAGCCTGGCTGGGAATAGAAAGAACAAGACAGACAGATCTGTATACTTTTCCATTATCATTCCATTGTATCTGGAACCTGACACCGGAGATGAGAATGCTAGCGATTAATCTGGGGCTAGATGCCATGGCCAATCTCATCTCACTCCCTGCACTGTGGGATCATTTCCATCTCTCTTTTACTTTGACAAGCATATTAATCATCAGAGGTGAGTGGCATTATTAAAAGCAGCTGCTAGTGTCAGCACACCTGACCCCTACCCTACCACACTGTCTCAAGTAATGGTCTCTCTCAAAAAGCAGGGGTCTATGCCCAGCTCTATGAATGTAATTATCCATTTGCTCTCTTCAAATACCTGAATACACACATGCATATGCACACGCACACATATAAATATACAGTCTCACACACACATAAGCTAATGTACCTATCAGAGGTGCCCGCAGGGAACAGGGGTCTTACTTTCCCACTGCACCCTGCACAGAAGCAGGGCACACAGAGCATCTTCCTATAGCTGCTCTGTGTCTTTGTCTGGACACTTTGAGGTTCAGTCTTCACCACAGAGAGAAAATACTTGAAATACCACTGACCTCCAAGCCTTCTGGAGATGCCCTGTGCATGGGTAAATTACATGGCTACTGAAGTTTGGGATAGCTCTGAGTGCCTCCTACCAATGAGACAACAGACTGCATCCCCTAATTCATAAGGTTGAAAGGGAGAAATTCAGCAAGAACAAGCGGAGAGGTCTTATTAGCACAATGTCAGGACATTGTTTTCATAATTATGTATATTCAATATTAAAACATTGATGACACTATAGCTGCTAAATTGACCCCTAAAAGTTCATTATGTGATAGTGTCACTTCACCTAAGTGCTAGGGTAGGAGCCCCAAAAATGCCTCCAAGAATCTTGTCTCAAGGTTGCCTAGAGCCTCGTGGGGCAGGTACAGGTGCACATAGTGCATCAGTGGGTCCTGGTGAAGCAGATGGCCACAAAGCTGAGCCATTTAGTGCTGAGCCATCTGCACTAAACAGTCAGAGAGTTATATATGGCCCAGACCTAGAAACACAACCCATTTCCATTAATAATCAAGTGGAACATAGAGAGAGGGAGGAGACTGAACCAATAACCTAACACCTACAGGTAATAAGATTGTTGTCAGTGATGTGGCTGTCACAGGGTCATGGTGTGGAAGAGACTGAGAAAACCTGTTCTGTTGTTCAAAAGGAGAGAGGGCTGGACAATCAGTGTGCACAGATCACGTTAGGGGAACAGAAGCACATACTCTTGCCACCCTGGGAAGGTGGCATTGGTGACATCTTGGTTCAGGGAAGGAAGGACCTTGTCATCAATGGTCTTAAACCCATTCTCGTTGGCATGATGATTTAAGAGATGAAAGTGTCCATGACTCAAAGCCATTAAAATGGCATTATCTTCCTTTTCACTGTAATACTTTTGTTCAGGTCAAATCAGATAAAAATGAAGAGTGGAAAATTCTACGAAAGATGAGGGGGGAGATCCACAAAAGATTGGAAAAGAAATTAGGAAATTCGATCTATCTATTTAACAGATATTTATCAAGTATATACGTGTGCTGACACTGTAGTTGGTCCTTGGAGACATCAGTGAGCAGAACCAGGTGCTGGCCTTCACTCAGCTTATAGTTTAACATTTAGAGGCAAGCAAAAGAGACATAATGAGCAAGTGAAATATCTAGAAAATGGCAAAGAATAGAGAAGATTTGGGTCAGAGGAAAAGGGGCGGCATAGTTGCAAAATTAAATGAAGGGGTGAATTCACCTCAATGAGAAGGTGGCATTTGAACAAAGACTTGGTGAAAGCGAAGGCATAAGCCAGGCTAATATATGGGGTAGGAGTGTTCTGGAAAGAGGGACCCACTCATGCAAATGCCTTAAGCAGGGAGATGACGCCATGTTTCAGAGAACACAGAGGCCAGTGCAGCCACAACACAATGAGCAAGCGAGAGTCGTAGGAGCTGCATTCAAGATGTAACAGAACCCAGAACAGTGGTCCTACAACCGTGGCGAGGACTTATCTTTTATTCTAAATCATATGGAGGAATTAAAGGTTGTTAGCAAAGAAGTGATACTGGTGACTTAAGTTTTAGGAAATAATTATTTACTCTAGCAATAATGTCGAGACTAGATTATGAGGAAATAGAGATGGAGGCAAGGAAACTATTGAGAAGAAGATCCTAGATGATGGTGTTTGGACCGGCATAGTAGCAGAACAGATAGTAAGCACTGATCAGCTTCTGGGTTTATGAGACATTAAATGTGGGATGTGAGAGAAAAAGCAGAACTGAGAATAAGGTCTGGCCTGAATTATTAACCAGGATGGGGAATGTGGCAGATGAAATGGTTCAGAGTGCAGGGAGTGGAGAGAAACACCAAGAGTTCTGCTTCAGTCACAGTGAGCTGGAGATGTCCTTTAGAAGTCTAAGTGGAAATATTGGGTAGATGATTAGATATATGAGTCTGGAGTTTAGGGGGAAAAGGTTTGGCTTAAAGATATAAACGAGGCAATGGGGATATCACAGCATATGGGCTGTATTTAAAGCCAAAAGAGAAGGTGGGATCATCAAATGAGAGGGTATCAATAAAGGTGAGGATGAAGGACTGAACTTGAGGCATTTCAAATAACAAGGTCATGAACAAAAGGAGTACCCGTGAAAGTGACTGAGAAGGAAAAGCAGGCACACATGGTGTCCTAGAAGCCTTGTGAGAAAGTGTTTCAAGGAGAAGGTATTACTGAGTTAAGGCAAATGCTGATGAGGCAAGTAGGATGAGAACTGAGAATTGAGCCTTGGCTTTAACAACATGGAGGTCACAGTGACCTTGATAAGTTTTAATGGGAGTTGATGACTAAATCCTTATTAGTGTGAGATCAGGAGTAAGTGGAAAGAGATGAATTAGTGGCAGTAAGTGAGGTCTTTCAAAGAGTTTTGCTTCAAATGGGAAACAAGAAAGTGACACAGAAGCTGGGGAGGAAGAAGGGTCACAAGTCAGTTTAAAATGAGAAAAACAATAAAATGCTTGTTGAATGATGGGAAAGATCTAATGGAAAGCACACACTTGATGACATAGGAGAGAGAAGGTTGAATCACTATAGCAAAGCCTTAAATGACAACCCTGTGAACATGGCACAGGTGAACAGATGGGCATTAGACAGCAGTGCGATGTCCATCTCTGAAAAAGCAAGAAGGTAGAGGTGAGAGTATGAGGAGGGAGGGGTGAGTGGTGAATCAATAAAAGTATCAGGAACTTCTCTGGTTGCTTAATTTTTTCCAATAAACTTAGAAGCTAAGAGAGAAGGTAGGGTGAAATATTGGGGATTTGGTGAGAGAGAAGCTGTGACATGGCAATTTAAGTGACTGAAAGAGAGACATACAATATGATTGCCAGGTCACAGGGGTTCATGGCCCTGAATTTAAAGACATGGCAGGTGTTTTTCTACAGTCATGTTTATCTTCGAAAGAGACCAGCATAGAATAGGCAGAGAGTTAGATTTAACTAGGGCTGTGGTTTGTCAAGTTAGAAGAAATGCTAATAGTGATTGACCAAGAGCTTTGAGCTACGTAAGGAGAGCTGTGAGGAGGAGTTTCATATCTGTAAGCATTTCAATGGCTCAGTATTCCAGGTGCACTCTGGACCCAGCATTGATGGACCCCGCTGTTCGGGAGGGAGTGAGCATCAGACAGTCCAGGATTAAATGGAAGAGCCAAAATAATCCTAGACCTGCAGTGAGGACATAGGACCTGCAGAGTGACATCTCAGGAGAGCTTAGGTGCAAAAGCCTTGGGAAAAGATGGTGGCAGAAGAGGATCAAAGATGGAAAGTTAAACTGAATTATCTAACTCAAGAATTAATTTGCTTCAATGACAGAAGACAGAGCATCCCAGAGATAAATTCAGAATTATTTTGCACAAAAAGGAGAAAACACTGTTGCTGTCAGGGACAGGAACTCATTGTGCAGCCTCACTCTTCTGGGTTGAAACTGGCAGGGTGACTGGATTAGAATACCCCCTCAGTTCCACTGGCACCCTTCTCCTTGGATTGGTGGCCCACCCTTAAATCTAACCCGCGTTGAGCAGGCTTTGGACCAAGGAATGCTTGGAGCTCCCCAGGAAGTGGCTAGCAGCCACTTCAGTTCTGTAAACGACAACCTGGGAAGCAGAACAGCTCCTGGGTCCAGGCATCCAGAGACATAGCCTGGGCAAAAAGAGCCAGTAATGGCTGGTACCCTGTGCAAGAGCAGGGTTAGGAGGGACCTGGGGTGCAGGACAGAGCATTCAACCCAGGGAACCAGATATGTCCACCACTTCCTGGGCACCAAGACCAGCCTCAACACTGACTTTACTCTGAGCAAATGAGCTTCTGCATATCTTCTTGCAGCCTGGGCACAGGGTGGCCTTGGTATCTGGGAGAGCCAAGAAGGATAATATAAAGGCTCAGGTGGAGGCTCAGACAGTATAAGAGGATCAAGGAGGCAGACCCTCCTTCCAGCTAGAGAGGAAGGCTGACAGACTGCAGAAAGGAGCAGTAGCATGGATGAAAACATGAAGTCTGGAATGAAGAAGAAAATGGCTGGGTTGGTTGGAGGTGCTTTAAGGAACTAGGGTGCTGCTGGCCCTCCCATCACTCCCAGCATTATTTAGAAATGTTAATACCCAGAGCCAAAGGTAGGGGCACCTTTAGAAACAAAAGACAATAAAGGCTCTATTCACAACACCAAGATAAGGAAACAGTCTCGGTGTCCAGATGAATGGGTAAGGAGAATGTGGGACATTTACATAGTGGAATATTATTTAGGCATACAAAAGAAGGAAACTGTCATTTGCAATAATGTGGATGAACCTGGAGAAATTACACTAAGTGAAATAATCGGGGCAGAGAAAGACAAACACTGTAGGATCTCACTCGTGGAATCTAATAAGGGGCTTGGGGAAGCCAACCTCATATAAACAGAGTAGAAAGGTGGTCCTCAGGAGTTGGCAGGTGGGGGAAATGGGGTTATATTGGTCAAAAGGTACAAACTTTTACTTAAAAGTTCTAGGAATCTAATGTACAGTGTAGGGATTATGTTAACAACATTATTGTGTACATTATAGTTGCTAAAAGTAGAAATTTGCTAAGAGAAATGCTATATGTCCACTAAAAAAATGATAACTGTGAAATCTGAGAAAATGGATGCATGAATTAACTCTATTAGTAATTTCACAGTGTATATGTATATCAAATCATCATGCTGTACACTTTAAATATATGCAGTTTTACTTGTCAGTTATAACTCAATGAAACTGAAGGGGGAAAAGAAAATATTATCAAATTCTTACTGCTCTCTTGCTAGGCTGCTGTCCACCCCTCCTTTTTCCAAAGGACTGCACCGGGCCTCCCTCTTTTCTCTCCTTCCACAGGCTCATCTCAACACTGATGAGAGCCAGGAAAAGACAAGGTTAAGATAACCCAACCCAGCCACCCAGAGAGGTAGTGAAGCCTGAGATGCATGTGTAGCAGGACTCGGAGCCCCAGGTGAGCATCTAGGGGTCAGGGAATCGGAAGATGTGATTCTTCATTTTCAAAAACAAGTAGCTACCTGAGGACCTCAGGCTAGCTCCCCAGGTGTTGGAGGAACAGGGAGGCCTTTCTATCCTGGTTGGGCTGCCCCACTCCCTGGACAAGTGAATGGAGAAAGCGGAACACTTGTCACTTAATGCCACTGATCCGCTGAGCGGGAAGCAGAGACTGTGCACACACAGCAAGCTTCTCCACCAGCCTGAACTGGAGTCGCCAGAGACTCTGCAACTCAAGGCTCCTGTTGGAGGAGCCAAGCTCACTCTCTGCCTTGAGCTCTGCAGGCTTCTCTGAAAGGGGTGGGGGTAAAATGGGGGAGCCTTGGCCAGCCTGCAAAAAACCAGGAAACACCATCCTATGCTGCCCTCTGCTGCCCATGCTGCCTCATTGCAGCTAGTTCAGAACGGAGCTGTAAGAACATCCTACATTAAACTGATTTCCACCTACATTTATAAATGTCACTTTACTGGCACAGATAACCTGAATGACAATACTTTACATTAAACAGACCTCAGTGTGAGCAAACGGCAGGCTTACCTTTGACCTTGGGCAGGACTGACTGCCTAGACAGTGTCTAATCCAGGGAACCCAGCAGCAGTGCTGGCTAACCATGCCCTATGAAGTTTTCGCTGAGATGTTAGTGTCACAGATCTATCTGATAGGAAACCAGGTGAAAAAGTAAGAAAATGTGTTAACACTGTTCTGGGCATAGTCCTTCTCCGCGGCCTTCCAGCTCTTCAGGTAGGATGACTAGACTGGCCATTAGGGATGCTAAACTCTTAAAGTTTGGGAGCTTCTTATCCTCTCTGACAGCAGGATAACAAGCCCTTAGGACTATGTGAGCTTTCTTCAGAGCTGGCTGTGCCATCCCATCCCCACTTAGCTACTGGGTGGCTCATGCAAACCCCACTGGCACCAAGCTGTACCTTCTGTGCCTATGTGTGCGAATCAGCCAGGTATGTAGCAGCTTGTGTCAAACACCAAGGCTCACAGTATCCCCAGAGATGTATTTTGGTCCTACTATGCTAGGGCTTCACTCCCTGCTCTGGGAACAAGAGAATATTCCAAGAAGCGGCGAACCCCAGCCCCAGTTGAGGGAGCTTTCACGGACATTTCACTAGCTCTTCAATGGCACCTTGTTGTGGAAACCCACAGTCTCTAACAGCCTGGAACGAGGTGGTTTAACTATAGCCCCAAAGAGAAAATGACCCCATGGCCATGGAGCTGGCTAGGGACAGTCTAGGACAGGCATCGCCCCCCCTGACTGTGTTCTTCCTGAGCTTCCCCCTGCTTCCCAGGTTGAGACACACTGCAGTCCTTTGCTAAAGGGGCTGGGACAAAGGGGGAAGGGCAGAGGAGAATGTTATTTATGGTGGGGCACCTGAGCCACACTGTATCCGCTTGACCTCGGGGAGGCTGGAGACTAACATCAGCCATGTGGCTTGTCAACCATGTCTATATGACTGACCCCTACTAAACACTGGGGCCCTGTGGCTCAGATGAGCCTCCTTAGCAACTGCTCCATCCATGTCACCACCATCGTCATGGAGAGAACTCAGCACTGTCCACACAACAGCCCTGGGGCAGGACACTGGAAGCTCCCCGCCCCTGCCCCCGATCCACCTTGCATGCCTTTTCCCAAAGCTGGTTTTAGTCCATACCCCTGCACTATAATACATTGTGACTCTGAATATAATGACCCTTCTGCGTCCCCTGAGTTAGTCTAGTGAGTCATTGATCCTGGCCGTGGCCTCAGGAAACCTTGCACCCACCCGTCCCTGGATGAGGGCTGTCCGTCAACCCATGCAAGTGGGGTAAGCAAAGAGATGCTGTGCTGGCCTTGGGAGTGGAAGCACTGGGAACAGTGTGCACAGGATGGTGAAGTGACCAAGTGACATGCAGGACACTGATGGGGCTGCCATCACATCATCCAGACGTGTGTCACCTCTGCCTCTGGTTCCAAAGCCAGAGGAATCACTGGTTGAAGAAACTGGTAAGCACAAGGGCTTCTGTCTTTATGGTAAAGTCCTGGAATTCTGCTGCAGCAGCAAGACCCAATCCCTCCCCCTAGTGGTTAGAAGTAGAAGAAGCTGCTGGTGAAGGGCACCTCCAATCATGACTGGCTGGCTTCACAGGAACAATTCTCAGACTGCAGGGAGTCTCTGAAGCCCTTGGAGGGCAGGCTAGGGCACCCACACTGAGCCAGCCCCAGACCCTCATTTCCAGCCCAGTGGTGGGGCCTGAGCTTCACATTTCTCACTGCTCCTGCGGCTGCAGGCCCACACACACTAGAAGAGCCACTACTTTAGAGGACCAGGTATTGACCTGCTTCTTTCTCCTGGTGAGGGAGTGTATTTGGGAGGCCATCTCAGGAAGCACAAACAAGGGAGAAGGAAAGTAAGACAGGGCAGGGAAGAAAGAGGATAACCAGGTGTTAAAGAGCAAGCCATCATTACGGGCTTCCAGGGTTCAGTCCTACCAAGGCTGTTTGAGAAGCCATGTGGAACACACCTGGAAATTATTCCACTGGAGAGCTGGAAACTGAGACACTTTGTCATCCACTCCTTCCCCTCCCCTTCCCCACCCCCTGCACAACCCCTTGTCTGCAAGGATGCAAGGGGGGTTAAGGAGAGAGATTGGGCAGAGAAAAAGGGAGGTGCATTTACTGAGACTGTCCCTCTTGGTTGAAGGTGAATTTGGACGGGCTGAGGAATACAGGCCAGACACTAAAGATTTTTTTCTGTTATAGGTTTGATCAAGCAAACAAGTGACAAAATCACTTCCTTGTTTTGCAGTTAGATGCTTATAATCCATGGAGAACTGACAGAAGGAGGGCACACACCGCTATCCAGCGACTGCTCAAGACCTTGGGCCAGAGACAACCATGTACTAAGCTCAGGGTGATGTCTCCCTTCCATGTAAGCACAGGCCTGGCCCGCTCAGGGGAAAGAGTGGCACTGAGAATGCTTTCCTTTCCATGTAGAAGGATCCACAAACTGTAACACAGCCTCTTCCCCAGACTTACCTCCTAAAGTGATAAAGAAATATAAAGAAACTTCTTTCATTTTGACTTTGTCATTGGCTCAAACTGTTTTAAAATGTTCTCTTATTCATTCAATAATTTTTATTCTGTATGTACTCTGTGCCAGGCACAGAGCTAAGTGTTGAAAACATTTCACTTATGTTCCAGTAAGGGGACATAGTAAACAACTGCACAGACAAGTAAATAAAATCATTACAGATTGGGATACATGACTTGCAAGAAATAAAGAGAGTGATGGGATAGAAAGTTGAGTAACTTGCAGTGGGGGTGGAATGAATGGGCACCTTTAATAAGATTATCAGTCAAGGTTGTTGTGGAGCGAACGTGAGTGAATGACCACTGGAGTCCAGACCAAATTAAAATTTAGGGAGCCTTTATTAGTCAGCTAGCAACTGCTCTGCCTTTCTCCAACCAGAGAGTCCAGAGAGCAGCCCCCCAACCCTTTGTGCAGGACCACTTTTAAGCACATTTACCATATCTTGTTTTTGCAGAGCAAGCAATTTAAGACAAAATAGTTTTTCTTAAGTAATGTCAGGGTCATGTTATTGATGACCATGTTATTTACAGGGTCATCCTGTTCTTCAGAAAGCTGACAATGTTCCATCTTGCAAGGCTATTTTGTGAGGTGCGGCTGGGATTCAAGGCTTAGTCGACTAGGAAGAAGCATGCTCAAAAAGTTCTACTCTCTAATAAAGGCCTCTGAGAAGGTAACATTTTAGCTGAATCGTGGGGAATAAGAAGGTGCCGCCCAGAGGAAAAGCCATGGTGGGAGTACGTAATGCAGGGGGAAAGCAAGTGCAAAGGCCCTGGAGTAAGAAAGAAACAGGCATCTTAGGACATAAAGGATGCCAGAGAGTTAGAAACCAATTGAGAGAGGGGAGGGGATATGAAATAAATTTGGAAGAGTATGCAGGATCTCCAAGAAAAGAGAAACCACACTGGGCATTTCAGGTGCAGAGAATTTAATATGGGGAATTAGTTACACAAGTGATGGGAACGTTGAGGCATCAAACAAGAAACAGTGACAAAATACAGGAATGACAGTGCCAGGAAGCCATTACAGCCCCTAGACAGAGAGGTAAAGGGAGAACGTGGTGTAATCAGAGCCCACCTTCTCTGACCAGGACAAGTTATGCACAGCAGGGCAGAGGGACAAGTTGTTACTCAACCTGAAGGTATAGGTGTGGTAGCCGCTGATGGGCAGGCCATGCGAAACAGGAGGAGTGGGGAGACAGGTCTCTTCTTCTCCCATCAGCCAGCCATCTGCTGGTGCCTCCCATTGGCTGAGCTGACCAGGAAGGCAAAAGAGTCTGGGAAACATAGTTTTCTGCAGTGCAGAGATGAGGGGAGGGAGATGGAGCATTTGAGCTAAATATGTGTTAGTCCTACTTGACTCCACACATTCAGCCCTTGATGCAAGGGCCACATTGGATGCTTAATAAATTGTTACTGGATTGTCAACTTGTCACAAAATGAGAAAAATCTAAGCAAATGGCATCAAGGACATTCGTTCTCCCACCTGCAATCAGTATAATTCTCTGTGTCCTCAGCCAGCCTGCCCCATTGTTTACTCTGTTTACCTGATGTGTCAGAAGCATGTCTGTGTCAATGAATTTTAAGAACTATCAACCTCCTCCTCTACATGTTCTCTGCCACTCATACATAGATGTTGTTCACAGTGAGTATTGTGTTGCTGAAAGTTTGAAGGAGTTCCCCATGAACAGGGTGAGAGTTGGCTCAGGCCTTTTAAGAATCTGGCTCATCAAGTCAGAACTAACTTCATGCTCCACAGAATCCATCCATGAGGAAATGATGTGCCAATCATTTCATGACTAGCTGATTATCACATTATTGAAATCAGGGAGTACTAAGTGCTTTTATATTCTTTCTCCTATTCCTTTATCTAAACATCTCCTTCCATCTCTCTGGTAGCCTGTATATGCTGCAGCCAGCTAGGACAGCATATTGCTTCATTTTCCTACTGTGATCTCCTTTGTGATTTCAAAAAGGTTAACTACTTCATAGAAAATATGAAATTCAACAAAAATAGTGCTTTCTGTACTGAGCCAATTGAGCCTGGTCTAGCTGGAAATGTAATGTAATAATGTTCAAGGTGGTCTGATCTGGACCTCCAGATTTCCATGGCACTGACCCCATGGCCACAGAGAGAGAGAGAGAGGAACTGGAATTTCCTCCATGGTGATGTATCAGCTCCTAGACACTCACGGTTGGATGGAGCCATGTCCCTAGGTGCTGGTCTCTAGAGTTTCAACTGAGAAAAGTGAGCCATTAGCTTCGGAGGACCAGGTGAAATGTGCAAGCTCAGGTGCCCTTTAACATGGAGGCCAGGCAATGTCAGGTATGCCTCTGTTTCTCCTTTGTCAGTGCACAGGCAGGCTGCAGTGTGGGTAGGCAGGGGGGAGTGCCCAGGGGCAGTCCTCCACCCATGAGGAGTGAGAGCTAGAAGACAAATACTGAGGTTTCCTCCTGCTACAGGGGGAAATTCCAAGGCACACTTGACATGAGTTCTTATGCCTTCTGCCCAGAGATGAAACCTCAGCTACTTGCTATAATAACTGCTCACTAACCCTTCATTGCTCCCACCCCACATCTGGTCTCTCTGCCCTATTGCCCCATTCCCTTGCAGGTGTATCTTGGGATCACCTCCCAAATAAATTTCTTCCCCAAACAAATCTTTGTCTCAGATCTTTCCATGGAAAGACTAACCAGAGACAGAGAGGCAGAGGTGAGCAGATGTACATCTCTGCAGAGGTGCCCACGAGCTGAGGTAAAAAAGGAAGGAGGGTGGGAAGAGCAGTCCAGGAAGAAGGAATAACACATGCCAAACCTCTGAGCATGCAAGACTCACTCCATCCTTCTGCCCACCCATGGGCCAGTCCCATTTATGAGGAAGGCCCAGTGGGGTTTCTCAATTGTGGGTGACACTTTTGACATCTGAGACTTGATCATTCTTGGTCGTGGGGGCCATTCTGTGGAATGTAGGGTGCTCATCAGCATCTCTGGCCTCTACCCACTGGATGCCAGTAAAATCTCCCAATTGTGACAACCAAAACCAGCTACAAACATTGTCAAATGTTCCCTCAGGGGCAAAACTGCCTCTGTTTGAATTGAGATACAGAGACTCTGCAAGGATGAGTACTTATCCAAGGAGGAGGCGTTGGCCACTAAAAATGTTCTCCTTCCATAGTCACATTCTGGACACATGCACTGACAGGTAGCCTCACGGCCAGCCTCAGCCAGCCTGCCTATCCTTGACCAGGTGAGGTGGTGGTCAGTGAAATGGCATTAACATGGACTTGAAGGGTTCTGGGTTAGCTGCTTTTAGACTTAATTCTTAACTTTGAACACTAGATGGACCCATTGCAATGTTGAATCCAGGGGAAGCAGCTGGCCAGGAAGGCTCCGTTGAATCCCAGCTACTCTAGTTGAAAAATTCATGCTGGAAGCATTTTCCGGTTTAATTCCTCCAGACCTCCTCTGCCCCAGGATCCCAAAGTGCTACTTTTCTCCCAGATGAATCTGTGAGTGGGACTGTGTGGAGTGGCATTCAAGAGAGTGGACTGGGGATTTCTGTGAGCTCATACTGGACAGAACCTCCAGGTTGTTTCAGCTTTCTGTTGCCCTATCTGTAAAGTGGGAGTGAACAAAGGTCTTATCTCACGGCGGCTGTGAGTGTTAAGTGGGACATAACATATAAAGCTTGAAACCTGGCCAAGCACACAGCAAACACACAAAAGCAAACTTAGGCATCTTGTATCTGTTGAACACTTGGTATGAGACAGGGTGGGTTAATCCTCATCTGAAGATATTTTTTTTCATTGATATTATTTTTAGGGAGTGAGGAGAAGGAAGAGAGAGGAATATCATGAGAGATAGACACATCAATTGGTTGCCTCCTGCACACACTCCACCACCCTTTGGTGCATGGACTAATGCTCTAACACTGATGACACTAATCACTGAGCACACTGGACAGGGCTCATTTTATTTTCATAAAAACTTCATGAGATGTGCATTTTTCTTCTAATCCTCATCTTAAGGAACCAAGGTTCAGAGTGGAAAGACAGTGACTTGCCCACTGCACACAGATAGTATCCGGTGCAGTAGGCATTGGAGCTTGGCCATGCAGTCCTGTAGTTGAGCATCCCATAACCTCTAGGGCAGTGGTTCTCAATCTTTCTAATGCCGCGACCCTTTAATACAGTTCCTCATATTGTGGTGACCCCCAACCATAAAATTATTTTCGTTGCTACTTCATAACTATAATTTTGCTACTGTTATGAATCATAACGTAAATATCTGTATTTTTCTATGGTCTTAGGCTCTACACGGCCTATAGGTTGAGAACCGCTAGCAGGGTCGCCTAAGACCATCGGAAAACACAGATATTTACATTATGATTCATAACAGTAGCAAAATGAGTTATGAAGTAGCAACGAAAATAATTTTATGGTTGGGGTCACCACAACATGAGGAACTGCATTAAAGGGTCGCAGCATTAGAAAGGTTGAGAACCACTGCTCTAGGGGAAAGTGGTCACTCGGATGCTATTATTCCTTTTGCAGACTTGAAGTTATTTAACAAGGAGGGCTCTGAGAGCTTTTGACTGCTCTGCAACCTGGGAGTCAGAGCAGGAATGGCATGTGCACCTATACTCTGCTATTGTCAGGGGACCCTTACAGGTCTCCTGGAAGTGGGTTTTGTTTTATTTCTATAATGCAGGGGCCAGCAAACTGTTCCTGTAAAAGGTTGGAGATTAAACAGTTTAGGCTTTGCAAGCCATATGGAGGTCTCTGTAGCATTTAATAAACTATGTGATTGTAGCAGGAAAGTAGCCACAGACAAAATGAAGACAAATGGATATATATGGTACCAGTAAACAGGCAGTGGGTTTGATTTGACCCATAGGCTACCTTTTGTTGACCCCTGGTCTAATGCATGCATGTATTCAGAACTTGTACTTGAGGTTTTGGGCTGACCCACTATGGAATTCCTTAATTTAGATTTTCAAAGAAAAGGGGGGGTTAAATTCCTGTCCTCACTTGGCCAAAGACGTGGCACACTAAACGTGGACTATGGATCCACCATGGGACTCCTGTGTGGCCAGCAAAAGCTGACATTGAAAGTCTTTCCAAGAGAAAGAAATATTTCCCCAAAGGAACCAGTCAGTGTCCTGGAAGAGACAGGAAACAGTCCCTAAGAAAAAGAGGGGCTGGGAGCCACCTTAGAATATTGCTGGTCTCTGATCTCTGGCTCCATCCCAGACAGATTGCAGTTGGCCCACACGGGGGACATCACCTCTTTGCCCTACTCTGGAAGCCTGGAACATGTGAATGAATGGCCTCACTTCTCATAGAGCTGGCCTGCATGTGTGGTGCAAGTCAGCAAAGGCAGCTAGCTGTTGGCTGCAAGCCTGTTTTGGCCAAGTGCAGAGACCAGAGGTCTTGCCATGCTCCTGCTTTGCTGCTTCTCCTGTTTGTGCATGGGCTCCTGTCTATCACTGCTGGATGAAGAGCCATGACCTTGTCCTCTGATGTGACACGTTGCACTGATTGCCCAAATCCAGCTATTGCTTCAGTGTTAGGACCCAGCAGTGGAAGCCAGAGGCTAGTTGTGGGTTATAATTCCACAACAGTTCTTACTAAATCCGAAAAAAGTACCAATCCTTTGGAACAAAATATTGTTCATGGAAATATTGTATCACCCAGACCTGCACAAAAATAAAACAGGAATAAACATCCATTGATATAGCTTCTGAACAACAAATGACAGCCAAACAAATGTATACATTTATTACAAATAAAACTTTAAAACTAATAAATTCAAATTACCAACATGGATTTACCATGCTAGATGGGTTTAGGGGTGAAATTAAATTGTTCATGTTAATGTAATAGTAGAAAACTGTATTTGCATGCTTTTCTATATCCTTTGCTGTTAAGGGTGATCGACTGGCTTTTGTTACATCATCATTATTATTTTCATTATTTTTTCTTTTAGTTATAAACTCATTTTAACTACACTTTGATTATTTGATGGATCAATCAATTCTAATAGCATACTACAGAATATAGAACTTAAAAAAAAACACACACAAAAGAAAGAAATGACAAAAGTTTTTCCTTCATATTCTGTAGATTGCAAGGCCATAGCCTCGGAACGCTGTTGACTTGATAATGAACCAGTATAATCCAGTCACTTCTCTTTCGTAGATTCATTATAAGACTATTCACATCCTCTGGCCCTTGGTCACACTTAGTGACAGAGACATAATGGCAAGCAAAGCTCTCTCTGTGGGTGTGGAGCAGTGCTGTCTTAGGGCTTCCATGTTATCAGGAAAACGGAAGTGAACATATTTGAAGTTCTCATTTGAACTCAAAGAGCCTCAAGAATACACCACAGACCTCCATTTAGGCTATAAATATGTAGGAAGATTGTTTTTACCTGCAACAAGTTTACTTGATTAAACAATAATTATTTTCCCTTAGACATTTATGTCGCCACTTATAAACAATAACTGGTTCATATTCTGATTTTCTATCCAATTTCTTTTGCATTCATTTTTTTCTTAAATGGGATTTTATAGCATCTACTAGAAGCCTGGTGCACCAAATTCATGCATGGGGAGGTGTGTCCCTAAGTTCAGCTTGCACTGTCTTCAATCTGGGACCCATCAAGGGATGTCTGATTGCCTGTTTAGGCCCGATCCTGGTAGAATCAGGCCTAAACGGGCGGTTGGACATCCTTCTCACAATTTAGGACTGCTGGCTTCTAACTGCTCACCTCCTGCCTTCCTGATTGCCCCTAACCACTTCTGCCTATAAGCTTGATCACCCTCTAACCACTCCCCTGCCAGCCTGATTGATGTCTAACTGCTCCCCTATCAGCCTGTTTGCCTTTAACTGTCTTCCCCTGCAGGCCTGGTCACCCCTAACTGCCTTCCCTTGCAGTCCTGGTCACCCCTAATAACCCTCCACTGCAGGTCTGCCCGCCCCCCAACTGCTCTTCCTTGCAGGCCCAGTCTCCCCTAACTTCCCGCCTCTGCTGGCCTGGTCACCCCTAACTGCCCTCCCTTGCAGGCTTGATCACCCCCAACTGCCCTACCCTGCTGGCCATTTTTTGGTGGCCATCTTGTGTCCACATGGGAGCAGCCATCTTTGACCATATGGGGGCAGCCATATTGTGTGTTGGAGTGATGGTCAATTTGAATATTAGATAGGATAAAACAAATCATTTTCTGAAGAAATAAGTCTGATTTTGTTATGCAGGAGAGGGAAATAACATTCAATATACAAAAATTGAATTTTGGATTGTTCCAGAAAACATGCTTCCTTAAAAGTCAGCTATACCTGTACCTTTGTGTGTGTGTGTGTGTGTGTGTGTGTGTGTGTGTGTGTGTGTTATTGTTGTTGTTATTGTTTTTAATCTTTGGGTCATGGAAGCAAGTTATTATTTAAATTAAACTGTATGCCAAAAAAAATAGTTGCACATGTATATGATTCAACCTAATCCAAAACATTCAGATATCAGCCTTACTGATGTGATGCACAGGCACTTTCTTTGAAAAATTTTTTACAAAAACCAGGTTCCATAGCTAAACCCAATAGTGACATTTCTAAATTAGCAAACAAACTGCAAATCTGTCCATCTGATGAGCATGGAGAGAGGCAGACCAGACAGTTGTTGGTGAGATATAATTGGGGAAGCCAGATGTCTCCATCTCATAGCCTCTTCCCCAGTGACCCATGTGTGATGCCACCATTAGTGAATTATGATCTTGTTAAAACCTGTTCTCAGAAGGTATAGCTCGGGTAAGTTACCAGCATGATTTTCTAACTTTAGCTTTGAGCATCAGCTGGCACCTCGGAGAGAAAAGGTCAAGGGGCATCTGAGTCAACTGATTAAAAAAATCTCACCTACTTTACAATTTCCCTAAAGTGTGGACCTTTGAGTAGCCTGGTGGTTTGTTATGGAAGATGGCGGCACACGGAGCTGGATGTTAAGGAGAAAATGACCTAGCAGGAAAAGAATTAAAAGAATGTCATCCTTGTTTGCTCTGGCTTGTTGTTTTAATACACCAGTCACCTTGACATTTCTTAAAGAATTTTTCAAGAGCATAAGTCAAAAAGCATGCAAGTTGTCCAAATAAAGTATTTCAGGATCACAGGTGGACCCAATAAATTTTGGCCATGCTAGTTCTCTCTCAAGGGTGTTACTTAGATCTCATTGAAACAAAAGGCCGAAATGCTCTTGATGATGAGAAAATATTTTCCATTTCAGTTGACCAGGAGTCCATGAGAGCCACCCTTTCCTGAATAAACGTCATCACTATTTAGTACTTGTGATGATTGCTCAGTGAACTTAGATAAGCACTTTCCCTAACATTGAGGCAATGAAAATAGTTGATATATTCCAATTCCTCAAAAAGGACTGCTTCGTTTGACAAACAACATCAGATATGAAAAGCAATTATAGCCCTCTTGGACTAACCATATGTGTTTTTGTATGTATATTTGGGTTTATTATTCATTTGACTATTGCAAAATCTATTAGACGGAGCTCCATTAAAACACCCAACAGTGGCAAACAAAGCACAGAACAATTTAGAATGGAAATATAAATCCATGATGTCATTTAATCTAGTGTGCAGGCAAAATACATGGCTGGATTAAGAAATGGCTTTTGGGAAAGTCAACATTCGGAGAGAGTTTTGAAGGATAGATGGAATCTGACATAGACTCGGCTTCAGAATAAAACCTCAGGTTCCAAATCTTTTGCTCAGAACTAGGTCTGTCATTTAATAATTGTTTGACTTTAGGAACGTTAAGAAATGATTAGGTGTCTCATTCCTCATTTACAGTAAGTACTAGGGAAACAGGAATTCCTCTGTTGTGGAACAGCAGTGAGGATTAACAATGTTTATAGAACAGTAATTCTAGGGGCTGGTACAGGTTAAGTACTTAGAAGCATCTGTTGCTGTCTCTAGCGCTACTGTTTTGTTGCTATTATTATCATCTTACCACTTCTGATAGACTGCATTATTTGCTCTAAGTCTTTACCCGTCCAGTATCCACACCCTTGCCTGGGTGAAATGCCGCTTGACTTTGGCTTGAGCATACAGTCTGGTTTGACCAATGAAGAAGAGACATTTTTCTAGTTTGGAGCTTAGGATCAAGGAGCCTTATGTGCTTCCACTTTTGCTCTCATGCTTCTGCCACTAGCATGAGAGACAATCCCCCTGGTTTGCTGCTTCTTCCTCAGGTTCAGTCCAGAATGAGCACATGTGGGGCAGAGCCACTCTTGCCAACCCACACACCTACCCTGAGAAGCAACAGCTCTTCAGCCAAGGCAGCCTGGAGCGCAGCCGTCTGCAATATTCAGCCTGGGTCAGCCGAACCCTGGACACGGAGATTAGGAAAATTTGTTATGCAACAATAGCTAATTGATACATCATTCTTGTTAATTCTATGAGCACAAGACATGGAATGAACAAAAGGCTGGTAGGGGTGGGGAACATATGGTGTGGAAACTATAAACATTGGGACAAAAGGGTGTATAAAAAAGAAGTGTGAGAAAGAAGATGCTGAAGTCTGGAGGACCTTGATGGTGAAGCTAAGAAATCCAGGTGTCACTATTTTTCAGGTGTTACTATTTTTTTTTCAGATATAACCATTGGAGGCTTTGAGGTTGGTCCACCCAAGCAAGACTTTAGGGGAGGTAATTTGGTGGCAGCTCTTTCACAGGCATACTAAGAGGGAGACAGGTTGAGCTACTAGGCACCACTACTTCCCACACCTTTCTCCTGGTATCCATTGGTCGTCACTGCTCTGTTGATAGTCTCCCTCCTCTTCCCTTTACAGGGTAGCTGGGATCATCCTTATACCTGATTTTATCATTTATAAATACCACAGGGGAAAGAGAAAAGAGGTATCCTGAAAACCTTCTACTTCCGTGGTAAATCCATTGCTCAGAACATTGTCTAGGTCTGGGATTGTGGCTTAAACTAGCATAACAGAGATGCACTAAATAAGTGATCCACAGACTGTCCCTGTGGCAAATGCAGCTCCAACAGCATGTTGACCCCAATAAAAATATACGTGCCAAAAAGAACCTGGCATGGCCCAAATTCATAACCAGAGTCTTGCAGCCATTGTTGCAGAGTTCCTCCATGCATACAATTCAGGAAAAAGGCACAAACCAGACTGCCAAGTCTTTATGCAAGATCCCCATTTGTATCTTTACTGACCAATCAAAGTAGCTCCAATCTGAGCAATAAAACTGTGAGGATTTAGAGTCCTCATTTCCATGGAAATAGATTCACTCTTCTCTGCTTCAAAGGAGCACAATTTTAGTTCCCATTTGAAGACTGTTTCCCCAGCCAGAACGGTAACACTGAAGCACAGAGCAGAGTGGAGCAGAGCTATCTCCCCAGCTGTGACACTGGAGCTGTGACACCAGAGATGTCATGCCCAGGCCCACTTGCTGGAGCTGCCTTCCCCAACCTATTTGTTTCACAATTGATCTGTTTTCACTGAATAAAGTCCCCACACCAAATTGGGGACTCCTGTTGGCTTTGAATTGGTGGCCATAACCTTCAGTTGACTAACCCTTTTCCTCAGGGCTGTCCTCTGAAGAAGAGCCTCAATGCTGTAAAAAAAACAGCCCCACAATGTTGGGAAATGGAACACAGGAAAACAGAAGAAGTCCAGAGAGGCTCGACTTGCTGGAGTCTCAGCAGACACAACCTCCTTCATGTTTACCTCCCACTCAGACTCTGCCTGTCTGTGGAAGGCCACTTTCCTGGGATATAGAGGCTTAGGAATCTTAGAAAAGAGAGCATTGTGGGGCCCAGGAAAGCCCTGAATTTATATGATCAGGACCCAAACTTCTGATCTTGGGCTTCTGAGAAATCTAGCCAATGAGGAGAATAAGTGGAGATGCCTCTAAAACCATAATCTGACTTTATAAATTTATCACCTTTCAGGACTTAGAAATAATTCAGTCCCTACATCATTTCTGGAGCCACATTCAATCATAACTCTATTGCCAGGAGCTGTGAGCTGGAGGAAAGTTCCGTCATGGCTGTGTATCTTGCCTCCTCACCTCAAATAGGAGTAAGAAGGCCTCCCTCCCTGGCTTTCTGCAAAATGACACGTAATGTACATGTAATGTACTTAGCGAGGCATATATTGTATTCCTGAAGGCTCAAATGATTGAAATATAAGGCCTCTGGTGAATTGCCGATAGTCTTTGGTGCTCCTTGACTTTCAAACACATCACTCCAATCTCCACCTTCCTCTTCACATGGCATTCTCCCTGTGTGCATAGCTGTGTCCAAATTTCTTCTTTTTTATAAGAACATCAGTCATATTGGATTAGGAGCTCCCCTCACCCCAATACAGTCTCACTTTACTATATTGCATCTACAATGACCCTCCTGCTAAATAAGGTCACATTTTGCTGTGCTGGGGGTTCCCTGCATGAACTTGGGTGGGATGTAATTCAATCCATGATAATTATCATCATGCTCACTGTGAATAGTATATCATTGTTATAAGATGAAAGGACATATTGTAAAATTCTACTTATAGGTTTGTGAGGATTAAATGGGGTCATTGGCAAATGGTCTGACATACAGAAGGTGCTCAGAAATGTTTTATTTCTTCATTACCAGCATAAAAGTAGAAAATATTTGCTCATATTTCCATTGGCTCAACACCCACAGTTAGCTTATATTTGTAGTTTCATTCCAGCTTTAAGGATACATACATATGTGCCATTTATGAAATTCTGTGTACATAAACTTCTGTTCTGCTGCCTTAACGTTATTTGGAAATCACATTTATTTGTGTAAAAGTGTTCATATGTATGTTTCTAATAATTGAATAATAAAGTGAAGAATAAAAATGCCATAATTTGCTTAATGATGTCCATAATTAATATAACATATTTCAACAATTTATTATCTTTTGTTCAATGATAAAAAAGCACACCATGAATATATTTGAGTCCACCACCCCATTCCTAAAATTTCAGTGTAAGACATTTTTTTCATGATTTTGTTTGTAGTTTTTGAGTACTGAAAAGTCAAACACTCTTCCCTGTAAGTGGTAACAATTTATATCTCCTCTCCTATGTGTTGTCTGTCCCTGTCTGTTGGTAGATTCATCCTTACCTGCCCCCAAATCTGTAAAAAATTGGTCTTTCTCTACGACTAATCCAATCTTCCTGGCCTGGCACTTATTTCAAACTAGAGGCCCCGTGCACAAAATTTATGCACTGGGGGGTGGGGTCCCTCAGCCCAGCCTGCACCCTCTCACAGTCTGGGACCCCTTGCGGATGTCCACCTGCCAACATAGGCCTGCTCACAGCTGTCAGCTACACATCCTTCTTGCAGTACCAGACCCCTCACTTCTTACCTTAGCTGGCAGTTGAGAGGCTCCTGCCACTGCTACTGCAATCCTCAGTCATGAGTCCAGCTTCTGGCTGAGTAGCACTCCCCCTGTGGGAGCACACTGACCACCAGGGGGCAGCTTCTGCATTGATCAAACCCATCATTCTGATCATTCCTCCATAAGGGTTTCTTAGGCTTTTATTATATAGATTTGCTTATATCTGGCATAAAATCCTTCCAGGCAGGTTAGAACTAGCTGTCACCATTCGTGAGTGCTCACTCAGCAAGAGTGTCAGGCTGTCTTTCCTAATGAATTTTCTTCCATGGTTAACAGATAGACAAGGGAGTCGGGGTGTGAATGATCCAAGGCTGTCCAGAGAGTCTAAAAAAGAGAGAATATTTAATTACTTAATATATATACTAAGATGGCTTTTTTTCATTTTGGTTTTCATTTTCAAGTAACAATTTGAGAGCTGTCAAATACAGAAATGTATAAAACTGTTCTCTGAGAGTTATCACCTGGCCCACAATCTCTGGGCCCAGCTACCTTGGAAAAGACCAGGGAAGAGGTGGCCTCATATCCAAGCATAGCTCTCATTCACTCTGTCCCGCTAACTAATTGCCATTAAGCACAGCAAGCTCACAGAGCTTTACTTGGTGGGCTTCTCCCTCCTCTGCCCCACTTTCCAAGGGAAAATGCCCTGAAAAGTACCAGCTGGTTTGGGGGCAGAATCGGGGGCTTGTTTTTTTCTTAAACAGAATTTAGGAAGGTGATCATCCTGTAAAAAATTATGAATGACCTATACATTACAGAGAGATAAGAAGAGAGGGAGAGAGAGAGAGAGAGAGAGAGAGAGAGAGAGAGAGAGAGACTATAGGTTAAAAGAAACTTGACTTGCAGCTTTATTTACCATAGCTAATATCTGGAAACAACCCAAGTATCTATCTTTAGATGAGTGGGTGACAAAGTTGTGGTACATTTACATGATGAAATTACTATGCAGCTATAAAAAAGGAGGATTTATTATAGTTTGAGACAGCATGGAGGGACCTAGAGAGTGCTATGATAAGCGAAATACGCCAGTCAGAGAAAGGCAAACATCACATGATCTCACTTATATGTGGAATCTAATGAACAAAATAAACTAATGAATAAAATAGAACCAAAGAGATGGAAGCATGGAACAGATTAAGGAATCTCAGAAGGAAAGGGGGGAGGGTGGGACATGAAGAGATTAACTAAAGAATTTATATGCATACATGCATTTCCCAAGGACACAACTATAGGGTGGTAAAGGCCTGGGGTGGGGCAGAAACTGGATTGAGAGGGTAATGGGGAGAAAAGGAGGAAACATCTATAATACTCTCAACAATAAAGATTTTTTTTTAAAAAAAGAGAGACACTTGAAGATATATTAACTCATTGAAACATGTAAACATACTTTTTTGAAGAGAAACTGCAAAAAAAGGTTATAACATTTATGAGGCAATTGGAAATTTGAATACTAACTGAATTATTTGATAATATTGAGAAATTATCATTCATTATTTTTACATATGACAATGGTATTATAATCGTATTCCTTTAAAGAGAAGTTCTTTTAGTTGTATACAGTGAGTCATATACATGATGGAATGAGCTGAGGAGTGAGCATATAGAAAACTTACTAAAGCAGTGACCCATATTTTTCACTGGGGAACCCTACTCCACCAATGTCAAGATGAGAAAAACTTCTCTCAAGGGAATATTCAGTAGCTCAAGAGAAGAATCCACCAAACTTGTGTCAATAGCGGGGAGGGGTAGGACCTACCCCAGGCCAACTGTGCCTGGATAATGCAGAATTTAAAGAGAATCCTCAGTCCAGCATCATGCCTTACAGCATGCTAGCTTCATTCAATCTCAGGTTATAAAGCCCTGGGCCCCACCCTGCCTTCTACTGTGCCTGTGTATATCACCAGAAACCTTCTGCCTGTAGCATTTCTGGGACTGTATCTGTCTGGGTCACAGCATGAGGGAAGTGTGGCCCAATCACACCTGCACTGCCCCTCCAGGCCCTTTCCTGCAAGCATTCAGGAGCTAGCCCTACAGCTCTGCATGGCGGATAGCCTTCTTCCTACAACGCACAATGTCTCCTTTCACTGGTCTGTCTTGCGTGTTCAAATCCTAATTCCACTCTGAGTCCTGTGCACCCAAAAGAAACAAGGAGTAGATAGCTCAGTTCTTGGTAAAATGGTGAGGAAGCCCATGGTGTGGGCTCTCTGGAGACTTGGGTCCAGCACACATTGTCACCAGCCAACTGTGCTGTGTAAACGTGTTAGTGGAAGTAGAAGGCACCATCGCTGTTGTCAAGGGGTTCTGTCCTAGTTTGACAGTGTGAACACATCGAATGACAGGAAACACTTTGAGTTTCCACCATGAGGGCTGCTTCCTAACAGCAAAATCAGTGTCATTAACAGTCAAGTCCACACTGTGATAAAGAGTAGTTATATGAAATTCAGGCAGAACTAACCTATGGTGATAGAAATCAGTTCAAAGGTTGGTCTGGTGGGATCAGGAAGGCGGTGGACTGGAGAGGAACTTGAGGGGACATCCTGAAGTGATGGAGTTGTTCTATATCTTGATTTCAGGTGACAATTACATCATCTGCCAAGCTTCATTCAACTAGAAGAAGTGACATTTCTCTGAGAGTACCTTTTTATGTAGTTTCTAGATCATGTTAATATTTTACATGTTGAATAAGCAAAACTAAATCAAAGTGTGCAGGAAATCAGCTGGCTAATGGAGGTCAAGAGAGATCTACTTTCTCTCTACCAATACAAAGCAATCTGTGATCGAAACCAGAGGTTCTTGTGCCAGACTCAGGATAGGTTACCATGGAGGTCCAAAAATCCCCCCAAATCAGTTAATATTTCTAGAAAGAGTGTCCACTGCTCCCATCAGATTCACAAAAGAGTCTCTGGCTTTGTGGGCTTAGAAGCCAGTCTTCGAAAGAAAATTGTCATCTGAGGCTGATACTGGAGTATGCAGGAAGTATAAGTGATCTTAAGGAACTGCATTTTCCCTAAAAGTTCCTGGAAATCCCAGAGGCTGGCACTTACTTCTCATCCTCTGTGGGCCCCAGAGTGAGAAGTAAGATTTCTAGGCAGTCATCCATTTAAGGACTCTGAGAGTGAGGTCAAAGGCACCAGACCAGGACTCAAGACCCTTTTACATCGAATACTCAAGCTCAAGTTTTAGAGGAATACACACAAATGCATTTGAAAAAAAAAAACAATTCAGGAGTTTAAAACCTCTATTTTGAGGCTTCCTCCAGTACAAAGTATTCCTTTAGTAATTATTTTAATGTATTCCAAGCTGCCCAGAACTCAGACCTTTCTCTATCAAGTTTCCTAATTTCTGAACTGGAAATTTCCTGCTAGCCTCTCCCTGGCAGGATATTTTTCTGGCATTTCAATGGGATCTAGTGAGAGAGACCCAAGCAGAGCCCCTCTTCAGGTTTAACGCAGCACTAAACTTACTAGATAATCTGCCCCCAATCATTTAATATTAGCTTGAGAATAGAAAATTTTAAAAAAATCTTTATAGTAGGATGATAATGTCATTACACTGAAATAGTTCTTGAGCTGCTTGACAGATATTAGTATATTAACATAAACCTTAAAGATAATTCTTCAACAACACCTACTATGTGCTAGGCACTATTATTACTGGCCCCACACTTACAGTGGTGGAGGACACAGATATATCCTTTCTATTATGTTAAACACTTGTTTATTCTGCTGCTCACAGACTTCTATGGTCTGCTGTGGGCCCTTTAGGTGCTGTTCTAAGGAACCCACGATAATGTGCCTGGGCAGACTTAGGAAATGCCTCTTACAGCATCACCTCCCCTTAGGAAAATGCAAAGCACTTTATTATAATACAGGCTCTGCAAAGCCCTACAGGAAAAGAATCCTCCTTAATTACTACTCACATCCAAAATTGATTGATGACACAAGCCTTTTTTAAACACTGAATTATATCAAAGAGCAAGCAGTAAGGGAGGTGGAGGTCTTTTGGATTGCTTGTAAGTCTCTGTGCTGATGTTGAAAGCTCACTAAGGTCAGTTGCTTTCCTATTTCCCATCTTTCTGCTCTGCACCTCAGCTTCTTGACTGTATCCTTCTGGTCCAGTAACACTAAAGTTATCCCTTCTCCAGGTTCCAGGCTCCCTCTTCCCCACGACACTCCCCTAGCTCTGCCTTTGCCTGGCTGCCTTTTGCTCCATTCTATCCCTCTCTGTTGAAATCCCATCATTCTCTGAAGCAGAGATCAGGTTTATCCCTGCCTTGCCCTGACCCCCAGCCCTTCCTTGAGCCCCTAGCACCTGCGGTAGGTAGTCTACAAAAATGGCCCATCACTTCTTCCACACCCCATTGCTCTCCTCCCAGCAAGAGGTGAATCTATTGACTGCCTCTTGAATCGGGACTAGTCAATGTGCCTTGGCCAAAGAGAAATTAGAAAATGTGATACAATAGAGACTTGAAAAGTGTGTGTGCATTGGACCAGCCTCCTTTTTTCTAAAATAGATGCAACATAAAATTTACCATCTCAACAATTTTTAAGTGTACAATTCAGTAGTGCTAGGTACATTCGCACTGTTGTGCATCCAGTCTCCAGAATTTCTTCCTCTTGCAAAATTGAAACTCTGTACGCATCTATATTATAAAAGGCCAAGTGGCTGTAACACTGGAATGACCAAACAACCAGTCACCAAGAGGTACATGGAGCACCTCTTGGTCCCTCCCCACCAGCCCACAAGCTGCTGGTAGCAGTGGGGCAGGGCTTGCAGCAAGCTACTCGAGCACGGTGGGTCTGGGATCCTGCCAGCTCAGCAGGTCTGGGTCTCGTGAGATTTTGCATACTGGGCCTCTAGTTAAACAATAATTCCCATTTCCTCCTCCCACCCAGGACCTGGAAACCACCATTATAAGTGGGATCACACAACATTTATGTTTTTGTGATTGACTTATTCACTTAACATAATGTTTTTAAATTTCATCCATGTTGCAGCATGTGTCAGAATGTCATTCTTCTTTAAGGCTGAATAATATTCCATTGTTTGAATGTACCACATTTTGCATAGCCATTCATCTGTAGTTGAACACTTGGGTTGCTTCCACCTTTTGGCTATGATGAATAATGCTGCTCTAAAAATGGGTGTACAATATCTCTTTGAGATACTGCTTTCAAATATTTTAGATATATACCCAGAAGGAACATTGCTGAATTATAGAGTAATTCTATTTTTAATTTTTCTAAGAGTCATCGTATTGTTTTCCATAGCAGCTTCACCATTTTGTTTTCTCTATATCCTTACCAACACTTGATATTTTCTGGTTGCTAGTTTTTAAAATTTTATAGAAGGCATTAATGGATGTGAGGTGGTATCACATTGGAGTTTTAATTTGTATTTTCCTAGTGATAAGTGGTGTTAATTATCTATTTATATACTTATTGGTTATTTGTATATTTAATTTGGAGTAATGTCTGTTTAGATTTTTTGACCAATTCTTAATTGGGTTGTTTGTTTTTTGATTGTTTAGATGTAGGGTTTCTTTATATATCGTGAATGATAACCCCTTATTACATATGATTTGCCAAATTTTCTCCCATTCTGTAGGGTGCCTTTTTATTATGTTGATTGTGTTCTATGCAGCTTGGACTCTTTGGATACTTGAACACTTCTGCCCTCAAGGGAATGAGACTGGGTTGGCCTATTAGAGAAAATAGGACACATGGTTATTGTACAGGTGACACTGAGACAACCTAGAGACTAGCCTGCTACCAGTGAGCTAACCCAGTCTGGAACTGCCCAGCAACTGAGAAAACCTGGAAAATAAGTAGGTTTGTTTCTTTAAGCTCTACATTTGGTTTGGTTTCTTTCACAGCAAAAGCTGATTGATACAGCACCTGGGCAATTCCTTTGTGTGTCCAGCCTGACCGTAGCAGCCTGACTGTAGATCAGGAATTACATTGTCTAGCATTCTCAGAAACTCTCAGGACGTAGCACTTTCACTTGCTCATTCAAGTGCTGGGGACATGTTGGTTGGTTGACAATTTTATCCAAAGTTTCCACTGGGCTTCAAGGATCAGTTAGTAATTGAATTTCTTTAAAGACCAATTTAGATCTCCAGGCACTAGCCTAAAACAATGCTACCACATCAAATTCTTCTTAGGAAAAAGCCAACAGATCATAAGTTTTGACAACAACTACAAGACCAACAAAGAACAATTTGGTGGGTTGTACAGACCCAAGGCATTAAAGAGCCTTCCTCTCAGACACACATACTCTTTCCTCTGATTCCTCCCTTAATTCTTACAGAGAACTTGAGGAATGGATAGCTCAAATGAATTGATGCAATGATGATTAAAAACAGAATCACACAAGTTACAGGTGAGGATTTTTCAGCTGCTGAAATTGGAAAGCAAAATTTCTCTGTTTATTTGATAGGTAAAGGCAAATTGCATAGAGATAAAATACATTTTCTGTTATTTTAAATTTTTACCACCAAAATATACAAAAGAGTTTCTCCTAAAGGTTAAAATATGAAATTGGACTATATGATCAGTAAAATATGATAAATATCAAATCCTATCTCTAGTGTGACATTCTTTTGTTACCAGCTGATAACAAAAAGCAAATATTTCTACAAGGTGATGTAAAACAGAAGGCCATTTTGAATGTTCTAAGTTAGGAAGAGGAATATAGAATTTTGGTAATGTCTGTATTTTCAGGTTCCCAAAGGGTGTTAGTTAAGACAAATACCAGCTATTGTGGCATTGGCATAATGCAATAGAAAATTCTTTCTTACTCACATGAAGTCCAAACATCCTGATAAGTGGCCGTGGAAAGAGGTGGGTTTGGATTCAGAAAGTGCTCAGCTCCACACAGTGAATTAGTCATCTTCAACATGAAACTGCCATGGCCACCATAGGTGTTGTTCTCCAACCAACAGGCAGAGGAAGGGGGAAGGTTTATGGGTGAGAGAATTTAATCAGCAGACCTGAAAAAAGGTGGCTGTCCCATCTGCTTGCATTTCTTTAGTGGGACTCAGTCATATGATCACATCTAATTGTAAAGGAGGCTTGAAAATGTGTTGTTTCACACAGATTGCCACCAAGGAATGATCCCTGCCTCCAATTATAATAACATATTAAGAGCATCACATGGATGAATCATCTCACATCCAGATTGGGTGATACCATGACATGCAATCAGTATGGAATTTTGGTAGGAAATCTGATTGCATGCAAATGTCCTCATATAAAGCCAAAGCATAAACAGATTTCAAAACACTGGTTTATAATGTATTATATTCCTGATAAAATATCAATAAACAGCAAATGCTGGTTAGGATGTGGAGAAAAGGGAATCTTAGTGCACTGTTGGTGGGGATGCAGAATGATGCAGCCACTGTGGAAAACAGTATGGAGTTTCCTCAAAAACTCTTTTGATTCAGTGTTCTCACTTTTGGGAATATATCCTAAGAAAACCAAAACGCTATGGAAAGAATATAACATAACATAGACACAGGCAATGGTATGGTGATAGCCAGCCAGAAATGGGTTGGAGGCTATATGGATGTAGGCAAAGAGGGAAAAATAGGACAAGAAAGAGACTTTGCTTGGGGCAATGGGTTCAAGCAATGTGCAGATGAGGTTTTATTAAGTTGTAAAATTGAAAACCAGTATGATTTTGGAAACTAATATCACCCCAATACAATTTAAAAATAAATGAATAAATAATAATTATAATCTCAAAAAAAGAACTAAAGTTTACAGAAGACAAACCACCATTTCTCCCCAATGGGAGCTTATATTCAACTTGAGTAGATGACATATTTACTAAAAGAGTGTGAATATTGCAGTATTTATTCGTTTGTATGTGTCATATATGTGTGCATTTTTGTACACTTTTCTGATATTCAAACCAAGATATAAGAGATAAAATTGTTTGCTACAAACCATTGAAAACAAAACCAATACTCAGATGCTAAAGGTATGTTAGAATAATCAATAAATCCTAGGCTATAGTTATTAGAAAAGTCTGCAAGGAGAACGTAAGACAAGCTGGACTTCAAAGAATGCCTAATGTGATTATTTTGGAGTGGAAATCAGAGGTCAAGGGGCATTAATGCTGATGAGGAGGACACTGGAACAGAATGTGTGTGATGTTGGCAGCAAAAAAAGTTCCTGTCAATAATCTTTTAAAAAATGTGTAATGGGCACAGCAGGATTCCAATACCAAGGACCTGTGCTCAATGCTGAGTTGGGCCTTGGAATTTTACCTCAGGCAAATCCAATCTGTTTCTGGTTCTGCTTTCTCGGGATGCTCAGGCAAGGTAGGTCCAGATGGTGGGGTTGGAGACACTTCCTTGAACACATGATGTTTAAAGCACCCGCAGTCTGCACAGGTGTTGCTGAGAAAAATCAGTTTCAATTTGATGCTCAGATAAGAGGGAGCTACAGCAGGATCTTGTGAATCATAATGACACGATGTAGAAGAGTTTTCATTTGGTTTTATTTTAAGACGTGAATATAGTGAAGGGGAGAAGGAGCAGAAGCAGGGATCTGCAAACACAAACTGGTCGCTAAGGTAATTGGGAAAAGGACTTTGAATGTCAAGAGGAGCAGTCATGGTTGGGATGTGGTCACAAAAGCCTCCAGATACCCGCCCCCTCCCTTCCAAAGGATGCTTTCCTTGAACAGACTGTGAGCCACAGTTCAGCCAACAAAAAGTCAATGATAGTCTTCCTTCTGTGAGGAGAGGGTCCCAGGTGTGACGCTCTTAAAAGTCTCCAGCCAGGACTGGCTTTGAAACCAGGAAGCTGGGAGGAAATGTGCATCTGTAAGCCACGAAGAGCAGCAAGGAACCTGGACACTTCCTGAGGGGGTGAATCCACATCCCGCTATGAGTCTCTCCTTTCCACATGACTGTTTGCCCACCTGAGCCCAGCCAGGTCCCCGTCCCCCACTGCTTTGGAGAAGGGACTAAGGAACTGCAGACAGCTGTGCTCCAAGTGAAGCCAGGAAGCACCTCAAGGTCCTCCAAGGGGTCTTTGCATCACAAGGGACTCATTATTTCCTTGACTGGGAAAGCTGTGTTTGTCCCAGGCCCCAGGGAGCTGATGAAGTGATAATGTGGGGACCTCTGGTAACTTGGGATTCTTCAGCCTGACAATGGCTTGATAATGGCCTGGTGTGGTCTGGCCACATGGAAAGTAATTGCTGCTAGCCAGGGCATTCACTGATGTGTCCTGCTGGTTCCTCTTGAACAGCACAAATCAGAGAGCTGCCCTGAGTGCCCAACCCAGAGACAGTTCCTATGCCAGCATCTGTTTCCATGGTAGACAATGTGTTTCTTTCCCAGGGAGACCTCGGGCTGCATGTGGGAGCACACCAAGAGATGTGTGCCACTTGGGCATCCTGGTATGTCTATCTCAGCAGGTCCTGTGCCCCGGATAGGGCCTAATTCCACAATAATCAGAGGTGACAGGAGAGAAGACCTTGGCCTTTTCAAAACCAATCTAGAAATGATTACAGCAACAGAGAAGAAACTAGGACACTTGCCCAAGTTACGCAAAACAAAACAAGCTCACGAATACTAAAGGCATGCTGTTCTTTATGCTTTAAATTGAGGACATGTCTAAAGCCTGACACAATGTGAGGGTGCCTCTCACATTCACCATGGCTGTTTTGCAGAGAGGGGCCTGGCATCCTGCAGAGAAAGAGGCAGGCTAGGTCTGGGCAGGCAGTCTCCACGCAGAATTCAGGGCACAGCAGTTCCCTTGCCCTCCCTATGAACTAACTGGCCAGCAGAAGAGGATACACGACGGTCCCAGGTGGCTCACAGGACTTCAGATCACAGTGCTGGGTGCTGTTGGACCCTGCAGCTCAGATGCACACCATCTTTAACACGACATGCACTTAGCCAGCATCTCAAAAAAAACCAAAACCCCACATCTGCACTCTGGAAACCAGGGACAGCTTTAATTTTGCTTGTAACACCAGCTTATCTGTACCAGGAGCCCAGAAACCACTTACTAAATCAAGAAATTCATACTATTCTACTCAGAGCTAAATTGCAACTTCTAAAGTAATAGGAAAATGTAAAAATACTACTATACCCTGTGAACCACATTTCATTGATTCTTGGGCAACAGCTCCTGAGATCCATCTCTCCCGCTCCTCACACCCGGGCACGTATGGAGCCCTTCACACTGATTCTCTAATAGCTGCTCTATGGGTTGAGGCTGACTTTGTAAGCGAAGTTAGGGCTAGTTGTCAGGACCAGATTCATAGCTCAGGCTGTATTTGCAGCAGACACTCAACAGACACTGGTCAGAGGACATTGGCAGCCTGCCTTCTCTTGATTTCAGGCAGGTCCACTCCACCTGAAGGCTGAAGAACAGTCCTTGAGGGCTTCCCTGTGCAGACAGAGAATTGCTGGTTTTCTAGGCAAAGTTACCCTAGAGCATATTTGAGTCTAGCTTTAATAGCACTTTGCCGTTGAGAATTTCAGTGCAAAGAAACCGTAAGTCATTTTGCCACATGTTTTTCTGTCAAGTTTTTTAAAAATTAGGTAAAATTATCTTTCTGGCAATTGTAGGAGAAATCTGGTGTTACTGAATTTCAAGACAAATGAGCCTTATCTCTATTCTGAGCTGTTAAGATGAAAGGAGGTGTAGGTAGTCTATGGAGCTCCTTAAAGCCTCCAAAGAACTTAGCCATGGAAACAGATGGTCAACTGGATCTGTGTGGCTCAGTGGCTGAGCGACATCTCACGAACCAGGAAGTCACAGTTTGATTCCCTAACAGGGCACATGCCCGGGTTTTGGGCTTGATCTCCAATAGGGGGCTGACAGATAATTCTCTCTCATCATTGGTGTTTCTATCTCTCTTCCCTTCTCCCTTCCTCTCTCTAAAATCAATAAATATGTATTGGCCTGGTGCACAAAATTTATGCATGGGGGGTTTCCCTCAGCCCAGCCTGCACCCTCTCCAATCTGGGACCCCTTGGAGGATGTCCAACTGATGACTTAGGCCCAGGATCAGGCCTAAACCGGCAGTTGGACATCCCTCTCACAATTTAGGACTGTGGCTCTTACCCACATACCTGCCTGCCAACCTAATTGCCACTAACTGCTTCTGCCCCCTAACTGCTCCCATGATGGCCTGATTGATGCCTAATTGCTTTCCGGCCAGTATGATTGCCCCCAATTGCCCTCACCTGCCAGCCAATTGCCCCCAACTGCCCTTCCCTGCAGGCCTGGTTGCCCCCAGCTGCCCTTTCCTGCTGGCCATCTTGTGAGGGCCATATTGTTATGACATGAAGGTGTCACACAAGGGTACAAGGGCCACCTAGGCTTTTAGTCATTAGATATATATGAGAGAAAGTGGAAAAAGTGAGGAAGAGGGAGAAACCAAGATGGCAAGCATAGGTAAACCCCTAAACTACTGCTTCACACAACAATTTCAAAACTGCAACTAAAAGACAAGACATCTAACACCCAGATCATGGGAAAGCTGGCCAAGTGGACGTTCTGCAACTAGAAGGAAAGAGAAAAGAACATTGAGATGTGCACAAGTGCTGAAAATCTGAGGTATGGAAGTGCACAAACCGAGCAGGTGGTGGGCCACTGAGGGCATTGCTTTTTTCAACCTAAAGGGAAACAAGCTGCTGATTATTATGAACTCCAGTTTCTGGGAAGATGCTAGGGACCCAGACTCTATGGTAGAAGCTGTACTGTCTACCATCGGGTTGGAAAGTGAGGGTGGCTGCCTTGCAGAGGTGCGTGCGGCAATCATTGTTCACTGTGCTGGGGCACGGGACTGGGGGACTTAGAAATACAGAGATACAGAGATGGCTGACTGGAAACCATCACTGTTTGCCATGCCCTAGCCTAGTGACTCCTTGAAAACCTGCCCTGCACAATCTGCAAACCCACCCGAGCTGTGTGCAGCAGTATTTGCATATAAATGGTCTGCCCTAACATAGCTTAATCTAACGAACTGCAGCTCTGGTCTGACAGCTCCAAAACCTCCAAACCCCAAGCAAAGAGGAGAAAACTGTAGTTCTCGCTATAGCTCTTGCTGGGTCACCTCAGACAGTAGTTGACCTGCACCCCATTGGAGATCCAGAAGCTAGTGAATCTAGAGGTCAGTGTGAGATGACACCAGAATTCAACTACTCTCACCCATAAGTGACACATTCAAGAGGCAGATTCAGTGAGCACCAAAGCCCCACCGGAGCAAGTCTGGCCCCATAGGCATGTCTCCAGCATAGCAGTTCTTCCACTCCATCAGCACATGGAAGCAGCAAAATATTAAGACAAAGAAACATGTCACAAATTAAAGAAATGGAGGAAAGCAGACTACTGTACATATAGTTTAGGAACACATTTATAAGGTTACTCAAGAATCTTCTAAAAACTGTCGAAAAACTTGATGAGACCCCTGAGGAGCTTAGTGAGAACTTTAAGGACCTTAATGAGAATGCCAAGAAAATGGAAAAGGACCAGTCATAAATTAAACATACACTGTCTGAAATAAAGAATATACAGAAATTCAACGGTAGATCAAAGGACCCCAAGAATAAAACCAAAGATCTGAAATATGAGGAGATAAAAAACACCCAACCAGAAAAACAAAAAGAAAAAAGAATCCAAAAATATGAAGATAGTGTAAGGAGCCTCTGGGACAACTTTAATTGTACCAATATACAAATTATTGGGATGTCAGAAAAAGAAAGAGAGCAAAATATTGAAAATCTATTAGAAGAAAAAATGAGAGAAAACTTTTCCTACCTGGTGAAAGAAATAGACTTACAAGTCCAGGAATCACACAGAACCCCAAACAAGAGGAATCCAAAAAGGACCACACCAAGCCACATCATAATTAAAATGTCAAGGGCAAAGGACAAAGAGAGAATCTTGAAAGCAGCAAGAGAAAAACAGTTGGTTACCTACAGGGGAGTACCCATACGAATGTCAGCTGATTTCTCAACAGAAACTATGCAGGACAAATAGGAGTGGCAAGAAATATTCAAAATGATGAACAGCAAGAAAGTACAATCAAGATTACTCTACCCAGCAATGCTATCATTCAGAATTGAAGGTCAGATAAAGAGCTTCACAGACAAGAAAAAGCTAAAGGAGTCCATCACCACCAAACCAGGATTATATGAAATGCTGAAGAGTATTCTTTAAGAAGAGGAAGAAGAAGAAGAAAAAGATAAAGATAAAAACTATGAACAAAATGACAGCAAATACATACCTACCAACAAGTGACTCTAAAAATCAGGTGAATGAAAAATCTGATGAACAGAATGGACTGATGAATATAATAGAATCAGGGACTTAGAAAGAAAGTAGACTGACAATTCTCAGGGGAAAGAGGGTGTGAGGGGTGTGGGAAGGGATTGGACAAAAATCTTACACCTGTGCATGAAGACAGTGGCGGGAGGTGAGGGCATGGGGTAGGGTGGGGAATCAGGTGGAGGGGAGCTATGGGGGGCAGGGAAAGAAGAACATCTGTAATAATCTGAACAATAAAGATTTATTTTTTAAAAAGAGAAGAAGAGACTCTCAAACTGTGGGAGGCCTTCTTCTAGGTTCACACCAGGAAGGCTGTCCAAACAAGGAAGAAGGGGTGCCCTTGCATGACAGTGGCCTGAGTGTAGACATGAAGTAGGGAGAGGCCCCCATTGAAAGAACCAGAATGCAAACCTACAAGCCACTAGTAAATATCACTGCATGTATGGTGCTGAGTCTTATACAAACCCCATCAAATTATCTAACACTGATATTTTCAAATGTTTGTTACCACTCACCTGTGGCCTTGCAACTGCTAACTGCTTTTATCTTTCATTGTTTATCAGATATTCCAATATTTGAGACTCAGTCATTCAGATCTCAAAAGCTATGTTGTAAAAATGCCAGCCATGGTCTTTAATAATTCCGGATGGCTTTCTGTGGGCCCCCATGTGACCCCAAAGACTTCTGGATGGCTTTCACTTCTACACTCTTCACAAAACACTTTCAGAATGTCCATCCCACGTGAATAGTCACAGAAACAGAAGTTTCCCATACGGATCATCTGGTCAGTAAGGTGAAGAAGGGAGTCAATGTGGTGGGGGGAGGGGGGAAGGCAGTTGTAATACTTTGAACAATAAAGTTTAAAACATAAAGTAATTGTTGATAAAAATGTGATAATGGATGTGAGAACGTGCTTTAAAGAAATCTGACAGAGCCCCAGGCTTAAGGAAATATTTTGATATCTGACAATTTAGATCATGCACTCTTCAACCTCCCCAAGTATAACATTTCTCAGTATATTTTGTTGCATTCTGTGAATTTTGTGGAAATTATATTCATTTTGGAGCATAATAAGATCAGAGCTGATGTAGCCACACTTCCCAAGGGGCCAGATCATTAGCTGATTGTTTCTGATTAGCAGCTCCTCTGGGACCCTCTTTAGAATCTTGATCTGTTCCCTGAGAGCTAAAAATTTTTCACAGGAACCCCCAGAGAGGAGGCAGGAAGAGAAAAACCCTCCACAAGTGGTTTCAACATTATTGAGAATGAAGTCCTCTTTTCAGTTTGTACTTTTAGCAACTATTGAAAAAGGAGAACATGTTATCCTAAGTTCTATAACAATTGTTAAATAAATCTGAACTTCACTAACCTGCTATAACAACATGTCTACTTTAACTTGGGAATAGTGTAGTTTTTAATGTATACTTTAATGTCTGTAACATTGGCATGTTTTTGACAAATGACTATGTCCTTATTTTCTAATAGTGCATAAATACTGGTGGCTTTTCAATTTGTGGTATCCTAAATTCAATGGAATGTATCTTAGGTAGAAAGTATAATGTTTACTCAGCCCACTGGCCATGCATGGTGCTATTTCCCAGCTCTTGGAAATCACTATCATTCTCTACAGAGAGCCTCTGCCCCACAGGCTGGGAAACGACTACTTTAAAGTGCCCTATCATGTGCATAGTCCGTGCGCCTCGTAGGTCTTCACTGGCTGATATGGAGGGCTCTGCAGTCCAGGTTGGTTGCATTAGCCCCATGCATCTGAGCCTTTCCTTAAGCACTTAGACAACAAAGTTGTCTTTTCTCCTGATTCCAACAAAGCATTTAAGTTGCTGTTTAGATGAGTCAGGGCCAGAATGTTTTACACAACCCATTGTGTATCTATCACAATGTCCAAAACAGTATAAAACCTATTAGCAAAGTGTTTTCAAGGACTTGCAGTTCATTTGCTACAACGTTGAGCATTTGGTAAAGAAAGGAATACTATACCATGAGGTCTCAGTTGGAAGGGACCAGGAATTTCAGAGCACAGGTCGGGGAGGGGAAACGCAAGAAAGACAGGAACTGAGACAAGCATGAGAGAGCTTGAGCCGATTTATTGAACATCAATTATCTCACGGGTCCTTTTGTTCACTATTTTGCATTCATGACCCCATAGCCTCATTTTGCAGTGGTTATGGTTCTCCCATTGTAGAGCTAATAAGTGACCCAGGTCTGGCTGACTCCAGACTCCATGATTGTCATTACTCCACATAATCCCCCTAAAAGACAGGCAGGAGCTCAATAAGTAACAGGGAGGAAAGGTTTTCAGGAGGGAGAAAGGAAAACAAAGGTCTAGTGTCAGGAATGTGTACCTGGTTAGGCCAGTTTCTCCTGGAGAGTTATTGTGGAGCGCAGTGGGTGATAAACCCTGGAGCTTATCCCATAGATACAGAGAAGAGTATTGAATAGCAGATTGTACTGTTAAATGTGTGTTTTGAGACAATGCCTCTAACTCACTGTGCAAAATACATTGTGATACATGTATAGCTGGTAAGAGCAGGTGAAAGAGGGGCAGTGAGAACTCCTAGTAGGAAATATTTTAATGAAGAAATAATAACAAGCAGTGTTATTTACAGTCATATAGACTGCAAATAGACTTGGAGTCCACAGCTGGCATTCAGTGGCTATGTTATCTTGGGCAAGTGAGTTAGCCTCTCTGAGCTTCAGTTACTTTATCTGTAACATGGAGACAATATTGCTTGTGTTGCTGTATTGAAATCTTAAGTCAGATATTGAGAATAAAGCATCAGACTTGGCAATCGTAGGCATTAGCAAAACATAATCATCTATTGCCACTGTTGTTATACTTGTTTTAATTAGTCTTTGAGTGGCTTTCCAAAAAGCTAGTTAGAAAATTCTGAAAGATATTACCATTTCTTCTTTCCAGTACTGGTCCAGGTGTAAAATGTGGCTCTTCAGAATGAGGTATAGTCCTTTCATTTCTCATCTTAAGAGATGGATATCAATCCGTGGGCAGTTCATACTACTTGTGTGGAAAGGACTGAACCAGGAAACATCTGCCAGGAGAGAACAGATCACAAAATCCCCCTGTGAACTGAGAAAAAAAATCTACTAACAAGGGCTCTTGGTGGATAACTGGCTCAAAACAAAACAAAACAAAATAAAACAAAAAAGGAGAGGTTTGCAGCCATTTTTGCACAGGGGCCTCTCACACAAACTGTACTTCAAGAAAAAGTTTGTCCTGAACTGCCTGCCTGCATTGTGTTTTTGCCATTTGAGCCAGTCCTTCCAAAGAAGTTCCTGGAATCCTATTTCAACCAATAGGACTGAGCCTTCCCCCCATTCAATTGGAGCTATGCTGCTCCAGCCTATCAGAATGGCACTATTCTGACCAATCAGGACAGTACCTTTTGGATCAATTGAACTTCGAGGATTTAGAGTCCATATCTGCATGAGGATGGACCAGGGATGGGGACTCCTGTCCATATAAGCCAGCACTGGCTCAGAGACCACACTTTTGCATTTCATCAAAGGCTATAGACTGTATATCGATGAAACAGAGCAGACCAGGACAGCACAAAGCAGACCAGCAAGGAGCAGAGCAGATCATTGGGGAGCAGAGCAGATCTTTGAGGTTGAGAACCGCTAGGAGGGTCGCCTAAGACCATCAGAAAACACAGATATTTACATTATGATTCATAACAGTAGCAAAATTACAGTTATGAAGTAGCAATGAAAATAATTTTATGGTTGGGGGTCACCACAACATGAGGAACTGTATTAAAGGGTTGCAGCATGGGAAAACCACTGGCACAGAGTATTGCTCTCTGTATTTTACCAAAGATGAATTTATACCTTTTATGTTGTCCTTTAGAGAAAAAAAATAAAGCAAGTATTAATTTTTGAATGCACTTTTTACATTTTCTAAATGCATTTCTTCCCTAATTTTATGCTTTGAGAAATAAGCAATACTTCTTCCTCTAAATAAAATATTTGCATTTAAAGATATAACCATTTTGCATACAACACTGCAAAAGAGGAAATAAATATTCTTAGTTATGACAGATCATTGTTTTAATCATCAGCCAAGGAATGTTGAGAGAGATGGAGAAAGAGAGAGAGAGAGAGAGAGAGAGAGAGAGAGAGAGAGAGAGAGAGAGAGATCAGTTGTCTCCCATACACGCCCTAACTGGGGATCAAACCCCACAACCTAGGTATGTGCCCTGACCAGGAATTTAACTCACAATCTTTTGGTGTACAGTACGATGTTCCAACCAACTGAGCTACCCTGCCAGGGCTCATTTTTGACAGATATTGATTTAATAGATATTTCATTCATTCAATAGCACCCACAGCAATGCAATTGATAGCTCTTGAGTTTTGCCATATTTGAGACATTTTCTAACTCTGCTGCTTTCTACTATTTTTAATCATCTTTGTTGTCTCTGTATGGAAGAGTTTATCTCTCACTTATTGAGGTGTATGTGTGCAGGATTCCAGTTAGAAAAATTCTTTGTATAATGTACAGAAATTCCATTTTTACCCAACTCACACCAATTGGTGCCTGACAGTCTACTGACACCAGATCCATGGGATCTATCTGCCTTTTTCTGAGAACCTACTTGGGAAACCCACTGAATGCCAAAAGATGTCCGACTGAGCATGTGCTGAACACTTAGAGGTGCTCATGAAATCCGCTCACACCTGATCTGCTGTGAGCTGCTCTCTCTGAACCTGGGACAGAACTCAGAATAGCATTCATAGTCCCCCTCCAATTAGCTATGTGAATACCAATGTCCACAGCAGCATATTCACAACAACCAATAGATAAAAGCAACACATGCCCATCTACAGGTGAGTGGATAAGCAAAATGTGGTATCTATGTACAATGCCATATTATTCAGCTTTAAAAGTGAAAGACATTTTACAGATGCTACAGCATAGATGAACCCTGAGAACATTATGTGAAGTGAAATAAGCCAGTCACAGACACACACACACACACACACACACACACACACACACACACACACATATTGTATGATTCCACTTATAGAAGTGTCTAGAATAGTCAAATCTATAAAGACAGTAAGTAGAGAAGTAGAGTTATAGTTGCGAAGAGCTGGGTAAAAGGACAATGGGGAGTTATTACATTTCAAAATTTCAGTTTTCAACCTGAAAAAGTTCTGGAAATGGATGGTGGTGATGGTTGCACAATAATGTAAATATACTTAATGCCATTGAATTATGAGACCCTTAAAATGATTAAGATGGTAAATTTTATATTATGTGTACTTCATCACACACAACATAAAACTGATTCTGATGCAGTCCTTCTTCCTAATTTTTTTTTTCAGTGTTACTACCTGCTCCAATGACATCAACACTTACACAGAAGGGTGTCTGATTTTTCTAGAGAATGAGGTTTGGGACTCAGGGATCCAGAGAGGAACTTTAATGCCAGTTGTCTATAACACTCTAGTTACTTTATTATATGGCCTATGAATAAGGACTAAGAGGAATTATGAGAACATTACAATCATTTTGATTGGTAGAAAAATGCAATGAATACATTTTTATTTTAATAACAATAATTAAAATGTCCAAAATACTTTCATTTTTTATAATCTTGATTTATCTTCTGTCCCCTAAGCAATGTCAAAACTTGGTGAACTTGAGCTGTCTAGGGTCAGATTCACGCCATATTTGCTAGACTTCCATTTTTTAAGACAACTTCAGATAAAGAAGAGCAGGTGATTCATTCAAAAAGTTATTTCATATGAAATAGGCATCACATAGAAACACCTGGAAAGGAGGAAAGGATGCAGAGAGGTGGCCAGTTTGCATAAGATAAACTTCAGCTGACAAAATACAGGTAATCAAACAGGAAAATGCAAATTGCTCATTAACTTCTGAGAGTCAATGAACCTGGTCATGAAGATTCAACCAACCAAGGAGAATCCACCCACAGGCCCCCAGTTGGCCTAAAAAATATCAGGGAAGTCAGTGTCTTCCACACAGGACACAGGACAGAGAAAGTAGCAAAACTCTCGACCCAAACTTCTATCAGTGTCATTGGGGGCACTAGGGTAGTCCCACTCAGCTGGGTTTAGGGGGGGAGGTAGCCACAGAACTGATAAATGTCTCCACACTTTCTAAAAATGTTCAGAAGAACCGGAGACACTATATTCATTCATTTGAGTGGACGTGTGTGCTAAAGTATGTGTGAATGGCAATATTTAATTGTGTGTAAGGGAATGAATGTATGAATGTGTATATGAGTGTACAGATGTGTGAGAGTGAGTGTATGTGAGAATGTGCATAGCAGGATAGTTTCTATGAGCGTGTGTAAGTCTGTGAACTGAGCATAAGCAGGTGTGAGCCCAGTGTTGAATTGTCTCTGTTAGTGTGTGTGAGAGGATGTATACACTCATGCATGTTCACACATATGAACATGTCTGTATATTTGCCTGGGTGTTTAGATTGCATGCCTGTGTGTGAGAGTATAGGCATTTGTGTGCATAGTTGTGTATATATGTGTGGATTAATACATGTGCATGGATGAATGCTTTTGCACGGGTATGTGTGTGCATCTGTGTGTGAATGTTTGCTTGTGTGCAGTGTGCACTGTGCATCCCGACCTGGTTCTCTCTGGAGGCTGCCAGGAAAGTGACAGGAATGTGCGGGTGCCAATTCTACCTCAGTAATTGTGCGCTCCTTTTACTGAAGGTACTTGTGAGACCCTTTCGTCTCCCTTTTTTTCCATCTGAAAATAACTCTTGGCGTGTAACGAGATTTGTTTGGAGAATGTCCTTCCTTAGGTGAGCCCTGTTTGTCTTTGTGAGCGACAGGCTTTGGACAAGATGTACAGCCTCTGGCTTTAAAATAGCTGTGCACATACTCCCCTGCCCTCCAGACACTAGCCCGGCCCCATGGCCTCTCAGATTCAATCTCAGGCAAACACCATGACAGGCCGCAAGCCGGAGACCAACCAGCATGGTAGCAGCTGTGCCACGCCATGGCACCCGACGCCGGGCCTGCGCAGGAATGTTTGCTGTCACCCAGGCTGTGGGCAGAAAATATTTTCCAGAGCTCACCAGAGAGAAGGTTTCATAGGGAGTCTCACGTAGATCAGTTCCGAGGGAATCTGTGGCTGCCTTGTTCCAGAATTTATGAGCCCGCGTAAGGATTCTCTTAAAAACATGAAATTGAATTCTCAGTGCTCAATCTTAGTTAATTGAAAAATATAAACTTCTAAAACTCATTCAATCTTTTAAAAAGTGCAGGGAAAATGAAACCTGCAGGCTGGAAAGCAAACTGTGAGTTATCCAGATGTCCAACATCTGTTTACAGGTTATGACTCACACCCTGTGAAGCAGGGGCCTTTTCGCCCTGTACCTGGAGCACAAAAATACCTTAACAGGGAAAGTCAGTTCAGCTCCAGGGAAATTAATTTGCTGTCTGAGCAAAACATTAAAATGAAGCAATGTTTTCTGAATGTTAAACCGAATGGTTAAGACTCCCCAGTAGATGGCACGTGGAGAAAGAGCAGGAATGGGCTTCACCGGGCAGGAATGTTCATCCCATCAGAGAGCAGAGGGGAGCCTGCAGCCTCTCTGTACCATTGTTTGGAGGAGATCAGAGGGCTTGAGTTGGAAATAAACCTCCATGAGTCTTTCCTCTTCATCTTTCTTGTGGAAGATAGACTGGTATTGGGCAAACCTGGATCCTTTTGCCAGGGAAGCCTTCTCCTAGTCCTATGACAGCCTGTGTACTTTTAACAATGGTATTCAGATTCTCTGGCTGGGAGTCCCCCATTCATAAAATAGGGATACAGACAACACCTGCACCATGGAATGCTGTGAGGAATGGTGGACACTGAGTAACATGAGGTTGAACATTTTTGTTGTTTCATTTTTCACTTCCTCCTAATAAGCAGTGTTAGAATAAAGTGAGAAGCAATGTACTCATTCACTCAAAATATACTTGGCTGTGCTGTGTGCAGCCTTACGCCAGGGGCAAGAGATAAATAATAAAGATGCACCTCAAAGTCTCAAGGAGCAAAGAAGAGGAATCCCTTTCTTTTGTGCTGCAGAGAATCCCATGTGGCATGGGACACAGTGGGAACAATTTCCCCACCCACCATGGAGCTGCATCCCACCAACTGCTGTGATGCTTGAACAGCATGGTAGTCTGCACATTTCTGAGATAGTGCATTTCCCATCCTCCATGCTGCCCTTCCCATGCAATGCTGCCACTTTTCTGCGAGAGGTAGGTGGGTTTCTGCCTCTGAACCAGGTATACCTGTGCAGCATTCCTGAGAATAGAATGTGGTGGGAGTGATGAAGAGGCTTCTGGAGCAAGATCATAAAAGGTGATTGATTCTACCTGGCACTTTCTCTAGGGACTTGCACCTTGAGAACCCTAAGTCTCCTGAAGGAGGATGCCATGCTGGAGTGGTCTGTGAGACAGTAACACCAAGGGGTGCCTTGCTGTGTTCACAATTGTGTCCAAGTACCACACATGTCAGTGAGGAGTCTTCAATCTTCCATCCAAGGCCAGAACATCATGGAGCAGAGATCAAGCCATATCTTCCATGCCATGACTGAATCCTGGACCCACAGGCTCCTCAAGCTTAATCTATATTATTGTTTTAAGTCATTGTTCTAGAATAGGATGTTATACAACCATAGTAACTAGAATAGACAATAGCATAAAACACCAAGGGAAAGATTTCAACCTGGCAGTGACAACTGGTGATAGAATTTAGAAGTTTGTTCTTTTCCATCAGACATCCTATATAAGAAAAGGCTAATATGCAAATTGTCTGCTTAACCAGGAGTTTGACCAGGGGAAGGGGCCCACCAGCCAACCACCCATGGCCCCTCCTCCTAGCCACTGGGCCTAATCAGCTGCAATTGGGGTGGGCAGGCCGGACCTCACCAGTGCACAAATTTGTGCCCTGGGCCTCTAGACCTATCTAATAAAAGAGTAATATGCAAATTGTCCACACCTCCACTACACCCACAAGCCATGCCCACCAGCCATGCCCACCAGTAATCAGGGGCAAATATGCAAATGAACCTCAACCAAGATCACTGCTGCCACAGAGAGTAGGAGGGAGGAAACCCAGTTTTCCACCTGCCCTTGCCAGCTCAGACCTCTGCTTAAGGCTACAAAGTATCAATTATAGAATCCCAACAGAAATGGCAGCAGGCATGGAGCTAGCAGAAGGCTTGGCTCTGTTCCAGGCTACAAAGTTTCAATTGTAGAAGATACATAAATCCCATATACCAGGGCCTCCACTTGGGTTGCTGAGGGGCATGGCCAGCCTGCAAACCACAACAGGCCTCTCACCCCGGCCACCCCATGCCCCAAGGGAACCTCCACCCTTATCTGGGACACTCTTCAGGGCAAACCAGCTGGCCCCCACCCATACACCAGGCCTCTATCCTATCTAATAAAAGAGTAATATGCAGATTGACCATCACTCCAACACACAAGAGGGCTGCCCCCATGTGGTCAAAGATCCTGCCTCCATGTGGACACAAGATGGCCACCACAAGATGGCCAGCAGGGGAGGCAGTTGGGAGGGATCAGGCCTGCAAGAGAGGGCAGTTGCCAGTGATCAATCCTGCAGGGGGAGGCAGTTAGGGGTGACCAGGCCAGCAGAGGAGGGAAGTTAGGGGTGACTGGGCCTGCAGGGAAGGGCAGTTGTGGGGGATCCAGGCCTGCAGAGGAAAGCAGTTGTGGGGTACAAGGCCTGCAGGGAAGGGCAGTTATGGGTGTCTAGGCCTGCAAGGGAGGACAGTTAGGGGTGACCAGGCCTTCAGGGGAGCAGTTAGGCATCAATCAAGCTGGCAGGGGAGTGATTAGGGAATGATCAGGCTGGTAAGCAAAATCGGTTAGGGGCAATCAGGAAGGCAGGCAGGTAGGTGAGCAGTTGGGAGCCAGTAGTCCTGGATCGGGCCTAAACGAGCAGTCAGACATTCCTTGAGGGATCCCAGATTGGAGAGGATGCAGGCTGGGCTGAAGGACCACCCCCATTCCCATGCACAAATTTTGTGCACTGGGCCTCTAGTTATTTAATAAAAGCAAATCTCTATTTGATTTTATTAACCAAGGTTACCCCAATAAATTCAACTTAAAAACTAAATCAAGCCCTAGTCGTTTTGGCTAGTAAATAGAGTATAGGCCTATGTGCTAAAGGGTCCTGGGTTTGATTCTGGTCAAGGACCCATGCCCAGGTTGCAGACTCAATCCCTATTAGGGGGCCAGCAGAAAGCAGCCAATCAATGATTCCCTCTCATCATTGATTCTTCTTTCTTATGTTCCCTCTTCCGTCTTCTCTGAAATCAATAAAAATATGTTTTAAGGAAAGAGATATAGTTTTCTGGCAACATGTTTTTAATAAAACATGTTATAGAGTAATATCAGCAGGAATGGTGCAACAAGGCCCAACCACAGAAAATTCACTTATCCACAAAAGCAAGGAGAACACAGGTAAAAATGATCAGAATAAACCTTTTCAGAAATATAAAAATTAACCAAACATATAAAACAACCTGAGGGGCATTTATCAAAGTAAAAGGGTTGATTTCAGTAAGAACAGAGAACTTTGAGGCATTTCAACTTGTCTTAATCTCATTCCTATCTTTCCAACTCTATGGTAGCCTTGAAAACCAATGGGCACACAACTATGGTACATCCACACAATGGAATATGATGCTGCTTTAAAAATAAAGAACTCTTATGATTTGAAACAGCATGGATAGGTCTGGAGAGCAATATGCTAATCAAATAAGCCAATCAGAGAAAGATAAATATCACATGATCTCACTCATCTGTGGAATATAATGAACAACATAAACTGATGAACAAAAATAGATCCAGAGACACAGAAGCATCCAACAGACCATCAAACCTCAGAGGGAAGGCAGGAGAGGGTGGAATTGGGAAGCTGGAGTTGCATGCATATAAGAATAACCAATGAACACAACAGGAGAGTGGTGAGGGCGTGTGCTGGGGGTTGGGAGCAGCTGGGGAAAGATCAATGGGGGAGGTGAGGGAAAGGAGATATATGTAATACTTTCAACAATAAGGAATTTAAATAAAAATAAACGAATGGGCACACAATAATGAAACCCAGAAACCTAGCAGACACTGAAAAAAATAAAAAAGAAGTTGAAAACCTATGAAGCTTTAATCTGAGTTAAATTATTATTTGAGCTAAATAATAACTCTAGGAATTCCCTGGAAAAGCTTATCTCTATTCGTTCTGTCTCAGAAGCCTACCAATACAAACAAACTTTTCCCTAGAGTTTTTTTGTCAAAAATAATCAGGGAGACTCTGGCTTATGTGGCTCAGTTAGCTGGAGTTTCATTCCATACACTAAAGCAAGCATGTCAAACGTGTGGGGGGCGGGCCACATGCTGAGGTTTGTGGCCCAGCCAGCAGCACATTTGACATGCTTGCACTACTGCTAAAGAGTCATGGGTTCAATTCCCAGTTAGGCCACATACATCAATTGTAGGTTTGATTCCCAAAGTGCATACAGGAGATAACTGCTTGATGCTTCTCTCACATTGATGTTTGTTTCTCTCTCTTTCCCCCTCTCCCTTCCTCTATCTCTAAAATTAACTAAAACAAAAACAATCAATTTTGGCAATTTTTTAAAACACCATAGATGAATAGGCAATGAGAAAAAAATTGAAGCAAACAACAAAATGACAAAATATAGGCATATATCTTTGTGACCTTGGATTAGGTAGTGATTTCTTAAATATATATTTAAAGCCCAATAAACAATAAAACATAGATGAATAGATGAATATTATAAAAACTTTTATACTATCAAGAAAGTGAAAAGACAGCCACAGATGGGAGAAAAAGCCAAATAACCTATTTTTTTTTAATGGACAAAGGATTTAAATAGAGATTTTTCCAAAGAAGGCATATAAATAATCAATAAGCATATAAATTTTTCGAAAACAATGTTCATATAAATACTGGTACATGATTATTCAAAACAATCTATATAATAAAAGTCCAAGCGACTGTTCTAGCAGTGATCAGAACAACCAGTCGCTATGATGTGCACTGACCACCAGACCACACACTCAATGCAGCAGCTACCCCCTTGTGGTCAGTGTGGCCCCATAGGGGGAACATTTCTCAGCCAGAAGCGGGGCTCACTGTTGACAAGTGCAGCCATGGTAGTGGGAACCTCCAATGCCAAAGAGCAGTGAGCAGCCAGCAGGCAGGCAGTAAGGAGTGAGGGGTCTCGGAATGTGAGAGGGAGCAGGCCAGGCTGAGGGACCCCATTCCAGTACATGAGTTTCATGCACTGGGCCTCTAGTATTATTCATTATAGTCAAAGGAAGGAACAGCTCAAATGTCCATCAGCTGTTAAATGGATAAACAAAATGCTGTATATCTATACAATAAAATATTAGTCATTAATAAAAAGTAATAAAGTACTGATACATGCTAGAACATGGATGGACCTTTGAAAAGGTCTGATAAGTAAAAAAGGCAGACACACATGGCCATGTATAGTATGATTCTATTTCTATGAAATGTTCAAAATAGACAAAGTAGATTACCAGCAACCAGTGATGGGAGCAATGAGGATTACTAAAGGTTAAGGAATTTCTTCTCAGAGTAAAGAAAATGTTTTAAATTTTGAAAATGCTCCCACAATATAGTAAAAAACCATTTAATTTTATATTTTAAAATTATAAACTTTATTATATATGAATTATATCCCAATAAAAACATCATACTATAAAATCTTTGTGGTCTTGATATATCTAATATCTCCCCAGCCACAGAGCTGGAGAGAGCAGGAGGGTAGGGTTGCCCGTGGTGATGGAGGGAGTCAAACTTCTGCAGCCCTGGCCTGTCTTGGCCTCTGCTTAAGCTACAAAGTTTCAATTATAGAAGATAAATAAATCCCAACAGAAATGGCTGCTGCCAGGGAGCGAGCAGGAGGCTTGGCTCCACTCCAGGCTACAAAGTTTCAACTGTAGAAGATAAATAAATCCCAGATACCAGGGCTTCCGCTTGGGTTGCCAGGGGGCGTAGCTGGCCTGAAAACCACCACAGGCCCCTTGCCCAGGCCTCCCCACACTCTAAGTGACCTCCCACCCTGATCCGGGACACTCTTCAGGGCAAACCAGCTGACCCTCATCCATCACCAGGCCTCTATCCTATCTAATAAAAGAGTAATATGCAGATTGACCATCACTCCAACACACAAGATGGCTGCCCACATGTCATCAAAGATTCTGCCCCCATGTGTGCCCAGGATGGCCAGCAGGGAAGGCAGTTGAGAGAGACCAGACCTGCAAGGAAGGGCAGTTAGGGGTGACAGGCCAGCAGACAAGGGAAGTTGAAGGTGACCAGGCCTACAGGGAAGGGCATTTGGGGGGACCCAGGCCTGCAGAAGAGAGCAGTTAGGGGGAACTGGGACTGCAAGGGAGGGCAGTTAGGGGCAAACAGGCTGGCAGGGAAGCAGTTAGGCATCAATCAGGTGGTCAGTGGAGTAGTTGGTGGGTGATCAGACTGGCAGGCAGAAGTGGTTAGGGGCAATCGGGAAGGCAGGCACATGAGCAGTTGGGAGCCAGCAGTCCTGGATTGCGAGAGCGATGTCCAAAAGCCTGTTTAGGCCCAATCCTGGTGGGGTCCCAGATTGAAGAGGGTGCAGGCTGGGCTGAGGGACACCTCACACCCCCATGCACGAATTTCATGCACTGGGCATAAAAGAGTAATGTGCAAATTGATCATATGTCCAATCAAGCCATGCCCACAACCACACCCATCAGCCAATCAGGAGCATATTATGAAAATTAACCCCAACCAAGATGGCTGTAGCCATGGAGAGCAGGTGAGAGGCTTGGGTTTCCCTGGCAATGGAGGAAGCCAAGCTTTCCACCTGCCCTTGCCAGCCTAGGGCTCCACTCAATACTATAAATTTCAATTATAGAAGATATATCCCAACAGAAATAGTGGCAGCCATGGAGCTGGAGAGAGCAGAGGCTAGGGTTGCCTGGGCAATGAAGGAAGCCAAGCTTTTGCAGCCTAAGTGCCTAGGCCTCCACTCTAGGCTACAAAGTTTCAATTATAGAATTTAAATAAACCCAAACAGAAATGGCTGTTGCCATGGAGTGAGCAGAAGGCTTGGCTCTGCTACAGGCTACAAAGTTTCAATTGAAGAACATAAGTTAATCCCAGATTCCAGGGCCTCCACTTGGGTCGCTGGGGGGGGGGAGGGGCATGGCCAGCCTGCAAACCACAACAGGCCCCTCGCCCAGGCCACCCCACACCCCAAGGGAACCCCCACCCTGTTACGGGACACTTTTCAGGGCAAACCAGCTGGTCCCCACCCATGCACCAGGCCTCTATCCTATCTAATAAAAGAGTAATATGTAGATTGACCATCACTCCAACACACAAGAGTGCTGCCCCCATGTAGTCAAAGATCCTGCCCCCATGTGGACACAAGATGGCCACCACAAGATGGCCAGCAGGGGAGGGCCATTGGGAGGTTCTAGGCCTGCAAGGGAGGGTAGTTGTGGGTGATCAGGCCAGCAGGGGAGGGCAGTTGGGAGAGACCAGACCTGCAAGGAAGGGCAGTTGGGGGCAATCAAGCTTGCAGGGGAAGGCAGTTAGGGGTGACCAGGCCAGCAGAGGAGAGAAGTTGGGGGAAAACAGGCTGGCAGGGGAGCAGTTAGACATCAATTAGGCTGGCAGGATAGTGTTTAGGGGGTGATTAGGCTGGCAGGCAGAGCAGTTAGGGGCAATCAGGGAGGCAGGCAGGTAAGCAGTTGGGAGCCAGCAGTCCTGGATTGTGAGAAGGATGTCCGACTGCCCGTATAGGCTTGATCCTAACAGAATTGGGCTTGATCCTAACAGAAACAGGCAGTTGGACATCCCTCAAGGGGTCCCAGATTGGAGAGGGTACAGGCTGGGCTAAGGGACATTCCTCGCCCTCCCCCCACCCATGCACGAATTTCGTGCACCGGGTCTCTAGTGTATATATATAATAGCCTAAGCTATGACTAAGACTCATCAACTGAATGACTAATCAACCAGTTGCTATGATGCATACTGACTACCAGGGGGCAGATGTTCAATACAGGAGCTGCCCCCTGGTGGTCAGTGCAATCCCACAGCCGGCTAGCTCCGATCTCTGGCCAGACCGAGGAAGCCCACCAGTGCACGAATTCATGCACCAGGTCTCTAGTAAATAAGTAAATAAACAATCTTGGAAGAAAACTATGCTTGTGACTTGTCTTGCACTACCAACACAGTCCCTGGCATACTAAGATCCTCAACTTGCTATCTAAATGTTATTTATCTCTTAACAATCATCCTTCTCATACAAAAATGGTATGGGTTCCTCTTTTAGGAGAGTTCACAGGGACTATTAATTGCTCTGCAGGTTTAATAGAAACCCATTCTCATTAGACAGGTAAGGAAATAGGACATGAAATAACAGGTCAATCATTTGGGAATCACAAAATTGTAGGTCTTGGGAGAACATCTGGTCTTTTACCTTATTTTACAGATGACAAGACTGGTATGTGGAGAATTCGAGGGCTATACAGTAATTTGTGGCATCCAATGACTCAGGGTAGAATCCCAGTTTCCACCATGGCTCAATAGGCCCTGCACCAATTGCATTCTGGACACTTGTCCTATCTCATTTTCCTTCACTGTTCTCTGGTTCATTCTATTTTTACTCCACTGGTCTCCTTACTGGGCCTTAAATATGCCTAAGAGGTTCTTACCTTGAGGCCTTTGCATTTGCTTTTGCCTCTGCTAAAGGGCTCTTCACCAGAATATTCACCTTATCTTGTCTCTGTTTATAAGTCACCTCATAAGGAAGAACTGAACCTATCATTGGCCTCCCTAGCCTAATGCTCTCCATCCCTTTAGCTCGCTTTACTCTTTGTCTTAGATGTTATGTAAGACCCACACCTTTGCTTGGCTTCTTCGTGAACTCCCTTCTTCTGAGAACCCTTCCCCAATAAATCCCAGGTATCTGAATGACTCCCTCCAGTGCTGCTTCTGGGAGACAATTTAAAATGCTGTGCATGAGGGAAATAGTGTACTTAACAGCATTGCCTGGAAATGTTCTATGCATATATAGCACTCAATGGAGATTAAATGTTTGTGAAACACCCAATAAAACTCTTAAGAAACACAAAGCAAATCCTTAAAAGTAAAATCAGAATCTGCGGTGGTCACCTTAATAATTATGCACTCATTGGTTTGCAGTGCCAAATGTCTGGTTCCGGAGATGTCCTGGGCATCTGGGCATCATGTTGACCTAACTAAATGTGCTGTGGCCGGCAGCAAACTGTCAATAGATATGTGCTATTTCTTTTTTTGGTCTCTTCACATGTTTTGAACCACACAGTCATTTTGCTTATAGCTTACCCTACATTAATCTTCACAGAAGCATGTTTTCTAAGTTGCTAACTATGTCATCTGCAAGGCAAGGTACACTTATTATGGGCAAAAATCTTAACTCCATCATGCCCTTTGATAGCAATGCATACTGACCTCCACCAGTTCTTACTACAGCATGCTGTATCTTCAGGAAACTCCAAAGCATATTATTGCCAACTTCTCATGAACGCTCTTTGGAGATGTAACTATTACTTTAAAAGTCACACACATTGTTATATTTAAAATAGCCTCTGCTTTTCTCCTCTCTGTTCAAAAGACTAAGAATGATACTTGATAAATGATACAGTATGTACAAAAATTCAGAATTGAAGAAAGATAATTTAATAAAGATTCCAGAAGGAAATTTCTTTACCGAGAGAGCGGATTTTCAATTAAGTTAAGAGTTTCTCCACATTCAGGATTTTGGATCCTGGCACAGATCCATCGTTTGAGACTCCATAGGCCTGCATTCGTATGCAGTCATGCACCAGACTGAAGTAGAAGGCAACAGCTACAGTCTATCAATATTTCTGTGGAAATTCAGTTTTTAACATGAGGATAATCATGACAGATAAAAAATGGGAAAATAAAAATAAAATGGCAGTTATGACCTTTAAGGTAAGATGGCCCTGTGGTTCAGAAATGCATACACATTTATTTTCCCCAAAGCAAATTCTCTGGAATAGGAGTGCCATAATGTGCTGGGAGAAGACATTAAAAATTATCTGACCACATATGTGTGGGGAATATTGTGTCCCAAGACCCCCTTTTAGGGTAGTCGCAAGGCATAGTAGCCTATCATTAGTTCTGTGGGGCCATATTGCAGGAAGAAAGACTTTTTCATCTTATTTAACATCTAAATCCCCAAACTTATACACAATGGAACCCTTTTTTAAGTAATAGATTTTAAAATCTCGGAAATGAGTCTTCTAAAAATAACATTTTGGGATTCAAGGTCATAAAGAGCTTAAGTATTTCACCTTCATCCATTTAAACAGAAACTCAATGAGCTGGACAACATATTCAGAACAGGACACTTTTTCACTTTTGCTTCTTTTCCAAGAATAAATAATCATGTTAAATAAAAACAACGAATGTAAAAATCCACTATCATTTTATTGAGATCTAAATTTTGGAAAATTTTGAGTTGAGATTCTGTAACTTTAAGCAAAGCTGGAATCATTTAACACATTTGCAGTGCAGATGGTTCGAACACATTATTTGGCTTTTCTTACATTAAATAAAACTCTTGGAAAAAGAGGAAAAATTTTAGTTTAAGAATTTCTCAATGACTGAAGAGAAAGAACAATGACAATACATCTAAATTTCACATTTTCACCTCTAGGTGTCAAGAATATTTGTGATCTTTTTCTCTAATTAATAGTTTTTTCTACACTTAGGTTGAAAGAGAGTATTATTATGTTGATAAAATATACTTATTATAAAAAAGAATTGTGTGATTATATTTGGTATTTAGATCTCAATAAAAATAAGAGAGTTTCCAATTGCATGTATTCTCCAACCCAAAGGTGAGGGATCTTCAGCGGGGCAGGGGCCTCACAGCTTGAACCTTCCACAGCTGCAGCATTTAAGCCTCACCCCAGCTATTAGTTTTTTGTTGTTTTGGTTTTTTTTAAATATACTTTTATTGATTTCAGAGAGGAAGGAAAAGAGGTGTTTGGGGAGAGAGAGAGAGAGAGAGAGAGAGAGAGAGAGAGAGAGAGAGAGAGAGAGAGAGAGAGAGAGAGACATCAATGATGAGAGAATCATTCGTCAGCTGCCTCCTGCATGCCCCCTATTGGGTATTGAGCCAGCAACCTGCATATGTGCCTTTGACCGGAATGGAACCTGGGACTGAAGGCTGACAACTCTGTCCACTGAGTGAAACTGGCCAGAGCAGCATGACTTTTACTATGACTAAAATTTGAACACATTTTACAGAAAAGAGGGCAAACTTTGAGGAATCATATACTCAATACCATTTGCCTTTCCATTTGTTGAATTGCTGGTTCCTATGTAGTATCAGGCAAAACCTAGTTAATAATATATATAAAATTGTGGTGTTTATGATGAGTTGAAAAAGAATGTTTGAAAAACAAACAAAAAAAATCCAAGTGTGCAAAAATTCACAAAAGAAAAATAATAACCAGGTAAAATGCCAAGGCCTTCATGATGTCAAAACATTTTGTCAGGCTTAATTTTTCTCTCCAGCCACAACCAGTCACACCCCAAAGTTGGGAGGTGACCCAAGCAAACAGCAGCATCAGGAGCGGCAGGTGGCAGGACCCATCTGGCTTCTGTGCAGTGTGTACTCACACCTCAGCCCTTGCCAAATGTGCCCGTGCTTTATTGGATTGAGCGATGCCAGAACTGTTCTCAGCATGCAGAGCTGACGGACAACAAATCATTAGCATGAGGATTTGTGGGGAGAAGAGACAGAAACAAATCAGCTGCCTTCATGAGGATTTTACCTTAAAAAGAATCCAGATGAACACATACAACCCAACTTCAAATGTTAATTTCATTTTCTTTTTGTTCTATGTCTGTATATATTTATACGTAAATGTGCACACAGGATAAAAGGACATTTCCTGGATGAATAAACAAGAAATCCCAGCTTCACCTTCACTCTATAGCTAATGTGTCTTAGCATCTCAGCCTATTGAAGCAGCAGATCAGATCATCAAATAATACTGTTTCCTTATTTTCTTTGACCTGATAACAAGATTGGAACAAATGGTTACCTTATTATTTGAGTCATCTAGACAAAAAGTTTAATTCAATGTGATGCATTAAATTATACAACAGAGGATGAGAGATCACGGGGGGGGGGGGGGGGGAGGAAAAGGAAAAAAAACACCAAAATATTTAGCCCAGTTGACTCTTAAATTATTTTCTAGTAACAATATGCTCATCAACCTTAGAAATCAACAAATAAATATATAGATATAAAAGATAAATATGCACACTCATATTTATGTTACATAAAATAAACATGTAGATATATATGTGTGTGTATATACATCTATCATTGGTAGCTTTTCATCTTGAAGGGAGCTCCAAATTATTGGTGAAGAAGGAAATATTTCCTGTTTAGCACAATTAACAACTAAGTTAGCATAAAAATGACTCGAGTCAGACAGTTCATAAATGCACGAGAAGTAGAAAACTGATGTTGTTTAGAACGTTGAGGTAGAACAATTTTATCAGTTCCTCATAGGCCCTACTGGAGCAGCCCCGAGACAGTAACAGACAAGACACAATTGCTGACCTCAAGAGGCCACTGTCTATGTGCTGGCAGCCTTCTTTACCTTTGTCTAAAACCCCCTGGTTTCTTTATTCTTTCCCATAGAGATCATTTTCTAAAAGTTTAAGAAAAATCTTGCCTTAAAAAATTAAAATGTTACATGTAAAAATTCATCTCTTCTCTATTCCTTCCTCCTCTTCCCTTTTTACCACCAATCCCAATGAAAGAATAATGATTTGGACTGGTTAACTCTATATAATTATTTAATAGTACATAGAGATGTTTTTTTTCCCCAAATTATTTTCAGCAACTGGAGTTCCTGTGACTTGATAGGACAGAAATACAGAAGCTGAAGGCTAGGTTCTGATTTTGACAGGCCTAATGGATTTTGGATGATACGAATCTCCCAGACCCATCCCTCTTAATGTTAAGGAGTCATTTAAATATGAAATCAACACACTACACTTGCGATTTATGGAGATCATTAAATTCCCTAAAAAAATTGTTCATGAATTAAGAAAAGCCCTTAGGTGGTAAATCTAATTAGCACAAATTCAGCTCTAGAGTTCTTCAACTAGCTGAGTAAATATTATCCAGTATAATTTTGATAATTCCCTATTATGCCTTCTCATACATGGTTAGTACTGTGGAAATAACTTCGCAGAGCAGAGGGAATTCTGTTCAAAACAAAGAGCATAATTTCTTTGATTATGATTTTCTGACAGTAGGCTCTGAGGAGGGATGTCTGCCTTCAATACAAATCTTCATTTGAACTGCTTATGTTCATGTATGTTGCACACACTTGTTGAAAAATGAAGATTCCCCTAAATTTCTATACATTTCTTTAAGGTTTATGTCCTTCTAAAAACAGCTTGAGGTTGAGTATTAATTGCTTTTCTAACATGTTTTACCAGGAACATTAGAAAAAGATTAAGCAATCCTTAGTTCTCTACTACTTTTTAACTTCATATGTTAGGAAAACTGAAGTCTTTCTGAAGTCACTTCTTAAAATGTGATAATTTGAAAAGAAATTTTCATTTCTGTTTAGGTCAGTGGTCGGCAAACCATGGCTTGCGAGCCATGTGCAACTCGCGAACTGCAAGTTTGCCTCTCTGTTGACTAATGAGTTTGCCGACCACTGGACTAGACTAAATGTTACCGTGTAGTTGGAAGCTGTGAGGATTAGGCAATTCTAGCATATTGTGTGCAAATAGGTAAAGGGTAGTATATGACAAACACTGGTTTAGGTGAATCTCAATAACAACTCCATATTTGGGGATTTTAAAAGAATTTTAAAATTTTACAGCCAGTTCTTCAGTCACCCACTATCCAAGGGTTGTTCTTCCCCCCTGCCCCATCTCTTGGTCATTAGCATCTCCATAAGCACTGAGGCAGTGGGATAGGAAACAAGTAAACCAGAGTGCAACCCCCCCCCCCCTAGATATTGACTTCACACATGCTCACTGGATTACAGGGAAACAAGGCTGAGGTATCTACTGTGGCCTCCAGTAGTCCATTGGAGATGGGGATAGGGATGGAGAACCTATCACCTTTCATTGTGCTCTCTGTCAATAGATCCACACCTTCCCAAGCTCCCTCCCCACTCCAGGTTTCTAGGGAAATAGTTGCATCATCCTCCCTCTCAGCTTGCCCTCTCTCTAAGGCAGAGAAATGTGGCCCCAGCATAGGCTGGAGACAACCAGAATATACTATATAGATGGAGGACCCATGGGCCAAGATCAGCCAAGAATGTCCTAGAAAGGAGATTCTAGCTATTGAGACTTATGATTAAAGTAATTGAAAATTTTAATATTTCCACAGGACTCAGAAATGAGACAAATAGACCTAATAGGATCTAGACACTGACCAACTTGTATTTGGAAACTTGACATGTAAAACAAATTCCAGCTATATGATACTCAGAACATAATAAACACTAACTGAAACATTTACTATATGCTATGTGCTGATCTAATGCTCTTCACATATTAACTCCTGAATCTTCACAAAAAAATCTATGAACCTGGCATAGTTCAGGGGTTGAGTGTTGACCTATGAACCAGCAGGTCACAGTTTGATTGTCCAAGTTGTGAGCTCAATACCCAGTGTAGGGTGTGCAGCAGGCAGCTGATCAATGATTCTCTCTCATCATTAATGTTGTTTCCCTTCCTCTCTCAAATAAATAAAAATATTTTTTAAATGTCTATGAATCTGTATCGGAGACATCCTCTAAGTCTCCCAATGATCCTATCTCACTTACTTGTGGAGTCCTCTCTCCCTTAATAGGAGCCAGACTTCCTGAGGAGGAGAATATGGTGGCCTTAAGAAACAGAATACGACAGAACTAATGGGATGTCTTTTCTAAGATAACGTTATAGAAGGATCACGAAATCTGTATGATAAAAAACTGAGGGACACTTCTTGCCAACAGCTCTAAAGTAACAGAAGCCCTTAGTCCAAATGGCCATGAGAAATATCCTGCCAGTGACCACATGAGTGAGCCTGGGAAGAAATCCTCCCCCTAACTGTCCTCAGATGTGACTACAGTGCCCAACCATACCTTGCTCCCAGCTGTGTGAGAAAGCCCCACCAGAGCCTGCCAAACACACAGAATCTTTGAGAGAATAGATGCTGTTTTAACTTACAACGGTTGGGGGTAATTTGTTAATAGCATTAGATTACAAATACAGATAGCTCCTGCTATCAATCTAATTTTATAGACAGTGAAATCAGTCACTTGCCATTGAATCACTTAATAAATTAACTCAGAAAATTATATATCCAGTTAGTAAAAAACATTTTGTTTTCTACCACATACCATTCACAAAAATAAATTTTAGGTGGATTAAATGCCTGGATGAGAAGGATAAAACTTAAAGAAGCTATAGAAGAAGATATAGCCACAAAATATGGGGTTTCTGGATCAGGATGCAAAAAGTAGAAATCACTAAAGGAAAGTTTGATTAAATCAAATACATTAAAGTTTAGTACTTCTTTGTACTAAAAGAAACCTGCCAACTGAAAGAAGATATCTGCAGCTTATACAACTGACAGAGAAGAATATCCAGAATATATAAATTAATAAAATCAAACACATCCCAATAGAAAAAGAGGTCAAATACAAGAAAAAAATATGTGAAAAAATAGAAAAAGTTAATAAGCATATTAAAGAACAGATGCTTGAACTATTAACAATAAGGGAAGTAAAAGTTAAAACCACAATAAAATGGGGTTTCTACCCAATAGATTAATACATGTTTAAAGTTCTGAGCTTTCTAAGTCCTGGCAATGAGGAGGAGCAGTGACTCTCCCCTACTCTGTTATTGGGAATGTAAATTGGTGCAACACTCAGAAGTTGGTTTGGCTGGTTCTCATACACTAAAGTCATTTGAAGAAGTGTATGTCCTATATCCCAGTAAGTCCACTCTTAATTAAATACCCTGGAGAAACTCATATAAGAATGTTTGCTGTGGCATTAGTAATAATAGCAAAAAATATGGAAACCCAAATGCCGATGAAATGGAGAATGAATAATAAATCAAGGTAAATTCAAACAATTTAATACTATACAGGGATGGAAATAAACAAATATAGATGCATTAATGTGGATGACTGAAGAAACACCACCTTGTGTTAGAGTCACTTCTAGAAGAATATATATGGTCTGATTGCATTTATATAAAGTCAAAAGCAGCACAAAAGTATACAACAGAGGTACATTTTCTATGGTGCTTTTTGGGGAAGAGATGCCATAGGTGGCAAAGAGTGAAGTCTCTAAAATATTGATGATGTTCTGTTTCTTAACCTGCATGGTGGATAGATAAGACTTAACTTGTTTATATTATTATATTTGTAATCATATATTTATATTACATACATTATTTTATGTATATGACATCTTTTATTAAAAACAAATAAACCAAACAGGAAAAAGAAAACCATTTTATTTTGCTGCCAAATTTAATGCAAAGAGGAGGTTGGCTGCATAGCATCTTACCATCATAGCTGGACTATGAGGGGATAAGACATGAAAAAGATAGCTAAGAGAGACAAAGGAATAAGGGGCAAGGGAGGAAGTTAGAAAAGGAGGGAGGAAGAGGAGAGGAGAGAGAGAGACACAGAAGAGTGAGGAAGACAAGCTGTTCTGGTGACTTCATTTTAGTTTTTTAATACGATCTTATCTAGAGCCAGATCTACCTTCATGGCCATTAACTTCTCATTTGCTGGAACCAAAATATGAGGAGAAAGTTACGCGCGCGCGCGCGCACACACACACACACACACACACACACACACACAGTGGTCTAATTGATCCAGAATTTTATTTTTCTTGTTAAATCAGCTATTATTGAGCCGAATTCCAGAGAATTCAAAAACTGTCGTGGTCAGACCTCACATGAATGAAATCAGAAGCTTTGGGGGTAGGCCAAACAAGAGCCTGTTTAAAGCTCACCAGTTTGTACCAAGATGCAGCTATGTGGATCACCAAGCTCCAGGCAATGCTCTATCAATATTCAAGTGAGATTGGTGACATGCCAGGAGCTACTATTACTGTCTGGGAAATAGAAATCCTCATAGTACATATCCAAAATACCTACTAAGGCTGTCAGAAAGTGGAATTGCAGGCCATTGCCACAAAGAATGCTACTATCAATCATAATCTATTTGCCCTTCTTTGCAGTAATGGACTGGGCATTGTGGATGCCCAGCTGAATACATTGCCCAGCCTCCCTTGCAGCTATGTGTGGCCGTGTGATGTAGTGCTCAGTGTGAAATATGAAATTATTAGTTGAGGAGTTCACTGCTCTAAATCTGGAGATGTACCTTTCTTCCCTCTTCCTCTGTCTGAAACCTGAGCATTACTGCAGTGGAATTATGATCATGGAGCTGTTGATAATGAGCTTGGGAATGGCACAGGAAGAAGATGGAAAGAATCTGGGATCCTCCCATGTAGACAAATCCCATATAGACTGTTATATGAGCGAGAAATGCACTTCTGCTCAGCTCTTGTGGTTAGCTAAGCCTCTGTGTAACAAATACACTTATGGAACCCTGCAGTCCAAGGTCATGGCCATTTCAAGGGAGACCCAATAACTAATGGCCACAGGGGTTCAAAGGCCTACTTATCTTAATCCACATCCATTGAATGGTTTTTCTAGCTTCAACAGTCCTTATATAGTTGGCTGAGCGTGCCTCAAAGCTCAACCATTCCCTCTGTCTACTGTTGATTACTCCACTCCTTTCTTCCAGTGATCACTCCCAAGGGTGGTCCTTAAGAAATGTTATGTAATAAACTCAGTTTCAGATATGTTTCCTAAAGAAGCCAACCTATAACCCATTGTAAGTGTTCAATGAATACTTGTTCAATGAAAGAACATATAATTAAATAAATGAAGCAAGCTAGATTTTCAATATGCCAAAGAGAAAGCTGAATATAAGTAAAAAGCATAACAAAGGGTTTCTATTATTTATTTCTAACAACAGGGACTAATCTAAAGAAATGCTAGTGTTTATATTTCTTATAAGTTTTCATATGATGAATAAAATTCTAAGGTATTAATACTCCATAGTAAGTATTCAATAACCCATTCTGGGAAAGCTAAATTAATGCTAATAAACATCAAAAACTAAATGCATGTTGGGGAGTTCCGAGATGGCTATGGAGTAGGTGAAAGTAACACACACCAAACTGGAGTCGCAGCTAAAATTTAGAGCAATTGACCAGAATAAACAACAGGACACCCGAACAGGTCCTATTCAGTGCTATTTTATCCAAGGACTGAAAAAAGAAGCTACACACAGACTGATGAGAAGAGGGGAGACACAGAGAGGGCTGGTCCCTGCATCCAGAGGCAGTGACTGTGAAGCTGGAGAAATATTGCAACTGCAAAAATCCCCCCAAAGAAAAGTCTCAATCCCATGCCAGGACCCCCAAATCAGAACACCAGTCTGGGAAGAACAGTCTGCATAGCATCTGGCAGCAAAATTAAGTGGGGACTTTGTCCACTGGAAAGAGGAGGGAGTCTGCTTCACTCCCGGGTGATCTCCTTAAGAGCTAATGCACAGGGACTCACTCATGGGCACTCATCCAGAGCTCTGGTAAAGGGAAGGAGACTCGGGGCACAAGGAAGCCATAAAGTGAATATCTGGGTGTCATAACTCCAGAGATCTGGAAGGTAGGCTTCTGAGGTCAACATCCCACATTGCCCCCAGGCATCATCTGCCAGGATCCAGCCCTTCTATTCTTACAGCACCAGCTGGAGAAATGCACTAACCCTGTCCTCCAATTACTGGCAACATCACCCTGCCAAGCTCTAATCCAGGAGAAAGGACTATTGGCTGCACTCAACAGGGCCCAGGCCTGAGGTGCACTTTATTTCTGGAGAAGCTATGGATAGACTCTTAGACGATCACTGAACTGAGCGGCTTTGGAACAAGGGTCAATCTTCCCACCTACACACAGATTAGGCAGGTGCCACCCCCAAAGGAAGGCTCCCTTGTTAGGGTCTCAGGTAGCAGGCAGCTCTGGAGCTAAAGAGAGGCATATACTTGCACCCATGGCCCTGCACCACCCCCAAGAAATTTAATCATTTGCCTCATGTTTAGACATGAATGTAAAATAGTCCTAATATTCAATTTCAGTTACCCAATCAATCAGACACATACAGAAGAAAAATACATTGAACGGACATTCATCAAAATGAAAATATCTGTCATCAAGTTTTTTTGTTTACTTAGCTCTATTTTTCAATAATCAACTCATATTTCTTAAATTACTTGAAAAGTTTCACAACATATAGCCTTTCCCCTACAGCCTGGGTCTTTTCTGCTATCCTGTGGAAAATGCAGGATGAACAGAAGTTTGGCCCAAGTCCAGCGTCCACTCCACCCAGGACAGGCAAACAGGTTGGTGAGGGCCAACTCAACTCTCAGAAAGGCACCTCCTCCTTTTCCCAGGTTAAAATATTCAGTTAATTTTGTCATTTTGCTCCTTTTCATTTCCGAGCAATTTTGCGCTTCCTGCTTTTAACTACATGGGCAGCTTCAGAGGCCTTAGCCCTGGAAAGGATATTTGTGGCTTGTCTGGCCCAGACAGAATCTGGAGGGAGAAATCTCCAAGTTTATATGTAGAGAGGTTTGTTACATCCCTAAGTAAATGGAAGCAAATAAAAACTGATGAGTGAGAATCAGACAGGCTGGGTGCAGCCCTGAGCAGGCGAATGTGTGGGCACACTGCTTGCCAGCCACAGAGGTACGTCTGGTGTGTGGTGAAGACCGGGCTGGTTGGTGTCTGACATTGATTTAATACATAGCTCTACACAATAAGAGACTTTAATAAATGTTGTTGACTGACTGTCCAACTGGTGTTGACCTCGCTTGCAAAGGAGGTGGGGGTGCTAAACAAACTCAAGGTATTATCATAATAATACCTGCTGACCAAGAATGTTGCCCAGATGAATGCACTCCTTTGGAAGGGCAAAGTGTGCTCCTCTGAAGAATGACGCTGGGTGAAAACTAAATTCAGCATCACTCCAATAGAATTTTGTGTTGCTTCAATCTCTTCCCAGATTACAATACTAGCTAGAGATCTTCTGGAAATACAAACACTGTCTTGTTGAGGCTGTTCGGCCAAAACGTGGCCCATCTTGCTTGGTACTAAAGATTTGCTCTGCCTTTATTATCTTGGAATGCTAAGATGAAATGGATCTTGAAAGACTGAATACTTTGTAATCCACGCAAGGCAAGACTGCACCAAAATCATCTAAAGGTGAGTCTCTCTCTCTTTACACCCCTATTCCAATCCCAACCCCAAGAAGAGAAATTCCCCAACTCTCCTAGGTAACCGTTCCTAGTATCTGCACGATATCCACTGTCGGGATGACCCCTTTGTTTGGAGCCTAATCCTTTGAGAAATGATTTGTTGATTATTGTTTTGTCCTGAGTGCAAATAAAGAAAACCTGATGTTCTGTGCCTCTGTGGAGATCCAGACAGACTCAACACACACACACACATACACACACACACACACACACACACACACACACACACACATTAATTCACCTACTTGGGGCTTTAAAAAATTGATTGTGCGATTAATTTAAAATAAACTCTACTTCTTCACTGCTCATTTTACCTTTTTTCTGATCTCCCTTGTGCTCCTATTCTCTATAGATTGCTTTCAATTCAGCCAGAACTTGGCATTTATTGCAAAAAATTAACATGTAAAAAGTTACATATCACAAAAACGAATGCCTTTGATGCAGCATTTGTGTCTTGTCTTTGTTCGGGAGGTGCCTGTGAGGTTGCAGACATGCAGTTATTCTTCTGCCTGGTGATAGTGTTATTTGCTAAGTGAGTAGGGTCCATGTGTCACCTTTGCAGAGAAATTAACGACTTTGTGGCTTCCTACAGGACCCAGAAAGACAGCTGAAAAGTCAAATTAAGTTAGTCAAGTATTTTATACAAATGGGAAGCCTAATATTTATCACAGAACAAAAAATGTGTTTATATCAGAGTAGTGCAGCATGAATGAAGTCAAAATCTACCCAAACATCCGTGATTTTCCATTGATTTCTCTGTGGTTATACCGTCCTATGTGTATTTGGTGTATTACATATGCAACAGAATCGACCAGCTGACATTATCTCCTGTAACACCCTAAAATTTAAAATAGAATGATTGAACACCTGGTCAACAGACAAAGACTCGGAGGCTCTAAAGAGACATAGACAAAACTGAGTGTGCCCCCAACTTTTTTAAATTTCAATTTATTTTTTGGAATGGTTTTCTGGAAGAAACTTGTCTTGAGGTGTGTGAGAAAAACTGTTAAATTACAGAAAACTAATTTCATTTATATGACAGATACGCCTGGGATTATGTGAGGGAAAAGAGCAATGTTTTGAACAGCCTGATTCATGGCTCCTAGACGTTGAGGTGTGTGCACGACAAACAGCTTTTCTTCTCCCAGCTCCATGTGCCACTGAGCAAAGACTCCCTGGGACATTTTAATGACTAGGTTATAGGAGTGAAAACAAAAACATATGAACAGCTCAATGGCTCCCCTTCCTTGGAAGAAACTTCCAGGGAGAGTCAAAAGTAGTCATTTATGTGATATTTTGCTAAGTTGTCCTGCTAAGTCTTCCTGAAACTTTTTTTCTATATTCTGTGCTTTTTCATAGTCTTTTCAGAAGAATAATTTAAAATGTTTCTTTCACTGTTCTTGTATCAATCTGGTTTACATCTGCAGGTTCTTTATTGAACTGTGTCTTCTCAAATTCGAATTGAGAAAGCTGCAAGCCTCGGCTCCTATAGCAATTCCCTGGAGATGGGGAATTCAGGTCAGTTGCACTTTTCAAATGCATTCTGAACTTTAAAAGGGGGGGGGATGTTTCACAGACAACAGTGAACATGTGAATTATTTCCACACAGCCATAACGTGTACTCTTTGGAGACAGTGTGGTCACCGTGGTCATGAGTGCAGTCTTAGAAAAGAGACTGCTGGGAGTTTAGTTCAAATCCAGGCTGGCTGCCCACTAACTGTGGCCTTGGGCTAGGTATTGACCCTTTTGGAGTCTCATCTGTCAAATGGGGATATGAAGAGTCAGGAGAATTAAATACATTTATGAATACAAAGCTCTTAGAACAATCTGGGAACCAAGGTATAGGTCATCAAGGGGTTCATGGCTTGTAGAGAATTTAAAATTACAACTCCCTGGGATTATTATCATTATACATTGGCAATTCTAAACATTGTTTGGGATGAAATACTCCTCCATGAAAAATTGTTGATCTGAAAAACATTCTGAGCAATTGCTATGGTCACTGTAGAGTTTTGAAAGAATCATACATGTGTAGGCATCAAATTAACATGTGTTTATTATCCATTCTTTCGTAAACAGCTTCTTTAATATGGAAACTATGCAGTTGGCTCCGGACAGACACTCAGCTATGTGTGCTTGTTTCTAGAGGAAGATCATTAGGGTTTAGAATAGTTTGATCTTACTTTGGGCCCAATATTGCATTGAAACAGTGGATTGGTCGGTATAATAACAAACTGATTATAAAGCTGAAATCACATAACTAGAATTACTTTGATTTATGTATAAATCATTCTCTGAAACTTGCAGAATTTATTTTTTTGTATTTTTTCAAGAATATTTTGATGTAATTAAAAAGTATTAATCTATTTTTTACATTTTTGAATTTTATTGTTTTATTATTATTGCTTGCCTGATGTATTACACAAAGTTCAAAAAAATATCCAGCCATAGCTGGTTTGGTTCAGTGGCTAGAGCATCAGCTTGTGAACTGAAGGGTCCTGGGTTTGAAGAGCACATGTCTGGGTTGCAGGCTTGATTCCCAGTAGGAGGCGTGTAGGAGGCAACCAACCAATGATTCTCATCTTTGGTGTTTCTATCTCTCTCCCTCTCTAAAATCAATAAAAATATATTAAAAAATAAATAATAAATTTTTAAAAAAGTATTCAGTATCTATGTTTCTTCTCTGACCATTAGTATTACTTATTTTATTTCAAGTGTATATTAAAGTAATTATATAATATGATGAGTTGTTTAAAAATGACCTGTTTGTGATGTCAAATCACCCACTATTCTCCTGCCTAGGACAGACTAAGCTTTCAATAAATACCAGTTACTATTGTAAGTAATAGTGTTAGTGTACAGCACTGTATGACGATATCCAGGAAATACTTTGTTCATAGGAGCCTAGGGTAGGTATCAGAAATATATCACCATCCCCCCTCTTATCAACGCCTCACCTTTGGTTCAGTCTCCACCAGATACCATTCAGCACTCCATGTTTGTCAAATACGTTATCATCAGTCATGAGTTCCTCCAAGAAACAGCTGTGGAAGGAAGGCCAACTTGGTGGTGCCCATTGTAGAGATAAGGAAACGGAACCTGTAGGGAAAGGTTAGCAACTTTGCCAGGTATCAGCTGAGTGACCAGGATCAGACTTCAGCTTCCTGGTTCGAATTATTTGTGCACACTCGGCATCTGATACATTCAGAACACATCACCAACCCACGTTTGCAATTGGGAAAACAGAGGCACGAAAAGATTAATGCATTTCATCTAAAGCAAGATAAAAGGTAGAACAACAAAGAATTGGTCAGTGGCATTAATTATTGGGCTGAAATTTCCTTGAAGATATTAACAGTAATGAGGTGTTATTTAGTGCAAACTTGAAGTAATTGCTTCTTGTTGTAACCTCATCATGACAGTAATAACTCCATTGTACAAAGGAGGAAGAACAGCCAGCTAAGAAGTGAAAGAACTAAATTTTAAAACCTAGTTTGTTTAGTCTCAATCGCTGCCTTTCAAGTACTGCACACTAATATCAGAGAGCCAGTTAGAGTATAAAAGCAAATTAGTTTAGCTTGGATTCCCATGTTTTTAATAGACTGCCACATTGTACCTCTAAGTCATGAAATGCGTGCAAATAAACCAATAGTTGATGCATGCCCGCTATTGTGGAGACTGTGCTGCCTACCTTGTTCAGTTCTGAGGATGTGCGTCTTTGTCCTGTCCACTCTCTAGGTATAAGGCACCTTCTGTCACAAGCATCCCATAAACTCCAAATGTTTGTATTAATTGGTGTTTCAATTTGAAGTTGTTTCTGTACTATCTTTTATCCCCACGGACAGTCCCTGCCTTCTGATTATCTGCTCAAATCCAGGATATATTAATTATGAGTCTTACAGTATGCACAAATCATTGCAGTAGGCATGGGGATTAAATAAGGGGCTGTGGGAACAATCATTTTGCAATCATGAGGGAAAGGCTGAAAGAATTTCAGAAATGTTGACTCATAGCTCTGAAGTCAGTGAGCCCTAAACCAAACCATTCTACCTGCAGACTTGTTATATGAGGGAGGGAAGTGTCCTGTTTGTGTAAGGCATCCCTAGCCAAATGTTCTGATAGCTGGAGCTGAGCATATCATAATAAAGCATGTGGTATTTTCATTTTTCTTTTTGTTTAAAATCATTTGAATAGTTGCTTTGTTACTGCTCATCTTGATCATGCTTAAAAAGACTGGTTCTAGCCAGACATTCTACTTCCTGTCACCTGATATTACTAAATTGGATTTAACCTCTTCCTTACTTGTATTTGAATTCTGAGTATCCTCCTCTTTGAATTATAATTTAGAATCTAAAGATTGCAGTCAATCAATATTTCTGTGGGGATTTTATTTTAAGTTCAATGGGAAGTCATTTGAGGACTTCAAGATAAAAGAAATATGATCAGATTTACACATTTCAAGAGTACCTCTGTTTGCTGTCAGTTGGGAGCAAGCACAGAAACTGTTGAAGCAGTCCCAAGAACTAACAAAATCATCATGAATTTTAAAACACTGGGACAACAACAGTAGAGGTGATGAAGGTGTTTGAAAGCAGAGCCAACAGGTCTTGCTTGTGGATTAAACATGAAATGTATGGTAAAGTAAGAAAGCCAGGACAAGACTTTGGTTTGGAACCTGAATACCTACATGAATGGAGATTACTTTTACTGCACATGAACCTTGAGGAAGAAGGAATGTTGGACATGGAATGGGTGGAGAGGAAAAGCAAGAGTTATTTTAATCACAAATGAGAGAGAAGCATTACAAGAAGGACTCAGTATAGAGAATTCTCTCCTTTGAATTAAACTTTCTCATGATCTGGATTTTTTTATCTCATAATTTTGCATGTTAAGGAGACACTACATATTGGGCATCCTCCCAACTGATTTTTCTTATTAGCAGAGCCCAAACTTTATTTGAGTTGCAAGAAGAGGCATTGGTCTATGCAGAAAGTGGTAGGAGGCCATGACAGGAAGGACCAGGCTTCATTTTTTACATTGTGTCAAGGAGTGGTATTAGGTACAAATTTGTTCATTAAATATTAACCCTCCTTTTGTGAGGTTGATATCTCACACTACTCTCAATTCATAGATAAGGATATTAGTGTTCAAAGAAGTTAAGAAAGCAGCCCTTGTTACATAGCCTAAGACTGTCTCATCTCACTTCAGAGTCTGCATTACTCTATCACACATCACTCACTACTCCTAAGACTCTATCAAGTCCATAGGAATGCTTCAGTTAAGTTACCTAAACCAGAGTTTAATATCCCCATCTACATGACCACCTGAGACGTCCCCAGTCCAGTAGCAAAAATATCCCACTGTGTATTTGCTATCCTTTTCTCTGGGACGAGTGTCTTTGGGAATGGTATTGGGCAATGACAGTCTCCCCTTTATTAAAAGGACTTGAAAGACTCAACCCCACTCCCTCTACTCTCACTCCTCTACCCACAATAGCCCAGAGCATGGGCACAAACTAGAAAGAGAACATTGGTTTTCAGAGATTGACTCCAGACAAAAGACCATTGAAAAGGCACAAGAGAAAAACAGGCCTTAAAATTTGATGTAAAATGGTCATTCCTATGAATGTGAGAGAAGTTGCTCTTTACTAAGGGCAAAAAGCACCAACCAGCTCAAATAGAGCCTGTGGGTATGGACTTTTAACTATCCATAAGCACTCTGAAATGCCTTTGTTTGAATGTGTCTTCTTGTTATAGTAATGAGAAAGTCTTAATGACTCATTTAATGAAAATTTTAATGGTAAAATCAAATTTTGAGTAAACACTATGAAAAATCAAATATTAGAAATCCATTTCTTAACAGCTTGCAGTAGTGACTTTTTCAGTATACTATGTGAGCTTAAGTAAGATCATTTTAGATTATGTGTACCGTGCTGAACTATTTAAATCCGATTATGCTAAAATTATATTTTTATTAAGACCTCTTCCTAATGAAAGAATGATAATAAATTTATTTTTGTTGACATTCTCCTAATAATCTGGTTTAGAAAATGCATTTACATTTGACCAGATAGTTGTTTCTAGACATGGTGATGCCCAAATGGGAACAAACACCACCTCCCATTCTTTTTTTCTTTTTTTCTTTTTGCTGGCAGAATCTGGAGGTTTATTTATGACCCCCCCTTCCCATTAGTGTCCCCTGGAGAATGTTGTGTTGAGTCAAATGTGCATCCCAAGTTCTTGAGGCCACAGGCGAGTGTCATGGCTATAAGGAGGGTCTGAGGGCTGCAGTCACCTAGTATGTTGGTCTCCGGCCCAGGGGCACGCCATCTCCTGGAGCTGAGGTCCTGGTAGGCAGGAGTCTGTGAGGCAGGTGGCAGGCACCGGGTGCTAGAACAGCTCAAAGCCCGTGTTCATGCTGATGGCGTAGCGCAGCTTCTCCTGAAGGACGCTCTTCTTGCTATAATTGGGCAGCTTGAGCAGGTTAAAGCAGGTGGAGGAGGTGGGCAGGCGGCCACCTGGCTCCCGCCACCTCCCATTCATGATGGGGCAGCTGTAAGGATGAAAAGAGACACCGCTACAGATAAAAAGCACTTAGCTAAGAGCCTGATGCACATCAAGAACTTTAAAAAGTACTTATTTTTGTGATTATCCACCCCCATCTATAATTAGGTCATCTCTGGCAATAAATATGTAGGTAAAGAGAGGCAGTTGTTGGCCTACAAATTCTGCAGCTATTTCTTGGTCACAGTTCAACATCTGATAGCCACTGACCAACACAGACACTGAAAGCAACTGCCAGATGCTACCTTCCATATGGGCTCAGTTACTGGAGCATGTCTTAGTCCAGCCATCGAAATTCTCAATGATTGGTGAGGAGAGAGTGAGGGATGAGGAATACTTAAATATTACCAAGGCAAAAGTCAGTAATACCAAGATGGTGAGGTTTAGGTTCATAGCCATTGGGCACCTAGAAAAATTGTAAGAAATTACTTTTAAGGCCTGAGTACCAGTGGTATTTCCTCCACATAGAGGGTTCACAGGGCACATTGATTATGCACTGATTAATCCAATTATTAATTTCACAGATATATGTTCAATGTTTCCCCTGTGGCAGGAGCCATCCCAGGTTCTGGAGATACTGCAAAGAAAAACAAGACCTCTGAACCTATCTTCTTACCTTCTTCAGAGGAAGCAGACAGTAAACAAGACAAGTAATCACACCAGAGAGCTTCAGATGGTGATTATACTTATGAAGAAAACAAAAAAGAAAGTGTGATATGCATTGAATAGCAGAGCAGGAGCACAGTAGGCTATGTCAGTGGTGGTGAAAAGGGGGCATTTGAGCTGGGAACCAAAGCCCAGACAAGTCAGGATTACTTACTGTTATATAGTTCTAACCCAATAGCTCCCAAGTTACTTCTCTCCAATCCTAAGGATTAGATCTGGGTGACATCAATAAGAAAATAATGGAAGTAATCTTTCAGTACAGGTTGACATTATCAGTCAAAGCCCAGATAGGAATGAGACACTTTGGGTGGAAAGTGGCCCTGAAAGACCCCAGGAGAGTTATAAGCAATTGGAAAAACAAGGACATTATTAGGAAAATCATCTGTGTTTAAATAATTTTCTGATATGGTAGTGGAGTAGTAGAAGTTACACTCACCTCCTTCCATGACAAATTGTAATTACAACTAAATTATAGAACAGTCAACCTGAACAGCCAACTGAAGACTAACTGAACACAAGTCTTATAACTGAGGATATGCAGAAGTCACAAAATACTGGTAGAAAAGACAGTCACACATAAAGGGCTTTCTGACACCCATGTGTGGTGGTTGAGAATGTGGAGGGATATCTCAGCTGCAAAAGACTACCTTGAGAAGCAAAGAATTTTATTTTATCCCCATGCTGATATCCCAACTCTGAAACAGCAGTGCTATGCACAGGGGCTCACATAACATCTGGTTGTTAAAGGCAGTGAGATTTTGTCCCCCATTGTAAGACAAGAGACTGCTAGAAACCCAGGTGCCTTCTTAAAGAGCCAGGGTACAAAATCTCATTTGTAGGCATTCACCCTGAGCTCCAGGATGTGGGCCAGCAGCTAAGATCAGACAGGAATCCTAAGGTGAGAAATTGGGGTATGTGACTTTGGGAAAAGAGCTGGAGGGTCAGTCGCCATTGTCCATGTGCTAAGTCCCTTTCCCACACTGCTCACAAGTTATATCTTTCCTAGTAATAGAGTCATAGTAGGAGAGTATAGCATTCTATTGAAATCAATGGGTAGATCATCCAGGCAGGAAATCAAGAAGGAAAAAGAAGCCTTGAGTTATGTACAACCAGATACATATAACTGATATTTCAGAGCATTCACCCCAAAGCAGCAGGATGTATATTTTTTTCAAGTGCAAAAGGAGCATTTTTAAGAATAGATGACATGTTAGGTCACAAAACAAGTTTCAATAAATTTAAGAAGCTTGAAAGCATATCAACCATTTTCTTTGACCATACTAGTATAAAACTAAAAATCAATTATGAGAAAAAAACAAAAAACACACAGACATGGAAAATAAGTAACATGTCACTAAACAATGCATTGATTAACAGTGAGATCAAAAAAGAAATAAAAAATACATTGAATCAAATGGAAATAAAAACACAACAACACAAATCTGTGGGACAAAGAAAAAGCTGTCTTAAGAGGGAAATTCATACTATTGCAGGCCTACCTCAACAAAGAAGAAAAATATCAAATAAACAATTTACCATATACCTAAAGGAACTACAATAAGAACAACAAACAAAATCCAAAATGGGTACAAGGAAAGAAATAATAAAGATCAGAGTAGATATAAACAAAATAGAGTCTATAGAAAATACAAAAGATCAATGAAACCAAGTGCTAGTTCTTCAAAAAACTTTTTAAAATTTTGATAAAACATTAATCAGACTCATCAAGAAAAAAAGAACCAAAACAAATAAAATTAAAAATAAAAGAGAAGTAATAACTGATACCTTAGAAATACAAGGATTATAAGAAAATATTGTAAACAATCATCTACCTACAAATTGGACAGTTTAGAAAAAAACAGATAAGTTCCTAGAAACAACAATTTTCTAAGACTAAATCAAGGAGAAAGAGAAAACTTGAACAAGTCAATTACAATGAGTGAAGTCAAAACAGTAATAAAATAAAATAAAAAACTACCAACAAATACAAGTCTTAGAATGGATTACTTCAGATATGAATTTTATCAAACACTCAGAGGAAAAAAATACCTATTATTCTCAAACTATTCCAAAAATTCAAGAGGACAGAAGACTCCCAAGCTCGATTTATGAGGCCAGCATTATCCTGATTCCCAATTAAAAACACTACAAAGAAAGAAAATTATAGACCAGTATCTTTGATGAGCCTAAATTCAATAATTCTCAACACAATATTAGCAAACTAACTTTAGCAATACATTAAAAAGATCATATATTATGATCAAATCGGATTTATTCCTGTGAAGTAGAAATTATCCACAAATCAATTCTGTGATATACCACATAAACAAAATGAAGGGTAAAAATTATATGATTGTATCAATAGTTGCAGAAATAGTATTCGACAAAATCCAACAACCATTTATGATAAAACTCTCAGTAAGCAGGAAATGGAGGAAACATACCTCAACATCATAAAAGCCATAATGACAAACCCACAGTTAACATCATACTCAATGGGAAAAAAACTAAAAGTGTTTCTCTTAAGATCGAGGACAAGCCAGGAATGCCAATCTTCACCACACTTAGTCAACCTAGTATTAAAGTCCTAGCCTCAGCAATCAGACAATATGAAGAAATAAAAAATATCCAAATTGAAAAGAAAGAACTGTAATTATTTGCAGATGGCATGATACTGTATAGAGAGAACCCTAAAGATTCTATCAAAAAGATTAGAACTAATAAGTGAATTCAGTAAAGTATCAAAACACAAAATCAGTATTCATAAATGGGTTACACTTTATACGCCAGTGATGAATTATCAGAAAAATAAAGTAAGAGAATAATCCCATTTACAATGGGATAAAAAATACCTAGAAATACAACTAATCGAACTCAAATATTGAACTAAAAAGTTTTGCACAACACAGTAAAACATTATCAAGCTAAAAGACAACCACTGAATGGGGGAAGAAGATATTTGTCAATGTTACATCAGATAAGGGGTTAATATCCAAAATTTATAAAGAACTAATACACTCTAAACGTGCGCAGGCATACACATAACATAATCCAATTAAACAGTGGGCAGAGGACCTGAATAGACCCTTCTCTAAAGAGAACATACAGATGTACAATATATATATGCAAACATGCTTAATGTCACTAATCATCAGAAAATGCAAATTAAAACCCCCATGAGATATCGCTTCATACCTGTCAGAATGGCTACAATCAATAAATAAACAAGTGTTGGTGAGAAAGTGGAGAAAAGAGAATTTTTGTGTACTGTTTGTATGAATGCACATTGCTCCAGTCACTATGGCAGACATTATGGATGTTCCTCAAAAATTTAAAATAGTACTCCCTCATGACCTAGTGATTCTACTTCTGGGCATATATCCAAAGAAACCCAAAATACTAATTTGAAAGCATGTATGCATCTATGTTCATTGCAACATTATTTAGAATAGACAAAATATGGAAGTAACTCAGTGTCCATTAACAAATAACAGAATAAAAAAGCTGTGGTACATATATACAATGATATATTACTCAGCCATAAAAAGTTAAATTTTACTATTTGCGACAGCATGAATGGGCCTAGATGGTATCATGCCAAGTGAAATAAGTCAGACAGAGAAAAACAAATACTATATGATTCTGATAATTACCAAATAGTCACAGGGATGTTAAAGTACAGTATAGGGAAAGTGGTCATTAATCCTATATAATAAAACTTAATATGCAAATTGTCCCCTCGGGGCTTTGTTCCTCTGGGAGATTGGGAGTTGGACTGCTTGCTATGACATGCGCTGACCACCAAGGGGTGGGATGGAACACAGCTGCGTCAACAACGTGGCACTGGCAGCAGGCAGCAGTGGAGGCGCTGCCAGTCCCAGTGGACCCTGATGACAGCAGGACCACGGTGGGATGGTGGAGCAGGTGAGCAGGCAGCACCAGATCAAGGCAGGTGCAAGCAGGGCCCAATCGCCCTGTCAATTGCCCTGCAGACAACAACCAGTGGTGGCAGTGGGGGCAGGGCTGCCGCCTGGCTCCCACAGGCAGGCTGGTGGAGCAGGTGAGTGGGTGGTGCCAGGTCAAGATGGAGTGCCAAGCAGGGCTGCAGGGCTGTAAGGCTGGGGCCTCGAGCTGGGGCCCAATCTTCGCAGGCCACCCCAAGGGACCCCACCTGTGCACAAATTCATGCACTGAGCCTCTAGTATTGTAATAACTATGTATGGTGCTAAGTTGGTATTTAAAATATGGGGAGGAGAGCACTCTATAAAATATGTGATTGTCTAATCACTCTGATGTACACCAGAAACTAATACAAAATAATATTGAACGTCAACTATAATTGAGAACTTAAATTAAAAAAATAAATAAAAGATATCACTGATGGAGTTCCTTTCAGGCTAACCCAATGTCAATCTTACAAGTTCGTGACTATTCTGGCTATAAAGTGGTCCCCAATGATCCCACCTCCTGATATTTGTGCTTTTGTATATTTACTCCCTATGAGTTTGTGCGGAATCTGTGACTTGCTTCTAACCAATAAGTGAGGGATGAGCTGTTGCTGCCATGACTATGTTAAAAGAGTTTTCGACTTTCTATCCCTCTCCCTTCCTCTCTGTAAAAAAATCAATAAAATATTTTTTTAAAAAAGAGTTGCAGACACTTGCCCCACTGGTTTTGGTGAAGTGAGGGACTTGAGAGAGTCATCGGCCAACAACCAAGAGAAATAGTTCAATTCAATAGGTGGCAAGGAATCAAATTCTGCCACCGTTACCACCTTAGAAGGGGAGCTGCCCTGGATAAGCCTTGAGATAAATTCACAGCCCCCCCACCAACATCTTGAATTTAGCCTTGTGAGATATCCTGAAGCATCCGATAAGTTGTGGTTGAACTCCTCCCCATGGAAATCTTGAGGTAATAAATATATTTTGTGTTAAACCACCAGGTTTGTGATAATTTATTATGCAGAAATATAAAACTCATACAATAATATTAAGGAAGATTTACAGACTGCTAAAGTGTGTAGAGAATCCAGGAAAACATGTCTTGGAAATGAAGAAGTCAGGCTCACAATCAGCCTCTCGATTCTCCACAGAACACTTAATATCTTTTATATTTCAGGTAAGACTTGAGCACAGGAACACTGAGAGTGAAGGCTTGTCCTCTGGGTGTAAGAAACTCAGCCATAAAGAGGTTGTCAGAGAAACTGAGATGAGTTTGGGGAACATCAATGGTGGTTTACAGAAAGTGGTCTGGATTAATGTAGGAGATGTAGAGTCAGAGCCATAGTAGATTTTGTTGTTGTTGTTGTTTATTAAAAACTAGAGGCCTGGTACACAAAATTAGTGCACTTGGGGGGTGGTCCTTCAGCCTGCCTGTACCCTCTCACAGGTTGGGAGCCCTCGGGTGATGTCTGACTGCTGGCTTAGGCCTACTCCCTATGGCCTGATCAGGGGTGGAGCCAGCAGGGGGGAGGGGCCTGCTGGAGACTTTGGGGAGGGCAATCAGGGCCTGGATCAGGCCAGTTGGTCACTATACGGTGATGTACCCAACATTCCACAGCTGGTCATGATCTTGGCAGCCACCCATAAAAGTTTAGAAAGTTCCCTTTTTTCTTCTAAACTGCCATCTAGTTTGCCTAGGATAAAATCAGGGCAGTATAAGAAAATCAATATGCATTAGGCACAATTACAATATACATTGAATACTTAATGCACATCAGAAATGACGTGACTGGAATGTTCTTCCGCAGGAAGCTTTAGGAAGAAAAGCTTATGTTTCTGGGGTAAAGCTTAGTGTGGTCATACTTAGCGGTTAAAAGAGCCCAAGTGCCTTCTCTTTACTCTTTAGTTCTCTAAAGCTAAAGAAACTTACTTAATAGGCCTACCTTATACAGAAGAAGCCACAGAATACTGGTAAAATGTAAGCCAATGGGTATTAATGGGAGAATAAACTTCACAGATTTACAGAAGAAGAAAAACTGGAAATGCTTAGTTAACATGTATGAATGTTCTGTTTCAACTGCGTTCAACCCCTTTAAACCACCTATGAGCTCACTGGGCTGCGGGCTCCCTGCAAAGGCAAACCCAGCGAAAGTAAAGGGGCTACTCAGGTCGCTCCATCTTGGAAGAGACTTTGCCAAAGACTGGATTATTTTTTAAGTCTATTTTTGTAGTGAAAGGAAGCCACAGGCATCTGAGTACTGGCTCCCCAGCCCGACACCTAATTTCTGCCAGGACATGAAGAGCACCTTCTGAAATGACACCTCTGGAATCTGGGTGGGTTCAAATCAAGATGTGAGCCTTTGGGTGGCTTTTGTGTTTGTTTCCTACCCTGGTCTCCTTCACCCTAGTATTTCTTTCCTCCACGGGACACTGTGTGCTCACCACACTTACTCCCCATCATCCCAAAACACAAATCCAGGTTCATTTTTTAAAGACTAATGACTGAGGGCTTGTCCTGTATTTTTGTTTTCCCCCAGCTATAGTATACCTATGCCAACAAAAATGAGTGTATTCATTTATTTTTAAAAAACCTCCTATAAATCTTCAGTGACTCTTTGAGTATAAAATATTCGTACCTTGACTCCAAATTACAGCTGGGAGCCTAACCACTCAACAAGTACTTTTAGTTCAGATTCATTTTAGATTCAAACAAGCAGGGGAAGGAAACACGAGATATACAAAGCATCCTTTGAAGGGAGAAAATCCTGAATGGAGAAATGGGTGGGAAAATACTGCCATTTCAAACCAACCCCAACGCCTATGCCACCAGTTCAGAGTTATTTAGGGTGGAGGAGCCTGCAGCTTTGGCAGTTATGGAAGGAGGCACAGGGCAAGGGCAACTGAATTGAGGAGCTTCATAGGCAATAAACTGATTTACAGAATTAAGGTAAATCAGCTAAATATGACTATGCCCCAGATGCATCTACTTTTACCAAAATTATTCAGCATTTTGGGAGTGCTACTCTGAGCATTTAGTGTGATCTCTTCCAGATAGCTAGAAAGTTGATTTTACTATGAATTTGGATGCTGGGGGCTAGGGGGGTGAAGTGGGTGGAAATGACCTAGATATTCAAAACCCACTTTTGGATTTCCATAAAGTGCTACCAGGCAGTTCTAGTTGCAAATGATTTTGCAAATGCAAATACCAATCCCCAAAATTTGGGGACTAATTCTTTTCAGCAATCCTTATAGTTATAATCCCAGAATTGGTATTTTTAGAAGAAAAATGCTCCAGACTTTTTGAATGCAGACATCTTGCGAATTGGAAATGAGCATTTTCATTTGATGATGGTTTGAGGGATGTTTACCAGCATTTGTAAAGTGTGCTTGGCTATGAAAGTATTTGAAAGGTGCAATCATAGAATTACTATGTTTTTACCAATGAGGTTCTACTTTGCTAACATTTCAGCTACCCTCCTCCCTCCAAGACCACTCCCAAGCTCACACCAGAACGCACTTCAGGGATCAAGTCACTGGAGGTCCAGAGGGAGGGAAGCTTTCCAGTTAGTTTGATTTAAAGGTATAGTAGGCCCTGGATTCATTCTGTTTTTCTTGTTTCCTGTGTGTGGTCAGCTTTATACAGGACTGCATATACCTTCTAACAACTCTCATGATTGCCAAGTTTTTCCACTACATCCAGGAGACTTGAGCTCTCTCTTAAGAAAGAAAAGCACCTTTTTTCCCCCCAGACATCCCTAGCACATGTTCACCAAGGCTAATTTTAAATGGAGATCCCAATCCTGAACTCACACTTATGGTAGGCGGTGAAGTTGGACTAACTCAGGCCTGACCCCAAGACACTTGCAACAGCATCCCCCAAATGCAAGGACTACATGGAAAATGTCTACACACCTAATATATAGAGTTACCAAGCACTAAGCAGAAAAATAACTGGTGTTGTAGAGCTGGCTTATCTGGAAAGGAGAGTCATGTGTAGTCACAGAGAGGCCAGGACTCGGAATAGCTCCAGCTTCCTCAAAAACTTCAGCAGCTTGCCGAGTGTCCAGTTGACTTCCGGGGCTACTGACAAGATTATGACCATTTTAAAATGAGGGCTTCCTGAAATTTCCCCATTTCCTCTGTTCAACCTGAGTCAACTATAGATCTATCCCAGCCAACTTGTCTCTTAGACCAATGGTCGGCAAACTTCAGCTCTCGAGCCTCATGCGTCTCGTGAGCCACAGTTTGCTGCTCTGTTGACTAATGAGTTTGCCGAACACTATCTTAGACCAAAGCTGTCCCTAGGAACCAGGGACAAGTTGAAGCTGGCAGGTTATTGTTCATGGGCCTTAGCCACATGGCCTTCTCTAATTCAGCTCATCATATTCCAGCGTCTTCAGACCAGCCAGCGATGGTCTCTGACCTCAGTAAGGGCTAAGGTAATCTTTAAGAGCTCATCTGATGGAGTCAGGCTCAGTTGGAATCATAAGTTTTTGATTAATGCAAACTCCACTGATTTAGGACATTAATGACATCTACAAAATTCTTCCCCCTTTGCCTTTTGGCTGAAGCAAAAGACAGGTCCCGTCATGGAGGGGACTCTACAGGTCATGAATATCGGGAGGTGGGAGTCATAGGGGAGGTATTAGAATTCTGCTTCACTCTGGCTGCATTTTTCTTTCTTCTTTTATCCTCTCCCCAAATATAGTGCACCTCCTAAATTTTTCACAGCTCACTCCCAGAATCATATACTAAATTGGAGATGTGCTGCCCTGTATCCATGAAAATGAGAAACTAGAGGGGAAAATGCTTTCTATCCACCTATATCTACACTGAGTGGCCAGATTATTATGATCTCTGAATGCATAATAATCTGGCCACTCAGTGCATAACCTATATAATAAAAGGCTAATATGCAAATTGTCCCCTCAACCAGGAGTTCTACCAGCAGGCAGGTGGGCCACCAACCCATGTCCCCTCCCCCTGGGCAGGCTGGCCGGACCCCACCCATGCACAAATTCATGCACCATGCCTCTAACTCTAATACACACACACACACATGCACACACACACACACACACACACACACTAAATGGCCAAATTATTATGCATTCAGAGATCATATATGCATTCAGATATCATAATAATCTGGCCACTCAGTGTATAATCTTTGCGTATTTGCATTCCACACTGTGGGTTTTTAGAGTGTGCTTACACACCTATGTTGCAAGAATGGCAGAACCAACTGGAGATTTTTGGCCTTGTCAGCCCTGCTTCAGTTTTTAACTGCTCACCAGAAGTTACTCTTACAGAGCTGGGTTAATTGGCATTGCAACAGGAGCCAAACATAGCCCAGTAGGTAACTTTTGAGTGGCTCAAGTTGAATTCACTATACAGCATTAAGTACTGGGGCATTATGATGCAGGATAATTGAAAAACAAGAAATAATGTGAACAAAGCTTTTCAAATGTTTGTACCCTAAGTACAGTATAACGAACAGTCAACATAGCCCCTATGCCTATGGGTTTCTGATTATGTGACCCACAAGTAAAAAAAACAACAAAAATCTTGAAATTCCCAGTGAGTTCTAATGGCCTAAATACCATTGAGAGGTAATACAAGTAAGTAGGGCCCTCATCCACACTCTTTCTTCACCAAAGTTCTGGGTTGTTGGCCTGGACAAGCCCCAGGAGGAAGCATGCACCCTATGGTGGGCACCTCATTCCCTTGGTGGATCTGGAGTGAAGGCTTAGGGCAAAGCCTTCTTTTGAATGGACACCAGAGGCAGAGTTGAGCTGGAAAATTCAAGCAGGCACACCCATTCCAAGGCAAAGAAGAAAAACAGCAATTTGGCAACAAAAATATTAGAAAAGTTTCAGAGTAAGTAAGGAACAGAGAAAGCGAAGGCAGCCAAGAGAGAATGCTTGGAAGCCCTGTCTGAAGGGGTCAATATGGCATATATGCGCCACCTTCAGGGGCTACCATGGTTACTCCATATTAACATTTTTGTAGTGTCAGGCATTACCCACATGTTTGTGGTGATACTGGGTTAAACAAACCTACTGCCCTACCAGTTATTAAAGGTATAGCACATTTAATTATGTATAGTGCATAATACTTGATAAAGATAAATTCCTGAAACTGGTTGATGTGTTTACTATGTTATTACTTTTATCATTATTTTAGAGAGTACTCTTTGCATTTACTAAAAATAAGTTTGCTATGAAACAGTCTGCTGCGTTATGCCAGTAGTATCCCCATACATCTTGTGTTTGCTGAGTCTCCTTTGCGCATCATCTTCTCTGGTGCTTGGTTTAATCTCGTGTTGTTTTGTATAGTAACATGTTGTATAGGCTAGTAGTTTTTGAATGATAGCCTATCCCATATAGCCTAGCTGCCTAACAGACTGTATCTTCCAGGTGTGTGTTAGTAGTGCACTCTATGATGTTCTCACAATTATGAAATACCTCATGACATATTTCTCAGAGTGTATCCCCATCACTAAGCTGCACATGACTGTATTAGTATATTCAGGGTAGAGTATTTAGGGCATGGTTCCAGACCACTGCAACTAAGTGAGCCCTTATCTTTTTACTGGTGGAAGGTTATGCCTTCAATTTATATTTTTTAAAAATGCAACGTTATTACAATAAAGTGAAGTGCAATAAAAATGAGGTACACCTTATGTTACATTTACATTTATTAAAAATATATACATACCTACATATTTGCCATTTTTCTCAATAAATGGAAGCAAGGTTGAATATGTAAAGATTAAGAAGTCTAGGCAAGCATGAAAATATGTATAATGCAATGTCCAATTTTAAGAGTGTGAAATATCAGGTTTAATATCATTTTAAGTAAAATATGTATCTATACACATGTCACAGACTTCAAGAAAAAATATAAGTGAACTGGTTTTGTGTTGCTGTGCTGCAACTTAGTTTATTGTTAAATTAATTAAATGATACTGTGTCAGGCGTGGCATTATACAGAACTGTTTCCATGCACCAAAAAAAAAGTGGTTTCTTTATTTCCTGTCTTTGAAGTTCTTCCCACCTGCATTTCTTCTAAAGAATATAGGGGGGGCGACGGGGGGGGGGAGAAGGAGCCTGAGCAACCTTCCAGTTAAAAGTCACACAGTCTCCTCTGTTTAAGCAGCCTGTCAGCTAATTATCACATCTCTTCAAAAGCCACCTTCCCACCAGAGCAAATTACCCCTCTCCTTCTGACTCTTCAAGAAATTCTTACTTGTCCTCAGGTGATGGGGGAGGTCTCTGATCCCATCCAGGAACTCCTCTGGGTCTGACTAACCCCCAGGTGAGGAACTTCTCTAACTTGCTCTAGATATTAGCCTTAGATGCCACCATGGAGTGCTGGCCCTGCCTGGTTCTTCTAGAGGACTGTGGAGTTCTCTGTACTGGAGTGTCTGCTCAGAATGTACCTGGATCAGGGATGGGGGCCACACACAGGAGGGCTGACTCTCAACTTTTAGGGCTGCAGATCCTCTGAGTTCCAGGCATGTTCACTTTCAGTCTCTGCTTGCAATCTTTACCAATCAGCCTTACAGAGGATCCTTCCATTCCTTACCTTGCAACCCATAGCAGGCAAGATACATTGAGTGGCCAGATTATTATGATCTCTGAACACATAATAATCTGGTCACTCAGTGTATATCCTATATAATAAAAGGCTAATACGCAAATTGTCCTCTCCACCAGGAGTTCAACCAGCAGGCAGGTGGGCCAACTGCCCATGTCCCCTCCCTCTGGCCAGGCTGGCCAGATCCCACACACACACGAATTAATGCACCGTGCCTCTGTGTGTACACACACACACACACACAAACTGAGAGGCCAGATTATTATTCATAATAATCTGAATTCAGTGTAGATCTAATGACTATGCACCTACCCCTGGAATGCCTGGCAGCCTTCCTTCCATGGAGGCAGGGAAGGAACATGAAGCACTCTATCAGGACCCTCTACCCCAATCCCACTTCCTTCTGTTCTATTCTACAGCTGCTCTCCCATGTTGGAAAAAAAGAAGCATCCAGCCAGATGTCTTTGGAACCTCAACAAATATCTCCTGGATATTTTTGTACTCCTCCCTCATCCTGGGGAGGAGTAGCCAAGACCCCGACCTATTACTCCATCCTCTAGACCCTCTCAGAAACCAGGGCCTCTTCCCACTCATATGCTATTTGCTGGGCAATGGTTTAATATCAGGTTCTGCAACCTTCCATTGACCCCTTATGGTAAAGTTTTAGGGTCAGAAGCTCTCTGCTTTCATTCTTGACATATAAAGGGAGATTTGGAGTTTAAAATATCTTCTTCTCACCCTAGCCAGTTTGGCTCAGTGGATAGAGCATCAGCCCGAGGACTGAAGGGTTCTGGTTTCAATTCTGGTCAGGGGTGTGTACCTCAATTGCAGGTTCAATCCTCAGCCCTGATCAGGGCTCATGTGGGAAGCAACCAATTGATGGGTCTCTGTCACATTGATGTTTCTTTCTCTATGTATCTCCCCTTTCTTCTATTCTCTCTAAAAATCCATGGAGATATATCCTCAGGTGAGAATTAACAAAAAAAAACAAATAAATAGAATATATTTTTTCTTTCTTCAAAACTTGCCTTTCAAATTATTTCCTTGCTATGTATTCAAGATAGAGAACTTTGAACTCTAAAGCCAGTTAACTACCATTTTATTCTTGACTTTTGATGCTCAGACTGGTCCCCACAATGGTAGATCTGTATTGCCTAGAAGCTTGTCAAAACACACTCTCAGGCCTCTATAGACTATCTAAATCAAAATCTGTCTTTGAGTAAGACCCACCTTCCTCACCCTCCCCGCCACACGCCCCCCCCCCCCCCCCCCCCCCGCCACCACCTTCCAGGTGACTTGTGTGCACAGTAAAGTTTAAGCAGCATTAGTTTAGAAAAAAACTCTTTAGTCCTTCCCCCTGGGTTCACTTTCACAGTTGATGGATTGAAAGAGAATGTGATTTACAAGGGCACTAAAATGGAACTGGTTTAATATCTATACTAATAAAAGGGTAATATGTTCATTAGACCAGATGTCTTCTGGAAAACCTTTTGGACGTCCTTCATGACAAAGCCAGGCCTGGGCGAAGCTGCCCGCCCTGCAGTCCCAGGCACCAGAGGCTGCAGTTGCAGCCCAGGAGAGGGAGGGAAGCCCAGGTACTGGGTGCCTGCGCCGGACAGAGGAGGGAATCCTGGGCCGCTGTTTCTACAACCTGCAATAACCATTGTATAGAGAACTCTTATTGTGTTTGTATAGGTCGTGATTAATACATCCAGCAGGCTTACTGTGAGCCATCACTGGGTACATGCCAGGCATGAGGTCTACAATGCTTAGAGAAAGGAATAGCCATTATCTTCGAGAAATGAGGAAATTGAGTCTTGCGAAGGCTAAGTAACTTAACCAAGGGTAGCCAGCTCATAAGTGGCAGAAACAGAAACTGAAATCACAGTCTTCATTCTTTAGCACTACCATCCATCAATTTATCTCCTCAACCAATGAAAACCTTTGGTCTAGACCACCTGTTAGACTGGATGCTGAGCCTGAAGGAGGAGCAATCGCTGGCAGAGTCCTAAAGGAAAAGAATGCCCATCAGGGGGCTGATGAAGGACCTGTGGGGATAGAGAGGCAGGAATCCCCAGGCATCAAAGGTGGTGACTAACAGAGAAAGTCCTGCCTACCATGTTGACACAGTTGCAGAGAAAAGGTGGTGCTGATGACTAAGGTTAAATAGCAAAGGTGAGGTTTTTCCCAGACCCTATCCCAGCTCCTTTTCATACAACCCTTTGGGAAACAGAGATTTCAATACATGCTAGTAATGTGTGCCTTTACCTTTTCTTGTAAATTTTTAAGTAATCTCACACATAGCTACTTGAGGTACTGGAATGCTACAGTTTTAGTACAGACCATAGAACATTATTTTTGTTGTTAATCATCACCCAAAGGTATTTTTCCATTGATTTTTTAAAGACAGAGAGAAACATCAACATGAGAGACACATCTTTGATTGCCTCCCACATGCACCCCTAAGGGGCCAGAGATCAAATCTGCAACCCAAGCACATGCCCTTCACCAGGAATTGAACATGTGACCCTTTAGTGTGCACAATGGTACTCTAACCACTGAGAAACACTGGCCAGGGACAGACCATTGAACATTTTAATGTAGAATTTCCTACCAATCTGATGACCAAAGGTTCCCTCCCTGGTCCATTTTTCCCATCATAAAAGGAACTATCTCCACCAACCACCTGTCAGCAACTGCACACACATCCTGTTGGCCACTCAACTCATCCTTTGCCTGACTTTCCCAGACTAGCCCAAATGGAGGCCTCCACTCTGATGCCTTATGATTGGCTGCTATTGAGCACTGATGTCCAATCACCATGCTTGGAGAACACAGACCCTGCAACAGACACCAGCCATTGGGATGAATACCAATTTTTCTGCAAAGACCCCTGGAGAATCCAATCTGTGGGTTGTTCTTCTGAACGCTCCTTTAAACATGCAAATGCCTTCAGCACTGCTGTACTGCTGATGGAATAGAATATGAATCAAAGGCCCAGCCTTTTCTGTTATGCTCAGATCATAAAGTATGTAATATCTCATGATGTGTGTGTGTATTAGAGAGAGAGAGAGAGAGAGAGAGAGAGAGAGAGAGAGAGAGAGAGAGAGAGAGTTTATAACCAGAGGGAGTCAAGGCTTTTTGTATTATTCAGTACTGTTCCAAACAAGACTAGGAAATGAAAAGTAGTCCTTCAGATGTTATCTAGATTCAAAAATCTAGATAACATCCAGATGATTAATGTCTAGAACATAAAATTCAATTATAGGAAGACCATTGGGATGGTGATAAAAATAAAGAGAGGAAATTCCAGATAAATTCTGAAGGATCTTGTGATTAATTTAAGGTCCTATTAACCACATAAAATCTAATCAAATGCTTTTCCTTAAAAGTAAATCTGAAATTTAGGGAATGAGAGTTTATATAGGATGGAAGAAAATTCATCAGTACTTTGTAGAAACAGTCCTGAAAATGGGATGTCCTTCCTCACACGTGTCGGGAATTATCACAGTTCAGGTATTTGCACAAAAGTGCTAAGGGTCAAATTGTAAGAACTTTCCTCTGTAATCTGCATTCTATTTGAGCCCCCAGTGAGTTGTACTTTTAAGCCTCCAGAGTTTAGGGAGCAGCTAGGGGTTCAGCATTTACTATAAGGATTTTCCATGGAGATATAATTTTATCATGAGTCCCCTTTCACTAGAAATGAGTCATCTCACCAGGAAGCAAGACAATAGTTTACTTTTTATTTAATAGGGAACAAAGTTCAACATTACTCAATATTTCAGCTGACTCTTTCACATTGAGTGCTGGAAATGCATAGTTTTAAAAGTTTTCTGCTCAAACCGGATATTTCTACCTGCCTTCCTTTAAGTAATACAAAGGACTTGTGGTTCAGTGAGCATTGTAGGGGAGACAGAAGGACTGTAAATCCTGTTAACTCTCTAGTTACATGAACCTTGCTGTTCCTAGATGTTATCCCTACAGGGTGGGAAATAACATTACTAAATTCTGAGGTATTTTCCTGAATAGTTCATTTACTACTTCTAGAGAGAGTTGGTAAAATATAACTTTTGGTGAATGCAAGTGATTCAAATTTGAAAGGTTGATTCTATCTTGAAGATGTTGGAGGAGAATCGTAGCCTCTCCACACCTGGGAATGCAATTCTGGGGTCCAAGGCATGTGATAACCATTAACATTATTATAGAGCTACTTGTCTCTTTCCTCCACATCACTCATTCTTAAATATATTATTGGACAGCTAAAGCAAAGTCACATCTAAAGCTCACAATGGCTGAAACCAGTTTGGCTCAGTGGATAGAGTGTCATTTTGAGGACTGAAGGATCCCAGGTTCGATTCCGGTCAAAGGCATGTACGTTGGTTGCGGGCACATCCCCAGTGGGGAGGGGGTACAGGAGACGGCTGGTCAATGTTTCTCACTCATTGGTGTTTTTGACTTTCTATCCTTCCCCCTTCCTCTCTGTAAAAATCAATAAAATATATTTAAAAAATAAAGCTCACAATGATTATGTGGTATTTATCATTATCTTTGCTTTAACATTAAAAGTGCTGAATCTCATGAGGCATTAGGCCTCTAAGCTCTTGCCATTAGAAAATAGAGACACTAGAATGTAAACAAAAAATACCAAAGCCCTAAATATGTCCCCTAACCCCAATTTCCATCTTCTAGTTTGTGTTTGAGATGTTTTCTGGCAGAAGAATTCTACCCTTCCCATCCAGTATTGGAAATTCTGGAGGAACAAGACTTCCTAGCAATAGCTGTCAGTCAACAACTGACAGGAACTGGTGGATAAATACCTTACCTCCTTCCCCATTTAATAAGAATATTTTTGAGGTGCAAGCTCTACTTTTCCTCCTGAGGCCCCAGCAGGTGAAGACTCGGTTGCCTATGGTAGAAACTAAGTTGATGACCTCTCCTTTAGTAGCTGCTTTCTTTTTTTAAATATTTTAATCTTTATTGTTCAGTTTATTAATTACATTGTTCACCCTCTTTTCCCCCTATAGTTCCCCACCACCCAGTACCCATCCCACCCTCCACCCTCACCCCCCCCCACTGTCCTCTCCCTTAGGTGCATGATTTTTGTCCAGTCTCTTGCTGCACCTCCCACACCCCTTTTCTCCCCAAGAATGGTCAGTCTATTCCCTCTCTATGCCCATGATTCTATTATATTAACCAGTTTATCCTGTTCATCAGATTTTTAATTCCCTTGATTTTTAGATTCATTTGTTGATGTGTATTTGTTGTTCATAATTTTCATTTTTACCTTTTTCTTCTTCCTCTTCTTAAAAAATATCTGTCAGCATTTTATATAATATTGGTTTTATGGTGATGAATTCCTTTAGCTTTTTCTTATCTGCAAAGCACTTTATGTGACCTTTAATTCTGAATGATAGCTTTGCTGGGTAGAGTAATTTTGGTTGTAGATTCTTGCTATTCATCACTTTGAATATTTCCTGCCACTCCCATCTGGCCTGCATAATTTCTGTTGAGAAATCTGCTGACAATTGTATGGGTGCTCCCTTATAGGTAACTAACTGTTTTTCCCTTGCTGCTTTTAATATTCTCTCTTTGTCTTTTGCTCTTGGCATTTTAATTATAATGTGCCTTGGTGTGGTCCTCTTAGGATTCCTATATATTGGGGTTCAGTGCACTTCTTGGACTCCTAAGTCAATTTCTTTCACCAGGTGTGGGAAGTTTTCGGTCACTATTTCTTCAAACAGGTTTTCATTGTCTTACTCTCTCTCCTTTTCTGGCACCCCTAGAATTTGAATGTTGGTATGCTTGAGGTTGTCCCAGAGGCCCCTTACACTATCTTCAATTTTTTGAATTCTTTTGGTTTGTTGCTTTTTCAGCTGAGTGGATTTTACCTCTTTTTATTTCAAATCTTTAACTTGGTTCTTGTGGTCCTCTAGAGTACTTTTAGGTCTTTGTATATTTTTTATTTCAGTCAGTGTATGCTTAATTTCTAATTGGTCCTTTTTCATATCCTTGAGGGTCTCATTCATTTCCTTGTAGGTGTTGTTCATTTCCTCATAGGTCTTGTTCATTTCCTTGTAGGTCTCGGCCTTTTCTAGGAGCCTCTTAAAATGCCTTATAACCATGGTTTTGAACTCTATGTCCTATTGGTTTTTTTCCTCCATTTCTTTCATATATGATTTCTTTCCATGTCTCTGCATGGTAGCTGCTTCCCTGAGTTGGTTGATTAGCTTTGTGTGGTAGATGTCCTCTAAGGGACAGTGGCTCAGCCTCCCCAGTTACCTGAGGTGGATATGGGTTGCACAGTCTTGTTGAAGTTAAGCCTAGATTATTGTTGTTAGCACTAGGAGGGTTTGACCTCCCGGCCAATTGGCTGTGAGGTTCAGCTGTGCTCAGGTTGGATGGGCGGAGTCTCTGGGCCGAGCAGGCAGTGTCAGCTCCACCCTATTCGGCCCCTGGGTCTCTGTGCCAAGTTGCATTGGCTGCCAGCACCTCTGAGAGAGAGCTACTGCCGAGCTCCACCTGCTGCTGGACAATTCAGCCTCTCCCCAAATGAGTCTGCACACCCAACATCTCACCCAGGGTCACAAGCAATGCAGTCTGGTGGTTTCCCGAAGGAGAGAGTAAGTCACAAGTCCTCTCTGCGAGCTGTGCTGCTCTCTAGTTCATGCGCACTCCACACAAGCTCGCCCTCTCCCCTCTCCACAAGCTTGCAGAACCTTGCAGGGCCCGAGTTTCAGTGTGCCTCCCCACTGTCCAGTTTTTACCCCGTATGATTGTGGGTTCCCCGGACTTTGCCCGGAGCTGGGGAATCAGTGCAGTGGGACGTCTTTGTCTCCACTTGAGAAAACTGGCCAGATTTGTAGCCGCCCACCCTATTGGCTTGTGCACAAACAGCTCCAAACCTCTCTCCGTGTATATCTTCAACACTGTCCTCCACCGCTCCTCTGAGTCACAGTGTCCTATCTTCACTTTTATTTGTGGAATTTTCACTCAGCCAGCTTTCCAGTGATTCTGGATGAGGTTTGTTCTTTTGTTAAGTTGTAGTTTTGAAATTGCTGTGTATGGCAGCAAGATAGGTGTTTACCTATGGCACCATCTTGGTTCCTCCTGCTCTTTAGTAGCTGCTTTCCATTCCTGGAGGAACTTCCCAACCTTTTCAGTGCAAGTGATTCCCTGCTTGCATTCAAATCCATGGAGGTATTTTGAAGAAACCAAAACTAAGACACAGATCTTTTGAAACTCAGGTTCATATTTTCATTTTGAGTCAGGATAGAAAGAAGTTAGGGGAAAATCCTGATGAGTGGAATGAGGAAGTAGGAGGAGATTTCATGGGGTGATAAGTTTCTAGGGCCTCTGTCTGGAGCCTCCAAGTATGATCAAAAGAAACAGTGTAGGGCAGAAAATTCCTGTGGTGGTCACATAAATGAATAATAGCAAAAACTGGCTAAAACCAGATCAATCCAAGGTGGAGGAGAAACTGTCCAGAAAAGAATCTGAAAGCTTATTACACCATCATTATAATAAAAACTGACACTACAAGTAGAAGAGGAGCCAAGGGAGATGAAGGCCATGACATTTCTCGAATGGACCACCCCCTAAAGGCCCTACCTTTGGGGAGCTCACCTGAGATACTGACAATAGTAGACTGAGCAAAGAACAGTGAAATATGCATATTGCACTGCCATGGAAAATAAGATCATTCTGTACGTGTCAACATGGGAAGATCTCAAAAACAAATTAAAATATGAAATGAATATATTTGTTAAAATTGCGTTGATGAAAAAGAATACCACTGAGTAGTGCTATTTGGAATACTCCTCTCTGCCCACCCCCAGGCACTCCTGCCCTGCTGTTTCCAGCCTGACTTCTGTGTTTCCAAGCAGTGAGTAAATTGGCTGCTGATCATGGGGATCTCTGCTCTCACTTGCCAACTAACCAGGTCCCATGGAATAGGGGAGGGTTTTCCATCACTGAAAGAAAGGTTTCTATTTTCTTATAGAACAGGTGGTTACATTAGTCAGATTAAGAGTATGAGAGCTTCAAGTTACTAAAATAAACCCAAGCAGTAGTTTGTTTGTTTTGTTTATTTCCTTGTTTATCTAATCGGTAAAACTTGGAAAACGTTCCAAGTGCAGATCCCCCAAGAAGCAGCCGGTGGGGGAAGAGGGCAGGCTGCCTCTGGCAGCTAAGGATTCTGGTGTAGAGACAAATGAAGGAAGCTTCTGTGATATTTGGGTCACCTGGAGAAAATCACTTAGGTAGGAGACGGCTTTATGAGTGGGAGAGAAGGGGAGTATAGAGACTATCAAGATAATAGAATGGGAATCAGAAAGAGAAACCTATATTATTGGGAAGCGCAAAACAGGGAGTTGCAAAAATCGTTTGAAATCTGAGGCTTTCTGGACCAATTGACTTCCGGAAGAGGACAGAAAAAAAGGGGAGATAGTTTTAGCATGTAGTAAAGGGTTTAGAAAGAATTCAGGCCTGGGAGAAGTTGGAGTTATTATCAGCATAAAGAATGAAATGCTGAATTTAGCCTTCAAAGGGAGGAAACACCAAGGAGTTGAAGCCATGTCTAGTTCTTGGCTAAGAAGAGTCACAAGTGGGTAGAACACATTTGCTAATCCTGGAACAGTCCCTGGCTCAGAGCTCAGTGCAGTTCTCACATCATGCAAATAGGAGAATGGTCTCTTCAAATGTGTTGTGTCATTTCGAGCAAGTTTAGTTGTCTTTTAAGAGGGTTGTTTTGGTTATAGCCAAGAAGAAATATTATAAAATGTAGGACTAGAGTGTGTGTCTTTGTGCAAAGCTCTGAGATCTTCCTCAGTGTCATGCTGAGAAACTGCACAGGATGCAGGGGAGGAAAAGCAACCTTGATCAGACGTTCTCAGCATGCCAGGTGCCTCAACCCATTCTGTCCTCACCCAGTCTATGAAGGTGGCGCCTGCTATTATGCTGTTTAATAGATGAGAAATTTGGAACTGCTTTGCAGGGAGAGATAATGAGCCCTCAGCCCCCAGCGTACCTACTCTTCTGGGCTTTTTAGATGAAACCTCAGAATAAAGAGTGTGTTTTCCCTTCTGATGCAGATACACACACTTTTATAATGGAAAAGATTTTTCTAAACTACACATGCCTTTTCTATGTGAGATGCACTGATTCTCTCCATTTGCTTTATTTAGTAATAGTTTCAATAAAGTACTAGTAAATTGCAGCCACATCATATTAATGAGACATCATTTGAACTTTGAAAAGCACTCAACTAAGATTTGTTATAATCTGATGTTACCCCTCCAAAACCAGTCCTCTCTGGTAAACTATGAATTTTTTAAATCAAAGTCCTATGGCACGGCGGGGGCGGGGAGAGGGTGAAGGCATGAGTGGGGGGAAGGGCAATGGGGAGATAAGGACACATATGTAATACCTTGATCAATAAAGAAAAAAATAAAAAGTCCTATGGCATCTTTTCTCTATTCCTCCCTCCATACATCCATCTATCCATCCATCAATAAATATCTGTTAGCATGCAGAAGTTGAACCAACTTTATGGTCTGAGGTCCCCATTACAGGAATTTATGCTATTTCATTCTTCTTCAGCTCCCAAAATGAAAAAAAATAGAATGATTGGGCCATGCAAAGAATCAGTAAATGGCAGATATACAACATAGAAACACCCAACAAAGCAATTATAGGTGGCTCCAGAGCTAACATCTTTGGGCATAAACCATGTCCCCTCAACAATGAAAATATTCCTTCAGACAAGCAGTCACAAAGAAAAAGAAAACACTAATAAAAGATAAGAGAAGCAGTCACCGAAACATTCTGAGGTGTCAGTATCAAAGGCCTCATACAGCAGAAAAAATGGATGGGGAAACGAAGAAAACTGAAACCACACCATCCGTCCCCACAGCACTCTCACTTCTTGCTGCTTCTGAATTTGTGTGAGTCCTGCTAACCGTGACCGCAGGCTGCTTAAAATTACACCATTTACCTTATTTAATTTTCTCCTGCCGTCATAAATATTAATTAAGCTCAACCACAGAGAGGCTGTATTTCAATCCAATGCACTGCCTGAGGACCATAAGCAATTAAAAACCACAGCAATTTAAGTACTATCTGGTTCTATAAGAGTGCCCTGTGACATCCACTTTTTTATTTTTAAAATTAGGTCCAATTTATTAAATTCTAGTGGTTTCTTTTTCCTACCTAACTTCTCCTGCCTTGTGTGTGTTCCCAATTTGATTCTTCTCTTGCAAATATGATGTGGACTTGCTCATTTTCTCTAAAACAAGATGCCCCAATGAGTATATTTTGCTTAACAAGGACCAGAAATATTTCTTTGCAACCTGTCAGCTAGCTATTCAGTGGAGAGAACATAATTTACAGTGTTTGCTTATTTACTATTATTTAATGACAAAACCATTAGTGGCAATTGTAAAAATGAGGAATATATGAAATGAAAAGTGAAAGACTTCTCCCAACTTCTTACAAACCCAGTTTCTGGGGGTTAGTTTGTGAACAGCTTTGTGTGTGACCTTCAGATATTTTCTAGGCATACACAAACAGAGTCTGAGCTTATTTTTATAAAAATCAAATTGCTCATCATGAAGTGGTTATACTTCCTACATTATTTCATCTATAATAATAAAAGCATAATATGCACATTGACCAAATGGCCAAACAGCAGAACAACCATCTGGACAAACTTCTGGACGGCCTTCTAGACAAAGCCAGGACTGCAAGGGCCAAGCCTCTTGCATGAATTTTGTGCATCAGGCCTCTAGAAGAGATTTATATAATTCTTTATAACAGCTGTGCAAAATTCTATAATAAAGTTGGGTTATTATTTTTTTGTTTTGTTTTTAATCTTTCAGTTACAGTTGACATACAATATTACTTAATTTCAGGTGAACAACCCAGTATTAGAAATTCATATAACTTACAAAGTGAGCACTCCAATAAATCCGGTACCCATCTGGCACCATACACAGTTATTATAATATTATTGACTATATTCTCTATGCTGTACTTTGCATCCCCATTAATATTTTGTAACTACCAATTTGATTTCTTAATTCCTTCACCTCTATCACCCACTAGAGGCCCAGTGCACAAATTAGTGCACAGGTGGGGTCTCTCCACCTGGCCAGTAATCTGGGCCAATCCGGGCCATCTCACCCAGTCCCAATAAGGGTCAATTGAGGCCAGTGGCTAGGGTGGGACCACGGGAGGAACTGCAGGAGGACTCCAGGGCATGTCCAGCCAGTCCCTGTCTTAGCCAGTCCCTACAGGCCGGACCCCAGCAACAAGCTAACCTACCATTCAGAGTATCTGCATCCTGGTGGTCAGTGCATATCATAGCAAGCAGTTGAGCATCCTTAGCATATCATTAGCATATTGTGCTTTTATTGGTTGAACGGACAACTAGAAGACTGGATACTTAGCATGTTAAGCTTTTATTATATAGGATTCCCCCTAAACCTCCTCTCATCTTGCAACTGTCAAAATGTTCTCTGTATCTATGAGTCTGGTTCTGTTCTGCTTGATAATTTGTTTTTTAGATTCCATATATAAGTGAAATCATATAGCGTTTGTCTTTCTCTGACTGATTTCATTCATTACATTACCCTGTAGGTCCATCCATGTTTTTGCAAATGGCAATATTTCATTCTTTTTTATGGCTAGGTCATATTATCCTATCTAATAAAAGAGTAATATGCAAATTGACTATATCTCTGCTACACCAACAAGCCACAACCACCAACCACGCCCAATAGCCAATCAGGAGCAAATATGCAAATAAGCCAAACCAAGATGGCTGTGGCCACAGAGAGCAAGAAGGAGGCTTGGGTTTCCCCAGCAATAGAGGAAACCAAGCTTTCCGCCTGCCCTTGCAGGCTCAGGGCTCCACTCAATGCTACAAAGTTTCAATGATAGAAGATAAATAAAATGATGGCAGCCATGGAGCTGGAGAGAACAGGAGACTTGAGTTCCACCCAGAGATGAAGGAAGCCAAGCTTTCTACCTGCCCTGGCTGGCCCAGGGCTCTGCTTAAGGCTACAAAGTTTCAATTATAGAAGATACATAAATCCTAACAGAAATGGCTGTGATCATGGAGGGAGCAGAAGTCTTGGCTCCAATCCAGGCTACAAAGTTTCAATTGTAGAATATAAGTAAATCCCAGATCCCAGGGCCTCCACTTGGTTTTCCAGGGGCCCTGGCCAGCCTGTAAACCACCACAGGCCCCTCACCCAGGTCACCCCATGCCCCAAGAGAATCCTCACCCTGATCCAGGACACACTTCAGGGCAAACCAGCCAACCCCCACCTATGCACTAGCCCTCTATCCTATCTAATAAAAGAGTAATATGCAGATTGACCATCACTCCAACACACAAGAGGGCTGCCCCCATGTGGTCAAAGATCCTTCCCTCATCTGAACACAAGATGGCCACCACAAGATGGCCATCAGGAGAGGGCAGTTGGGAGGGACCAGGCCTGCAAGGGAGGGCAGTTGGGGGCAATCAGGCCTGCAGGAGAGGACAATTAGGGGTGACCAGGCTGGAAGAGGAGGAAAGTTGAGGGTGACTGGGCCTGCAGGGAAGGGCAGTTAGGGGTGACCAGACCTGCAGGGGAGGGAAGTTACGGGCAAACAGGCTGGCAGGGGAGCAATTAGGCATCCATTAGGCTGGAAGGGGAGTGGTTAGGGGGTGATCAGGCTGGCAGGCAGGAGCAGTTAGGGGCAATCAGGAAGGCAGGCAGGTGAGCAGTTGAGAGTCAGCAGTCCTAGATTGTGAGAAGGATGTCCGACTGCCTGTTTAAGCCTGATCCCAGAATCAGGCCTAAATGGGCAGTCGGACATCCCTCAAGGGTTCCCAGATTGGAGAGGGTGCAGGCTGGGCTGAGGGACACACCTCCTCTCCCACCCCCCATGCATGAGTTTCGTGCACCAGGCCTCTAGTATATATGCACCACTTCTTCTTTGTCCATTTATCTTTCACTTTAGGTTGCTTCCATACCTTGACTATTGTAAATAATGCTGCAATGAATATATGGATATATATGTCTTTTCTATTTAGTTTTTGGGGTTTCCTTGGATAAATACACAAAGTAGAACTTGTGGGTCCTTTGTCTCTTGTCATATCCTTTGTTTTAAGATCTATCTGAAGGAACATTTGAGATCTTACTACCAGGCATTTGTCCTCAGTTTGGCTCAAATAAACTCTTAAAAAAAAAAATAAAATAAAAAATATATTTTGTCTGTTGTAAGTATTGCCACCCAAACTTTTCTTAAATTTCCATTGTCCTGAAATATCTTTTTTCATTCCTTTACTTTGGGTGTGTGTGTGTCTGAACATATATAAGAGTCATATTTCTTTATCCCTTCAGCCATCCTATGTTTCTTTATTAGAGCATTTAATTTATTTGCACTTAAAGTAATTGTTAATAGATATGTATTTGTTGCTATCTTATTATTCATATTTTTAAAATATATTTTATTGATTTTTTTTTATAGAGAGTAAGGGAGTAAGAGAGTCAGAAACATTGATGAGAGAGAAAAATCAATTCAGCTGCCTCCTGCACACTCCTCACTGGGGATGTGTCCTCAACCAAGGTACATGTCACTGACCAGAATTGAATCTGGGACCCCTCAGTCCACAGGCTAATGCTCCATCCACTGAGCCAAACAGTTAGGGCCTTATTATTCATATTTTTATTCTTTTTCCTATTTCCTTCTTAAAGAAGAACTTTTACCATGTCTTTTAATATTAGTTCGATGATAACTCCTTTAGGTTTCTCTTGTCTGGAGAACTTCTTACCTGTCCTTTGATTCTAAATGATAATTTTGCTGGGTAAAGTAATCTTGGCTGTAGGTCATTGATTTTCATTACTTTAAATATTATGTGTCAATTCTGGCCTGCAAAGTTTCTGTTCAGAGATCAGCTGATAGTCTCTATAGATAACTAACAACTTTGTTCTTGATGCTTTTAAGATTATCTCTTTGTCTTTAACCTTTGGCATTTGAATTATAATGTTTCTTTGTGTGTGCCTCTTTGGGTTTATCTTATTTGGGATTCTTCTGTGCCTCTTGGGCTTGTACATCTATTTCTTTCTCCAGGTTAGGAGAGTTTTCTGTCATTTTTCCAACTAGGTTTTCAATTCCTTGTTCTTTCTCTTTTCTTTCTGACACCCCTATAGTGTAAATGTTGGTACACTTGAAGTTGTCCCAGAGGCTCCTTGTATTATCCTCATTTTTCTGGGTTCTTTTTTTTCTTTTTGCTGTTCTGATTGGGTGTTTTCTGCCACAGTCTTACAAATCATTGATTTGATACTCTGCTTTATCTACTCTACTGTTGATTCCCTGCAATGCATTCTTCATTTTAGTTATTGTATTCTGCATTTTCAAGTGGTTCTTTTTGTTTTCCATCTCCATTTTATGTTTCCTATCTCTTTGTTGAAGTTCTCACTAAATTCATCTCTTCTTCTCCTAAGTTCATTGAGCATCCTTATAACTAGTGTTTTGGATTCTGCATCTGATAGACAGCTTGTCTCCATTTTGTTTAGTTATTTTTCTGGAATTTTGTTCTGTTCTTTCATTTAGGATATATTCCTTTGTCTCCTCATTTTGGCTGCCTCTCTGTGTTTGTTTCTATGTATTAAGTAAGCTGCTATGTCTTCCAGTCTTGGTAGAATGGCCTTATATAATGTATCCTGTGGAGTTCAGAGACGACCTCCTTGATCACTAAAGCTGTGTGCTTCAGGTGCTCTCTCATGAGGGTTATGCATATTCAGTCTCTTGTTGTAGTTGAGCCTTGTTTGCTGTTGGCCCATCAGTAGGAGGGATTTACCCCCAAGCTGATAGCCTTTGAGGACTGGCTGCTAACATGGCATAGGAGCTGCTCTGCAGGGCTGACCCCATGGAGCATACTCACTTCAATCGATCTCCAGTGCATGTAGAGTCTGCCTCTTGAGTGTGTTGCTCATAGAGGTGAATGGGCAGTGCTCTTGTGTGGTCTGAAGCTGTCCACCAGATGCATTGGCTCTGGGGTCTCTCAGGAGCTTCAGGCCAAGATCAGCTGCCACCTATGCCCTACCCTGGGTGTCCTGGAATAAGCTACAAAGCTACTTGTATTGGTCTTGGAGGTGCCTGAGAGAGGCCACGCTGCAAACCAAGTCTGGCTGCTGCTACTGTCAAGATTGGGCCACTTAGCAAGAGGTATGGGACATGGCAAGGCCAGATGTTGCTTGTTTGGGGTTTGTAAATCTTTGAGAGGTTTTTAAAAAGTCCACAGCATGTGCCAAGACAGGGCTTTTATATGGAAAAACCACTGGAAGTAGCTTAGGTGGGCCTACAAGTTAGGTGTAGTGTAACCTGCAGGTTGATGGAGACTCAGATATGATACCTGCCTACGCTGGCAGAAGGAGACCTCAACAAAGGAACAACGCCTCTGCCAGCATTTCTGTCTCGGAGAAAGCTGTCTCTCCCGGTCTTGCCCTAAAGCCAGACAATTCAGCTCCTCCCATTGTATACCATTGCACCTTTTGAGCTGCTGCCCTTTTAGAATACCAGGGACTCCAACAGCCTTCTGTCTCACTCAGCCACACTTCCTGCTGGTTTTCACAGCCAGAAATTCTGGTGACTTCTCTTCAGGACACTAGACCCCTAGGCAGAGGAGCCTCAGTCTTCCAGGGAGCCCTCCACAGCTGATATATCTCTCCCAATTTCTGCCACATTTGGGTGTTTGGCAAGCCTTTTCCTCATCTCTGCTCCTCCTACCAGTTTTGAGGTAGCTTCTTCTGTATACCCTTAATTATAGGACTTCTGTTCAGCTAGATTTCAGACAGTTCCAAACCATGGTTGTTCTGCAGTTTAGTTGTAAATTTGATGTTGGGTTTTTATTTATTTAACCATACTCTTCATGACCTTGGGCATATTTTTTATAAACTACACGTGCTCATAGGTTATTGAGCATCAACCTATGAACCAGGAGGTCAGGGTCTGGTTTCTGGTCAGGTCTGGGCTCTATCCCCAGTGTGGGGCACTGCAGGAGGCAGCAGATCAATGATTCTCTCTCATCATTGATGTATCTATCTCTCTCCCTCCCTCTTCCTCTCTGAAATAAATAAAAAAATATTTTTAAAGTTTTAAATAAATAAACTACACACATACCCCCCCCACCACCACCACCACCATAGCAATAACTGAAAATTTCCCGTGAACATGTTCTTTTCTCATCTTCTGATGTCTCTCCATCTCACTGAAGGAATGTCTATTGGGAAAGAAGAGAACATAAGGCAGAAACAGGTCAAGATTTGGATCAGAGAACTTGAGCTGGACTTGAAGGACCGAGTGACCCGAGGAAGGCCCCATTCCTGTGGCAAAAAGAGAACAAGCTCCCAGATGGCAAAGAATGGTTTGAAGCATCAAGTTTGAGGCTGCATTTAGCTCCTTCCACAACTTCTCTTTATTTCCTAAGACCAAGTCATTAGGGGGGCAGGGAACTCCAGGAGTGAACATAAAGAAAATATTCTGTATTTCTAAATGCAACATGTTAAAAAGGAGAAAATGATGAAAGAAACAGGGAAGTAGAGATGAGATTTCTCTTTCCACTTTCTATGCAACTCCATGGAGTGGGAAGTAGATCTCAGGTCTGAGACACAGAACTCCCACCAGGGCCAGATGTTCCTTTTCATTAGCATCTACTTAGCACTTTATTCTGAAGACTTAGAGGAATTAATTTACGAAGTCTTGTTCTTAAAGGGAAAAGCTAAAATCAGGATTTTTAAAGGTATAGACCTATTAAGCAGCTTAATACAATCTCTTCATCAGCTCTCTTATCCCCAATCCACATTGCTTTAACATCAAACATAGATTAAGTACTTGGGCCGAAATTCTCATTGTGTTTACATTAATTCTTCCTGTGCTTATATAACTATGGTAGAAATAAGAAGAATTTGCCCGCAGGAAAAAAAAAGTATGTTCCCAACCTTTCAGCAGTTCTTACCTGATAGAAAGGAGCCCTTTTCAGAAGGCATGCCTTACCACAAGGGTAAGATGGTCTTAGCACTAAGGATTAGTGCATATTGAAAATAGAATAATCCTTAAGAAAGCATCCTATGCTTTTAAATTCTTCTCACCTTTGAGACACAATTTTTAATTCTTAAATGTTTGCTGTTATGTATCTTGGAAGATATTTGGGTGATAAAGCAAGGAAAACTGTGTTTCTTAATGGAGGTGGGGGTGAGGTAACTTGGGTATTGCCTGTGGGTTCAGTTTTCATGAGTCGGGTCATGTTATTTTTCTCATGTGTTGGCAGGCGGTGCCACTTTAGCATCAGGTCAAATTCGGGAGGAGGGGGGGCAGTAACCATTCCCAGTGGCTATCACAGGAGGCCCAGGTCTCAGGAAGAAGACACACAAACCCCCCTCAAAACTCAATAAATAGGAATCTTCTTGTCACGTTCTCCTCTTTTTGATCTTTCTATTTTGCTCCTTAAAATGCATATTAAGGTCAAGAGGTTGGAAATGTTTAGTACCAGTCAGTCCTGTCTCTTTTCTTTTTCAGGGCAAGCACAGTGTCAGAGGTTCACAGAAAGGCAGGATAAACTGGGTTCCCTGAGGCCGCTTCCTTAATCAGAAAAGTTAAGGGGGCTCAGTGGACCTCAGATGGCACAGTGTGATTGCTGAAACCTTGCTTAGACCGTCTTCCACGGTTGGAAAATGATAGCTTCCATCTTGCAAACTAATAGTTGCCATAGGTCTCCTCTCCTCCCCAGTCAACCAGGGAAGTCCCTGTTTAGGAAAAGCGCAGCCTAGGAAAGGAGGTGTCGTGGGTATTGGGAGAGCTAACAATTTGTGGCGAGAGAACTTTGCTTGGAGTGAGTTTCACCCACTACTTGGGCTTCTGGCAGAGATGGGTTCTGAGTCCGGTGGGCTGGGAAGGTGAATCCTGGCATCCTGGCAGTGAGGAGAGTTAGTGTGGCTGATGGGAATGGGAGGGGAGAACTGTCAGCAAATGACGAATTTAACACTGCTTATTTTATCAAATCACATCTCAACATCCAGCTCCAGACATGATGAGTGAAACAGTACTTTAAGGGCAGGGCTATCCCACCTGTGGTCAAAAACCTTAGGCAGCAGCAGTCACTAGAAAGCTTGTTACAATGCAAATTCCTGACCACCTCTGCAGACCTGCTGAATCTAAATCTGCATTTTAACAAGATCCCCAGGGAGTTCCTATGCACATACAAATTTGAGGGGTGGTCCCAGGTCTGATTAATTACCTCAGTCCCAGTGAGTCACTGTTGCTGTAGTATGCTACTCCTCCCTGTAAAATAAAGCTCTGGGATTTTCCCAGAAACTTCAGGATCCTTCCTTTGAAATTACTTTTGGAAGTAAAATTGACCAAGAGGGAATACAGACACATACATTAGAAATACTTGAGCACTCCCTGTATGCCACGCCCAGTGTTCTCACACAGGCAGGACAGGGTTCTCAAGCCAACACTGACCACCAGCAGGAGCACTTCCCTGCACTTCCTCCTTTTTTTGAAAGCTAGAACCCCTAGCATCTCTCTGGTGGAAAACTGATACTCTAGAAAGTTTACAAATGGTAGTGGGACAGGATTGGTATTCCTAGTGCTCCTGTGTAACTGACTATACTCTGGCCAGACCTATTCTGCTGATGTCATGCTGACTGCTTCAAAGGACTGAGTCTTTGGTTTTCCTATCAATTCTGAGTCAACACATGAGTTTTAATGCATCCCTGCCAGCAGATAGACTACTTCTGAAGGGTGAAATGCAGATTCCCTTTGCAATGGGATTTTGACACTTGGAAATTCCTGGATCATGGCTGAAAAGAGACATGAAAACAGGAAAAAACAGGTTCTGCTGAAACATGTGACAAAAAGAAGGGACAAAGTAGAAGAAGGAAACAATCTCTCTAAGCTCGTGGCTTTGCCTACCTTGTTCAAAACTGTATTTCCACTCTTTGGAATATAGAAGTACTCATGAAAACAGTGGTTGAGTGGACCAGAAATATATAAACTTGTCTTCATTATCACTGCATAATGTTAGAGCAAGTTATACATTCTTCTTTTATGTTTACACAGAGCCTCCAGCCTCATCACTTTGAGATGGAAACAAGAAGCAAACAACTGCTTCATACGCATAAGACTCAAAATCCATGCTTGGCTAAACTCTTTCTGATCTCCACATCTGTCATATGCTTCAACCTTTCATACTTATTAAAACTGTGTTTATCCAAGTAAGTAATCATGTCTAATGAAGCCACATGTGAATTCTCTCCCTGAGTAAAGGTTTCCTGAGAAACAATGCTGGGATCCTGACTCTCCAGGTCTGTGACTCACTCACCATGGACTCCTGCTCTTAACGGAGTTCTGTGCTTGCCTTTTCGGAAGGAATAACTGAGACTTCCTCCAAGAATAACATCCAAATGTATGAAATAGCTCACAGGACCACAAATGCAGATGCATCTAATTTAGGCATCCCTCAAAGGGCCATTTATTCTCATTCACATTGAATGCTATTATTGCTACTAAAAGTTGCTGTTTCTTTATTTTTATCTCTTCCAGTTATTTTAATTACCTGTTATAATAGTCCCACATGCCAGAAATATGCTTAAAAACTCAAGAATGGTGGACAGGATGCGAAGTATATACCAGTAATATTTGTCAAGCCCTGGACCCAAGTGGGCACAGCACCAGCCTCCCCAAAGGCCCACACAGATGAAGCAGAGTCAACCCAACCAAGAGAAAACCCACAAAGGGTGGACAATCCATAACTACAACCAGCCTTCCAAACAGCTATCCAATTCTACATCCACAGAGAATAATCCACATGCCAAATTCCTCCTAACAGTATCTTGAGGACAGGGTCTCCCTTCTTTCCTATACCATGTTAAGAAATCACCATCTGTTGTTGGCATGAATGTATCTCTTTCTTTCCCACCTCAACTCAAGAAAGAGTAGAGTTGCCCTAGCCAGTTTGGCTTAATGGATAGAGCGTTAGCCTGCGGACTGAAGGGTCCTGGGTTCAATTCTGGTCCAGGGCACATGCCTGGGTTGTGGCTTGATCCCCAGTGAGGGGCCTGCAGATTTCCTCTCTGAAATAAATAAAAATACACTTTAGAAAAAGAAAGAGTAGAGTTCACTTTCTGACATAAGTAAGGAAAAAAATACTGATTTCTTCTCAGAAGTCAAACTCTTGGTCTGTTGAATGGTGGCTTCACTGATCCTCTTTCAAGTGTAAAAACTGAACAAAAATTTGTACAAATTATTTTTGCTAAAGTTTCCATAATAGCAGGTCTAATAATCTAATTACAAATTTCACCATTAAAAAATAAACACATAATAATAAAATATGTTATTTTATTATATATCACTATACATTACCACTATACTGCATGAAAAAAAAGTAAATTGAAGATATAATTCTATGACCCAAAAACAATTAGGGCAATTATCATTGTATTGATTTTACATTTGTATTGATTGTCAAATTTCATTATTACTAATTTCTCATTTTTCCCCGTGAATCTTCCCAGAATGTATGCCGGCGCACTGTGCACTAAACTTACAATGTTGGTCCTGGCCCGTGTGGCTCAGTTGGTTGAGCTTTGTTCCAGGCACCAAGAGGTCCAGAGTCCATTCCCTGGCAGAGCACATGCCCAGGTTTCGGGACCCCATTCCTGGAAGTAGGGAGCATCTCTCTCCCTTCCTCTCTCTAAAGGAAATAAAAACATTGTTTTTTAAAAACTTACAATCTTGTATCTTGCCCCCCCCTACACACACACTTTATCAGAATTTCCCTGTGTTTTTGCAGAAGACTGAGACCTGCTGCATCTTTCCTGCAGTCTTCCCATAACCCCCTCTGATAGACAGCCCTTAGCTCACCTTTTCAGTTGTCCTCTTCGAAAACAACTAGTGTTTGGCCAGCCAAGAACTGTGAGGGTGTGCTCAAGTAGACTCCTTTTAATTGTCAGATTTTAAAAAAACAGAATTTCAGAAATAACAACTCATCCACAGAAAGTGAAAGATTGATTATAACCTTTGACAGAATTCTCTCTTCTCTCTCTCTCTCTCTCTCTCTCTCTCTCTCTTCTCTCTCTCTCTCCTCTCTCTCTCCCCTCTCTCCTCTCTCTCTCTCTCTCTCTCTCTCTCTCTCTCTCTCCTCTCTCTCCTTTCTTTCTCTCTCCCTCTCCTCTCTCTCTCTCTCTCTCTCTCTCTCTCTCTCTCTCTCTCTCTCTCTCTCTCTCTCGTGTGTGTGTGTGTGTGTGTGTGTGTGTGTGTGTGTGTGTGTGTGTGGTATCTCAGACCTGGGATGGAGGTGTGGGCCACTTCTGATTTTTGCCCAGAGAAAAGCTTATTTGAAAGTGAAATGTATATTTTCACAAGACTTTGCCAAGTCACTTTTCTGTCTCCTCTGTGTTAGCCTCACCTGCAGACCTGCCTGATCATGTCCTAAAGCCAGGCCTGTCCCAGGTATGAATTCTCTGAAAGGCTTCAGGGTTGAAGTATTGATCAGTGGAATGCAGCTTTCTGAACATCTGATATTTGACTGGTTATCGCTTAGGGAAGTTCTTTCTATTGATGTCCCCTTCCCCAGACTAGTTTCATATGACAGAGGGCTCTGAGAGGAAGAAGTTTTGCTAGGGGATGCGGGACCATAGCGTCCCCTTCTCAGGAAGACCAGATTTATGCCCAAGTCAAACCCGCTGTTACAGCGTCCAGAATAAAAACAGCGTGTTAACCCCAAGCATAGTCATCGGTTAAAGGCAGCTTTATTCGGAATCTAGGCTGGCAGCAACGAACGAAAGGAAAAGAAGGGGAACACGGGCCAACCAAAGCTTTGCGGGTCTCCCTCCTACTAGGTGGGTTTGAACTGAAGGGGACCGGGGGAAATATCTGTTTTGGGCCCCAGTTACCCGCGAACGTTTTCCTGGAGAGAAGCTCCTGGAGCAATTTACAGCATTCCAGCCCGGGCCGCCGTGCCAGACGTTCTGAATAAACCTTCACAAACCGGCCCGAAGCTGCCGGGAAGGACCCAGCGTGTGGAGGGAGGTGGTACCTCCAAAGACCTGGGCGCCGGGGAGGGAAGGGAACCCTAAGCTGGGCGAAAGTCCGGGATTCTGCAAAGCCACTGGTTCCGGATTCTGAGCTTTTCGCCTCTCCTTACCCCTACCCCACCCCTGAGGCGCAGCGCGGAGAGGGTCCCTGCTCAAGGCAGTGTCTCCACCCAACAGGAGTCCTAAGAGCCTGCGGAGGCGGGAGGAGGCCGGTTTCAGTTTGCGCAGAACCTGGGGGACTCCGAAGAAATGCCAACCCACTGGAGGCGTGTTCCGGGAGACTGTGAGAGCCTGGCGCCCGGGTTTAGGGGTGAGGAGCGCGCGGGTAAATGAGGGATCTGGTCGGTCTCAAGGGCCGTGCTGCCGACAGGGGGCGCGCTGTCACTTCGGACGTTGGTGCGGAGCGCTCCCCGGTGTCCACTGAGGCCCGCAAAGGAGGATGGGGGAACTTGTAAGGTTGGCTTTTTTTTTAAAGGTGGCTTCCTTCCCTCCCGTGGACCTCCTCCCCCCGCCCCGGTCGCTCCTTTTACTCTATTCAGATCAGGAGCCAAAAGAGAAAAGCAGTGGACTCTCATATTCATGTGCACACCAGAGTATTCTTTTTAGTTTGCAATTTCATACACACTAGAAAGCTGACTGTCGTTGTTTCGTGGGGTTTATCTATTTGGCGAGTTTTCCTTTTCCTACTGAATGTGAGAAGCAGCAGTAGGAAGGAGGAAGGGGACCTAAGGTGGTGTGTGCACGCCCAACTTTCTGCCTTAGGCCTGCGCATAAAGTTTTAAAAAGCAGGCAACTGCGCCAGCGGCTACCCTTTCCCAAGTCCTCGGAACTCCGTGATGGATGCTGATGGCTCTGGTCCCTGCCTCCCCTTTGCACACCTACACTACCTGTGCATATACTCCCAGGGGACACTGCCCGGGCTACGCATGGCTTCAGGGAGACACAGACTTTGGCTTTGGGGGGGTCCTGCCTTGGAACTAGCTCAGCGAGCTCATTGACGCCCTCAGTATCAATTAGTCAACCCAGTCTGGCGGCTCAGCTCCAAGGAGGTTGCCACTGGCTCCATCTTTGGTTCAAAGTGATGCTGGGCCGCCTAGTGACCTGGCATACAGGCAGGGCTGGAAAGCCCTGCACCCGCTTGGCTTCTTCTAGTCTGACCCTCAGGGTCCTTCCCTTCCTTGTGTTCATCCCCCTGCCTGCCACCTCACTCGTCTTCTGCCACCGTTACCCACAGCTTTGGAGAAGTGAGCCAGGTGCCCACAATTTCTAGATTTTCCTGTCTTTGAGGTGTAAGTCTCAGGGCTGGGATCCACAGGCCCAAGATGGGTTTTTAGAACCAAGAAAGGGCGCCCACATCCAAACACCAGGTACTCTGGGCGCACTGGGGTCTAAGGGCTGGCCCAGGGCGGGCGATCATGTAAACCCAGAAGCTGGAGCGAACATTCAAAGGGAGTATATGGTTGCTGGGGTTTCCAATTCTTCCAAAACAGACCCCTTAAGAAAGCAGGGAGGACAGAGACCCTCCTGAAGGGATTCCACGCGCTGCGTATTGATTCTTTCATTCCTTTCTCTCCTCCCGCTGCACTCCCACCCCACCTCCTGCCCTGTTTGTTTTAGTTACGAAATTCTGTGGTCACCTCCGTTGTGACTGAAAAGTAACCTTGAAACACGGCGTCCTGAATGTCAGAGACAAATTGCAGTCTCCCAACCGTCGGCTGCAGCTGGCGGGGCCTCGTGCGCGCTGCGCCGGGACAGCGATCCGCCCGCCGGCCGCCCCGGTGGGTCGCCGGAGGCCGGGCTCGGAGAAGGCAGAAAGCCAGGGCGGCCGGCCCGGCGCGCCCCGCGCCTTCCGGGCCACTCGGAGTCTCAACTGTCACGGGGAGGGGCCTCCCGGGAGCAGCGGCGGGCGAGCTAAAGGTGTGTACACAGTTTTTCTAAACACGACAGCGCTTTGCAAACTGGCTCTGTCGCCGTCGTGTTGTTTTGACAGGGACTGAACACCGAGAGCGAAGAAACCGGGATAAATAAATGCGGCTTTTAGAAGGCTCTGCAGAGAAAAACTGGGCGCCGAGGCCGAACGCGCCCTCGGACAGGAGCCTCAGGCGCCGGGCGCTGTGGGACGGGGAGGGGGTCCGAGCCCCGGGCCGCTCCGGGGATGGCTTCTCTCTCCCCCCTCCTCGCCCCCCCCCCCCCCCCAGAGCTCTCCGCTCACGGTCGCTCCGGGTGGACGCGGAAGGAAGGGGGCCGTCCGGGGAGCCCTGGCGCTCACTCGCCCGGATCGCCGCTCCCAGCCCCGCAGTGGCCGTGGGGCGCGGCGGGCTGTGGCCGCCGGGGGCAGGTGCGGGGCGCTGGCCGCGGCTCCCTCTCACCTAGGTGTGAGCTGATTATTCAAATGCGCTGCCCGGGGTCTGGGGATTGGAGGCCCGCGCCGGCGCGCCGCGTATATCACCAGCCGCCCACGTCACTGCGGCACTTGTCGGCTCCGCGGCCCACACCTCCTCCTCCTCCTCTCTCTCCACCCCCGCCCGCCCCCGCGCCGCGCGCTTCCCGCCGCCGCCCCGCAGCTCCGCACTGCCAGCCTCCGGCTCCGCCGGGCTGCCCGCGAGCGCGAAGGCGGCGGGCCACGGGCGGCGGGCTCTGCCGGCACCTGGGCTCCGGTCAGGCCCCCTCCGAGCCGCGGCCCCCTCCTCTGGCGACTCCTCTCCCCCCTCCCGCCCACTTCCAACTACCGCCTCCGGCCAGCCCCGGGAGAGAGGGAGTGGAGCCTGGAGAGAGGGAGCGAAAGAGAGGGAGGGAGGGGACAGTGCCTTAGCTGACTTTTTTTTTTTTTAAGAGGGTGGGGGTGGGGGGCGGTTGCCGGTCGTTTGTTGTGGCTGTTAAATTTTAAACTGCCATGCACTCGGCTTCCAGTATGCTGGGAGCAGTGAAGATGGAAGGGCACGAGCCGTCCGACTGGAGCAGCTACTATGCCGAGCCGGAGGTAGGCACTCGCCTTTTCCGGGGGGACGCGGGGTGGCGGCGCCCGCTCTTTCTGCCCCCAGCCTCGGGACCGCGTTCCTCGCCTGCATCCGCCCCCCACCCGCAGCCGCTCCGGGCAGCCACCTTTTCCACCCTCCTTCCACTCAAACGGGTCTCTTTTTTATACGACACACTGTTAGCCTTGAGATAATATTAACTTTGTGATCAAATATTGACTTGCGGCGCCTCCAAATCCTCTTCGTGGCCGAGCCACGCACTATCCTAACAGAGCGCTGTTTGGCCGCGCGGCTGGGGAGGGGTAGGCGGCCGGCGGCGAGGGGGTGGGGAGCGCAGGGAAGAAGGTGGGCGCGAGTTGGGGGCCGAGGTGGAGGCGAAGAGTTGAAGACTGGAGGACAAAGACAAAGTTTGTGGCTGCAAACCCCAGCCGCCCTCGTTTCAGTTTGCCTTCCTCTCCCTGTCCTTTCATTCAGGGCCTCCGGGCGGCCCCCGACTCCGCTCTCAGGCCCTGAGTTTCGGTTCCCCTGGGGCAAACTGATCAGAGAGGACTTCGGGACAGTCCTCTGCTGAGCCCCCCCCCCCCCCCCCGTGTCGCCCTGCGCGGGGTCCCAACAGGTGGCTCGCTATGGCCTTGGCGGCGACTCACTGTGCTTGCCAGCGTTGGGGAGACTCTGGGCAGGGCAGAGATTTTGAGGTGCCTGGCTTGGGGCGCTCCTAGGGACCCTTGTTTTAGAATCCAAGCCGGGGGGGGGGGGGGGGGAGAAGGGCTAGGAGCTAGCCACGCTCACAGAGCAGCAGCCCTCCGGCCGCCTCTTCAAAGGCGATCGCCGAGTGAACCGGGCGCCGGGGTCCTGGCGGGGGACGAGAGGGGGGCACGAGGCGTGGACTCCCCCGAGGGTCGGAGCTGACCTGGTAGCTGGGAGGTCAGGGCGCAGGGCGCGCGCCGGCCCCGGTGCTAACGCGTGTGCCTCCGCCCCGGTTCTGTCCGCAGGGCTACTCCTCCGTGAGCAACATGAACGCCGGCCTGGGGATGAACGGCATGAACACCTACATGAGCATGTCGGCGGCCGCCATGGGCAGCGGCTCCGGGAACATGAGCGCCGGCTCGATGAACATGTCGTCGTACGTGGGAGCCGGCATGAGCCCGTCCCTCGCCGGCATGTCCCCCGGGGCGGGCGCCATGGCCGGCATGGGCGGCTCGGCCGGGGCGGCCGGCGTGGCGGGCATGGGGTCGCACCTGAGTCCCAGCCTGAGCCCGCTCGGGGGGCAGGCGGCCGGAGCCATGGGCGGCCTGGCCCCCTACGCCAACATGAACTCCATGAGCCCCATGTACGGGCAGGCGGGCCTGAGCCGCGCGCGGGACCCCAAGACCTACCGGCGCAGCTACACGCACGCCAAGCCGCCCTACTCGTACATCTCGCTCATCACCATGGCCATCCAGCAGAGCCCCAACAAGATGCTGACGCTGAGCGAGATCTACCAGTGGATCATGGACCTCTTCCCCTTCTACCGGCAGAACCAGCAGCGCTGGCAGAACTCCATCCGCCACTCTCTCTCCTTCAACGACTGCTTCCTCAAGGTGCCCCGCTCGCCGGACAAGCCCGGCAAGGGCTCCTTCTGGACCCTGCACCCCGACTCGGGCAACATGTTCGAGAACGGCTGCTACCTGCGCCGCCAGAAGCGCTTCAAGTGCGAGAAGCAGCTGGCCCTCAAGGAGGCGGGGGGCGCCACGGGCGGGGGGAAGAAGGTGGCCGCTGGGGCGCAGGCCTCGCAGGGGCAGCTCGGGGAGGCCTCCGGGCCGGCCTCCGAGACTCCGGCGGGCACCGACTCCCCCCACTCGAGCTCCTCTCCGTGCCAGGAGCACAAGCGAGGGGGGCTGGGAGAGCTGAAGGGGACGTCGGCCGCGGCGCTGAGCCCCCCGGAGCAGGAGCCTTCGCCGGGGCAGCAGCAGCAGCAGCAGGCCGCGGCGCACCTGCTGGGCCCTCCCCACCACCCGGGCCTGCCGCCCGAGGCCCACCTGAAGCCCGAGCACCACTACGCCTTCAACCACCCCTTCTCCATCAACAACCTCATGTCCTCTGAGCAGCAGCACCACCACAGCCACCACCACCACCAGCCCCACAAAATGGACCTCAAGGCCTATGAACAGGTGATGCACTACCCGGGCTATGGTTCCCCCATGCCGGGAAGCCTGGCCATGGGCCCAATCACGAACAAAGCGGGCCTGGAAGCCTCGCCCCTGGCCGCGGACACCTCCTACTACCAGGGGGTGTACTCCCGGCCCATTATGAACTCCTCTTAAGAGGGCTTCGGCCTGGCTAGCCCAGACAAGAGAGAGGAAGTGGGGAGGGGGTGTGGGGGGAGACTTTGAGGTAGGGGTGTTGGAGAGGTGCAAGGGAGAAGACATCCAAGACACTCCCACCCCCAGGGACAGCAGTCTCCCCTCACCCTCTGCAGCTCTTTCCTCCCAGATGGGCCACACTGATATGTATCATTCATTCTATATAAGGAGGGAAAGGGGCCAAAAAGATAAAGTCAAAAAAGACAAAACGAAAAAAAGGCCCCAGTTTCCACTACTATGTAGATGCCTGCTTCCTGAAGCATCCTAGAATTCTGATTTTTGTTCTCACTCTCCTCCACTGCAGTTGTTGCAGGGAAGTTTTACTTTATTTAAAAACAAACAAATCCACACACACACAAAAAAACCTCCATAAAAACATAACAAAAAAAAAACAACCACAAACTTTTGTGACTCAGTGTAAAACAATGTAGTTTTAACAAAGACCAGAGTTGTGCTATTGTTTAAAAAGAGATAAAAAATGATGTAAGGGTCTGTTGTTAATGACCAAGGAAGACAAATGCATTCCTGTTCTTGAAACAGTGAAACCCAGGTCTCGGGTCTGATTAATTTATGTTTTCTGAGTGCTTTATTTATGGCGTATAAATATGTGTTCTGGATGCAAGGATCAGAGTTCCCCAAATCTATATTAAAGTGTTATTGCCGGTTTTATTCCTTGAATCATCAAGATTTTTTTTTTGCCTGACTCAAAAATAATTAGGTCTGTAAATTATTTAAAGGTGGAGGAGGGAGGGAGAGCCTGGCTGAGGGCAGATTTTATTTTATTGGAGGAGGGGTTGTTGCTTTACCAACATTTTATTACAATTTTCAGACATGCTGAATTTGAATGAATTTTACAGAAAGTACACATGTACCCATTGCCCAGATTTTACAATTATTTCACGGTTCTTGTTATATTGTATACGTGTCCACCTATCTAGATGCTGTTGGTCAAATTAGCTTATATTCTAAGGACATTTCAAAGTTAATTTCAGACATTAGTGCACTTCCCCTAAGCACTTAAACAAGCACACCATGAAATAGGACACAATATTGTTGATGGTTACTTTTGGAGTTTTTAGGTTATCTTCACACACAAGGAAACACAGATCCCAGGTTGACCATTCCATGGGTTTGGTGCAGGTTTATCTTCCAAGCCTGGAGCAATCCACATATCTTGATTGTCCTCCTGAGCCATGTGAAGGTTCGGTGTTGCTGACATCTCTTGTACTCTAGTGCAGGCTTCTCTGGGAAGAAGCCTGGATTGTACATGTTTTGCTATATTTCCTATATTAGTTCCCTAGACCCATTAAGTAAGTGAGCCCAGGTTGAACTTGCAAATTCCTGGTGCAGTACTTGCCCTTTTCATTGCTGCATCACTGTTGATTCGGAGCTCTGTCTACACTCCACCACCCTATCCCAGCCTCCTCCTTCACTTAGGTGTTCTGCACAACATTGGTAGACCTGGCTGAAGCGCGGGGCTAGTGAGAGGTCTGGAGAAACAGATGACTTTCTCTTGGAATGAGAAAAGGATGCTCAGTGTGATGTTCCAAGCCTCCTTTTATATCTGGCCCTGGCTGGGTGGCTCGGTTGGTTGGAGCATCCAGTACATCAAAAGGTTGCAGGTGCCATTTCCAGTCAGGGCACATATCTAAGTTGTAGGTTCAATCACCAGTCAGTGTGTGACTAGGAAGCAACTGATTGATGTTTCTCTTTCACATTGATGTTTCTCTCCTCCTCCTCTCTCTAAAATAATAATAATTTAAAAAGACCATAACCTGGGTGAGGGTTTAAAAAAATAAAATAAGGTGTATTTAGAGTGAGGCGGAGATAAGGGGGTGTCTTGCCAGGCTTGCCAAGTGACAGCGGCCAGTGGAGAGATTGGAGTCTGCAGGCTCTTCCTCCCAACACAGTGTGTAATTAGCGGGATTTGGCAAGCTAAGATTGCCCGGTGCAGGGGATGAGGGTGTGTGTGTCTAAAAGGAAAATCTAAACTTGTAAAGAAATACCCAGAATAAATTCTTACAATCTCTCCCCACAGACACCCTAAATCAATGGCCAATCACAGTGGGTACCCTGGAGGTGAAGCACAAAGGCACCCCCCTCCCACTCCTGCCCTCCCCGACTTGGCTTTGCCCAGGGCATCTCCTGGCAGCCAGTGTCTTGGGGCCAGCCAGAACTTAGCCAGCTGTGGGTAAGAAACGCAGGTTTCCAAGACCAGGACTTTTTCTTCGGGTTTCTGAAGCCCAGGATCCTATTTCCCGGACTAATCTTATGGCTTCCTGACCGTCCAAACCTGGAGTGTCCCAGCTTCGTCCCAACCTTAGAGACTGCCTCTTTTTGCACCTTTTGCCACCTTGAGGGGTCTCTGTCACCTCCAACCCTGGCCTTCCCACGCGCTGATGGAGTTTGCCCTCACCTCCTCCACCCTCTCCCGCCTCTAAATCCTGGTTTTTAACGTGCCTCATTGTCCCCGAGGAGCGCAGGGAAAAGAAATTGGGGCGGGGTGCAATGGTATCCGGAGGCAGAATCCAGTTATCAGGGCTGTCTCTCCCCTGGCCAGGACACACACGTCGTGAGCCCGGCCTGAAATGTGTTTCATTATCACATAAAAGGCTCCTGTGGCGAAGGAGCGGAGAGGCCGAGCGGGAGGCCGAGTGGGGGACAATGGAAGCTGAAAGCGCTGCCCTAACCTGCTATGTTTCCTATCGCACGCCCATTGTGCGAGGGTCGTTTTAAACTACTTAGAGCGCCCCCCCCCCCCCCCCCCCCACTGATCCCGGCTGATGAGATAGAGTTCTGTCCGAATACATAAAAAGGACGTCGGGAGTGGGCGCTTTCGGAGGTTTCAGCGCTGCTCGTTCCTTTCACACCCCACCCTCGGGCCACCGCCTCCTTCCCCCCGTCCAGGTTCCCAGCTTATTAGCTCACAGCTCGCCTTCCGCCTGCCTTCCCCCAACTCTAAATATTGCAGGGTGCAGCGATTCCTTTTTCCTCCCTCTCTCTCTTTTTCTCTTCCTCCCCCTCTCCCCCACCGTCCGAACGCGGCGCCGATTTAAGCAACCGTGATCTGTGAATAAACAAAGTCAGTAAACAACCGAAAAAAACATTCTAGATCCGAATTCCAGGAGGGTAAACTTTCCATGCCACGTCAGACTTCAGCAAATTTGCACAGATATTATATTGCCTCCCCCCGCCTTTATTATTCTTTTTTTTTCTCCAGGATCCCATTGTACTTAACTGAATTTTATAACGCTGATCGATATCTTGGTAAAATATTCATTTTTAAACTAGCGGGCAGTGAAATCTTTGCTTTGTGTGCTAAAGTCAACAGTCGCTGGGTTTGAGCTCAAATAAATGCGGGGATGCCTGGGCTGGGAGCAGTCGGCCGCTACCCTCCGCGCGCCGGACGCTCCGCCGCCCGCAGCCCGAGCTCCGCAGGTAGGCAGCGCGCCCAGTCCCGGGCCGCGCCCGGGGGTCATCCGCGCGTCCTACCCCCACCCCACTCCTAGCGGCGTGCCTCCCCTCCCCTGGATAGCATTTATCCCTTCCGAGACCTCCGATCCCAGGGAAAGGGGGGGCGGTGAGGATTGGAGGGGGAGGTAGTGAGAAGCTAAATCCGTAGACCCAGGAGTTTGTAAGGTGGCCTTTTGCGGGGGGGGGGGCGGGTGTTTTTATGGGTGTTTTCTAAGAATGCACGATGTGGGAGGATAAGGAGCGGAAGAGTTACAAACTCGGACTACATCTGGGCTCTGAGCTCAGCTTGGTGTGGCCCCACGCTCTGGGAAGCCAAGTCCCCGCCGCCCCTCGGGTCTGTTTCCCAAGGATAGTGGGAAGGTGAGGGTGGGGTAGCACCTTGGCCTCAGAGTCAGGGTGGGGGTCAGAGGAAAAGGGCGTCCTGGTAGTGGGGTGGTTGCAGAGACAGAAGCTGGAGAGTAGAGACAGAGGCTGAAGAGTAGCGACACACTCCCCCAGCGCGCGAGAGTTCGAGTCCAGCCCCGCCGTTTCCCCAGAAACCCTGGGGCCTAGGCTGTGGCTGGGGTCAAAACCCATCGGAAGAAGGGGAGGGGCGACGCCTCTGCCTGCAGCGGGGTAACTTTTGGTTCTGGCGATCGGGGGCGGCTGGCGGCCTTTACGCACAAGGCGCGCGCGGCGTGCGCCTGGGAACCTCGGGTCTTATGAGTCCGGTCCAAAAGGAAAAGGCAGAAACTCACGGCGGGGCCATGTACTATCCCTCTGTCCCCGCACACAGCTTGGCAGGGGCGCGCTGCGGTGCCTAGGGACTCGAGTTTTAAGGATCAAACAGAATTGAACGCATCTTTGTAGCAAGGCGCGGGCACAGGAAACTAGGAGTTCGTTCAAATACTGCCAGTTGAAACCTCAGGACCCTCCGTCTCCAGGGAACAGAAAAAAGGTGTCCTTCCACTGGGGTCTCACCATGTACCCCCTCGGGACCTTTATTTTAAAAGCAATGTATCCGGCCTTGTAAGATGCCCAGGCCGGCTCGGGTGCTCTGGATACCTCGCCAGTGAGACGCGCTAGGCACCCGGCCCACAGACATTGACCGCCGCCCCACTGGGCAGCCCTCCTGCTCTGTGGCTGAGTCCCCAGATGGGGAACACAAGTGGGCAGAAATCGATCCCGGCCATTGACAGCGTCATTTATGCGGGTCCTGTCTTGGGTGGCAACCTTGGGCGCCCCCCTCTTTCCCTTTGTCCGGCTGAGTTGCTCGCCTGCTGCCCTCCGAATCCGGTCTGGCTCGAGTGGCTGGTTATCTGCGCTGAACAACAGGGAAAGTCTGCAGGACACAGGGCCAGGCTAATCGTTTTTAAATAATTAATGCCTCCCCGTTCTGCTGGTAATGCGCGGCCTCGAATTCGCCAATTACTTGTCATTAGCCTTGTGTACTCCGTGGCCTTTCGCGGTCCGTTGATGGTGCCAGGTCACCGATCCAGCCTAACCGTGGCCGAATGAAATGTTGCGGGCCTTTGAGAGCCAGGTGTGAGGTAATCGCGACCCTTCATTCTGGGCGAGTTTTGAAAGAAAGATCCTCGCTGAAAAGATGTCATCTACCAAAGGGCCAACTTAAATGCTTCATCTTTGTCACTCGCCTACTACCTTTTCCCGGCTTTTAAAAGAGAAGCCGGTCCTCAGTGTTTTGGGGGCCTTTTAATGTGGGGAGAAAGGGAAGAGAGAGGTGAGGTTTAATAGGGCAGGGGCAGAGCTGTTTGCTCAAGAAGGTACCTGAAGACGCCTGAGGTGACTGGTTTTGTTTGGGATAGTGCCGCCTAGATAATATCTTCTGGAATGTGTAGGTTCGGACTGTCCGGGAAATCAGCAGGAGGGGATGTAGGAAAGGGAAGCTTCGCTGAGCCCTCACCCATCCTTGGACCTGGCATTGCAGAATAGTCCGTGCTAGCTATTACCCATAGACTTACAGGCACCGAGTCCTGCCACACAGAAGAGCCCCCCTCCTCCTAACCCCCACGTTAGAGCCACTGGTCCCAGTTTGCTGTCACCTGCTGTAGCAGAACAATATTTTGAAATGTCTTTGCTGGGTCAGGAAGCTGAAGACACTAGCACCATGGCAACCCAGAGCAGCCAAGGATTTGTGGAGTGAAATAAATAAATAAAAAAAAACCATAAAGAAAAAACTTCCTGAAAGCTCGCAGCTCCATGTGATTACAGTTGTGCTTCTTTCCCATCAAGTGTTCTTTTTCCAGTAAATAAATATCTGAGGGTCTCAGAACCTTATATTCCCCATTGTGAGCTCAGACAATGTGCAGATCTACAGCTCTCCTTGATGCAAAGGCATGTCTGGTCTCAGTTTTACAACAGACTTCAGATCACAGTTTCTTATAGCCTCTACCCCCAAGGACTGGCTTTTCTCTGAGAAGAATAGACAAGAAGATATTGGAGATGGATCAAAAAATTGTGAGGCAGTGGGGGGACGGGTTTTTTAAATGAATGGAGAGGGGCTGCCAGGAACTTGCCTGTGTGCTTGGCCGGCCCTGGTGCCTGGGCAGCTCTTTAGGCCTTTGGCGTCACACTCACATCCTTTCTAGGGCATGCCACAGTGAGTGGGGTTTTTTTTTGGGGGGGGAGATTTCTTTTTGATGAGATGCACCGGATATGGAGAGGAAGTTACAAGCACCTCCAGAGATTCGCAAACAAAAATCACATGGAGTCAATAATCATGGAATAGTTGCAGGTCCTCAGTGAGGCTCTGCAGGGTCCCAGCTCCTTCTCCCTTTGACAAAGCTCCCAGGGAGTGCCCTACCTCTGAGCGCTTCAGGGGTTGCCACGGAAGCCTAAATCCTGGGGCATCTTCCCCATTCTGTTCACAGCCTTCCTGCCCACTCTCTTATTCTTTTTCTCCTTTCTTCTTTAAAACAATCATGTGTGTACCCCACCCCTGCCCCCTCCTGCCATTGTATTTGCTGATGACCTAACACGCTCACACCGAAAGCCACACACAGAAAACCAACAACGTGGGATGGGAGGAGAGACCAATTATGATGGAGGCTAACAAGCCCGGAACACCCAAGTTGAAGCTGGCTGTCTCCTGGGAGACTGATGGAGGCTTATTTTACAAGCTGTCATTCCACCCTGGTCCCTATTGCCAGACTGGAGGTGATTTCTATTCTCCCCTCCCCCTGAATCCTCGGGGCTTATCCCCTGCAGCAGCAGCTGCCACCACAACTCCTTTCATGCACAGGTAGGGAGGACAGAGGTGTTTCACATGCACATCTTCACTGCAGTGTGGCTTATTATTATTATTTTTACATTAGTGACTGTTTGTCAGAGAGTTCCAAGCTCACTGCCAACAAGGTATGGACTGGTCAGTTGTCACTGTCACACTCCCTTCCTGTCAGGTTCCCATGAAAAGGCATTTGGCTTTTTCCTTTTACCTTTTTCTTTACACTACTCTTCTCTCTCTCTCTCTCTCTCTCTCTCTCTCTCTCTCTCTCTCTCTCTCTCTTAGATAACACAACTTATAGCTGGGAATGCTGAAAGAAGCAACCCAAATTAAGTTGCATTAATTCATTCATGCTGAATTAAAGTTCTCACGGTCTCATTATGGCAAGTGTCTAAGGTGTGCTCTCTTCTGAAGCTGACTGGAGGCCGCACCAGTCCCTGCAGTGCAGGGCACATGCCAGCAATATCATATATATATATATATATATATATATATATATATATGTGTGTGTGTGTGTGTGTGTGTGTGTATACACACAAAACTTAAAAACATTAAATTAACCGAAAGGGAACAACCATATACGTGTGAGGAAAACATATCGGCATTATGCACATTGCAATTTTGCAATGAGAATTATTTGCTGTGTTTTAATTCTACTTGCTTAAGCAGTTTCACTTCTATTTGATAAAATGATTGAGGATTTTTTTTCATGACACATCAACTTTCCCTTTGTCTCATTTATCTGAAAAGAATAAAACACGTTTTAAGAATAAGCAGGAAGGTTTCAGGTCAGAGTTGGTAATAACCCGAGCAAATTAAAATAGGATCAGATGCATGTCAATTTTCACTTGCTGTTTCATTAGAAATATGATCTTAATTAATTATTTCTTCTTTCACAAAGCAGACCTGGTTGTATAATGGGTTGTGTTGGAAAGTTTTTGTTCACATCAAGAAAAACATGTTTTCTAATTTGAAGACGTAAATGTTAAAAGCTCGCTGCTTTAAACTACAAAATGTGATCGTGGGAAGTGTTTGGAGGAGAGGGTTTGTGAGGAGCTAAGGCATAACGTAGATGGCTAGAGAACCAGGAAGGAAAGATAATGATCATATGAGTTTTTTATTTTTTTGCGGGGGGGGGGGGGGGTTGTGAAGGAACAGGGTAAAGAGTTAGCCAGGGCAGGACTTGGGTCATGGGGATCTCTGTATGGAGGGTGAGGCATCTTTAGCAAAGAAATCAGGAGATCAACATGTGCATACTCTGGTATAAAATATGTAGCCCTGTACTCAAGCTTTCTGCTTGCTATATGTTCAAAAACCCAATTTAAGAAATTTAAAATAAAAGACACCAATTCCACTATATAGTTTCAATTTAATCTGCAACTCTGAACTCCATTAAACTGGGTTGTTCACACATAGAAGTTCTAATTTCAATGATGTGCTGGTTGAGAAAATTCACCCTCTCTACCCAGACAAGTGAGTCTATTTCTTGGCAAAACATTGCCCTTTACTGTACCATTTTAGTGTTTCTTAACTTGAATTCTTCCTTTTCCTTCATCACAACTATATTCAATCCAAACATCATAGAGTGGGGGTAACCTGTGCACCATGAAAGTTGTCTCAGGAACATGACCTCATTTAAACTTTCAAATGCCCCACAGGTAACTGTCAGAATTGATGGGTGATGGGCCTGGGACAGAGAGAAATTAGGGGACCTGTTTCAATGTCAGAGCTCAGCATTGAACTCAAGACTTTCAGCTCTATGTTCTTTCAATTTCTTTTGACTTCGTATTACCTTGAACACAGATATCTCTGATTCATCTTCTGTGGGAAGCATGTCTTCACCAGAAACCCAGGTTTCAAAGTGAACTACTTTTGGTAGGGAGTGAAGGTCGAAATGTTAGAGGAAGGCTGGATAGAAACAAGAAGATCTCAAGAAAAGCAAGGCTTGGGTACTCTCTCTCAAAGGATAGGGGAAATCCCACCCACTAAATTAGAAGGCAATAAGATGGGTTACCACTGGGATCAGGCTGAGTTTTTATTTTCTCTTTTGCAGCAACACAGTTAGAATTCTCATGTGACCTTGGTCCCTCAAAGCTGGCCAGAGGTTCAGTCAGGCTTGAACCAGCCACTTTTCCCCATTGAAACTTCCAGGGCCAGCTGGTGAGTGCTAGAAGGAGGAGATAGCTCTTGTATTGTGATTAGCAAGAGAAAATTCCAGAGAAGAGAAAAAAGTCAGGGGCAGAAACAATGGCCTGACCTATGGGCTTAAAACAATACCAATAGCCAAATTATCTCTTGAGAGGCAGCCTGTCAGCCTTATTCCTTACTGTGGATTCTGAAACAGGCATAGGAATGTCCTGAGACTCTTGCCTCTGACCTCCCCCTGACCCGCACCTGGTGGCCTGACAGCACAGGTGACAGCACAGCTGGAATGCACACACCACCCACAGCTGGGCTTCAGTGCTTCCTTGTCCCTACCCCAGCTGCAAGAACAGCAAGACCCCAGGCCCCACAGCATGCCTCCCTCCCACATTATATAAATGCAGATCTGTATAAACACCTGCCTCAGAGGTTTGCCCATGAATGGGAGGTTGGCTAGACTGACTGCTTAGTTCTATGACAGGGGGAGAACGTGCCCCAGCACTCAGTAGGCCTGCAGTGTGGGAGAATAGCACCATCTAGTTGAGTTCACAGGAGCAAATGGGTGTTCAAGACAAAGATGGCTGACACCTGCTTGCACCAGGGCTGATTGAGCACTGGCCATCCTGACTACAGGGTCTCAGGTTGGACATGGAGGGCTCATTCCTCCCACCCCCTCCTCAACATTTTTAATGTAAATTCCCTGGGCTGTCTGTTTTTAGAGGTGTGGGATTTTCTTCAGACTTAGCACGTTCCACTTGGGGATTTCAGGGAAGGCTCCGGACAACTGGATTCTAAGGCCAGCTCCACACACAAAGATGTCTAAGATATGGAGATAACCAACTCTTGAAAGTGAATGGGGTTCTAGATTAAACCAAACTCCCCATTTTAAACTGGATAATTGAAGCATTAGACGAAGGTGGGGAGAATACATTGAGAATGACAGTTACCCAAACTCAGATCAGGCTCTGAGCCTTCTAAATATTGCAAGAGAAGGGGAGAATGCAATTTTAGGACTATTTATGGGAGTAAGTGAGGAGGGGCAGGTATCCGATCTATATTTTGTCTGCTCTCCATTTTAATTACCACTCCCCTCCCACCAGCAGAGTTTGCCAATTAAAGGCCAATCTCTCTTGATTTCTTTGCTTTAAAAGGACATTTCGATTCACCCAGGCAGACAATTAAATCCCCCTCTCGCCTCTCCCTTCTCAGAGCTCAGGAACAAGATGCCTCCCTATCTCTTGCCAGCACTGAGCAGTGGGAAGGAGTTGATCTCAGGTGCTAACCTGCAGTTATCAGAATGCCAGACTCATTTAGGGAGCTCAACTCAGGAACCCCAGGCGATCTTTTCATTGATTGTGGAAAGAGCTGTTTAGATTTCACCCTTGCTCAGTAAACAACTAAAAGTAACTGCCGGATTTCTTCCTTGCATTCAGTGAAATCAATCTCTCTCTCTCTCTCTCTCTCTCTCTCTCTCTCTCTCTCTCTCTCTCTCTCTCTCTCTCTCTCTCTCTCCTTCCCTTCTTCAGGCTAAGAAACAACCAGGCTGTTTCTTTTATAACACCCGAAGCTGACCTCCCCATCCCCAGGTTTTTGGGGGATGCTACACCTTTCTCTGAGGACTCTGGTCTCTCCCAAAGAACATAGCCTCCCAGTTTTCTAAATCTGTAGGGAACATTTTTGAGAAAATGTTGACCCTTTGGCTCCTTACTCTGTCACCTCCAAAAGTTCCCACCTGGCTAGAATGCATGCCGAAGACTTCTCAGTGTCATTCCTCCATGGCCTCTCTTCCCTCACAGAGTACTGGTTGATCTGTGACAAGTCCTTGGCAGCTCTGACCCATCTGAACGAAATAGGGGAAGGGGGCAAATTTGTCAACTGCAACGCAGGAGCGCTGCTTCTGCCCTCTGGTCCTGGATACGGCTCACTTTGGGGGTAACGGAAATTAAATTGGTAAGCTTACTCTGATGATCAAACTTTTAATGTTTTTAACAAGACCCCATTTTACTTCTCAATTCTGAATAGAAAAAAAGGGAAAACTGTTTCCTCTTGTACACAGTTTGCAATTCTCTGAATTGACCATTCTTTAAATTGGGCGCCTGCATCTAGCTGCACCTCTAGGAATAGGTTTGCTCTGACCCGTCCTGGGGGACATGCACACTGTGCCATCTATTTGTGCAAAATAAATAGATATAATTACCAGCCATCACTACAATATAAAATATTAGTACAAATCCTAATCAATGATACTTTCAAATTCAATAATTCTTTTAAAATGATTTGATGAATGATAAAGAACAGTTTTTCTGAAGACATTTGACACTCTCAGCCTGCAAGGAGCGTGTTTTAAAAAATTAAGGACTTCTTTTTTTTAAAGTTGGTACGATTTCAAATGGAATTTTTTCTTATTTGTTTAAATGCCCTTCACATAATAAAAAAATATTTTTGAAGTTAGATCACTTAAAATACAGTTTTCTGACATTTGTCAGCCTCAAGCAAAAAGCCTTTTAAACCTCCCACAAATCTTAATTTCTTTCCAAGATGCCAAAACTCTAATATCTTTCCTTTTTTAAAAAAACAAAACAAAACACTATCTTGTTCATGAGCTATCCAATTGGGGAAAAAAAAAACCTCTAAAATACAAAACACAGATTTCTTACGATTTAAAATAGAAATATCTTCCACAGTATCATGTTCCACAATAAGAAACATAAGCAAATATATTTTTATAAAGGAGAGCTTCTGAAATTAGATTGCTAATTTATTACATGAAGTACCCCTGGACAAATCGATAAAGTATGTCATTTCTTCTCTCCTTGCCATTTCTAGGACAATTTTGTGAGATAGAACATGCATTGGAAGTTCAGATATATTTATTATATGCCATCTACCTGCACATTCGATGAGGCTCAAAAATGTCTTTGCACTGTGTGTAGCCCCTGTGGTGTGTCCTGAGAAATCGAAAGAATGACAAATGGCTGTCCAGGCGAGTTACAGCCTTGGGGGTAGCTGCTCACATGTGGGTCACAGTATTCTGGCTTGGTTGTTGCTGACTGCTTTTTTGCATATCTGCTTTGATGTGACTAACGGTAATTACAGAATCTCACCTCATATTTGTCTCTAAATCTTGTATTTGATCAAATAGCTCCTTACAAAGGCTATTTCTCTGTTTTTGTCAGCGTTTGTCCTTCTAACTATGAAATTTACCTGAAAAATATTTCTGGGGGAAGTGAATATATTGATTATTTTCAGATTGTTGGAAATATTTAATAATATATATATATTATTTCTGGGCGAAATAGAATAGATTCTGCAGAGACTAGGAATTGTTTTTTTTTTTTAACCTCCTCTCTGTGCAGTGTTTGTGCAGGTCTCCCCACACCTAGGCTGTTTAAATATTTTGTAATAGTTCACCCCCTCCCAAGCCCAGTCAAAGCCACGCTAAATTCGGAAAAATAATTCCGGAGAAACCTGCAGACATTAGTGGGACGTGGGGTGTAACCTCGCAGGGCACTCCGACACAAAGGGCATGCTATTTGGTGCAAGGGGCGAAAAACACGACCTAACAGTGTTTACATGTGTATTCAGCCATGAAATTGAATATTATCGAAGTTGGAAAAAATGCAAATCAAATTAAAACCAGGGAGAATTGTCTTTGGAATTACTGCGGGCTGGAGCCCCCAAGTGTTTGCTGAAATTGAAGCATTTAGAAAATGAAAAACCTCTCAATTGCTCCTCGCTGTTCCCCGACTCCTAGGTATGAAATTTTGTGCATTAATTCCACTACAAACGTATGGAGGCTCAAGCATCAGTCATTCATCCGAGGCATCAGTCACATTGGAAAATAACTTTCTTTCTAGAGTTAAACGTCTCCCTTCAGTGATACTAAAGTGGAGCCTGGTTACTAAACCGAAGGGCACCCGCTTCCCCCACTGAGGAGTGAGCCCCGAGCCGCTGACGGCGAGTGTCGGGCCGAAGCCACGCTCTGCAGAGGGGCCGAAGGGTAGGCGGGCGGCGGTGATGCGAGGCCGACCTCCTCCGCCCCTATCCGGGCCGCGCAGCCAGCCGCTGGGCCCTGGATCCGCGGAGCAGCGGCCGAGTCTGGGAGCCTTCTTCGCGCATCCTTCGGACTCCCCGATGTTGGAGATGCGCGAAACACGAAAACCTGGAAGGGTGCCCATAGCGGGGGGGGGGGGGGTGGGGGGGGGGGGGGGGTACGGGCGCTTTGCCTCGCTCCCCTCGATGCTCACTCCGCGAACAGCATTTTCCGGAGACCTGTTGGAGGAGACCGAAAACGGGAAGTGCCAGATATATATCTTAGGGGGGAAACAGAGAGATAATTATAAAAACAAACAAACAACAACAAAAAACAAGAGGCAGGCCAGCCATCATCTTACCTTTTCCACGTTCTAAAGCCCAGGGAACGGACCCAGGGGACGGGCCAAGCCCACCCCAGTCCCCCGGGCACCGCAAACTTTATTTCCCGCCGCCCTTCACCCGCCTCCCGCCCCCGCCCCCGCCCTGCCTCCCTCCTGCCTGGGGCACCCCGGCGCGTCCCGGTGGTTTCTTCTTGCGGGTGCCTAGCTCGGGCGACGGTCCGCACGGCCCCGGTGGCGGCGTCTGGAGAAGCAGGCGGACCCGCGCTCTGCGGTGACCGGGTCTGCGGTCAAGGGTGGGAGCGGGGCCCAGGCAGCCACGCCCACCGCCTTCACCCGGACGGCGGGGGACGCCGCGACTCCTGCGAGGGCTAGGCTGTGCTGGCGTGGCCTTGGAACTACTTGCATCTCATTCGGTGACTTGGGAGGATTTCCATTTAGCCCCTCAGCCCGCCCTCCCTTCGGTTCCAACACCCATCTACCTGTCCCAGCCCAGGAGCCGGGTGTCTGGCCGGGATCACCAAAGGCAATCCGGCTCTTACTCCCCTGGGGAGGGAAGACAATTGGGGCCTCGGAGTCATCGCATCTTCCCTCCTAGCCTCCTCCTCAGTCCTACTTTTTTGGGGAAGCCCCAGTTTCAGAAATGCAATAATGACTCCAGTCCAGCCAGCCTGGATCAAAATGGGGTAGGGAGTAGCGGAAGCGGATTTTCATTGGAAACCTATGCTTGCTTTGCAGAAACCTCTGGATAAGATAGATCCGTGCTCATCAGCGTTTTTTGTAACGTGCTTATAAGCGGTGGCTGCGTTTTGAAGATTCGGGACCCTCTTTCCAACAAGAGTTGCAGGGGACGTGTTTATATTTGTTAATTTCCAAACTAAGCAGAGGAAACAGCCACCAGTTAAAATGAAATATTATTATTTGCCTCGCAAATTGTCAGTGATTTGCCCCCAGGGATCCACAATTTTCCCAAGCCTGTTAACGGGTGACAATGAATGAGTGCCTGGAGTAATTTAATTTTCCTGTCACACTAAATAGAGCTACATTGTAAACCTTAGATCTACTCCTACTGATAGGATCGCCTTGTTTTTCCATTTGCACCATAAAGACCCCCAAAAGGGACACTGTATTGTGACCTGTACTCTTGAATTATTCAAGAACTTAATGACATTTTCCATTTTAAAAAGGGAACTAATTGCCATTGATGTAAAGCATGTGACCTTCTTTGGGTGCCCAGTATGAGAATGTAACCATCTGTACTCTGTGCAGACCTCCAGCAAAAACTGGGGAAATATGTAAACACAAATGAGCTCAAAATGGACACCGGAATCAGGCATGTTTAATTCCAAGCCATGATCTGTATTTCCACCAAGTTCTCTTACCTGACCTAAAATCGGTAAAAAATCGGACATCAACCCAGGCCTGTTTTTTGGACATGACTTGACTTTTTAGCTAGGACAGGAACATTCAAATTTTTGAAATCTGGTATCCTTTTATTAAAGTGAAATTACTTTGTGCAGTGTCAAGCAAAACATGTAATAATGTGCTCCCCTTTTCCTTCTCCTCTTCTCTCTCTTTAATTTAATTACCTTCTTACTCAATAAAAAAAAGAAAAGAAACTTATACTCTAAAGAATTTTCACCTCAATATTTGCTATTTGAATTTGTCTTGAGTTTCAAGGAAAACCGGCATTGAAATACTTCAGTACCAGAATTCTCATTCTTCAAATTACTTGAAAATGAGTGCTTATCTTTTTCTCAAAATAAAAACACTGCCAGTGTATTATTTCCTACTGTTCTTTCACTTTTCCCCTAGCTCCTAGAGGAAACCAAAAGGAGAGGGAAAAAAAAAGGGCTTCTGACAATGTTTTTTGGTTTCATAAACTCACAATTCAGAGTACAAAGATGCTTTTTCCTGATTTATCCTAGTAAGTCTGCAGACAATATCAACCATTCTAAAAGTGTGAGTGAATTGGGAAGTAAAACACTTTCCCTGTGCTGGGCTGCAGACACTTCTTTTGAAGCTTTCAGTGATGTTTGTGACAAGAAATTGCCATTTTGATAGTTCCTTTTAAAATGACACCCTCAATAAAGACTTCCTGGTTTCGTTGAGAACTTTCCACTCCGTGAATTCACATCTCTATCTTGAAGAATTTCTGGAAAGGAATTTAAAGTACATTTGAATCAAGTTCACCTAACATATTTGACTCCATACAACTACTGCTGTTGCAGCCTAGAGTCATGCGCAGAATGCCGGACATGCCATCTGTGCAAGTGCATTAAATGCTATTTTAAAGGAGATTGTCATAAAACCATTATTACCCAAGTTGTGCAATAGAACAACTGTTTTTATATTAAAAAAGAGAAACCTGTTTTCCTCCTGATAGTATGTGGTCTTCATATATAGTAATATGGCAAGGACAACATAGTTTTTACTGTTAAAGGGCATGCTTAATAAAAATACTTGAAAACATTTTCAAATCAAGAAAAATTAGAACATATATCGAATGAGTGATGATCCACCTTCATGTGTGATTCCTGTAATAAAAACAACACTTTATAGGTCAAATGTTAATTTAGTTTTAGAGATTTATTATTTAGTTTTCCACACTACAAAACGTTTAAACAACTGTAAGACAAAGAAGAAATTGTCTTTCATAGCATATCTATAATCTCTCTAGCATCCTATAGTTTATAATTTTTCCCATAGTGACAGAATGCATTCAAAATCAGATTGTCATCATCAATGAGTTAAAATTATTTTTCTTTTCATCTTAAACAACTCTCTTGAGCTAGGACCACTTGAAGGAGATTTTAAATCCTGTGGAAAGTGTGTGGCATGTTTAGGGCACAGCAAATCCCTCTCCTGACCCTATTTCTATATCTCACTCTCTTCTGAGTGGATTTTTGTGTTGACAAGTCAGAGACCCAAGAGGAGGAATTTTATCTTCTGAGCTCAAGTGGCTGGTTCCAGAGGAGTGTGCAGGAGATTCTGATTTAAAGCTTTGTGTCATCCAGGTTTCCTTCCTACCAGCCCTCCAAAAACAAACAACAAAAACACCAAAAACCCAACTTTGGAAAACACTCCTATTTGGCCTATAGAAAGAGTAAACTTAATACATCTACCACAGAGGGCATGTATGACGTTTTAGTTATTCATCTATAAAATGGGTCCCTTATTTCTTCATTAACCCTAGTATGAAGGAACATGCTGGTTTTTTTTTTAGGGGGGGGGCGGGGAGTGAGCCTCTTATATTAGAGATCAAGAGTGCTCTGTAATTGTGTTTACTTGTTTTTAAAAAAATACTTTTATTGATTTCAGAGAGAAAGGGAGAGGAAGAGAGAGAGAGAGAGAGAGAGAGAGAGAGAGAGAGAGAACACTAATGATGAGAGAGAATCATTGATTGGTTCCTGTATGCTTCCTACTGGGGATGGAGCCCACAACCCCGGGGCATGTGCTCTTGGCAGGAACCGAAGCTGGAATTCTTCAGTCCACAGTCCGATACTCTACCCACTGAACCAAACTGGCTAGGGCAGTAATTGGTTATTTTTAAAGATTCTGAGCACACACTAGAAGGCAAGAGTGAGGCAATTATTGAGGGGGAAATGAGTTAGCTTATGATACCTAGGGAGATAAGTATGACCAGGCCTGCTTGCACGATTCAGATACAATTCCAGTTTCCCAGGTTCTAGTAGATGCTCAACAACTGCAGTATGCCAACAGCCTCAGAGTCTTGTCTTAGCCCAGCCAACAGGACTGATTGGTGCATACTTGCACCTTCATTCCTGAGTTTGTTTATACTCCTCGTCTCCTCCTTTAAAGATTTTAACTGCTAATACATGTTTTTTAAAGTGTCAAATCTACCAAACATTAATGATAACTTTCTGCTTTATTCTATTTATCTGAATACATTTATTGGACTTCTGACTGTCCATTTTCTCCCCCGGACATTATTCCTAAGAATACATTTAAAAAGGTTCAGTTTCTTCTTTTTAATAAATATTTATTTTATAAACATGGATTGCAATCCGACTCTGAGTCAGAATTCTGCTTGTCAATGGAGCTCTGTCCCCGACTGAGAAGATGTAGTTGATGTTACTCAGAATGACATTTGCGGGGCACAAGCGAATGTGTCTGTGAAAGTAGAAACACCCTCTTTTGGTGCATTCTCCTTCCTCATGGAGCTTGGGGCACAACACTCCAAAAGGACTATCTGGATGATTGGTAAATTCCTGAGTTATCATACTGGTTCTTCAGTGCTCCGAATAAGTGTTTGGGTAATGGCGAAATTAAACCATGGATAAAATCTACCTTGAGTTCAGGGAGGCTCAGTACTCTTGGCATAGAAGGCATCAATTTTGTAATGAAAATATAGGGACTTTTCAAAACATTCCATCAGGATGTAGTTCACTTTTCAAACATGATTCTAATTCCTGTCCTACTTTCTTTGACCACAGTCTTATGTTTCTCTAGATTTGCTTATTCACAGCTACTGGAACAAAAAGATGAGATGGCGGGAGGACATTTGTTTTCCCGAGCCTCACATTACTGAAAGTGCATAAGCGAGTTTCTCCCCATGCAGAACTTTGACCATCACCAGTGTCCCCTAAAGGCCATACCCTGCTTTTAGATTGTTCCAGAATGCTTTCCTCAAAATTTTCCATGAGGAATATGAGACGAAACAGGCTGTTAATAGGTGATGGTCCAGATGGATACAGAGCTCTTGGGATAAGGGAAAAGGGCGCATGAAAATAAAGATTTACAGATTTGTACTAACCTTCCAGACCAACTACCATTAGGATTTAGCAACACAAAGATATTACAAATGTTGATTTGTCCTGTTGGACAAATTGAACTTGTGCCAGTCAATTTACCCAAGAAGACATTTAACTTTCTCTGGAGTTACTAAAACTTGCTATGAATAAATAATGGTTAGCGAACAATTTTTATAAATTATCGAGCGACTGGCCTAAGACATTATTACCTTTCAATGACAAAAAAAAAAAAAAATCCCTCAAATTCAGTGGCTCTTTGGAAGGAAAGGCAGTCTAGTACCCATCCCCTATGGGCCTTTTTTTTGGTGGCCCATAAAGCATGAAAAATGAAACCATGACTTACAGAGAAGAGAGGGTGGCCAGAGTGTAAACAGGCCCCATGAGGCCCCCAGGCCAGCAGAGTGGGCACTTTTCCTGGGACCGCTGAACCTGACAGGCATGTGAACAGCCCAGGGCACTCTGGCCACTGCCTCTGCCATCGGCCCCCAGGGCTCATACATGCAGTACAGACAGTACCACATTCCAAAAGGAAGGGGGCCACCAGACTAGAGTTTGGTTCATGTAGAAAGAGTTGAACTGTTCCTAATACTATTTCTAATTATTGGGGTGAGAAGGCATACAAAGGATGAAACTCAACTTGTTTATAGTAAAAATGTCAACCCAAGGCTCGCGGCGGCCCACTTCTCTTCCCCTTTTGAAGACTGAGTGTCCTTCACATGCTGGTCATTTGCTGCAGTCGGGTTTTGGGGTGGCGCTAACATAATGTGATTTTTCAGTGGGCTTTGTCTCTGTGGAGTAGCTTCGAAGGCCCTGGAAGTGCTCAGCCTTAAATCCATGCTAATAGGGGAAGTTTTTTTTCTTCCTTTCTTTCTTCTTTCTTTCTTTCTTCCTTTCTTTCTTTCTTTCTTTCTTTCTTTCTTTCTTTCTTTCTCTCTCTCTCTCTCTCTCTCTCTCTCTCTCTCTCTCTCTCTCTCTCTTTCTTTCTTTCTTTCTTTCTTTCTTTCTTTCTTTGTTGTAGTTGGGGAGGTTTGGTTGAAAGGAACATTGACCCAGACTGCACTCTGGGTAAACTAGGGCAAAAGACCTGATATCATCTGAGGGTACTTATTAACCACTGCTCATTTGTGGGATCAATATTTCTAGCAAAGCAGTCAACACTCAACATACACCACTATGTCTCCCTCCCTCTTTCTATTTTTTCTTTCCTTGACACACAATTTATTTTATAAATGCATCTGTTGGAGAAGAAAAGGCAGTCCGAAGGACTGTGTCTTTTATCTCCGGGATATGCAAAGCACATTTATTTCCAGCTTTTATCTCCGGAATTGTATGTTGATCCCATACATATAGATTGATTTTCTTCAGGTAGATAATGAAAAGTCAAGTGGAAAATTACACAATGGCACTCACGATCCTGGTCTTATATTGGTATATAAATTGGTCTATTATTTCATTTTAAATAGGCACTTCTTTTTTGTACCAGGATCACTTCAAATTGCATCATGTTCTCAGCCTCGCTGCCTTTTCTTTTGGGGGGAGAAGATGGGGAAGGGACTAGAGGCAAGTGATTTCTTCTGCTCCCTTTGCTAATTGCATTGGCTAAATGAGCTTTCACAGAGCAATGTCCTTGCCGTTTTCTGTACCTCAGCTCATTTCAGGGTCACACTTGCGGTTTCTCTAACTCTGCTACGCTCCTGGGCCGGAACAAAGATGTTCATCATACAGGTCTCATTACATAGGTGAAAATTTTCATGCCCAGGCAATTCTAAATTTTGTCACAATGACTGAAAGAAGCGAGCTGGGCAACTCCCCTGCGCCCCCCCCCCCCCCCCCCCCCGCCACGCCTCCCCCACCCCCACCGCTAAATACCAAGAGGCCAAGGGTGAGAGGGTGACAGTTGGATAAAGGCCACCACCAAGGGACAGACTGAAGCCAGAATCCTGGAGGAAGTGTTATTAATAAACATCTTCTGGACATTTGGTAGCCTGTGGAGCTTGCTCCAGCTTAAAGCAATTAATTCAGGACACTGACATCAACTCTCCAGGTCTTTGACAGCTTGGAGCCGAAATAAAAATGCTAGTTCTCCGGGGAAGGGAAGAGGCTGGCTAGCTCTTTTCTGGACTGTTTGCTTATAGGCCCAGAGAGCAACCTTCCTTGCAGAATGAAATGCAAGGGCACAAACAATGTACCAGGGAAAGAATAGAAGATGGGAATGAACAGTTTGAACTATTTGCTCAACAGAAGGGCACCACAATGCCGGGGCAGTGGTTTTCCCAGGCATCCACTATCCCTTCTTTGGTATCTTTTGTTGTCTCCTGTCTCCTTTGACCAGATAAGAGCACAGCTGCAGCACTGCAGCTAAGTAAGGCTGCTCTGATCCCCCTCAATCTCGGGGTGTCTTCACTACAAACAGGTTAGCCTCCACTGCCTTTTATTTTACGAGGTGAATGTGAGGGAGAGAAGGGAGGAGGGCTGGGGGAAGCAAAGGCTATAACATTGTGTCTCATTTCTGATTTTTTTTTTCCACTGTGATCAGACACATCTCCATGGAGCATTTGAATGTAAAGGTCCAGTGATTTGTACTGTTCTCCAAGCCAAAATGTTGCCTTTTGGTAAATGGCAGGGAAGGAGGTATATGTGTAATGTAGAAAAGTGTGGAGGGCGTCAAGGCAGAATGTTCGGTTTAAATAATCAGGCTTTTCTGGCAGCAGAAAAGAGGGAAATGTTTGAATTGATAGTTTAAAAACTTTTCAGTGGAGATTTGTCATTTTTAGAAACCTTTTTGGAATTCTCTGTTCCACACTTGTTTTGTTCAGAATCCCAATAAGTAGAGGTTGCTGGATTGAGTAAAAAGAAGATGAACTGGAGATAGGACATAAAATATACTGTTGTCATTGCCATAATTTGCACATCTAATCAGAAATGTCACCTAAAGTATAATCAAGGTGATCTTTCACATTTGCTCTTTTAAAGTCAGAGCCTATTGTAAATGCCATTAGAGAAAATAGACGTAATAATAACATAAAAATAAGCACCAAGTACCATTTTCATTAAGTTGATTTTAAAGTCAAAATCAAAATACAGATCCTCACTGTAGGGTGTTCAAATTTAGTGGGTTTTGCCATCAATGTTGGTTTTGGGAGATAGGCTAAAATGCTTATTTCTGTTTTAATAGGTCTATTTAGCCTGAACAGTTTTATAGGTTGAAAGAATAAAAAGTTTAACACCAAAGAAAATGAATGGTTTAGTACTATGATTGCATTACGCATTCACAGGCCAGAAGCCCACCTGGAAATACAAGGTTTCAAAGGGTGTGTTTGTTTGTTTGTTTTGTTTTCACATTGACAAAACTCCTAGGAAAAAAACCCACAACAAAACATCCCATATATACTTCCTGCTGGGTGGTCAGAAGGAAAGACCAGGAAGCCGGAGGCCTCCCAGGGGAACTGTGCTCTGAGAAGAGCTGACCTCTTGTGCTGCTGCCCTGGAGATGAGAGCACTGTCGGTCTGGCTCCGAGGCTCAGTGCTCTGTGCTTAGGAATGGCCATGTGCCGCTCCTGTGGAGGGAACAGGGGTTTCTCTGAAGAGAAACATCCATGAGACATGTCCCATGCTGGGCTCAAGATATCATGTAAAATGTCCCTGTGGCCACAGACCAATAGAGCTGCTAGGTAATGTTGAGGGCTATATGAAATTTAGTGAAAACTCTGTGTGTGTGTGTGTGTGTGTGTGTGATGCAGGGAGAGGGAATGGAATATGAGGGAAGAGTTCTGTTTAGACATTTGCAAGTGTTTGATGGCACCACAAAAAAGGATCCTATAAAATATATAATTTTTGCTATGATTTTGTGTCAACTTGTATGGAGAGATGATAATCTCTTTTTCCATAAGGATTGTAATCAAACGCTCAAGTACAAGTTCTGCATTTTCTTTGCAAGCACAAATTTTAAAACTTTGTATTTAGTGCAGATGTGTTCTTATTTACATAATAAAGAACAAACACCCTTTTAATTCCTGACTAGGTGCTTAGACTAAATGTATTCCAGTTTTGTGAAAACTGAGGTCAAGATGAGGAAATTGGAGTCTGCCTGGGTAAATGTGCTTTTTTTCTCTCTAACTCTCCACATAAAGAAAAACTTGTCCAGGAAAACATTTCCAGCATGACATTTTAAGTGTGATCTGAAAACCATGTTGAATTATTGTCGGTAACTCAAAAAAAAATGGCTTTCTTCCTTTTGAGATCATGGATTTCCCCATGAGAGAAATGTTTTTTGGTGTTTTTTTTATTGCCAGTTTTTTTGCAAAGAATGAACACGCGAGTGGTGTGCAGTATGTAGCTGCACGTGTACCAAGCCCTACAAGGAAAGAGTGCCACAGCAAAGGGCAAATGCACAAACACAAATAATGAATCGAGTTTGAAGGACTGCGGTCAGAAGCGAGGAGCAAGTGATACTGATCTTATGTGAGACTGGCTTGGTCATCACACCAGCTGCCACAAGGTTTGATTAATGAGGCATTAAGGAGATCGAGTGACACTTATAGCTAGTTACTTATGGTGCTAATTTCAAAACACTTTGCGATAGACAAAGAGACTGCTCATAAAGCAAAGTAATTTGTGGTGTGTTCCTGGTGCATGCATTTAGCGAAGCAAATATAGTTATGCAGAATTTAAATTAAGGTTGACACTAATGTAAACAGAGCCCAAGAACCGCTGTCCAATAATTTGATGAGGACACAGGTTTTAATCAAGCCTCTTCCACTAAAATAGCAATTTAAATCCCCATCGCTTAAACTGGATAAAATGCTTAAGCCATGCAGGTTGGGGGCGGGAGAGTGTTGGATAGAAATTTACTGGAAAGGAAAAAAGAAACAATATCTCGGGGGAAACTGAGACTATATTTTGACCCAACAGAAGGATATCCATGTTGATTTAAATATCAGGTTGATTTCAAGGCCAGATTCTGGGAATCTGAAGGCATTTGCCATGTATCTTTTCTGTTGTTTTGAAGTGTTAGTTTAACACATGCTGGGAATACCGATCTCAGCATAAAAATGATCCCGGTATTGAGAAAATGGAGGCTGTAAGTTGATTGGGAGGCCCCAGAGTATTTGATTTACCAAAAAGAGAAATATTACAACCCCACCCACAAATGATTTCTATTTACACTGAAAATTTCCAAATTGGCCGGAAGGGGTGGCCTTGCGACAGATCTGGTTAGCCATCCTGAGGGTTAGCCTTTCCTTGATTTGCTAGTTTATTTTCCTTACTAAAGATCAGTGGGGTAGGAGGGAGGGGGTCAACCCAGGCATTAACATTAATTAAAATGCCAGCCGCCCAGGTTTCAGGGCCTGCAAGGTCTTATGTATGGGAAACAAAACAAAACAAAATAGCAACTTATTCTGTCCCTGTTCTTGGAAGCAAAAAACAAGCCAAGGTTGGTACATATTCCTAAGACCTAGGGTAATCCTGACTCTAATGTTGGCCAAGGACTAGAAAGGTGAGAGCATCCTAAATTCTCTGGATTGTGATCTGACTGCTCCATATTACATTCATTGTGTGAAGGAAAGGGATTTGTACAAAGAAGTGTGTGTTAATACATATTTCAAAGAAAGGACCAAAAACCATTTTAAAAAAATAGCATTAACCATTTGTATGCCTTAAGTATTTGTAGATGCAAGCGGGAGACCTTTTTAAATTAAATTCAAAATATCGTGGCAGTTAACTGGCTTAAACATAAAGTGCTCTGAAAATGCTCCTAGCAGTCATAAAGATTCATGGTCATTCACATTGTGGAGCTGAGTTAAGAGTGAATGATGAGGGGAAAACTGGAGATGGGTACATTTTGAAGGATGAATGACTGCGCATTTTTCGTGAACCCAGCATCACCAGCAGGATAACATGCCTTAGGTGCACAGAAACTGAACCCATTGTGGTTGAATGATAGTTCCTAAGGTCATGCAAGCAGAAAGGGCAGGGCCAACCTGCTCTGATTCCAGAGCCCATGGTCTCTGTCCTCTTAGGAAAGAGCCCACTGCCTTTCCCTGTGGCACCCTTCCCTATGCAGTGGTTGGGAAGACTCCACTCTAGCTCTGCTTCCTGAGGGAGAGCAAAAGAGCTCAAACTCCTTGCCTCCAAGTACGTTTAGAGAAGGGGAAATCTGAGGACTTTTTTCCTCAGAATTAGAGAAAATGAACTGAAAATGCAGCAGTGTAAGCCATGCCTTCAATAATAATGATTCTGGAAACACTGAGTCCATGTTGTTTCCTGTGTCAAAAAAGACAGACTTTTTGGCGCCCTAACCTTAGGGTCAGAGGAGAGAAGAGGGGCATTCTTGGAGATAGTTGTGAGGTGGCTGAGGCTCACACACTGGACAGGCAGCCCGCAGGCTTTTTCTTCTCTTGGCTGCACCACCAGCAGCAGAAAGAGCATGGAAAGGGTGGGATGGAAAGATAAATAAAGGCAGACTTGGCATATTAGAGTGTCTTCCAGAATAATGGAAATCATTAAAAAAACTTATGAAAAAATAACTACGAGGCCTCCAGAGTTTGGGAGTGTTTTGGGCTCCTCTTGGGCCCTGTCTCCCAGTCTCATATCATCTCTGATGCCTGCTGTGACTATGAAGAGCCATCCCTAAGGGCTGTGGTACACCTGGGATCGATACAATGCTGACTCCTGCCCTGTGTGTGCTGGCCAGAGTCTGGCCAGGTTACTGCTCATGTCAGTTCCCAATCCCTGTGGGCAGGGGTATGTGTTGCCCCTCTAGGGACACTTCTGATAGAAATTCTGCTGTGCTCTTCAGGGGCTCCCATTGGGCTGGAGCCCTTGCTGCCTAAGGCAGTGACCAGTCCATCGGTGCTTTCCTGAGCTGGCTTTTCCTCTTTGTTGCCTCATCTTCAGCTTCCCGTGGTCCACTCCCTGGAATCCACATGCACACACGTTCACATTTCCAGCTGAGAAGAACATTGCACCTCCATGTGCTCGCTGGTCCTGACCATCAGTTTATGTTTGAAGAGCAAGGTAGGAGAACTACTGAGCCCTACCCCTTATTTTAGCATTCTAATTACAATTCTGGAGATCTTATGCCTCTAAAAGTGCATGTCATATGCTCTCAACAGCATCTGATTCTTTCCTGCTCTGACACACTGGTGCACAATTGACTTGAGGGTTGCATTTAATCCTTTGCTGTCCTGTGATGTGGGTGAAAGGCATGGGTATGCCAACTTGTCTCTTTTGGCCTTAGTGCATCTCTCTCTCTCTCTTTCTCTCTCAAACAAAACCATTTCAAAGACTATTTAAAAAAACCACTTTTCCAAGTTTTCTGGAAATGAATGATGCCAGTGTTGCTGATGTGTTTTGGACTTGTTTCATGTTATAGAAACCTGGGGTGGAATAGGGTGTGAACAAAGCCAATAAGTGGTCAGTAGTCAGCTCTTCAAACTCACTGAAAAGCCCTCACATTCTTTCCTTGCTCTGTGAAAGAAATCCAAACCTGTTTCACCTGCCCTACCTCTAGATTTGGAATCTCAGTGCAAATCCCAACATCAACAAGGTTGCTATGGTTTTTTATGATTATCTCAAGAATTTGTCTCAAGTGAGGCTCAAGTACTGCCAGGGGAAGGTGCTGGGATCCCAACCTGCTAGTTCACTGCTTTCACCAGTTTTTCTTCCTTCATATCTCCTGCCCTGCCAGGCCTCCTTCTGACATACAGAACCTGCTTTCTTACAAGAACCAGGCTCTTTTGCCTGGTAACTCTGGGCTCAGAGACCTCCTCCAATTTTTTTCTTAAGTGAAGAAGAGATAACTAATTCCTTCTCATCACCTTTAAAGCAATCTCTGTTCATAGGAAATATCGATTCCTTCCACACCAGACCACCAGGACCCTTGACCCCTCAGCAGCAGGTACTGAGAGGGTCTGGTTGTCTGGAAAAGGCTCTTTTCAGGCACCAGCAGTCCCACCCAGTCATCCTGATGGACGCCTGATTCTCTGTGCCATGTGGGCAGCATCTGTAGTTGAGTGTCTTTTCAGGGAAGTACCTGGGAGTGAGGAGACCTTGCCCTGCACCAATATAGATAGGAATGGGTTGGTAAATAGGTTTTTCTGGTCTGAGAATATCTACTGAAAAAATAGGTTTAGTGACTGGCTGGAAGGTTTGCCACTGAAATCCTAATGATTTAATAAATCCTAATGATTAATAAAGGATGAGACCACCATCCTTTATTCTAATGCACTGCTTCTAATAAGCATTTTAGGGGCCAGTTCTAGGATAGAATAGTTTTTCTTAGATATTTATTCCCAGATTTTCCCATCTCTTTTCCTCTTTTCTTCCTCATCTTCAGGGCTCAGGTCTGGGCTCCCAGGTAGCTCATGCCTCTTTTGTCAGTCTTCAAGCTTCCATCCCCCAGGGTCTGCCATGCACAGTATAATTAATAACATTGACTGTACAGGAGAGCTCACAATTTAACTTATTCTATAGAATTCTTCATATGTGCAGGGGTGTTGGCAGCTCCCCAGTGTATTTACTTAACCAATAAATTACACAGGAAATAAAGCATTTGGGTATTTTTCAGGTAAATAGGTTAATATTTTATTTCCTTAATGTGCTTCTTGGCACATGGCTCAGATTTTTAGACTATCCCATAACAGTGGGACTCCTGTTATTTATTAACAGTTTTTAAAAAATATATAAATATAAAAAAGTGGATTTGGATGACTTGGGACATTTCTGGGGTTAGCTGAGCAAAATTTTTTGCAAAGTTAGAGTAACACCAGCTGAGAGGCCCACTGGCCTAAACCATCAGGGCATTTTTCATGTTCTTGTGAAATTTTCAATTCACATTCTTATATTACTTGAGAGTTGGTTGGTCAAGCTACTAACAGTATCTCAAGTCTCCCTTTCTTTAATTATTTACCAAATCCTGTTAATTCTTCTTTCATAATATCATATTTATCACTACTTTTCCATTTTCTCTGCTAATATAGGTCTTTTATTTCTGACAAGGAAAATCAGCTTCTAGCCCTACCTGCGTTACTGTCCGGAGTTGGTTTTTAGAAGTCTGTATCAATGCTCACAGAGGGATCAGTTTGCACAAGTTGCTTTGCGATCAATTATCATTGTACTTTCATTAGGCATTTTGTACATGCTTTATTTTAAGAAATGTTTTTACTTATTTCTGAGAGAGAGGAAGGAGAGGAAGAAAGAGAGAGACATCAATGAAAGAGAAACATTGATCGGCTGCCCTTTATTGGGGATAAAGCCCACAACCTGGGCATGTGTCCTGACAAGGAATCAAGCTGACAACTTTTTGCTGCATGGGACGACACTTAATCAACTGAGCAACACTGGCCATTGAAATAATACTTATTATTTCAATGTCAGTGACAGACCACATTCTGAACATGGCTTTCATTTTAGATAAATCAACTATAGTTTGTCATGGATATGAACACATAATTTTTAAATTTAAGAACAGCTGATATTTTATATGTGTTGTCCTACATATCTATAGAGTCTTGAATATTCCTCTAATTAAACTAGATTAGATTTTCTGTAAGAAAGTGAGAAGTTGTATTTTCCTGCCAACATAGTGAAAGGTAGTAGAAATTTACAATGGCAAATGGACTAGATGGCCATACACATCAATCTGAACTTCACAGAAGGAGAAGTCACAGACATTTGCCTCTTCTTATGTGATGCAGCAGAAAACATGCATTTTTGACAAAAATCAAACATGAACCTCATCATGGATCTAACTCCTATCTGATAGGAAATACAAGTGATGAAAGAACCTGTTAAATGGCACCATATCAGCAGTGAAATCCAGATGGTTGGACACAGGACATATTATCTGCTTTTCAACAAATAATCCCCAAGAATAAAAGGAGGGATAATTTATAGAAAAAAAGATGGAAAATGTATGTTAGTCAAATGCCATGTGTGGAATTTGCATGGATCTTGATTTTAATTAAAGCACTCTCCCCCAGTAGTATGAAATAATTAGGGAAATTTAAATACTTATGGGGTAATCTGGAATTGCTGCTAACTTTCTAGATACATAAAGGGCATGTGGCTATACTTTAAAAAGACTGTGTTTTATAGAGTAGCATTCAAGGAATTATTTAAAAAATGTGATTTGATATCTAGAATTAACTTTCAAATAAACTAGCTGAGGGACTCAGTGGGAAGAATAAAAGATGAATCTGGATTGGCAATGGGTTGGTAATTGTGGGAGCTAATTGATGTGATTTACTATTCTTTTTAATGTGTTTGAAAATTTCCAAAATACAAAGTGAAAATATTGGGGGTCACAGTATTGAGATAAATGGGATTCTGGAGGGCTGTATTCCTGCTACATGCTCTTCTTTTAGACCCCTCCTTAATTTCCCACCTAGTAGTGACTGCTGAACTAGTTGAAGAAGTCCTCTGTAGGTGATACTGAAACTGCTTTTCTAATTGGGATCTTCCCAGCTCTCTGATGCTTTGTTTGCTAACAGAACATGTACAAAGGTTGAACTCTGAATCACAAACCCAATGGCCATCTCTCTGTGACCATGGCAATGAGAGACATCATTCACCAGTCTCTCCTACTTGAAAGACTTATGATGATGCAGCTCCTGATTTTCTTCTGAGGCTGCAATCATGTTCTCAACTGTTCATCCTCCTTCTAGCCCTTCATAAAAGCTGCTTTGTGGGTTCAGGGATCAGCATCAGCTCCCTGTTCTTTCTGTTAACTATTCTATCTGAGAGGCTTCGTCTGCTTTAAATACAGCCTTCTCTTTAGTGTTGAGTACTCTCCACGCAGCATCTATCCTTGCCTCCTTCCTGAGCATTTTTGTCTCATCTCTTCGGCTGGTTGCCAGACAACCCTACCTGGAAGTTCTGTTATTTCCTCATATCCAATGTTTCTACAAAATAAATTCCTTCCCTCACTGCCCCCTCCCATATTTTCCAAGGTACCATGTTTACTGTCAGCTCTTCTTTCATAATATATAATCTCTCACATTGATCTTCTTTTTCATCCTTACCTCCAACACTCATGTTCAGACCCTTCTCTCTTACCTTCTTGCTGAGTTTCCTAGCATCTTTCACTCTGCGGACTGGCATCTGGGAAGTGTTCCTGAACCACTCTACTTTGGTGCTCACTCCTCCAATGCCATCAGAGCATTTCTTTTTCTTGCAAGATGATATTCTCAACTTATTTTTTCACCATCCTCTATCTGATCTCAAACTACTATTTCAATCTTATTTCTCATTACACAAATTTCACACTAACCTCCTCATTGACAACATCTTTCATCCAATTTCTGAATCTTTCCAGTTCATTCCTCATTGTTTCACTGACACTCATGGATAGGGAATCCACTGATAGTTTGTCTCGCCTGACATTCACTTTGTACATAGTAGAAAGATCACTCTGAACCAACTAGGTCTTTAAGATGTGTGGCCTTTAACCAGCATTCAACCTCTCTTGTGCATTTTAAAATTAAGATAAAGCCAACTCAAATGCCCACCCTGTCTAGCTAAGCTGAGCACTGTGCTGAGCCATTAGAACCCATAACAATTAACTTGTTATTTTCACCCACAGTTTTTTATTTTCCCTCTCTTCATGAGGATATAAACTTTGAAGGTTGAGTCACTTACCTCATGGCTCTCAGTACTTAGCACAGTGTTGAGAACTGAAAGTGTTCAGTAAGGGTTGTTGAGTAAATTAATCATTTATGATCTTCTTCCCTCCACCCAGTCCTACACTCAAGCACGATCCTCTCATTCATAGGTGCAGAGATGCCTGCATGCCTGAGCATGTGTCAGCAGATTTGCAAGAGGTGCCACTTTCAAACACTCTGCCGTTTTTTTTCAATAAGTATACTTGTCTGATTGTGTACTTGCAATTTTTGTTTTAAAAATATCACTGCCTGGGACACACTTTTGGTTTGAATGGACTGAAACTTTCTAGATGATGTCCCTCACTAGCATAAGCAACTTGGAGTGGGTGGTGGGCCCATAGGAAGGACTGGGTGAGTGCATGCTGGCTATTACATGTAATCACCCAGCTGGAGTCTTCTACTCCCTACTTCTTCAACACATTTAATGTAAGCTGCCTTGTCCTTTTCAAATATGCTCTGAAAGATAATTTATAAACACATTTTTATATCTTCAAAACATTAAATTGAAAGAAAAATGTTATTATTACAATAGATTTTCATTTATTAAATATATTTGGACACTTGAGCTATGTTAGCAACTGTTCTGTGAATTGGGGGCAGGGTGAAAGTTTAAGAATTTCATTATCCCCTGAAGATTTCCTACTCAATGGAGCGATAGACAAGCCCACATAAGGTGATTTTAGCTCCTCAGTGGTTAAGAACAACATCTTTGAAAGCAGAATGTACTATTTTTCTAGGGCTGCTGTGACAAAGTACTGCAAACTGAATGGCTTAAAATAGCATCAATTTATCATCTCACAGTTCTGGAGGTTAGAAGTTTAAATCAAGATAATGGTAGGGTTGGTTCCTCAGAAGGCTGTGAGAGATTCTTATCCATGCCTCTCTCTAAGCTTCTGGTAGTTTGCTGGCAGACTTTGGCTTATAAATGCATCATTCCAGTCTTTATGCGGTAATCTCCTTGTGTCTATATCCCTTTACATTATGTTCCCTCTCTGCATGTCTATCTCTCTGTCCAAATTTCCTGTTCCCTGAGGATACCAATCATACTAGCTCAGAACCTTCCTTAATGATTTCATTTTTACTTGATTATCTTTGTAAAGGTTATTTCCAAATAAGGTCACATTCTGAGGTAGTAGTGCTCAGGACTTCAATATATCTGTTTCACGGGGACAAAATTCAACCCATCACATACAGGAAAGGGGATAAAAAAAGACAAATTTCAAATTCTGTACCAGGCTGTGTTACCCTTGAGCATTTCCTTAAACCTTTAAAATATAGAATCAGGATGTTAACATCCCCCTTGCAAGGTTGATGTTTTTAGTTAAAAAAAAAATGGTGCTCGTTGCAGCTTGTTTGGCATACAGTATGTATTCAATAAAAATTAACTACTGTTGTTATAAAGTCTACATGCCATATGTAATACATATGCCAATTCCATTATATATTTTAATTTAATCTTTCTTAATTAAAATGTTGTGACTGAGGCTATAGTACGATTTTTTTGGAATGCAATCTTTATATTATTAACAAGGTATAGGGTGAGCATAGACAGAAAATAGAAATTTCAATAGATTTCTCAATTTTCTTATCTATCTATCTGTTTGCCTCTCTGTCTCTCTATTAATGTTCCTCAAAACCAGCCAATTTGTTGGGTGATGGAGATGCAAAAATGGAGATATCACATTTCCTCACCTTCTAAAGTTTATAGACTAGAAGGAAGGTAGATATATATAAACCCATAGTTTTAATTATAATAAGAAATGTACTAGAGTAGAAAAATGAATAGGTGCCTGAGAAAACCAAATGGAGGAATTTAGCTCAAACTGGAGGCTCTAGAAAGGCCATCTTTGACTTTTAAAGAGTAAGACTTATCAAGTTATGAGAAATAGATGGCACTCTCCATGATTTTGGTGCTTGAAGTGGCACCACCAATGTTGAAATCCCAAGCAATTCAGTATCATCACAATAGTCACAGTAGCTGACATTTATTGAACACACACTATGTTCCAGGCATTATATTGAAATATATATATATATATATATATATATATATATATATATATATATATATATAAATTTAAACTTTGCAAAAACCTCTGAGGAATCCTTATTTTCATTTTATAGAAGAGGAAGCTGAGCATGGATAATCTGCATGTCTTACTGTAGGATACCTGGCAGACCCTTATTTTAAATACCTCACAAACTGAGTGTCAAGCTTGAGGAAATATCTCAGAGAGAGGGAACCAAGAGCTGCCAGCAAGGATGTGATATCAAGGTGAAGGGTTAGGATAGGCACTGTGGGGGGTCAGTGACAGGTGTTCAGCAAGGAATAATGAGTTAACTGTGAACCTAGGGACTACCATGGAGTTGAAAAAAGGATGCAGGAGCCTATTAAAGTTGTCCTGAGGAATTCCTTGGGTTCTTAGTCTTGAGTCTCCCTCAGAGACTGTCTTCAAGAAGTACCCTCAGAGATGTTTCTGGGGGTACAGGATGAAGAATTGTATACACAAGTACAATGGGAACCCTAAGTTGTGAATCTTATTTGATAACAAAAAAAAAACAACCACACACACACACAAAATAACACACACACACACACACACACACACACACACACACACACACACAATAACACAAATGCTTTATTGAATACCTGCCAGGAACAGGGTAGTGAGGAGTTGCGGGGTAGGGGTTTTCTAATTTTTACACCATTTAATCCTCATAGGAACCCTCTTTCTCCTTAACAGGTCAGAAAGCCAAGGCTCTGCAGAGTTCATATCCTTGTTAGAGACCTTGTGATTTAAGTGAAACAGCCTCCTTCCCAGCTTAGGTCAGATTGATCTAAAAGGCTTTACTGACTGCCTGGGGGCACTGGACCCAGCTGTTCTTTAGTCTGGCCAGTGAGGAATGAAGTACAAGTACGGCCCCGAAAGCCTAGGGACTGCATGCAGGGCCATAATGCTGCACTATTCCACCACAGCATGATTCCATGGGAGTAAAGATGAGAAGGTGGGTGGTGCACAGAGTCCATCTTGCTTCCAATTTTTCAGGAAAAATAATGAATTTCAATTATAATAAATTTCTGCCATTTTAAAGATTTTGATCTACTAATGCAGTTTTGCTAATGGTTTGACCTAATAGTTTTAAAGAAACTTCCAAGAGACTTTAATAATCTATTTTAATTACAAAAGCTTGTCTTAAACCCTTAAAATTCTAGTTGTCTCAGTAGGGAGGGTCCAGAGGAACAAGCAAAGCACAATTAAAGAATGAGGGACAAGTGTCTAACTTGTTGGTGAGAGGTGGTTGTGAAGGATGAGTAGACGTTTTCTAGGCAAAGGAGCTTATAGGAAGACTGTTTCAGGCAGAGAACTTGTATGCCATCTTAGTCCTGAATTTCCTGCTCATGTCAATGGCATTAACTTCTCTTACTGAATCGGGTGGGGAGTTAGACTGCTTTATCTGTCTTGCCCTCTGCTGTGTCCACAACGTCAAGAGCAGTGCCTGGCACAGAGTAATCAGTCACTCCGTACATACTTGTGATGTTGAACAAATAGCATCACTATGCCTAGCAGTGACTGGCTAAAGAAAATGTCATTTTCTGGCTTACTTCACTTAGCACAATGTTTTCCAGTTCCATCCATGCTGTCACAAATGGTAAGAATTCCTTCTTCTTCTTTTTTTACAGCAGTGTAGTATTCCATTATGTAGATGTACCAATAAGTTAAATAAACCAGTCAGTGAAAGATAAATACCACATGATCTCACTTGTGGAATATAAAGAACATTATAAAATGTTGAACAAAAATACAGAGGCAAAGAAGCATCGAACAGACTGTCAAACTAGAGCAGGAAGGCAGTGGAGGGTTGGGGAGAGGTTAAAAGATCAACCAAAGGACTTTATGCATACATGTAAGCATAATCAATGGATGCAAGACACTGGGGGGGGCGGTAGGGGAGGGAGGTGAAGGCAAGTTCGGGGGAGGGGAGGGGAGATCAGTGGGGAAAAAAAAGGAGACATACGTACTACTATTTGTAATACTTTAAACAAATGAAATAAATAAAATAAAAAATAAATAAAAGGAAGGTCATTTTTACTCTCTTGTTTCTCATATTATCCGTCTGTTGCAACACCTTTTCTTCTGTATCTGCTCCCATCCCTTTAGCAGGACTCTTATTATTAAAACTAGTGCAGTGTTAAATAATCTTTCCACTTCATGTATGTGAGCATCCATTTATCCTACCCAATTAGAATATTTTCTTCCTCTGCTCAAAAACCATCAGTGCTGAGTACAAACATATCTCAGCTTTCAAGACATAACAATATATATGAGTACTCGTCTTTTTCACTTGCAGAACTTATATATATATTTTTAAAGTTCTATACTGCAGCAAAATGGAACTATTTCCTATTTCCATGACATGGTTTCTATTTCCCTCACCTTTAAACTTTTCTTTCATGTGGTTTCCAGGATATGGAAACTCTCTCTCTCTTTCAAGTACACCTGTTGTGAGATCTATTCTTCATCCAAAGGTGAACTGGGGCACCGCTACCTCCATGAGTCCTTTCTGAGCAAGCCTTTCTAAAACTTTGCATTTTTGTGATATACTTGAAATTTTATTTTCTGTACCAATATTTCTATCCCAGATCCTTGAATAGTGTAGAAATTCTACTATATTTGTGAGATTGAACTAAGCACCAGTTACGTACCAAGTTCATCACTAGATGCAAGAGTTACCTTCTGAGGATGATATCATCAGAGAAAGCATGAGGAATTACTTTGTTTGCACATTTGAGGTATATAAAGTTGGTGACAAAGATGATGATGGTGATGGTGGTAATGATGGTGATGATGGTGAATGTGCAGAATATTCACATTTCTTCTCTAAATCTACTCTCCTCCTCTCTCATCCTGGGAGGCTGATCTCCGGACTGTGTCAGCCAGGCTCCTTTGCCTTTTGGTTCCTGTTCTTTTCTTTCTTTTTTTTTCAATTTAATATATTTTTATTGATTTTTTTTGCAGTATAACTTATATTTAATAATAGTATATGTTTTCCTTTCCCCCTCCCCATTATCCTCCCCCCAGCCTCCCCTACCCCCCAGCACATGTCCCCACCTACCCCCCTCCCCGCCCCAGAGTCTTTCATTCATTGGTTATGCTCATATGCATGCATACAAGTCCTTTGGTTGACCTCCCCCAGCATCCACCTCCCATCCACCTAAGCCATCCCCCTGTAGCTTGACAGCCTGTTCAATGCCTCCCTGCCTTTATATCAATCACACTCCCCTGTTTCTTTTCTTCAGAATGGTTCCTATTCTTTTCGACCAATAGGAAATATATTATTGAGAGACCAAAAGTGAGAGGAGAGACAGTGTGGGCATTTATCCCCCTAGCTCTCTTTGCTGGGCCTCTCTTTGCTGTGGTTGCATTTGGAATGTCACTATCTCTTTCAGCTGATCCCTCCTGTTAGATTCCCATAGCCAGTCCTTACCTTGCCCCTTCAAGACTGGGATGATAATGTCCCCCACCCTTCATTGTTGCCATTCCCAGACTATGTTACTAATAAATTCCCGTAACCCTGCCATAACCACCTTTACAAAACTCTCATAATTTTCCCTTGTTAGTGTACCATCTACATTTCTTACTGAGACCTACAATGACCAGTGAAGATGGTGGTGGTGACAGTGGTTGTGGTGGTTTTTCTCCCAGTTCGTAGTCTGAGAATCCTAATACTGTAGGTCCTCGGATTACATCAGAGATCTGTTCCTACAGCACAACATAACACGATTTTTGCCATTAAGTCAGAACCCACCTATATAAGCACCTACATCATTCACATGGAGCACATACACAGCAGTAACGAAGGGAAGCAGTAAAAAAATTTAAAAGAAAGATAACAATTTCTGACCTTTACTTGCGGTAAATAAATAATAAAAATATAAAGCATTTATGTACATATGTCGAAATAATGGAACTTTTTATAAATACTGTAAATGGGAGATGGCAACATAACCATGAAATGACATAAGTCGAGTCCAATGCAACCAGAGGACTGCTGGATGTAATTCCATGTAGAGAGGCAGGAGAATTGTGCAGAGATTAGCAAGGTGCTCACTGTATTAGTTATCTATTATTACTATGTTATAAGTTATCCAAACTTAGTGGCTTAAAACAATAATAATAATTTATTATTTCTTATCATTTTTTGCAAGTCTGGAATTTTACTGGATACAGCAGGAAAGTTATTTCTTTAAAATTATATTTTTATTGATTTCAGAGAGGAATAGAGAGGGAGAGAGAGATAGAAACATCAATGATGAGAGAGAATCATTAATCAGCTGCCTCCCACATGCCCCGCATTAGGGATTGAGCCTGCAATCCAGGCATATGGATGTTTTCTGACTGAGAATTGAACCGTGACTTCTTAGTTCATAGATTAATGCTCAGCAACTGAGCTATGCCAGCAGGGCAGGATAGCTCCTTTCTGCTCCATCATGTCTAGAGACTTCTGTAGAAAGCTGAAGACTTATTCACTTACAGATCTAACAGTTGATCCTGGCTCTTGGCTGGGGAACTATTTGGGACTGTCAGCTGGAACATACATATGTGGCCTCTCGATGTGGCCTAGGCTTCATCACAATATTGTGGCTATAGTCCGAAGACGAACATTTAGAGACATAGAGAGAGTGAGCCATACTGCCTTTACAGCATAGTCTTAGAAGCCATGCACTGACATTTCCACTATATTCTGCAGGTGGAGATAGCTGTAAAGTTCCATCTATATTCAAGAGGAGGGAACGTAGGCCCACCTCTCAGTGGAGGAGTATTGATGTCTATGATTTATTGTTGGCTGTATGATGTGGACTAAAATGATATAAGCCACTTCTAGATCTACACACAATACTCCATGTGCTACCCACTCTTTTTTCCCCCCCATGCAGTGGCAACAGTGCAGAATACATGTTGAAGATGATAATGACACTAAACTCAAGGGGCCTGGATCTCAGAGTCATCACTTGGAGGAGCACCAAGCAATCCATATTGATCTTTCTGAGTGTGATAATTAAGCTTTTCAATGTGTTAATTCTCTAAGATCTGGTAATTGCTATAGTAATTTTATCCCTTTCTCCAAAGTTTGTGTGAACCAATGTATTTCTATTCTTGTATTAATAGCACATCTATCAGGATGATAAATCTGTGATGAAAACAAGACACCAGAATTAATTCTTCTTCCTTATGATCTATATATCTACTCCCACCCTAAGTAGTACTGAGCAGTAAAATGACCATGAAAGAGAAAAATAAAAACCATGGGACTGCCAACAGGATCATTGACTATATCCAAGAAGATCTTGGTCACATCAAAGAGTGGAAAAGGGAAAATGTTGAGATAACTTTGGTAAATAGTCAGTCCTTTTTTGGAGGATCTTGGGGAAAATGGAGGTTGTGTTGGAAATGACTGGCAGGCAAGTATCTGCAGAGGCCCTTACCACACCAGAGAAGACATTGTCTGAAGGAGGAAGTGTACATGATGTTTGTCCCAATAAAAAGCCTGGGAGGTGATATTTAGAATTGATGCTTTTATAAAGATCCCATTTATAGCCCTATAGAGAATTTTCACTGAGCTTGGATAACCACATTTTCCATTCTTGCCCCATCCACATTCTTTAATTAAGCAATGCTCCTGGTGCTAAATGCATGTGTAAAATAACATGCTTAAAGGATACATTTTAAAAGGTTTTATTTGGAAATAATTTTGACAATAATAATAAGTTCAATAATAACAAAATAATACAGATACTAATTTCAAAAAATAACATTTTTTTCCTAAACTGAGAGAAAGTTGCAGACATCCTGGATCTTTACTCCTATTTTTTTTCTATTTACTCTTAAATATTTCAGTGTATATTTTCTAGGAGTAAAGGTATTTTTACATAACCATAGTACAATGATCAACCTCGATAAATTTAACATTGACAATATTTTATCTAATCCACCATCGGTATTCAGATTATATTATTGAGTCAATAATATACATTAAGCAATTCCTTAACCTGGAACATTTATATAACCTTTCTTTGTACTTATGATATGACATTTTTGAATGATGCAGTTCCATATTTTCCTTTTTCCTGTTTCCTCATGATTTGATTCAGGCTGTGTATCACTGGCAAGTGCATGTTTAAGATTTTAGGGGACTGACCAACTGTTTTTCAAAGTTGCCATAGCAATTTTCACTCCCCATAGCAGTGTATGAGAGTTCTGTATCTTGATATTGTCAGCATTTTCTTAAAAGAGATCTTAATATGGTCATCCTTTCATATGATTATTTGTGGTGAAGTGTCTGTTCCAGTTTTTTGATGTTGGATTTTTTTCTTTTATTGAATTGGAAAGTTTTCTATGTGTTCTGGTAAGTTCTTTATCTGATATGTGTTTTGTAAATATTGTCCCTCAGTTGGTTGGCTTGTCTTGTCATTCGTTAACAGTGACTTTTTAAGAATAGACTTTCATTTTGGTAAAGTTCAATTATCAACTTTTCTTCATGTGCTGTATTTTTGGTATCATATTTAAGAAATGTTTATCTAATACAAACTCACAAAGGTTTTCTGCTATGTTTAATTTCACATTTAAGTTTACAGTCCATTTTTAATTTATTTTTATATATGGCATGAAGTACAGATGGAAGCTGTGTATATTTTCCATGATTAATTTTTAAATTGTTTTCCTGCAAAGAAGATATTAACTCAAAGAGACATCTTACAAAAGATAGGGCCTTTAACTGAAAGAAGTACAAGAATATAAGACTAATGCTGCCTGGCTTAGTTTTAATGAGAAATATGTGGAGTCAAGCTAGACTGCATGCTCACCTAATATCAACAGTGTGCCTCAGCTGTTAAAATAGGTTGACAAGGTGGCATCTAGGTCAAAGGAGGTACTAATTCTATTATTTTTCATGCTGGACAAGCTATTTTGAATTGAAGTTAAGTTTTTGTGTGATTTTTTTGAGAAAGACATTGACAAAAAGAAAGAAAGATGAGAATAATCTTATTAGGTTTGGCCTATATTTTGGGGACAGGAAGGTGTGAGGACACTAAGGGGCTGGTCATCATTTCTGAGGAGCAACGAAGAGTCTGTTCTTTGGAAAGGCAGCCTAGGGTTAAAACTCACACTTAGACATCAGCCAAACGTTTTTAAATCTCAATTCTTTACCACTCTATTTGTGGAAACTTAAGTGACTTACTTAACCTCTCTGATATTTTTTTTCATTCTCACAAAATGTAGGTAAGAAAAATCTCTATCTCATAGTTTTTAAAAATTTATTTAGCTTTTATTTATTTTTAAAAAATATATTTTATTGATTTTTTTTTTTACAGAGAGTAAGGGAGAGGAATAGAGAGTTAGAAACATCTATGAGAGGGAAACATCGATCAGCTGCCTCCTGCACACTCCCCACTGGGTATGTGCCTGTAACCAAGGTACATGCTCTTGACTAGAATCGAACCTGGGACTCTTGAGTCCGAAGGCCGACACTATTGCCACTGAGCCAAACCAGTTAGGGCCTATCTCATAGTTTTTGTCATGAACAATTAAAATAAGATAATCCGTGTTAAACGTTTAGTTCAATGCTGGAGTTTTGTGTGTGCTTAAAAATGCTAGCTTTTTTTTCTAGTTATTATTTTTCCACTGAAGTTTTAATCATTGAGTTTCTACCATGTATAAGGCATTGGGGGCATCAAATTGAGATAATCCCTTAAGAAGCTTAGCCTTGTAGAATTGGAAATTGGACCAATAGAGGCAGGCTAGTAGGGACTAAATTTAGCTGTTTGCATAGGAGCTATCTTATGTGCTTGTGGGTGCATGTGTGTTTGTATGCTGTGCGAGATATGACTGAGGATGTGTACATTTATCATGGTGGAATTTTTGTTTTCCTGAATAGAGATAGTAAGGCAAGTATGCATCCTTGAGATGATAGAATCTTCAATTGAAATAACTATGATAAATGAAAGGTTAATGAGCCATCTGAGTCAGCCTGGGGGCAAAAGGTCAACCATAGTTTTCCAGAGGGATGACCCTTGAACTAAGGCCTGAAGGAATCAGCCAACCTGGAGTAGGGTGGGGGCAGGGCATAGAAGGTGGTCCACACTGAGCAGTCAGCCAGCTTTCCAGAGCACAGCGGCAAAGAGCATGGGTTATGGAGCTAGACAGATCTGATTTAGAAATTTCTGGGCAAGTGACTTAACTTCTTTGAACCCCATTCTCTTCACTTGTGAGGCAGTAATTTGTATACCCCATATACATGTATGGATGACAGGACAATTGTGTAGGTCCCAGTGAAAAACCAATAGGCTTAACTGTTTTTCTAATTATTTTCATAACTCAAGTGATCTAAATAGTCTGGAGCAGAGGTTGAAGCAGGGAATGGTGGAATAGCCTTGAGAGGCAGCAGAGACAGAAGATAAATGGGCCGGGTTGTATGTTAAGGAAGGGAGATGCTATCTCTGAGACAATGATTAGCCAGGGAAGAGTCTTAAGCAAATAATAAAAAATTTTTAAAAAAGCACTTGGGCACCAGACAGGACAATAAATTGCAGGAGGTCTGATTGCAGGCAGGGAGAATAGTTAGGAGACTTGCTGAAATCCAGGCAAGAAATGAAGCCTGCAAAGGGGTAAAGAGTAGAGGGAAGAGCAGGCAACATTCAAGAGGCAGCACCAGGGGCGTAGTTGGCTGTCAGAGGTAAAGTGAGAGCTGGAGGTACGCATGACTTCCAGGCATCTGACTTACTTGAGACAGAAGATGGGATGGAACAAAAATGTGTTCACACTCATATTGCGGTAGCTGTGGTCCATCACGTGGAGAAGCCCTGTGGGCAGTAATATTTAAGTCTAGGGCCTCAAGGAAGGTCTTCCCTGGAGAAGCTGACATGGTGGATGTCTACAGATGGGTAAACAGAATCTTCAGTGATGACTGATGTTGAGCAACAGCCAAATAGCCTATGTTTACATGCTTTTTCTGACTGATTGACCTTGAGCACATTATTTAAGCATTCTGAGCCTCAGTTTCCTTATCTGTTTAGGGAAAATCTGTTATCTCACATAATATAACACATCCATATAATATTATTCTCATTTTAAAGCTGAACAAACTGAGACCCAGAGAGGTTGAAAGATTTGCTCAAAGTCACACCACTGGTAAGACTGGAGTCTGATCTCAGATTGACATGAGTTTAAACTCTAAATCCAATAGGTGAAGGTAGAAGGGAGGAGAAAGGGGTTCCAATTAGAAAGAACATTTTAGCAATTAGAAACGCCTGGTGATGGACTAAGCCACATCACAAAGAAGGCCCTGTTAGGGAGATTGTTGGCACACAGCCTGATGAATAGCCTCTAAGGTGAACAATCACTTTGTAACAGTTAAATATACATTTATGTGATTGTATCCTTCACCAGAAGATGAATTTCTTAAAGTTTTATTAATTTTTGAATTTATTGAGTTACTGCAGTACCTGGGATATAATGGGAGCTCAATAGGTGTGCTGGATGGCTGGCTTTAGAGGGGATTCTTGTACTCAGAAGTTAGACATTATATCTGTATTCTTAGACCCTCCATTGGTCTAAGGCTCTGAATTCTCTGAGATGTAAGTAAGAAATTTCCAACAGAGCAGCAGAGGATGGAAATGAAAGATGAGCAGGCACCAGCAAAACAAAAAGGAGCTTGTACTTGACCTCCATTACCCAATTCAAAAATACATGGTAACAGAAGGAAATTAGACTTTTGGTGGTGGGTACACAAAAAGTATAGAGATAGTCAATTATAATGTATTTGCCTAAAAACTAACAACAAACAAATCAAGCAAATAAAAACTACAAGAAGGAGCAGGGTGGTGATTGAAGGTCAGGAGTCCAGTTCAGAGATAAGACCAATATGAGGTATGGATGGGGGAATGCGGACACCCAATTTACCAAGGCTTTACTACAAATGCCTACTATTAACAACCAATCAAGGATGGGACAGGATAGCTGACACTTAGCCAGTCAAATTCTCAGGCTCTACTCTGGCAAGGAGCTTAGACTCTGGCAAGGAGCTTAGACCCTATGAGGCTGAGCCATGTTTGCATTTATTCCAAGAATCCTGGGTGAACTAAAGTGTTCTGACCTGGATATGCTGGGGAAAAAGGGAAAAATCTTTACATGTTTGGCTAGACAAAGACAAGAGCTTTGAGAATCCTCACAGAAATGCTTTGAAAACGAAGGGTCAAGAACAAGGCATGCCATACACATTACATGAATCAGTGCTCAAAGCAAACCAGCCAAATTTGTGTGATGACCCTGCCTCTATAACAAATAATAGTGAAGCTCTGAGAGATTCAGATCTAGTCTAGGATCACAGAGGTAGAAAATGGGAAATATGGAGTTAATCCCAGACTCCTAGGATTAGAAAAAGAGAGCTTCTCAGGTCATGAAACTTCTTAAAATTTGTCCTTTCTCCATGGAGATATCAATACCAGAGATAAAACACTGATGTAAAATTAAGGCAGTCCTTTTAGAGCTAGAGTTCTCATTTGGGATAGAAAAAAGACTTTGTCTGTTAGGTTGTGTTCCTTGATTCCAGATGCAGGACTAATGATCCCAACAAACTTCTGGATGTGATTGGAATTACTCTCAGAAGCTAGAGCAGTGTTTGGAATCATTGAGGAGACCATCTCTAAAAGTGTTAAATGGTGGTGACAGATGAGAAGACAATGTGGTATCAAGAGTGTGGGTGGCTGTTGTATTAATCTTTGTAAAGGACGGTGTGAGGAACTCATTCTGTACAGTTTGGAAAGCATTGGATTGCAGGTTCTTTGTGGGAGCTAGATTCCAGTTCTGCAGGCAGGCATCTCTTTGGGTAGCCCCTCAAGCATCAGGCTTGAAGAATGACTTCAAGTCTTTTAGAAGTGCTTTGTTCTTTTCTTCCTGCCCCCACTGGCCTTTGTTCCTGGCGGAGCTAATTTGGCTCAGTGGTTAATTAACAGGCTCCAAAGTTAAGGAGAACAATGACAGACGTACTGGTGTTCCCTCTACCTGGCTTTTCATTTTTAGGAGCTGGGTAATGGGGGATGGGAGGACTTGCATTCACCCACTCTTCTAAGCTGTTTCCTCAGTCACATGATATGCTCAATTCTGTCTCTTCCTAAACTCAGCTTCTGGTGCTGTGACATCTTTAGTAAGTTCATGAGTTCACCTAGTGACCACCAGAACCCATTTGTGAGAAAGCAGAAATTTTATTTTTATTTTCTTTTTTTTCCTGGAAAGTAAGTTGCCTCTATCTGCAAGGATAGAGAAGGCAAGGGAATACCAACCAGGGTCTACCAGATAACCCATGATAGCATATTTGACCTCACAATGTTCCCCAAAGCTCTGTGGTGGTGCACTGGCTTGCCTAGGCTCAGATACATGCACAGATATTGTCAGGTGCTATAAGCTTTGTGCTACACTTGCACAAATTCTCAATTTGTAAAAAGGTTTATTGTGATCTTTACAGATTGGGGCAAAGCTTCTTACTAACCCAGCCTATGAAGGTTACCCGGGCCTGTTTATTTCTGGATTCTTGATCACAGGAAAGACTATTAGAGAGTTTTCAGTATCTGTTTTTATTTGTTTGTTTGTTTTACCTTGGGATTCAGAAAAGCTAATAAATTAATCTGATCTCACTAAGGGATAACTAAGACCGTAATTTTCATAATTTTCAGCAGGACTCAGTTAACTTTGGCCCGCTGACATCACAGATATACTGAATGGACGCAAGGATTAAGGCATAGCCACATGGGGGTGAGTCTGTCTATTGTTGTCCCACCTCCCATTCTTCCCCTACCTCACATTTCTAGTGTTTACCTGGATGTTTTTTCTGTAATTAATTCACATTGACTGACTAGAGACAATGTACCCCCGATCCCACAAGATCATAAACGATAGAGAGTAAGAAAGACTCTGAGGTCATCAAAAGGGTTGAGATCCCCAATTTTTCACTCGTGAGCTATAGGACCGGACCACTGGCTGCATCCTGTGACCTTTTGGAACTTTAGTTTCCTCATTTGTAAATGAGGATAACAGAACTTATTTATCAGGTTATCCTGAGATTAAATGAGTTACTATGTGTAAAATACTTAAAACAAGGATTTATTATTATCCTTGCCTTTCAAAAAGAGATAGGTAATGGTATAAATCCAAGAACATTGCTCAATGAGAGTAAAAACTATGAAACAGTGGCTTTCTGGGTTGTTTATGGTTTAAGATCATTTCAAAGTGTTTTGTTCTATAGTTGGCCAATGGTGAATATTGTATTCTGTGTTTTGTTTTGTTTTGTGTTTCTTCCCCCCCCCCCCCCCCCCCCCGCCCCTTGCCATACTTTCTAAATGCTTTGATTATCTGAGGTGATAACTGATACTATTGACCAATCAATTTTATCAAGTATTTTAAAAAATAGTAAGAATAAACAACCATTATATAGGAATTTAAAATATAAAAATGCTTCTCTTTATTGGCATACAGTTTTTAAGATAACACCAGTGTCCCTATCTCCTGGCTTTGTGTAATCTTCTTCCTTGAGTAATTTGCTTCTGACAAATAGAGTATGGGCATGCCTAGGAATGGCTCTTTCATGATTAAGTTACAAAAGATTGGGACGCCTTCTTGCTAGCAGTCTCTCCCTCTTAATGCTTTGATGGCACAAGCTACCATGTTGGAGAGGCCCACATGGTAAGGAAATGAGTGGTGTCTTCTGGCCATAGACAGAGAGGAACTGAGGTCCTCATGTAACTGAATCCCACCAATAACCATGAATGTGAGCTTGCAAGTAGATTCTTTTCCAGTGGGGCTTTCAGTTGAATCCCCAGTTCTGGTCAACATCTCAAATGCAGTCTTATGGGAGATCTCAAAGCTGAGAATCCAGCTAAGTCATGCCTGGTGTTCTACCAACAGAAACTGTGAAATAATAAATGAGTATTAAGTCACTCACTTTTAGGGTAATTCATTATACAGTAAGAAACAAACACTAGATGATCTGATTTCATTCTTGCATCATTTCTCAGAGAGGCCAAGTAAATTATGGCCAGATCACACAGCTAAAAAGTTGTAGACCTGGCACTTGACTCCATTTACAGTTGCTTTTCTAAAAAGAACATAGGGTCCCAGAGTGTTTCTTAAGATTTCCTTTACCCACCGTAGCTTTGATTTTTCATAATGATTCCCCTGCTTTCATTGTCTGGTGTGGGAAAAGAGCTAATGATCACTGATCACCAATCCTGCTGGGACCTTTGCACATGTCACCACACCCAAACCTCCCAGCTTGGTAAGGTGGGTGTCACTGTACCCAATGCACTGGGTTTTCCAAGGTGGGTTTTGCAGGCACAGATTCCTCCAGGTACTCTGTGAACAGTGTTCCATGACCCAATATGTTTGGGGAAATACTGTCTATCTCTCTTGGAAACTCACTCTGCACGTGAGTCCATTAAAGGTTCAGAGGAGTTGCAGCAAGGAAACCTGCTTAATATTTTCTAATATTATAGATCTTAGTTCTATCAGACTACAAAAACTTATCACCTCACAACTCTCATTTCAAGGAATAGTTCACAATAATACACTTTTGGGATGCTGATTTGCAGGCAGTTTTGACACATTTTTTTTTTCCAACCATACTTCACAAGAACTTTGTAACTACAAAATGGCATTTTCCATTTTACAAATGAGAAAACTGAATCAGGGTGAAATCACCATCAAATAGTGTTTGCCCAGGAATGGTGGCTGATCTCTGCAACATTTGTGGTTAATCTTTCCTCTGTCTCCCCTCCTTTCTTTTTTAAAATTTCTCCTAAGGTCATAAGACATATTTAAAAATATATATTTAAAATAAATTGTTCTGTGACTTGGCTGCACCATAGCAAATTCTCTTGCATTTTCAGATCCTCATCACCTTTTCTGAATCCTTGTCATCTATCAGGTCCCTGAATGTCTGGGTCTCTTTTGCCTCCTTTAGCACCTCTCCCTGAGGGGTTACCTCACTCACAGAGGTGCAGCTTAGGCCTGAACAGTGGTGATATTCCAGCCCAGCCACTTCCCCAGACTCCTCCCTGGAGTTCAGATCCTTATGTATAACTCTTCTTCAATAGTCCTCCGGAAAGATACTCTATCAGTGCCTCAAGTTCAAGATAAATTAATCACCCTTTCCATTCCCATCTTTAAGCCTTTTCTTTCTTTTGTATCCCCTTTCTAAGCTGAGTGACATTGATTCAGATACCTGGGAAGACATCTATATTCCTACCTCCTGATGAGTTACATTCAAGTTTTAACAATCCCACATTCCTCGCTCCTCTTTTGGCCTCCTGTGACTACTATCTTCTCATCACCACCCATCCTCCCAACTGCTTCCCTCTATGGATATCTTTTATATATGCAAATCTGATCCTGTAGGCGGTTTGGCACCTTAGAAAGGGGCCCCATTATCTCCACAATCAAGTTCTTGTTCTTCGAAGTCTGTATAAGGAAGTACTTTCACTCACCTTCCTCAGCATATTTCCCAGGGTTTCCATGAACTCCCTGCTTTACTTAAAATCTTCTATTCTTCAACTTAGACTCAGCTTACATTCCCAGCCACATATACTTAATTATTTCTTAAAATATTGCTTGACGATCAACTGCTGACAAGTAAAACATTCTGCCTTAGAGTACACTTTGGGAGATAATACCTAGTGTGTATCAAGCATTTTTAGAAATGTTCCTACTTATTGATTCTGTAAAATCCCATTTCTGAGAATTCTGTCTTGGGAAACAATATATATATAAAAGCCAATATATATAAAAGCCTAAGTGACCATTATGATGGAAGGACCAGAATAACCGCTCGCTAAAATGCTCACTGACCACCAGGGGGCAGACAGTCAATGCAGGAGCTGCCCCCAGCCAGCAGCCTTGATTGCCAATGGAGCCTATTGGCCAACCTCCTAATCTCTCTCCTTTAGCCGGCAGGCCCCAATCATCTGATTGGGGCCAGGCCCCTAGGCTGACATGAGAAATCAGTAGTATGTGGTGGGGGATCTGGCACCTTTCCCAGGTGGGGGTGAGGGCCAGTTCCCTCCTGGTGGCTAGCAGCCAGCCTCCCAAGTCCCTACCCTGTTTATCCCCTGGCCTGTAGGCCCAGATTGGCCTGCCACTTGCCTGCAGCACTGGTGGTTGGCCCCTCCCCACAGCTGACAGGCCCCAATCACCGCCTAATCAAGTCAGGCTCCAGGCTGGTATGGGAAACCAAGGTTTCATGGTGGTGGTGGACACAGGCTGTGAGGGAAGGAGGAGGCAGAGAAGCAGGAAACCTGATTGGCCCTAATTGCCGGCCAAATCTAGGGACCCAACCTGTGCATGAATTTTATGCACCAGGCCTCTAGTGTAATATATGAAACATGCTTTAGACCTAGAGATGTCCATCAAAATGTTATTCCTAAAGAATGGTATAAAAATAGGGTAATAGTCAAGTTGGTTATGGAATATCTACCACACAGAATACATTCATGTGATAAATATAAAAATGATGTAGCAACTTTGTACCTGCTTTAAATTTAAGCAACAGCAACACAAGGGAGATAACTTGTTATATGTTATACTATTGAAATTGTTAAATATGTGGGAAAACGCAATGAAAAAAACATGCAAAACACCACTGGTTATGGGGCTTAGAGTTACATAAAGATGTTATTATTTTGATTAAGAAAAAATGTGCAAGTTTATGTTGCTTTTATATTGAAAAAATATTTTTATTTAATGTTACTCAGAGATTTTAAAATAAATAAAGGAGGACTTTTATTCACCGAACCTTTAAACTGAAAAGCACCTGAAAAAGTTCCTTAGCCTTTCTGTCCAAAGCTAATGCTTCATGACACCTGTCACCGTATGAGAGACAGCCTTGGGGTAGATGTGAGGGTTAGGACTGCAGGCTCTGAAGCAAGACTCACTATGCTTGCTTCTCTGTGTCTCAGTTTCCTTCTTTATAAAATGCACATTCTAATAGGACCCATGCCATAGAGCTGTTATGAAGATTAAATCAGTTAATTTAGGGAAAGTCCATAGAATAGTGTTTGACAAGGAGTAAGGCTCAACAAATATTGATTTTAACAGCAACAACAACAACAATGATAACATAGGCTCTGCCTATGTGTATTCTTTGTGAATCCCTTGAAGGAATCTTTATTTATATTGACCACTTTAGCTCCTTATACATGGAAGGTCTTTAAGCAATATTGTTGCTAAGTCATTGGGCTAAAAAAAAAAGAAGAATGCAATGTTTTCCAAAACAAAATGGGCACATAGGACCCTCCCTGAGGAGGGCTGGCACCAGAGCTGAATCTCTGGGACGCTGAGGCCTCTGGCAACCCAGGAGCAGGGCAGGTCAGAATTCCAGGTCTGCAACCTTCACAGAGTGCACAGCGCCCTGCTGCTCTTGGATTCTGACCTCTCAGCCTTGCCCAGTCCTGGTTGGGAAACCAGGAGCTTTAGATGTGATCTTCTGAGATGTGACCCTGACTCCTACTGACTAAGAACAAAGAGCAATTATGGCTCTTTTGTGAGAGGCAGTTTAAGTGGAAGCAAAGGGCTTGTTCACCAAAGGCTGACCTGATTACTGGATCAATTTCTGAAATAAATACCCTGCCTATATCCAACTTCCCTGTTAATAACAACTCAACTTTTGCCTGGAGGTCTCCAGCTCCTCCTGACACATTTCTTCACAGATTATGCTGATCTTTAGAATCATTTTGGAACATCTTGCCCCCACTCCTAAGTCTGTGGTCTCCAACATAATAAACTTTATGCTCTGAGAAAATGGGCTCTGTGAACCCAACTTCAAAGCTTGGCCATGTGGATGTAACAATGGACTTGAACCAGACCTAAGGAGGGCTGCCCAGCAGGCACTCCTTAACTTGGCAACTATTGTGTTCCAAGTCATTTCTGCGTCCACAGATGAACAATGCATTTGGCAACCCCACGAGGTCTTCTTTCAAAGCAAAGCAACTCTCGCCAGCAGCGCCAAGTAGAGGGCCCTGGGTATAAAACACTCCATTTATTTTTTTCAAAATCAAAGAATTAAACTAAGTGAAAATAATAAAAATATTTTTTCTTTTAAAAAAAGTCATATAAGCACACCAAAGGTAACATTTGCATAAATGAGAGTTTTTCTATAATCCTAGCCCCTTTATAAAAACATCAGCATCTTTTTAAGTACCTCTACTTTTGGTCTTTCTGTTTTCCTTTTCAACATAGTTGTAATAAGTATAAAAAAATTGCCTCTCTGCTGCTTGTTTTACTTAGCATTATCATAGGCATGAAGTTGCTGGATCATCTTTTTACCTAATATTTTAATGGCTGGAGAGCTTTCGCTAAGAGTAATGTGCCATTAAAAAATGCAAACTGTTTTGGAGGAATGTTGTGCTATTATAAATAACATTGTAATGAGATTTTAAAAATTTGTTTTGCATTTTGATAAAACTGTCACTTTTTCTCTCCCCTGAAATGATGACTATAAATTCACTGCAGTACAACAATGTGGTTTTGGAGTAAGGCATTTTAAAAAATCTTCCAATTAATTATTATGACATATTTAAAACATACAGAAAAGTTGAAAGAATTTAATATGTTGATTCAGGGTGACTTTTGAGCACAAATACATGTATTTGAAGATGCTGAACAGTAATTGTGCATATATGTTGGATTGTTTCCATTTAATGAAGAACTCTGGAGGCAAAGGTTTTACTCTGGGAAAGCAACTTCCAGCACCATCCACTTTAAGAGTGCTGAGGACTAGTAAAGACTAAAGTCTTTGCATACAATTCAAAAGGGGATTTCCCCCCTTAATGGGAGCTCCTTCAGAACAGCTCAGTTCTCCAGAGTTCAATTCTTCACATTGGGAATGTAGGCAATGTTCAAGAATGCTACCAGAGGTGGAATCTTTGCCCTCACTCTGACATGGTATCTGGGATCTGAAGCAGGAGGAATTGTCGCTGAATCTCATAGGCTGCAGGTCCCCAACTTCCTTTTCTTTATTCCTCCATGAAAGCAAGTCAATTGTCTCTATTCCTGCTAATAACACATTTAGCAAGCACTGAGCCTACTGCCAATACAAGTGTCATTGTTTCATTCTATGGATGCCAAAACTGAGACTGGGAAAGATTAAATGGTGTAATCATAGAAGAAATCAACTCATCTTGGAAGCTATCTAGCCAGGGCTAGAACTCACTCCTCTTGACTCCAAAGTCCTGTTTTTTGTTTGTTTGTTTTTCAACCTGGACATGTTTTCACTTTGCACATATAAGAAGCTGTGCTTATGTAATTTGGCACTCCTCCAGCCTTGTGTCATTTTGTGTCTGGGGCCACTCTCATTTTGTGTAATCAGAGGTGTCCTGGTTACAGCAAACCATTGTTAGTGTGGAAACACATACCAGAAGTCAGAACCAGAAGTCACGAGAGCTCAGAGATGGCTGCCCTCAGGACATGAGGTTTGGGAGATGGCTTTCTGTAACTGAGCATCTTTCTCTACAGAAAAATGCCCTCTGCCCTGTGCATATTCCACAATAGCCAACTTTAGGGTTTTTTCTCTCTTTCTTTTATTTTTTTTCTTTTCAGCCTCCCAAAAAGCAGGTATTCAATATGAAGAATAAAGAGTGAGTACTGAAAAAATATTGGAAGACCTTTTCTAATAGGGCCATCTGCTTGCCCTTTGGAAAAAATCAATGAATTTGATTTTTATACAGCCAGTTCCTTAAACTTAAAAACATTCATTGGAATACCATGGGTGAACAAAGTCCACCCTTCCAGCCTTCATCAATTTATCTTAGTTTGGTCAGATGCTGACAGGTCTGGGGAAGTTTGGTGGTGAAAATTGCACCTGGAAAGAAGCTTGCATGAACCAGCAGTGTCTCCACTGCAAATAGGACAGTATTCTAAGCAGAGGACACTTTTTATTTTTTTATTTTTTTAAAACATATTTTATTGATTTTTACAGAGCAGAAGGGAGAGGGATAGAAAGTCAGAAACATCAATGAGAGAGAGACATCGATCAGCTGCCTCTTGCACGCCCCCTACTGGGAATGTGCCCGCAGCCAAGGTACATGCCCTTGCCGGAATCGAACCCAGAACCCTTCAGTCCCCAGTCCGACGCTCTATCCACTGAGCCAAGCCAGTTTCGGCCAGAGGCCACTTTTTAAAGATAACATGGCTCTCCTCAGAAACAAATACAAATTATGTAATAAAACCCATTGGACCAGTAGAAATACAGTTAAGATGCCTTCATAATTTGGAACTTTATAACTTGTAAGTTAATATTTTGTTCCAAGATTAATGATAAAAAGCTACCCATAAACAATTAGTTATAAAATTCATTGCCAAGTTGGCCTCTTTTTGAGACTGGTGGGTAGGGAAGTACAATCGATTCTGATGAATTAGAGAGAAGTGAACCTGGGATGCTGGAGATTGGGAAGGATTCTATTGAAGGCACATATCTTGGAGACCCACAAATTTCATAATCTCCCAAGAGAGTGGTGTGCAATTTCACTCTTCGTGGGGGAATGGTTCAGGTCCCCTAAGTACCAGTCTATCTCTCTTCAGATTGTGACTTGTTAACCTCTTCCTTTACCTAGTAGCTTTAACTTTATTTCATCCCATCATTATTTCTGTGGCCAAGACTAGCCAATGGATATCAACATTATTTTGATGAAAATTTTATTTCATCATGAGGATTATAGGCAAATTACATAATAGCTTTCTGTTTACCAAGAAATCTCTGGCAGAGGGAAATAAAACCAGATAATCTAGGGAAGGGGGAAGGGCACTAACTTTTATTGCACCCTTTGAATCCAGATGCTTTACATAGGTTATCTCAGATAAATTCATCCTAGGCAATAGTTCTGTGAAAACTGACAAAGAAACGGAGATTTATGGAGGTTTAGAAAGTTACCTACGATCTCAAGATCAGAGTGTGAAGGCAGGCAGATACAGGGCCAAAGTCTAGAATCTTCTCACTGACAAAGCACCAGCTTTAAATGCAGAATACCTGTAACCCTTAAGTTAACTTCTGAGGTCTGCAGACCAGCAAGGGAAAGAGTAGTAGCATCCACCTGGTATCTTGGAGTTGGGAAGAGCCCATGAGAAATCTTGGAAGCCTTGAATAAACCAGATTCCCAATAACTCAAGGGCAGTTTTCCTTCACCAGACTGAAGCTTCCTCTTGCTCAGACAGGAAGGACAGTCTGACAGTGAGTACAACAGGAGCCTTGCCTTCTGTCACGGCTGCAGCATGACGTTCTCACTTTGAATGATCCAAGCCCTCACCTAGCTATCAAGGTATGTAGGGCTGACTTGTTACCTTCATCCGGGACCAGGGAATGGCCAGATGGCATCCAAGCTGATTCTGTGCCTCTGGTTGACTAATCCACCCAGGTACAAGAGTAAACATAAAGCTGGGGGACACCATATGGCCCTGACTCATCGTGCTTGCCAGAATCACCATAATTCCACATGGCATATGTTTCCCTAAGCTAAGGCAGGGGATGGTTCAGAGGAAATGTATCTTGAAATTGAAGGCTGAATGATTAAAAACGTAAAGACATATATAGGGAGTGTGCATCTATTAGTCATATCCTAAGTGATGTTTATTTTTTAAATGTGCTTTGTTTTACATTGTTCACCTTTGCTCCTTTCTTCCAGCACTTGCCATTGCAGGCCCTCAGGGTCATGGATTGAATGGAAGTGTTGAATTCCTATTCTTTGATTACCACTCTGGAATTTCACCTTAAATTGAAAATGAAGTTGACTGTAGTTTAAAGAATATCTTGTTGAGATTGGGATATGGCATCTCCATAGGGTGCCAGGTTCTTTTAACCCCTTCAGAGCCTTCCACCCTCCTTGTTCCTCCTACCCCCAGCAGAACCTGAAGAAGAAGGTTGGAGATAAGAGTTGTGAGTCAGCTGCTCAGGGGCTGAGAAAATTGGAATGCTCCTGAGGATGGTCACTTAGCACTTATTAGGAAGATAATGGCTCATGAAGCTTCTTCTATCACCTCAGTTTCTTAATTAACAAGAGTAATGGAACTATGAGTTAGTCAAAACCAGAGTTTTAAGTGCAGGTTATGGAAGCATTGAGCTGTAGGAGTCAGACATGAAAAATTTGTTCCCCCCTCTAAAAAAAAGGGGAATGAAATAATATATATAGGGTCTAGAGCTCAAGGCCTCTCTTATCGAGTGCTTTTCTTGAAAGAAAGAATCCAGTGGGGGCTCTAGTGTTTGAATCATGTGCTGTGGGCCCCCAGAGGTGGATTTCTGTCTCACATACAGAATGGCTTCAAGCCATTGCCTACATACTGTAATCAGAGCCATAGGAAGCTTCACAATTATCCACAGTTGGGATAACAGTGAAAGTCACTCAAGACCAAATCTTTAATACTATCAAGAGCTATTCAGCATCCATGGCAAGTTCTTACTTCCCTATCACATCTGATCCTGAAAAAATTGTGAGGTGGATCTGATTGCCACTGAGTAAATTGAGATTTTGGAAGGCTAAACAGCCCATTCAAAGGCCCTCTGTTAACTGGACAGAGATCGAATTTGAACTTGAAGATAGTTCCAAGGCTCTACTCATTGTCTAAGACATGGAATTTTATGAATATAGACTGGGAATTCAATGTGTATTCTTAAATACTTTGAAAGCTCCTGCTCCAGGGCAGCATTTCATAACTAAGGTTGTACAGAGAAGGCCAACAGGAAAATATACAGACATGTTTACCTCTACTAGTTACTCCATTCCAAGCCTCTTCCTGTGCTACTGGTTCCTGCTGAGAAAGACACAGGCTTTCCCCAAATCAATCTCTCTCTCTCTCTCTCTCTCTCTCTCTCTCTCTCTCTCTCTCTCTCTTTGTATTTTTCCTATAATCAAGTCTGTAGCTTTTCTTTTAAAGCCAAAATTCCAACTTAATTTTAAGAATGCTAATAACTCTGGTCCATGATAGAGATTATTATTTACTCTTTAGAAAGCTGGATTCAATCAATGGAACACCTAATTCTTAAATAGAATAAAGTTGCCTTTAAGAAACAAAATTTTCCCAGGGTGGGAATGGCTGGGGAGGGGGGGGAAGTCATTTGGGGGGGAAAAAAGACATATGTAAAACTTTAGACAAAAAAAAAGAAAGAAAGAAAAAAAGAAACAAGAATCTTAGAAGAATATCCCTTAGGAATACAATTCCATGGTTTCTCCTCCAATAGAGTGAAATTTTATCAAGAGAGGAGAGTTGGTGCATAAATTCAATTCAGACTCACCAACATAGTTGGTGCAGGGAGAGGTTCACATTAATAACTTACAAATGGAGGCGTTTTCACTGCAAAAGAGAGATATTTGGAAAAGAAACCAGTTTGAAAAGGCTTATGCTAATATTAGCCAACTGTGTTGGAGTCCCCAAAGCACAGTCTCCTGCCTGACTTCTTGGAATTTCCCATTTGTAGTCTCTGTGTCTACAGTGGCATTTCCACATGGCACAAGAAAAATAGTAGTCCTTGACTAAAAGAATCAGAGGAAAGAAGCTGATATGAGTGATGGGAGCAGGGCCTAGCATGCAAAATGTGGTCAGTAGCTTTTTGCATGTGACTAAGTCAGTGAATGGGTATAATTTCTTTGAAATGACTTGAGTGTCATAGTAGCTGTCTAAGAAGCAAATGGCATGCCTCAGAAGAATAGTCCCTTGTTAAAATGCCCTTTTAATTGAATAAATAACATTTGTTAATAATATTATTAACAAGTAATATTTGATAAGTACAGAGTGAACTCTAATATATAATTAATCTGAAAAAAGAAGTAGACAAATTTAATTTAAATATTTTATTTAATCGAATATATCCAAACATTATGCAATCAATATAAAATTATTAATGAGATTTTTACTTGTTTTTGCATATTAAATCATCAAAATCTAATGTGTGTTTTATACTCACAGCACATCTCTGTTTGGACTTGCAACCTTTGAAGTACTTCATAGTTATTTAAGATTTTGAGACTGTGATTGACTGTCGGTAACTGCAATGGCAGAAAGGAAACCATGCGTCAGAGGGTCTACTGTACTTGATTCAGGGACTGGAAAACTTTTACATATGTCGGAACCACTTGGGTATGTGAATCTGCTCTTTCAATTGAAAAATGAAATTTAAACACAGAGCAACTGTATCTGAAATGAATTTAGCATTTATATTGAGATGCATTCTAAGTGTAAAATTCACCCCAGATTTCTAGAACTTAATACAGAAGAAGAATGCAAAATATTTTATTTTTATATTGCTTATATGTTGAAATTATGCTATTTTGGATGTATTGGTTTCAATAAAATATATAATTAAAATTAATTTCACCTGTGCATTTTTACTTTCTTTATTTTGGTTTCTAGAAAACAATTATATACTTATATATAATAGCCACACATATTATTTATTGAATATATACCCATAGAGTATTCATTTTAAGTTGTCAGAGAACAAAATCTTCAATAAATATCAGTTAATCCACATGTACAGGTTGTACTCTCTGATCATAATGAAATAAAATAAAATTAGTAACAACAACAAGAAAGCTTTTAACAGCTCAGCCCATTGAAAGATTAATTCTAAAATGTAGTATATAGTCACTGGGGTTAAAATGTAGTATATAGTCACTGGGGTTAACAAGATATTTTAAAATTTCAAACTATTTAAAAATGAAAGTGTCAAATATCAACATTTGTGTCCCATAGCTAAAGTAGCATTTAAAGTTTTGCATAATTTTGAATACATATAATAGTAAGCAAGACATATTGAAAACCAAAGACCAATGAGCATAACTAAACACATAAGGGGGAAAAAAAGAGAAAATATTAATATAATAAAACCAAAGCAACAAGAAGAAAGGACATAAGAGAGGTTGGATGGGAAATCAATGAAACAGCCCAAATCTCTACTAAAATGGGATTCTTTAAAAAAAATTATCTTAGAGAGAGGAAGGGAGAGAGAGAGAAAGAGAGAGAGAGAGAGAGAGAGAAAAGAGAGAGAGAGAGAGAGAGAGAGAGAGAGAGAGAGAGAGAGAGAGAGAGAGAGAGAGAGAAACATAGATCTATTGCCTTCTATATGTGCCCTGACTGGGGATTGAACCTGCAACCTGGCTATGTGCTCTTATGGCAATCAAACCCGCCACATTTTGGTGTACTGGAGATGCTTCAGCCAACTGAAAAGATTGGCTAAAATCAATTCTTTGAAAAGTGGCATGATAAAGGTGGGCATAAAATTCTGTACACTCAGAATTAAAACTAGATTAAATGGACAATGGCACAAGAAAAATAGTAGTCCCTGACTAAAAGAATCAGAGAAAAGAAGCTGATATAAATCAAAGAAAGCACTCCTACTCCCCAAACATGCCTGTTAGCATGGGTAGCACTACACACATCCCCTTTTGGGATCTGCATATATGTCCCACACTGCATCACACTGCATATGAAACACACACTGGGGGGAGTCTATACCAGTTTGAGAGCCAGAACACAGATAGAGGAGCAATGTGAAATAATAATATAAAGTAAATCAAGAGAGGGGCCATGTGTGAATGTGATGTGTCTGAGTATTATTATTATTTCAACTAGATGCCCAATGCATGACATTTGTGCACTGGGTGGTGGTCCCTCAGCCTGGCCTGTGCCCTCTCATAGTCTGGGACCCCTTGGGGGATGTCCGACTGCTGGCTTAGGCCTGTTCCCTGGCAATTGGACATTCCTGAGGGGTCCTTAGCTCTGCTACGGAGACTGCTGCACTTGCCAGCTATGAGCCCAGCATCTGGCTGAGCAGTGCTTCCCTGTGGGAGCACACTGACCACCAAGGGGCAGCTCCTGCATTGAGCATCTGCCCCCTGGTGGTCAGTGTGCATCATAGCGACTGGTCATTCTGCCATTTGGTCAATTTGCATATTAGCCTTTTATTATATAGGATTCTTTGCACTTGAGAAGATATATTACATTCCTTTCAAATATTTTTTTGGCAACCTTCATGGTCAATGTTTTTATCCTTCGTGAATTAAAAAAAATATGGTAATGCAATATTTGAGTGTGTTACTTCCCAATGGTTTCTCCTGTTTTGTAGTTTCCAATTGCAAAGCTCTTTAAAATTGAAATGGCTTTTAATTCCCCAGGATATATTCTCAGTGCCTAGATGTTTACTAAATCAGTAGTGCTTAGCTGCTACTGATTGATTCTACATGATAATACCTGATGCTAAGTAGAGATACTGAAGCCTAGATGTAGGAGAGAGAGAAAGAAAGAGGGGGGGTGGTTATTAAGGAGGGATACATTTTCTTGGCTTCTTTGCTTCTGTAGATGCAATAAAAAACTAATTTTAGGGCTGATCGGCTGGGCACAACATCTTAATGTCATAGCTGGGAATTAATTTAGGCAGTGGAGGCTGGGGTGAGCCATGCACTCCTATAAAAGAAGATAGAAGCACCTGAATGGTCTGAAATAACCGATTGATCAATAAGACATGGCTTTTTCCTAACATATCCAGGTAATGGTCATACCTCCTTTTGCATTGGGCCTATAGGCCCCCTCTGCATCAGCACTATGCCCTCTTCTTTAGTCTGCAAACAGAGGAGAGGGCAGCAGGTTGGAGTCCCAGACTTGGTTGACCTCCAGGTATGTTTCCATTGGTCGCAAGGGCCAGGCTGAGCTTGATTTGCTTCAGTACATAAAGATAAGAAGCTAAGGGCCCCTTCCGAAAGCAAACATGTTTAATTTGGACCACCACCTCGCTGTGATTCAGCGGATGGAATTTATGAGGGTGTTAACCCTTTTCCACAAAAGTAGCAAATGAATCAGTCCTAATAGGAAATATAAGTCCATAGAAGACTCTCTTTGAAGCCCAAGGGACACTTCCTTGAGAAGGCTGCCACCCTCCAGAGTGGCCCCCAGAAGTAAGGGTACAGAGTGGCCCAGATCTTTTAAGGAGAAGCAACTCTACCAGCAAAACAAGTCTTTGCATGTGCCAAGTCCTGCTGACCCCTCTCAGCAGCGGGAACTCAGACAAAACTTCAGGAATGCTTTGCGGGGCAGTTATGGTGCATTCAAAGCAGAAAAACAGCCTTAATCTTTGCAAAACCAACAAAGATAAGCAATAGCTTTAGCTGGGTTGAAATTAGCCAATGCGCTGCTACACAATGTCCTTGGGACTATTATCCAGGCTCTGACCGCCGAATGGCACTGCTCAAGTATGCTGGCAATGTTTAACAAACCATCTGTCTTGTACCTGTTCCCGCTGAACAGGAGCCTTTGTCTCTGCCGGGGCCCCATCCAGCATGTCTGCTGTCTGCTCAGCAGCCAGGGAAATCTCCTCCCCAGGTTTTCTTAATTTCACAGGTCTCTTGATGATGGTTTGTCCTCTGCAGAGCAGCTACTGCTGGAACCTCAGTTTTGAAGAGGGGGGTGTGGATCTGTCTCAGTCTATCTATTCACACACCACGAAGTGTGTAAAAGCTTTCCTTACTTATTTGATCCCCTCCACCCCTGATTTTTCTTCTTTGATGACGAATTTCAACATTCATTCAAAAGTAACTCTTGATGATTTTATTTTTTATCTTGGCTATTTGTTCTTACATTAGAACCCTCTCATATATATTTTTTATTCTTCAGTAAAGTATTTTATGTTTAAATATTACACTTTCAGGAGTTTACTGATTAGTAAATAAGTATTAGGCTGAATCATTTGAACACAATGCTTTCATGGGTCTAAACCAGTCAAATATTGGCATTTTCATATGGTTCAACATATGTTCAAGTGTATAAATATGGATTTATATAAAGTATATAAATATATTTCCTTGTAAAATGGTCCATTTTGTTTTATAGCACAGGTGTGAGAAGATAACTAATCCAAATCATGGTTTTCATTTTGTAAAAAAATATATTGATAAAACAAAATTTTCTCTTCAGAATTTATTTCTCCTGCTCTGCCTTCCCCTGCTCAGAAGTAAAATGTTCCCATTTTTTTCCAGATGTCACAATACTCATATGATTATGAACACCAGGCATACCTTCACATTGGCAATGGAAGGAATCCCTTTAGAAGTCAGAGCCATCCTTGAAACTCCCCCAACAGGCCCTTACACCAGCAGTCGGGAGACTGAGACCTGGATGACAGTCACCACTCAGCTGCCCTATCCTTTCCTCTCACTTGGACTTTCCAGACAAGAGATTCTTATCTATCAAAGGGATTACATTTGATGAGACAAACACTGAGTTAGATGCATGGTGGACTCAAAATGCAGAGAGTATGAAGTTGGGACTAGCTGTGTGTTTATAGTTCTTTGAATATTGGTTTACAGTTGTGAGTACATAAAATACAGAGTTAATGAAGCTATTGTAATAACCGATTGCATATCTTTTTCCATACTAACAACCCTAAGCCTACTTCTGCCTGCCCCTGTGTGTGTCTGCTTCTGCAATCTACTATAGCAGCTTTGGTTACATTTACTTCATAATTATCATTCTCACAGGCACACCCTCAGCACAGTTTTGTATTTATAGCAGATATACCTAATAAAAGCATTCAAATACCTATGTTGTCTTTCCAGAAGAAAATTGGAAAATAAAACAGTCACCATTAACACAGCAGCACAACAAATTTTGTCCTTAAATTTAAAATTTCAGTGGAGTCAGGAAGGAAAGCAGAGATTGGGGTTGGGGGAATCTCTTAAGATTTTAACTCTCAGAGTTTCTAAGCAAAGAAAAACCAATGTGGGAACGTTCTGCCCGATTGTTGGCCCCATTGGAACCTGGAGGAAAGAGAGATTTCTTCATATTTTTAATCTCATCTTTCAATTTCCATATACATAATATGTTTTGTAAGGTAACCTAATATTAAATTCATGTATTAATACACTTTATTTTTTAAATTTTAAATTATTTGATTGATTTTAGAAACAAAAGAAGGGAGGGAGATAGAGAAACATCAAATTTTTGTTTCACTTATTTATGCCTTTATTTGTTGACTAGAGACCCGATGCATGAAATTTGTGCAAGTGGCTTGGCCCTGGCTGCCTCGGCCATTGTAGCCCTGGCTTCGTCTGGAAGAATGTCCAGTCTAATTAGCATATTATGTTTTTATTATTATAGGCTCTTGTATATGCCCTGACCAGGGTTCAAGCTGCACCTTGTCATAATGGACAATGTTCTAACCAACTGAGCCAGGATATATTAATATGTTTAATATTAATTAAACACATTAATATGCTAATTAACTAACATATTAATATATATATATATATATATATATATATATATACACTCACATATATACACCCTGGCCTGGCCAGGGTACATTAATATGTTTAATTACAATATATGTTATTTATCAAACTATCATATAGCTTTTATAATATATAAACAATACAATTATGGATAAATAACTATAGGTAATTTATTCATGAATATATTCATTCATCTGACATCTGGACTGCTTCTACCTCTTGGTTATGGTGAGCATTACTGCTATGGACATGGGTGTACATGTGCTTCTTTCAATTCCTGTTTGCAGTTCTTTTGGAGTGGAGTTCCTATGTAGTATAGTAATTCTATGGTAAATTTTTTGAGGAACCACCAAACTGCCTCCATAGGAGCCACAGCCTTCTTCTTGCCCCCCAGCATGTACAAGTTCCAATTGCTTATCTTTACCTCAACATTTATATTCCTTTTTCTAAAAAACGCTTAGCCCACCCAGTGGGTATGAAGTGGTATCTTATTGTGCTTTTGATTTTCACATTCCAGGAATTGTTCTTTGTTCATAGCACCTTTAGAATGAACATCAAGGGCAAGGGTATGCATGCATTCTCTGCTAAGAGTCAGGCACAATCTGTAGGTCCACAGATGCTCCTCACATTTCTTGAAAGGTACCATACGCTGCAATTTCTGATACCTCATTGGGGTCCTTCTTCCTAAAGGATATCAGTGCCAGGGGGAGGGACAGGTGTGTATTTGACAGTAAGGAGAATAAAAAAGGTCTTAACTCCAGGCAGAGAGAGTAAGGCCCTGAGTCCAAAGACCAGGGAGGCTTTGGGAAGTCAGGGGAAAGAGCATATTTTCAGGTAGATGATCCCACAGTAGGCCAGATTCCTGAAGCCTTAACTGAACCAGGGAGGCACAGAGTGTGTTCTGAGTCCCAAGGTCAGGGGGACATCCGGATGAAAGAGCAGGCAGGAAGTCACAGAACACAGCAAGATCCTGGGTATGAGAGGAACAGGTGGGATGTGTAGGGTTAAGACAGGGATCTTGGGGTCCAAAATACATGGGCAGATTACAAAAAAACAAATTCCAGAGCAATCCCTGCCTGTGATCCTGCAACCATCCCTCCTATGCCTTGAGTTTAATGGTGGTTCTCATCTTGGTTACATATTAGAATCACCTGAGGAGCTTCAAAGACTCCTGATAGCCAGGCCAATAAAATCAGGCTCAGTTATGTGTAAGACCCAGCGTCAGTATCTTAATGATCTCTAGGTGATTCCAAAAAACAGCCAAGCAAGCATAAGGCAAGTAGAACTTTAAGTTTAAAATAGTAGATTGAAAAAGTAGACTTTATTAGATTACAAAACAAGCAAAGGCACACTATAGAAGTTTAAATGAAATGAAGATGTTGACAGAAGAGGCCACCTGTAGTCTTCTGGCCTTCTGGCTGCTGTAGATGATGCAGCCTGGGCCCAATTTGGGGCTTCGTTTTTGGAATGGTGCATGAAGGCTGGCAGCCAGAGCAGGGTTGTGCTGTTGAGGACACACAGGGTGCGATGTATTTTCTGGGTTCCCAGAGCTGTGGCAGAGCCGGTGAAGGCTGCACTCAATAAATGTGTGTAGGATGACTGAATGGAAGCAGGAAGGCATGAATTCATGAAAAGCAGTTTGAGACACGGTCCCTGCACTCTAGGAACTTACAAAAGGGCAGTTGAATAGGCATTACAATGACAATAATTGGATGGCAATAATAGTTACTGCATCAGTGACTCTGTGTGTCTATGCACGCAGCCCTGCAGCCAGGGAAACCAGGGGAGAGTTTTTGAAAACTCTGTTTGGTAGCTATGGCTTCTCTTATCTTTATTAATGTCCTGCGAGGCACTGACACACTGCCCTGTCTTGATAAAACAGGTAAACAGGAGCGGAGCAAAACCCAACAAAGCAGATTGCCAGTGGCACCCAAGGCCCACCTGGGTGGTCACAGAGAGGTCAGTGAGGGAGGAGGAAACTCTGCCTCTCCAATGGGAGTTATTCTGTTGATTGTTTGCTTCTTTTCTTGTTTGCTAAAAGTTTCCTAAGTTCTCCAGCCTGCAGATAAATTAAGTTGATAAGTCAAGAGCTCCTTGCCAATTATAGCTTCCTCTTCTGAAATGGTAGGTGTGATGCAAAGAACACTTATAGGCCATGAGGGAGCTGGAGGCTTGTCTTGTTGTCAAAGATCTCTATGGTCTTAAAAATGTCCATAACTTCCTTGACTGCAAAGCAGGCAACCATTTCTGTTCTGCTTTCCTTCAGTGGTGCTTGTACAAATTCAGCAAGATAGAATTACTGATCCAAAAGGCACTTTTACTCCTTAGGTGTTTTTTAGATCCTGTTAATTTTAGGGCTAAGGTTCCCCAGGCCCCTCAGGCACAGAGTAGACCACAGGCTGGGTATACTGTCTAGCTGGGCTAAAATTATGACCACTGCTGCCTCTTTTATGCTGGGCATTATAGGCAGCCACCGGTCATTGGTAGGTTCTAGATTTCTACAAGAATACCAAAGCCTTAAACAGTTTTGCTCAGTGGATAGAGCATCAGCCTGTGGACTAAAGGATCCCTGGTTCGATTCCATAGGGGGTGTGCAGGAGGCAGCTGATTGATGTTTCTAACTCTCTATCCCTTTCCCTTCCTCTCTGTAAAAAAGCAATTATATATTTACACATGCAACTTTATTAGCCACTGCTGCTATTTTAATTTTTTCCTCTTTTCCATATATTACTCCCAGGTACTCTTCTTTTCTGTTCAGAGAGGAAAATGGCCTTTCCCCTCATGCCTCATTCCCTTTTTAAAAATTTGTTGTTATGTTTTGTTTTTAAAACCCAGATTAAAATGTGTTTGGGTGGCTTTTAAGTGGCTGGCAAGTTGGCGATGAAACTGAGGTGAGGACCTTGAACCTGCCTGCCAGACTAGGTCCCTTCCATGGAAAAGCATTGCTGAGTTGTTTACTCTGAGGCTTTGGAGTGGCTGACCTCTGTGCTGTAGAGACCTGGTGTTGGGCTGGCAGGAGCTGGATTGCAACTAGCTTGTCTCTATGCCATTTGAAAAGCTGGTCTCTCAATTAGCTTTGAAATTTTATACCATTTTAATATTTTATTTTTCTATGTACTTTTATTTCAAAAATGAATTAGAAATCCTGATATGTTTCTGAACTTCTTGAGAGGAGAGAGAAGCAGTAGATTAAAATAGAAATCTTATTGGATCTAGAGAGAGAAGATATTATACTTGGCTCTGATGATAAATTGGGCCATGTCTTACTAATTCCTCTCTTTGAGCCTCACTTTTCTCATTTGTAGAATGGGAAAGTTAGACTGTTCCTGAGTACTTAAACTAAAAAAATAATAGTAATAATGCTTCTGGAGATATCCAACATGGCAAAGAAGGTGAGAGCTTGCACTCACCTCCTCAAAAGGCCACATAAAAATTACAAATTAATTTGTAGAAAAATTAACCTAAATGATCATCTGAAGACTAACTAAATAGAAGTCTGTAAGTAAAATACATCTAGAAAATTCTTACTCCAGAAAAGTAAATTCCATATGTAAAGCCAACTGCAGGACACCCATGAAAAAAACACACATGGTGTCAAAATAAGCCAAAGGAAAATCATTTAGGCAAAAATAAAAAGAATCCCAAGTCTATTTTGCAGAGAGGATCCCTTTGTTAACTTTTGGTCAAGAATGTGTTTGTGTGTTTTCAGAGAACAACTCCAAGACCATGTGGGTTCCTGCGACAGTGAGGAACTGACGGGTCTGTTCCAGTCACGAGGACGGTCCAGAGATGGCGGACGCTGACGACACCTGGCCACGCTAGCAGTCGGTAGCTGTGTATGGCTGCAGACAGCCCAGGACCAAACCAGAGAGGGTGAATCTTGCATTGCCACAATGTGTCCATCATCTGGATACCATTGCTAACATGTACACATAAACAACTATTTGACACTGAAACTGGGACTCAGAACAGTTGGACATTGAAACTGAGACTGAAACATTTTTTGTTCTTATACATTTATTTCTAGTATGCAGACGCAAGATATTTTTGAAGAAAAGAAACAGGGGAAGAGTGATTGATATAGAGGCAGGGAGGCATTGAACAGGCTGTCAAGCTACAGGGGGAAGGCTGGAGTGGAGGGGAGGTAGGTGCTGGGCGAGATCAACTGAAGGACTTGTATGCATACATATGAGCATAACCAATGAATGAAAGACACTGAGGCGGGGAGGGGGGTGGGTGGGGACATGTGCTGGGGGGTAAGGGAGGTTGGGGGGAGGGTAAAGGGGGGAAGGAAAACATATGTACTACTATTAAATATAAGTTATACTTCAAAAAAAATCTATAAAAAATACATTAAATTGAAAAAAAAAGAGTGCGGTGGTCTCAACATCACACTGAGCTCCCCAGCCCAGACAACCAGTGCTGAGAAGAGGAGTCCACAAAGCATCTGGCTGTGAAAATCAGTAGGGATTCCATTTGCCTGGGTAAGACAGAGGCTGTTAGAAGCCCAGTAGCCTTTTAAAGGGACAACCCACTTTCACTAGCAGCCACTCAACCTGGGCTTCAGGGAAGAAATGGCAGCACTAAGGAAGCTGGAGAAGGCTGGAAGGACAACCATTAATTTCCCTGTGCTGAGTTCCACTCTCACACCACCCACGGATGCCATCTTTCTTGGATTGAACATTCTCTCACCATGGTATCTACCTGGAGAGATGCACTATCCCTACCATCCCAATTCCCTGTGGTCCTACCTGTCCAGCTTGCACAAGCCTGTGGGTTCTGCCTGTGGAGACCAGCCTGAACTCTCATTGCATTCTTTCATAAAATACTCTCAAGGAGTAATGGAAAAGCTCAGGAGAGTGCCACAGAAACACAGGGAGAAACTGAGTTGTGTGGTTTTAAGAGTGAGGACCATCTTCTCACATGCTCAATGGGTGACAACATTCCTGTTCTGAGCTCTCCCTCTTACATGGCCAAATCTTATTCTCTCTATTCTGAAGAAATATGTTGGCTAACTTCTGAGACTCCACCCCACTGCAAAAGTCCGAAGGCCTCAGGTGGATGGTGGCTGACCTCTGTGCACCCAGAGACTTCAACTGGTGCCAAGTTTGAGTTTGTATAAACCAATGAACACCACTCTCCCTGAGCACCTCTCTCATTCGATTTGTGTACTGCATGAGACTCTTTCAGGAGTTGAGCATAACGGGCAGATGGCAGGTGATGATAGGTCTCAGGGAAGTTTGGCATTTTGCTGACATGCCCTAAGCCCAGTTTTGATGATCATCTGAAGACTAACTGAATAGAGGTTTTATAGCTACAGATATACAGAAGAAGGTATTGTTCCAAATTGTTTCCAAAACATTCATATCACAGGGACCATAGGGTATCATAGAAGATAACTGAGATTTTCTCTCTGATTCTCAATGTGGGAACAAAGCCAGCACATTTTGCATTTTGGCCCTTCCTATCAGTCTTGACATGGCTTCTTCTGTATATCTGTAGTTATAAGACTTCTATTTAATCTTCAGATGATTGTATAGTTTAATTTTTCTCCATATGTATTTTGAGGGAGTCCCAAACAAGATAAACTCAAATGGGCCCACATTAAGGTCAAAGACAAAGAGAGACTTGTAAAAGCAGCATGAGAAATACAGATAGTTACCTATAAAATAACTCCCCTAAGACTGTCAGCTGACTTCTAAACAGACTTCTCAGGCCAGAAGGGATTGCAAAAAGAAAATATTCAAAGTAATGAAAAGCAGGGACTTACAACCAAGACTAATCTAACCATCAAGGCTAATATTTAAATTTTAAGGTGAAATATAAAGCTTCCCAGACAATAGAAAGATGAAGGAGTTCATCATCACCAAACCAATACTACTGAAAATGTTAAAGTGCTTTCTTTAAGAAGAAAGAAAATTAAAAAAATAACATAAATATGAATAATAAAATTGCAATAAATACCTATCAGAAATCACTTCAATATTAAATGAATTAAATGCTTCAATCAAAAGAAATAGGGGTAGCCAAATGAATGAAAATCAAGATTCATGTATGTTATCTACACGATGCAAAGTCACATGCAAACTGAAAGTTAAAGGTTGGAAAAAGATATTTCATGCAAATGTAAAGAAAAAGTTGGGATAGCAATATCAGACAAAATATACTTTATTTATTTTATCCTTACCTGACGATATGTTTATTAATTTTAGAAAGAGAAAGGAAGAAATGGGAGGGGGAGAGAAACATCAATGTGAGAAAGAAACATTGATTAATTGCTTCCCATGCATACCTCCACCAGGGATCAAACACACATCCTAGGTATGTGCCCTGATTAGGAATCAAAACAGAAACCTTTTGGTGTACAGGATGACACTCCAACCAACTTAGTGACCTGGTCAAGGCAGACAAAATACACTTTAAAACAAAGTCTACAATTAGAAACAAACAAGAACATTACAAAATGAAAAAGAGAATATAACACTTTTAATCCTTTATGCACTCAACATAGGAGCATCTAAATATGTAAAGCAAGTATTAATGGACATAAAGGGACAGGTCTTCCAGATGGCCATTAGACATATGAAAAGATGCTCAGTGTCACTCATTATCAGAGAAATATGAATGAAAACCACAATGAGATATAATTTCTCTCCTGTTAGATTGGATATCATCAATAAGTCAACAAATAAGTGTCAGGGAGGATGTGGAGAAAAGGGAATCCTCATGCACAGTTAGTGGAAATGTAAGCTGATGTAGCTACTATGGGAAACATCATGAACAGTCCTCAAAAAATTAAAAATGGAACTGCCTTATAACCCAGCAATTCCACCTCTGAGTATATATAGCCAAAAAAAACCAAAACACAATTGGAAAGGATATGTACACCCTCATGTTCATTGTAGCATTAGTTATAAAAGCCAAGATATAGAAGCAACCCAGTGCCCAAGACTAACAAGTAGATAAAAAAGTTGTGCTACCTTTATACAATGGAATATTACCTGGCCATATAAACAAATGTATTTTTACCATTTTCAACAAAGTTGATGATACCCTGTAGGTTCTAAGTGAAATAAGTGAGACAGAAAGACAAATACCATACAATGTCACATATAACTGAAAACTAAAAACAAAGTAAACAAAACATAAACAGACTCATTCCTAGGTACAGAGAAGAGACTGATGGTTGTCAGAAGGGAAGGTAATTGGTGGGTTGGGTGAAAAAGGTGAAGGTTTTAGGGGTTTAAATTCAAAGTGTCAAAATAGTCACTCACCTTGTGACTTTTTCCCACTGGATACTTTTGGATTTCTCTTCAGTCATCACATCAAGCAGATATAGGACAATCAATTGTTGGTTGTTAAATTCAAAATGGGAATTTCAAAGGCTGCCTTAGTTTCCCTGGAAGATTTGAGTAAAGGGTTTCTCATGCTTCTCTCAATCCCACCCTACTACATAGGGAATAAGTCAATAATCCTATCTAATAAAAGACTAATATGCAAATTAACCATCACTTCCCTTCAGCCACTCCCATAAGCCACACCCACTAACCAATCAGGAGCAAGTATGCAAATTAAGCCAGCCAAGATAGCTACAGCCACAGAGAGAGCAGGAGGGAGGCTTGGATTTCCCTGGCAATGGAGGAAGCCAAGCTTTCCGCACACCCTGGCCAGCCCAGGCCTATGCTTAAGGCTACAAAGTTTCAATTATAGAAGATAAATAAATCCCAACATAAATGGCTGGCACCATGGAGGGAGCAGAAGGCTTGGCTTTGCTCCAGGCTACAAAGTTTCAACTATAGAAGATAAATAAATCCCAGATATCAGAGCCTCTGCTTGGGTTGTCAGGGGGCATGGATGGCCTGCAAAACACCACAGGCCCCTCATCCAGGCCACCCCATGCCCCAAGGGAACCCCCACCCAGATCCGGGACAGCCTTCAGGGCAAACCAGCCAGCCCCTACCCATGCACCAGGCCTCTATCCTATCTAATAAAAGAGTAATATGCAGATTGACCATCACTCCAACACACAATATGGCTGCCACAAGATGGCCAGCATGAGAGGGCAGTTGGGAGGAACCAGGTAGTCAAAGATCCTGCTCCCATGTGGACACAAGGTGGCCACCACAAGATGGCCAACAGAAGAGGGCAGTTGAGAGGGACCAAGCCTGCAAGGAAGGGCAGTTGTGGGCAATCAGGCCAGCAGGGGAGGGCAGTTGGGAGGAAACAGGCCTGCAAGAGAGGGCAGTTGGGGATAATCAAGCCTGAAGGGGAGGGCTGTTAGGGGTGACCAGGCTGGCAGAGGAGGGAAGTTGGAGGCAAACAGGCTGACAGGGGATCAGTTAGATATCAATCAGGCTGGCAGGGTAGTGGTTAGGGGGTGATCAAGCTGGCAGGCAGAAGCGATTAGGGGCAATCAGGAAGGCAGGCAGGTGAGCAGTTGGGAGTCAGCAGTCTTAGATTTTGAGAGGGATGTTCGACTGCCTGTTTCGGCCTGATCCCACCAGGATTTCATGCACCAGGCCTCTAGTATGGTAATAACTATGTATAGTGCCAGGTGGACACTGGAAATATCTTGGTGATCACCTTTAAAGGGTATGATTGTTTAACCACTGTGCTGTACACATAAAACTAACACATAATAATATTGAATGTCAAGTGTAATTGAAAATAAACATTTTAAAAATGCTCCTATTTTCACAGAAATTATTATGCACAGACCTCAATGAATACAAGCTAAAACACAGAGCTTTTATTACTTTAATAACTATCTGGTGTACTAGTTCTTTATATTTATAACATTTGCTCATTATAAGAGAATAAATATGATTATTTTATGGTTAACATATAAATTTAGCTTTTATTATATAAAAAGTTAAATTTGGGGTCTTAGACCACAATTGCAAACCATGTAAGCTTCAGCAAATAATTTTGAAAAACAATATTATTGGTTTTGGTATAAAGTTTGATTTACAGCATGGAGCAGTTGCAAGTGATACCTTTTCAAAGATCCATCTGCCTGCAATCTCAGTGTTCCTCAGAGTCAAGGAATGGACAGCAGAAGCTGTATCCTGTAATTGCCCCCAGCCTGTCTGCATGTGGTGGGGTGTCCAGGGTGCTCTACCTCAGTGGAGTGTGCATTCTATTTTTATTTCGAGTTTCAAAATTATTTCTAGACTATATAAATAGTAATATGGAAAAAGAATCCAAACTAATGTTTTCTGGCTCCCAAAACACATCCCAGGAAAGCAAAATAAACAATTTTTTTTAAACCTGAGCTGTCCTCAGTAATTGGTATAGACAGCAAACACCTATATGAAAAAAATGAAAATATTTTGACACTGTACATTAACTGTGAAGCATTAAGATAATAAACTGTTGGCTTCGTTTTTATTTTTTTGAAAAATTTTAAAATTTATTTATTGTCTAAAGTTTTACATATGTCTCATTTTTCCCTCATTGATGCTTCCCCCCACCCAGCCATTCCCACCCTGGGCAAGGCTTCACTGCCCCAGTGTCTGTGTCTACCGGTTGGCTTCTTTTTTAATCCTACATTAAGTAGAATAATGTAATGCAGCCCTGTGGGTCCATTTCTGATAGGAGACCCTCAGAGTCTTCAACAAATCAGTGAGAATCAATTCTATTTTCTTTCCCCTTCCTCTAGATCCTCAGTCTCTGCCTTCATGCTACCAGGAAAAGAAACCTTGTATCAGATAGCTTGATTGGGCATTCTCACCCAAGATGACTGGAATCATGTTCTTGGCCCCCAGAATGCTCTGCTCACTGATGTTGCCACTTTCTTGACCCCTGTAATGCCTACTTGGGAACACTTGTTTTCTGTCATTGGAACAGAGGGCATCATCCAGTTTTGAGACTATGAAAGGCATTACATCATATGTGCACTTAACACCAAGGCAGGTTGTACTTATGCTCAGCTGCCATCCCATAGGCTAGAGGGGCTGCAAATTCTGCTGCTCCCTTACCATTCCTTCCCATGTGGTCCTGCCTTCTGTATTGATCTTATTGCCCTCCACTCTCCTGTACAAGGTTGGGCAAATCAAACTGTTTTCCCCAAATATGTTGTGCCCCTCTTTACATTCTGTGCCTCCACTGGTGTCAATCTCTTGGTCTGGCTCCTTTCCTGGCCTCGGTGCTTCCTCTCCCTTCAGAACTTTGTTTACACCCTATGTGACATCTGCTCTCAGCAACACTCACACTGCCCTGTGAGGGCCTCCTTGTGGCTTTATTCCACTGGACATTTTTGGATGTCTCTTCAGTCATCACTTTAAGCAGATATAGGACAATCAATTGTTGGTTGTTAAATTCAAAATGGGAATTTCAAAGGCTACCTTATTTCCTGCAATCTTTGAGTAAAGGTTTTCTCATGCTGCTCCCACTCCCACCCTACTACATAACAAAGGAGAAGAATGACTTCTTTGTTCTCAGGTCAAACTTTTAAAAATCTTGCTCAGTTTGCCCCCTATAAAAGGCTTATCTTCACTGCTGGTAGGAAACTTTTTTATTCCTTCCTGTTTGCTGTTCCTTGTTCCTCAAGTCCCCTCAATGTAGGTTCCTCCCTGGCACCAGGTAAGGTCACCCATGAGTGTTGGGAGCCCATCTGTCATCTGACACACTATCTTTACAGCTAGGAAAAGTCGGGTGTGGCCACCCAGACTGGTATTGCTTCTAGCAACACATCACTAATCCACCTCCTTACCTCCCAGGTGGGGTATCTTCTTGATCATTTGATTTTGCAGCTCCCTTCATTTCCCATTGGCTATCTTTTTTCAACACTTTGTATTTAGAGATAATTTATGGTAATTATTATTTTAGAATTTTGCACTCTCCTTTGACATTTACTAAGACCTGCACAGGCTGTGGGAAGTGGCTGATTTGGGCTTCAGTCATGAGTTGTTTTTTCATGGTTGATCACCTTAAAGGTTTCAGAAAATAAGGTGATAAGATATGTCTTTGCTATCTCATGAAAGGATTCCTGCATTCTGAAAAATGTAGTGACAACTCAAATAAAGGTTTCTATTATAAAAGCTTTTCTGATTTGTGTGGCCCAGTTAGTTGAGCATCATCCTGTCCACCAAAAAGTTAAAGGTTTGATTCCCCAGGTCAGGCCACATGCCTGGGTTTCAGGCTCCATCCCAAGGATGGGGCATGCAGAAGGCAGGCCATCAATGTTTTGCTTTCACATTGATGTTTTTCTCTATCTTTCTCTCCCTTCCTCTTTCTCTAAAAACAAACTAAAAAATATTTTAAAAAATAAACTATTGCAGCAGAATAAAAATTTTTATACCTATGGTCTCCCATAATGTTCTTTTCTCTCTTTCCATTTTATGGTCATGGGAAGCATGAGGTAAGAGTGCCTCAGGGATGTTGCAGAAGACCAGAAACAGGGATACAGTGAGTGCTATGTCAAAGGATGTTGGAAGATTAGAGAAGCATTACCAGCCAGTCCACCTAAGAAAAAAGCACAATCCCCACAGAAGAGGGACCATGATGGAGTTTGGGGAAATATACAGGAAGCTATTTCTTGTGTATATGTACAACTCTGGGTGTCCAATTCAGTTCTTGGTAAGCAGGGCTGAGCATCTGAAAGAAGAGTTGGACACAGAGTGGATGAAAACCAGGAAGAGCCAAACCTCAGGGGACACTTGTACCTCCTTCTGTCCATCATTGGATCCAACTCTTTAGCAATCATCTGAGAATAAAGATCATTGCTTTGTTTCTACAGCCCAAACCTTGTGCAAATCCCTCTAACTCAAAACAATACTGGAGAGAGGATTCTGGAGAATGTAATTCCCAGCTACAGCACATACCATCACACATGTGTTAAACCTGAAAATTTGCTTGGTCCAACCAGCAGAAGTGGGGTAGATAACAAGGCCATTGCTGAGAGAAGCCACAGGAAGAGGAGAGAACATGGTGCAAAACATCAGCTGGGCATGCAGCAAAGCAGGATGGGAAGAGGAGTGAGACTGGGGCTGAGAGGACAGTGCAAAGCCAAGGCCATGAATGTATATCTTCACCACCTTTGATGACTAGAGCACATTGGGGGCTGTTGATGAGAGTGATAGTTTGAAGGCAAATGCCTTGAGCTAACTGCAGGTGGTTTCTTTTATGAGACAAATCAATGCTTTTTTGGGGAGTGGTTATAGAAGGATTCCCCTGGGAATGGAAGATCTCTAAATATCCCATTTTTCTACTCCCCACACTTTTTGCCCTTGGTATATTCATCTGAACCGTAGACATCTACCTCCCAACTTGTTGTGAAGATTAACTAAGACACTTAGATGACATTTATTGGTGGCTAGTATGATTATGCCTATTATTTTTAGGTAAAGAGAAAAGGTTGGTGACTTTCCCAAAACACTGGCCACTGGCAAAACTGAAACTCAAACCCATGTGTCCTGATTCAAAGTCCAGTGTGTTGTCCATCTCACCTGGTAACAGGATGGCAGCAATTGTGTTCTGTCTTATACCAAAATAGTGACTCCATTCATAGAGCATGCTTTTGGAATTGGTTTTCTGCTGCTAAGAATGGATTATTGGGATCTTGTCCATAGTTTTTAATAATTCCCTTTAAAACTTGGCCAATGATAGCACCCATGCAAGTGACAATGAAAGAAAATTTTTCTGGCTGAATGAGCTTTCAAACGCAAGCCTATAGCCAAGTCTCCTGGGCTGATTGACCCTAAAGGTGAGCATCAGGGCCCAGGGTCAATGTTTTGGTGGCTAGTGATGGAGAGAAGCAACAAAGACTCCAAACAGGGGATGAAGGGGAAGGATGGTTCACGGAACAGAAAAAAAAATCAGCCATTTCAAGGATGGTATAAGAAGAGTTATAGTTTGGGGCTTCTCTACATCATCTCTGCACACCTCAGCCTCTTTACATTCCCCCTTTTCTGAGGAATCCCCTGTCTGAGCATTCTATGCACTCTTGTTTTACTGACCACTCTGATCATATGTCAAGGTCTTAGAGAGAGGCACTTTTTGTAGGTAGAAAAGACAGCTATTGGTATAAGACAAAGATATTACACTGAGGTGATAAAAATTTTCTAGAATTGCTCTGGGTTTCCTTCAGTGGCAAGGATGATCGTTTCAGATACCAGGACTATCATGTGGAGGGGAAGGCAGAAGGATAGTTGGGGCTTCATGAAGGTCACCATTGAGCTGCGGAAGGCTGTAGAATCTGGTCAAAAATGCATCTTTAGCTTTACTTTCTCTGCTGTTCTCACAGGAAATCTTTTGACAAGGGAGATATCTGGGATGGGCACTGAGAAAGGGATTCAGGTCTGTGGGCTGTTCCAGATGAAAGCTACTATTTGTAGAGGAAATGTGTTCTTAGAAGCAAGTAGACCATTGGATAGCTGTTTGGGGGTCCTGGATTTAAAAAAAGGAAAGAAAAAAGCTTTGCTGTGAAAACAGCATTAGCAAAACATCTGCTGAGCACGCAGAGGGCTCCCGGTCCCTGGCAGAGGAGGGGGACAAGAAGGTCAGTAAACAAGATCCGAAGCAGGTGTGTTCCAAGCAGCCTGTGTTGTCTCTTGTCTCTACCCACACCACCCAGGTTCCAAATGAGGACAAGTAGGCCACGTGGGAAAGGCAGCTGCTGCTATCAAGAGGGTAAGCCCATCAGATTACCCAAGCATAGCACCTGTGACCTTGCTCTAAAGAAGAGAAAGGTTATGAACCATCACCATTGGGAGCTTTTTGCAGCTGAGGACACAATATGGCAAGATGAGTGGCTGGGGGTGGGTGGGCCCTATTTGCAGGCAGGTGTTTCTTGGAAGTCCTCTCAGCGTTTCATTACCAGAGCCGTCTGCGTGTGAGATCATTACTCATGCTCGGGAGAGTGAGGCTTTAACTCTACTTGCATGACCAATAGCCATCTATTCCTCTTTGGGATAAAGGAACTTCTACTGCATCATGCCTGGGACTCTTAGTCAATGGAAGAACAACTTCTCTTCTCTACAACAACTGAGAAAAATAACAAAAACTGTTTCTGATACTTGCGGAGAGGTTTTCATATTCCAAAACAGTCAAATCCATTACCCCATTTCACAGCACCCCTATTCAGTTGCCATCATTGCCATCACTGAGCAGATGAGAATTGGAGGCTCAGAGATGTACACTGAGCTCATGTGTGGAGTTGTCCAGAGGACTGGTCCCAGAGTTAGAGCTCCACTCAGCTCACATTATGACTCTAATGCTGAGCAGGCCTCATCTCTGAGTTTGTTTCCTTGTCTGTTGAATGGAAATGATAGTCACACCTATTTCATGGAGTTTTTTGAACTTTAAGAATTAAGTGTAAAGTTTGTAGAGTAGTGGTTGGCACTAATAAGAGCTCAGTAAATAAATGTTAGCAGTTTCTATTCTCAGTATCTCCTTCATGCTCCTCTATCAGGTTTTCCAAGGCCACTGAGGACTCCATTGTGTTATTTCTACCGCTTACCACTTGTATGAACCTATGTGTAGGGCAGTCTTAATTCTGGCCTTTCTCCATAATCAATTGCTTCAGCCTGCAGCCTTTGAAGTTACTTCTATAGCATGTCTGACAACAAACCAATCAGCATCAACTCCATGATACTGGGCCAGGATCCTTCCCATTCCTTTGCTCCTGGGATCTGCACTGTCCATGATAGATTCCACCTCAGGGCATGCTTTCACTCTACCACCTTATAAAACCAGAGAATGACAGTAATTTACCAATGGGGACTAAATATGAGAAAATTTAAAGCCATTTAGTGCAGTATGGTCTTCAGAATGAGCCTGAATATTGTCAGTTTATTCAGAACAATGGTGTCTTAGTTGGCTGGGCTGCTATAACAAAATACCACAGACTAGGTGGCTTAAATAACATGTGTATATCTTATAGTTCTGGAAGTCAAAAGTCCAAGGTCAAAGTGTTCAGAGACTCTGTGTCAGATGAGAGCTCTCTTTCTACCTTTTAGCATCCTCACTTGGAGAGAAACATAGAGACAGAAGAACAGAGGAACACAGAAAGCAAGCAAGCTCTCTGATACCTTCTTATATGGACAGTAATCATGAGGACCCCACCCTCATAGCCTTATCTAAACTTAGTTCTCTACCAAAGGCCCTATCTGTAAATATCATCACTTTGGGACTTAGAGCTTCAATATATGAATTTTAGGGAGACATAAATAAATAGTTAGTCCATAACAAATGAGGATCATTTTGTTTTAATTCAGGATATGGAACAGAGTCCAGGAGATATCACTTAGTGGTTGAGTATTGGCCTATGAACCAGGAGGTCACAATTCAATTACTAGTCAGGGCACGTGCCCAGGTTGTGGGCTCGATCCCTGTTAGGGGGCATGCAGGAAGCAGCCAATCAATTATTCTCATCATTGATGTTTCTCTCTCTCCCTCTTCCTTCCTCTCTAAAATCAATAAAAATAAATAAAAAAAAATGGAACAGAGCCCATGAGATCGTTGTTCTAAGCATTCTCTTCACCGGGGACAGATAGAGGCACACTCTGTTTAAGTCTAGAGATTGTGGAAGAACCTCTCTCTTTGTCCTGCACTCATGATTGATCTTGAGGAAGTAACCTAGCACAATCTAAGTAGATGCAAAACTTTGTTCCTATACAATCCAAACAATGCCATTTATTTATGTTCTTCCAAAGTAATCATGAAATTCTCCCCTCACTCATATAAAAGGCTCCAAAAAGTCTTGTGTAGAAGAAGAGGGATTTTGCCATTATGGCCCAGGGATTGTGATTACTAAGCAGGAAGGGAGGTTTACCAATGAGAGAGAGCAAACTACTTCTAATGACTCTTCCATGTGATTATATAATGAAAACCTTCAAAAGTAAAGTTGAATGAATGTTTCTGTGGACATCCACATGTCATCACGTAGATCCTGTAGTTGTTAAAATTTCCCTTTTGTTACTTTCTCACATCTCCTCTACCTATCTGTCATCTTTCCCATGCATTTCAAAACAAGTTTTATACAACCAGGCATTTCATCCCTAGCCACAACAGCATGCGTTTGATTATGACTAGAGTTCAATATTTGCTTGCAGTTTTTTAAAGGTAAAAATTGACATATAGTGAAATGCACTAATCTTTCTTTCACCAGCCACTGAATTTTGATAAATATAGACATCTCTGTAAGCCAACTTCCTACCAAGACTGAACATTCCTATCACCCTAGAAAGTTCTCTCCTGTTCCTTCCCAGTCTATTTTGTTTTGCCTTTTCCCTGCCAGGCTATTGCTGTTCCTAAAGTTTTTAGCATAGGTTAGTTTTTCATGGTTTAGAACATTATATAAGTGGAACCATACAGTATGTAGGCTTTAGACTGAGCCTGCTTCCTCTCAGCCAGCATAGTGTTTTTGAGATTTGTCTATGCTGTCAGCAGTTCATCATTTTTAGTTGCTGAGTAGTATTCAATTGTATGCATGTGCCACAGTGTCTCCTTTCACCTGATGATGGTCACTTGGATTGTTTCCAGTTTGGTGTTATAAATGGGTTATTGGTTTAAGGTTTATCCTAAGAGTGTATCACAGGTAAACTTTCAAATTTAGATGTGCATGAAATTATCCAGAACATACATTTTATGTTTGAAGCATTGTTCTAGGCCTGAAGAACTGCTTGGCGTAAGACTGTGCCCCTTCCCAAGGGCATCTCCTAACATGTGTCTGATTAACATGAAGGTAATCAGACACAACCAAGTGGGAAACACCCTGAAGGTCAACCCTGTCCCAGAACTCTCCATGGGGATCACTAAAGCTTTTCTGCGATTCCCTCTGCCCAATCTGCTTCCTTTCTTTCCCTCTTGCAGGTATAAATCTCAGTTCTTAATACATGTCTTGTTAGTTTCCATTTCAGCGACTGCTTCCTACAGAACTCAACCTGCAACATCTGTGTGTCAAATTTATCCTTAAAATCTCATCAGCAGGGCCTCACTGCAGACTGACATTGCTCCTTTTCAGTGGATCTCAGGGGCCAGCATTCCCTTCAGTCAGTGTAGATAACAGGTATTCAGTTGAACTGGAGCAACAGCTTGCATTTAGGGGCTATTGTGTAAGCAACACACCTTCTTAAAACCCAAGAGTGAGATACTTATATCCTGAGAGGCACACAGGCCTGGAGGAGATTATCAGAAAAACGCAGGTCCCCCTTTCCCTCGCTGGAGTGTGTAGTGCATGGGGTTAAACATTGAGATGAGTGCCTGCACTTTTGACATAGTCTCTCTCCTTCCTGTGCTGAGCACACCACTAAATTTGCTGGGGTTTCTTGCTACTCCACAGGAAGAACAACTTTTTCTTGACTCTTTTTCTCTTGCGTTCTAGATTGTGTCCTGGGAAAAAGCAGACCTAGAGGAAACCACTATTTTAATAGCCTTAGGCTGTTAGAGTCAGATATGAGGCATCCCAAATGCATATGTTTCCGTGTTTCCCAGATGGGTGTTATTTCCAAATTTATGTCTCACCTATAAATTTAGGATGTGTACAGTGCAATCAGGATAAACTTCCCTTCTCTCTGGAAAAACGGTTATTAAGTTGTTATTATATCTTTGAGTCGCATTTAAAGCTGAGAAATATGGTGAAGAAAATATATAAAACTGAGGAGGTGGGGCAGAGATCCTAGTCCCGGGTGGGGGGGGGCAATCCCCCCAGTGGTTCTTACACTTTAGCAGTTCACAGGATTCCCCCCGAGCTTGTTAAAACACAGATCCCTGGACCTTACTGCAAGAGTTTCTGAAAGAGTAGGTCTTGGGGTAGAGTCTGAAAATTTGTATTTCTAATAAGTTCCTAGGTGATGTTGAAGCTGCTGGTCCAGGGTGCATACTGAGAATCGATATAAGGCATGAGCTGCTGCAAGGGCATGGCTTCATTGAATGAAATGTCTAAAAATGACTGTGCAAACAGGAGTTTAAACATGCTAAGAACATGAATGTATAAATACACTTATTTCACTTCCTGGTTCTTCATTCTAGGATGACCACAGCCAACCCAAAAGAGCTCCCAACACTCCTGGGAAGATGAGCTCCAACAAGGAGCCATATGACCCACATGGCCACATGCAAATCCTCTGCAATGGAACCTCCCAGAACTGATGAGGGTCTTCTCACACTTTTAAAGTAAATCCTGCATCTCAAGGTCTTTTGAAACCTGTCCCTCCAAGCTAGAATATACTTGTATTGCAAGTAGAAGGCATGAAAGAGAACAATGGTTGGTCTAAGGTCAACCTTCTTATCTTATTATCCAATGTTTAGATGTTTCCATGACTAGGGCTCTGCCTACAAGTTGTGTTGAACTCAACTGGCTTCAATCATGAGCCTCCTTTCTCTTTCCTCCACTTGTGCCTCAGGGAAGTCTGTTGTAGCTGATACTGTACATGCCCTGACCATATACCATTAGCCCATCAGAGGTCATTTGGAGACAGTTCTCCCACATATCAATGCCTCCTCTCTGCAAGGGTATTCTTGAAACTGAGGCATGTGTTCCCCAGTGGGTGGGGTGGTCAGAGGGTTGGAGAGTTTTCACCTCCAGAAAGGACCCTCAAACAATGAAAGACAGGAGTGGGTGGTCCAGTAATTCAGGTTCCTTTCACATTAGTGGGACAATCCTGGAGTGGGCTCTGTGCAGGTGGGTATCCCTACAGGGTTAAGCTCCAGTCATCCCCAGCAATTTGTGAGCATAATCTGTCCTCCCTTCCCTGTCTCACTTCTCCTTTCACTTACTCTGTTTCCTGGGATCACATTCCAAACACACACACACACACACACACACACACACACACACACACACATACACACACAACTTCTTGACTTAGGGGCTGCTCTTGGGATATCCTAAACTAAGACTTCTGTTGTCCCACCAGGAAATAAGCCTGAACAACACAGATCCAATCTCTCCATTTTAACAATTCAAGGAGACTGTCAATATTAATTACAATCAATACATCATTATCAATACATCAATTTAGCCTTCATTATCTGTCTCTAATGTCCATTTAATTACTGGTTAAATCTTAAGTAGTAAATAAGATAATTTTGCCCCCAAAATAATTTTTTTTTTACTTATGTCATGTACACTGAAATATATTTGAATTTGTACTTAACTAACAGCTTTGCCCCCCTTTAAAGCTAACGATTGTATTCTACAGCCACTGCACATGTAGAGAAACAAAGATAGATTTTTTTTTATTGTAGAGTCGACTGCAAGCTTAAACACAAATCTGTGGTTGATAAACCTGTGAAGAGATGGGCAATGTAGGATATGCATTTTTGTTATGCTACCTGAATGAAGAGCATTTTAAAAAGTAAAGGCTGATCATGCCACAGACCCTGCTCATTATGTTAACTGATAACATTATTTAAATTGGAAGCTTTCCACATTCTAACACCCAGGGGTTCTGAAATCACCAGCTTTTCCTGCCTGTGGAGAGTTTTCAGATCTGAAGTAAAGCTCTACCAGGATGCAAGGATTTAGGCATTTCATCCCATGGCACTTGAATGCGACACCCACTTTCTTCTGTTGCTGTATTTATATGCGACTCGAATTTTGTTTTCTGAGCTGCTTCTCAATAGTAGGCACCATATTGTCTTTTTTTATTTCCAGAGCTAAGTGTTGTGGAGTCCATAGTACTCAACTAGTGAACTTGAGAGCAGTTAAATAATTTCCTTAAGAATAAAACCAGGCTGCAGGGCACAGGATGCAATAACAAGTAGATAGTCTATCCCAAAACACTGGTTGCACAACCTAATCCTTCTGGGATTCTAATTATCTGTCTATTGTTACGGTTCCAAGATGATGAAGCAAGTAATTCAACTTTTAATTCCTCATCTGTTGAAAAAAAGATGGCAATAAGATCTGTCATCATCTAGTATGCCCTAGACATTGTAAAGATCAATTGAATAAAATCTTTGAAGGCATTTTGATTCTGCCCAATGGGAGAGATATAAACACATGGTAGTGCCATGATTTGTTTTAAATATGTTTTTATTGATTATATTTTGATCAGCGGCCTCATGGGGCACTCCACTGGGGATCGAGCCTGCAACCCTGGCATGTATCCTCACTGGGAATCGAACCTGTGACCTCTTAGTGCATGGGACAGGATGCCACTCAACCAACTGAGCACAGTGGCTGGGCAGTGGTGCTATGTTTTGAGTGTAATGTTTTTACTGATAATGATCTCATGCACGATCAACATTCAGCACACTGTCCATGTACTCAGTGCCTAGAAAAAAGCTCTGGCCTTTAATGGCTGAAAAGTTTAAAATCTCTGTCTCTTTGTAAGCCAGGCTTCAAAGATGTACTTTTTATTCACTTGTTTTGAACTCTCCTTAAAGGACAATGGGACATTCATATTTTATATCTTAACAGCCAGCTTATGTTTTCAAGGGACTGGCAGGAAGTTGGCTGCACAAACCCAAAGAACATTTTCCAAAGCTGGAGGCAAAAGCATAGATTTGGGGGGGGGGGGAGTTTGGAGATCTTGTTCCTAGGAGGAAGGCAGCTTCACAGATCAGATAAACAGACAGGTAGCAAGAAGTTTTCATATGGTTCCCATTTACCCTAACTTCAGTCTGTTGACACACAAGCTACTTACTCTGAGGGCTTTCCATTAAAAAAAAAAAAGCTGTCAGACACCTGCATATTAGTTCCTGAGATGGAAATTTCATAATACACCCGTGGGTGATTCTTTAACCTAAGTTTTGAGAACATAATACTCCATTGCTGTTATACCAAAGTAGTCCCTTCCTGGTTCACATTAAAACAAACAAAGCCAGCCCTAACTGGTTAGGCTCAGTGGATAGAACGTCAGCCTGTGGAGTGAAGGGTCCTGGGTTGGATTCCAGTCAAGGGCACATGCGTGGGTTGTGAGCTCCATCCCCAGTAGGAGTGCAGGGGGCAGCTGATCAATGATGATTCTCTCTCATCATTGATGTTTCTATCTCTCTCACTCACTCCATTCCTCTCTGATATCAATAAAAAATATATATTAAAAACATACACACACACACACACACACACACACACACACACACACACACACACAGCCCTAACTAGTTTAGCTCAGTGGATGGAATATCGGCCTGGGAACTCAAGGGTCCCGGGTTCGTTTCCTGTCAGGGGCATGTACCTTGGTTGCTGGCACATCCCCAGTGAGGGGGAGGGGGGGTGTACAGGAGGTAACTGATCAATGTTTCTCTCTCATCAGTGTTTCAGGCTCTCTATCCCTCTCCCTTTTTCTCTGTAAAAATCAATAAAATATATATTTTTAAAAAGCTAGATTTAGTTTAGCTTTTTTTCTGTTTGGAGGAAAGATAACTAATGGGAAAGGAAGGGTTAGGGGTTTCCTAATTACATCTCCTAGTCTTGCTGTGCTGGACTCTGGCAGAAAACACACAGAAACACGCAGGACTCTGGGTAGATGGAGGCCCCAGAGGGAATGGGGCACAACTTGGGGCTGGTTGTTCAGGGGACAGAATCTGGGTGGAGGGCAGTGCCCAGGTCCAGATCAGGCTTTGCGGGCACTATGCTGCAAGAGAGCCAGGGGCTCATTGGTACCTGGCTGTGACTGCAGCCGCCCAATGGCAAACACTGGCTATCAAAGCCCTGTCAGCACTCCTGAATGGGACAAAGAAAAGGCGCATTAATGATTAACTCTGCTAAAAGCTCTGGCTTTTGTATTCCCTTGCTGCCTGGCCTATCTGGCTGCCATGTGACCAGCCCAGGCCATTTTCTCGCAGATTGGGGAAAGCTAGTGAGCAAACACAGGTGGTTCCTAGTCAGCCTGCTGTCAGGGACAACTGTGGCCAGCACCAGCTATGCCTGGCAAAATTAGCTGCTCTGTTTGTCTCCAGTTTTGCTTCCTGGTGCTCTTACTTTCTAAGTCGCATGCCACTTTGCACTCATTTTTAATTGTTCAAAAGAGGTGCAAAAAGTGGAGGAGAAGCCCCCATGAAAAACTGGGAAAGGGAGACACAGCAATCATGTTCTTTGAACCCTGCAGTGAACTGATTAAAACCTTTCAGGTCTTTAAATCCCAGCAAGAGCAAATGTATTCTTTTCATGTTCTAAAGGGATGATTTTAGCGATCCTGATCAGCAAGCTGCAACAATGATGTTATAGATAGAGTGGACCCCTCTAGGCACCTGTGCCCTGGGGCCTGGTGTGGCCGACTCTGTGCAGTCAGCCAGAACACTTTTGCCCACCTTCCGAGCATTGCAAGGAGAGGATGACCTTGCCTAGTCCTGGGTTAGAGTCAAGTTCCCTCTAGTGGCATTATTTGTTTAAATGCATTTCTTCTTGGCCTCCATCAGACAGACTTTCTTTTTCCTGTTCAAATATTTATATGTGTGTATGACTGCACGCTGCTTCAACTGTTCCCTATCACACCAGCAGCCATAAAGCACAGATTATCAGTGCAAGGCGATAAAGGCCCTTTGAGTCAATACCAGCAATGAACAGAACATGAAATAAAGTTATAAAAAGAAGACAGCATACATTTCTACAAAGAGTTTACCCGTTTGCAGATATTCAAGCAATTAGCTACAATGAGGAAGACATTTCATTCGAACTAACACTGCTGCTGAAATGAGTACCAATGTTTGATATTTAAATGCAGCATTCTGCTGGATTCCCAGTTAAAGGGAGAACAAACAAACAAACAAACAAACCCACAACCCTGTGAGGTCTTTACACACGAATGTATTCCAGAATTGGTGAACGTCAACTCAAACACAGCTGCAGTGTGTGGGGTGCTGCTTCCCTCGTCCAGTTGATGCTGCCACAGAATAAACGTTAGCAGCTTCCAGCCAAAAACACCCTGGCCAAGCTACTGTAATCTATTAGTGGTGCATGTTGGGGGTTTGTGGGAGTTTTATTCTGCATGCTTCCTTATCAATCCTGAGCTCTGAATTTTTTTGATGGAAATGGTGTGGGTAGAGGCCCCAGCTGCAGGGGAGACTTGGTTACCTCTGAGTACAGGCGCCCATAGTGGACTTCAGACACCAAATGATTTTAGGGAGTCATTTATTATTTTTCAGCTGATAAATAATTGGGTTACTCTTTCAAATACTTACTTAGAACATAAAAATCATAGTTAAATAAAAACACTTTCACAGCCAAACCAGAAATACAAGATTATGAGGAGCATGATTGTGACACTGGTATTGAGGAGCTTTCTTAAGAGGATGAACAGAAAAATCAGCTATTTGTATATTCCCAAGTGCTTTTCTTCCTCTTTATGTTATTCAACGATATAAAGGATATAACTGCATTCCTTAAGTTTCTTAAAGTTGCCAATATGGATCAAGTACCCCATTGTACCCACTGAAAAAAAAATGCAGTTGTGGCTGAAATAATGATTGATTTTTGTCAGAATACTGTTCTTTCACATGTCTATTAGAGTTCTCAAGTTATTTATTTTTGAAAAAAATCAATACATATTTATGGTACAGATTTTGAAATAACAACAAGAAATAAAACACATATAAATAATAATAATGCCTAGCCTTTATACAATGCATACTATGTGCCAGGTACACTAAGCACTTTTCATATACTTACTACTCTTGTCTTCACAGTGAACCATAAGATATATGTTTTTTACAGAGAGGTTAAGTAACTTGCCTCAGGTCACACAGTGAGTTGCAGGGCTGGGAATGAAACCCAGACAATCTAGTTCCCCACAAAGATAAAAGTTAGTCTCCCGGAGAACCAAGATGGCGGCAGAGGTAAAACACCTATCTTGCCGTCATACTCAGCAATTTTAATACTACAACTTAACGAAAGAACAAACACCTTCCAGAATCACCAGAAAGCTGGCCGAGTGAAAATTCCACAAATAAAAGTGAAAATAAGACACTGTGACTCGGAGGAGTGGCAGCGGACAGCATTGAAAGATTTGCACGGAGAGAGGTTTGGAGCGCGCTCCAGCAGAGAGGGCGGGCGGCTGAAAACCGGCCAGTTTTCTCGAACGGGGAGACAAAAATGTCCCACTGGACTGATTCTCCAGCTCTAGGCGAAGTCAAGGGAACCCACTATCATACGGGGTGAAAACTGGACAGCGGGAGAGCACGCCGAAGCTCGGGTGCTGCCAGGTCTGCTGGCTTGTGGAGAAGGGAGCTTGCGCGAACAGCTCAGCTGCGTGACTGCGCAGAGAGCGCTCTGCAACTTGCTCTCAAATTCGGAAAACCGTCAGATTGCTTTGTTTTACGACCCTGGGTGAGACGTTGGGTGTGCAGACTCATTTGGGGAGAGTCTGAATTCCCCGGCAGCTGGTGGAGCTTGGCAGCGGCTCTCTCTCAGCGATGCTGGCCGCCATTGCCCCCAGAACAGAGTCCCTGGGGCTGCATAGGGCGGAGCTAACGCTGTCTGTTTGGCCCAGAGACTCCGCCCATCCAAACTGAGCACAGCTGTACTTCACAGACAATTGGCCTGGAGGTCAACCCCTCCAAGTGCTAACAACAATTAACCTGAGCTTAACTTCAGCAAGACTGTGCAACCCACATCCACCTCAGGTAACTGGGGAGGCTGAGCCACTGTCCCTTGTAGGACATCTACCACACAAAGCTAATTGACCAACTCAAGGAAGCAGCCACCATGCAGAGACATGGAAAGAAATCAGATGTGAAAGAAATGGCAGGAAAAAAACGACTGGACATGGAATTCAAAACCACGGTTATAGGGTTTTTCAAGAGGTTCCAACAAAAGGTCGAGGCCTAAAAGGAAATAAACAAGACCACAAAGGAAATGAATGAGTCTTACAAGGAAATGAAGGAGACACTCAAGGATATAAAGGAGACTCTCAAGGATATGAAAAAGGACCAACCAGAAATTAAGCATACACTGACTGAAATAAAAAATATTATACAAAGACCTAAAAGTGCTCTGGAGCACCCCAAGAACCAAGTTCAAGATTTGAAATACAAAGAGGTAAAATCCACTCAGCTGAAAAAGCAAGAAACCAAAAGAATTAAAAAAATTGAAGATAGTGTAAAGGGCCTCTGGGACAACCTCAAGCATACCAACATCCAAATTATAGGGGTGCCAGAAAAAGAGAGAGAGCAAGACAATGAAAACCTATTCAAAGAAATAGTGACTGAAAACTTCCCACACCTGGTGAAAGAAATGGACTTAGGAGTCCAAGATGCACACCGAACCCCAATATATAGGAACCCTAAGAGGATCACACCAAGGCACATCATAATTAACATGCCAAGAGCAAAAGACAAAGAGAGAATATTAAAAGCAGCAAGAGGAAAACAGATGGTTACCTATAAGGGAGCACCCATACGATTGTCAGCAGATTTCTCAACAGAAACGATGCAGGCCAGACGGGAGTGGCAAGAAATACTCAAAGTGATGAACAGCAAGAATCTACAACCAAGATTACTCTATCCAGCAAAGCTATCATGCAGAATTGAAGGTCAGATAAAGTGCTTCGCAGACAAGAAAAAGCTAAAGGAGTTCATCACCACCAAACCAATATTATATGAAATGCTGAAAGATATTCTTTAAGAAGAGGAAGAAGAAAAAGATAAAAGTGTAAATTATGCACAACAAATACACATCTATCAACAAATGAATCTAAAAATCAAGTGAATTAATAAGCTGATGAACAGGATAAACTGGTGAATGTAACAGAACCCCGGACATAGAGAGGGAATGGACTGACAACTCTTGGGGAGAAAGGGGGTGTGGGAAGTGCAGCAAGAGACTGGACAAAAATCATGCAACTATGGGAGAGGACAGTGGATGGGGGTGAGGGCGGAGGGTGGGATGGGTACCAGGTGGAAGGGAACTATAGGGTGAAAAAAAAAGGGAACAATGTAATTAATAAACTGAACAGTAAAGATTAAAAAAAATAAGGTAAAAAAAAAAAGTTAGTCTCTTTCCTTTCTGTGCCTCAGTCTTGAATATTGACCAGAATATCTTTTTCTATTTAATGCTTAAATCTGAAAACAAAGAAACATCAATTGAATCATCAGTTGTTATTGTGTACATTTTTCTATATGTACATACATTACGTATATAAGGTGTCCCAAAAAGGTGTACACACTTTGCCTGTAAATTCTATTACACTTTGAAAATGAAACGTATTTTAATAACCACTGCTTTTATAGTTCTTTTGTAATTATTCAAAGTGTGTATACATTTTGGGGTGGGGGCACTCTGTTATTTTAAAACACAAACTATGGGCAGTTAGAGTTCAAATGAGCTAGAAAGTTTCTGCGAAACTGTGCGGAATATGCCTCAGAATCATCCAAGGTTGAGATGTTGGGTATTGATCCACGAAACCCCTGCTCTGTGGGATTAGCGGCTGCTTCTATGATGTTAGCAGCTCAGAGATTTCAGCCTGCTCCACAGGCACCTAAACACGCTGCTTATGCTGTGCTGGACAATTCCTTCAGGCAAAGAGAGGGTGAAAGCCTCAGGCGTGTTTGGATCCTTAGCAGATGACCCCTGGGGTGGGCCAAGGGGGTGGGGCAATGCCTTTGGCGGGGTGTGGTACAAGTTCCTAAACCATTTGAACAGAGGAAGAGCTCAATCTTTCAAAGTGACTGTTCTGAAGGATTCTACAATTACTTAATCAGATGTGTTCTGCTTAGTTTCTAAAATAAATAAATAAATGGTTCTTTCATTATCGTACCCTGCAGTCCAGGCAACCTTGGACCAAATATGGTACCTGTGGTAGAAGAATAACTAATATGTCAATGGCAAGATGTCTATGTTCTGGGACTTGGTTCCTGACCAGTGAATACTCATGACAATGAGCTTCTCAAGGTAGGGTTTTAGGTTATTTCATGTCTTCACATACCAGGACTGGCTTGTACTATAAACTTTGAAAGTTTGTTCAGTGAATGGATCAGTGAATTTAGAAATGAACAAAGGTTTGAATTAGGTATATATATATATATATACATATATATATACACACACACACACACACACATACAGATGTCTCATCAGTACTAAGAATAAAAGGACAAGAGAATTATGTGGAGTGTGAAAGAGAGTGGAAATCCAAGACTAAGAAGGATGACACCTTTACCTACAGACCTTACTCTTACTAGCAGTTTCACCATTTTGAGAGAGTTCATATTGAGAAAGCAGATCTCAGTAGCTATAACAGAAATAGATCTTTCCCTTCTTTCAACTCTAAGTATATTCAAATTTATAATTAATTAGGAAAAAGTACATACATTATTTATTGCTTGTGTCAGCAATTAAAATAAATTATTAAGTTGCATAATTAGATAAAACATGGCTGTAGGAGATATGAAATCTCAGATCTCGGGCTAAAACCTATTTGTACACAAACCCTTCTTTTTCTTTCAAATTCTGAATAATTTCGCAAAAATTTAAAAATTGTTAGTGTTTGTCTATATTAAAAAAAGAGAATGATCTCAAACCAATAATCTAAAGGATAGCAAACTAACTCTAAAAGAATCAGAATGAAGAAAAAAAATAGAATTACAGAGAAGATAAATGAAATACAGAATAGAAAAACAGCAGAGAAGAGGAGCAAAATCAAAAAGGTCAACAAAATAGGTAACTTTTAGCTAGGGAGACCAACAAAAAGAGAACAGAACAACACCATCAATCCACAGGATCTGTTTAACATCTATAAAACACTCTACCCAACAATCGTAGAATACACATTATTTTCAACTAGTCATGGAACATAAACCAATTTTGACCATCTTCTGAGCCATAAAACAAATATGAAAATCTTTGTACGAGTTGATATCAGAGTATGTTCTTTAGCCACAATGGAATAAAAGTAGAAATCAGTAACAGAAAAATAACAAGCAATTTTCCAAATACTTAGAAACTAAACAGCATACTCCTCAATATTACATGGGTAAAGAGCAAGTCTAAAGTAAAAGAAAAAAAATTGAACTGAGTTAAAATACAGTACATCAATATTTGTGATAGATAGCTAAAGCAGTGCTGAGAGGAACATTTATAGCATTAAACATTTATATTATAAAAGGGACTCAAACCAATAACATAACTTCTCACCTCAAAAACTTACAAAAAGAAGAGAAAATAAGTCCAAAGTAAGCAGAATGGAGAAACTAATAAAGATAAGAAATCAATGAAATGTAAAACCGAAAATCAATGAAACAAACAGTTGATTCTTGAAAAGATCAATAAAACGGATAAACCTCTAGCAAGACTGACAATAAAAAAAGGAGGCAATATTCAGAGTGAAACAAGTGATAGCACTGCAGACCATGCAGACAGTGAAAGGGTAATAAATACCAACAACTTGACATATATAAACTTGGCAAATAAAATAGAAACATTTCTTTAAAAAATACAAACTACCACAATTCACTTAATATGAAATAGATAATTTGAACAGCCCTATAACTATGAAAAAAAATTTGCAATTTCATAATCCACACCCTGACACATCTCCCAGTTCCAGATGGTTTTGGTGGAGAGTGCTATGCTGCCAATATATATGCCAATAAATATGAAAGTAATAATTAACAGAAATCCTATATGCAATCTCTTCCAGATAATAGAAGAGAGAAAGAAAACTCCTAATTCATTTTGTGAGGCTAATATTATTCTGATACCAACACCAGACAAAGACATTTCAAAAAGAAAACTACAGACCAATATCCCTCAAGAATATAGACAAAAAATATCCTTAACAAAATGTACAGTAATACATAAGAATAATTATAAACCATGACCAAATAGGGTTTATTTCAGAGATGCTAGGTTGGTTCAAGATTTTTTCATCAATCAATGTACTTCACCATATTAACAGGTTATAGAAGAAAAAGCCCGCATGACCAAATGCATCTACACAGATGAAGTACTTGACAAAATTCGATATGCATTTGTGATAATAACTCTCAGAAAAATAAGAATAGAGAAGTACATTCTCAACTTGATAAAAACTATTTATAGAAATCTACATCTAACATTATACTTAATGTTGAAATACTGAATGCTGAAACTTCTAGCATGTGCAATGAGGTAAGAAAAGTAAATGAAATGCAAAAAATAAATAAAATGGTCTTGATTTGCGGATGTACTATTATCTACATAGAAAAGCCTCAGGTGTCCTGGCCCCTGTGGTTCATTTGGGTAAGCATTATTCCATGCACCAAGAGGTCATCTGATTCCTGGTCAGGGCACTAGCCTGGTTTGCAGGCTTGTTTACCAGTAGGGGGTGTGTAGGAGGCAGCCAATGCATGTTTCTCTCTCACTCTTCCTCTCTCTCTAAAATCAACAAAAAGATTTTTTTTTAAAGAAAAGCTCAAGGAATGTACCAAAATTTTTTCTATAGCAGCAAAATTTTTTGCTGGCTATAAGTGCACAAAAATTGTTTTTTTAAATAGTAGTAATGAACACATGGAGAGCAAAATTAAAATATGCTATTTAAAATAGTTCCAAAAAACAAAAAGAAATGTTTAGGTATAAATCTAACCAAACATATACATTCCTTGTAATGCTGATGAAAAAAACTGATGAAGATCTAAATAAATGGAGAATACAAATGTGTTCATGGATTGGAAGACCCAACATGGTAAATATGTCATTTCTCCCCAAATTCACAAACAGGTTTAATAACATTTGTACCAAAATTTCAGCAAAATTTTTGTAGATATAAGCAAGATTATTCTAAAATTAAATGGAAAAGCAAAGAGGCTAAAATAGCTTAAACAATTTTGAGAAAGAAAAATAAAGTTGGAGGAATCAATTTATTGGATTTCAAGACTTACTTGCAGCTATAGTAATCAAGACTGTGTGGAATTGGCAGAGAGATAAAACACATAGTCAATGGGACAGAATAGAGAACCTACACATAGACTCAAACAAATATGCTCAAAAATATTTTGACAAAGTTGCAAAAGTCATTCAATAGAGGAAATATTGCCTTTTCAACAAGCAATACTGAAGTGGATACCCATCAGCAAAATATGAGCCTTGATCTATGTCTCCAAATTTAGACAAAAATTTACTCAAAATAGGTTGTGTGTGGGTATAAATGTTAATGTAAAGCTATAAAACTTTTAGAAGAAAACGTAAGATTAAAATCTTAGGGATATAGGATGAGACAAAGCCTTCGTAGACTTTACACAAAAAGCATGATCAATAAAAGAAAATTTGGTCATTGTCAAAATCAAAACTATTTTTTGGGGAGAGGAGAGCAAAAAGACCCATTAAAAGGATGAAACAACAAGCTACTGACTGGGAGAAATAATTGCAAATCACTTATCCAGACTAGTCTATAAACTATGTAAAGACCTTTCAAAACACAACAGTAAAAAAATAAACAATCTTATTTAAAAGTGTGCATGAAGAGACATTTCATGGAAGAGGATATACAAATTGCAAATAGGTACATGAAAATTAATTAGGAATTAGGGAAATCATTAGCCATTAGAGAAGTGTAAATCAAAACCATAGCCAGGAATTGTGACAATACCAAACAGTGGCTAGGATGCAGAGAAACGAAATCATTCTTAGATTTCTGGTGGGAGGGTAAAATTCCAGTCACACTGAAAAAAAATTCAGCAGTTTCTTTAAAAAAGAAACATGCTACTACCATATAACCCAGCAATTATACTCCTGAAGACTGAAAACTTATCCTATATAATAAAAGCTTAATATGCTAAGTGTCCGACTGTTAGTTCCACCATTCAACCAGTTGTTATGACATGCACTGCCCACCAGGAGGCAGATGCTCTGACTGGTATATTAGCTTGCTGCTGGGGTCTGGCCAATTGGGAATGGGCGAGATGGGTCGGACATGCCCTGGAGCCATCCTGTGTTCCTTCCCTATCTCTGATCGTGCACCAGTAGGGTCCCTTGGCCTGTTCTGTAGGGATTGGGCCTAAACCAGCAGTCAGACATCCCCCAAGGCATCTCGGATTGCTACAGGGCTCAGGCCAGGCTGAGGAACCCCACTGGTGCACAAATCTGTGTACTGGGCCTCTAGTGTTCACATAAAAATCTATGCACAGATATTTATGGCATTTTTATTCATAACATCCAGACCTAAAGCAATCCAGATGTCCTTTAATGAGTGAATTGTTAAATATAATGTAGTAATTCATACGTTGGAATACTACTCAGAAATAAAAAGGGAGAAAATATTGATACATGCAATGATATGGATGAATTTCAGAGAATTATACTGAAGGGAAAATTCAGTATACTGAAGGGAAAATTCCTCCCGAGAAGGGGAGGAACCAAGATGGCGGCATAGGTAAACACCTACCTTGCTGCCCCACACAACAATTCCAAAACTACAATTTAACGACAGAACAAACATCATCCAGAATCACTGGAAAGCTGGCTGAGTGAAAATTCCACAAGTAAAAGTAAAGATAGGACACTGTGACTCAGAGGAGTGGTGGAGGGCAGCGCTGAAGATACACGCAAAGTCAGAGGTTTGGAGACGTGCACGCATGCCAGTAGAGAGGGCGGGGGGCTGCAAACCCGGCTGGTTTTCTCCAATAGGGAGGGCAAAGGCATCCCACTGCACTGATTTCCCAGGCCCAGGTGAGGTCCGGGGAACCCACACTCATACGGGGTGAAACTGGGCAGTGGGAAAGCACACTGAAGCCCGGCGAGGCAGAGATCTGCGAGCTTGTGAAGAGGGCGCGTAAACTTGGGAACAGCAGTGCCTGACCGGACAGAGAGGACTCGTGACTTGCTCCCTCGTTCGGGAGACCACCAGACTACATTGTGTTACAACCCTGGTTGAGACTTTGGGGGTACAGACTCATTTGGGGAGAGGCTGAGTTGTATGGCAGAGAGTGGAGATTGGCAGGGGCTTTCTCTAGGAGGTGCATGCAGCCATTACCACCTGGCACAGAGATCCTGGTGCCACATAGGGCAGAGCTGATGCTGCCTGCTCAGCCCGGAGACTCTGCCCATCCAACCTGAACACAGCTTACTTTCACAATGAATTGGCCTGGAGGTCAAACCCTCCTAGTGGTAACAACAATAAGCTGGGCTTAACTTCAACAATACTGTACAACTCATAAAGGTCTGCAATAAGAGTATCCCCCTTAGGTAACTGGGGAGGCTGAGCCACTGTCCCTTAGAAGACATCTACCACACAAAGCTAATGGAAAAACTCAGGAAAGCAGCCACAATGCAGAGAAATGGAAAGAAATCAGATGTGAAAGAAATGGAGGAAAAAAGACGACTAGACATAGAGTTCAAAACCATGGTTATAAGGCTTTTCAAGAGGCTCCTAGAAAAGGCCGAGACCTACAAGGAAATGAACAAGACCTATGAGGAAATGTACAAGAACTACAAGGATATAAAAAAGGACCAACTAGAAATTAAGCATACACTGATTGAAATAAAAAATATTATGCAAAGACCTAAAAGCAGTCCAGATGACCGCAAGAACCAAGTCAAAGATTTGAAATACAAAGAAGCAAAATCCACTCAGCCAGAAAAGCAAGAAGCCAAAAGGATCCAAAAAAATTGAAGATAGAGTAAGGTGCCTCTGGGACAACCTCAAGCATATCAACATTCGAATTATAGGGGTGTCAGAAAAAGAGAGAGAGCAAGATAATGAAAACCTACTTGAAGAGCTAGTGACCGAAAACTTCCCCCACCTGGTGAAAGAAATTGACTTAAAAGCCCAAGAAGTGCACAGAACCTCAAAATATAGGAATCTAAAGAGGACCGCACCAAGACACATCATAATTAAAATGCCAAGAGCAAAAGACAAAGAGAGAATATTAAAAGCAGCAAGAGAAAAACAGTTAGTTACCTATAAGGAAGCACCCATGCGATTGTCAGCGGATTTCTCAATAGAAACGATGTAGGCCAGGATGGGAGAGGCAAGAAATATTCAGTGATGAATAACAAGAATCTACAACCAAGATTACTCTACCCAGCAAAGCTATCATTCAGAATTGAAGGTCAGATAAAGTGCTTCGCAGATAAGAAAAAGCTAAAGGAGTTCATCACCACCAAACCAATATTATAGGAAATGCTGAAAGATATTCTTTAAGAAGAGGAAGAATAAAAAAGTAAAGATATAAATTATGAACAACAAATACACATCTATCAACAAATGAATCTAAAAATCAAGTGAATTAATAATCTGATGAACAGGATAAACTAGTGAATATGATGGAATCATGGACATAGAGAGGGAATGAACAGACAATTATTGGGGAGAAAAGGAGTGTGGGAGGTGCAGCAAGAGACTGGACAAAAAATCATGCACCTATGGGAGAGGACAGTGTGGGGGAGGTGAGGGCGGAGAGTGGGATGGGTACGGGGTGGAAGGGAGCTTTAGGGGGAAAAATGGGAACAATCTAATTAATAAACTGAACATTAAAGATGAAAAAAATAAAAAATAAAAAATAAAAAAAATCAGTCTTCCAAGATTGCATAATACATGAACTTCATGTATAGAACATTTTTGAAAGGACAAAATTGTAGAAATAAAGAAAAAATTAGTCATTTTTTTTCCAGGGACGAAAGAGAGGGCAAGATGGGAAAGACATAGGTTGGGACAAAAATGGACAACATGAAGAATCCTTGTAGTGATGGAAATGTTTTATATTTTGACTATATCAATGTCAATATCCTTGTGATATTGTACAATAATTTTACAAGACTTTACCATTGGCTAAAGGGTACATGGGATGTCTGTATTATTTCTTACAATAACATAGGAATCTACAATTACCTCATTATCTAAAAATAAAGGTTAAAAAAGATTTTAGAAAGTTTTCAAAAAGGACAACTTTTAAATTTGTTGTTTAAACATTTTTATAAGTTATATTTTTATTTGCAGAAAAACATGAAGAAACAATTGCAGCCACTGATCCTAATGTCACACACTGGCTCTACATGGACTCAGAGGTGCAGACCCAATGCATCTTTTTCACATTAGCTTCCTTAAAGGATAGGTTCCAAGTTCCTCCCCAGAACTGAGAGAAGAGAGCAAAAGAGGAAACAATTTCACTGTCAGAATGTTTTAAAAACAATAGGTTAGAGTAGGTTAGTCACAGTTCGTAATTAAGCACAAATCAACCTCTTCATACTATGTTTAACTGATAAAAATACCCTTCTAGGGATGCATAATTATGATTTTAAAATATAGATTATTTAATTCTCTAGTTATTTAGACTCCAGACCTACATTATTAGCTATAAGAATAGTTTATTAACAAAAGCAAAAGATCACAGAAAGAGTTGGTGGGGAATCAACCCATTTATTTATAATTTGTACTTCACCCACTTCTAGATAGGAACTGAGGCAGTCTCAAATATTAAGACACTCATAGTCTATAGTTACTCATTAATGGCTTTCATAAATAGTAAATCAAGCCAATATTTCTGATATCTCTCTAGCCCTGCTTTCCTATAGTTGGCAAAAATACATAAAAACAAAACAAAAAAACCCAAAGCAACACCCCAGGAAATGTAAGGTTTATTTACAATTTATTTTCCAGGTCATGAATAATGTAGATATTCTTAGGAGGGATTTTGCACTTGATCAATGCCACGTTCTAAAGCCCTATACATCCTACTGGGGACTCCATATCTCATTCTGTCACAATTATTTTGTTCCTTGATCAGCTCCCATTGGAAAAGTATCACCGATGCACAAATAAACTGGAGGATGGTGACTGGCCTCTCCCTGGCAGTGGGGTCCCATACCTTCCTGAAGCTCACAGGCTCCAGAGCTGTAGGAGCACTTGGTATTTCTTGAACCCCACAAAGGTTTGAGTGCCCAGGGAGCCTGTTTCTTTGGTGAAAGTGTAAGGAAGGAAGTGATATGGTGTTAATCAATACACCCAGTGATAAATGTTTATCTTGAGCAGAAAGCAAATAAAGGCAGGTTAGCTAGCCCTTTATTGCCTACAGTGTGATAATCAGATCCACTGTCAGCAGCTGGAATCATTTCCAGATCATGTGGCTTAAAAGTTTAATAACTATTTATTTATTTATTTATTTATTGCCAGAATGCAGAGGAAAGGTAGGAAAAGATTTGCAAAATACAGTATTTATTTACTCTAAAATTCTTACAAATGTGTAGTTTTCTTTTTTCAAAGGCATAGAACCAATGTTAGAACACATGGTTGTGTGAAAGTAAGCCCCCAAACAGCCACTTGCATGGAGTGGGGGTGGGGATTTAATGCGCAGATTCTCAAGGAAAGCCCTCTTGTTTATATCCTTTGGGCCACCCCTTCTAGCAGTGACTCTCAAACTTACAGGATTCCTCTGGAGGGCTGGTTGAAACACAGAATGTTGAGTCTGGAGCTCAGAGCTATTGATTCAGTAAGTCTGGGTTCGGGCCACAGAATTCACATTTCTGACAAGTTTATTGCTGATGCTGCTAGTGGAGGGACCCTGCTTTATTCTCAGGTCTTCCAGTTGGGCAGAGGTTACATCAGTGGTTTGGTTGATGTTCTCAGGAAATATTCACGTTTTCCTGAGTGAGAAACAGTTTCTGGGTCTGGAGGCAACAAAGGGTGAGAGAATAATCCGACAATTACAGTGGCCACACTGGGTCAGACACTGAACTCTGTCAGGTCCACACTGCGACAGAGGCCAGGAGCCAAAGGAAAAGGTGGCCACCACCAGAAAAATAAGAGGCCTCAACATAGTGGGGCTGTTTTGAATATTTCTTTTGAAAATCTCCTGAACTTCTCAGAGTTCAATAAGAAAGTCAAAGCATGTCCTTGATTATTTGGGCAAGTAAATCCTACTTCAGCCTGGGGTATACAAGAAGTATTCTGGAAAGCATTGAAAAGCTGGTTAAACCAAATTAGATTATTAATCCAATAAACCTGTGAAGCAGAGGTGTCTATCCTCATATTAGAGAGGCGGAAATCGACTCAGCCAGCACTCCACTGCCTGGATATGGCAGAGCTGAAATGGAACAGATTCAAGCTCTCCTACACATTCTTTCTTTCTTCAAATATATTTTATTGATTTTTCACAGAAAGGAAGGGAGAGGGATAGAAAGTCAGAAACATCGATGAGAGAGAAACATCGATCAACTGCCTCTTGCACAACCCCTGCTAGGGATGTGCCCGCAGCCACAGTACGTGCCCTTGACCAGAATCGAACCTGGGACCTTTCAGTCCGCAGGCTGATGCTCTATCCACTGAGCCAAACCGGTTTCGGCCTACACATTCTTTCTAAAGATGAAAATGATCCAGTGAGCACCTCCTCCCATAAAGAGTTCCTGGAGAATCGGAAGAATTCCCAGGATGGGAGAAGAGAGCTGAGCAGAGCCCATCTCTATCAGAAGCAGAAAGATGCTGACTTACTGACTGGCAAGGTGGGCTGAGAACCACCCTATAGAATAGTTAACAAGTGCAATAAATATGACTTGAGAACGATCTAATATAGATTTCAGCTGGTTGTTTGATTCAATCCTCCCCTGGGGAAGCAGCCTCTGAGATGGAGACTAGTGTACACAGGTTTATTGTGAAATGTTTTGGAAGGAGTAGGCTTGGGGATAAAGCAGGGCAGACAAGTGTGTGTGTGTGTGTGTGTGTGTGTGTGTGTGTGTGTGTAGGGTTGGGATCTGTGATATAGGCCCAGGGAAGCCTCAGACAACCATTGAGAGTTCTGTAGGTAGGACGACCCTTTAGCACTGACCCAGAGCTATGGGAGAAAGCAGGGCATTTATGCCTCCATATGGATGAATCACAGATGTGAGGAGGCTTTCTGCCTCTGAAGCAATAAAATCATTCATTACAAAGCCACAGTTTGATTTCATATGCTCCAAAATAATGTTGTTCAACATTACAATTAGAGTTGACTAGAGATTTAGTTCTCACTGTGAAATAAGCAAGACAAGGGCCCGAAGAAATAGGAATAGTCCTTATTGAGATTAGCCATATTGACATCTTTAGAAATAATCATAAAGGGTTTGTGGCAGAGGCTGTTTTTCCTTTGAGATCCCTGAATTTCTTGTATATAGTAATATAACCTCAGGTTTATTAGAGTCCTTGGCTACTCATGTAAAATACTACATTTCCTAGCCTCCCCTAAGTTTGGGTATGACCATGTGAACAAAGTCAGCAAGATAGGAACAGAAGTATTGCATGACTGCTTACTTTGTGGAGCCTTCCTTCAAAAACAGTTGACCCAAACAACAAGAAAGCCCACTTCATGGGAGAACATATTTGCCAATGTTATCTCCAATAAGGGTTTAATCTCCAGCATTTACAGGAAACTCATACAATTTAACAAGAGGAAGATAAACAACCCAATCAAAAAATGGACAACAGACCTAAATAGATACTTTTTGAAAGAGGACAGAAGGAAGGCGAAGAGACATATGAAAACATGTTCAAAGTCACTAATCATATGAGGGTTGCAAATCAAAATGACAATGAGGTACCATCTCATATCTGTCAGAATGGCTATCATCAACAAATCAACAAATGACAAGTGTTGTTAAGGAATGCAGACTGGTACAACCACTCTGGAGAAAAGTATGGAGTTTCATCAAAAAACTGAAAATGGAATGAACTCCCATTTGACCCAGTGATCCCACCTGTAGGAATATATCCCAAGAAACTAGAAACACCAATTAGAGAGAATATATGCACCCCTATGTTCATAGCAGCACAATTCACAATAGCTAATATTTGGAAACAGCCTAAGTGCCCATCAGCAGATGAGTGGATTAAAAAACTGTGGTCCATTTACACAATGGAATACTACACTGCTGTAAAAAGGAAGGAACTCCTACCATTAGCAACAGCATGGATGGAGCTGGAGACCATTATGCTAAGCGAAATAAGTCAGTCAGAGAAAGATAAATATCACATGATCTCACTCATTTGTGGATTATAATGAACAACATAAACTGATGAACAAAAACAGAGAAGAGAAGGGAGAGGCATCTCTGTCCAGAGACAGAGAAGCATCTCTCAGATGCTCAAACTTCCAAGGTAGGGGAGGATGGGGGTAAGGAGGAGAGATCAACCAAAGGACTTGTATGCATGCATATAAACATAACCAATGGACACAGACATCAAGGAGATAAGGACATGAATGGGGGCTGGGGGAATGAGAACACATATCTAATACCTTAATCAGTAAAAACAAACAAACTAACAAACAATTGACCCAGCATCCTGCCTGAAAAGAGTGTGGCTTGTCATCATGGATCATGGGCAGCAGTGCCACAGATTTGAGAGAGTGACTGGTGAGCTGTAAGGAATTTATGGAGCAGAATCTGGATTTTTATGTCTGAGAGAAATAAACTTCTATTTTTATCCTCACTGAAGGACATGCTTTTATTGATTTTAGAGAAAGAGAAAGTGGGGGGCGGGAAGAGGCAAACATCAATGTGAGAGAGATATCAGTTGGTTGTCTCCCAAATACTCCCAACCAGGATCAAACCCAAAACCTAGGTAGTGGTCTGATTGGAAATAGAACCTGCAAACAACCTTGTGGTATATGGGATAACACTTCAACCAACTGAGCTACCTGGCCAGGGCTAAACTTTTTTTAAAAAAATATTTTTATTGATTTCAGAGAGGAAAGGAGAGGGAGAAAGACATAGAAATATCAATGATGAGAGAGAATCATTGGCCAGCTGCCTCCTGCTCAACCCCTACTAAGGATGGAGCCTGCAACCCATGAAGGGGAGGTTCCCTTCAGAGTTCAGGGAAGATGGTGGGTGTGCTCCCCTGGACCCGAGCCACCCTTCTGAGTCTGTCCTGGAATATTTCACCGACCTCACCAGGGCAAAGCTCCTTATAGACAATCCAGTGGGGTCTGCCAGAAGACAGGAATTTCTATCAGCTTTCCTGTGATGGGGAAACACCAGTCAGGTTCTTAAGAATGTGAGGAAATAGCCCCAACCCTAAGTCATCACTGATACCCACCCCTGAGACTGCTCAGACACATTGGCTTGGCCTCTGATGCTGCCTCCTCAACAGGGGTTGAGATACATGGTGGGGTGTGCTATATCCCAGTGGGTGGGTTAATTGCCTTTGCCCTGGCTGCTGCTGCTGGGAGAGTCTTGTGCCTCTCAGGAAAAATGGCTGCTGTGATATTGGGGGTGAGGGAGGATGCTGAATGCAGGTATCCTGCTGGCAGCTGCTTTCACACATCTCTCCCCATTGCCTTCCACGTTAGACTTTCCTTGCACCATCCTCCCTCTGCAGAAGCCCAGGGTGAGTGACTATAAATGCTTATCCTATGCTCCAGCCCTATAAAGAAAAACATGGCTTTGTCCCCAAAAGCCTCCATCTCTCCGTGGCAAATAGGAGCCTTGTTACTTTTCACCACTGGATACTACATGGGCAGCTTTTCCTGTTCTGGTGCTCTAAACTGGGGGCCCAGCCTGGGGTCCAGGCCTCAGTCCTCTCAGGGAACCCCCACCCCCCTTTTCCATAGCTGAGATATCCCTCCACACCCCTGGCCTGCCACCTGAGGGAGTGGGCCAGCCACTTTTGCCACCCACACTTCCTACCTGTCTGAGGTGGTTTATGTTTAAGTCTCCGCTTCAGCTAGTCTCCAGTTAGTATTTCAGAGTGAATGTTCCCCAATTCTGTTTTATTTCCAGTTTGGTTCTATGAGGAGGTATGGGAAAGATCCACCTACTCTCTCACCATCTTGAAAAAAAACCCTGTGGTTGGTCTTCTTTCAGACTTTTCAACGACTATGTTAAATACCTTTTTCTGCTATGTCTAGAACAAAATTCAGAAACAGCACTTTATCACCATTTATATATTAATTTCATTTAAAAATAACACTATCAGCAGAGTACATCTCTGCAGTTTGATGAAAGCAGGAGGGTGATAGTCTAAAATGGGTTATTAACTTTGAACTTTCCATCTGGAGCCCATAAAAGATCTGTTCTCTCAGACAGTATAGAGCCAAGGTCACACTAAAACATCTCATTTGCAGTGAATAAGGGAACCTTCTGATGCTTGAAATTAGGAGTTACCATTCCTGTCATAATTCTGAAAAGGTAATACTGTCTCCTTGTTTCCCAGGTACACAAAGGCATTGATATAACTATAATCTCTCTGTGTATAAAAATTGTACAATGAATTATGATGTTGAAAGCCATTTGAAAAATCTTCAATATCCAGATAGTTGTACATAATCTTTATAATCTTATCAGGAACATACTAAGTAGTCCTATTATTAGCAAGTCACCTGTTAGAAGGAAATGAGAATAAAGTACCTACAAGCCACGATACCACATGATTGTCCATTTCAAGTGGTAACATACTTTGAGTTTTAATATTTGTGTCAACGATCTAGTGAGTAGAAACTATTCTTGCAAAAAAAAAAAGTATGATTGCATGGCCAGGTGGCTCAGTTGTTTGGAGCATCATCTTATGTAACAAAATGGTTGTGGGTTTGATTCCCAAACAGGGCACATACCTAGGTTATGGATTTGATTCCCAGTTGATGTTTCTCATATCAATCTCTCTCTCTCTCTTCCTTCCTCTCTCTAAAAAAAAAATCAATAAACATATTCTTGAGAAAGGATTAAAAATTTCTGGAAAAAAATTTCATAACCCTTAGGTTTTAATAAAACATGCAAGAATGTGAAAATAGAATGGAAGAGAAGTTTAGCTACCTTGCTTTGGAACTTGCTGGTTGAGTTTACAATCTGCCTTACCTCTTACTAGGTGTAGTGAATATGGCTCATACTCCATGCAGACCATCTTGGCTACCTTCTTTCTCCCAGCCTTGGTGCTTCTGCTTTTACAGCCTTCACCTGCGACTCTTCTTTAACAACCTTTTTTTGTGCAGGAACCACTTTACCATAAAACTGAAAGATCCAGAAATGCCTGGAATTTCTACACACATTCCCTCAGTGGCCCACAGCCACCAACTAAATGTGAGGGAGGATGAACTTCACTTTCTGTCGGAAGAGACTAAGGGTTGACTTAGACCCCAGAGTGCCTCCGCCACATTAAAATGAAGGTGCTTTCTCTGGAACTTCTCCTGAAATTTCATCATTGCTGTCTTTTCTCTTTCTTATCCTGCTCCCCAAACTCCCTTACACTTTTCTTCAGAGAGCACTTCCTTAATAAATTGCTTGCTCACAACTCCTTATTTTATGGTCTGTTCATGGGGATCTGACCTTAGGCAGTAGCTGTGTGATGTTAGGCAAGTTACTTCTCCTTATTTGTTTCCTCTTCTGCCAACTGCAGGGAATAACTCTTTGTTTCATGTGGCTGTTCTGAGGTTTAAATAAGATCATGTGTGTAGGTAGCACTTGGCCAGTGTCTGGCGTGCATTTGGAGTTCAAGCAATGTTCTCCCAAAGGGGTGCTGGCAAAGGAAGGCGTGCTCTGGTTCTGTTCATGTGTGCCTCAGCCCTGTTCTCTTCCCTTGAAAGTACACGTGACATCTTGTGAAGTCCATTCAACTGCATTTTGTTCCTGTCCCTCCCTGGGTCGTAAGCTCCTCGTGTCAGAGAACACACCTAAAATTTAAACCTAGACTGTTACAGATTTAGCACTGAACATCCTGTGTCTCTGGAAACCCCTGTTTTGGGTAAATCAGAATGGTTGTAACCCTATTCCTCTCTCCTTTATAGTCATATCTTACCATCTAAGCACACCGCTGTAAGGTAGATACTCAATAAATGCTTGATGAATGGGAATGAGTACACATGACACTTCATTACACACCTTTTGATCTCTGTGTGTTTTTAAGTGTTTTGGGAGCCCAGTGAAATGAGAAAGGTTCTTAAAACTGGAAGAGGGAGGCAGAAAAGGAGAGTTCAGAGACAGATGTAACTACAGAAGATGGCACAGAGGAAGGACTCACCCTCTACCCCGCCCTTACTGGCTTTAAAGATAGGACCAGGGAACATGGGCTACTTCTAGAAGCTGGAATGAACAAACAAAATTTCTCCTCCCAAGAAAATTCCCCTCCCCCAAAGTCTCCATAATGGAGGACAACTCTGCCACCCCTTGATGTTAGGCCTGTGAGTTCAGTGCTGGACCCCTAACTCACAGAAATGTCAGAAAAGAAATGTGCCTTGTAAGCCACTGATTTGTTATAGTAGCCCTAGAAAGTGAATACCGACCCCTTTCAGATTCTGCTGAAAGTTACACATACTTCTTGAAAAGAATGCATTCAATTTTAGGATTTCACAGATGATAGACTCCAGGTGAAGAACATAAAGAGCTGACATAAAGAGCTATGTTCCATTTCTGACATAAAGAGCTATGTTCCAGGTAGGAAACAAGACATGGAGAACTTCTAAGACTAAATATTGCTGCCCTCAGAACATGTGATTACTACCATGTACTACACTGATTTACCCAAATCAGAGGTTTCCAGAGACACAGTGACTACAGTTTCAAAATGCAAGAGTCTGGCATTGCCACAGACCAGGTGCCCTGGTCCAGCGTCAAAGTGCCAACATTGCATTGGGTGCCGTGAGACTAACAAAGAGGGAAAAGGTAGGGTTTTTCGTGGTCTGACACTCCAGGAGTAACTGGATCAGCAGGAGTACTGCCTTCTGTCCAGAGTGGGCAAGTGGGAGACAGATTCAGGTGGAGGAGGTCTGAGAAGTCTTGAACAGGGTGATGGGGTATTGCAGGCACAGATCACAGTTGGAGAGGAGGTCCAGAGTAGGGAAAAAAAAGAAAACTTACATAAATATCCTGTGAATGAGACTGTTGTTTAATATACATGAATTTAAGTATAAATCCAAGAAGATGATACCCTTGCAATGCTGAAGTGTGTTGAAGGTTCACTTACCCTAAGTGTGGTTCTTCCAGGAAACATGGATTTCCTCCCTGCATCTGCTTCTGTACATCAGATCCTGTTACCTCCTTGTCACACTGTAGTTTTGACTGCAGATGCTTTTAGCTATTTCTCTCATTTGCCTTCTCTGATTGACTTTAACTGTTTTAAACAAATGAAGAGCCCCACAATTTGGGGTCTTTTGAAGAAGATCATAGGCTCTAGGATAAACTTTACAATTGACCCATTTTGAATAGAGCACAGTATCCTCAGGTTATTGATTTGTAGAAACTGATAATACCCATCTTAGTACACAAGTTCTCCCTCCACTTAAAAGCAGACCACATTACTGTACATGTGAAATACAATAAATAAAATAAGTAAAACTACTTTGCAAATTGCTTAGCTTCACCAGTGCTAACTCTGTGATAGGCAGTTATGCTTCTTAAAGTTAAATTTGTTTTTATTTTTTAGTTTCTTCAGAAAAAAGTTTTAAAATATATTTTTATTGATTTTGGAGAAGAAGGGAGAAGAAGAGAGAGAAAGAGAAACATAAATGAGGAGAGAAAAATTATTGATCGGCTGCCTCCTGCTGGGGATCGAGCCCACAAAGCAGGCATGTACCCTGATTGGGAATCAAACTGTGACCTCCTGGTTCACAGGTTGATGCTCAACCACTGAGCAATACTGGCTGGACATTCAGGAAATATTTTTATATACCTAAAACTTTTCCCAAAAATTCCTCCCAGAGCTAGGTATTGCCTTATAGTTTCTTATTCATGCTTTCTTCTGGGGAAATTTTGGATAATCTTTAGTGGTTTTGGTCAGCTGATGTGGTGACATATTTTCTAGAGATCCCTGCAAAACCTGCATGTAGCTCCTAGAAGTGAGGCAGACGATGTGTGTCCTTAGCAAGAGAGAAACTTGTACAAACCATCAGGTCTGCCCAAGCTGTTCCAGCCCCTTATTCTCCAGGGTACAGACCTGGCCAGTCACACTCTGGGAGAAGAGGTCAAGTGGAGTGCCAGGAGCAGGTCTGGCGCACCTGGGAAGAAAAACAGGTGAGGTTTGCATTGTGTCTGTAAGAGTTTATAACCTACTGCTCTTTCAGTGCCCGAGATGAAAATTCATGTGCAAGTGACAAAGTGTGAAGAAGGTATTTCCAGCCAAAACCGGTTTAGCTCAGTGGATTGAGTGTCGGCCTGAGGACTCAAGGGTCCTGGGTTTGATTCCGGTCAAGGGCGTGTACCTTTGTTGCGGGCAAATCCCCAGTAGGGGATGTGCAGGAGGCAGCTGATCAATGTTTCTCTCTCATTGATGTTTTTAACTGTCTATCCCTCTCCCTTCCTCTCTGTAAAAAATTATATATATATATATATATATGGAATTTCCAGTGATGGTGAGGAAATGGGAGAAGCAGAGCAGAAGGGGGAAAGCCAAGCAAGTGTGTGAGCTCAGAATTGTGCAGAAGTTACCTGTGGCCCGACCCTGCGGAGACCCTGGAGCCTAATGTGTGCCTCAGAATTTTCCCATCCCAAGACAAGGTGGCTGTGATTTAACACTGCTCATCCACAGCTAAGGCCTGCCCTGCGGTTAGGGGAGGGAGGCTGGGGCTGTAAATTCCCAGGCCCTTCTGCTGTCTGCATGAGATGAGCAAAGGGTTCCTGGGAGCTGAAGGTAAATCCCCAAAGGAGAGCCTTTATGCCATCATTATTCCTTGGAAATAAAGACATGGATCCTCTTCAGTTCCTTGCATCTTGTATACTAGACATTATCCTGGGGCTGTGTGTATATACAGTGTCAACTCCTGGAAATTCAAATAATGTACACCTCTGAGTATTTTTCTCCCTAACTTGACTGTAAACACCAGTGCAAAGTAAAATAACAAAGAAGATAATCTTCAACCAAGACAGTGTACTCATCTCATCTTGGCCAATCAACCTCCTTGTAATAGTGCAGTATCATGGACTCCAACTAAGGGTATTTGAGCCCTTCACAAACAGAAATATCAGTAAATTTAAACTGTAATTTAAATTGCTTGATTGGACTTCTTTGTTTCCAAGAATTCTGATGTCAGGTATAGATTCAGAAGTCAAGATTAGCAATGTCTGCCAGATGTGAAACCAGAGGGCAAGATGAGTGTGATCAATTAGTGCTATCTGCCAGATGTGAATTCAGAGGGCAAGGTTAGTGTGATTTATTAGTAATGTCTGCCAGTTGTAAATTCAGATGTGTGTGATGGATTAGTGATGTCTGCCAGGAGCCTGGGAACCTCGAGGGTGGGCCCTTGAACCAGAGGTGTTCCATCCTTCTTTCCTCTGTGGTCAAAGCTCCTAGGGGGGCAACTTTACTTTAGTCCACATCTTTAGCTCCATTCATTGATCACAAAAGGCATTTTCTTTTCCTTTTTATTTAAAGTCTCTCCCTTTTCCTTTCTCCCTCCCCTGTTTTATCTCACTTTGGTGCTTTTAGGTTTTTTATTCTACAAACACTTTGCAGTCTTTGTGACATGGACTCATTCAGGACATGTTTACAGTACTTAATGACATCTCCCTGAGAAATAATGAGAATGCCTTGAAAGGTTGTCCTCCTCCCTCGCACGCAGGGGGATGGATCACCAGGCCTGTAAGGAAGCCGAGGGTCTGGCGGGGGGGAAAATTGACTTAATTTCTTTTCACCACATGGAATGGAGTGTCTGGATGATATGACCTAAATGCATGGCCTAAAAACCAATTAATTCTGAATTGTGAATTTGTGAGCGCATCAAACTGTGTGTGGAATTCTTGATGAGGCAGACAATGCCTACCTAGCTTATTTGCAAAATGTGAAGATTTTTCCACATAACTATACCTAATGGTTCATTATTAAAGTGCAGCCTCAATTATATTGTGCCGCAGCTCCAAGACCTGTAGTGGCTCCCTGTGATTTCCCATTGAAATTCAAGCCCTTGCCCTGGCTTGTCCAGACCACAGCAGCAACAGCCTCCCTGTCTAAGGTTGAATTCCCCTTCTGGGTCCTCTAATGCTGCTTTCAGAGTGGACCTTTGAGTCCATAGACTCAACACAGATATTGGTTTCCTTCAAATGAGATGCATGTCACAGTTGGTATGCAGTCAGTCAGATAACGAATTTTTGCCACAGAATTAAGAACATGCCCAGTTCTCCTTCCCTAATGGCCTGTGAAATCCCCCTGCTGTGCGTTTATTTATTCTACATCCTCCACACTGTTAAATTAACTATAATTTTATTGTATTCCATTTAATTTATCCAGTGTTCACTGAGGCCACTGTATATGTGACAGTGATTTTTTTTTTGAAAGCAAAAATTATTAGAACCTGCACCAAATAAGAAGTTAGGAGAAAATAGAAATAACTGTAACACAGAGCTACATGTGGTGACCATCAATAAAACTATCACTAAAACATTCAGAACACACAGGAGGGACTTGGAAGTGTGTCTGTAGGGGGGTGGTGAGCATATGTGAGTGTGTGTTGTGTGGAAGTGTCTGAGGAGAAGGTGTGTTGTGGTTCATGAGGTCTGTATATATGGGTGTGTCTTAGTGTATGTGCTATGTGTGTGCTATATGTATGTATGAATGTGTGTGTGTGGTTGGTGGTGTGTGTATGAACAGGTTGTGATAGTAATGTGGTGGTAGTATCTATGGTATGTGATATATGTGTGATAGATAAGGTATATATATTGTGTATGTAGTATAAGTATTGTATGTATGTGTGGATATGAGGCATATGTGCATAGGGTGGTATATATGTCCTTGGATATGTGTATTGTATGGATGTGTGAGAAATGTATATGCATTGTGTGCCTAGAACAGTGGTTCACACACTGCGGCTTGCAAGCCACATGCGACTCTTTGGCCCCTGAGTGTGGCTCTTCCACAAAATATCACATGAGGGCACACATGTACAGTGTGATTGAAACTTCATGGCCCATGTGCAGAAGTCAGTTTTTGGCCTGGGTGAGTTTATTTTGAAGAAGTGGTGTTAGAACACTCAAGGGGCCTAAGAGCCGCATGTGGCTCATGAGCTGCGGATTGCTGAGCACTGGCGTAGGATGTTATAGTAATGGTGGTGGTAGTATGTGTGGTGAGATATGTGTACAGTAGACAGTATGTGTATGTTGTATGTATATGTTGTATGTTGATGTATGTGTTGGATGTATTGTGTGTGTGTTTATGGCCAGTGTGAAATCTTTTCATGAAGCAGGAAATATAGATGTAGGGACACGGCTAGGAGCAGGAAAGGTAGAGAGCAAATGAACTGAAACCAGAAGCAGCAGTCTTTGTTTCTTCTACACTCTCTGTTTTCCAACCAACTCATGAAGCACTTCTCACTTGTTCTCTATCGTTCACGAATGAGAGGGAAGTTGGCTTCCAGTTCATGGGCCAAACTGGAGAAACTGCCAGGCTGTGTCCTGGTCTTGACCAAGGTGTTGTAGAAAGGGCAAGAAGAAAGAAGAACCAGAGTAAGTGGCCAGAACAGAGTTGTGAGGCTTACCTGTGATGTGGCAGGCTTGTTTGGTTGGTTGGTTGTTGCTGTCGAAATCCCTAGAAAGAACCTTCATTTGCAACTGCTCAGCTCAACTGCAGTCCCCTTGCACCTGCCTGACCCCAAACCTGTTCATCTTGGCCCCAGAGGTCAGCTGGCTGCAGGTTGGCTGGACCCTCAGCTACTCTCTTATGCCAGAAAAACACTTTTTTGGGAGAATGGGTGGTGGGTCTGATTTGAGTCAATAACCCTTTTCTGCCTCCTCCTCCTTCTCTATTTCTTTTTGGAGAAAAAAAAAGAAAACATTTCAGAGCTTTGCTGAATTTACCCATGAAGACTCAACCAATAAATTCCTAACTTGAAAGATTAAAGACATTTATGTACAATGTACAAAAAGAAAAAGTCTTTCTTACATCAGAGTCCTGGTGTTTGTATAGCTTAACCAAACAGAGAATAATGTTTGAAAGACAAGGACTAACACAGACATTTCTTGTTTTCTAAAACTAGGCTCAATTACTCAAAAAATGTTGCCTGCTTTGTTGTTTTTAAATGCTTTTATCTTTTCTGATTTATGGCGGTTCTCTGTAGAGAAATAGATCTCTCCTTAACCACCCTAGGCAGGTGTATCTCTTTAAGCACAGTCCCCAGGGTTATTTGTCAGCTGCACTCACTCAGAGCCAGAAGTGTTTGTCATCGTTTCTTCTTTGACTGAGTCAGCAGGTCTATTTCATCATAGATGCTGAATTCTATGTGACAACCAAGGGAAAAATAAAACAAAAATTGGAGGATGATGACCAGGATCTGAATTCAGAGACAAGGGGAAAAAATTAATGTTTATCAAATATGTTAGGGGCCAGCAGCAGGGAAAATTATTTCCATTGTTTTTCATTCTTGGAAAAATAAAGTGTGACATTGGGAAAGTTACTGAATCTTTCTCTTTTTTAAGAATATGATCTGTAAAAGGTAGACGCATTAAAAATGAACTACCTCATATAACATCATTATGTGTTTGTAACTTCTTCTGTCATATTTCTCATGCCTACCAGGTTGAAACATTTCTTTCAAATTCTTTAATCCCATCACTTAAAAGATGATTTGAAATTTGTTAAATGAATAAATAAATGCATGTCTAATTTTAAAGAGAAATGTATGACTGATGAAGCATTGTCGTATGGGAAATATAAATGGCTCTTTTCTTTAGTTTTGCTATTTTCCTTTAAAATCAGCAAATCACCTGTATTGTCTTATATATAATCTACCTGTTTATAAAGTTACAAACCTGAAATGTAAGAAAGATCGTGGAGTAGGAAGACTTTGATTGAGAATCAAAGCAGCAAAGTGCTTTAAATATGTTCTTTATCACCTGATGCAAAAGAGGCTACACGGGATTCCACAGGAATCATAAAAAAAGTGAGTGTAATTTTCTACTTAGCATAGTCTTTTTTAGCCATTTTCCAGGTAGGTGTTTTGAAGTGAGACTCACTAATGGGAAGTAAGTTCTTGGCATCATCAAGAGTGAGGAATGGAATACTTGGTCTTGGTAAAGTTGACCAACTCCAACAGCCAAGCTGTCAACGCCACTGTTGATAGAGCTGCATTTTCAGATTACAATTATTAATGGCTCTGGAATTTCTCTAAGTTTGAGCATCTCTTATGCAGTTGAGGATCTCTTTAGAATCTCTATACTTTGTTCATATTAGATATAAAAAATAATATATAGGAAACTGTTGCTTGCTCCAGGAAACAGCAGCAGCAATCTGAGGAGATGATAGATGGGTGGAGAGTGTTGGTCTTTTAATAATTTGAGAATTGGTGGGGAGATAAGTGATGGGATCACTTTAGTGTTTGTAGATAAGCAAACAGATGAAGTGTTCCTCCCTGCAGGGCATGACAGTGGGGTGCTTGGAGCATCAAACCAGCATCCAAAGAGATTCAGATAGCGTCTAAGAGGCAAATTCTGCTGTGGGTTTAGTTCTTCATTAGTTCATGCAGAGTAGGGCTGGGGCTGCCTTGCTTTGTGTCTGCTCCATTGGGCAGCCCTTGTCTGTATGAGTTGTGAGAGAAATCCTGTGTGAGAGGCAGACACACAGGAATCATGTTGGTGGGGACTGGTTGTATGCCTGCCCCTCTCTGATCCAGTCATCTAATCATAGAAGTCTTTTCCTTAAAAGGAGAGGGGCTGCTTAGGAGAAGAGTTAGTAACTAAGTCTTTGCTTCACTGCATGAACTTGGCTGAGCCCATGGAAGAGCTTACAGATCAAGGACTATGGTTGGAGCTTGGCTGAACAACTGGTGTGGAAACTTCTCAAAGGTTCCTTCAAGATTTTAACTTTTCTGTGATTGCAACAGACAAACAGATCTTGGCAGACCAAAGGTTTCACCTTTTGCTATGAAGCTAAGTTGAGTAAAAACTCAAATATCAATAGTTCTCAAACTCTTTGATCTTTGAGCCTCTTTGCATTATTAAAATTATTGAAGTCCCCAAAGAGCTTTTATTCATGTGGGCTACATCTACTGATGGTGATACTTAGCATATGAGAACTTCAAACTGAGAGAATATAAAAACGCACACATTTATTTATAATTCACCTTGAAATAACAATAATAAGTCCACTAAATGTTAACATGGAGACCATTTAAAAAAACACAAGTCTATATTTTCTAAACAGAAACATTTAGGGAGAAAAGTGCATTTCCCACCCTTTTGTGATCTCCTTACTATCTGGCTTAATAAAGACCAGATTCTCACATCTGCTTCTGCATTCGGTCTGTTGTGTATATCATTTGGGTTGAATATAAGGCTGTAGTTACATTATTGGACTTGCTCAAAAAGTAAAAGCTATTTTAATAATCTTTTCAGATGATTATGGATATTTTTTAAATGCCACACTAAAGCCCACTAAGTGGTAGTTTTTTGGAGGTTAGTTTCAATATGTCATATCTATTTTTAATCTTCACCTGAGGTTATGATTTTTTTTTGGAGAGAGAGAGAGAGAGAGAGATCAATTGGTTGCCGTCCATATCCAATTTGACTCTGGTTGGAAATGAAGCTCATCCAGCCAGGGCAAACTTGTCATATTTTAATACTTACAGAATTTCTCTAGTAAATAAAGGGAAGTTTATTCCATTGTGTTTATTTTGAAGATTGGGGCTACTCAGTCCAGTGCTGTGCTACACGGAGAGCCCCTTAACCATTGCTCTGCTCAGTCTCTCCCTCTGCCATTGAAAACTTGGATTTGGTTCAGTGCTGTATTGACTAAAATGACACCTGGAATCAGATGGGAAAGAGCCCAAGCTTTGTTAGCCTTCTCACCTCATTTACCCTATGGTTTATGAACCATCAGGGCAACAAAGTCTTTCAGAACTGGACTCAGTAACTGTGCCAGTTTCCCTAATTTGGAAAGAGTATTGATGCTCAGTAGGAACAGAATGAAGAATCAACCCTTCATTATGTAAAATAAAATGTTCACTGGGCAATAATGGAGCATGTGAATAATGCCCAGAAGACATTAAAGGCAACTACAATTGTACAGTAAACACGGTGGCTTTAATGTGAGCTTTCTTTGTGTGCAAAACAGCTATTCTATGAGCACCTGCCCGGGACTCTCATTTATAGCAGTCTCCAGCTTTTGCTTGTACCCTGTGTCACACAATAGGGATGCTTACTATATTCTATTCCCTTCCTTTGCAGTTTATCTCCCTCCTGTCTTTGGATGATTGTTTCTCAACCTTCCTGACTGTAGATGCATGTGTTACCACCTCCACTATTGCAATTTGTCTGAGTAGCATCATAAAGTTAAAGAAACATAAATTTATTAACACCCCGTCCATTCTACCTCAGAACACTGGTGTCTCATTCCATGCGGCCATGTGCCACAAAAAACAAGCCAACCTGGGCACGCTCAGGCTTCTGCTGTCTTCATCTAAGTGGGAGGCTCAGTGTAGAATCAATGGGAAAATTTGGCAAATGAGTCTTCCAGTTATTTTATCCATGTAGGGTGTGTAGTGTGCATTCCCTTCAACGTTTAGGAAAGCCCTAGCAGTACTTTCCTAAAGGTATCGAGCAATCTGGCCACCGCAGCATCTTTTTTCATCCAAAAATCACACCTTAAATTTTCATTGCAAAATTTTTTTTCTTGCTTTGTTTTGTTTCCAGGAAATAGATCTATATTTGTGTGGTTCTAGCTCCTGGGGAACATGCTTGTACTACTCCGTAGATGGACCTCCTGGTAGAGATGTTATCTGAAAATAACTAATGAATCTCTGAATGCCTTATCAGCTCTTTGCTGCCATTGAACTGGTGCAGATTGGCAAGAGACACATTTACCTCAAAACGCGATGAACACACGTCCATTTACTTTGGGTTCAAGCCAAGAAATTAATCTGTTTTGTTTGCAGGTAAAATAACTGCAAGTTTAGGCAAATGAGGATCTATTTTAAGTATTTTTGTTCTTTGAATTATAAGAGATATGACTTAGTGCTACTTAAACTTGGAGAGGCTACTTGGCCAGTAGAAGTCCCTAGGGGAGAAAAGTCTCTTCATCATGGACAGGGCCAAATGCTGAAACATAAAAGGCTTGACTATTAAAAGTCAGAGTTCACTGTCCAGTGTGTGCTTGAGTCCATGTGTCCACTGTTTGGGAAATGATTCCTATTGGTATTTAACATCCCCTCCCCATCATATGTTTCCAGGAAAAACTGCTAATGTTGAGCAATGGAGGTTGGCCTAAATCTGAAAGGTTGCTTTGCTGTGCTTTCCTGAGAACAGCCCAATTGTCAATAGGACTGTCCCCAGAGAGCACTAATCAATATGTGCTCCAGAGGCAGGCTGATCCCAATCAGAAGGGGAGGCCAGGGTGGATTAAGGCCTGGGATAGTCTCAGGTCTCACTCCTTACATTTGCTGCATATTGAGAGAAATATCATGTTAGTTTGTTAAAGAACAGCATTGAACATCTTCTATGAGTTGAACGAGCTTATTGAAAAGATTCCTGACCCAAACCAGTATGTAGTGGGAATGATCCTGAGAAGATATAACTTCTAAGTTGAGTCCTACATGTGAATGTTAGCACTGGTATTTAGCTTCTCTAAAAGCCGACTCTGAAACAAGGTTGTGAGGAAGGGGTGTTTATTTTGGGAGGTGATGCTGGGAAGCCCCAGGAGTGGAGGGGGAAATGAGACAGGAAAGGCAAGGAGGCTAATAGAAGGTTTATCATCCTCAGGTATGATGACCGTAGATAATCCGGATCCATGCTGCTGAGGGTCTCAGAGTAGTCCCCGATGGGGAGAAAAAGGTGGGGTGTTGATGCACCAGTAATTTTCTGGAACTCAGACCTGCCCTGTAGGTTTGCAGAAGCTCTGAAAGCCTAAGTGTTGTAGGTTATTGGAATTGGATGATGTCACAGGAGCACATGCAGGAATGGCTACTTGGTGGCCCAGGGCATGTGGGCATCTTCTGGGGGGACTCAGGAGACATGAGCTACAAACCATTCCTGGCAGAGGGAGCAGCCCAGACACCAAGGGCTTAAGGAACTCATACAGTTAGCTAAAATGGCAAATGGGTGAAATCTCATTTGGAGGCAGAGCCCCATAGTCTTCTTGGTGATCACTTCCCTGCTGGCAGCTTTCCTAGGCCCCTGGGTAAAGCTGACACTGATTTCAGGTAAGAACTCAGTCCAGTTTGTCTTTAGCACCTCTCTGTCAGTGGATTTGAATCTGCCTCTGGGTTTATATACCTATCAAACTGAGATTTTTCAGGAGCAAGAGGAACTTGGTTTAAAAACAACAGCTGTCTTTTGGTCTAGAGTGAAACAGTACTCTAGCTTCAGATGAAAGGTTGGCATTCCTGACCACTTGGTGCTCTCATTCACTGATTTTCATTGGCAGAACTCCATGTGCAGGTCAGCCCATTGGCCTCCTGCCTGCCCCTCAAATGGCGCCAGAAGGAGGTCCCACATAGGCCTTTGCTGCTGCTGTTCTTTCTTCAGGAAGATCCTGCCTGGGATCATTCTATGTTGGCACCTGCTTTTAGGTCTCAGCTCCAGGGCTTCCTGCTCAGAGAGGGCTCCTCTGACCTGCTAATCTCAAGAGCCTTTGACCCCTTACTGGGATTGCTTTTTCCATAGCTTCTATCACTCTCAACATGATATATTCATGTGTTCACTTGTTTCTTTTCTGTCTTTTTTTCCTTTGGTAGGTACTTTGCCTTGTTCACCATTACATCCCCAGCACTTGGAACACATTGCTGAATAAATGAATGTATAAGTGAAAGCATAAATGAATGAATGAATGAATGAACAAATTAATGAATAAGTATAATTTCCAGGGCAGTATTTGCCACAGAGAGAATTCAGTGAACTGAAACATTTTAATCCATTGGACAAGTTAGTGTTAAGTTCACCACAGAAACCTCTTGTTTGATTATGGATCTATCTTCCTGTTGATAACTATTTTCTTTCATTTGATTTTTCCCCCTGAGTTAATAAAGTATTAATTTTCTTTTCTGTTGTCATTTTCCTTTTCTCTCTCTCTCTTTTGTTCTGGACTGCTTAGGGCTCCCTCCCTACATTAACTGTCAGTACAAGAAACACTGGGGCAGGGATGATTGATGCCAGGTGACTCCCAATGATTTTTTTGTGCCTGTGTTTATTTAGCAGGCTTAAGTTTCATTTAATCCCAAGCAAAGGTCCTGGATGAGGACCGAGAGCCACAGCCCTGAAAAGGGCCTGGAGGCTTGGCATGCTTTTGGTAAGCATTGAGATTTTAGATTCTTATTTAAATGGGTCAGGTTAGGCCCACCCAAAGGGTCTGCTTCTTTCTCCTCTAACAGATCTGATAAAACTCTTTTACCAAACATTCACCTGCTGCTGGCCCAGTGAGCTCATCACTGCAGACAGCTTCCTGCTGCTGAAAAACCCGGCATGTCCACTCACCTCCCACGGGAGTTACCTGGAGGGAGCCCAACATGTTCCCTTGACTTAAAAGAGGTGGATGATCAAATTGACACCCCATCACATGTACTTATTTATTCTATCACATGTATAGGTATTTATTTATTTTTTCTACTTATTTATTTATACTTTTTAATGTTTAATTTCTCTTAGTTTTTAAATAACCAAGTGCCTCCACACCAGGTGACAGTGTAAATTGCAAGACCCTGCCACTGGGACTCTTGACACCTGGGCCATGGTGACAAACCTCCTGGAAGTTTTCAGAAGAATACATGTCAGCTGCACGCACAAAATATTTTGATTGGTAAGTGTTGACAACTCATTTGATTTAAAAAATCATATACAGGCTAAAAGACAAGTCAGCAGGCTTCCAGCCCCTGACCTGGGAAAGCCTGCCATGTGACCTGTCCATGTAATTTCATTTTATTTATTTATTTTTTAGCTTTATGATGAGTTAGCATTTAATTTCCTCCTTTTCTTATTAAAAAAAAACATATAGAATGACACATCAGTAGAATATTTTCTTTTCACTCTTTTTTTAAAAAAATATATTTTATTGATTTTTTCAGGGCGGAAGGGAGAGGGATAGAAAGTCAGAAACATCAGTGAGAGAGAGACATTGATCAGCTGCCTCTTGCACGCCCCCTACTGGGGATGTACCCACAGTCAAGGTACATGCCCTTGCCGGAATCGAACCCAGGACCCTTCAGTCCACAGTCCGGCGCTCCATCCACTGAGCCAAACCGGTCTCGGCTTAATTCGCATTCTTTTAGATATATGAGATTGTTAAAGTAATTATAACTTTGGTTTGCCTCCACCCCCACCCCCCCCCCAAAAAAGCATTTATAGTGCATATTGTTGTTTGTGTTGTTCAACCATTATTTTGGCTTTAACCTTTTAAACTTTTGACAATAAAAACATAGTTAATTTGAACTAATTACCAAATTACATTAATGAAGGATATGCATGTCAGTAACAAGTTCATAGACATTATGTACAAGTATACAAAATGAAGATAGAGGAAATAATCATCTCATTACACTGTATACTACCTTGGTAAATTAATTTCACATTCTAGTTTCAAGTAGTAAATCATGCTGTATCTGTATCTTATTTTTGAAACTTCTCACTAGGTTTCCATCTTTTATTTGCCTACATAAGCTACAGCACACTTTATTTTTATTTATTTATGTTTTTAATAAATCATTATTGTTCAGGTTATTACAATTGTTTCTCTTCCCCTCGCCCCATAATTCCCCTCCATCTGGTACCCATCCCATCCTCTTGCCCTTACCTCCTCACCACACTGTCTGCATCGATAGGCATACGACTTTTTGTCCAGTCTCTTCCCGCACCCCCACACTCCTATCCCCTCGAGAATTGTCAGTCCAGTACCTTTCTATGCCCCTGATTCTATTATATTCACCAGTTTACTCTGTTCATCAGATTTTTTATTCACTTGATTTTTAGATTCACTTGTTGATAGATATGTATTTGTTGTTCATATTTTTATCTTTACCTTTTTCTTCTTCCTCTTTTTAAAGAATACCTTTCACCATTTCATATAATACTGATTTGGTGGTGATAAACTCCTTTAGCTTTTTCTTATCTGTGAAGCACTTTATCTGACCTTCAATTCTGAATGATAGCTTTGCTGGGTAGAGTTAATCTTGGTTGTAGGTTCTTGCTATTCATCACTTTGAATATTTCTTGACACTCCTGTCTGGCCTGCATCGTTTCTGTTGAGAAATTAGCCAATAGTTGTATAGGTGCTCTCTTGTAGGTAACTAACTTTTTTCTCTTGCTACTGTTAATATTCTCTCTTTGTCTTTTGACCTTGGCATTTTAATTATAATGTGTCTTGGTGTGGTTCTCTTTGGATTCCTATAGTTTGGGGTTCTGTGTGCTTCTTGGACTTTTAAGTCTATTTCTTTCACCAGATGGGGGAAGTTTTCAGTCACTATTTCTTCAAATAGGTTTTCAGTATCTTGTTCTCTCTCTTCTTCTGGCACCCCCATAATTCAGATGTTGGTATGCTTGAAGTTGTCCTTACACTATCTTCATATTTTTGGATTCTTTTTGCTTTTCCAATTGGGTGTTTTTTGCTTCTTTGTTTTTCAAATCTTTGACTTGATTCTTGTAATCCTCTAGTCTGCTGTTGCATCTCTGTATATTATTTTTTATTCATTCAGTGTATGCTTAATTTCTAGTTGGTCTTTTTTCATATTTTTGAAAGTCTCTTTAGATTTATTGGCCTTTTCTAGAAAATTCTTGAAAAACCTTATAACTGTGGTTTTGAACTCTATATCCAGCCATTTGGTTTCCTCCATTTCTTTCATTTTTGTGACCTGATTTTTGGCTCTGCATTTTGGCTGCTTCTCTGAGTTGACAGGGTCGCTTTATGTGCTAGGTGTCTTATAGGGCCCAGTGGCTCAGCCTCCTCATTACCTGAGGTGGATAGTCTTAGTGCACCCCTTTGTGGGCTGTGCACACTGTCTTGTTGTAGTTAAGCCTTGGTTGTTATTGGGAGGAATTGACTTCCAGGCCAATTGGCTGTGAGGATCAGCTGTGTCTATGGTGGGAAAACTTCTGTGCTGTAGATACCCTTATAAGACAAGACTTTCTTCAGTGGGGCTTTGGTGCTCACAGAGTCTGCCCCCTGAGTGTGTCCCTTATGGATCTGAGGAGTTGTAATATGGATGGATCCACTCTGATCCCCGGATACACTGGCTCTTGGATCTTCAAGGAGGTGCTAATTTAGCCTCTGCCTGAAGTCACCTAGCAGGAGCCACAAAGAGATCTGCAGATTCCTCTTCTTTGTTTGGATTTTGGAGGTGCCCAGATGAGGCCCAGCTGTGAAGCAATGTAAGCTGCTGTGGGGCATTGGGCCTTCTTTTGGAAGTTCTGGGTCTCTCTGACTCAGCTGCAGTTTGTTAGGTAAGTTTAGAATTCAAAGGACCAGGTCATTCATATGCAAAAGCCTCTGTGCTCAGCTTGGATAAAGTAGAGTCTCAGAGTAGAGCAAGCAGCAATGGTTTCGTGGGGCAGGATCTCAAGGCAGAGAAAACAACAATGGCTTCCCATCAGCCCTGCCCTAAGAGGCCCCTGGGTCTCAGTGTCCCTTGGTAATTGCTGCAAGAACCTCTGAGAGAAAGCCTCCCTCAAGTTTTGCCTGCTGCCAGACAGTCCAGTTTCTCCCCATGTGAATCTGGGTGCCCAGAGTCTCACCCGGAACTGAGTTCAGAGTAGTCAGGAGCTTTTGTCTCCCTCCCAATTGAGAAAGCCAGCCACATATTCAGTTGCCAGCCCTCTCTGTGTGTGCACCTCCATACCTCTGCCTTCTGCAGCTCCTGTGAGTCTCAGTGTGCTTTTCTCTTTCCTTCTAGTTGTAGAATTTCCACTCAGCCAGCCTTCCTGTGGTTCTAGATGGTGTCTGTTTTGTCTTTTAGTTGTAGTTTTGAAATTGTTATGCAAGGCAGCAGATCAGGTGTTTACCTATGCCGCCATCTTGATTTCTCCTAATTTTATTTTACCTTTTTTTTTCCATCTTGTTTTTAATAAAAAAAAGTTATTGTAGAAAATAATATTTTTTTGTGGGAAATACAGGTAGATGAAAATAGAATTTTACAATTCCCAGTAACTCTCCCCTTTTAGGGAAAACCACTCTAACTGTCTTAAAATCTGAGGCTCCAATCTTATACTGACTATTGATGTGACATGTCACTGTACTAGTATATGCCTCATTGTGAATTCTTGTTCAACTCCTGTAGAAAGTGTCTGATGGGGGCATTTGGAGAAGAAATTGCCCTAAGCTATGCTAAGATTGGATGGCAAAATCATTAAGGGCACAGGAGGACAGGTTAGTTTCAGAAGTGAAGAGAAAGCAGCAGTTGAGGTAGCCCTGTGTGTGAGGACTTTGGCAGATGGGACACATCTGATTTTACCTTGTTCATAGGTATTCTGTGATCACTGACTTCCTTTGGGCTGATATCAGGCTATCTTTGGCCCTGGGAGTACAAAAATGTGTGCTAGCAAATTCAAAGAGCCCCCTGAGTAATAGAACAAAGGGGCTCAACTTCAACCTCCCAGGGCCAGGGAAGCATCCCCAGGCGCTTGTAGGCACTAGTAAATGTCAAATTATTTTTAAAAATATTGATAGTTTCCATTACAGGTACCTAAGCATATATTGCATTTGCATATTACCTAATTCAACTTGGGGGTAATATATGATGGGATAATTCTTAGGCCAAGAAGAGCCTTTAAATAAAGTACCCCATAAACTTATATAATTGGAAAAAATTGTCACTTAATTAAATTTATTTGATTAAGTGAAAATTCTACTGGATCAGTTCTGGCAAATAGTATGATATGCACAAGATCAGAGCTGGTAACCACTGAATTTTTTCATGTAATAGAATGAGGAGAACATGGACTTCCAGAACAATATACAAGAGAAAAATAGATGAACCAATCAGATGGCAGAAAGCTGGTTACCATGGGGGATAGGATCATGAGAATCAGTGATTCTGGAAGAGGGATGTCTAAAACATTAATTTATTTAGTGTTAGGCACAATATGACTGCCCCCTCACTAGCTGCCCAAATACTCATTGAAGTCTATTTCATTATCAAATTCTTTATGTGAGTGAGTTTTTAAAAAGTGAACATAGACAAAGGTGAATTAGTCATAATATTAGGGTGCAATTTGAAAACAAAACAAAAAAACAACAGAAATTAGAGTTGGAACCTTGGAGGCAAAGTTGCCCTTGAGAACATAAGCCCTTCAGGAATGTATGGAAATATCTGGGAGCTTTGGATATCCCCAGTGTATGAGACAGAGATTTAATGTGATTTGACCTGTGTTCAAGAGTATGGGAGACACTTTCTGACATTAGCCTGAATGATCACTGAAGTTAATAGCGTAGGTATTTATTCCAGGATGAGAAAATGGAGTAAAAATGAAATGTGTCTCCTCTTGATGTTGAAGCCAATATCCACACATCATCCAAACTGGTATTAATTGTGAAAGTAAAGTAGAGATGGGGAGATATCTCAGCTCAACACCTCCTCTAAGGGTCAGTTCATAATGAGAATCCACATCTCCACTTCAGGGCCCATGTGCTACAACAACACATCACAGGGGACACTGCAGAGACTATGCAGTGAAGGTTTTTTGTTCTGTATGTGTTGCCATAGCCAAAAGTTGAAGTAAGCTTCATAGATTGATGGTAAAGATGCTGAGGCAGAGGCTGCCTGATAAAGTATGTATAAGGGGAAGGTGTGTGTAGGGGGATGACCAAAAAGCAAAACAAAATCAGAATTTCCTGGACCAGGGTATGTATCCAAATAAAAATGGAATAACTGGGATGATTCACTGGAACAATAGGTATCTACATCTATATCTACATTTTATATGTCCACACTTCCAAAAAATTTATGAAGACTAACCATAAGATATAAGCAATAAAATATTAAACATAAATTCAAATATCATGTGGAATAAAGAGGTCATGGATACTCTATCAAAAAATTCACCAGAATTGTCAGACTCCTGGCAGCCAATGCCAAACCAAAACTCTCACAACTCTCATGTGGTTTTTAAAAAAAAGAATCAAGACAGTTTTGCAAGAGTTTATCAGATCTGTCTGATCCATTTCTTAAAATAAATATTCATGCTCTGGCCTGTTATTTAGTGGTTAGAGCATTGGCCCACAGACTGAAGGGTCTCAGGTTTGATTCCTGCATATACTTTGATTGGGGTTCCATCCCTGCCATGGTCAGGTTGCATATGAGAGGCAACCAATCTCTCTCACGTCAATCTCTCTCTCTCTCTCTCTCTCTCTCTCTCTCTCTCTCTCTCTCTCTCTCTCTCTCTCTTTCCCCTACCCTTTTCCCTCTCTTCCACTCTCTCTAAAAATAAATGGAAAAAATGTCATCTGGTAAGAGTAAAAGTAAATAGTAAATATTCATCTGTGCACATCCTATATAATAGAAGCCTAATATGCTAAGTGTCCAGTCATCTGGTAGGCCATTCAACCAGTCAAAGCATAATATACTAATGATTTGAAGTCGCTCAACTGCTTGCTATGACATGAACTGACCATTATGGGGCAGACAGTCAACCAGTAGATTAGCTTGCTGCTGGGGTCTGGTTGATCAGAACTGAGTGAGATTCCCTGGAGCTCTCCCACAATCCCTCCCTGGGTGGCCAACCTCCTGCATCCCTCCCAACCCCTGATCATGCACCAGTGGGATTCCTTGGCCTGGCCTGCATCCTCTCGCAATCTGGCTGAGAGACAACCCCCTCCCCCGAGTGCACAACTTTTGTGCACTGAGCCTCAAGTCTTATATAAAGGACAGTGAGAACATAACAATGGGATCAAGTCCTTAGAATACATTGTTTTCCGGCGTGATGGAAAAGGAGTGTCTGTCAGTGTGGAAGGCACACAGATGCACCACTAAATTCCCTTCAAGTAAGGTCTCTGTCCAGCTACAAAGACTGGGGTTAGGTGGCAGCCTCCAGACATACCTCAGCTCTTCAGCTCTTCTAGGCCGACCGAGAGAGCAGGACAGGAATGTGGATGTTTAGAGACTTCTGCTTACTGTGAGATTCTTCTAAGGGACATTGACTTTGCCAGGTGTGCACTGTGTCCAATGGCCCCCAGCCATGCTTTCCTTTCCTCTTTTACGCTGTTGCCTCCCAGTAATTGATTTGCACTCTTAACTCCCTCTCAATGTCTGCTTCCCAGAGAAACCAACCTGCAGGAGTGACACTAATTCCTAAAATTGCTTATGGTGGATGAAGGGAAGGTGGTTCTTTCCATGTCCTTACACTGGCTTAGGGACTTACCTATTTAAAGCTACAGTAAGTTCCAGCAGGTTTATTTTTTGTTTTGTTTTTCGGTTTGTCAGAGGGAGTCTCTTTTGAATTAGACACGTCCTAAGTGAGACTCAATAAAATTTATGGGGAAAAAATAGCTTGGGTTCTTTCTACCTTGTTCTTTTCCTTTACCAAGCATTTTCCTTTTAACTCATTCAATCACAGGTAACAGTTTTGATAGCCTCTCTTTTCTCTTATTATTAAATTATTATGTTTTCCCCAAATTAGCAACTTATCATTTGCTTTTATACCCATTAGCTTACTGACTGTCACTGCAGCCAGACAAGATAGGAAATCACTCCCAGGAGGTTTAAAGGAGGAGATTCAGAGAGCCCAAATGACTTGCCAGGTCCTTGCTCAGAAGCATTTGAAGATGGGAATTTGAACCTAGTTCTTTCAACACCACGTCCTGAAACCCAAAGTCCTTGCCCAGACGGGGGTCTCACTCTGTAAACTCCAGCTGAGGCCTGACAGGGGACTACACAACCCTTATTATAAGGCAGTGCTCTACCTCCTGGTAATGCATGTTGGTCCCCAAGGAGAGTCATTCTCATGAAGCAAAGGCAACCTAGCAATGGCATCAGTTTCCACCTGGAGACAGGGTTGGATGCTACTGAGGTTGCCTCACACACCTCACTTTAGCGCTCTAATGTTTCTCAATTAAGGGCATGCAAACCCCACTCCAGTTGCTAGAGGGCTTTTTAACATCCTCCACAGAGCAACTGCTTCTGTGTAGGAGGTCTATGTCAAGTTAGTATAAAAGTCAAGCCAGTCTAGTTTCCTACTAAACCCCCCACAGAAAGAGACCCATTCTCATGCACAAAGCCAAGGCCAGATGCACAGGGACTTGTTCTAAATAGCTCTCATAGAACAGACTAAAACAGACTTGACTTTTCAACTGACACCATAAGGGGCAATCAGGAGCCTCTGCAAGAGCCCAGAGAGAGAGAGAGAGGGGGATGTTCCTTAAGCTGCCAGCCCAGGAGGACACTGTGTTTCATTCCCCTGACAACGGTGTCATTACACGGCTTCTCTAACTTGCTCAACTACAGGAACAAAGGAGGATTTTTCCTGGAAGGATGTCCAGGGTACCTCCGCCCTATTCTGTGTGTTTCCTCAACCTCAAACTAAGTGAAAGAAACAGAGAGAGATGTGGGTTCATTTATTCATGCACTAAAATTAGAAATGAGGTGGCTGGAATGAAATTATTTTCTTTTTCTCCTGAGCAGAAAACTATGAGCCCCTTTACTGTAGTTTACACTAAAGAAAAATGGAGTGTGGCTCTTAGGAGTTTGTTCAAGTTACAGAAAATACAGGTACACACACGTTCATACAAATAGAGAGGGGCTCTATTTCTTATCCACCCCTTTCTTTCTTCACGACACTTTATCAACTAGAAAATCAGAGCTTGTGTCCATTATACTACTAGAAATTCCCTCCTAGAAACATGTCTTTTCTCCAAGTATCCTTTTTTTCTTTAACTAAAAATTGGTAGGGCTGCACAACGTGTGGAAATAATTGCCCAAACTCCAAATATTTATTAGCAGGGCAAGTGCTGGTGACAGCATCTGACACCACCCTTGGTGGGCTGGAACCTTGTTCTTCCTGGTAATGGGTGGATGGAGAGAGAACTCTTGAACTGTTTACTACTCCAAGACACTTTAAAAGGTAACAAATGTACAAATAGCACAGAAAAAAAGAGCCTTCCATAAGGTGGCTTAGAGTCGGGATAGAAAACTCAAACAATTTTAGCCTCACAAAGTCAACATTAGACACCCTTCTACTAAGGACCTACAAACAAACAGAGTTTCTCTGTACACACATTAACAAACGCCACTCCACGTGCTGTGACTTTTACCTTGCAGGGTCACAGGTTCACACAGGCCTTTGCACAGGACCAGCGGGTTTCAGAACCCACCGGCTCTGTCTCCCGAGAACTTTCAGTTTTAGGACTTTTGTAGTTGGCTTGTCTGGGGCAGAGGAGGGCAGGGGACTGGGGTGCACTTGGCCTTCAGAGCAAGCCATCCTCAAGTGTGTGCACCATTTGTCTTCTATCTCCTCATAGTCCAGCGAGACAGTGTGACAGACGGATGCTCCTCATGCCCAGACATCCCACATCCCACATAATTAAAAAGCAGAGGGTTACTCTTTTTTAAAGTAAGTAATTAATAAAAGAGGAAGAATTCATCATCTTCACCTCCTACTCAGTCCCAGAAAAGCCAGTTTTGGCTTTCTTTCCAACCATTGAGTAATATGAGTAAGAAAATAAATTCACACAGTCTCTTTTTTTGTCTGTTTTATGAGGGATGTAAAATAGATGGCCCTATTTTAGTAAGTCAAGTCTTTGCTTATTACAAATAAGGCTCCTTGGTTTCTCAGACATTTTGCTAGAAATAAGAGACTGAGTGATTTCAGCAGATATTCAGGGATGCTCAGTTTTCCACCCCAACATTATGAGTCTACACACTCGTATGTCTAGGGCTTACTGGGCCTTCCAGTTCCTCCCAAATAGTACCTACCAAGGGCTTCACACATGGAAAACGACTAAAAAGTCACTCTTAAAAAACTGCTCTCCCACAGATTTAATGTGATCATCCACACACTTCATACAATCAAAACCATTGTTAACCCTGAGTTTTCACGTTTGAAAAATGAAGTCACTCATTCTATAGCGTATCAAGAGGAAGTAAAACAAGGAATTGGCCACAGGTTCTTTTAGCCCATTCTGTTAAATGTAATTATGCAAATAGGCAACATTTAATATTACCATCAATAGCCTATAGCCCTTTTGTAAAGCCGGGACTTAGCTCCCATTGATTTTCATGACGAGCTGCACAAACTTAGTTATGCATATTAGAATTTCATGCCACAAAGAAGAGAAAATGACTTCCTTCCCATAGGGAACAATGAGAGGTGCATATCAGCTTTTAGAAACCATACAGAAGGAAGCAATGTATTTCTTCAGATTATTTTAACTGACTCAAAAACAATGACAATTCCTAAAATGTAGGAGAGAAAAACATAAACCTTAGTTTTTGTAATGACAACATGGCATGCTCAATGCCGGTGGAAGGATGCTTTTCAAAGATGATTTTATACTTGTACATATTTTCCCAGGAAATTCTGGGGAAAGAAATGACTAAAAAAAAAAAGTCTCCTAATTGTAGTTGGCTTAATACCACTGCAAGAAAGTCAATAGCATGCCTAGCTCAGGTGGCTTTGGGCTGCTCCCTGCCAGTGCCTGATAAAGCTAGACTCTTCCCGGATCAAGGTATTAAGGTTTGGGTTATTTGTATTGATTTTATGTGCTGCTACGCCGCACCAGTCATGCTTACAGCTCTGATTCACAAATTCCTCTTTAAAATGTCACTCAGGTTATTTCCTCTGCCATCCATCAATACTGTGGCCAGCAGAGCTGGTTGTTAACCCTGAGGGCAGTGGTCTTATTTGATGCACCCGAGGGCCCTGTAGATGCCCACTTTTTACAGATATCAACAATGGGGTGGAGTGGTTTCAGAGAGTGGACAGTAAGGTTGTTTCCAAAAAAAAAAAAAAATGGGGGGAGGGAGGAGCGTATTTTCAGAGATTTTTCTCTGACATTCAGAAGAATTTTCTGAAAACCCTTGCAAACGATAAGCCCTCTAGTGGTTCCCAAGTGTGCAAATAAATAAATAAATAAATAAATAAATAAATAACAGAAGTCCTCATCAAACAATATTTGACATCATTTGCAAGCACAGCCATGCCCACAAACAGGTGTATGCAAGGGGATGTCCATACCTGAACACAGCTGTTACTGCCTAACCCATACCCTCAATTCTACTTGATGTAAATCTTCAAGAAACTTTGTCTTAGATGCTGATAATGTGGGGACAATAAAGATGTTCCCTGGAATTTCTACACTAAGTCTTTCTCAACAAAATACATAAACCTGAACCATCTAATAATTTTAAACAGATACCTCTCCTTCTTTGAGTGGAGTATAAATAACTAGCCTTCACTGAAAGCCAAACAGAAATCTGCACACAGGCACAGGCACTACTGTATTTATCAGCCCACGGTGATCCTTTAACAAACATGCAGCGGGGTAAAAATAAAACACATGTTTTCCCTTATTTCTCCGCAAGCGCTTACTTAAGGTTTTATTATATTTGGCCATGGGACATTCAGTAAACTTGCTGATGATATCAAAGAATTATTTTACAAACAGTAAAAGTTACACTATTGACACCTCCAAATTCTGGAGTATTTACATTGTGTTAGGTGCACACTTGCTCAGGGAGATTAACAAACATTACTAGAAAGGCTGTGGCCAAATCCACCCTGGTTGTTTATAAAACCTTTACAACTCATCAGCTTCCACTAACACACTGGCACTGTTCAATTACCATCAGTTTTAGAGAGCCTTAGCAAAACATCCAGTGCCCATGTAAATAGACAAATCTGAAAACTAGCTGGTCTGTTGGCTTACATACTGTAGGTAATGTTTTCTTTTGCTCAAATTTGTTCTGGAAACTAATCACGCTCTGATAAAGCCATCTGCAAATATGAGAAAGATTGACACCCACATGTCAAAGTTTACACAGCCTGACCAAGTGTACATATAGTACAGATGATGTAAGGGCTCTACTGTGCAGAGCTTCCCTGGGGCCATGTTGGAATGGAACTTGGAGGATAAGAATGCAGGCTCCACTGTCCATGTTAAAGCAAAACCAGCCCAGGTTTCTGGACAAGCTAAAACTCTTGCAAAAGAATGGGTGCTTTCCTCTCTGTTCATCATGGAACCTTAACTTCATCCTGATAGCATCGCCTAGGACTATAGGATGACTAACACTCAGCTAATTCCAAACACAATTGCTTTTCTACAAGTCACTAAAGCTTTATCTTTATCTAGAAAGTGATACTACTATTGTCCACCTGTTAGAAAATATAGCATTAAAGAGTAATAAGAGTAACACTAGGAAATGGTATTTGTCTTACAGTTCATTGGCAACCCTAATGATCTAATTTGCATGAGAAACTTTACACATAGATTTGTCCACCCATACCCAGACTAAAACCTGAATCCAAAGCAGACAGAGCCTGGATGTGATTGAATGCAATAAAGAGTTGAGGAGTTCATCTTCATTTGCCATCATCAGTGAACTTATTTGATTGAGATATATCTAGTACAATATCCTTTTAGTAGGTGATTGTTCATATCTCCAGGCAGTAAACCTAGTGGCTATATTGTGTAGTCCTGATCTCCCTCTTTAGTAACAATGAGAAATCAACAGCCATGGGAAAGGACTTGATTTTAGTGAACACATTTTGGTTCCTGATACACATCTCTTTTTAAAAAAATATTTTAATATTTATTGTTCAGTTTATTAATTACAATGTTCCCCCTTTTTCCCTCTATAGCTCCCCTCCACCCGGTATCCATCCCACCCTCTGCCCTTACCTTCCCCCATGGTGTCTTCTTCCATAGGTGTATGATTTTTGTCTAGTCTCTTACTGCACCTCCCACATCCCTTTTCTTCCCAAGAATTGTCAGTCCATTCCCTCTCTATGCCCATGATTCTGTTATATTCACCAGTTTATCCTGTTCATCAGATTTTTAATTCACTTGATTTTTAGATTCATTTGTTGATAGATGTGTATTTGTTATTCATAATTTTTATTTTTACTTTTTTCTTCTTCATCTTCTTAAAGAATACCTTTTAGCATTTCATATAATGCTGGTTTGGTGGTGATGAACTCCTTTAGCTTTTTCTTAGCTGCGAAGCACTTTATCTGGCCTTCATTTTTGAATGATATCTTTGCTGGGTAGAGTAATCTTCATTGTAGATTCTTGCTAGTCATCACTTTGAATATTTCTTGCCACTCTGGTCTGGCCTGCATAGTTTCTGTTGAGAAATCCACTGATAATCGTATGGGTGCTCCCTTTTAGGTAACTAAGTGTTTTTCTCTTGCTGCTTTTAATATTCTCTCTTTGTCTTTTGCTCTTGGCATTTTAATTATAATGTGTCTTGGTGTGGTCTTCTTTAGATTCCTATAGTTTGGGGTTCTGTGTGCTTCTTAAATTTTTAAGTCAATTTCTTTCACCAGGTGGGGGAAGTTTTTGGTCACTATTTCTTCAAATAGGTTTTCATTATCTTGCTCTCTCTCTTTTCCTGGCACCCCTATAATTCAGATGTTGGTATGCTTGAGGTTTTCCCAGAGGCTCCTTACACTATCTTCAATTTTTTGGATTCTTTTTGCTTCTTGCTTTTCTGGCTAAGTGGATTTTGCTTCTTTGTATTTCAAACCTTCGACTTGATTCTTGCGGTCCTCTAGGCTGCTTTTAGGTCTTTGTGTAATATTTTTTATTTCAGTCAGTGTATACTTAATTTCTAGTTTGTCTTTTTTCATATCCTCCAGGGTCTCATTCATGTCCTCGAAGGTCTCATTTATATCCTCAAAGGTCTCATTAAGTTCATTGGCCCTTTCTAGGAGCCTCTTAAAAAACCTTATAACCGTGGTTTTGAACTCTATGTCCAGTCGTTTTTTCCCCCCTCCATTTCTTTCACATGTGATTTATTTCCATGCCTCTGTGTTTTGGCTGCTTCCCTGAGTTGGTCAATTATCTTTGTGTGGTAGATGTCTTCAAGGGAACAGTGGCTCAGCCTTCTCAGTTACCTGAGGTGGATACTCTTGGTGCAGCCCTTTATGGGTTGCACAGTCTTGTTGAAGTTAAGCCTAGATTATTATTGTTAGCACTAGGAGGGTTTGACCTCCAGGCCAATTGGCTGTGAGGATCAGCTGTGCTCAGGTTGGATGGGCGGAGTCTCCAGGCTGGGCAGGCAGCCTTGATTTCCTGTCAGCTCCACCCTATGCTGCACCTGGGTCTCTGTGCCTGGCAGTAATGGCTGCATGCACCTCTGAGAGAAAGCTGCCACGGAGCTCTATCCGCTGCTGGACAATTCAGCCTCTCCCTAAATGAGTCTGCACACCCAAAGTCTCACCCAGGGTTGTAAAACAATGCATTCTGGTGGTTTCCCTCCTTTCTTTTTTTCCCTCCTGAATGAGAGAGCAAGTCACGATTCCTCTCCGCATGCTTCTGTGCTTCTGCAGTACCCAAGTTTACACGCCCTCTCCACAAGCTCACAGACCTATGCAGCGCCCGAGTTTCAGCGTGCTTCCTCTTTACTGTCCAGTTTCACCCCATATGAGTGTGGGTTCCCCAGACCTTGCCCAGAACTGGGGAATCAGTGCAGTGGGACACCTTTGAATCCCTCCCAGTTTGAGAAAACCAGCTGGGTATCCAGCCACCCACCCTATCCACTCATGCACACAGCTCCGAACCTTTGACTCCACGTGTATCTGCAACTCTGTCCTCTGCCGCTCCTCTGAGTTATAGTGTCCTGTCTTTACTTTTACTTGTGGAATTTCCGCTCAGCCAGCTTTCCAGTGATTCTGGATGATGTCCGTTCTGTCGTTAAGCTGTAGTTTTGAAATTGTTGTGTGGGGCAGCAAGATAGGTGTTTACCTATACCACCATCTTGATTTCCTCTCCTAATATTCATCTCTTATTAAGAGCTCAGAAATCATGTCTAAACTTTCATTCTAGAAACTTTTTCTAGCGATCAAGAACAAATCCCTTTGTTTATTATTTCTAGAATATAGACTAGTAAGTATTTAAAAAATGTGGCAATATTTGTTTCTCTCTAGATTTCTGACAATTCTTATGATTTGTGTTTGCTATTTCAATTACCAAATATAGTTCTACCATTTCTTTTAGTTTCCATTTCAAAGTCTAGATAATTTCTTAGAACTCTATCTATTCTGGATTTTGATTCTTTTCCATATTTCCAAGTGTAAGATTATTCCTCTAGATAGACTATTAGATTATAACCAGTAATGGGCTTATCATTTTCTTATTTAACATACTTTAAATACAACAAAATAAAGCCTTCTGAAAGTCCTCATAATTTTTGTCTTTGAAAGCATCAATATTATTTAGTCTTCTGGTGTCCTTGAAACTCTTCTGTGATGGTGACATACTTCTGTCTTTACCTCTGTCCATCTTTTAGACATTGTAATGATATATGCTCAACAGAAATATCTTTGTTTATCACATTCAATTAGTTAGATGCCTTTTATTTAAAAAAAGCTATATATTCCAACATTTTCCAAGCTAAGTTTTAAAATAAAAAAACTATGTGTTACCTAATTGCAAATTTAAATAAATAATACCCATGAATAATACCCATGTCCTTGTTATTTCAAATACTTATTCTATTCCCCAAAAAAGGATTTTAGCATTTCCTAAGGACTTTTCAAGGACACACACCTTATATTTATGAAGGCATATGTTTCACTCTTGGTCAAGCATCTGAGCTGTCTTTGATCATACATTATGACCTCTAAACCTAATAACCTCTTTTGTGCTTTACTATGTGCATTGATGTGAAATGCGTAACAATTTTATGATGATTCTTGTCAAACATAAGCCTTTTCTATGTTAGCTCATAAAATTTAATTCCCAATTTCCTCCTGCCAAAAGTAAGTGATCTTTGCCCTGGTGGATAATTGGATCATGGAGTTAGGTGACAGCTTAACAGTTACCGGGTAATATTGCCTTAGAGGAGATGGTTAAGGGTAAGGTGATAACTCTTGCTTCTGAGGGTAAGAGGGGGAAGCAAAATGGCAAAATCTTAACATTTGTTGAATCCTATCCTGTGCCACACAGATCCAGGTGCCTTATGTTATCATCTCTTCTTGCATCCATTCTTCTCTTGTCTTCTCTTTTATTTTTATAATATTGGTATGAGTCGAACCATACCAGGCCTCAAACCTTGGGATAAGGAGTTGGTCTTTGTACAAAGAGTTTTTGGAAACCATTAAAGGATATTAAAAAAGGAGAATTAAAGAAATAAGGATATAACTGAGGTAGATAGAAGACACTGTTGCTACCCTAACCATCCAGGCCCTTACTAGTTCAGTGAATGCCCCTCCACTCCAACTGCCCATCACTGAATCCCTTTGCTTGAGGGTTTTGGTTGCTGGAGTCAGCTCTTCCCAAAGGTGGTACTGGCTGGAATTGCAGAGGAATTAATACCCCTGGGGGAGCTTTTTACCAATAACTGAGAGAAGGAGTAGATAAATACCACAGCCCACAAACCCTTGGTTGGTTGACTCTGAGACATGTTTCAACACTGGCACATAGAAGTGCCCAGCTGTATTTTTTCTGTGTCTTTGTTTTCATTGCTTCATTGCCACTCATCTTCTTTCTGTTGGCCATAATGGTTCAGTTCACCTGTATGTTTTCAAGCTTAGCCCAATTCTGGAACCACTGACACAAAAGCCATTCAAAAATTGCAATTATAGCTCCATATCACAAAAGTTTGCATTTTCCAACTGTTTTCAAATCAACAAGTGAGGAACATATACAAAAGTAGATTCTCAATAAGTATTACCTGGATGAATGGACAAACCAATGCATTTAATCCTTCTCACAATCCAAAGATGATGAAATAGAGGATCAGATGGATTCAGTAGCATGCCCAAATGTCAGCTAATAACACTTAGAATTTGACAGTATCTTAGCTATACTGTATAGGTATCTCTAAGATCCCGTGTAAGTACCATGTTAAAGTCTCTTAATAGGTGAAGGTGCACACTGAGGAGTTGTGCTGCCCAAATGTAGAGGTAAGGGGGGATATGCCTGCCAATTGCATCCTGAAGCAATTTTCTCTTCTCAGATGTGTTTACCACCATGGTATTTCTTTAGAGGTTTTATTTATCTGTGGATTTTCTTTGAAGGAAGGCAGCCAGAGGATGTTTTTTAGAAGCCGAGGTGAAAATTAGTAAGATGCTTTGACATGGCACCTTTCATAACATTGAAAAATGATCAGTAGACTCGCTCTCAAGGATAAGGAATTTGCATTTGGCTTGCATTGTGCAAACAGGGCTTTTGTTGATTTATCAACAAGACTTCACTTGGGGTTTTGGATTAGATTTCAGAGGTTGGCACCTACGCTCTAAAAAATCTAAACAGAAGGAGAAAATAAATCACCAACTGGCACTTAAAAGCAAAGATTTATACCAAATTTAATGAACTTCCTGTCTTGCTGAGCATGAGGAAAATGTCATGTTTACCTCAATGCTCTCTGCTCCTGGCAGCGGATGTGCCGAGTTGGAAGGAATGCAGAAGTGGGTCAGACTCACCCACTGGATCTCAGAAAAACGCCTGAGCGAGAGAGCACTCTGCATGTGCTCAGCCTTCATGGTGCCCAGCCCTGGCTACTAACCCTACTCAGGGTGAATCTAAGGAGACATGTCTGTAAACTCAAACTGTCTACTTGGGTTCCCTAAGAACATCAAAATTAAGGATTCAAGTGCAAGTCTTTTATTTATGTGATGGTCCCAGGAAACACCACTAGAGGAGTGAGGAAATTGAGGCAAGAAAGTAGTTCATAAAGGGGGAGTCGTCAAGTCAGTCACCACTGTGGTCAAAGGAGCTTAATCCTTCCTGCCCCCTCCCCTACCATTCCACCAGTCAACTTGAATCTCTATGTTCTACCTTATTTACTTCCCTGAGAACTGTACTCTCTTCTCTATCCTCCCCATGATCTTAGCTTTAAGCCTCACTATTGAGTCACGTAGACTGTTTTAGGAGCCCCTACACTCACCTGCAAGTCCATTCTTAATCAAGTCAATCTTCAAAAGTGCCATTCTGATTATTTTCCTTGCCTGCTGATATCTTCAGTAACACCATCAACCAGCAGTCATGTTCAAACCACTCCAAGGAGCTCTGCTTCCTTCTCACATTTTTTCCTTATTTTAGTCAATAGGACCACCATTCAACCAGATACTCAAACCAAGACCCGAAGACATCCCTGGGCCCACCTTGTACCTTATTTACTCATCTCATTGGCAAGACCTGAGGCTCCAAAATATGACTTGTCCCCATTCACTCCTCTTCAGCTCCTGTCTCCTTGTTTCCAGTCTTCTACTTTCGACACATTATCCACAGTCACAGAATAAAGTTAAAAAAAAATTAGATCATATCTCTCCTCTGTTACAAAGTTCTGAGGGATTCTTACAGTGTTTTGAGTCAAATTTAATCTTAAAATGTCTGTCTTGATTTGTACATGCTCTTGTTCCATTCTGCTGTTGACCTTCACTTCTATCCTGCTCTTGACAAGTGGATATATTATATAAATTCTGACATGATGTAATATGATGCACATTGCACCATCCATAGTGTTCTGAATACACTGGCTTCTTGCCCCTCCAAAATGGAAGACCCGTCTGGTCTTTAGATCTTTGCCCAGATCTTCAGTCTCAAAAGTTTTGCCCACCCTACCCCCACCCAACATCATCTGCATTACATGGCCAACAACATCTTAGTCACCCACTTTTCATTCTGTGAGGCCTTTCCTGTATAGTACACCTAATTCCCCTTCCTGGGCTACTAAGTAATGCTATTTATTTGTGAAGATCCTATAACCTGATATTAAATTGTTCTTGTATCTATTTACTTATTTATTGACCACTACCTGCTCAGCAATCCAAGTTTCTCAAACATAGAACACCTATTTTGTTCTCAGCTACACCTAGAATTAGGCTTGGCGTAAGTATGGAACATAAAAATATGAGTTGGATAAATGAATAAAGTTATTATCAAACTATTAAAATTTACCAATATAATAAGGTAAGATATTATATATAAATTTTAATTTGCTCCTTGACTATTACTGAAATTATACCCTTTTATACTTTTATCAACAAGGATTTTCTCCCCCTTTTATATGACTATCCTGGTGGCATCCTTTGCTTACTTTTCTATCACTTGTTTTTCTTTTAGTTGCTAGTCATTCGTTGTTGTTCTCTCTCTCTCTCTCTCTCTCTCTCTCTCTCTCTCTCTCCTCTCTCTCTCTCTCTCTCTCTCTCTCTCTCTCTCTCTCTCTCATTATTTATGTCTCAGGTAATTTGTTTGTTCTATATTTTAAAAATACTTTCCCAGTATGTCATTTATCTTAATTTTATTGGAAGGGAGTATGTGTCATTACAAAGTTTCAAATGTTGATATAGTAAAATGTATGGATTTTCTTTCTTAAAATACATAAAATATAAAAGCTACCTCTAGATGTAAACTTTTACTTAAACACACTGATCCATATTAGGATCCATGAATGTGTCACAGTGGATATTATATAAGTTTTGGGATGATGTAATATAAAATACACAGCAAAGTGTGCTGAGTATTCTTACATAAAGAATTTTAAAAAGTGACATACATTTAATGAGGTCTTTGCATTCAATCTCCTGCCAATGGGCTCTATGGAGGATGGGGACAGGAAAGGACACCAGGAGGTGACAATCAAGGTAAATCCAAAGTGTGGCACTCAATAGGCCCAGTGACTTCAACAAAAAAATAGCATAGGAGAAAAGGGGATAATTTCAGATGAAAAGAGATTAAGAGATATAACAAATACATACAATTAAAAAACTTTAAAAACTCTGATTCAAACAAATGAACCAACAAACTGAGATTTGGATAATTATGGAAATTTGAACATGGTCTAGACATTATATGTTATTAAGAAAATATATGTTTTTATTTTATTAATTAAACATTTTTATTTTATTAAGGATCATATGGTATAGTGATTAAATCAAAAGAATTCCCTTTTGTGAGATGCATGTTTAAGTATTTAGAAGTGAAAATACATGGGATCTTCCTTAATAGCTTCTTTCCTCAAATAAAAGAGATGTGTATTGGTGTTGGGAGGAGACAAATGAAGAACCACATGCAAAATGCTGATGACATTCAGGATTGCTTAAGAAAGTGAAGGCAACACTCTTAGGCTTGAAGGGGAGAGAGGAAGGGCCGTGTTCAGATCTAGAATGGGGAGCTTGGCAGGAGCTTCCAGTCAGGTGTGGGGGAAAGACCCTGACCTCACCCACTTCCCCCTATGATCCCCATGGGCAGATCCATCCAGAAGCCAGAGAGCAGGGAATCCCTGATCCATGAAAATCCACCTCAAAGAGTACAGAGGGAGACAAAGATGGATGGATCTAGTGGGCCTGGTACATTGTAATTTTGTATGTTTAGAGATTTTCATAATTTATAATTTAAAATAAAGAAGTGTGTATTTTTTGCCTTTGAGTGACAAAGATTAATACAGTTTTGAAATCAAGTATATTAACTTTATTATTCAAATTTTCTTTATTTTATTATTTCTGAATATATGATATATTGAATTCCAAGAAAAATGTCTTAATATCTCTTACCTATAATTTTAGAAATACCAATTCCTTTTTATTTTTCATGGTTTTTGTTTTATATTATTTGAACCTATAGTTTCATAAACTATATTTTTGTTAATATGAAATATTACCCTTTTAGAGTTTTGTTTTTGCATGACTTCTATCTGTTATACCTGTTTTTCTTAATTAGCATTTGTTTTGCATATATTTTTCTGTTTATTTTCAACATTTTTGTTTTATTTCAAGTGTGTGTGTGTGTGTGTGTGTGTGTGTGTGAAACAGGATATAGCCAGGTGATTCATTCTTTTAAAAAAGCCAATCTGAGCATCTGTTGTCTTTTAATAGGTGAATCTTATCCCTTTATATTAGTTGTGATTACTGATTTATTTGGACATATTCACACCATGTTACTTTTAAATTTCCTTTTTACAATGCTTGCTGTGGTGCATGAAGGCTCTTACTGGATTTATCATTTTCTTTTGTTTTATATTTTCTGAATTGTTTCATAAATTATAGACTTTATATTCTTTACTAATTATTTAACAAGTATTTATACTATTTAAATGTATTACAATTTTATTTTTATTAATGTCTTAGAATGAATTTCTCCTCCCAAATAAGGCTTCATTTCCTCCCTCTTCCTTCCTATGCTTCCAGCTATGATTAGGTAATCTAGGACTGCTGAGCAGTACAGTAGCTACTGGCAACATGTGGCTAGTGAACACTTGAAATATGCCTTGTCTGAACTGAGAGATACCATGAATGTAAAAACCATGTCATACTTCAAAGAATTAGGCAAAAAAAAAAGTGAAATGTCTCATCAATATTTTTTAATATAAATTATATGTTGAAAGGTAATATTTTAGATAAATTGGTTTAAATAAAATGTATTAACATTTTCCTTTATTTAATGTGGCTACTAGAAAATTTAAAATGCCCGTTGTGGCTCACATTATATTTATGGGACAGAGCTGCTGTAGGACCTTTTTTCTGGATTGTTATTTTTTAAAGAGTAAACAGATTTTTCTCCTTATCTTTTTCTTTTCCTCTCAGAACTTTTTATTCCTTTCCAGCCGTTGAATTCTGGTAGATACAGAATTCTAGAACTCAGATGTAATCGTACATTCTTCAATGCCTACTTGACCATTCTACATCTATTGTTTTGTTTTGTTTTTTTTTTCCCCTTTGCACCTCCTCCTTAAAGGAATTTGCATCTTTTAATCTATTTTCCACATTTAAATTTTTTAACCCCTTCCATTGGTTCCTTTTTTTCTTTCTCATTCTCTCACTTTTGTTTCTAACTCATTAATGTGTGTGTATGTGTGTGTGTGTGTGCATGTGCGTGTGCGTGTGTGTGTTTATTCCTTGAGTCAGCCCATTCACTTCATCAAAGAACTGAATTCTCATTTTTCAAAGGTTCCTATTTAGTTATTTTCCATAACAGCCCACTCTGTGTCAGAGAAGTGATCTCCTCTCTTGTCCGATGAAGATTTTAATTTTGCTTTTTGGAAATAAGTCAGTTATAGATTCTCTATGCTGAGTTTGGTATCTCTCTTGTGAAATATTTTTTGGGTGCATATACTCAAGATAAAACCAGAAGCAAGTCATAAACTATTCGGACCATTCCATTCTATCTTAACATATTAATATGCACACTTAATTGCTCTATTATTAAACCAAAGATAAACAACTTACCTTTGCAACTCATCTAGTCTTCAAATTGTGATGAATCTTTGAGTAGACCATACCATGACTAATGCTATCTACAACTCCCCATAAGTCTCTTTCCCTAACTTCAACCTTTTATTTTTTTACCTTTATTGTCCATTTTATTAATTACATTGTTCCGTTTTTTCCCCTATAGCTCCCCTCCACCTGGTACCCATCCCACCCTCCACCCTCACCCCCATCCACTGTCCTCTCCCATAGTTGCATGATTTTTGTCCAGTCTCTTGCTGCACTTCCCACACCCCGTTTCTCCCCAAGAATTGTCAGTCCATTCCCTCTCTATGTCCAGGGTTCTGTTACATTCACCAGTTTATCCTGTTCATCAGCTTATTAATTCACTTGATTTTTAGATTCATTTGTTGATAGATGTGTATTTGTTGTTCTTAATTTACACTTTTATCTTTTTCTTCTTCCTCTTCTTAAAGAATATCTTTCAGCATTTCATATAATATTGGTTTGGTGGTGATGAACTCCTTTAGCTTTTTCTTATCTGTGAAGCACTTTATCTGGCCTTCAATTCTGAATGATAGCTTTGCTGGATAGAGTAATCTTGGTTGTAGATTCTTGCTATTCATCACTTTGAATATTTCTTGCTACTCCAGTCTGGCCTGCATCATTTCTGTTGAGAAATCTGCTGACAATCGTATGGGTGCTCCCTTATAAGTAATTAACTGTTTTTCTCTTGCTGCTTTTAATATTCTCTCTTTGTCTTTTGCTCTTGGCATTTTAATTATGATGTGCCTTGGTGTGGTCCTCTTAGGGTTCCTATATATTGGGGTTCGGTGTGCTTCTTGGACTCCTAAGTCAATTTCTTTCACCAGGTGTGGGAAGTTTTCAGTCACTATTTCTTCAAATAGGTTTTCATTGTCTTGCTCTCTCTCTTTTTCTGGCACCCCTATAATTCTGGATGTTGATATGCTTGAGGTTGTCCCAGGGGCCCCTTACACTATCTTCAATTTTTTGGATTCTTTTGGTTTCTTGCTTTTTCAGCTAAGTGGATTTTACCTCAAAATCTTTAACTTGGTTCTTGGGGTGCTCTAGAGCACTTTTAGGTCTTTGTATAATATTTTTTATTTCAGTCAGTGTATGCTTAATTTCTGGTTGGTCGTTTTTCATATCCTTGAGAGTCTCCTTCATATCCTTGTGGGTCTCATTTCCTTGTAGGACTCATTCATTTCCTTGTCGGTCTTACTTATTTCCTTATAGGTCTCGACCTTTTGTAGGAGCCTCTTGAGAAGCCCTATAACTGTGGTTTTGAATTCCATGTCCAGTAGTTTTTTTTCCTCCATTTCTTTCACATCTGATTTCTTTCTATATCTCTGTATGGTGGCTGCTTCCCTGAGTTGGTCAATTAGCTTTTTGTGGTAGATGTCCTACTAGGGAGAGTGGCTCAGCCTCCCCAGTTACCTGAGGTGGATATGGGTTGCACAGTCGTGCTGAAGTTAAGCTCAGGTTAATCATTGTTAGCACTTGGAGGGGTTGACCTCCAGGCCAATTGTCTGTGAAGTTCAGCTGTGCTCAGGTTGGATGGGTGGAGTCTCCAGGCCAAGTGGACAGCGTTAGCTCTGCCCTATGCTGCCCCAGAGACTCTGTGCCAGGGGCAATGGCTGCCAGCACCTCTGAGAGAGAGCTGCTGCCGAGCTCCTCCAGCTGCCGGGGAATTCAGCCTCTCACCAGATGCGTCTGCACACCCAATGTCTCACCCAGCGTCATAAAACAAAGCAGTCTGACGGTTTTCCAAATGAGAGAGCAAGTCGCGAGGCGCTCTCTACTAGGTCATGCAGCTGCACTGTTCCCAAGTTCACGCACAAGCTTGCCTTCTCCACAAGCCGCCAGACCCCTGCAGCACCTGAGCTTCGGCGTGCCCTCCCACTGTCCAGTTTTTACCCCGTGTGATAGTGGGTTCCCTGGACTTCGCCCAGAGCTAGAGAATCAGTCCAGTGGGACGTCTTTGTCTCCCCCGTTTGAGAAAACTGGCCGGTTTTCAGCCGCCCGCCCTATCCGCTGATGAGCTTGCTCCTCCAAAACTCTCTCCATGCGAATCTTCAATGCTGTCCTCAGCCACTCCTCCAAGTCACAGTGTCTTATCTTCACTTTTATTTGTGGAATTTTCACTCAGCCAGCTTTCCAGTGATTCTGGATGGTGTTTGTTCTTTCGTTAAGTTGTAGTTTTAAAATGGCTGTGTATGACGGCAAGATAGGTGTTTTACCTATGCCGCCATCTTGGTTCTCGAATAATCTATCCCTAACTTCACCCTTTTAGATCATACATCTATTTATTTATTTATTTATTTATTTATTTAGTTAGTTAGTTAGTTAGTTAGTTAGTTATTTTTTAGGCAGCATTCAAGTGTTGTAGAGTCAACACATTTTTTTTCTGGAAGTTTTTTTTTTTTTTTAAATAGGGTCTTCACATTTATACTATTATTTAGCCTTAAATGTTAGATTATTCTTAGTTGTATGTTTTTCTAATATTTGAAATTTCTTATTAGCCCATGTTTTAGTCAGCCTCCCTGCCCCATCCTCCTCCATTGCTAGAGAAGGAGAGGTGGGACATCCTGCTGATCCACATTTGGGCCAGAGCTGCCCTCAGCCTGGGGGTGCTGGGCTCTTCCTGTGCAGTTTTCCAGGTCTTACCCATATCATGATCCTGAGGTCTCCTCTCACTCCTTGCACTTGTGAATATTGGCAACTGTGCAACACAAGCCAGACCACTGGGGCTGCTCTTACTCTGTCTCCCAAACTACCAGCTTGGGTGACCCTGGAAACCCTGAAAAAGATCTGCTCTGTTTTACAACAAACCTTTTCTTTAGTCCCCACCCTCTTTTCATCTAGTTATAGTGGTCTTCCATTTTACTAAGTTTCCTCAACATTTCAGATACACTGAGATTTCACCTTTTATTTTCTCACACTGTTAAAGATGTTCTGAAGCACTCTTTCCTGTCATTTTCAGATTTAGGGGTGGAGCTTGGATGCTGGAGCTTCTTATTTGTCAGTTATCTTGATACCTAGTGGCCCTGTGCACAGATTTGTGCAAATTGAAAGAAAATTCACTAGCAAAATGTTTTAATATCACCCTTTCCCTGTAATACAAGTGTCAGAGATGAAAAAAAATTAGTTAAATGTATATAAAAATAATATATGAGTTGGTTAATAAATAAACAATAACAACAAGGACATGATATGAAAACATGATATATAAACAACAAAAACATGATATAAAACAACATTGATAAAAACATTGTCTGATAAATTGATTAAACTTATTCTCATATCTCCCTGTATACCACATTAAGAGTAAAAATACTTTCAGAGTGCTTGACTAATTTCCCTTGTGATGAAGTATTTACAACTTTAATTTTAATGTCACATGCTCTTCAAACTCAAAGAAAGCAACATATAACTGACCATGTCTGAAAATGGGTTCAGGTAGGACTATTCCTACTCTGTCTAAAGTTTGTCCTTGTGATTTATTAATAGTCATCACAAATGTTGGAATCACAGGAAACTGTCTTCGAATTATTTTAAATGGAATGTCAGTGTCAGATGGGGACTTATAAATTCTTGGAATCAGAACAACCTCTTCTTCTGCAGATCCTATTAATACTTCAGCTTCAATTATGTTAGATTGCAATATTTTGATAATAAATCTGGTCCCATTACAAAGACCATATTTACTATTAAGATTTCTCAGTAGCATGATGATCGCACCTACTTTCAATTTTAATTTATGACATGACATTTCAGAAGGAGTAATACAATTAAGAAATTCAATGGGAAAATTTTTCTTTTTGGCAACATCTGTTGAATCGATGGAATCATCATTCAAATAGTATGTTGTGCCAAATAGTTGGTCTTCAGATACATTCTGTCAACAAAGCCAGCTTCTTTCAGCTTCAGAGGTACATTGTGACAATAGTTGGTTTTCAGACATATTCTGTCCGCAACACTGCTTTCTTCCAGCTTCAGAATATCAACAAAAAACAACCAAATTCACAATTGACAATGACAGATCGAAACATACATGTGCAATTGGCACCAGCCAGAGCTTTGTATGTATCGTGCATGTGCAAGTTGTTTATTTTTAGATTGCCAGTGCGTGTCATATGCACCAGCTAGTTGGTCGGTTGAACAACCTTTTTTATAAATAGATGGCACCTGCACTGCACTCCTCTTTGGTATATGCTGTTCCCTCAGCCTAAAATACCCTTCCTCACTTTGCTAACTCCTTTCATCCTCCAAAACCTATCCCAGGAGAGACTGTCCATAAAAACTTTCCTAATCTCTTCTAAGGCATTAAACCTTTCAACTCCATAACATATATATTTCTTTATTTTTAAAAAATTCATCCCATCCTATTATTTGCATTGATTTTCCCTACCAGATTGTGTATTTCTTGAGTATAAATACTTTTGTTTTCTTTATATTTGCACAATATCTAGCTCAGAGGAGCCTATTCAATACTAGAGGCCCAGGAGGCGGGAGATGTCCCTTAGCCCAGCCTGCACCCTCTCCAATCTGGGACCTCTGGTAGGATTGGGTGTCAGACATCCTTCTTACAATCCAGGACTGCTGTCTCCAAACTGCTCACCTACCTGCCTCCCTGATTGCCCCTAACCGCTTCTGCCTGCCAGCCTGATCACCCCCTAACCACTCCCCTGCCAGCCTAATTGATGTCTAACTGCTCCCCTGCCAGCCTATTTGCCCTCAACTTTCCTCCTCTGCTGGCCTGGTCACTCATAACTTCCCTCCCCTGCAGGCTTGATCGCCCCCAACTGCCCTCCCTTACAGGCCTGGTCCTTCCCAACTGTCTTCCCCTGCTGGCCTGATCGCCCACAACTGCCCTCCCTTGCAGGGCCTGGAACCTTCAATGGCCCTCCCCTGCTGGCCATCTTGTGGTGACCATCTCGTGTCCACATGGGGGCAGGATCTTTGAAAACATGGAGGCAGTCCTCTTGTGTATTGGGGTGATGGTAAATCTGCAAATTAGTCTTTTATTAGATAGAATAGAGGCCTGGTGCATGGGTGGGGGCCAGCTGGTTTTCCCTGAAGAGTGTCCCAGATCAGGGTGGGGGTTCCCTTGGGGTGAGGGGAAGCCTGGACAAATGGCCTGTGGAGGTCTGCAGGCCAGCCACGCCCCCCAGTGACCTAAGCGGAGGCCCTGGTATCTGGGGTTAATCTATGTCTACAATTGAAACTTTGTAGCCTGGAGCAGAGCCAAGCCTTCTGCTCGCTCTGGGGTGGCAGCCATTTCTGTTTGAAACTTTGTAGCCTAGTGTGGATGCCTGGGCCAGCAACAGCAAACTGAAAGCTTGGCTTCCTTTGTTGCCAGGGAAACCCAAGCCTCTGTTCTCTCCAGCTCAGTAGCTGCCGCCATTTCTGTTTCTTTTATAATTGAAACTTTGTAACATTGAGTGGAGGCCTAGGCAGGCGGAAAGCTTGGCTTCCTCTGTTGCCAAGGAAACCCAAGCCTTCCTCCTGCTCTCAGTGGCGGCAGTCATCTTGGTTGGGATTTATTTGCATAATTTGCTCCTGATTGGCTGGTGGGCATGGCTGTGGGTGTGGTGAAGGTATGGTCAAATTTGCATATTACTCTTTTATTAGATAGGATGTGTTTATGAAATCTAGATCTGGGGTATATGACACTTTTCTATTCTCCTATTCCTGGAATAGGGGAGCAGCAGGCACTTTCCAGTGGTGCTAGAGGCCCTATCCTGGAGATTGCTTAATAATCTGACATCATGGGAATGTGTCACTGTGTTTTGAGTGTACAATTTAACTCTATGCCCTTTCTTCTCTCTTCCATTCCATTCTAATTATTTGGGGGAAAATGGCATGTATGCTTTACTTTTTTTTTAGAAAAGCACACCATATTGTTATTCTGATGTAATAGCTTCCTGTTAAAGGTAATTATATCCGCTTTTTAAAAATGTAAGTGATGTATTCCCCCTCCTTTGTCTCTCCTGCTTCCCTTAAATCATGAAAATATTAAGAAACAAGGAAACATCAAAAGAGGAAACAGTTTGAGGAGCATCCTGATTTGTCCCTACCTGCAATATGTATGCAAGCCAGACTGAGTTAATAAACACAAACCGCCCACCTGACTGCTAAAATATATATATATATATATATATATATATATATATATATATGCAGACATTGATTTCCCTGTGGAAATTTTACAGGGGAGTTAAATTAGGGAGTGTATGCAGACCTGAAATTGTCATGCAAACTAGGTTGGCAGGAATTTCAGTGTCTATATCGGGGATGAGTAAATAAGGAGACCCTGAAAGTTTGACTGGCTATTTGAATGAAAACATTTGGAAAGTTCCAGAGTCAAGATGTTCTCCCTTCACTGTTTCTGTATGCAGGCACCATTTTTGTCTGCTTTTGCTTTAAAGAAGAGACATTTATAGCCACTATGAAAATGGTTGCTGAGGCTGTTGGAATTTGATGCTGGAGAGAATGTCCTGAGATGAGAAGTCTAGACAGGTCATTCATTTGTGAGATGGCACCAGGAATTCCTGGGAGCTGAGAGGGAGGAAAGACAGCCAATGCAGGGGGCCTTTGAATGCAAATTACAGCAGTGGCCACTGGAGTCTCATTCCACTGGGGACCTCTGGGCAGCTGTGATGTCCTGTAAGGAGCCCCCTTGAGTCAAAGCGACAAGTCTTTCTTGACAGGGAATGAGGTGGGCAAGCACATCACTGCGTATTTCAGAGGCTGTCACAACCTGATGTGATGGAGCCTAAAATGAAGCCAGAGTGGGAATTCATAGATGGAATTTTTATAAAAAGAGGCTGCATCTCCATTAGAAGTAACAAAGACTAGAAAGGAAAAAACCCCGAAGCCAATGAGGGTAGTTGAAAATCATGGAAACTCTCTGTTTTTTGAAGGCCAATCAAGTTTTTAGTCAGAAACAAGGATTATAATTTGCATTTTCATTTAGTAAAAGTTTTATTTCCTGTTTAGGACAATTAGTTAAGATTAAGCTATGAATGACAGCAATCCTATGTAAAGTTACATAAATTGTATGTAAATTAATATATATGCTTTTGTATTAAGGGAGATGGGAACAAACTGATGTTTCATTAAGATTTGGGAAATAGAGGAAATGCACTGTACAACCCAGCAAACTCATTTTAACCCCTTAACTGTAACTACAAGCTTTTCCCTGTGAATCAGTTATAACTTGGCACCATTTTCATTTTATTTCACTAACTTCATTGTTAGATCCAAAGTATATGTTTATTTACATTTTAACAGTTAATGTCTCAAAAAGATTGTACTAACTTATATCATGACTAGAGGCCCAGTGCACAAAATTCATGCATGGGGGGGGGGGGGAAGGAGTGTCCCTCAGCCCAGCCTGCACCCTCTTCAATCTGGGACTCCTTGAGGGATGTCTAACTGCCCATTTCGCCCCAATCCCAGTAATATCAGGCCTAAACGGGCAGTCGGATTCCCTCTCACAATCCAGGACTGGTGGCTCCCAACTGCTCACCTGCCTGCCTTTCTGATTGCCCCTAACCACTTCTTCCTGCCAGCCTGATCACCCACTAACTACTGTCCTGACAGCCTGGTTAATGCCTAGCTGCTCCCCTGCCAGCCTGATTGCCCCTAACTGCCCGTGCCTGCAGACCTGGTCACCCCTAATTGCCCTCCCCTGCAGGCTTTATTGCCCACAACTGCCCTCCCCTACAAGTCTGGTTCCCCCCAATTGCCCTTCCCTGCAGGCCTGGTTGTTCCCAACTTCCCTCCTCTGCCAGCCTGGTCAGCCCTAACTGCCTCCTCCCCCTGCAGGCTTGATCACCCCAACTGCCCTCCTTTGCAGACCTGCTCCCTCCCAACTGCTCTCCCCTGCTGGCCTCCCCTTGTGTTCACATGGGGGCAGGATCTTTGACCACATAGGGGCAGCCATCTTGTGTGTTAGAGTGATGTTCAATTTGCATATTACTCTTTTATTAGATAGGATAGAGGCCTGGTTCATGGGTGGGAACCTGTGGTGGTTTGCAGGCTGGCCATTCCCCTGGCCATGTAAGTGGAGGCTCTGGTATCTGGGATTTATTTATCTTCTATAATTGAGACTTTATAGCCCTGAGTGGAAGCCTGGGCCCACCAGGGTATGTGGAAAGCTTGGCTTCCTCCATTGCCAGGAAACCCAAGCCTCCTGCTCACTCCATGGCTGCAGCCATCTTGGTTGGGTTTATTTGCATACTCATTCCTGATTGGCTGGTGGGCGTGGCTTGTGGGTATAGCAGAGTGATGGTTAATTTGCATGTTACCTTTTTATTAGATAGGAGAGCTAACTGTGCTTGAAGCTACCTGAAAGGCAGTCACTTGAGTAGTTGAAAATGCCTTCAGTATTATGGGATAGGAAGATGGCTGGTCATTTGAAGTCCTAGCACTCCCAGAAAGCAGGAGGCCATCCAGACAACCTCACTTCATCCCCCAATCTGCCATATCAAAATTCTGTTCCTCATTCAATGTTCTCTGTCTTGAGTATCCAAGTCTGAGAGCTCAGTACTCTCAGACACGCCAATACCCACCTCAGGGATTCGGCTGAGAACATATCTGTCAGGGCTGACTCCATGGGATCTTGAGAAAGACCTGGGTAGTCTTACCTGGCATTGACCTGACCTCTCTGTGCCTCAGCTACTCAGCTGCCAAATGGGGATGATTATATTTTCTACCCCTAGATTGTTGGGAGTAAAATGAACCTGGAATATTGAAAGTACTCAGTGCCGGGCACATAGGGAGCAAAGTACATTAAAGTGTCATTACTTCTCTATAGTCTCAAGTAACTAATGTAAAAGTAACTTTTACAGACAGAAAAATTCTCTTCCTTCTAGCTAGTTTTCACCTGTAGGACCCTTAAGCTGTCAGGAGAAGCCCTGCCTTTGCTCACAGCTTTGTAGGTGTGGGGAACCCAGACCACAAAGTGGGAATTATGCTGTGAGACAAATGCATCTTTGATTTTCATTCTTGCTTCCCTCTCCTCTTGGAATTCCCTGCCATCTTCACTGTAGATCTTTCCTTAAATTCTCCTTTGAGACTTATTTCAGAGGAGTGGGGTGTAGAAAACATCTAGCCTCAGAGAATAAAGTTTTTATTATTATTAAGTTTTAATTAACCTCAGAGAGGAAGTGGGGTTGGAGAGAAAAACATCAGTGATGAGAGAATCCTAGATTGGCTGCCTCCTGCATGCCCCCTATTGGGGTTTGAACCCACAACCTGGTCTTGTGTCCTTGACTGGAATCAAACCCGGGATCCTTCAGTCAGTAGGCTGACCCTCTATTCACTGAACCAAACCAGCTAGGGCAGAGTATAAAGCTTTTATAGGGTAAACTGGGGTGGCGAAGACAGTGCAAGGTAGTCCCACACAAAGGCCCTGAATCATGAAGCACAACTTGCCTCCAGGCATCTGAGCCAAGAGAGTAGGTTTCGTGGGTTTGGACACAGTTTCCAGCCCAGATGGGTTGTCTTCTGCAGTCTTTCTAGAAATTAGATTGCTTTCTGCTTTCTCTCATAATAATTTCTGCTGCTTCATACCAAAGGGAATGGCCTGTCTTTGGGGCAAAGGTTTAGAGTCTAAACTTTAGACTATTTATTTTCTTATTACAAATTACAGGGATAAATGCTTCTCCTTCTCACCCTCTCCCCTCAGTTGTGCCACAGTTAACCAGTTCTCTCTCCCTTTGTTTGGTATTTAAAGCACCAGAGCAGTGGCTCTGAATACCAGCTAGGAAAGAGTGAAGGGATTCTCAGTGGAATATCTTAACCCCAGGAGTGTGGCCTATCCCAGGGTGGTCTTCCTGTTTGTTTATTAGGTTGAGCTGGAGATTGGAAACCAGGGACTAAAACAGCCTAGATATAATGGATTGAAAACATTTCATATTTGATAGGAATGTTATCACTTTCCTAAAACAACTTCTTTCCCATTTGGTCAAGCAGGGTTAAGAAGTAGGATATACTGAAAAGATGACTTTTCTTCACAGATTCAGAATCACCTGAAGCAGCCTGGAGGCATGGAGTGGCATCCTGCACCCTCCTGCTGCCCGGGGTAGAGGCTGCTCCTTGAACCACCTTTCTCTCTGGTTTTATTTTATTTATCAGATAGATAGGTAGGTAGGTAGATAGACAGATAGACAGACAGACAACTATATAAGCAAAATAAACACATTTTAGAAGTTTAAAAATATCTTCTTATTTATAAAAACAAGATATCCTTTATTTCTATAGTCAGAATAGCCAGAGGTGATCTTATTTTTTCCTGGGAAGTGGAGCTGAGAAATATGTGCAGTAAAATAATTGAGGGTGGTGACATGTCTGGCTAATTTTAAAGCACAGGGAGCTGATGAGAGTAAATGAGTGTTGGAGGGAATGTAAAGTTTTGAGATTCTAACTAACAGTCAAGAATGGTTCCCTGGGTTGCCGTGAGGGCTCCTCTCCCCCTTGGGGCTCTAAATGGGGAGCAGCCAATCTCCCTTGGGGCTCTATACGGGGTGCAGCCAATGCCAGGAAGTGCCTGCAAAACGCCAACCTCCTGCCACCAGGGCGCTATGCACAGCTCTCAACCAAAGGTGCCAATCTGGGGCTTGGCCCGACTAAATCCAACTGCGATGGAAACCGGTGACCCTGTCATTGGACGACGTCCACTGTGTGCAGACCACCAGAGAGGCTGGTGGGTAGTGTAAGCTTCCCTGATCACAGTTCATCAGGGGTCAGCTTCTTACTGTGAGAACAAAGTCTGACTGAGCCGGGGTCCCAGCTGCATGGTTCTCTTGTGTAAACACAGCGCAGACAGCCAGGACGGCCAAATGTTAAGGTCCCCGTGCGATCCATTGTTAGAATATAGACATGGCCATAGACTCCGTTTTCAACTGCTTTCTACAGCTCTCTCCCTCTCTCTCGTTTTCTGTCTCCCCTTCTATCTTATGTGTTAGTGTCAAAACATCGTCTTTAAGGAAACATTTTTGGCTATTTTGTCATTTTTGTCTTATAAGTAGGGGTTTCCACTGCACCCCAAACAAGCCAAATACTTATTTTATTGATTTCAAAGGGGAAGAGATTTTTAAAAATTTATTTCAAAGGAAGAGAGATATAGAGACATCAATGATGAGAGAGAATCATTGATTGGCTGCCTCCTACACACACCTTACTGGGGATTGAGCCCGAAACCTGGGCACCTGCCCTGATCTGGAACTGTGACCTCCTGATTCATAGGCCTACATTTAGCCATTGAGCCTCACCTGCTGGGCAAGCCAAACACTTAAAATGGGCATGGCCTCAGCAGAGGCAGCCCCACTGTGACCTGCATGGGCTGCCATTTCCTCATTCATCTCTAGGACCAAGACTCTTGGTCTTGACAAATTGGGGGGCCGGTCTGTCTTCCTTTCCCTTTTCATCTGCAAACCCATCTTTGACTCCTGACACTCACCTTCTCTCTGGGAGGCCCTGGTTAATAGAAACGCAAGTGCAGGCTCATACCCCTGCTCTTAGGTGTTCGATGATGCTCTTTGGGAAGCGACATGGCATCAATCACTGTCCATGGCTACTTGAGAAGCCGCACTGATGGACTGGCCAGCAAAGCCCTCTCACTGCCCCTGCCTGCACGCTGCAATTCAATTAGTCATGGTCAGAGGGAGTCATTATTATTCATACACCACCAATTGTTCCCAAAGTAAACAAAGCTGGGATGAGGTCTCTGATCTTCCCAATGCCTTTAACGGGGACACAAAAGAAAAATAACAAAACTCCTAGACACCAGGGTGGGACATTTTGTCTGAATTCTGATCTCCTTTGCAAGTTTCCCCATCAGAGCTTGTTGATTTTTTTCTTCTCTTTTTCTTTTTTCCTCCATAGCCCTTACTGGTAAATGTCCCGTGTATGCACACACAATTCTAGCATGGCCATTTTATTCCTGTATTGCCAATAATACTATGATGTCCCTTTTGCACCCTGGGCCTCACAAACATTGGGAAGAGGGTCCTTTAAATGGTGCGAACAATCCTGTTAGAATATAACAGACCGATAACTTCCCAGTTAGCAGTAAATAATCCCTATAGAAATATAGTGACATTTGTGTTTTATAAAGTGCTAACCAAATTAACTGGGCTTGGCGAACCCCCATCTGTTTATCAGTTTTGCTGGGGGAAGTGAACCCAAGATAAATGCCAGTTTTCCTTGGATAAATTTTACAGCCAGGCTGAAACTGCCAAAGCACACAGAAGAAGTGAAAGCAGAGCTGTGTTCTCATTGACAGAAAAGTCAATTTTGCAGGCTGGACTTAGGCAAGAGGTGTAACTCCTCCTCCAGCTCCCAGCTCAAGTTCTCTATGTGTATAATTGGGCTGTTTTCTCCAGCTGGGGAATGAGCCAAGTCAGTGAGCTGAAAGTTCAATTCAGCAAGCTCTCAAGGAGAACCTGCTGTCAGGAATGACAAGGCTTGCTGGGCTGTGCCAGCTCTGAGAGGTGAGAACCAAGCCCTCTTTCAACTCTGCTTTGTAGAAGTGACACACCTGCTGGCTCAAACAATTTACTGATGAACTTGGGGGATATGGGTAATGGAGGCCTGATGTTCACTTTTGTTATGTGAGACTTTTGGATGCTCACTGCATTCCAGCCCTGGGCCCAGGGAATGCCTTCAACTCATCCCCTTGTTATCTCTGTCTGTCCCAGGAGGGCCTCAGAGCCACAGGGCCAAGGGGGGTGCATAGGAAACCTGGCTGTAAATAAAAACCACCAGGAAGCCCTTTAGAAACACAACCACACCCCAGACTTACTGAATCAGAATCTCTGTGAACAAAGGCCTTGTCATTTGTGATTCACAACAAATCACTGTGATGTGTGATATGCTGTGTGGCCTTGGTTAAGGAAGGACACTGGCTGCTGAGAAGGTCAGAAGCAGAACATCTTCTTTGTGTGTTCAAGCAAAAGCCCAGCTCATGTCCTTCCAGGCACAGCATCCAATGACCATTGGTCATACCTCCAAAGGCCTTTCTGTCTGGGCCCCCCTCGGCACCACTCCATTTCAGAATGCCCTGTGGGGTTCATTGTGGCTCTCCTCCACACACCCTGGTTCCAAAGCCTCGTCTCAATAAATATCCTGCACATTGAACTGCATCTCAGAAGATCACCCTGTCTATACCAGCTGGGCTTGGAGAATGACCATTTAGAAACCACTATTCTCTCCAACACTCAACCTATTCCGATTATGTGCAAGTGGTCATTTAACCCCAGTGTGGACACCCCAGAGGTAGGGACTCATTAGCCCTGACCTAGTAGTCCTTCTGAATAACCCAGTTTGGGTCATTTAATTTTCTTGTTTTCCATAGAAAATTGAAGAGTTTTGGGATTCTACTGCCTGTTCTGCTATTAAAGATGGGTTGAATCATTTAAGTTACCTGGTTTCTATTTTCTGCTGAAAGAATGAAGCAGCAGTGGAGGGAGGCATGAATGAGAGAAATATGATCTGCTAGGTTCTTTAAAATTTTTATTATTCTACCCTTAGTGATTCATGCAAAGAAAAAAGAGGGAGGACTAAAAGAAAAAGATGCATCAAAGACTTTGTCAAGGGCCCAATAGTGACGTGTGTGGTGATTTAAACACAACCCTGCTTTCTTTGAAACTCCTCTCATCAAGAGGTAGCCTGGAAAGCCTCCCCTTGAGTAGAATAGGCCTTAGTGAGTCACTTCTAATGTGTAGGATAGGGCAGGAGTGATGCTGTGTCCCATCCATGGCTAATGGAAAAAGTGGGACATATCCCATCTGGTGCTTCTCAAGACCCCCACCACCATCCCCGTAAAAATCACAGAGGTGACCAAAGAGATAGAGAGAGGCAGAGCTGTTTGAGTCTTATCATGCCTGGCTTCAGCCCCAGTCCTGTTTAAAAAGGCAGAGTTGTGATCAAGCTTTTAAATTGATTTCTATCCTAAATTATGATTTTCAGGTCCAATAGCCTGTAAAGAGACAACTTTTCAATTAACTTGAAATGAGCTCTCCCGGCTGGTACCTCCAGAAACTCTCATTATGAAAGAGTGACCATAGTTCTCATGACCATCTTTGCTGTTCTCCAAAAGGCATTGATTGGGTAATTTCTTCTTGGTGATGATCCTCTTAGGTCGATACCCAAACTCAAGAGCCCAAGAAACATTAGAGCGTTTTGTTTGTTTGTTTATTATACCATTAATACATTAATTTATTTTTTGTTGGGAGGAATACAAAAATATCTAGAATAAATTGTAAAAGTGCCCTCCTTACTCTCTCCCCACTTCTCCCTCCTTCCCGGATTGAGATATTTCTTGCTAGTCTCTTTTTGTGTGTATTTTTCTACATATTGAAGTAAATATGTACTTTAGCATAGTATTTTTATACTAAAAAACATTAGCTTTTTGTCTTTCTTAATGGTACAGTTGAAGGAAATGATGCTGGGGACCACAGAATAAACATTTTAAAGCAGAGATGGGGTTTAATTCACCCCATAACAAAGGAAAACTGAGACACATGGAAATTAAGTGACCAGTGGGAGGTGACAGAGTGAATTCCTCCACGGACACAGCTGGACCTGTGAACCTTTGTGCCCCAGTCCACTGCTTTCTATTTCATGAGATACAAGCCAGCAGCAGCGACAGAAATGAAATGTTTTCTCTGAATACTACGGCAGATTGGATTAAAAACAAAAATTTCAAGTTATAGGGATAAGATAAAGCATTAAATAGCTCTTCCTTTTTTGAAGAGTGTTGTTATCTGCCTCGTGCTATCTACCTATTTTTCACCTGAGTGGCTCACACGTCCCCAGCCCACTCTTTATCACTAATGGTAGACATTCGGATGGGCTGCAGGGGCTGCGCTCCCTGTCATGGAGGGAGGGGTGTGCAGGCAATTCTCAAAGGCTTTGTGAGTATCTCAACCTCTGTCAGTGATTAACTTATGAATGTGCCTTTGAGACCAACAGTCAACTTAAACACATTTCCTAAATTCTTCAAACAGTATGATGTTCCCAAACCTCAAAGTTGACTTTGGATTTACCTCTGGGACCCTTGTTTTGGTTTTGCTTTGTTTAGCATTATTTATGTATTTTAGAAATAGAGAAATGCATTACAGGATTTTCTCCTCATAGCTGCAGGAGAGTTGTTGTGTCCCTCATTAGCTTTATGGACACTTTGTAGCATTAACAGAAATGTAGACTTCCTTTAGTGTTGTCAGAGTGAGTCAGTAAATTAGCCGAGATGCTTTGTGCTTCTGATTGGCTTTAACTGAAACGCTTTGTGATCTTCAGAGAAGCAACTGCCATCTGATCTATAAAAGAAGAGGGTAATTTTAGGTTTGTTCAAAAACAGGATGAATGTGTGAGGATTTATAGGGGGAAATATTTGTGTGTGTGCAGGTATATACATATATGTGTATATACAGAAAGATTTAGGTGTTTTAACTTTTTAAATTTATTTTAGAGAGAGAGGAAAAAGGAGATAGAAACATCAATAAGAGAGACATTGATCAGCTGTCTCCTACATACCCCCTACTTGGGATCGCCCCCAAAACCCAGCCATGTGCCCTGCCCAGGAATTGAACCATGACCTCTTGGTTTATGGGTCTGTGCTCAACCATTGAGTAGCACCGGCCAGAGAGGTGTCTTTACTTTGTTGAAGAAAATATATAAAATGTATATGTGTATATACATGCAATGTAAAATGTTAAATATACATCAATTTTTCAGCTAATTACAGAGTTCATTTGCAAGTAAACTTCAGGTCTATTAAATATTAGTAGTTTTCACCCCTAATGCTCAAGTATCAAAATAATATCTAATGTGATGATAAACTGATGTCAACTGATGATGATGCACATTTACAATCTCCCTTTAAGTGTCCTTCAGTTCCTGCTCAATAGCCAGGATTCTATTTGACTGGATTGTCATCATTTTTTTCTGTTCTGTTCTAGGAATTTCTCAATCAAAAGCAAACCTGTTGCCAGAGAGATGAACTACTAAGAAATTAACTTGTAGAATAGAGAGGCTATGAAGGAACAAGGAGTGTGGAAATAGGAAGCAGGAGACTAGATAAAGGAAAGGTTTCAATATTATAATTAAGAACCCTACCGTGTGATGGCTATTTGCCTTGGGCAGGCTATTCAACAACTTTAAGCCTCATACAATACACATCAGCATTTTAAAGAGTACCTATCTCAAAGGTTGTGGTGATATTTAATTTGATATGTTTGTGAAACTGATAGCTTAGGACTCAGAGTAAAACAAGTACTCTAGAGTGTGTATACCCAGAGCCACCTCTTTAAACTTTCCACATTTGTATGTGTACATGCACAGATGTATGTCTGGTTGGAAGTATGCATACATGAATGTGTGCAAGCATCCTATCTAATAAAAGAGTAATATGCAAATTGACCATCACTCCAACACACAAGATGGCTGCCCCCATGTGGATATAAAATGGCCACCACAAGATGGCCAGCAGGGGAGGGCAGTTGGGAGGGACCAGGCCTACAAGGGAGGGCAGTTGGGGGTGATCAAGCCTGTAGAGGAGGGCAGTTAGGGGTGACCAGGCCAGCAGAGGAGGGAAACTGGGGGCAACCATGCCTGCAGGGAAGGGCAGTTAGGGGTGACCAGGCTGGCTGGGGAGCAGTTAGGCATCAATAAGGCTGGCAGGGGAGTGGTTGGGGGGTGATCAGGCTTGCAGGCAGAAGTGGTTAGGGGCAATCAGGAAGGCAGGCAGGTGAGCAGTTGGGAGCCAGCAGTCCTGGATTGTGAGAGGGATGTCCAACAGCCAGTTTAGGTCTGATCTTACTGGGACATCACTAGAGGCGTCCCAGATTGGTGAGGGTACAGGCTGGGCTGAGGGACACTTCTCCTTCCCTGCCCCCCCCCCCCCCATGCATGAATTTTGTGCACCTCGCCTCTAGTGTATGTATAGGAGTGCATATATGTGCACACATGCACATACAAGAATGTATGCCTTGATATATGTATACCATAAGGAAGCTTTCAGGAATTTGAGTTTGAGGTCCAATAGAAAAGAGCTTTTATCACTTTTTAATTTACCCTGGTCATCCTGCCATCAGAAAACTTATAAACTATTTTACAGAGATGTTAACAATATGTAAAAGGTAATTGAATAAGATCACTTGGCCTTTTTTAAGATGTACATATTAGAGTAATTAATGAACCAGTACTTCTTTTAAGAATGAGACATGGAAATGCATTCACTTAATCAATCAGTAAATATATTATGGGTACCTAGTGTATGCTGGACACTAGAAAAACACAGTCAAATCAGTTAAATTCTGTCCCCACCTCATGGAGCACACTGAATCCCGGGGAAACAGAGAGGTATAGATAAACACCTACCACCTTTAATGCATGCTATTACATGGCCAAGAGCAGAAAGCAGAGACCGATTAGTTGGCCTGGCTTGGTCAGTGAGGCCTCTGAAGATGTCACATCTAGTTTAAGTTGAGGAATAAGAAGGCGCCATTCACACAGATGAAAGTCAAGGCACACAGTAGAAAGACATGCAGACTGAAAGTCAGGTGGTATTGAGAAATGGCAGTGATTTGGTATTCTTGGCATCCACAAAGGAGGTGAGCAGAGGATAGGGACTGAGGTGATTGAAGAACAGGCCACGACAGGCTTCCTCACACCTGGCAAGGTAAAGGGGTTAAATATTCTTCCTGGATTATATTAAGAAAGGGCTTTCTGATGTACCAAGCAGAAGTAGCTAATGGTAAGATCAGCTGTGCATCTCAGGAAGATAACTAGTGGTGGTATGAGGATAAAATGGAATGGGGAATGAGGAAATGGAATCACTTCACTGTATGGGTAGGGGCTGAAAAATGATCTGAAAGCAAGAGGAAGAACACATTGAGAATCTTTAAGGAGATACTTGTATTTGCTGATGAGGAAGAGAAATCATCAAATTCACTCATGTTTCCAATCTGGAAAATTTTTCAATGGTGGTACAAAAAATGAGAAAGCTAACAGCCACTTGAGATGTGGACATAAGGGTGAAGATCATAAATTTAATGCAAACATTTGACTTAGAGGTGCATGATACATTCTGTTCAAAACACTCAAATTTATTGATATCATCTATATGAACTGAGTAAGCATTAGAATAATAAAATAATCCATTGAAAATTTGGGACTGAATTTTGCTGATCATAAGCCTGAGGAATTAGAAGAGATTTTAAAGTATTCATTTTAAAAATGATACTTGGGTGTGTATGCACATGGACACACAAACACACGCACACACACATCTAGCTATATCCTATCTAATAAAAGAGTAATATGCAAATTTGACTGTACCTTCACTACACACACAAGCCACGGCCACCAGCCACACCCACCAGCCAATCAGGAGCTGGAGGCGGGGCCGCGCCACCACTGCCGCTCTGCAGGACCCCGTAGAGGAATGGAATAGGCGCTGCGGGCAGGCTGGGACCACCAGCACAGCGTCCACTCCACAGGGCCCTGAGGAGGGACGGAACAGGCACCGCAGGCCAGCTGGGACTGTCAACGCAGCGTTCACTGCAAGGCCAGGGCCCTTGTGGAGCAGCGGCGGCGGCAAGAAGGCTGGGGCCACTGTGGTGCAGGGGCATGAGTGGTGGGGCGGCAGCATGAGGGGCGGAGCCAGGGTGGTGCTAGGGGTGGGTTGCCACAGCTATGCAAGGGGTGGAGGCCCTTTCCAGCCCTGGGGTTAGGCTGGGCCAGGCTGTGGGTGGGGGCACTCAGCAATGGCCAGGCCCTGATCCATCTTGGGGCCCTGAGGTGGCCTGGTGCTGTGCTGTAGTCAGAAGAAAAGAGACACACTATACACAGGAATAAACATAAAGATTACAAAAGATTTCTCATCAGAAACAGTGTAAGGGAGAAGATAGTAGAGCAACATCATTAAAGTACTCACAAGGGGGAAAATCCTCTCAATTTATAATTCTAGACTGAGTGGGAATAGTCTTAAAATAGTTTAAAATAGTCAAAATATATTTTAACTATTTTAAACTATTTTAGAAATAGTTAAAATATTTTATGTATAAAAGATTAAATTTTTTTAATCACCAGCAGATTTGTAGTGTAAGAAATGTTAAAAGAAGTCCTACAAGCATAAATACAATTTTGTCAGATACAAATAATGATCTATACCAAGAAATGGAAAACACCAAAGATAGTATATGCATAGGAAAAAATATAATAGAAGTTTCTTATTATTTAAATATATTTAAAGATAGTTAACTATTTAAACAAATAATAATGTGATGTCAGTTTTATAACATCTGTGTAAGTAAAATACATGACAACAATAGCACAAAGATTGCTTGAGAAAAATGAAATTTTGTTAGAGTGACGTTTCTATACATGATATGAAGTGGTAAAATATCCATTTGAAAATAGACTGTGACAATTTAAAATCCTATATAATGAAGAGCTAATAAGGAAATAGTCATCACACCTTCATGCCATCATGCCATAATGGCTCAGACACTCAACACTGGGGAGAGAGGAATGAGGACCAGACAGGCTATGGACTGGGAGAGGAACAAGCCACCCACTCCATGGTCCCAGATGCCAATAGCTGTGTCTGCCTCTCTGGCTTAGGAGAGGGGCAAGCCACCTGCCTTGCAGTCCTGGGTGCCAGCAGCTTCACCTGCAACTGTGGCCCAGGAGAGGGACAAGCCACATGCCCTGTGGTCCTGGGTGCCTGCAGCTGCCTGTGGCTGTGGCCAGCCTGAGTGAAGCTGGTCAGGGTCTTGGGTGCCTATAGGTGGCCAGAGAGAGGGAAGCGTGGGGCAAGACAGAGGCAGTTAGGGCCAATCAGGAAGGCAGGGGAGCACTTAGGGACGATCAGGCAGGCAGGCAGGCAGAGGTGATTAGGGGTGATCAGGCAGGCAGAGGGGTTAGGGGTGATCAGTCAGGCAGGCCAGTGAGCAGTTAGGAGCCAGTGTTTCTAGATTGCGAGAGGGATGTCTAACTGCCAACAGTCAGACATCTCTGACTGCCAACAGTCAGACATCCCTGAAGGAGTCCCTGATTGGAGAGGGTGCAGGCTGGGCTGAGGGCACCCCCCTTCATGCACGAATTTCATGCACCAGGCCACTAGGCAGTGTATGTTTATCTCTTGTTTTCCTTAACTAATCACCAGGTATGGAAGTTCCCCTTTTTGATGCTGAAGTCTGAGATTTGTATGTATATATAAATGTGAGGGAGAGTGATTGTAGGTGAGGGTGTCTATATCAGTGTGTGGCCCACAGAACCCACTCCTCTAGAATTATGTTGTTTCTTATGTTATTTGTGGTTCAGAAGTTCATAATTTGAAGCCCCAAGATTATGAGGCACAAGCTTTTCTAACTTTCTCTGAAACTGTAGACATATTTGGTGACATATGTTGTGAGGAAATGCATTTGTATTGTCTCTGAGAAAGTTCAAAGCTTTTTAACTTCTCAAAGAAACCATTAAAAAACAAAAGATAAAAGAGTTTTAGAAACAGTCTTAAATCACTTTGTTCAATTTACCTTTCAATGTATGGGACAATTCAGAGTCCCATTTGGTGAGAAGACACTTGTTCAAAAATAGAAAACAATATGATCCAGAAGGGTCCCACCCCAAACCTGAGAGACTTTTGATCCAGATAGGAATTTTTGTTTCATGTCATATGCTGAAATTAAAAAAAACTCAAAAATGACCTATTATTGCTTCTGACTGGGTCTGTTACTTATGGTAAATGGTGAAAATAATCTTTACAATAAGATTCAAGTAGGTTTAAGCTTATTTCAATTTATCGCAACACTTCCATAGAACCTGCTTTTACTCATGTTTGTTTCTCACCATTTGAGAAATAGTAGGACTTTCCAACATAATGATTTAGAATTTGTTTGACAAAATTAATGACCTTGTGCTAAATGAATTTGGATAACTCAATAAAATTGTGTTTGGTCTCTGTTTTAGTCAGTATCGGCAGGCATACCCAACTATGTAAAGGAGAGTGTTCAGAATTCACAGGATGGTGAAGTACCTCAGGGCCAGCTACAGGAGGAGCTGTACCTAATAAGGCAAAGGAAAGAAGTTACCTGAACGCTGAGAGATGCCCCCACTGATAGGTGCTGAGGCCTACATCGGGGTGACACAGCCAATCCATGGTGACTCAGTGGGGAGAGAGCTGGGGGGATTATCTACCTAGTCTCACTGTCTCCCACCTTTCAATCTCCTGCTGTTGATTTTATGATCGGAGCCAACCTAGAGGCCAGAAAGGGAAAACTAGATGCTGCAGTATGTTAGCAAAGTAGGGTAAAGAGGGGTGGTATTGCATCTGGAAGGCAAAAGGAAAATATCTAGCATAGCTTTTTGTTTTGTTTGTCAGAGGGCTAATTGTACACAAGTGGGTTTGAATACAATGTGAAAACATGAGGATTTTTTTCACCTCCTCTTTCATAAGTTGTGTTCACTTTCAGCATTGTTGTGCCCTCCAGGAAGCACAAGCCAAGAAGCAATTAAAAGAGCAAGATATTTCTTGTGGTTAATGCCTATGAATGACAAAGAGGAGACTAAGCAGGCTCTGACTGCTAGAGATTTCAGATCTGAACTAGGTCTGACTCTTCTGAAATGAGAGGTGAGGAAAGGAGGCAGGGAAGTCTCTCTGTGCCAACAAGTTCTGGCACAGAGATTGTCCATAAAGTGGTCCATTATTGGGAAGAAATGGCTAAGCCCTGGTAACACTATGCAGTCATTGTCTGGGGCCATCCCATGGAGAACATTATGGCTGGAAACCAGTGAAAACCTAAAGGAGTAAACAGCTGGGAGCTGTCAGCTAACCATATTCCTTAGGCCTGGGTGGGCCAGTTCTTTCCTGAAGGGGGTTCTGAGGGACACATCTCCCTATCTGCCACAGATACCAGGAATGTCACCATGCAACCACAGTAGGAAGCCAGAGTACAGGGGATGCTCCTTGCCAGACAGGGAAAGGAAATAGTTTTCAGAGGGAAGGTCAGTGTGTAGAAAAGTGTCAAAGCAGGAGAAAGCCAATACTCAAAGTGACCAGTGATTCCATTTCCACTTTGTGGACTTAAATCTTAGGTGGGGCAAAGTGTTAATTGGAGAAAACCCAAACCTAAAAATCCTGGCTGGAGAGCACTCAGAGAGTGGCCACGGTTGAGTGATAATGGCACAATGGCCTTGTTAGGCAGAAAGGAGGCCTGAATAGCCTGCAAAGCCTGCCTGAGTTGTTGAGAAGCCTGGGAAGGATGCAGAAATCCCAGCCTGCTTCACAGCAAACATAGAGGGCAGCTATCAGATGCTGGTTGTCAGTCCTGTGACGCAGTACAGCTGTGGTGAGGACAAAATACCAGCCTAGGTTAATATCTCCATTGCACACAAAACTGACAATTAAAATCAGAACCAAGTGAAATGTGTGGGGTTAGGGCAGGAGAACCACTCAGCTGCTTAACAAGAGGGCAGACACTTGCCCATGTGCTGCAGATATGGTGGTCAGTGACACAGCCTGAGGCTAGCAAAGATCTGAGGGATCAAAGCTCCTCCTTCCTCTTCCAAACGCCCAAAGCCAAAATCATCTTGGCAAACTGCCTTGAAAGGAGCGAACTTTGATGTAACTTAATATTCACCTGAAATGTGATTGTGTTAAATGGAAGATAAAAAGACACTCTTGCCTGGCAGGTGTGGCTCAGTGGTTGAGTGTCAACCTGTGAACCAGGAAGTCATGGTTTGATTCTGGGTAGTGCTGTGGGCTTTATGTCCAGTGTGAGGTATGCAGGAGGTAGCTGATCAATGATTCTCTTATCATTGATGCTTCTCTCCCTCTCTCCCTCTCCCTTCCTCTCTGAAATAAATTAAAAATATATATTTTTTATAAAATACTTTTTTTTAATGAGAAAGAGAGAAACATCGATCTGAGAAAGACACATTGATTGGTTGCCCTAACCAGGTTGCCCAAACCTGCAACCAAGGTATGTGCCCTTAACCAGGAATTGAACCCATGATCCTTCTATCTGTGTACCAACTCTCTAACTGGCCAGGGCAAGACGCTCTTAAGGTAAGACTAAGTTCTTTTGCTTTGACCGTATTACTGTTGACTGTCAACTTCCCAGAAGACCCTAGGGAGACATGTTGATAAAACATAAATAAATTTATTATTATCTACTGCTGCAAGAGAACACTACCCTGATGGACTTAGTGGTATCTCAGAATACAGAAGTCAGAGTTAGCTCTGGGTGAATTTTAAAGGAGGTTTTACAAGGTGAGGAGCAATTTGGGACTGGCCAGAACTTATGACCTAACAGCGTTGGATTGGTGAGCCCCACAAAATGAGGGACTTGAAATAAATTTTGATGAGTAGGCTGTTGGTTTTGAGAAGCAAACTATTTTAGCTGATACACAGTCTGATTTCTGAGGATCAATGTTCCTGTAACAAGCAGGGAAGTTATTTTGCTTTGTACAGACAGATTCAGGAAATAATGACCAGTGTTGTTTTAATGCCCAGAGTGGGAACTGCTGGGTATCAAGTAGACTGGAAAAATAAGACAACATTTATTTTGTTTTCCTAATAATTTAAAAATAATTATAACTATTATTAACTAAAATCCATATTTTAGTCAGGTTTTTCTTAGTTTTTACTTAGTGTCCTTTTCCTGTTTTAGGATCCCACCTAGGACACTACACTATATTTGGTGGTCTCCTTAGGCTCCTGTTGGCTATGACAGTTTCTCAGATTTCCCTTCTTTTTGATCACCTTGACAGTTTAGAGGATAGCCAGTCAGGCACTTTGTAAAATGTCCCTCATTTTGGATTTGTCTATTATTTTACTTACTAGAGGCCCAATGCATGAAAATTCATACAAGAGTAGGCTTTCCTTCCCTTGGCTTCTGGCACTGGCTTCTCTCTGGCACCCAGGACCTGGGCTGGCTTCCCCCCAGCCCTGGCTTCATCAGGAAAGATGTCCAGAATGATGTCCTGAAGATGTCCAGTCTAATTAGCATATTACCCTTTTATTATTATAGATTATTAGACTGGGGTTATGAATTTTAGGGAAGAAGACCACAGATGTAAAGTGCCATTTCATCTCATCATATCAAAGGTACATACTAATAAAATGGCATCCCTGTTAATGTCAGCCTTGATCAAGTGTTGTTTGTCAGGTTTATCCACTTTTTCTCCTTTTTCTATATTATGGTCTTTGGAAGGTAGTCATTGATTACAGCTCACAGGAAAAGAGTTGAAGGATTATGCTACATAAGGGTAGATGGTAAAGAATCTACATAAAATATTTGGTATTTTTCTCCATGGAAGATTTGTCAGTTCTACCACACATTATTTTATGTTTCTTGACTCGTGGATATTTAATTATAATATAATTTTATTTATTTATTTATTTGCTCAAAATATTTTAGCATTGGCCAATAGGAGCACTTTCAGTTGGGTCCTGTGTCCTTTGACATTCCTATGTTATTATGTGCTCCTTTTTAAAAAAACACTTCTCTGTTTTCAGATTCTATAAGTCACAGTAGATTATCTTTTATATTTTCTGCCCCAGTTCTAGTATCAGACATTTCTCCAAGGAGTGCTGATTCCTTTGACTGGAGAATGGTGTTAGAAGTCAATATCTGGGTGTTAGGTGCATTCATTGTTAGAGGGGTACTGTTGCTTTTAAGGACATTTTTTCTTTACATCTGAGCATTACATTTGTGATTTTTTTTACCTTTGACTTTGCTTCTATCCCTCTCATAACTGTGTGATTTGGGAAATCATAAAAGTCAGCCATGAAAACAGTGACCTGAAAAGTTGGGTGAGAATAGTTTAACCAGAAGATGCCCCCTGTGTAGTATACTTCCAATGCGTTAAAAATGACTTTCATGTGATTTATATGGAAAAACACAGATGAGTTTTCACTTTTTCAGTGCTAATTCTAAGATTTAAACAAGGTAAATTAGAAATCCTGGAGACGAAGGTTCCTGCTGGACGTGACAGATGACTGCTCACAATACTGTGATGAATGAGTTTGTAAACCAAAAACCGTCAATACCTGATGGGTGTGAGAAGGACAAGGCTTGTTACCTTCAAGGAGGTTAAACCCTTTTCTCTCAGTCGTCATGTTACACCAGGCTCCATAGTTACAATTTGATCCCAAGACAAAGAAATAAAGGTCACTGATTGAAGGCAATTCTTTATCATCAAATTAAGATGTGACAAATTTATTCTTCACTGACAATATTTTGCTTCTTCTGAAAAAAGTGAAAGTTAAAGTAAAAGAAAGACTAAGCTTTTTAAAAATGTCTTATTTCAATTCTCAGGTTATTTCCACCCATTCGTGGAAATATTTTCCATCATTATTTTGAACCTAAGATGTTGTGCCATGAAAAATTAAAAACTAACCAAAGCAACAAAATAACTTCAGTAAAGGCAGCTAACTTAGACTCTAGTGAAGGTTTGGGTTTCCACTAAAGGAAGTGGAGTTTGAAGGGACATTATATATAAAGGAAAAAAATGTGTGTATTTGAAACACCTTCTGGTATTAAGTTCTCATATTTTATGACTCTACCAACTAAAGTATATTCACCCTGGGTCTTTGAGGGCCTACCATATGAGGAGCTTTGAGAGCAAAGATGCCCCATATAATTTTTTTAAATATATTGTCATGTAACTATTTCATGAGCCACAGTTGTTTGGGCCAAGACTCAGCCACAATCTAGTGATGCACAACTGGATCCTGGCACTGGTCTGGGGACACCATTGTCAGGGAGCTGGTGAATGAAAGTATGGAGTGAAAATCTGGGCAAATAGCAGTGCTCCATCCTAGACTTGAATAATCAACAAATCATTCCTTTCTTTCAGGAAATGAGCTAGGACCTCCCAGGGAGGTTGTGGGATCACCAGCACTCCCATAATAACCTGAACTGTGGTCCATAAGGTTTTTGGTCTCCATGAGGCCTGACTTTGTGGATGCTGAGATAGTTTCTTGTGCTTTCTAAATTCCTGGAAAGCTATTAAGACAAAAATGCTCATCTGTGGTTATCTGAGCATGGCTTGGCTCTTTGCAACTTAGAAGAACCTAAGAGAATGTAACACTTTAAAATGAACCAAAATTGTGTACTGTGGATCCCTTAAGGGCAGGAACCAAGTTTTACTTTTATATCTAACATAGGTGCATTCAGCTAATGTTCAAGATATGATTAGTAAAAGGGTGAAGGAATGAAGGCTCAAAGAGACTGATATTAATTTAATAATGTTACTGAAATAAGAAACCATTGTAATTGTTAGACTCTGTGTTAACCATTACTAAAATTGTCATCTTTTTCTGTTTGTGTGTTAAATAATACTGAGGAGAAACAAAAGTAGCTTAACTGCTTGCTCCAAGAATTCCTGTTTCTGGATGAAACCAACTATATAATATACTTGTCAAGACTAAGAGCTTTCTTAGCAAGAATCTTCAAAATCCTTGTCTTACTATATTAACTATTCAAAACTACAATATCAGAAACTGTCTAGTTCAAGCCAGTTCTCCCCTGGCAAGAACCACCGTAAAAATCACCAACCTGGGTGCTACTGAGACCATGCCCTGATCTTCATTTTGTCACTAAGATCCATCAAGCTGATATTCTCCCTTACAAATTGTGACAAATTTGTCTACTCTCAACAAATACATTTTGTTTCTTTTGCTAAACCAAGTGGCTCTCATAAACATAGTTTTTCTTCATAAGTAGGTTTTTTGATGGTCTTGGGAGAATTGACAGTCAATATAACACAATCAGTTTTAGGTTCTTTTTCTTTAAAAAAAAAACACACAAAAAAACCAAAAACATTATTCCCGAAACTAGTTTGGCTCAGTGGACAGAGTGTCAGCCTGTGGACTGAAAGGTTCCAGGTTCGATTCCTGCCAAGGGCATGTACCTTGGTTGTGGGCACACGATGTTTCTCTCTCATCGATGTTTCTGACTTTCTATCCCTCTCCCTTCTTCTCTGTAAAAAATCAATAAAATATATTAAAAAACATTTTGTACATTCCAAAAAAACATGTACTTTTTTTGGAATGTACAAAAATCTAAGTACATAGCAGTATAGAAGTCAGTGTTTTCCTCAGACAACTTGAAGCATGAAGCAATAAGCTATGTCTTCATTATTTTGTCTACGGAATAAATAATTGGACTTGAAGTTATTTCAAAAATCTTTTCAACTCTAGGATTTGGGTTTCAGTAAATACATGGAAGTGCTCACAAAATTCTATTCTTAATTGTTTGCTACTGTGCTGAATGCAGAAGGGGTCTGACATTGTCTGGACTCTGAAAGAGAAAGTTGTTAAAGCACATAGCAAACTGTTAAGGCCTTATGGCCCATTAAACGCTAAGTTTAATTTCTCAAATATACACAAAAATACACAGCTCTGGACTTGCAGTAAAGTATCTGTCATGAGAGTCATTTGAGCTCAAATGAATCTAAAAAATGGTTGTCAATTCCAGACGTTTCCAACTGAATAGGACAACAGCCACCACATGTCATACAATACACGGCACACAATGTAAACATACCATTCACGTCCACAACAGAGATATTTATGGCATTTTCCAGGGTTGCCATGTCAACACATAGAGCAACCAGGCCATTAAATCATGCTGTCAGCAGGCCAAGACAGTAACACTGAAAAAAAATTCCAGTTGCTGACATGCAACATTACATTTATCATTTCAAGACTTTTTTTTCCCCATCTGCCTCTTGCTTTATGCTCTTCACAGCTTTTGAGTTGGTCTTTTAGGGTACAAAGTGAATATGAATGAGCTGTTTAAAATGCAGTATAAATCCCAGCCATAGAACTTATTTTTATAGGACTTATTTTCTTCAGGTGATAATCTTGAGGTCACATGCCAAGAGAAGTAGGGGTGTGTTGAGAATTGATATATTATTTATGTAACTGGCCAAGTTTTAACTGTATAACTTGAATTTATTGCTTTATTTCTCTTCTCTGCATGGAACTGTTTTCAGCAAACATCTGGATTTTGAGAATATTCACTTTGATTTCTTCTGAACCAGGTAATTTCCAGGATCATAGAAAAAGTCTAATTAATAGAATTGGAATGGGCACTACAATCACTAATAACACTACCAAGAGTACATTTTTTCTGGCCAAATCTATCATATTAATTTCAGAAAAGTATGCTACTCCACAGATATTGTTCTGGAAAAGAGAGACAGAAGGTAACCAGGGAGTGTGGGAAGAAGATGGGATGCTACCTAAACAAAGGCAAGAGCCTCAAGGACCTCAGCCACTTAGAAGTTCTCAGCGGAGCATGAGAGGCAGAGATCCTTACAGAATGGAACCTGGGCATCAGGCTGGAGATAGTGTGATCTGGGTCTTCAGGATAGGTTGGCAGATGGTGGCAACTGTATGTGGGGAAGAAGTGACTTCTATGCCGAAGAAATTCCTGAGTAAGGGACCAGAGGCAGGAAAATGCTGATGGAGTCCCAGAAATAGAAAGTAGATCATGTGATTTTAAAGTAGAATAAGTAAATTACAAGAAAGGATCAAGCCGTGGAAGGTTATGGGTGCCTAGGTGAGGAGATTGCAGTATAAAGCTTTTGTGTAGAGGGAGATGTGGTCAGATCTGTGCTGTCAGGTGATGTTTATAAGATGAAGCTAATGGAGAGGATGATAAAGTCACAAAAATCTTATAAGTTTATTAGAATAATTGGATTTGGGAGACAAAAAAGATAATAAAAAGAGGATTCAAAAACAGAGGATTCAGAAACAGTGATTGGAAGTCTGAATGTTTAGGGTATGGTGAAAATTCCCAGGTATTTTGAAGGTAAAAAAGATACATTTAAAATGAATTAGTAGTGATATTCATACAAAGGGATAGTTTGCAACAATGAGATAGAATAAGATATACAGAAGCACAAAAATATGATTGACATACTAATGAGGTGCAGTAAACAGAGACAGGAATAAAAGAATAAATGTGGTGTGATTTTATTTGTCCACAGGTCACAAACACATCTGTGCTGCTGGGCAGATAGTGGGAACCTTGGAAGGTGAAGAGCCTGGGGAGGTGCTCGCTGGGCCTCCCAGGGCTGGAGGTGTTCTGATCCTGGGTCTGGGTGCTGGTTACAGGATATGCTTGGTTTGTGAAAATTCCCATGGTGGCACCTTAATGACATGTTCACTTTTATTTATGCTAAACTCTGGTAAAAGTTTACACAAAATGGCACACCTTGTTTTGTGATCTCAATTTAAGCAGGGAAATAATGTAGAAGGTGGTCTTTGAAAGGTTAGCCCTTGAATCTGGGCTAATGAGGTCATGTTTCCTGGATTCCGGGAAAATTAGGAACTATGATTCAGCAAATCAAGTAATTGCATCATGTAGTGAAACCTGACATGTCCCAGCCTCAGTCCTCCCCACCCCTCAGCCAAAGACTTGGAAGGTCAGATCAACACCCACGGGCTGGGAAACAGTAAGTTGCCACTAGTAAAATCAAGGGACAAAAATAAAACAAAACAAGAAACCCCCGAAAAAAAACATGAGTTGTTTCATCAATTAAAAACAAACAGAAGAATAAAAATTGATAAAGGTAGGAGCAGGAGGACTATCTCTTAACAGCTTCCGAATGAAACCAGTGAAGCTCAGTTGCTGCCAACACTTGGATAGAAATCCATCATTCCTCCCCTGCCCTGGTGGTCAGCCCCTCTGGGAGGATTAGCAGAGAGACCTGTAATGATTAACCAGCCTTGTACTTACAATGGTAACCCATAGACACAGACTTCTTATCATCCAGGAGCTCAGTACTTTAAGTGTTGAAATCATGTCCCACGTTCAGATGAGGAAGTGAATAGCTATTAATATGCTTCAAAACATGGGTTCACTGTTAATTTTTGTGTGTTACTATAACTTTTCCCAACTTCTTCCCACCTGGAATAAAAGGAAGATTTGAATTAAAAAACAAAAACAAAAAACACAAATTGCTCCCAGATGGATTTCTAAGAAGTATTTCTTAATTAGGAGTTTCCATAAATGCATTTAATAGACTGTTAACAGATTATTAACTCTGAAAAGGAAGCAATGACAAAGAATGAAGGTAGTTTTAGAATGATGGTATAAAATATTAGGTACCTAGAAAAAATGTGACCTAGATTCAAAAACAGTCATTTTATCCACATTACTTCAAACATCCATATATAAAATTGCTTGTATAAATAGTGTGGATTTTGATTAATACATTCAGCTTCTCATTAGAAATGGTTTAAGCAGACAATATCTTTGTTTACCTACTTTGATAAAGAATCTCTTGTATTTATAATAAAACTTGGTGTTAGTTGAAGCTGTTTCACAGATATGAACATACTTTAGAACTCCCCCTCATCCCTCCTTTCCATTTCTGCTCTTCTGTCATTAGCAAATGGCACCTTCTAGGTGCCAGGACATAATGTTGGGGACAGACATGGATAGTAATATGTCAGGTATGATCCAGGCTTAGCTAAAACTGATATTTTTGTTACTGTCAGGTGGTAGAGCATTTCCTTCTCTCTAAATTTCTCCTAACTTTCCTCATCCTATAGTCAGCCAACTTCTAACCCTTTAGAACTATGGCTGTTGGGGTGATGGCTTTAAAGATCAGGTCTGATTATTTTACACTAGCCCCTTTGTTTATCTGGACTCCCTACCACAAAATAATATACCAAACAATACAAACATGCAAATGTTTTCCACCAAACAAAAACAAAAGAAAATAAACTTTTAGTAACCTAAGTGGAGGGTCCTTCGGATAAAAATACACGTACGCTCTAGCTAGCTCTGAGTGAGTAGAGCATCGGCCTTTAGACCAAAGGATCCCAGGTTTGATTCCTGGTCAAGGGCATACATATACTTTGGTTGCAGAGTTGATCCCCAGCCCTGGTCTGGGTATAATAGGAGGCAACCAATCAATGTTTCTCTCTCATATCCATGGATGTTTCTCTCTTTCCTCCATTCTCTCTAAAGAGCTATCAATGGAAAAAGTACTATCCTGTCCTCAGTTGAGGATTGAAACAAAAGAAAGGCACCCGGAATCCTTCCAAGTCTGACTCCAGATTTCCTTCCCATGATTCTTACCTAGTCTTAGTGTTCTCTCTAAGCCCTTCAGTGCCTCTCTATGTCAAATGGATTTCTTATTTTGTTCATATAGCAGAATAGTCTTTAAATTGTGCTGTGTTTATTATATTGTAAAACACATACATTTGAGGGAATGTTATTCCAGTATTTGAAAATTATTCAGCAAAGAAGCTAACATTAATGCTAAATAAAGTTCCAACACATGTTTTCATTGTTTCCCTTTCATTTTACTGGTTCACATCACAGTTCATGCTGGAACTGTACTTATTCATCAATGAGGTGAGCAACTTCTTTGCTGAATGTGACAGAATCAGGAATTGGTAGGTAGTACAACTTTCAAAAACCATAGTTGAATCACAAATGTCAGTTGTCTTATGAATAGAAAGGTTCAGCAAAAATCAACAAAAGCATTCTGCCTTTTGCATGTCCCCTATCGGGAATCAAGGGGATGTTCAGATGAGGAAGTGAATAGCTATTAAGTGAATAGCAAAAGTTATTTTGATTTATCTTCAAGCTTATAGAAGTGTTGTGATAATACTACATTATATAGAATTTAAAATGAATATTTTATATTTTGTCATTATTTGTAAATTGTGTGCTATCCATTCAGTAATTTCTATAAATACACACACACACACACACACACACACACACACACACACACACACACACTCTTTCCCATAAAGCCAGTTGTTAGATATTTATCAGAACACCACTATCCGTGAGCAAATGCCCCAGAAAGGTAAGAAGAGGAGGGAGGAACTGATTAGCGGATCTGCTCACCTGCTCATAAAAGTGTCTTCCTCTAGGACTGTTGCAAGGAAATAGGGGTTGAAACGGGGAAACTCTTGGTGCACCATTCCTGGAATATATCACTAATAATAGCAATAAGCTTCCTGACAATAAAGATGGCAAATACCTATTGGGTGTGAACTATACATCAGATGAATTCTGAACTCTCTCTTTGTTTATTCTTTATCTTATTTATTGATTCTGTGTTACTCTCACTTTACAGGTGAAGAAACTGAGTCATAATAAATTAAGCAATCTGACCAGGCCCCAACAGTTGGGAGTATTCAGTAAGCTACTACTAAAGACTTAGATGACATTCAAAAATGGTTTTCAGGTGGAGTCTCTTCTCTCTCTTTTCCTCCACTCATTTATCCTGCTTTGTCATTCCATACTCTTATTTTCCTTCTTTGTTGTATTTCTGTTCTCTCACTTCAGCTTCAGCCATCTGAAAGACAAGGAAGAGGAAACATCAAACAAGATTCTCCCCCCCCCCCCCGCTTCTTTCTTTCCTGCTCCCTTTGAGGTTTTATTTACTTCTAAAAAATTATTTTGGCCCTGGCCAGTGTGGCTCAGTTGGTTGGGCATCATCCCGGGCACGGAAATGTTGTCGGTTGGATTCCTAGTCAGGGCACATGCTGGGGTTTCAGGCTCGATTCCCGATAGGGGACATGCAGGAGGCAGCTGGTTGCTGTTGTAGGGATGTCTCGCTCTCTCCCTCTCCCTTCCTCTCTACAAATCAATAAAAATAGTTTAAAAAGTTATTTTGATTTAACTTCAAACTTACAGAAGTGTTGTGATAATACTACAAAGATGTAGCATATACAATTAAATTGCACATTCATTTCTGTTTTGTCCTATTTGCTTTAGCACCTTTCTTCTCCTCTCTCTGTCTAGAGTGTACAAGGCATCAAGCGGATGCTGTCAACTGCCCAGGCCAAATCCACCACGACAGCATCAACTTACCCTTCAGTGCTTCTCTGCACTCTTATATGTGAACAGGGTAACATGTTCCTTTTCATGCCCCAGTCATGAATCAAATCAGAGTAGATCAGCCAGTGCTATTATATTCTAAAGGTTCCAACTTAAGGAATAAATTGCATAATCAATGGCAGATGGTATCTGGGATCTGACTCACTGAATGAAGAGACCAGGAATCACAGGTTTTCTGAAAAATCACTCTTTCCCCAAAGAAGACAGCAACGCCCCCTCCTGGAAAAGATGGCTCTGGTTTGATGCTGCCCTTGAAACATGAGGGTGAAGCTCAGAGTGGAGTGCATTTGAAATCAGGAGCTTTGTAACCAATTGCCTGCACCAGAGGCAGGATAGGTGATCACACTGTTGCCTTGTTTAGGTTTGTCTGTTTTTTAGGATGTACTGGGCCCTCTGAGCAAAGCAGCAATAGTTGCAGCTGCCTACATGCCACCAGATAGGGGGTCTGATGGTAGTAGCATTATTAAGGAAATGACTAAGTAATTACTAAGGATTACTAAGGAAAAATACTGTGACCTCCATTAAGAAGAGGGGAGGATTCTGGATATGTGGGTGATGGTCTGGCAGGCAGACACTAGGGCCAGGCTATGTGGAGAAGAGGTGAGATTGAGGGGTACCAGCCAGCAGAGCAGCTGTGGTGACAGAGGCCCCTAGGACAAATGCCAATACGTGTCCCAAAGGTAGCACATTCCCAGGACTCAACCAGAAGAGGAAAATCCAAGTACTGGTGCAATACAGCTACAAACTGGGATGATTACATTTTTAAAGCACTGCTTTCCTGCTCAGACATAACATTATATTTAAATGTCCTGCCTCTGTGCAATCAAAAGAAGCCAACTGAAAGAAATGTGCACTTCAAGGCTTTAAATCTGAAACTTCCTAATCCCCCAAAGTCCACACTGGACTTCTTGCCTCCATGGAAACAACAAAGCATTCAGCCAACTGATTGGCCTCCAATGAATTTTAGATAAGACAGCTTGGAAGGGAATGGATGTGATTTTAATGCAGAAGAAAGTGCTGGAAGGGAGGTCCACTTGGTTCATATTTGAATAAAGCAAACAAGGCAGACGAAAGGCTGACAGCTGTAAATGACATTGTCAGTACAAAAATTATCAGCCAGTTTACAATCTGTTTGCTTATGTTGAACAAACAGACTGTGTGTGGCATCCTTAGGCCCCGTGAATGGCAGAAATACTTGCGGCTTCAGAAAAGCTATCTGCTCTCCTGCAGCCCGGTCACAATTAGATCACCATTTGACAGTCACACTGAAAAGAAAACTGTGTCCCCTGCCTCCCCCACACACACCGCCCTGCCTCTTTGCTTTCTCTTTTCCTTTCTTTCTTTTTCTCCGTCTTCTTCTTCATAAGACAGGCAGTGAAGTTGGGCATAGACACTTGTCTTGTATAGATGCTGTGAATTATGTTAGTTCTGTTGCTGGATCAAGCCTTTTACTATGTGTCTGACATTCCAACTGGGAGATCTTAGGTAACCTAGCAAAGCTTAGTGCCAACAGTCTTCATTTTTCATTCCTTCCAGGAAGCACAAGTCGGGAACCCCCTAACCCACCCCCCACCCTAAAGAAAGCCACTTTTTTCTTCTTTGTGCAGCCTGTCTCAGAGACCCTTTGCTTTGAACTTGCTAACATTGAATTTGGAGCCAAAACAAAACACAACACAAGAATTGCTATGCAGCAGGCACCCAAGCCCGTTTCCTCTCTGAGCAAGGCCCCAACTGCCCAAGTTTCAGGAGGGACCAAACCCAGTGGCCTCTAACTCTGCCTTAACCCAGCCCCCAGCATGAAAGCAATGAATTGTGTGGTCCCATTGCTTAATCCTCTCTGTGTCTTACAAACTCATAACACATAAATAGTTCCCTTTGTTCTGAAAGAAAGGAGAGCAAACACAGGTACTAATTTTATCCCTCACGTTCTCAGAGGCTCACCCTTGTTTAACTGCATCAGAGAGATTTAAGCCTCTGGTAGTGGCTTTTCATACAGGCCTGGAGGCTATTTGGATACTCTTAGCTTCTTACCTGTAAGATTCCTGCTCACCTTAGAGTAAGTAACACACCCTCTTGTCCTGGGGGCTCATTCACTTTTGTAGAACTATACACTGGAAACAGAATAATCTCATAGGAAGGCAACACTTGCCTACAAAAACCAGGGTTTTGTTGTTCACAGTCCACTTTGTGTATTTTCATTATTTATTGTCTTTCTTTCTTGCTCAAGTCAGCCAAGAATTATTCATTTTGCAGAGATGAGAAAAATTTCCCTTTATCCTCTCCTCTCTTTTTTCTTTAATATAAAGAATTGTTTAGAGGTACTTGGTGTATTTGATGGAAAAAAAATACTGATGATAGGTGAGAGTGATGTGTTTGCAGCAGATAACAAGGGCCAGAGCAGGTGCACACAAAGCCGGAAGACTGTGGTAATTACTGCTAAGCAGCGAAGCATCAAAACACCCCTGGTATGGAAAGTTCATCCAATTACCACTAATGTAAAGAGGAGAGTTATGTTTTGGCTGTGCTTTTCATTTTAATCTAAATTGCTGTTTCTTTCTCTCTGATATGGCCATTGGTCATAAAGAGTTGACCATCATTAAAACTGTTTGATTTGGAGCACTGTAGTGTTTGGCTAGGAGGGCAAATGCAAATTTGATGAAAGAATGAGGATAAATTTACATATCAGCCTCAGCTCACATGGAGAGAGTAAACATTCTGTTTATCTCAAGTGTCACTTTATGATTTCAGTAGAATATAAAACTGACCTTGGCCCAGTCATTGCAAAAGGTCTAAATGAAATATGCAGTTGTCGAAATGCGATTTACTCAAGTAGAACTTGTGGGTAAATCCTGTGGAACTCAGCAAACAGGGCTGCAGAGAGCAGTGCTGGGAAATCATTTTGTTCTGATAAACTCTGAAATGAAATTCTGGAATAAGGAATTGGTGAACAAGAAAAGATAAAAAAAAAAATCCTTCTTTGTGAATCTTATTTGATCACCATGAACTAAAACAGCCTACTTAACTAGTAGTTTTTATCTTTAGATAGCTACAAATTAAAAAGCAAAAACCTTAAACACTGCCTTCACACTTTAATGTAGTGTGTGCTTTCCCCAGGCTTTTGTTTTATCATTTGGGGACAAGAGTACAATCATTATTTGTTTGGTTTCTAGAAACTATAATTGATTCGGTGAACTTCAACACCCCGTAGGTAGTTTACACTTCAGGAGGATAATTCCTTTTGGCTGTTTGAATCAAGCACGTTTGCATTTTCCACAACATTTTTAATTAGATTTTTTCAGGCTAAGTCAACATTCATCAGTATGTGAAAGAACATCAGACTTTTGTTCGTAATGAAGGCTTTTGAGTGAGCAGAAAACTCTTTGGAGATGATTGCAGGCATCTGCATTGATTTTTTACCTCCACTTTCTCATAGCAAAAGTTCATGGTAGAAAGTGAAGGAGCAAAATATTATCTCTTATGGAGGAAAGCTGATGGCATAATATATAGTAAAGTTGAGTCATTCTGGAAATTTTGGCTACTATAGAGTAGAAACATATCCTGAGGAAAAGAAAAGAAAGGTGAGAAGTATCTAGCAGATATAGTTTTAACTCAAAAAATCAAAGATTATTCTTGTAGGACATATTATGCATTTACTTTTATAGCCTAAAAAATAATTGTTTTTCAAACAAATATATGCACATAGAAGAACACAAAGTTCATAGGTGCCCCACATCTAAGTACAGTTTGCATCTTAATTACAAATAATTAAGCATATTAGCAACTTCTTTAGTCAGGATTAAGCTGAAGTTTTTGAGGCTTAAATGGTTGGGAGGTTTGAAGAACTAATATGAATAAGGACAAAGCACCTTATTACTATCAAAATCATGGCCAGGTTTTTCAAATGGTGTTTGAAAGGAAACAGGCATGCTGTGTACACTGAAGGAGAACTGTTTTTTACAAGTACATTATATATTTGTGACAATAAGATGGTTGAGAATCTCTCCTGAGATGTACTGTGTACACAAACATGGGCACTTAGATAATTGCACACAGCATTGTTTCTGGTCTGAAGTGGTTGTAAAACACACACACACACACACACACACACACACACACACACACACACACACGGACAAGAGGCTCATGGTTGAGTAAACAATCCCACAAACTCAATAGGCCCATTCTTTCCCATATTCCAATTTAATGATCTTTTTTTAAAAAGAGCTAAGAAAGAAAAAAATAACCTCCAAAACACAGGGACCTGAGTACCCAGAGAGGGTATGGGCATATTACATGGCAGTGTGCATAGGTGCCAACTGTGGACCACCTCTGACTTAGGGTGCACTTTGAAGTGCATCATTTACTCAAAGATGAAAATCAGCCTCTGTCTGTCTTCCTATGAACCTCCTTAGATGATCCATACACACCTAAAGTGATAACCAGAAAAGTGGAAACAATTAATGTTTACTAAGAGGTTAATAGATAAATAAATGTGGTATATACATATAAGGAGTTATTACTTGGCAGGAAAAAAAAAAGAGAATGCATATTTGATATACACATGTTGTAATAAATATCTGATAAAGTCATGAATTTGAGAATAGTGTTGCATGAGAGAAGCCAGTCACAAAAGGCCATGTACTGTAAGATTTCATTTCTATGACATGTCCAGAATAGGCTAATCTAGTAATTGCCTAGGGCTTGGGTTGAAGATGGGATTGAGGAATGACTACTGATGGGTATGAAGTTTCTTTATAAGGGTGATTATAATGTTCTAAAATTAGATTGTAGTGATGATTGTACAAGTCTGTGGATATACAAAAATTACAATACTGCACATTTGTAAATGGGTGAGTTTAATGGCTTAGGAATTATATCTCTATAAACCTGTTAAAGCACCACTACATTCATAGCAGCACAATTTGCAATAGCTAATATTTGGAAACAGTCTAAGTGCCCATAAGCAGATCAGTGGATTAAAACCTGGGATATTTACACAACGGAATACTACACAGCTATAAAAAAGAAATAACTCTTACCATTTACAAAAGCATGGATGAACCTGGAGACTATTTTGCTAAGTGAAATCAGACAGCCAGAGAAAGATAAGTATCACATGATCTCACTCATATATGGAATCTAATGAATGAAATAAACCAATGAACAAACAAACAGAAAAAAGATCCCAGAGCCATAAAAGCAGGGAACTAACTGTTGATATGTAATACTTTCAACAATAAAGATTTAAGAAACAAAACAAAAATCAAATAAAAAACTGAGATCCAGGATTGCTAAGGAGCCAAGGATGAGCTTTCAAAGATTATTGTGTAGACATCAAAGCAGGGAGTGATGGTCAGAATCAAAGCTGAACTTAAATGTGATGAACATTTGTGGGATCTGTGATATACCAGGCATGGTGGACCATGACAGGGAACAAGAGTCCTATGGAACTCATGGTCTAAAAAAAGAGAGGCAAATGTATACAATCTACTGACATCTAACCAGATTCTTGACTACATGAATAATAGTAAGTCTTGAAAACAGATCAGAGTGAGTTTATTACTCTGAGGCAGGGAGAGCTCACTGAAGGATAATTTTTCAGTCCAGACACTTCAGTGCAGAAGGAGCACACTTAGAAAAATATGGTTGGTCAGGACTTGAGAGGAGCTACCAATCATATACAATACAGAGAAGCATAAAAATTCAACTGAGGCAGGAGCAGATGTGTGAGTGGTAGTTATTGCCTAGCCTCTTGCCCTTGCTCTGGGTATCACCTCATTTAATCCATAGGATCCTAAAAGGAAGATGACAAGAATCCCCATTTGCAAATGAGGACACTAAGGGATAGAGCTATTAAGAAATTTGTCTAAGGTCAATTAGTAAATGACAAAACCACTCTAATATAACTGTTGATCATCCAAGCTTACGACCTTAACCATTACCCACCTCTGTTTCCTTGTTCCAAATATTTCCAAAGTACATAAAATTTACCAATAAATAGAAGCTTTAAGAGGAAGTACATTCATTTTATGTGCACAATAAATAGTAACAGAGATACTGTCAGATATAGTGTGTTTCCAGACATGGAGATGTTCACACAGATGTTCACACTTATCGGAAATGTGGATGCGCTAGAATATTGGGGTCAAATGATCTCTATGTGCTATTTCAACCTACTTATTCTGATGTGATCACTGTAGGATGCATGAACAGAACCCAAGTTTCTACATACATGTGTAGGTCAGGCAACAACTCCAGGGAGGGGGACACATTTCACATTTACACACACCATGGATTTGAATATTTATTATGACAACTTGAATAATAGCTGGTCAGACAGTAATAGTGAGTATAGAAGAGTGGCATTGAAGAGGTAACATGTATAGCTATAGTTTGAGAGGAAAGAAGGTAAAGAAAGTTTTTGGGGAGGGAGAATCAGGAAGACATAGTGAAAAACTAGATGATAATGTCCTTGACAGACAGAAAGCATACCTAACATTCCTAATGCAAGTTTTGTGCTGAATATTGATTGAATGATCATGTCATATAATTCCTGCTACAGGTACATGGTATAAGAAGACAACTTTTTACAGAAAAATAAATCTGTTTCTGGTCTTGAATGATTTGGAAGGATGGCCCTGCTTTTGCAGGATTGAGAGTACACACTGAAACATATCTTTATAAGAGCAAGGGGGAATAAACTTTATAAGCAACTCATTGGCTTAGAACCAGCTGGTTTCATGGTCTAACTTTGTTCCCAGTGAGTCCCATTTTTAAATCTGTGTCAATTGCACCAGGTGCAGAGAAAAATGGCAGAGTTTGGGTATAGAGGCCCAGAGTGTTTGGAGAAGAAGGCCAAGGGAGGTCCTAGAGCTACGTTCTGGACCTCCAACTCTTCCTCCACCTGTCTCTGAAGCATCCAGGAAACTACGGCTGAAACCCCTAATCATACATCAAGGCTCAGGGTAATTAGTCGAAAGAGAAAAAAGAAAGAAAGAAACAAATAAAGGAAGAAAGGAAGAAAGAAAGAACTTGTATCTATTTTATCATCCCATTATATCATTATTATTCATCTGTAAAGAGAAGTATTGAGAAAATAAAAGCACAACATGTTATAACAGAAAAAAAGCATGACTTTTTTTTGCAAAGCCTAACATGTTAAAGCATGGTATCTTACAACTTATTACTCTGTGATTTCTGAAGATCCACATGCTTATTCAAGTGAACAAGGGTAGGATTAGGGAAGATTTTCATGATCTTTACAATTTTCAACACTTAAAAGTAACCAGTTATTATCGTTATATCTTTTCTGTGTTTTCTTTACAGATACACATAATATTATTATTTATGTAATTAAGTATACACTCAATGTGTTGAATAATTGAATGAATGCATAATTTTCCCTTAAAAATACATTGCAAATTATCCCCATAATTAAATGTATTTGTCTACTACATGATTTTTCTTATCTTCATGTTATTCCAGCCCTCTGCACATGATTTGTTTAAACCTTTTACTATTGAGTACTTAGATATTTTTTCCAATTATAACCAACTAGAGGCCTGGTGCACAAAATTCATGCATGGGGTGGGGGGGTGGAGGAAGGGGTGTCCTTTAGTCCAGCCTGCACCCTTTTCAATCTGGGACGCTTTAAGGGATGTCCGACTGTACTTCTCACAATCCAGAACTGCTGGCTCCCAACTGCTCACCTGCCTGCCTTCCTGATTGCCCCTAATTGCTCCTGTCTGCCAGCCTGATCACCCCCTAACCACTCCCCTGCCAGCCTAATTGATGTCTAACTGCTCCCTGCCAGCCTGTTTGCCACCAACTTCCCTCCCCTGCTTGCCTGGTCACCCCTAACTACCCTCCCCTGCAGGCCTTGGTTCCCTCCAACTGCTCTCTCCTGAAGGCCTGGGTCCCCTGCAACTGCCCTTTCTTACATACCTGATCACCCCCAATTTCCCTCTTCTGCCAGCCTGGTCAACCCTAACTACCCCCCCCCCTAAGGCTTGATTGACCCTAATTTCCCTCCCTTGCAGGCCTGGTCCCTCCCAACTGCCCTCCCTTGCAGGCCTGGTCCCACCCAACTGCCCTCCCCTGCTGGCCATCTTGTGTCCACATGGGGGCAGGATCTTTGACAACATGGGGGCAGTCATCTTGTTTGTTGGAGTGATGTCAATCTGCATATTACTCTTTTATTAGATAGGGTAGAAGGCTGGTGCACAGGTGGGGGCTGGTTGGTTTGTTCTGAAGGGTGTCCCAGATCAAGGTTGGGATTCCCTTGGGGTGTGGGGCAGCCTGGGAGAGGGACATGTGTTGATTTGCAGGCTGGTCACACCTCCTAGGGACCCAAGCAGAGGCCCTGGTATCTGGGATTTACTTATCTTCTTCTTTTTTTTTTAATCTTTATTGTTCAGTTTACTAATTACATTGTTTCCCCTTTTTATCCCCCTATAGCTTCCCTCCACCCTGTACCTATCCCACCCTCCACCCTCCCCTCCCCCTCCCCACTGTCCTCTCCCATTGTTGCAAGATTTTTGTCCAGTCTCTTGCTGCACTTCCCACAACCCTTTTCTCCCCAAGAATTGTCAGTCCATTCCCTCTCTATGTCCATGTCTCTGTTATATTCACCAGTCTATCCTGTTTAACAGCCTATCAGTTCACTTGATTTTTATGTTCATTTGTTGATAGATGTGTATTTGTTGTTCATAATCTATATTTTTACCTTTTTCTTCTTCCTCTTCTTAAAGAATATCTTTCAGCATTTCATATAATATTGGTTTGGTGGTGATGAACTCCTTTAGCTTTTTCTTATCTGCGAAGCACTTCATCTGACCTTCAATTCTGAATGATAGCTTTGCTGGATAGAGTAATCTTGGTTGTAGATTCTTGCTGTTCATCACTTTGAATATTTCTTGCCACTCCCGTCTGGCCTGCATCGTTTCTGTTGAGAAATCTGCTGACAGTCGTATGGGTGCTCCCTTATAGGTAACCAACTGTTTCTCTCTTGCTGCTTTTAATATTCTCTCTTTGTCTTTTGCTCTTGGCATTTTAATTATGATGTGCCTCGGTGTGGTCCTCTTAGGGTTCCTATATATTGGGGTTCGGTGCACTTCTTGGACTCCTAAGTCAATTTCTTTCACCAGGTGTGGGAAGTTTTCAGTCACTATTTCTTCAAATAGGTTTTCATTGTCTTGGCCTCTTGCTTTTTCTGGCACCCCTATAATTGGGATGTTGCTATGCTTGAGGTTGTCCCAGAGGCCCCTTACACTATCTTCAATTTTTTGGATTCTTTTGGTTTCTTGCTTTTTCAGCTGAGTGGATTTTACCTCTTTGTATTTCAAATCTTTAACTTGGTTCTTGAGGTGCTCCAGGGCACTTTCAGGTCTTTGTATACTATTTTTTGTTTCAGTCAGTGTATGCTTAATTTCTGGTTGGTCCTTTTTCATATCCTTGAGAGTCTGCTTTATATCCTTGAGGGTTTCTTTCATTTCCTTGTAGGACTCATTCATTTCCATGTTGGTCTTGATAATTTCTTTGCAGCTCTCGTTTATATCCTGGAGGGTGGTGTTCATTTTCTTGTAGGACTCATTCATTTCCTTTGTGGTCTTGCTTATTTCCTTATAGGCCTCGATCTTTTGTTGGAACCTCTAAAAACCCTATAACCGTGGTTCTAAATTCCATGTCCAGTCGTTTTTTTTCCTCCATTTCTTTCACATCTGATTTCTTTCCATGTTGCTGCATGGTGGCTGCTTCCCTGAGTTGGTCAATTAGCTTTGTGTGGTAGACTTCCTACTAGGGATAGTGGCTCAGCCTCCCCGGTTACCTGAGGTGGATATGGGCTGCACAGTCTTGCTGAAGTTAAGCTCAGTTAATTGTTGCTAGCACTTGGAGGGTTGACCTCCAGGCCAATTGTCTGTGAAGCTCAGCTGTGCTCAGGTTGGGTGGGCGGAGTCTCCGGGCCAAGCAGACAGCGTTAGCTCCGCCCTATGCGGCCCCAGGGACTCTGTGCTGGGGGCAATGGCCGCCAGCACCTCTGAGAGAGAGCCGCTGCGGAGCTCCACAGGCTGCCGGTTGCCGGGGAATTCAGACTTTCCCAAAATGAGTTTGCATGTGCAATGTCTCACCCAGGGTCGTAAAACAAAGCAGACTGATGGTTTTCCGAATGAGAGGCAAGTCGCGGTGCGCTCTCTGCGCCGTCACGCAGCCGAGCTGTTCCCGCAAGCTGCCTTCTCCACAAGCCGGCAGACCCGGCAGCACCCGAGCTTCGGTGTGCCCTCCCACTGTCCAGTTTTCACCCCGTGTGGTGGTGGGTTCTCTGGACTTCGCCCAGAGCTGGAGAATCAGTCAGTGGGACGCCTTTGTCTCCCCGTTTGAGAAAACTGGCCGGTTTCCAGCCGCCCGCCCTCTCCGCGGAGCGCACTCCAAACCTCTCTCCATGCGAATCTTTCAACGCAGTCCGCTGCCGCTCCTCCGAGTCCCAGTGTCTTATCTTCACTTTTATTTGTGGAATTTTCACTCGGCGAGCTTTCTGGTGATTCTGGAAGGTGTTTGTTCTTTCGTTAAGTTGTAGTATTAAAATTGCTGATTATGACGGCAAGATAGGTGTTTTGCCTTTGCCGCCATCTTAGTTCCTCCAGAAACAAAAATTCTTCTACTTATCTTCTACAATTGAAACTTTCTAACCTGGAGCAGAGCCAAGCCTTCTGCTCACTCTGTGGTGGCAGCCTTTTCTGTTGGGATTTATTTACCTTCTATAATTAAAACTTTGTAGCCTTAAGAGGAGGCATGGGCCAGCCAGGGCTGCAGAAGCTTGGCTTCCTCCATTGCTGTGGGCAACATTAGCCTCCTGCTCTCTCTAGCTCTGTGGCTGCTGCCATTTCTGTTGGGATTTATTTAGTTTCTATAATTGAAACTTTGTAGCATTGAGTGAAGGCCTAGGCTGGCAAGGGCAGGTGGAAAGCTTGGCTTCCTCTATTGTTGGGGAAACCCAAGACTGCCTCCCCGCTCTCAGTGGCTACATACATCTTGGTTGGGTTTATTTGGATACTTGCTCCTGATTGGATGGTGGGCATGGCTGTGAGCATGGCATGTGGGTGTAGTGGAGGTATGGTTAATTTGCATATTACTTTTTTTATTATATAGGATGCTACAATGAACATCTCTTCTACAACTTCTTATTATAATTCTTAGGATAATCTGATATCCTAACATTATATATCTTACTTCATTGCAAAGCACCTAGAGACTTAAAACAACATATATTTATGATCTGACAATTTTTGAGGTCAGAGTCCTAAAAACAAGGTGTCTGGAGGCTCTAAGAAATGAGCTGTTTCCATGCCTTTTCTAATTTCTGGAGGCCTCTTGCATGCCTTGGCTCATGGCTCCTCCACCATCTTCAAATCTCTTTTCCATCCTCACATCTTCTCTGACTCTAATTCTCTTACCTTCCTCTTTCTTGTAAGGACCCTAGTGATTATACTGTACCCATATGACTAATTCAGAGCAGCAGGGAATGGATTTTTGAGGATCTTGTATTTATTCTAAAATTACCCTATAGAAAGGTTATTCCAGTTTACATTTCCATCATCTGACATGGATGTTAATTTTTCAGCACTTTCACTAATGACTGGGCATATTCACTGAATAGAAAAATGTTGGCCTATTTAATAAGATAAATTTTGAATAAATGCATATATTTTATATAATAAATACATTAAAGTTATTGAAATTTTCTTGCAACTGAGGTAAAAATTCTTTATATATTTATCATCCAATTCTCTCTCTTCTTCAGTGAATTGTCTGTTCATACATATATTTTGCCAACTTTCCTACTCATCTACTGATATGTTTATCTTTTCTATATTTATTTATAAAATTTCTTATTTATAAAATTATTTTATAAAGTAAAGTTATTAGTCTTTTATCTTCTTATCTTCCATGTATATTTTGTTATTCATGTATATGGATATGTAAATTTTGAAATTTGTTATTATATTTAATTAAATATAGCACTAATTTACTTGGTAATATCATTGTTTGCTATCATATGTACACAACACTTTGTGTCCTGAAATTATCTATTCCTTTTTCCCTAGTTTTTATTCAAATTCTATTACATGTTAATGCTTAACTTTTTTTTTTTAAATATGCTTTATTGATTTCTTACAGAGCAGAAGGGAGAGGGATAGAAAGTCAGAAACATCGATGAGAGAGAGACATCGATCAGCTGCCTCTTGCACGCCCCCTACTGGGGATGTGCCCGCAGCCAAGGTACATGCCCTTGCCGGAATCGAACCCGGGACCCTTCAGTCCGCAGTCCAACGCTCTATCCACTGAGCCAAACCGGTCCCGGCAATGCTTAACTTTTAACTTTAAAAAATCACAGTTCATCGGGAATGAATGTGGATTTATGTATGACCTATAATGAGAAAAGCATAATATGTTAATTAGACCAGATAGCAGAACAACCTTCTGGACATCATTCCAGATTTCCTTCTGGACAAAACCCTTATGGTGGGGGCTGAGGCAGAGGCAGTTAGGAGCAATTAGGCAAGCAGGCGAGCAGTTAAGGGAGATCAGGCAGGCAGGCAAGTGATTCGGGGCAATCAGCCAGGCAGGCAGAATGGTTAGGGGTGATGAAGCAGGCAGGCAGAGGTGTTTAGGGGCAATGAGGCAGGAAGGCAAGTGGTTAGGAGTGATCAGGCCGGCAGGTGAATGGTTAGGGGCAATTAGGCCTAAATTGGCAGTCAGACATTCCTGAAGGGCCACAGATTGCAAGATGGTGCAGGCCGGGCTGATGGGACCCCTCTTCCCACCCACATGCATGAATTTTGTGCTCTGGGCCTTTAGTGTTATATATGAATCTAATTGTCATGACCCCCCCTCCCCCTCGCCAAGGATTTACTTAACTATCTCATTAGCTTTTATTCTTTAGTTTTCCTATTATTTTGAAAGTTACCTTATCATATCCTAAATTTTTATGCATGCTGGACTTTCTAGTTCCCTGTTCTGTTCTATATATGTATATCCTACTTCATTGAAAAATCATTTTTTAGAGACTCATAATAACACAAGTTTATTATCTCACAATTTTGAAGGTCAGAGTCCTAAAATCAAGGCGTCAGCAGGGCTGCATTCTTCTGGAGCCTCTAAAAACTGAGCCTCAAAAATGGATTTAGGAGGAGAACTAAGATGGCGGCACAGGTAAAACAACTATCTTGCCGTCATACTCAGCAATTTTAATACTACAACTTAAAGAAAGAACAAATACCTTCCAGAATCACCAGAAAGCTCTCCGAGTGAAAATTCCACAAATAAAAGTGAAAATAAGACACTGTGACTCGGAGGAGCAGCGCCGAACAGCGTTGAAAGATTCGCGCGGAGAGAGATTTGGAGCGCCTGCCACAGAGAGGGCGAGCGGCTGAAAACTGGCCAGTTTTCTCGAACGGGGAGACAAAGACGTCCCACTGGACTGATTCTCCAGCTCTGGGTGAAGTCCAGAGAACCCACTATCATACGGGGTGAAAACTGGACAGTGGGAGGGCACGCCGAAACTCGGGTGCTGCCGGGTCTCCCGGCTTGTGGAGAAGGCAGCTTGCGCGTGAACAGCTCGACTGCGTGACCGCGAGGAGAGTGCTCTGCAAATCTCTCTCTCATTCGGGAAACCGTCAGTCTGCTTTGTTTTATGACCCGGGGTGAGATGCTGGGCCTGCAGACTCATTTGGGGAGAGTCTGAATTCCCCGGCAGCCAGTGGAGCTTGGCAGCGGCTCTCTCTCAGAGGTGCTGGTGGCCATTGACCCTGGCACAGAGTCCCCAGGGCCGCATAGGGCGGAGCTAATGCTGTCTGCTTGGCCCAGAGACTCCGCCCATCCAACCTGAGCATAGCTGAGCTTCACAATTGGCCTGGAGGTCAACCTTCCAAGTGCTAACAACAATTAACTGAGCTTAACTTCAGCAAGACTGTGCAGCCCATATCCCCCTCAGGTAACCAGGGAGGCTGAGCCACTGTCCCTAGTAGGAAGTCTACCACACAAAGCTAATTGACCAACTCAGGGAAGCAGCCACCATGCAGAGACAAGGAAAGAAATCAGATGTGAAAGAAATGGAGGAAAAAAAAACGACTGGACATGGAATTCAGAACCACGGTTATAGGGTTTTTCAAGAGGCTCCAACAAAAGGTCGAGGCCTATAAGGAAATAAGCAAGACCACAAAGGAAATGAATGAGTCCTACAAGAAAATGAACAAGATCCTCAAGGATATAAACGAGACCTGCAAGGAAATGATCAAGACCAACATGGAAATGAATGAGTCCTACAAGGAAATGAAGGAGACCCTCAAAGATATAAAGGAGACTCTCAAGGATATGAAAAAGGACCAACCAGAAATTAAGCATACACTGACTGAAACAAAAAATATTATACAAGGACCTAAAAGTGTTCTGGAGCACTCGGAGAACCAAGTTAAAGATTTGAAATACAAAGAGGTAAAATCCACTCAGCTGAAAAAGCAAGAAACCAAAAGAATCCAAAAAATTGAAGATAGTGTAAGGGGCCTCTGGGACAACCTCAAGCATACCAACATCCGAATTATAGGGGTGCCAGAAAAAGAGAGAGAGCAAGACAATGAAAACCTATTTGAAGAAATAGTGACTGAAAACTTCCCACACCTGGTGAAAGAAATTGACTTAGAAGTCCAAGAAGTGAACCAAACCCCAATATATAGGAACCCTAAGAGGACCACACCGAGGCACATCATAATTAAAATGCCAAGAGCAAAAGACAAGAGAGAAATAATAAAAGCAGCAAGAGAGAAACAGTTGGTTACCTATAAGGGAGCACCCATACGACTGTCAGCAGATTTCTCAACAGAAACGATGCAGGCCAGACGGGAGTGGCAAGAAATATTCAAAGTGATGAACAGCAAGAATCTACAACCAAGATTACTCTATCCAGCAAAGCTGTCATTCAGAATTGAAGGTCAGATGAAGTGCTTCGCAGATAAGAAAAGCTAAAGGAGTTCATCACCACCAAACCAATATTATATGAAATGCTGAAAGATATTCTTTAAGAAGAGGAAGAAAAAAAAGGTAAAAATATAAATTATGAACAACAAATACACATCTATCAACAAATGAACATAAAAATCAAGTGAATTGATAGGCTGTTGAACAAGATAAACTGGTGAATATAACAGAGACATGGACATAGAGACATGGTCTGACAATTCTTGGGGAGAAAAGGGTTGTGGGAAGTTCAGCAAGAGACTGGACAAAAATCTTGCAACAATGGGAGAGGACAGTGGGGAGAGGAGGGGAGGGTGGAGGGTGGGATAGGTACAGGGTGGAGGAGAGCTATAGGGGGATAAAAAGGGGAAACAATGTAATTAATAAACTGAACAATAAAGATTAAAAAATGGATTTAGTTTTTTGCTTTTTTGTGTTTGTGTGTGTGTCAGGAGGAAACACCCATTTCAAGATAAAACTTGACTTGAAAGTGTGCAATGCATTTGGCAGCGTCTTGAAGGAGATTCAGCTGCTACTGATGAAGTAGATACACTAGCTTTTGAGCTACTTAAGGGGAAAGTTTTCTGTCTTCTAAAACAACCTTATGGGTAGTACTTGCAATAAACAATTGTTGTCTAAATGAGTACTTCTCCTGAGTTCACATCTGGATGTAAACCTTCAGCCAAATTTGGCAGGAGGGGAAAGGCTCCCAAGGACGGACTTTACCAGCACAAGCCAGGTCGGGGAGCGGTGGTGGGGAGGTGGGGGATTGGGGTCATGGGGCTTCAAGGCCTGATCTCACAGCCTTGAACTCCTTGGGGGCCTTGGTTTCAGTTTTCCCATGAGAGAGAGAGAGAGAGAGAGAGAGAGAGAGAGAGAGAGAGAGAGAGATGACCAGATTATCTCACTGGTCTTTCTAATCCCAGCTTTCCATGACTTGGTAACAGTCAGTATCCAATTCCCCAGTGTCATGTGGAAGCAGTGCATCGACTAGCTCTGAGTTTGGGAATCACACCACATGAAAAGAAACCCAGGTCAAGGGGATGTGATTTATTGAGCTGTAGAAGGTGGGCAAGAACTTTCCGTAGGCAGAGGCCATGATGTGCTATCTTTTTCTTTCAGTATCTAGTACTGTTTGCCAAGCACTCAATGAATGTCAATTAAAAGAATGAATGCATGGGATTGAATAGATGGGAAAGCAGGTGGTCTACCATGGAAGAGGAACCTGGAAGTTGTTTATCTTCCAAGGAATATCTGAATCTTTTTTCTTACTCTCACCTACTCAACTACAGTTTGAAGTCTTCCATCCCACCCAGGATAAAAGGGAACAGGGCTCCTCCCACACACAGATCTCTGGCTGGGATAATTTGTCCACACAAATACCCCTCCTTGTTTATTCTGCCAGCAGGGTATGCACTCACCAGGGTGGCAGCACTTCAAGGCCAACACCTCCTCTGCAGAGGCAGCCCCTCCCACCCCAATACCCTGAACCCTTTCTCTTGAACCAGGATGGGGTTCCCTCCCCTGGAACTGAAGGTATTGTCTCTCAATCTCAGCTTGATGGAAACAATCCATTTAGACAGGTGGCTCAGCTTTCTACCCAGTGACAAAGGTTTTCTTCTTCTTGGCCTCCAGCTCCATCCTCCCTGCAGCTGGGCTCTAGCCAGGAAGGGGGTGGGATGGGAGAGGGGGAGAGCAAAAGAGGAGCCTTTTTCATTAGAATTGCCTTTTGATGGAATAGGCTTATTCTACCTTCACTCATTAAAAAACAAAACAAAAACACAGAAGCCAGATGTTGGGGACAGGTGTGGTGATCAAACATTTAAAGGTGGACCTCAACCTCTAGCAGCCAACCCAGGAGTCCTTTCACCAGCTAGGGAAGTACAGAGCCCATAAGCAACCTATATGGTGTGGCCATGTTACTGGCTCCTAGCAACTCAGCCAGTTGCATGCTGTGACTGCCCTGTACATTACATGTTAAAGGGAACCAAGTTCCACTTTATCCTTAGCCTTCTAGGTATACACAATATGCAGGTGGGACTAGAAGTCAGGCTCACTCACCATGGCATTCAAGTGAATGAGTTCTGCAAAGATGAACAGCTTCTATTGGTGGAAGTCTTGGAAGCCAGCAAAATAAGGGACCACTATATAGTTCTTTTCTTTCAATAAGAATACTGAATAGGTAACAGTTTCCAGGAAAACAGTGCATGTATGTCCTATCCCAATAATGGAGTCATCTATCATGGGCTCTTAACATCTAATAGAGATTTGTCCTGAGGTGCTCGCACATCCCTAAATTTGAAAATTCTACTATAACCAAGGATGCCCTCAATTTATCATAATCAAATCTATATAACTAAAAATATAAGATAATTTCCATCAATGCTTTAATAATTTTGGAGCTAGACAATGACACTCCTGTGTAGCCTCATGAGGTCAACACTACTTCTGGAGAGTTTCAGAACTAACACCCAGAAGATTATACTAAGGGCCAGACAGGCAAAAGCATTAGATGTTTGGCTAGCTTGATTCAGTAGCTTGGATGTTTACTTCTATAGACTAGTCTCTTAATGCATCCTATTCAAATTTGTCACTCTTCAAAAATGAAGAATTAATGCATGACTATTGATGAACGTAAACTCTGCAGATGCCAGGCCAATCATTTAAAATGTTTCCATAAATCATGGCCTCTTGTTGGGTTACCTCCATTTCTCCCGAGGGAGAGAGAGGACCAGATGATCACTCTGCATGTGGGAAAGTGAAGGCACAGTAAACTCCGCTATACACATGAGAATGAATACATTTGATAGAATTGAGGAAGGCACCATATCGCAAATCCCTGAGAGAGGAAAAAATTTCATGAACCTTTTCATCCATAAATAAATTCTTATGCAAACATATTTCAAAATGTGAGTGAGAGTGTGCACCCATTCGAATGAGGTTTTATTCATTTGACCAAGGGAAGGTCACATTTTCATACATAAGACTCAAGTGGCAGAGGAAGATGAAATCGTTCTCCATAGAAATGGGGTCATGTAGGTTATGGCTCCTAGAAGATTTATTAAAAAAGAAATAATTCCTACTTCTCATTCATAGGAAAACTGGAGTGCTCTCAAAAAAATTCAACTTTTAAATATCATAGTGTTATTTATTTTATGGATTTGTGATTTTATAGAAATGACATCCATTTGATCTAACAAAGCTAACAAATTCAATTTTTTATGTTGATGTGTTTTTTTCTTGATAAAGCAGGCAGTTTCTATTCACAGATCCTTTATGAAATTTCTCATTCTGAATGAAGTAATGACCATACTTTAAAATTTTCTGAAATGTTTACATTCTTTGTATTTTATTCTTGTATTTTTGTGCAGGTTATTTTATCCTACACCTGGATGTGTTAAAACAATTTTTATGTTAAACACAAGAAGAATTTCATTATTTTAGTAAATCATATATTCATATTTGGTCATTGTTATGCAATGAGCCATTAATATAAACAGAGTTTTAGAAGTTCCCTGTCATAATATTCTTTAAAGTTCCTTAAAATCAGGGAACATTATTTTTCTTGATTATTTTCTGTGTACACAGGTAACAGAATCATTTTCAAAAATAGGTTAGATGTCACCATTGTTAGTATTTTAATATATAAGTATAAATAAACACATATACATCTTTACAAATTTAGGATTGTGCTGTATGTAGACACATTGTTTTCTCCTTTGTTCCCTTAACAATACCAATGAACATTTGCTCATGGCAATAAATATATTTTGAAAACAAAAAATAGTTTATAAATATAAATTTAATACTGTATAATATCATTTTTCTAGATTGCCACATATATGATAACATTATATCTATCTATATAATAGAGGAATATGCAAATTAGCCAGGACACCATAATTTCAAGACTGAACAGCAGGAACCTGAGGCTGCATAGCACCTGGCTGGGGAGAGGGACCTCAGGCTGCACCCCTCTGCACCTCACCCACTGGCTTGATGGGGCCCTCTCACCTCTTGTCCAGAAGGGCTTGACAGGGGACCTCAGGTTGCATCCTCCACCCCGGCGCCAGGCTGGGAGACCTCAGGCTGCACCCCCAACCCTAGCGCTGAGCTGGGGAACCTCAGGCTACATCCTCTTCCCAGCAGGGCTTGACAGGGGACCTCAGGCTGCACCCCTCTACTGGAAGGGCTTAATGGGGGACCTTAGGTGACACCTCCCATCCCAGTGCCAGACCAGGAGACCTCATGCCATGCCCTCCACTCGACTGGGCTTGACAGAGACCTCATGTTGTGCTCCACATCAGGCAGGGCTTGATGGGGACCTCAGGCTGCACCTCCCACCTGGTGAGGCTTGATGAGGACCTCAGGCCAAGCACCCAACCTTGAGGGGCTTGATGGGAGTGGGGCTGGCCAGGTCTGGGTCTTCTGCATTTTGAAGTGCATGCATTTGGTGGGCAGGGACTTAACTCTAGGTCCTGTGGTGTGCCCCAGACTCTGACAGGAGGGAGATTTTCATATACATTTTACTAATTTTCTTTCATCTCTGATACTTCTATTATAGAGAAAGGGCAAATAGCAATATTAAAATATTTCCTCTAATTAATTCTCTTTTTTCTCCATTTGTCTTTTTTTTAAATCTTTATTGTTCAGTTTATTAATTACATTGTTCTTTCCCCCCCATAGCTCCCCTCCACCTGGTACCCATTCCACCCTCTGCCCTCACCCCCCTCCACTGTCCTCTCCCATAGTTGCATGATTTTTGTCCAGTCTCTTGCTGCACTTCCCACACCCCTTTTCTCCCCAAGAATTGACAGTCCATTCCCTCTCTATGTCTGTGATTCTGTTACATTCACCAGTTTATCCTGTTCATCATCTTATTAATTCACTTGATTTTTAGATTCATTTGTTGATAGATGTGCATTTGTTGTTCATAATTTACACTTTTATCTTTTTCTTCTTCCTCTTCTTAAAGAATATCTTTCAGCATTTCATATAATATTGGTTTGGTGGTGATGAACTCCTTTAGCTTTTTCTTATCTGCGAAGCACTTTATCTGGCCTTCAATTCTGAATGATAGCTTTGCTGGATAGAACAATCTTGGTTGTAGATTCTTGCTATTCATCACTTTGAATATTTCTTGCCACTCCCGTCTGGCCTGCATCATTTCTGTTGAGAAATCCACTGACAATCGTATGGGTGCTCCCTTATAGGTAACTAACTGTTTTTCTCTTGCTGCTTTTAATATTCTCTCTTTGTCTTTTGCTCTTTAATTTTAATTATGATGTGCCTTGGTGTGGTCCTCTTAGGGTTTCTATATATTGGGGTTCGGTGTGCTTCTTGGACTCCTAAGTCAATTTCTTTCACCAGGTGTGGGAAGTTTTCAGTCACTATTTCTTCAAATAGGTTTTCATTGTCTTGGCCTCTCTGCTTTTTCTGGCACCCCTATAATTCGGATGTTGGTATGCTTGAGGTTGTCCCAGAGGCCCCTTACACTATCTTCAATTTTTTGGATTCTTTTGGTTTCTTGCTTTTTCGGCTAAGTGGATTTTACCTCTTTGTATTTCAAATCTTTAACTTGGTTCTTGGGGTGCTCTAGAGTACTTTTAGGTCTTTGTATAATATTTTTTACTTCAGTCAGTGTATGCTTAATTTCTGGTTGGACCTTTTTCATATCCTTGAGAGTCTCGTTCATATCCTTGTAGGTCTGGTTCATTTCCTTGTAGGACTCATTCATTTTCATGTTGGTCTTGATCATTTCCTTGCAGGTCTCATTCATATCCTTGAGGGTCTTGTTCATTTCTTTGTAGGTCTTGCTTATTTCCTTATAGGTCTCGACCTTTTGTAGGAGCCTCTTGAGAAGCCCTATAACCGTGGTTTTGAATTCCATGCCCAGTTCTTGTTTTTTTCCCTCCATTTCTTTCACATCTGATTTCTTTCCATGTCTCTGAATGGTGGCTGCTTCCCTGATTTGGTCAATTAGCTTTGTGTGGTAGACATCCTCAGAGGGACAGTGGCTCAGCCTCCCCAGTTACCTGAGGTGGATATGGGTTGCACAGTCTTGTTGAAGTTAAACCTAGATAAATTGTTGTTAGCACTTGGAGGGGTTGACCTCCAGGCCAATTGTCTGTGAAGTTCAGCTGTGCTCAGATTGGATGGGCAGAGTTTCCGGGCCAAGCAGACAGTGTTAGCTCTGCCCTATGTGGCCCCAGGGACTCTGTGCCAGGGGCAATAGCCGCCAGCACCTCTGAGAGAAAGCCACTGCCGAGCTCCACCAGCTGCCAGGGAATTCAGACTCTCCCCAAATGAGTCTGCACACCCAATGTCTCACCCAGGGTCATAAAACAAAGCAGTCTGACAGTTTCCCAAATAAAAGAGCAAGTCACAAGTGCTCTCTGCATGGCCACACAGCTGTGCTGTTCCCAAACTCAGGTGCACTCCACACAAGCTTGCCTTCTCCACAAACCCGCAGACCCATGCAGCACCCGAGCTTCGGTGTGCCCTCCCACTGTCCAGATTTTACCCCATATGATAGTGGGTTCCCTGGACTTCGCACAGAGCTGGAGAATCAGTCCAGTGGAATGTCTTTGCCTCCCCCATTTGAGAAAACTGGCCAGTTTTCAGCCGCCCACCCTATCTGCTGGTGTGCGCTCCTCCAAACCTCTCTCTGTGTGTATCTTCAACACTGTCCTCAGCTGCTCGTCTGAGTCACAATGTCTATCTTCAGTTTTATTTGTGGAATTTTCACTCAGCCTGCTTTCAGGTGATTCTGGATGGTGTTTGTTCTTTCGTTAAGTTGTAATTTTAAAATTGCTGTGTATGGCGGCAAAATAGGTGTTTTACCTATGCCGCCATCTTGGTTCTTCCTAATTAATTCTCTTTTAATGTACATGAATTTCATGCACCAGGCCCCTAGTGTTTTATAATATACAACTGTATCTAATCAATTTGTTTTAAAAATCCTATCTAAAAAAAAAGAGTAATATGCAAATTGACCACACATCCACTACACCCACCAGCCATGCCCACCAGCTAATAAGGAGAGAGTATGCAAATTGACCCAATCAAGATGGCTGCAGTCATGAGAGACCAGGAGGCATGAGTTGCCCCTGGAAATGGAGGAAGCTAAGCTTTCTGCCTGCCCTTGCCTGCCTTGGCCTCCGCTCACGTTTCATTTATAGAAGATAAATAAATCCCAGATACCCGGGGCTCCACTTGAGTCACAGAGGGGCATGGTCAGCCTGAAAACCACCACAGGCCTCTCACCCAGGCTGCCCTACACCACAAGGGATCCCCCACCCTGTTCTGGGACATCCTTCAAGGCAAACCAGCTGGCCCCCACTCATGCACCAGGCCTCTAACCTATCTAATCCTATCTAATCCTATCTAATAAAAGAGTAATATGCAATTTGACCTCACCTTCGCCACACCCTCAAGCCATGCCCACCAGCCATGCCCACCAGCCAATCAGGAGCAGATTATGCAAATAAACCCCAACCGAGATGGCTGCCTGCCACTGAGAGCAGGAGGAAGGCTTGGGTTTCCCCAGCAACAGAAGAAGTCAAGCTTTCTGCCTCCCTAGGCCTCCACTCAATGTTACAAAGTTTCAGTTATAAAAGATACAGAAATGGTGGCAGCCACTGAGCTGGAGAGAACAGAGGCTTGGGTTTCCCTGGCAACAGAGGAAGCCAAGCTTTCAGTCTGCCATTGCTGGCCTAGGCCTCCACTCTAGGCTACAAAGTTTCAAACAGAAATGGCTGCCACCCCACCGCAAGCAGAGGCTTGGCTCCGCTCCAGGCTACAAAGTTTTAATTATAGACATAGATTAATCCCAGATCCCAGGGCCTCTGCTTGGGTAGCTTGGGGGCATTGGCCAGCCTGCAAATCTCTACAGGCCCCTTGCCCAGGCTGTCCCTCACCCCAAGGGAACCCCCATCCTAGTCTGGGACACCCTTCAGGGCAAACCAGCTGACCCCCACCCATGTACCAGGCCTCTATCCTATCTAATAAAAGTAATACTCAGATTGACCATCACTCCAACACACAAGAGGGCTGCCTCCATGTGGTCAAAGATCCTGCTCCCATGTGGACACAAGATGGCAACCACAAGATAGCCAGCAGGGGAGGGCTGTTGGAGGTTTCAGGCCCTGCAAGGGAGGGCAGTTTTGGGTGATCAGGCCAGCAGGGGAGGGCAGTTGGGAAGGACCAGGCTTGCAAGAGAGGGCAGTTGGGGGTGATCAAGCCTGCAGAGGAGAAAAGTTGGGGGCAAATAGGCTGGCAGGGGAGCAGTTAAACATCAATTAGGCTGGGAGGGTAGTGGTTAGCGGGTGATTAGGCTGGCAGGCAGAAGCAGTTAGGGGCAATCAAGGAGGCAGGCAGGTGAGCAGTTTGGAGCCAGTGGTCCTGGATTGTGAGAAGGATGTCCAATTGCCCGTTTAGGCCTGATCCTACCAGGATTGGACCTAGACAGCAGTTGGACATACCTCGAGGGGTCCCAGATTGGAGAGGGTGCAGGCTGGGCTAAGGGACATCTCCCACCCCCCATGCATGAATTTTGTGCACCGGGCCTCTAGTAAAATAATAATATGCAAATTGACCATCACTCCAAACACACAAGATGGCTACCCACATGTGGTCAAAGATGACTCCCTCTATGTGAACACAAGATGGCTACCATAAGATGGCCAGCAGGAGAGGGCAGTTGGGAGGGACCAGGTCTGCAAGGGAGGGCAGTTGGGGGCAATCAATCCTGTAGGGGAGGGCAGTTAAGAGTGACCAGGCTGGCAGAGGAGGGATGTTGGGGGTGACTGGGCCCACAGGGAAGGGCAGTTGTGGGGACCAGGCCTGCAGGGGATGGCAATTAGGGGTGACCAGTCCTGCAGGGGGAGGGCAGTTAGGGCCAAACAGGCTGACAGGGGAGCAGTTAGTCATCAATCAGGCTGGCAGGGGAGTGGTTAGGGCAGTGGTCCTCAACCTTTCTGATGCTGCAACCCTTCAATATAGTTCCTCATGTTGTGGTGACCCCAACCATAAAATTATTTTTTTTGCTACTTCATAACTGTACTTTTGCTACTGTTAATGAATCTTAAAGTAAATATCTGTGTTTTCCGATGATCTTGGGTGACCCTGCTTAGCAGTTCTCAACCTGAGTCATGACAGGAGTCCCAAATTGGAGACGGTGCAGGCTGGGCTGAGGGACCCCTCCCACACCTGTGCACAAATTTTGTGTACCAGGCCTCAAGTTGTTTAATAATAGACATTGAGAGTGACTCCAAATAAAACAAAACAAAACCCCCACAACCTTTTTTTTTGTATGAGGTACACTCAATTTGTGCTTGCAGTTGGGTAGGCAATATTTTTAGTTACCTGAAAATTAATAAGCACATATTAATAGGCACATTGAAAATGATCTAGTTTTCATTTATAAACACAATATGTGCTTATTAATAAGTTTAGGCAAGATCATTAGTCTCTTTGTACCTCATGTTTCTCTCACTAGTAAACCACATCTATTAGCTGCCTCTGCTTTTCTAGAAAGGGAGGCTAAGATGCTTGTGTTTTATAAAATCAGTCAATTTCATGGGAAAATTAACATATTTAGTATGGCATTAAACTAACTGTATTATTTGATCAACAGTTTAGCCTTTAACTGCTGTTGCACTATTTACTTGCAGCACCTCTTGTCACCATCAAAGTCCCTTCTCTTTCAGGTTCCATTTCACTTAAGAAAAAGTTTTTGTTGATATTTAGAGAGAGAGGAAGGGAGAGGGACAGAGAAATGGAATCACTGATGAGAGAGACAAACGTCATTGATCAGTTGCCTCATGAATATTGGGGGATTGAGTTTGAAACCTGGATATGTGCCCTAACTGGTAACCTCTTGGTCCCTGGGTCAATGCTCAACCACTGAGCAACATGGGCCAGATTGACTACCATATTTCATTTTAAGCATGGTTCCCATGCAAAGAGGTAAAAACTGAGATAAGGGTGAGTGGGTTACACTTTGGAGCATTGTGATAACTGAAATTTTCATGGAATTCATGCAGATTGTAAAATTTTAAGGTCTGTGGTAAAGAATGACCACCGATGCAAAGCAAATAATTTCTTGGTGGAGCAGATGAATAAATATATTTTTTTCTGTATGAAACTGTTTTTAACTAGTTTCTTTTCCTAAGTAATTTAGTTCCAACCTGGTCATCCTCTTCCATGTGTAGTTCTACCAACAGTGAAACTTCCAGTAGAGTCCTTCATGATTTTTCACCTTTGATTTGGCCAACTGGTTACTGCCACCTTTAAAATATCTTGTACCAAAATGAGTTTTGTATATTTTAGGATACTGAAATGTGGGATTTAAATAAGGGCTTGGGCATTATTTCATCCATAGAACTCCAATATGAGGTCCAAAAATTTTGTTGCTTTTCATTCTATTTTTTTTTTGTAGGACTTGGAATGTCAATGATGCCCAGCTTCATAGGAGATTATCATGGATATTTTAAGAGGAGAATGAAGAGGGTTTAGAAATCAGAATCTAGGTTTGTATTTCAACTTTAAACATTAAGTTTTAGCCTTGCCAATCTCCCAACTTATTTTTTCTGTGATTCTGAAAACTTTTCTGAGTTTCATTGAAACTAGCCCATGATTTATTATTTGTCATATGTTGACATATAGCTTCATTTTAAGATAGAATATCACAAAGTTTCCTCTCATTTAGATGTGGCACTGCATTTACCTTCCCCTCGTAAGTAGGCCAGCAGTGCTGCTGCAGTGAGAACTAAAAGGGAGTTTTATATGATAAAAAGTAAAAGCATAAAGGAGGTTGGGAGAACACCTGTCAAAAATGAATGAAGTAGGAGTTTGACTGGCTCTTTCTGACCTGAGAACACATTATTCCTTGGAAGCAATGTCTGTGAAAATATATTCTCAGTGAGTCAAACCTCACATTTCCCTGTTTCTCTCTGAATCTTAGATGGGGCAGTTCAGGTGTGTGCCAGGTATCTGCTTCAGCCCAAGCCTCCTACATCTTGTCAGAAAAGCCCATTGTAATCCAACGGAAGCTCATGATTCAGTAGGTGCTTGACGTGTGGTCTCCTAAGAAACAGCTACCAGGCATCTGAACAATTCACTGCTGACTGACCACAGTTCCAGCCACAAAATGCTTCCCATAAATGAACAGTCATTTTACTCCAACAGTAGCAGGGTTGGCTTGCCTCCTGGGGCTAATGATGGAATGAAATTCTCACAAGGTTGATATGTCCCAGGGTGGTTAGGCATTCATTCTGGAACACAGGTTTGTTTCTGGGTATTCTCTTCAAACTAGGCTGCTCTGTGGAAGTAGGCCAAAAATATCTGCAGCAGCCACAATGAAACTATTCTGACTTTCTGCCATTGATAATTTCTTCATATACCACTCAAGTGTAAAGGACAATAAAGCAAGACCCTTCCAGTATCCATGCATGCAACCACCCATTAGCAAATGCCTAGTTATGTTATCATCTTATATATAAGGCTGTACCAAGCACCAAGGATACAAAGATGAGTAAGATCTGACCCTAAAACACTCAGCCTAGCAGGAAGAATGGATTTCTAATCTAGTGTGTCCTACAGCAGTAAATTTTACATATAAATAATATGAACAACGTGTTGTAGAAGGAGAAAGATTAGGTATGAGGGAAGAATCAATTAATCTTTCACAGAGGGGTTGAACATGTGGAGCTGGGTCTTAAAGGATGAATAGGAGTTTAGGAGAGAAAGGAGTCAAGTCCATTTTTGACTTAGAGGACTACATCTTCTTGTGTTACTCTCTTTAGAATAATTCAGTCAAGAGGTTTTGATTCCTGAGCAACTTAAGGGTGCATTTAGTTATGGACAATTTGTTATAAAACCACCTTGTTACAGTCTTTGTTTATGTCTATGTTTCCAGGTGAAAATGGCCCTTTTTGCAGCCACTTAAACTCTGAAATGTTAATAGGTCTGACTTCTAGTTTCTGCTCTAAATTCTTGCTTCATTAAATAACAGTTTACCCTTTAGCGATACATATTTTTTTCTCTTTCAGCACTTTGTTAACTGACCTGTCAGTGACCTGCCATACTCTTTCTAGCCATTTACTGCAGTTCAGCAACCTAGACTCAACATTATTTTTTTTTTAATATACCTAACCAACCCTGACTTTCTCTGGACAGCTTCTGTCACTACCATGCAGCTCCTACTTTATTGCCACCTTCCTTTGGGCAAGTCTTACCTAGCTGAACCTTCCTGGTCATCCATCTTGAGTTACAACTAAATTAGCATTTCAAAATCTAGCTTTGTTTTTATGTTGTGAAATCGGGATTGTGGTCTGAAGCCTACACCAGTGGAGATGGAGTTCTTTTCCGTATTTGTATCAGTTACACAAAAGTAATTCTACTCTCTTGTGACTCAGCTGTGAACTTTTAAAATATATCAGTATAATTGCATGGGGAAGCAAAGGCGACAAACCACATGTGTATGGCATTTTATTCCTGTCTTCTACCTCCTCCTTTCATCCTTGGCTCTGCTCAGTTGCACATCTACCAGGAAGGAAAAGCAGTTGACACACTCCGGCTTGCACTGTGGGTCGATGCTAGCAGAATATTCGAGTTCAAGTCTTGTACTCTCTGGGAGTTGGAGTCACTAATTTATTCTTGTGTCTGATCATCATAGAAAACTGAATCAACTGGATTGAGATTGAGGTTATTGTGTGAAATGACTCTGTTCTGTGATTACAATAGTGTGTAAAATCTAGCCTTTCCCTCCAATAAAGGCTATTTAGCCACAGATAACATCTCTGTTCATCTTAGAGAGACCCTCACTCTGTCTGGCTCCCACTTGCTGGGTTCTGGGGTCCTCTTGCCCTTCAGAACAGTGGCCCTCAAATGCCTACATTGTCCATGTCTTTCTCTACGGGTCACTTGCAATTCAAATCCAGGTCAAACTTTAGAGACTGAAAATATTAAGAAGCAAATCTAAACTTACTATTTGACAAGAAGTGGAAATGTAAAAGGTGAAGTTGTTTTAAGGCAGCCTATCACGAGAGACAGGAAGCATTCCACTGTGTCCCCCTCCTTTAGGGTCTCTCTGTTGCAGCACCATCAGAAGTCCCTGATGACATTACATCTCTCCTCTCACCTACAACTCACAATCCATTGGTTCTCTTCTGAGGGGCAAGTTCTAGAACATTTTGTGTATTTTTTATTCTTGCTTATATTCTACTCTTATGTCTGAGTCTCTTCAGTTAAGCAAGTTGTATCACATATGTAACAGCTAGCAGTAGATATGAGGTTCGTAACAAACCAAAAATACACCCTAACCTGCCTGGCTCAGTGGTTGAGCATCAACCTGTGAACCAGAAGATCACAATTCGATTCATAGTCAGAGCACATGCCTGGATTGAGGGCTCCATCCCTGGTGGGGGGCACACAGGAGGCAGCCGATCAATGATATCCTCTCTCTCTCTCTCTCTCTCTCTCTCTCTCTCTCTCTCTCTCTCTCTCCCTCCTCTCTCTCTTTCTCTCTCTCCCTCCCTTCCTCTCTGAAATCAATAAACCAAACACCCAAATGTCACCCTGTATGTGAATCAGTTGAAATGTGTACCTGAAACATTCTATTCTGTCCACACAAAGTGCATAAAGAGTGGAGAAACCTTATCAGTGATTAAAGCTATGATTTCACTACTTTATGTTAATTTAAAAAATTCTAACTTTAATGGCATTGTTTCTGAGAGTCAAATAGGAACATTTAAGTAACTGACATTTGTCAATGGTTTAAAATAAGGAACATGTACACAGATAATAGAAAGCCACTATTGACTTGAGATTTTACTGTGGTTGATTTATATCGAATCAGGGTGTGAAAATATACAGGTATTTTTTGGTACACTGGAAAACCAGCTTTACTTTTATTTTTATTACCAAAAGATGGGATACATGTTTTGTTACAATGCCTAATGCCAGAACAGAATATTTGAAAAGGAGAGGGTAATAGAAAGAATGGGAAAACACACACATCTTTGGAAAAACAAATCTCAAAATTCAAAAGATTATATTCCTCTCAATGTTCTATTAAAATATCTTTCACATTTTGCATTTTATTTTAATGCAAACTGATACCTCACTGAGATTGCTAAAACCTTGATAAAGTTCTAATAACCTTTTTGGTCACATGGAAAGAAAACAAATTTTTGGACCAGACGACATATATAATTAAAAGATGACAGACCTCTAAAAACTAAGTGCAATGTTTATTTTAAAATGTCCCAAGGTTAAGACTGCGCCAGCAAGTTTTTATTGCTGAGCTACAACCTTATGTGAAAAATGGGGTTTATAATGGAAATGCTGAGGCACCATCTTAATTATCAGGTGCCACTGGGCACCAGCAAAATGAAGGAATTTTCTTATTCTTGCACAATGAATGCTAATTGAAGTGGGTGACATGGGAACTTGTGTGGCTGCACTGCAGTAAAATGGTGCCATCTAAAGGAGAGGAGAGCAAAACCACAGGGTAGCATTTGTTCAAGAAACAAGCAGAGATTGGCGTCTTCTACTCAACTAACAGCTGGATTTCTGCATTTGGTTTTTAAATTCAGAAAACAACATTGCATTCTCCTGTGTTATGAACATAGTTGTTTATCAGGTGGAGTTAAGCATGGGGCAGATCCTTCCAGTTCCTCTGAACTCCCTTCATATAGTGGACTTCTCAACTGACAGATGACAAAGGAGTGATATTGAATATGCGAACAAAGGAGAAGGCAGGGAAGGAGGGACCCAGAAGGGAAAGAAGAGGGATGGTTAAGGGTGGATGGTGGATGGGAGGAGATGGAGATGAAGAGAGGATAAGGGAGAGGGAGAAGGAAAGAGGAATGAAGGAATTCTGTGCCAGGCATTTTGCTTTTGGATATGCAGTATAAAATCCAGCATTTAGTCTTCACAAGCAGTGTCATTTGTACACCTAAAGGAAATGAAAGAGACAGGTAAAATAAATGACCCCAAACTGGTACAGTTGGTAGTGACAGAGCAAGTCTATCTACTTGCAGGAAGGACTGTGGTGTCTGTGCAAGCATGAGGTGCTAAATGGAAGAGTGTGACGGCTCTTCTCAGAAAGGGAAGAGCATATGTATTATGTGACGATTCTCATACGAAGATCAGAGTCCATTAGAAGACTTATTAGCATTCTTCTTCTTCCCAATTAAACTTCGCATAAAGCAGACTTGGAGAATCCAAACACACGCACACACATGGAGTTCCAGTTAAAAATTTCACTTTCTTTGTTTTCTTGCCTTTAAAATGTGATTTCATAGTCCATGAGGATAGCAGGACTGAGAGAGAGATTTTTTAACTGAATTTTGACAAACTGTCTCAGTAAAATGAGGTTCTTTTTATAACCAGGGAACACTAGGCCTTTGCTGTTCTGTCTCATGGAAATATACAGGAAACAAATGCCACTCGGTGACCAAGATGTATTAATAGAAAGATACACTGAACTGAACTATTGCCTAACCCTGGAGAGAGCTGGCTAAGAGCATTGGAGAGAGGTGGGGTTTGAGGCTAAATATAGCATTTCCAATGTGGCTGAAAATCCCAAAGGAGGCAGGCCACACAGAACACTCCTGATTTGCGGGCACTTTTATACAACCAGGACAGAGTCCACTGAGTAATTCTAGTCATTTAAGCAACCAAATTGAGGGACCACAGTAACTCAGGTAAAGGAGTGCACTGTTACTTTAAGTGGTTGGGAATGCTGACTTGTTCATTCTCCAGCTGGCTCAGTTGCATTGTCTAGACAGCTAGTCTGCAGGGACCTGGGATCTTCCCCACAGTCACCTACAACAGAGATAGGAAGTGGAGACTGGCGCAGGACTACTTGCCCTTCACAGAGGTCAGAGCAAGTTGCCACAATTGAAATGTCTCCTACGGGTTTAGTAAAAGGGAAAAAAAGATATAGCTTTTCAGGTTTTTGCAGAATCAAGATGGAAGTGATGGAAGTCAAAGCCAGGGCTCTCTTTTAAAGATGTATATTGCCCTGCCATAGATTCTTAATAAAATCCAGCTTTTTAAAAATTGTCTTAAGGGGAAAAAGTGGTTTGGAGCCTTTCTCTTTAAATTATAGGCAACTAGAATGAGGTTTCTGTTTCTCCCACTGATATTTTTTAGAAGATATTTTGGCTTTAAAAGTTTATGTCTATTTCCTAAAAAAAAAAAAAAATTAAAATGGAACTGCCTTATGACCCAACAATTTCACTTCTGGGTAATTTTCTAAAAAAACAAAAAAAAAACACAAATTTGAAAAAATATATACATCCCTACATTTATTGCAGCATTGTTTACAATAGCCAAAATATAGATGCAATCCTAGTGTCCATCAATAGACGAGTGGATAAAAAACCTGTGGTACCTGTATACAGTGGAATATTACTTAGCCATATTAGAATGAAATCTTACCACTTGCAACAATATGGATGGATCTACAGGATATTATGTTAAGTGAAATAAATCAGACAGAGAAGGACAAATGCCATATGATTTCATTTGAATTTGTAATCTAAAGAACTAAATAAAGAAATATACTCTGCAGGACACCCATGAAAAAACACACATGGTGTCAAAATAAGCCAAAGGAAAGTCATTTAGGCAAAAATTAAAAATAATCCCAAGTCTATTTTGCATAGATGATCCCTTTGTTAACTTTTGGTCGAGAATGTGTTTGTGTGTTTTCAGAGAACAACTCCAAGATCATGTGGGTTCCTGCGACTGCGAGGAACTGACGGGTCTGTTCCAGTCCCGAGGATGGTCCAGAGATGGGGGACACTGACGACACCTTGCCATGCTAGCAGTCGGCAGCTGTGTATGTCTGCAGGCGGCCCAGGACCAAACCAGAGAGGATGGATCTTGCATTGCCACAATGTGTCCACCATCTGGATACCATTGCTGACATGTACACATAAAGAATTATTTGACACTGAAAAAAAAAAAGAAATAGACTCAATGATGCAGAGAAAAAAAATAAGTGAAGGGATTAAGAAGTACAAATTGGTGGTTACAAAATAGTCAGAAGAGTTAAAGTACAGTAGAGGGAATCCTATCTAATAAGAGTAATATGCAAATCAATTGCCACTTCAACAAACAAGATGGCTGCTCCCATGTGGACACAAGATGGCTGCCATAAGATGGCCAGCAGAGGAGAGCAGTTGTGGGTGATCAGGCCAACAGGGAAAGGACCAGGCCTGAAAGGGAGAGCAGGTGCAGTGGTCAGGCCTGCAGGGGAAGGCAGTTGGGGGTGACCAAGCCTTCAGAAGAGGGCAGTTGGGGGGGACCAGGCCAGCAGGGGAGGGCAGTTAGGGATAACCAGGCCATCAGTGGAGGGCCATTAGGAGTGGTCTGGCCTGCAATGGAGGGCAGTTGAGGGTGACCAGCTTAGCAGGGGAGGGCATTTAGGAGCAACTGGGCCAGCAGGGGAGCAGTTAGGCATCAATCAGGCTGGCAGGCAGAAGTGGTTAGGGGCAATCAGGCAGGCAGGAGAGTGGTTGGGAGTCAGCAGTCCTGGATTGTGAGAGGGATGTCCAACTGCCTGGTGTGATTGGGCTTAAACAGGCAGTTGGACATCCCTCAAGGGATCTTTATTTGTTTTAAGTCCCAGATTGGAGAGGGTGCAGGCTGGGCTGAGGGACACCCCTTCCCCCATGCACGAATTTCATGCATCAGGCCTCTAGTATTCTATATACTAAAAGGCTAATATGCAAATAGACTGGTGGAACAACTGAACAACTGGTTGCTGTGATGTGCACTGACCACCAGGGGGTATGTGCAGAACATGGTGGGCATCGGCTGCAGCAGGATGAAGAAGCAGGTGAGCAGGGGTCCCAGACCAAGATGGGGTGCTGGATGCTGTCATCAGGGTGAGCCTCTGGTGGTTACTGAAAATTCTTGCTCCTGCTCACCATGGTCCCACCCAGTGCTCACACCTGCTGTCAGCATGTGGAAGCGGCGGTGGTAACAGTAGCAGGGCTGAGGGCCGCAGAGGAAGGGGCTGGGCAGGGGCACGGAGGATGAGTTGAGACTGGCCCCTGTGCCTACCTCAGCCTCTTGGCCCGCAGTTCCTTTCAAGGTGCATAGATTTGTGCACGGGCCCCTAAATTAATATTGAATATCAACTATAATTGAAAAATAAAAAAAATCACTTGTATTCACATTCCTCATAGATGATCCACTAAATTTACATTATTCAAGTAAGTCAGAGAAGAAAAAGGGAAGGGAACAATTATAGAGTAAGGAACATTTTTAATTTATTTATTCAAGAGATCCTAGGATATGAAGGGGCCTATGTGATAAGAAGCCCCCATTGTCTCCTTTACAGAGATTGACATTATTTAAGCCAGAACTTTTCAGAATGTTTCTTTGAAAAGTTTTTAGGAGTATGTGAATTTGGGAGATGCTGGTGTAGCTATTGCTAAAGGTTACTTTACTGCAGGATTTTTTCAGAGTCTATAATCTGTTAAAGTGCCTGTGGCATTCAGGTCAGGTTTAAAGGCTGCCTTTGCAACAGTTAGCACACAGCACCTCAGGGTAGGAGTCCTGGGAAGACATGAAGAGGCAAAAGTACTGATGTGATCACATAGGAGACTGAGGAGCTACTGATGGTAATATATCTCCCCAAAACATTGAACTACAGAATGCTCTGTGGAAGTACTAATAATATAAAAGAACATACTGACACAAATGAAGAGTGAGAAGCATCTATTCTCCCACAGGGGCAGAGGGAGGCCAAGCTGCCACACTCTAGGGATGGGGGTAGGGAGAACCAATGTTCTGAGTTCTTTTTAAGCATCACAGTAGCTCCTTAATAACTATTACAGGATTTCAACATTAGAGATTTATATCATAAAGTTGTCCAACATTTGGCTTTGTGGAGAAGAGAGTAATCCAAGAATGTGAGGTGGCCTGGCACACAGGAAACTAGGTTTCCTTGAGGCATGGCATGGGACGTCATTAGAAGGGGTCCATGTGTGCTCATTAATAGTTTGGGTAAATGATAGGTCTTATGCTAATACACACTACTGTTTCCAACATGTAAATGCTGCTGTGATTGAGAAAATAATATTAATGGAAATATTTTGCTGAATTCACAACCTTCTCTCTTTAGGTATTTTCTTAACAGAAGAATGAGAATAGAACTAGTAGTATGTCTAGGTCCTCAAACTTTTAAATCTTTTAATAGGCAATAAAATCACATGATTCAAAACTCAGAAAATGTCAAGAAATATAGAATAAAAATATATTTCTTCCAACTCTGCTCAATCATCTATAAGACCTGACACCTCAGATTGGATATGTTTCTAGTTTCTTTGTTTCTCGTTTCTTATGTAAAACCCCAGGTTTTCTTTTATTTTTATTTTCAGCACATACAACAAAACATTCAGATGTAGAGTTTTATTTTTCCCTTTCTTACAAAATTTTAGATGCTATCCTTATTTTGTAAGTCTCAGGTAACTGCATTGTTACACTTCCTCTCTGTTGAAAGCAACTTCTTCATTCTTCCACAGCCCCAAAAGCCAAAAGCTCCTGAACCTCACCTCACATTGTTAATAGAGTATGTCTCATATGCCACCTATTTCACCTTCCCTCCTTCATAAATGCTCTTGGTGATGCATGGGAACAGGTTCTCTCATTTCTTTGTAAATTTGACTCCCATCTGCCTCCTATCTCCTGTAAATGACAAGATATCATACCATCCTCAAACTCAGTATCTATAGAGGAGCCCGCCTCTTCATTTCTAATTGCACTGGGCAGAGGGCCATCAGTAGAAACAGAAATAACGTTCTAAACTGGTCCAAATGAGTTGGACTAAAAACTTACAGTGAAAATGCATGACATGGAATCTCAGTCAACATGCCTTATGCTCTGGGCCTATCATTGTCTGACATCTCTGAGATGTCATTCTCTGACTGATTTTAAATAAACAAGAAACCATGTCACCTACAAAGTATTTAGGTTGGTCCTGGTTGATGGAGAATTTAAGCAGCATTGGTTCCAAATTCTGTTGATTATCAGAATTCCAGACGTTGCAGGGTTTTTAAAAGGTACAGATTCTTAGGTTCTACCCAGACACACATAATTATCCTTGGGGTCATAACAGGATGTTTATTTTGAAGTTCCCCCGATGATTCCTATGGTATTTCATGAAAGAAAATGTTAAGGTGGGACTCACAGCCACATAAGTGCCATGACCAAGAGGAAGGCCGAGGTGAGGAGCCCTTCTCCCATGTGTTGTACCTCCTTTGAATACAACTTTGAATTAAAAAGCTTCATTTCTAATTTTATTTGGTTCACAAATGTGGATCTACTATAAGCAAGGAATCACTTGGAAATGGAGCAGAGTAAAATTAAAATATTAGAGGAGCAGAAGGTTTCTTAATCAAAGAAAAACACCCCGATTTTTTCCCCTAAGAATTAATAAATATGGCAAAGAAAGTGATTGACCTGAACTGGGAGCAATGAAGTAAGATTAGAAAGAAAATTAAAATGTAGGTGAAGCTGAACTCTGTGATCAATCATATTGCTCTGCTGAGTTCCTACAAGGTGCCTCCCTACATGAGTTTGCTCTTCACACCATTTGATAACCTTAGAACCTGGTATCACGCAGGGCGTGCAGATTAGAAATAAATGGCGATCAGGGCCAGGAGAACATTGTCATAGAGGGGTATAGAAGAAGTCAAGGTTTTTATCAGAAGGACATGAGAGGGAAATAAGTCAGAGAAAGACAAATAATGTATGTTCTCACTTATTTGTGGACTCTTAAAAAACTAAGCTGTAAACAAAAAACAGATCAGTCGTCACCAGAGGCAGGGGATAGGGGAATAGGAAGAAGGGTGAAGGTGGTCAAAAGGTACAAACCTCCAGTTATAGATAACAATGTCTTGGGGATGTGAAGCACACCATGGTGACCTTAGTTAACAATACTGTATTGTATATTTGAAATTTACCAAAAGAATAGATCATCACAAGAAAAATAATTTGAAACTACATGACAACTAATAATATATATACACACACATACACTGAGTGGCCAGATTATTATAATCTCTGAATGCATAATAATCTGGCCAGTGCATATCCTATATATAAAAAAACTAATATGCAAACTGTCCCCTTGGCCAGGAGTTTCGACCAGTAGGCAGGCCAGCCAACCACCCATGTGCCCTCCCCCTGGCCAGACTGGCCTGACCCCACCCATGCACAAATCATGCACCAGGCCTCGTATATATATGTATTAGAAGCCCAGTGCACAAAATTCATGCATGGAGCGGGGAGGGGGGGATGATGGTGGCACAGGGGAGTGGTTCCTTCAGCCCTGCCTGCACTCTCTGTGATTTGGGACTCCTACTCCTTTTTCTTATCTAGCTAACCTCTTCACATTTTAAAAAAAATTAACTGAAATATCACCTACTCTAGGAAATCCTCTTTAAACAAGTGTCTTTACAATCTGTATTATTTGCATAATATACCATTCTTTTTCTTTAACAGATACTTAGAGTGGATGCAATGTGGTTTTCATTCTTGCATCTGAATTTTTCTTCTTGCTCTTATAAAAGCAATGCTTATCCAATTTACATTTTCCCTTCAAGGGTTTATATTTGGTTCAGTTTCTAGTTGGCTCCAAGCTTTTTATTTAAGCGATATATTTGGGTTGTGATAGTAAGCCTCACTTGTAATTAAGCCTGTAGGTCTTTCTATCTGAATATTTTTATAATACCTATCACTTTAGCATACAAAAGATTGTGTTCATTTATAGAAAATAACAATAACTGTCACCTGATGATTTGATCTTCTAGTAATATTTTATAGCAAGATGTATTATTCTAATAATTTAACTATTACAAAACTGATGCATACAGAAATAAATTACATTGAACAATAAAGAATGACTCAAATATCAAAACATAGTACACTTACGGCCTCCCTTGTCCTGTTCCTCAGATATCATAGCATAGTACACAGTTCACATAGAACTCAGCATCTTTTAAAATAGGAAGGGATGCTATAATCATGAAGCAGCTACTTCCACACATATTTTTTATTTAATTCACAGCACACACTCTTTGTACTAATTATTGGAAAATCATCCTAGCAGTTGCCTCTGTTCCTCTCTGTATTGTTGCCTTACATTCTGATGTTATTACTGCACTTTTATCATCCACTCAGTCAATAAGATTGTGAATTTTTTAAAGGAAGAGAGCATGACTTGAGCTTGTGTTTCTCTGTCATGGTGCCTAGATAAATACTCAAAGTTCATCCAGTCCAAATGACTGTGATGAGAGAGGCCCACCATTGCTGGAGACCTCTGATTTTTATTTAAGGTCCTCACTTGTTCTGTGCTTTTCAGATGGGTGAGTAGGGGTTGAGGGAATTTGAGGAAACCCAGACAGAATTATTCTCTTAAAAGATTTTGTTAAGCTGGCCACCTGGACTGCTGAGCATTTGTTCAATTAAAACCCGGACACACAGCAATAACAAAGACACTGGTCTCCTACTGCTAATCTGTGGGGATCAAACCCCAGCCTGTAGGAACTCACACCCCCCAGTCAGGACCAAGCCTCTGGGTAAACCTGGACTAGTGCTCCTAATTCTGGGGAGAGGGAGACTTCCCATGGTGGCAGGCTAGAGGCCCTGGACTCTGCACCATTTGCCCAAACAGGTCCCTAGCCCAGGTTGGTCAGCAGAGTGCCTTCTTTGCCTGGGATTGCAGGATGGCTCTGCCTGGCCTCTTTGCCCTGTGATCAGGGGCACCCTGTGATCATGGGATGGCTTGGACCCAGCAGGCAGCTTAGGGCACTGAACCCCCACCTGCATATGCAAATTTACATGCCATCTTTGCTGGGTTAATTTGCATATTACTCTTGATTGGCTGTGGGTGTAGCAGTGGTAAGTCAATTAGCATTTTTCTCTTTTATTAGATAGGACACACACACACACGCACACACACACACACACACATTGAGTGGGCAGATTATTATGTGTTCAGAGATCATAACAATCTGGCCACTCAGTGTGTGTGTGTGTGTGTGTGTTGTGTGTGTGTGTGTGTGTGTACTAAGAGCCCGGTGCACAGAATTCATGCACTGGGGTTGGGTCATCCCTCAGCCCACCCTGGCCCCTCACACATACTGGGAGCCCTCAGGGGATGTCTTACTGTCTGCTCATCCCTGGCCTGCCCAAGACCTGAAGGCCTTGGGCACCCAGCCATAGCCCTGCAGTGGGGCGGATGTCTGGCTCCACCCCAGCCCCAGCCTTGGCCCTCCACCCCGGGCCTGGCCTTTTCCCCTGGCCAGTGTGTGCATGCTGGCCTCCTGGGCTCTGCCCCCTGGCTGGGGCCATGCGCTCACTGGCTGGCTGGCTCCACCCCAGCTCCTGATTGACTGGTGGGCATGGCTGGTGGGTGTGGCTTGATAGGAGGTATGGTCAATTTGCATATTATCCTTTCATTAGATAGGAGATATATATCTAATAATATATATATATATATATATATATATATATATCCTCCTAAAAGGTTTGCTAAGCTGGCCACCACATATATATCTCCACAAATGGTACAAAAAAAGGACATGAGAAGATCTGAATGCATGTCATGAATTTGTCAAAAGCTGTAGGAATCATGGAACTGTATCTGACAAAATAAACAAAAGCAGAGGGAACAGTAGTTAGGGACACTGAATTAAGTAAAGGGATTAACTGCAAAAATGGTCCCAATTCTCCATAAGTTCATGTATTTACATCCTTAGCAATGTGACTTAGCAGTTTTTCTCAATCTACTCTTCTTCCCCTTAAATCAGGGCCAGTCATGTGACTCACTTTGGCCCATATGACATAGTAGAACTTGTGGAGGGCCACAGCTGAGCTTAGAGAGTAAGGCACTGCATGCTGGACTTGCTCTTTAGGGACCCAGTTATTGCCAGAGGCACACACCTGGGCTTATCAGGTAGAGGATGAGCAGCCATATGAAGAGAGCCAAATCAGCCCAGTATCCCTGCAAGAAACATCTCAGACATCAGGAGACTTCAAAGCAACAATCAGTATAATAGAGGGAAGCCCAGAAAATGTGTTGCCAGAGAAAGCAAGAGTAGGGATGTTTCAAGGAGAATGTGGCTGACTCTGGTGGCTATTGTTGAGAACTCAAAAACAGTGAAGACAGAAGGATGCCCATTGGATTTAGTGTCATGGAGATTGTTGGTGACTTTGGGAAGACCTGTTTCATTGTTAGTCGTGTGCTGAGAACAGAAGAAGTGGTGGAGATGTTTTAAGAGTGGAGTGAGGAGTTAAGGTCATGAGTACTGTCTTTGGAAGAGGCGGTTGTATGCTTTCTTAATTAAATAAAGTAAGGTATAATGACACTGAGTTGAGAATCACCAATGGAAAGGAAGACAATGATGATGTAGGGAGAGCTTCATGTACAAGAAACAACTCCTGAAAGAGATAGGGAGACCAATAGACAGTTATCGAAACTCAGACTTGTTCACTGACTAACCATAAAAGATTACATATCAGAGTGCTTTGTGGTCTGTACAGAGATGCATGACAATAGTTAATTGATTTTTTGTTTCTCTTTTAACTCTTTATTCCTGAACAATGAACATCTTTAGTAAAAATTAGTAGAACTAAGTACGTGGAAACTAACTTTATAGCCTGGCAATCACCATCTTAACCATATGATCAAAGTTAATATCACTATGTGATTGGACCAATCAACATATGTGCCTCTTGACTTGATGTTCCGAGAAAGACAGAACATAACTTGTACATTTTTTCCTGGCAAAAACGCATCAATTAAATTTAGTCAAGAGGAAATATCAGACAACCCCCAATAAAGGACATTCTACAAAATAACTGGGCTGCCCTCTTCAAGTGTCAAGGTCATAAAATCTCCAAATATAGATTTAAGAGGTATTCCAGATTAAAGGACACTAAAGAACATTACAATGAAATAAAACATGTGAGGTTGGATTGTCTCTTAGACCTGTATTTTTCCTTTTCTTTCTTTTTAATAAAAAGAACAATTTTGGGGGCAATTTGTAATATATGAGTAAGATCCCTAAAATGGATAACTATACTTTTAATTTTTTATCTCAATTATTGTAATATAATTCTGTAAAAGAATGTCCTTCATATAGAAAGAGCATTCTCAAGTATTTAGGGGTGAGGAGGCATATCTATACTAGGGGCCTGGTACATGAAATTCGTGCACTGGGGGTGGGTGGTCTCTTAGCCCAACCTACCCCCTATCACATACTGGGAGCCTCAGGGGATGTCCTTCTGATGGCTCACCCCTGTCCTGCCCAAGGTTGAAAGCCTCTGGCTGAGGCTTTTGTCCTTGGGCAGGGGACCTCAGCTAGGGAACCCCATCCAGCGATCACCCTGCCATCGGGCCAATCAGTTGCTGCCTGGCTCCGCCCTCAGTCCCAGCCTGCGATGGGCAGCAGCCATCTTGATTTGATGTTAATTTGCATATCACTCCTGATTGGCTGATGGGAGTGGCTTATTGGGTATAGCGAATGTATGGTCAATTTGCATATTACTATTTTATTAGATAGGATTTTATTCTCCAATGGTTTAGAAAAACATACATATGGCAGAATTCTAAAATAGTCTCCAAGATTTGCACACCATTGTTTATATAGCCTGTATAGCACCTCCTGTTAAGTATGGGCAGCACCTGTGACTATGATGTGATATACCTCCCAGGATTATATTATTTGGCTTTGATTTAATCAATAGATTATCCTGGGTGGACCTGGCCTAATCAGATGAACCTCTTAGCTAAAGGTAAAATATCAGGAAAATGCTCTCCTACTTGAGAGCAAACTAACATGCTGTGGGAAGGGTCACATGGTAGGAAATGACAGGAGATCTCCAGGATTTAAGAATGATTCTTGGCTGATATCTAGCAGAAAAGAGGGATCTCATTCCTACAATCACAAGGAATTACGTTCTACCAACATCCAGTAGGGTTGGAAAAGGACCCTATATCTAAGAGGAGATCCCAGCCCAGACCAACAGCTTGATTTCAGCTTGGCAGGATCCTAAGCAGAGAACCCAGTAGTCCTGTTCCTGAACTCTTGATCCCTGGAAACTGTGAGGTAGTAAATATATATTGTTTTAAGTTGCTAAGTTTGTGGTAATTTGTTACATAGCAAAAGAAAACTAATATGATATCTGATGCAAATAAGTAAAAATATTAACAAGTAGTGAATCTTGGATAACAACCTATGGAAGTGGTCTGTATATTATTGTAACTTTTCTGTGAATCTGAAATTATTTAGACATAAAACATCCTAGATATGAAAGATATAGAACTTACTATGTGACATGTACCATTAAAGTATTTTAAAATATATTATTACATTCAATTATCATTAAAGAGCAAATATCCTCTTTCCCATGACTGAAATATTATTTTGATCTTGTTTTTCTGATAAGAAAACTGAGGCAGAGAGTTCAGGTGACATGATGAGGTCATCCAGATAGTAAATGGCAGAGCTGTAATTTAAAGCCAGTTTCAGAGTTCATAATTCTAAACACTGTGTCATCATGACTCAGTGACACTGGAGGAACAAAATGCAGATTAAATCACCAGGTGACAAGGTAAATGTGATAGGTCATAATCCTGCAGTACCATGCCTGGTTATTTACAATGCAATTTTTATAGTCATTTAATGAATAGCACATCAGGACAACTTACAGCATTGGAATTTAAGCAATAATAACTTTGGTTTGTCTTGAAGGTTTCAAATATTATCAAATGAATTCATATATCAAAATTTGCCATATCTTCCCAAATATTGAAAACCTTTAACAATATGCAAAGCTAACAAATTGTAAGTAGAGGATATATATAACTAAAAAGAAGAGCAAATTTGGCATGTATAAAGGATCTAGGAATGAAGGAAAAACACAGAAATGAAAGCATTATGTTCAATACACTTAACAAAAGTCACTAAAAATGTACTTTGAACCTTCTAGTATGCTGATTTTATACATTTCCTTTATTTCAGGACTTGTAATAAGATGAAGTCACCTAAACTTCATTGTGAAATCTAGTCTCCTCGAAATCCATCTGACCTCAGAGAGGCAAACAGTGAGTAATTCAAAATATTTTTGAATGAAAGTGTCAGTTTAAGATCCTCAGCATAAAACATACCTACAAAGCCTATTTGCAAAGTAAATTTACTCAGGATTCTTGATACCTATGAAAGTTTTTTCTATTATATTTATTTAAAATTACAACAGTTTACATTAGAAACTAGCTCAAACAATTAAGGTAAAAGATAAATAACTGCATACAGTTTAATTTTACAAAATGCAAATACACATCTTTCATTGTTCTATTATCTGAATATTAAGCGCCACATAATTGCACAAGGCATTTTCAAATGTCTTAAAGGCTCTAAAATTACGGAATTGACTTTGGTGAAATGGCCTTTATTTTCCTCCATTATTATACAAATAATTGACCGCACAGATTAAAATTAAATCAGAATTGGATATGTCCCTTGCAGAGTTCATTTCTCTTTTACAGGGAAAGGTTGGGGACTTATAGCGCCTCATACAGCTCAATCGGGTACTTGTGAGGTTCAGAATAGGGGCTCAAATTTTTGTAACTTAGGATGTTTTAGCCAAGAGGGACCCAGAGTCTCCTGGCACCAGGGTGACATCATCGGAAGGGTTACCCAAGACAATCCATCTCTAACTGTCCAGGGTAATTCTAACGGTGCCCTTTCCACTCTCAGATATGCCTCCACCTGGGAGATGGTCCAGATCGGCTGCTGCCTGCCACTGTGAGGGCACGAGGGAGAGAAACAAAGGGCAAGTCCCTTTCTTCTGGTCACAGAGTGGAACATTATTACCACACTTACTCACCACTCCCGAGAGGAGGACAGAAGATGTTTTTATGTTTTCACACTATTCCTTCTTTCATTAAAAAGCAACACGTGTTTTTTCGCCCCACCAGAGTGGCCTGTGGTTGAATGTAGACCTACGAACCAGGAGGTCACTGTTCAGTTCCTGGTCAGGGCTCAATTGCGGGCTCAGTTCCTGGTAAGGGGTGTGCAGGAAGCAGCCAACTGATGATTCTCTCTCATCATTGATGTTTCTCTCTCTTCCTCTCTGAAATCAATAAAAGTATATATATTTTTAACAAACAACATGTGTTTTTTTGCTAATGCATTGGAAAACACAGATGGAGAAAAGGGAAAACAATTAAAATAAAATTCCCTTCCCTAGAAATAGTAACAGCCATGGATTGTAGAGTCACATGCGCATTGCAGGAAGTGGTTCTAATTCTTGGTGGTAGGAGATATTTTCATGGTGTGCTCAACTTTCAGAAACCTGATCCAATGACTCAGAATCAGTTCTGAAACATTATCCTCCCAGTTCAACTTCTACTCATCATAAATTTCTAAGCTATTTACCTGTTATAATTACATGGGGGGGGGGGAAGGAGAGGGACAAGTAAAGACTATGGAATAAAATATGTGGTCAATAAGCTGCAAGGGAGAATGGGTTTCTTCTCCTGCAATATCAGAATTCTTGTGGGAATGCCAGATACCAAATACCACAGGGCGAACAGAAGGAACATCCTCCCTGCTCAGCTCACTAAGTCCCATGTGGGTCAGGAAAAAATATCTGATTTCACCATTGTTCCTCCAGTACCCAGCATGATGCCAGGCAGGTAAGAGGCAGTCATTACATTTTGATTGAATGAGTTAATAAGGCTGGTTTTTCACCGTTTCCATTGTTGTTGCTACAGTTGGGCTCATTCTAGTCCAAGTTAAAGTATAGACCGAAGTGTTTTGAAAATTAGTCTTTTCCTCCTTCTGACATGTATTAATGTCACTGGGAACACAGGGGTGAATAAGAAAGGACTGCTACACTTGAGGCTCCCAGAGTCACATAAATTACCAGACACGGAGAGGAAGCATGGCAGACCTGACTAAGTTCATGTAACACACTTGGGTTCAAATATCCACTCTGTGTTCACTGGCTTTATAACCTTGGGCAAGTTGTTGTTGTTGTTGTTGTTGTTAGTATTTCTTCAGCAGAGAGAATGGTAATTTAAAGTCATAGGTTGTTTGAGGATTAAATGTCTTAATGCAAAGTACCTGGAAGACTGCCTGGAAGATGAGAATCCTCCAATGAGTGGAAACTGTTACTGTTACTTAACCTCTATGCAAACTAGGCAGATGAAACTTGCTGAGTCTGTTTACACAACTAAAGAGCGGATATCTATATAATAAAAACCTAGTGGTCATAAGGCCATTATGACCAAAGACTGGTCGCTATGATGCCCACTACAGTCAGCAAACCCAGCCCCTCCCCTAGCCCCACCCCAGATCAACCTTTCCCACCCCAATTGAGGGTGCGGAGGCTAGCAACCCCCCACCCCTGGTTGTGGCCCCTCACCCGGACTGGCTCAGCACCCCAAAGGGGACCCTCACCATGATCAGGGATGTGGCCAGCCTGCAAACCACCAGCAGCCCCTCGCCCAGGCCAAGGCAGTGCTGGGAGCCAGGCATGAGCAGTGCAGTCTTTTAAAAATAAAGAAAGACCTGTTGGTGCTCAGAGGTGCCTCCCCTACTGGCTGCCCGCCCCCACTCACATCCCGAGTGGAGCCGCAGGTGGAGTGGCTCAGGTGGGTGTGGGCTGAGTGGCCCTAGGCCCCAGGCCCCAGGCCCCAGGCCCCGTGGGGATGGAGAGGTTCGTGCCTCAGACGGTGTAGCAACGCTGGTTAACTTTGCTGTGGAGGCCAGCGGGAGTCCCACGTGTTCCAGGGCAGCCTGTTTATGCTGGGACCCAGGTGTGCCCAGCACACGCACGGTGGCCACCTGCTAGGAGTGCGGTGCAGGTATTATAATGGACATTTGTGCATGAAAAAGTGTGCACACACCTTTGTGTGCATAAATACAACTGTTTCTCAGAAGCATACCTGGAAAGGTGCTTTATCTGTAATAGGCAGTTTTCAAAATGTAATCCAGAGCAAGGGATCTGTAACGAAAACACACACGCAAGAAAAGGTTTTTGATACTAAACACAAAGCTGTAATTGAAGTGTTTATGCCCAAATGTACTGTGAATGAAACATATGGTGATATTTTTGTCTGATTGGTCTGTTTGAAAGATTTGGTCAATAAGATCTCATTTCACAAAAATAAAATAATGTAACTAAGTAATTACTAAATATATACTTCTAAAGCAAAGTAGTTTATCACTTTGTATACCTTTTGCGCAAGAGTAGCACATCAAGGCTGTTTATAATCTATAACTTGGATGATGTGACAGTATGGCTGAGGAAGGGGGTGTGGCCGGTTATTTTTAAAAATGAGGCACCTCACAGGTTTTTTTTTTTAATTTATTTTTTTATTCTTTAAAGTATTACAAATAGTAGTACATATGTTTTCTTTTTCTCCCTCCAATTGTTCTCCCCCCCCCAGCCTCTCCTACCACCCAGCACATGCCCTCACCTATCCCCCTGCCCCCGCCCCAGTGTCTTGTACCCCGTGGTTATTCTTATATGCATGGGTACAAGTCCTTAGGTTGATCTCTTACAGCCCCACCCCCTACCCTCCTCTGTCTTCCCCCTGTAATTTGACAGTCTGTTCAATGCTTCTTTGCCTCTGTATTAATCTTTTTCTCCTGCTTCTTTTCTTTAAAAAGATCTTGCATCTGCATACTGGAAATAAATGTATAAGAACAAAAAATGTTTGAGTCTCAGTTTCAATATCCAACTGTTCTGAGTCCCAGTTTCAATGTCAAATAGTTCTTTATGTGTACATGTCAGCAATGGTATCTGGATGCTGGAGATATGGTGGCAATGCAGGTTCCACCCTCTCTGGTTTGGTCCTGGGCCGCCTGCAGCGATACACAGCTGCTGACTGCTAGCATGGCAAGGTGTCGTCAGTGTCTTCCATCTCTGGACTGTCTTCACAGTTGGAACAGACCTGTCAGTTCCTCTTTGTTGCAGGAATCCATATGGTATTGGAGTTGTTTTCTGAAAATGTACAAACATATTCTCGACCAAAAGTTAATAAAGGGATCTTTTCTGTAAATTAGACCTGGGATTCTTTTTATTCTTGCCCAAATGATTTTCCTTTGGCTTATTTTGACATCATGTGTGTTTTTCATGGGTGTCTTGCTGTTGGCATTACAAATGGAAATCAATTTTCTGGAGTAAGAATTTTCTAGATGTAACTTACTTGCAGGATATTTTTCTTTACATGATATTACCCCACTATCCCTTCTCCCCCTTTTTTGATTAATGGGGGCTTTTTGAAATTTTATATTGCAGTTTTGGTAACTTTAAATTTTACACAGAAATATGACTGCTTTAGGTTCTTTGCATGTTAGGCCATTTTACAATGAGATGAACTGCTAATAGAAATTTTAGTTAATATTTTAGGAACAGCTTTTTGTCCAGTACACTTAAATTTCCTTGAGTATTCACTTATTTCAATTGGCCAATTTAAATTAATCTGAAAACTTGATTACTATTTTATTGTCAAATTTAATACTCATGCAATAATCTTAGTTTAGCCTGTAAATATTAGTGGAAAGGATTATCTGCATTCTTGAGTAGGCCCTGAGCATTCCTGGTACTAGACTGAATTTAGATATAGGGCAGCTGTTGCTGGCCGAGTCTCTGTCTGTAACATGGGTCTTGATCTGAGCTGTGCATGGGAGGGGAAGCAGCCATGGGGGCAAGAGACCCTCCTCAGAAGAGGTGAGAATTCAGGCTCCTGCAAGGTTAGTGGGTGAGGGTCTGTGCCCCACCTCTGTTGATCTTTTAGTTCTCTCCTGTTGGCCCCTCTGCGACTGTGCCTGTCTTAGGTTGTGCCTTCCCTGAGGAATCTTACCCATCTCTGGCTAACCAGCCATCCTCTGGGCCAAGCAGGGTGATGTGAGGTTCAGTTAGGCACCTCACAGTTTTTAAGATAAACATGTTAACCTAAATCTTCAGAAGGCAGGGTCAGGGGTCTTTTAAGACTTTTGTATATAGGCCTAAGACATAAAAAAGCAGCTACCTTTTTAGGATGTGGCCAGAAAGAAACCTGTTATTTTCAATTATTACTGTTTTCAAAGTAAAATAACATGTGTACAGCCTTTTTATGGGAGGGTGATTTTTTTTTTAACTTTCATTATGATATTTGAAATAGGTGTTGTCATTATTTTAAAGGAATAGTTTTTTCCTCTCAATATCAGAGACTGAAATTTTTATACACACCCCAAAAATGTTTCTTTGAAGTAACAAGTATCTGGACTCCGGGTGGCCTAAAAGATCAATGATTAGACAGGTGCTTTTATAACCAAGGTCAAAGGCCCTTTCCTCTGATTAACCCTTGAGTGGGGAGCAGCCAGAGGCTCTCCTGACCAGTATAGGGAAAAGGGGAAGGGGCAGAAAAACCATTAGAGGAAAAGGAATTGGAAACTCCTTCTCAACCACCCTTAAGAGAGTTCAAATACTGTGTGGGGCTGCGAGCGAGGTGGGTGGCAGGAGGGTGGGGTGGTGGGTGGGTGGGGTGCAAGCACTGGTGGGCTGGGTGGCGGGCTTCCACAGAATTTCGGATGCTGAGCCTCTAGTAGTTATATAATGTTTCATAATAGTTTTCATACTGCATGTATTTTTTTTTATCATTGCTTACATGAGTCTATAAGACATGGGTTCTCATAATAGTTCCATTTCAAATGCTCTGCAGGGGCATCCACTCATATAGTCAGAATCCAAGACTCACATGAGGCAGAAGCTCTGGGTATGGACACAGAATTACTGGACTGACATCTGTAGAAGACAGTCAGTCCTGACATCTGGCCAGAGCCCCTTGGGTCCCTTTAGCAGCTCAGTACCCTCACTCCCCAGCTTGCTTTGCTGGTACCGATTTGCCTACAATCTTCGGAGATTGGCCCCTGGCACTAGCACAATACAGAGAGAGATGACCCCATCCCCCTTGGCCAAGAAAGTCTCTGAAGTTTAACTCACAATCCAGAACTGCAAGGGGCATCAGGGTTTTTCCTGGAAGCACACCCTGTCTTGGCTCCCTTCCCTTTCCTGTCCTGCTCCCTCATCCCCTGCCCTTGTCAGTTTCTTCTGGGGACAGATCCTTGATAAATACACCTACTGGACCTGTGGTTTAGGATCTGCTGCTGAGAGAACCTGAACCTAGACCGCAGCTGGATGATACTGGTTATATAAAAATCCTAAAACAATTCAAGATGCTTGGATGCTCATCAATAATTTGAAATCCCAGATACCTTTCCTGAGAAGTGGGTTGCACTGAAAGGCAGGAGCCCTAGGGCCAGCCTGCTCTTAGCTCTCCTCCCAAAGCTATGAGTACTTGCTTTATGCTAAACTGTAGGCCTAGGAGGAATTCAAATGTCTTACTTCCACCTCGTAGCTACAGCCCTGCTCAGAGCCTGTCCAGAGCTGCTGGACGATGGGTAGTTACTGAATGAATACACAAATGCTATAGGTGCTTTGCTGTTACTAGCCCATTATACATTCAAAATACACTTGAGAAGCGGGCATTATTATCTCCATTTTTAGATGATGAAATTCAGACCTAGGAAGATGACGTTACTCTCTCAGCCCAGATAACGCTGGAACAGCAGGTGGGTCTGATTAGAAGCACATTACTTTTGCCTCAATTGTGTCTCCCCTCCAGCTTTCTGAGGAGGGGCCTTTAAAGCACACAGATTCCTGGGCTCCATTCCAGACACACTAATCACATCTCCAATCCTGGAGTCTGGAAATACCAAGTCATTTTTCTGCCAACCCCCACGAGAGAGCTTAGTTTGGGCTGCCTCAGAAGTGGGCCGGTGATGAGCACAGGCAGTTTATCTGGGAGCTGATCCCAGGAAGCACCAAGGCGGTGGGACAGTGAGAGGGGAAGAAGAGAATGAAGGCTGCGGCATCATGCCTGGAGAGAGGAATGCATCAAGAGAATCAAACAGAGTCCTTGTTCTAGGAGGTTTGCACTCACACGCAAATTAAATCAGCAGGAAAAGTGCACTTCAAATAAAGTAACTTGAAACAAGTAGGGTCTTTTGCGGCAACAAAACACAATCAAATACCACACCTGCCCTTTCTTCTCGGCTAGGCCTTGGAAACTGTTTGCCAAGGTTCAGATTTAGGTCATGTTGTTGACTTTTGAGCTCTCTACTAAGATGTCAAACGCTGGGTGAGACTTTCTAGCTTCTTATATATTTAACAAAAATGATGTTTACTGGCAACTTTAACCATTTATGGAGAGGGCAGGCATGGCAAAGACGTTCCACCTCTTGGGTAACTCTGATCTCTTGGTAGCAACTGCCTATGGCCACTGCATTAGGAGGCCAGTTTTGACTTAGTAACAAAGACAGTTGGAAATGCGTGTCAGTGTCTGCCTTGAATTGGGATCTGGGAGGGATAGGCTATATTGTTATACTAGAGCATCTTGCTTCACATGATAAATGCAACCACTTCTATATACTAACATTCTCCTACTTTCTATCATCAGGCTGCTTTCTTTGGTATAATACATCGATTTCTAAACAATACAAAAGTCCTTGAAAAATCAACTCTAAAACCACAGAAAAATGCAGTGTAAATCTCAGGTAAGATACTCATTTGCAAGTCAGTGAACATTCAAAGCACTCTGAAAATATAATTCATTAGTTCAGCAAGCTTCAAACTTTTTCGTCTCATGGCACACATAAACTACTTACTAAAATTCTATGGCACACCAACACTATATATTTTGCCGATTTGAAAAAAAATAGGCATGATTTTGAATCATTCACCCTGGACAGTTATTACTGTGTTGGCTGTTGTCATTTTTTAATTTGACAATTCTAAGGGAAAAGAAGTCAGTGCCACTGACTGAACAGTCAGGTATTGCATGTTTTAAAAGTTCTTGCAGCATGCCAGTTGAAAATCAGTGCATTAATTACATAGAAAATAAAAACAAAGTGGCCAAACTTTTCATTCACAGCCACAGAATGCCTTATAATCTCAATGGTCTGCAAGTGTTCACCTGTCATCCTAAGTGTCCCTGATGGTTTTTGGAGATTTTCCTGTAAGTGACAAGGAGCAAAGAAAGGTTGTCTCAGCTCTGCTTTCCAGCAGCTGTTGCATAATACCTCTCTCTGGCAACACATGTATTGTTCCCTCTATTCTTTCTAGTCAAAGAGAGACCACAGTGCAGCCTTCAGAAGTCTTTGTGTCTTTCTATTTTTAAATTTAGGAACAGCTGTATCATTCACTGACTGTTAAAAAAATGCTACAAACGATTACTGAAATACATAGAAAAAGAGAAAGCATTGTATAGAGAGAGATGAGGAAATCCAGGTGGTATCCTTTATCCAGGAGAATTTCTCAGCCAATCCCAACTCTAGCAGAAATCAGCCCAACCTCTGCACTGAAGGGAGGGACTTGGTCCATGAGAGAAGTGGCAGACACGTCCATTATCTGAAGGTTGATGGTGCAAAAACATTTTGCTTATAAATGTGTCTCTTTCCTGTCTTTCTGTTGTTTACTCTGGAGAGACTCTAATTTTAAAGATTGTATCCTTCTTTATAAGAGTGATTCATGCTCATGGTAGAAGAATAAGATACCATGTAAAAGTAGAACAAAAAAAAGTTACTCATACGTTTATCCAAAGTCACTCCAAACTCTTTTTTTTTTTTTACTTACAGTTGATGAACAATAGTACATTAGTTTCAGGTGTACAGCCCTGTGATTAGATATTTGTATAACTTTCAAAGTTAACACCCTGATAAAACTAGTATCCATCAGACATCATGTATAGTTATTACATATTATTGACTGTATTCCCTGTATTGTACTTTGCATCTCAATGACTGCTGTAACTACCAATCTGTACTTCTAAATCCTTTCACCTTTTTCACACATCCCTACTAACTCCCCTCCAATTAGGCAGCCATCAGAATGCCCTATGTATGTGTGAGTCTTTTTTTGGTTTGGTTTGTTTGTTTATTCTGCTTTTTAGATTTCCCATGTAAGTGTAATTATATGGCATTTGTCTTTCTCCACTCAGCACAATACCATCTAGGTCCATCAATGTTGTTTCAGATGGAAAGATTTCATTTTTTTAAATGGCTGAATCACAATCCATTGTATATGTGTACCCTATCTTCTTTATCAATTAATCTACTGATGGACACTTAGGTAGCTTTCATATCTTGGCTGTTTTAAATAGTGCTGCAATAAACATATGGTTGTATAAGCCTTTTGATTTAGGTGTTTTGGTTTCATTGGGAAAAATATCCAGAAGTGGAGTTTCTGGGTCCTTCTTCATCTCTTATATAACCTTTGCTTTAAAGTCTATTTTGTCTGGTATAAGCATTGCTACACTGTTGTTTTTGTTTGCTTGTTTCCATTTTCATGAAATATCTTTTTCTACCTTTTTACTTTCAGTATGAGTGTGTCTTTTGATCAGAAGTGAGTCTCTTGATGACAGCATATGTAAGGGTCTTGTTTTGTTATCTATTCAGGTGCCTTATGTCTTTTGATTTCAGCATTGAGTCCATTTCCATTCAAAGTAATTCTTGAGAAATATGTATTTATTGCCATTTTATTATTTATATTGTAAATCTCTTTTTTTCTTCTTTTTCTTAAAGAAGATTCTTTTACATGTCATGTAATACAGGTTTGGTGGTGATGCACACCTTTAGCTTTTTCTTATATGGAAGATCTTTATCTGTTCTTCTATCTGTCCTGAATGGTAGCTTTCCTGGCTAGAGAAATATTGGCCGTAGGTCCTTTCTTTTCATAATTTTAAATATTATTTGCCAGTCCTTTCTGGCCTGCAAAATTTCTGTTGAGAAATCAGCTGACGGTCTCATAGGAACTTTCTTATAGGTAACTAACTTCTTTTCTCTTGCTATTTTCAAGATTCTCTCTTTGTCTTTAACCTTTGGCATTTGAATGTTTCTTTCTGTGGAGCTCTTTGGTTTCTTCTTGTTTGGAACTCTCTGTGCTTCCTGGACTTGTATGTCTATTTCCTTCTCCAGGCTAGGAAAATTTTTCATCACTATTTTTTCAAACGGTTTTTAAAGATCTAATTCTCCTTCTTCTCTCTCTGGTACCCCAGGATGTAAATATTGATAGGCGTGGAGTTGTGCCAGAAGTTTTTTACACTATCCTCCTTTTCCCTCTGTTTTCATTGGGTGTTTTCTTCTTTCTTTTTTTCCAAATCACTGATTTGATCATCTGTTCTACTGTTAATTCCCTGTATATATATTCTTCATTTTGGTTAGTGTATTACGCATTCATGACTTTTTTAATGATTTCCATGTACTTTTTATGCAGTTGAAGTTCTCACTAAGTTCTTTGATCATTCTAATAATCATTGTTTCAAATTCTGTATCTTGTAGTTTGCTCACTTCCATTTCATTTAGTTCTTTTTCTGGAGTTTTCTTTTGTTCTTTCATTTGGGATCTGTTTCCTTGGCTCCTCATTTTGACTTCTTCCCTGTGTTTCTTTCTATATGTTATGGAGATTCTATTTCTCTTGGTTTTCAGAAAGTGGTCTTTTGTAGTAGGTGTCCCATAAGGCCCAGTGACACAGTCACTACAGTCATCTGAGTCAGGCACTCCAGGTCCACTCCCTATGTGGCTGTGTGCACCCTTCTGTTGTAGTTGAGCCTTGACTGCTCTTGGCACATCACTGAGAGGGATGACTCCTTTCCACTGCAGGATGATCAGTTATGAGAACCAGCTGCAACTACAGTAGAGGGGCTGCTGTACAGGGGACAACCCCACAGAGTAGTACTTGCTTCAATGGGACTTTGTGGCCCACCAAGTCTACCCTTTGAGTGTGTGGCTCATGAAGGTGGTTGAACTGTAATTTGAAATGGTCTTAAGCTGTCCACAAAATGCACTGGCTCTGAGGCCTCACAGAAAATGCAGGCCAATGTCAGCCACCACCTGTGCCCTGCCCGGGTCCACCCAGCATGAGCTATAGAGCAATCTACAGATGGAAGTTATTTGTACCAAGCTAGAAGAGGCCAAACTATGCACCAAAGTGGGCAGCCCCTAAGTGCCAGACCTGGAAACACTTAGCAAGAGATACTAGGCATGCTGAAGACAGCCACAGTGTGAGGAGTAAATTTCAGCTATTGCTCCTCCTTACATCTGGGAAGCAACCCCCAAACACGAGAAAGAGTCTAACAGGTCAAAAGTAGGTGATGAGCTGACCTTTTGGTGGTGAGAGGAACTGGGTGGGTGCAGAAGACTCCAGAGGTCCATGCCATAGGCTTCTCTCAGAAAATGCAGGGACTGAGTCTTATAGTCCCACCAAGGGGAAAGAAATATTTCCCAAAAGCAATTAAAGTTACCAGTATGAAGGGGAGATAGATGCTTCGCAGCCAAAAAATTACAGATGACCCTATGAGTTTCTTTCTTATGCCCCATTCATGAGTTTGCATGATTTTGTACTTAGCTAAATAAAATTTGCCTTTCTCTCTCTCATTCTCTCCCTCCCTCTCCCCCCTCTCATCTCTCCCTCATTTTTAACAGCCATTTTTGTTTCTCCCTGCTCTCACCTGCTGTTATGAGTCTCTACCTACAGAATGCTTATCATTGGCACCATTTGCTGCACTTCACATAAGTTATGAGAATTTTCTTGATGCAATAGATTATATTATTCACACTTTTACTGCTTCCTCCCCCATTTGAACTTGTTACTGGTAATTTACAAGGCCCCTGTCTGTGATGTACACTGGGTGGCCAGATTATTGTGATCTCTGAATGCATTACAATCTGGCTACTCAGTGTATATACATCACTATCCCATGACTTCGGGCTCAGCCATGTGGCATGCTTCACCAATAGATGTGAATAAAAAAACCAAAATCTATGCTGTATTCAAGTAGAGGTTTTGAGAAGACTCTGAAGATTCTTGCTTTTGCTCTTTGTCAGGAGAATGCACGTCCTGAATGGGAGGTGCTCATTCAGGCTGGGTTCTGGGGTGAGTGGGTACATGAGCAGTGCCACAGTCCATGGCAAGAAATACATGTTTGTTGTTGTAAGCCACTGGGATATAGGGATGTTTAACAACTACAGCAAGGCAATACAAGGATTTGTCTGTAAGCAAGGCTTTTCTCGCTCAAAAGCAAAATCCTTACAGGCAGACCGCTGTCACACAGATTCTTTCCACTTTTCTCCAGTGCCTAGACAGCACTGATCATGGAGTTTACATCTAATAAATACTGTCTCAAGACTTAAATATCTGTCTCCCTCATGCTACCTCCAGCCCTTAGGTTCTCAAAATAACACAAAATAAAAAGGCAAAGCACAACTTGGTAAAGACACAGGAAATACAGTGGGAAGGCAATGTAATAGACTTCATAAAAGTAAATAATAATATGTATTATTTTAAATCTGCATCTACCAGTATATTCATTGTGTGAGAGAAAATAACAGGTCACAGAAGAAGGTCACAATAATTATAATAACTCAATATGCAGTCTTTCTATCTTAAAGCGATGTATCTTGGAAGAAGATAAATGTCTAGCCCACAATAGCAACACACAAGTGAGGAGGGCAGAGGTCAAAAGTCATTGTGTTGTCAGTATGCTTTTGGAAACCACACATCTTGGCTTGAAACAAAACTTTAAAGATCAGTTGTGTCTGCTCTCTGGTTCTCTGCTTGCACCTGCCTTTATGACTCTGTGCAGACAAAGGAGGGGCCAGAGGCCTTTGGAAAAATCAACACCAAATAGGCCGTTTCCTGCTATAAAATGAAGCTGAGGGCTGACTTTTGTTGAATTAATTCAAAAGAAAGGGAATTTGTTTTTATAGATCTGGTTTTAAAACATGATCTCCTTCTTTTTTTTTTTTTCCCTGAAAAATTTTCACCAGGTAAATTTTTCTGGAAGCCCAAATCTTAGGAAGCACGTTATCTGCAATGGCACCAATAAATTTCCTATACAATAAAAGCTTAATATGCTAAGTGTTCCATCGGCTGGTCATCTATTCAACCAATCAAAGCATAGAATGCTAATGATATGCTAAGGCCACTCAACCACTTATTATGATGTGCACTGACCACCAGGGGGCAGATGCTCCAAATGGTAGGGTAGCTTGCTGCTGGGGTTTGGCTGATCAGGACTGAGTGAGACAGGCCGGACACACTCTAGAGCCCTCCCGCATCCCTTCCCGGCCCTGATCATGCACCAGTGGGATCCTTCAGCCTGGCCTGTGCCCTCTCGCAATCCGGGCTGAGGGACCACCCCCCTCCATTGCATGAACTTTGTGCACCAGCACTCTAATTATTTATAAACAACACACCTGCAAACTATAACTAGACCTGAAGCATCACAACTCACCGAGACTTGTCAGAAATGCAGAATTTCAGGCCTCATGCCAGACTGATTGGGTCATAATCTATATTTTAACAAGATCTACAAGTGATTCAGCTGCACATTCAAATCTGAGAACCACTGATTTTAGTCCTAAATAAGAGAACCAAGGTTACCCTAGCTGAAGTGTGGAGTTCTGGTTCAATTCTTTCAAAAGCTCATTAACTATGCCTATAGTGTGCATTCAGACCTTAAATGTGCACAACTGGACCCAGGATTAAGATGGAAAATATGTTCACTCACCTAGGTATCATAGAGTCACCACTGATATATTTAGAAGTCAATGAGAAGTAATACAAGATTTTATTCCAGGTTTAACCTCTAGTGGTACCATCACTAGAAGCCTCAGCTAGGAAATATTAATAAGCCCGATGTCACATTTTCAAACCCTGATGAGAAGTTTTCTAAAATATTTGTGAAGAAATATAGGAAATGAGAGAAAAGAAGCTTAATGAGAAACATAACTATAAAGTCTGACTCCTGCCTCTATAATTAGGCTTCTAAATTTGTCACCAATAAAGGTATGCATGGGAAAGTTAAGACTTCCAATTTTGGTAGTCTGTCACCAGAGCTGTGACTTTAAGCAAGGCACTTAACCCCTGTGACCCTCCATTGTTAAATGGTGATTAACCTGTTAAGTGGAGGTTATAATCCCTCTTTTACCTACCTCACAGTGTGGTCTCCTTCTGGATATCCAGTTTCTATATTTGTAAATATATTCTATAAATATATGGCCAATGGTTTTCTGCTGCTGCATGGCCACCAAAAATGCAGAGGGAGAACTGCAACCCTGGCCCTCAGCTGTGAGGTCACTACATGAATAAGAACTAGAAATTTCTGAGTGGCATCTAATATTTTTCAAGCCCTTTACATGCATTGCTCATTTACTACCCCCTGAACCGTGAAGAAAGCATTGTTACTTTCCTAGCATAGACATAAATATGAAGGCTGAGAATAAATATTATTCAGAAATGTGCAATCCATCAATCATCCTTTTCCATTTTTTTCCCAACTTGACTTAGAAATAGAGATTTGTTTCATATACCATAGATGTCCTTCTAGAAACAACTATCTGAAATGTGATGTCAGATAGTTGCAAATTGCACAGATGTGCTTTGAACACATTAAATAGGCAACCTAGTCCTGAGAAGTGTGACTCCTGCCCTAGCCGGTTTTCTCAGTGAATAGCACTTTGGCCTGCAGACCAAACTGTTCCAGGTTCAATTCCAGTCAAGGAATCGTATCTTGGTTGCATGTACCTTGGTTGCAGGGTCTTTCCCAGCCTGAACCCTGGTTGGGGCTCATTCAAGAGGCAACCAATCGTTGTTTCTCTCACATCGATAGTTATTTCTGTCTTTCCCTCTCCCTTCCACTCTCTCTAAAAAAATCAGTGGAAAAATATCCTTGGGTGAGGATTAAAACCTATCAGCCAATAAAGGAATAAATAAATAAAAGAGTGTGACTCCTAGTAAGATTGCTGTTTGGATAAGGGGATTCAAAATCCCAGAAAATTTCCCCTCATATTATAGAGTACACATTTTACCACCAGCTTTCCAAGAAAAGCAAACAAACAACACAACCTTTGGTGGGGAAAACTATCTCAAGTTACAAACAAATCTACCTAGCAAAGCAGGTGATAGAGGAAATGAATGAGAATCATAGCATAAGCCACAAAGACATTAACTCAAACTATTGAATTTGGTAGAACTCCAGAATAATAACTTTTATCTGGATATCAATTAGAAATAAGATTTATAAGATTTTGTGCTAACAGTGACCTAAGAGATATTAGATGCTAATGTGACAGGGGAGGAATATGTACCTCAATGAGCTCAATTAACATATCCAGGTTTCCAAAGTTTGGTGTAATAGATGTGGGATCAGAAGGTAAAACTTCTGACCTCCCAATATAATGCTTTTCTACTGATATTATTGGAACTTATTCTTGGTAATTTTGTTTACTAGGTTCCAAAAGTGTCACATTATGAGTTAGGAGATTCCTGATCATGAGCTCCAACTCAGCTGTATGAAGAAGTTTTAGGTCATCATCAGCCCACTCTCTTAGTTTTGCAAGGCTTCTTAAAATTCTATAGAGTTACTAATTGATCTGTGAATTTGATATCAACATGGACAAGGAAGCACAGAGGGAATAGTTAATAGTGGACTGAATTTTGGGGATGAAGGTGGACAACAGAATATGAAGGGAAGAGCTGAGAAGACAAGCTATTGTTTAAAGAATTACAAATAATAGTACATATGTTTCCCTTTTCCCCCTCCCCATTGACCTCCCCCCAGCCTCCTCTACCCCCCAGCATATGTCCTCACCTACCCCTTGCATGCATATAAGTTCTTCGGTTGATCTCTTACAGCCCCTGTCTCCTACCCTCTCCTGCCTTCCCACTGTAGTTTGACAGTCTATTCAATGCTTCTTTGCCTCTGTATCTATTTTCCCCCCATTTAGAGAAGACAGGCTATTTTAACTTTTACCCATTTCTCCTTTAAAAAAAAAGCCAGGTCAACTCCATTAAAAGAAGAAGGAGGAGGAGGAGGAGGAGGAGGAGGGAGAAGAGGAGGAGGAGGAGGAAAGACCAAACTGTCATTATCAAAGAAACTACTCTTCATTCAATCAATGTAGTTGGGACAATGTTTCTCCAATGAAATGTTAATTTACTCTTTGGTCTCTAGCTTTGTAAATAGAAGGAATTGGAAGCATTACTTCCTCACTTTACGTGGGCCATCATAGGTAGACAGTAAGTATTTTGCGTTCTATTTTTCATTGGACTTGAGTTCCATCTGGCCCAGATGTCTCTTTGAAGAGTTGACGGTTAACAGAATAAGGTCAGTGGTAATAAGTGACCACTATTTTAATAAATATTTTCCTACTCATAGAAAAATTCATCGATGCTTCTCTAACATTGAAAAGATAAATTTACATTTTTAAATGTCGCATTTTGAATTAGGTTGCAGAAGCAGTAATACGTTGACCATTTTTTCACTCGCTGTTGGTTATTTGACTACTAATTTGATTGCAGAGTTGTTCTTATATTGCAGTTGTTGTTTAGGCTCAACTAGGCATTCAGGTAAGTTTTAAATCACTGCTTTCAAAATGACTCATAGTCAAAATATATAGAAAATAAATTATACAGGTACAAGCCAGGTTGTATTTAAATCCTTCAATTCTCTTTGGGAATTAAATAATTAAAATCATCAAAAAAAACCTATTATTTACTTCAAGTAAAAATTGTAAAGATTAAATGATATAGACAAATGTATCATAAAAAAGGAAAAAATACTTTGGGTTTGTAAATTTTGTCTTCATAAAACACATAGCTAGTGAAATATAAAGGATGATTCAATGAAGAAATAGAAATGTATCACATTTTACAGTAAAATGAAGAAAAACCTTCAATCTATGTCATAACTATTATTTGCTCCCATATATTTTTGGGATGCAAACATTTAAATAGAGACAAAAGTTCATTAAATCTTTCAAATACTAATACCCAAAGCATATCTAAACTCCAGGTTTTTAAAAAATTATTTAAAGATTATAGAACAACCTATTTTAAAGGGAAAATGGCAACTTAGTGAAAACAAGAACTAGATCTGAACTTTAGAAACTGAGCTTGTTTTTCTCCAACTTAAAGCAGCACAATCTGTTTATCTTTGAGAGTGGGCGAGATAAAGTGTGGGTTAACCTGCTCTTACAGATTTTATTTCAGAAACTTCTGAGATTTCTGGGCAATCCAAAGTTATGCATCTTCTTTAGAAGGACCAGGATCTTGTAGGAAGTGTATATACTGTAGGGGGGTTCCCAGTGTGGGAGAGAGCTAGGCCCTTGCTCCTCTTTCTCTCAGTTTGGTGGCTAGTGAACTCCAAGACTACACATGGTGTGTTTTCTTTCAAGACTCAGAGAGCAGAAATGATGGGATTTTTGATGCCCATCCATTCTTTCAATCAGCAATCCATCTTTTCAATCAACACAGTTTCACCAGCTGTGCACAGAGCCAGAAATATAACTGGATGGTAAAAAAACAACTTTCTCACATGCATCAAACATTACTGAGAGAGTGCTGCTGTTTTTGGCCCGGAGCCTGTAATGTAGATGTCAAGGTGACTGAGGGTAGGCCTTGACCCTCCCCTCATGAAGCTTACAGAAAACAATAACTGTTTTCCCAGATCACTGTTTGGTTTGCTAATAGTAACCAGCCCTTCTGGAAATTGAGCCATTTTCTCCTTTTGACCTTTAGAAAGACGCTGCTGCCAACAAATCCCTTAGAATTCCTTAAGAGAATCTCTGTATGTACAAGTCATGCAATAAATTCTCAATGAGCCAGTCATGGAATCATGCAATGGCTCAGGTGTCCAGCTTCCTCCTTTACCAAGGGAAAGAAGGTCTCCTTGTGCTTGTCCTGTTTGGGGAAGCCCGGCTCCTAGCTATTGGGCAATTCATTGGCAGCCCGAGCTGACACACAGGCATGGCATGACTTTCACTCCCTCAAACATAAACCTCTCTGTTAAGCAGCAGCTTCTTGCTCCTGAGTCTTTTCATTTCCCCAAACTCCCACCTCTGCTTGGATGAAATAGGATGTTAACACATTCGAAATATTCTGTTTGAGGTGTATTTTCAGACACAGAGTAGAGAAAACATCCCCCTCTCCCACCCAAAATGTTTTCCTAGGAGTCGTTTCTAAGATAGGAAGAGAGTTTATTTTTTATGGCAGAAGTCATGTCTTCCCTATAAATTTTCTTGGACTGAAATTTCAGGATTTTAATAGCTTTCTTTGGATCCTTTGTATTTCTTGGTGGTGAGATTCTAAATTATTTAAAAATTTTTTCAGGTAGGGCTAGATTCAGAAAACGATGGCCTCTGAGCCAAATCTTCCTTACCACCTTGTTTTTGTAAGTACAGTTTTATTGGACCCCAGCTATACCCATTCAAGTACAGATTGTCTATGGTTGTTTTCTTGATATAACAGCAGAGTTGAGTACTCAGGACAGGCACTGTATGGCCCACAAAGCCTAATATATTTATAGTCTGGCTCTCTACATAAATGTTTGCCAACCCCTTTTGTATAGTATAAAAACTAACTTCCCGTTACCTATCAATGCCCTGCTCTCATTCTCACTCTAAATCCAACACACGTTTATTGTTCTTTCCAGATCTTGTCTCTTATTCATCCTTGAGCTTTGGCCCATGATATTCTAAACACAGAGCACCTGCCTCTCCCAAATGATTGTTGGCATTCTGCCCAGACTTCAAATTCAAGTTCTTGGTGAATCTGTAGTGAAGGAAGTAGTGTGAGTCACCTGCAGTTTCAACACTACGCCCCATACTCACCCTATTTTCTGGCCCAAAGGGTATAAAATATATTTTTGTGCATATTTATGTCTTGGGATATCCTTTCTAGATTTTAATTTTATCTCATAAATTTAATTTCTTTTCCTGATGTGCACTACTTGCATTACTGGGTGCTTTATGCTCTAAACACAATTTACTATTCAATACCTTCAAAATCACTCTAAATTGGTATTATCAAGCCCACTCTATAGATGATAGACTGAGATTAAGAGAGTTAGACTATGCTCAAATTTGCAAAGCTAGCAAGTGGCAAAGCAAAAATTTAAAGCCACCCAACTGCCTACAAAAACATAGTGTATAACCACAGACTATTAAACAAAAATGCATTTTAACCATTCTTTAAAGGGAAGATTTCCTTTAGAGAAACGTGACATTAAGTGATTTTGTTGTATGAACATCACAGTGTATACTTACACAAACCTAGAATGTATAGCGTACTACATACACATTTAGGCTGTATGGTATAGCATATTGCTTCTAGACTACAACATGTCATCGCATTAAGCACTGTAGGTAATTATAACACAATGGCTAGTATTTGGATATCTACATGTATCTAAACATAGAACAGGTACAGTAAAAAATCCTATATAATAAAAGGATAATATGCAAATCCACCAAGCAGTGGAATGACTGGTTTCTATGATGCTCACTGACCATCAGGGGGCAGACACTCAACGCAGGAGCTTTCCCCTGGTGGTCAGTGCACTCCCATGCGAGGGGCACCACTCAGCCACAAACTGGGCTGACTGGGCTGATGGCTGGTGAGCGGAGAGGGCCTAAACCATCAGTCAGACATCCCCGACTGGAGGACTTCCAGACGGCTAAAGGGCACAGGCTTGGCTGAGGGGACCCCCATATTCCGAGTGCATGAATGTTGTGCACTGGGCCTCTAGTACAGTATAAAAGATTAAAAATGCTACATTTGTATAGGGCACTTTCCATAAAGGGAACTTACAGTACTAAAAATAACTTTGGATGAACCAGTAAGAAAGTGGTAATTGTTTGTGAAGGTCTAGGACATTACTGTACACTATTGTGGACTTTATAAACACTATATATTTAGACCACTCTAACTTCATAAAACAATGCAATATTAAATTAAGCACAGAGACTATAGTACAATTAAGAGATGCCGTAAACACAAGATGTACAAGACTGCTGCCAGAGTAACACAGCATATTGTTTTACAACAAACTTTTAGATATATATTACACTCTAAAATAACTATAAAAAGTATAGTATAGGAAATACATAATCCAATAACATAGTTGGTTATTTTCATATCGTTACCAAGTGTTACATACTGCACATAATTGTATGGGCTATATTTTTATAGGACTGGCAGTGCAGTAGGTTTGTTCACCCCAGCATCACCACAAACAAGTGAGCAATGTTAAAACATTACAATGGCTACAATGCCAATAAGCCACAGGAATTTTTCAGCTCCACTATATGGAACCACCATGGTACACATGGTTAGTTGTAGACCAAAACATCTTTACACAGTGGATGACTGTACTTTTCAGTTCTTAAAAGTACTTCCCAAATACACAGATTTAATGCAATCCCTGTCAATATCCTAAAGGCATTTTTTTAAGAAATAGTACAAAACAAAAATCATTAGCTTTGCACAAAATCACTAAAGACTTCAAATAGACAAAGAAATCCTGGGGAAAAAGAACAGAGCCAGATGTATTATACTCCCTGACTTCAAATAATACTACAAATGACAATAAGCAAAATAGCATGGCATTGGCAGAAAAAAGTCACACACACCAAAGGGAAGAAAATTGAGAACCCAGAAATAAACCCACATCTATATGGACAAATCATATTTTTACAAAGGAACCAAAAAATACAATGGAAAAAAAGGAACCCTCTTTAATAAATGGTGCTGGGAAAATTGGAAGGCCACATGCAAAAAAAATGAAAGTAGACTGCTATTTATCACCATACACATATAATAAATAATAATGGATCAAGGACCAGGTATAAAACCTGAAACAATAAATTACATAGGAAAAAAAAACACATAGATACTAAACTTAAGGACCTTGGTATTAGAGATAATTTTTAAAAATAAATTTGACCTCAAAGGCAAGGGAAGTAAAATTTAAAAAAAGGACAATATTAAATTAAAGTCCTCTGCACAGAAGAAGGAACTGTCAACAAAACAAAAAGGCAACTTGCCAGATGGAGAGGATACTTGTAAATAATACCTTTAATAAGGGATTTAATAATATCCAAAATAGATTAAAAATTCATATAACTAAACAACAAAACACAATCCAATTTAAAAAATGGGCAAAGAACCTGAATAGACAATTCTTCCAAGAAGACATACAAAAATGGCCAACAGATGTGTGAAAATATGCTTAACTTCACTAGCTATTAGGAAAATGTAAATGAAAACTACAGTTTGATATTACACCTATTAGAATGGCTATTATCAACGAGACAAGTAATAACAATAGTTGGAGAGGTTTTGGGGAAAAGGAACCCTTATTCACTCCTGGTAGGAATGTAAACTATGGAACACAGTATGAATGTTCCTTTAAAAATTAAGAATACAGTTACCATTTGAATCAGCAACTCCTCTGCTGGGTTTCTACCCTTCCCCCCCAAATTGAAAACATTTATTCATAAGGATATGTGTACCCCTCTGTTTATTCAGCATTATTCATAGTGGCCAAGATATGAAAACCACCAATGTGTCCTTTGATACATGGTTGGATAAAGAAGATGTGGAAAACTACTCAGCCATAAAATGAAATACTGCCATTTGTGACAACATAAATGGAACTTTATAGTAACATGCTAAGTGAAATAATCCAGGTGGAAAAAAGTCAAGAACCATATGATTTCACTTATATGTGAGATTTAAAACTGAAATCTGCAAATGAACAAACAGATAAACAAAAATTCGTAGACACAGACAACAGTATAGTGGTTACAAGAGGCAAATAGGGTTGCAGGGAGGTAGCAAAAGGTAAAGGGGGTCAAATATATGATATCAGAAGGAGATTTGACTTTGGATGGGGAACAAAATCCAGTATACAGATGATGTATTACAAAATTGTACACTTGAGACCTAAGTAATTTTATTAATGTGTCATTCTAATAAATTTAATTAAAAAATTTGAAAGCATTGCCAAGAACACTAAACAAATTCTGTATCTAATTGGAGGCCAGTGGCCTATAGTCTATGCACTTTCTGCCATACCTGGTATCCCTAGTATCAAGTACTGTTTTATTCAGATTTATTACTGCTATTGGTTGAGACTCAAACCCATGTCTTTATATTTGCCTGTCACATCAATGCCCATCTTAAGGTGATGACAAAGATAACCACTGCTCCCAGGTCCAGCTGGCCACAGCTTTCCACTGGACTGTCTGGGAAACAAGAGGATAACCATCCTATATAATAAAAGCCTAATATGCTAAGTGTTCAGTCAACTGGTCAGCCATTCAATCAGGCAAAGCGTAATTTGCTAATGATACGATAAGGCCTCTCAACTGTTCCCTATGACGTGCACTGACCACCAGGGGGAAGATGCTCTGACTGGTAGGTTAGCTTGTTGCTGGGGTCCAGCCAATTGGGACTGAGTGAGATGGGCCAGACATGCCCTGGAGCCTCCCCATGATCTCTCCCTGGCTGGCCAACCTTCTGTGTATCTCCCAGGCCCCAATTGTGCACCAGTGGAATCCTTTGGCCTGGCCTTCACTCTCTTGCAATCTGATACCCCTCAGGGGATGTCAGAGAGCCAGTTTCAGCCCAATCTCATAGGCCAAGCTGAAGGACCCCACTGGTGCACAAATTTGTGCCCTGGGCCTCTAGTCTATATATAAAAGCCTAAATTATCATTACAACTGGTCAACCAAATGACTAGTTGACTGGTCACTATGACACACACTGACCACCAGGGGCCAGACACTCAATGCAGGAACTGGTGGTCAGTGTGCTCCCACAGCCAACCTCCTGTGGTCCATCCCCCCTGCTGGCCGGCTTGATTTACCCTGATTTGGACTGGGCAAGAAGGCTCTGATTGGCCCCAATTGCCAGCCAGGTCGAGGAACCCCACCTGTGCATGAATGCATGCAGCAGGCCTCTAGTCATTTAATAATTAGCTAGCTCATCATTAAAACACGAATGGACCCACATCTCATCCTGCTGACACTACTTCATGTGGCCCCATCACCACAGGAGGGGTTCCAGGACACTGGGGGATACTGTTACCTTCAGGGAGGAGTTCTGAACCTGCCAGATAGGAACTGGACATGGGACAAAATATGGGTGCTCTCCTGTGTTCCAAAATGTCTTCACCTGAGAATGGACATAACTTTTTCTCTGGGTGCCTCTGTGGCATAAACAACAAGCCCAGTAAGTGGCTGTTCTAGGGAAGCAAGTTTCCATGTGTCTGAGGAAGCACTTTGGAAAGTGCTGAGGTAGCTCTCTCAGCACACAATGGAGCCCTCCAGGCAGGGCCAGAGGATACCCATGCATTAACTGTGGTCTCTTCATTGCTGAAATCCTCTAATCCTGAAACTTCCACAAAGCTATCCTGTAACTGCCAGCAAACCACTGATAAAGTCTTGAAGCTTGTGATGCACAGGTTTCAGCAAGGCTTCCCAGGCACTGGGAGGGAACAGAGGGATCATGAGGGTCCTCTTAAAATGAAGACTCTAGTTCAGTACATTCAGTGTGGGGTCTGAGAGTCTGTTTTTGTGACAAATTCCCAGATGACCTTGTGCTGCTGGGGCAGAACCACACTTCAGTTGCAAGCTTGTACAGGGCATGTGTGTTAGGAAGGACTGATGAGCAAAATCAGAGTTCTGCAACCCATATTCTTCCTGTCTCTGCTTCCACCCCATTTAGGTTGAGTGCTCTTCTGAGTCAAATTCCTACATGATGTCACATCCAATCCAGGACACTTTTTTAGTGAAACGTGTATTATGCAGGGATATAAATTAGAACTGGGATATATTTTATACAAGGTCCTCTGCTGAGGTGTTTTATCCCTTACAATTCACAGTTTTACATCTTTTTTTAATTCCTAAAACACTGTTGCTTGTTTTGCCTTTGCTTTTGTTGATAAAGGAAGCATCCTGGGTAATCTGTGGAAAGAGAAATCAGACTAGAAGCAAAAAAAAACTGTTCAAACCATAAACTCTATTTAGGATTTGATGTGTATTCATGAATCACAAGGGTAGTAAGATGAACTTAACTGAACCAGGTTGGTAAACCACAAAACCTCTGAATCAATAGTATACAGTTTGCTGTTCTAATAATGGCAAACACCAAAAGGTACCTAAGTGGGTGTGAGAGGTTTTCTTCCTTTTTATTCTTTTCATTTAATTTCCTTTCTTTTTTCCCTCTCCTCTCCTCTCCTCTCCTCTCCTCTCCTCTCCTCTCCTCTCCTCTCCTCTCCTCTCCTCTCCTCTCCTCTCCTCTCCTCTCCTCTCCTCCCTTCTTCTCTTCTCTCCTGTTCTCTCCTCTCTTCTTCTTTCTCCTTTTCTTAACCTGTCTTTTTTTTTCTTTTTAACGTATACCATATTAAGCATAGTGTTAAGTTCATTCAGAAAAAGCAGGGAGATTTCCTGCGTCACTGTCAGGGAAGGGAGTGGAGCAGTGAGAGAAAGAGAGGATCGCATCACCTGGTGTGCCACCGTCCTTCTGCTGGGCCCTAGTGGAGTGGTTCTGTAGGTTCTGTTCTTCATTTAATTCTCATAAAGACCCACTGAGCTGGCAGTTGGGATTTAAGATTGTGCCTTCCAGACTCCAATGCCATTGTTTATGTTTGTCAAACAATAGTTTTCCAGTCCCAGGAAACTGCAATTATCTTCCACACCTTCATTTTTTAGCTGAGGAAGCTTGGCCCAGAGGATTAAGGATTTTGCAATGAACACAATACATCAAAGAGCAAGACAGTGGAGTAAGAAATACTAGTAGGGTTTGTTGTCCTGGCCAGGTAGGGTAGCTCATTTGGATAGAACATTGTCCTGATATGCTAAGCATTGTGGGCTTGATCCCTGTTCAGTGCACATACAACAATTAACCAAAGAATGCGTAAATAAGTGAAACAACAAACTGATGTTTCTCTCTGTAAAATTAATAAAAACATTTTTTTTAAAATAAGTTTTTGATTTATGGTTCATGTTTTCTTTTACTCCACAGTACTGTCTAAAGTATTCACACATATGGAGTAGTATAAGCGGCTACTGCCCTCATTTTTCTTCACCCTGACATGTACAAGTAATTGTGCATGTGAGCAAAATAAGTGTATGTGAGTGTACATGTATGTATATACAAGATGTTTTTGCATGTGAGTGTATATATATGCATGAGTTGGTACACATGCATAAGTATATGTGCTTTTTCTCTTGTTTTTTAAATATGTTTTGATTGATTTCAGAAATGAAGGGGCAGAGAGAGAGAGAGAGAGAGAGAGAGAGAGAGAGAGAAACACCAGTGATGAGGTAGAATCTTTGATTGGTTATCTCCTGCATGCCCCCACCAGAGATCAAGCTCAAAACACTGGGCATGTGCCCCTGACTGGAATCAAACCCAGGACCCTTCAGTCTGCAGGCCAACATCTATCCACTGAACCAAACCAGCCAGGGCTAAGTATATGTGTTTTTGGAATAGAGAAGAAAAAAAAGTTATTGAGACCAACCATGTGCCTAGCACTGAGCCAAAACTTCTTTTAAGTGATTGCACTTAATCAGCACATATTATCCACACTTTTCAGATGCTACAGCCTTCATTAAAGGAAGGCAAGGGTGGCCCTAGTCAGTTTTTCTCAGTGGATAGAGTGTTGGCCTGCAAACTGAAGGGTCCTGGGTTCGATTCTCATCAAGGTCCAGTCAAGGGCATGTACCTTGGTTGCAGGCTCCTCCTTGGCCCAGGCCCTAGTCAGGGCTCATGCAGGAAGCAACCAATCAATGTATTTCTCTCACATCAATATTTCTCTCTGTTTTTCCCTCTCTCTTCCACTCTCTAAAATCAATGGAAAAATATCCTTGGGTGAGGATTAAAAAAAAACGCAAGGGTGCAGAAATCTACCAATCTGACACCAGAGAAGGGGATGGTCTTTTAAATGTAACATTTTAGTTAGATAATACAGATCATTAATTTACAATATAATGTATTGATTCTGAGAATCATAAGGAATGTAACCTAAATGTTCTTAAATGATTCAAAAAGCACTCCAAAGATCCTGTAATGAACCATAGAAATAAAAGGTAATGTTACATTAGTATATGGAATTGTAATAGGAAGTAGACACTGCTGGTTAATTCAGATTGGCCACTATGATCCAAGGGCACAGACATGGGAATCTTAGACCTGGTTTGTATACCGTTTAGGCAAGTCCGTTAAATAAACCCCCAAATCAAGGGTTACCATCTATTTAAAGAAATCTTGCATTGTCAGAATAACACTTTTGGGCAGCTCTTCTAAATATATTCAAGGGTACAAAGCACATTTCTTGCCTGGGTTAAATAAGAAATTATTTCCCTAACCTGTTTGGCTCAGTGGATAGAATATCGGCCTGCGGACTGAAGGGTCCCAGGTTCGATTCCCATCAAGGGCATATACTTTGGTTGTGGGCACATCCCCAGTAGTGGGTATGCAGGAGGAAGCTGATCAATGTTTCTCTCTCATCAATGTTTCTAACTCTCTATCTCTCTCCCTCTCTGTAAAAAATCAATAAAATTTATTTTTTTAAAAAAGAACAAAAAGAAATTATTTCATTAGTTTACCTACTATGAAAATTGCCAACAATCAACTATGCTTATCAACCTACAAAAAAATAATAATTTCATATGGCCCAACCTGACCTCTTACTAAACTGTAAGAAAGGGAGAAATGACTGGAATGGTTTGGCCAATGTCTTAGAGAAGTAACCTGGGTAGTAAAAAAGGAGAGTTATTAGCTTTCCAAAGCAGATTAAAATAATCTCTTACTTTCAAAGAAACCCTCCTTTAATATTTGTTTATCATAAATTCATCTTGTACAAGGACAATATGTGGGGTGAGACTTGAAATTAGGGATTTCGTATTTTATGCCAAATCCAACCTTCAGGCAGATAAGTGATGAGGAAGGAGAAGGAAGTCTCAGGAGACTGACAATATGGAAGTATGGCTTTTAGGACCTGTCCAAGTTTTATTTAGGGCCAACCTTCTGTAAATAATTTTTTAAAAATACACCTGTCAATCTCATTGTTGATGATCTTTTAAGCATACTCTTTACCTTCTACTATTAGAGCCTAGACCAGAGGTTATAAAACTTTGCAGTTTCAAGATCCCATTACATTTTTTAAAAACATTGAGGATTTCAAGAGTTTTGATTCATATTGGTTATTGAATGAACAACCAAAACTGAATGAATGAATGAATGAATGAAAGTCACATGACAATAGCCACAATGGTACTGAGACTGTCACCAAATATCTGTAGATATTTAATGTATTGGAAATTAAAACTGAGACATTTAAAATATTTATGAATTCACTTGAAATAAACAGAATATTCTTATGAACCATATTATGTTTTCCAAAACAGAAAAAGTTGGTGAAAAGAATGACACTGTTTTCTATATCTTTGCCTTATCTTCAAAGACTGGCTTAGCAAAGGACAGCTGGATTCTCATGTCTATTTCTGCATTCGATCTGTTGTGACAGCACATGTCAGCCTTTGGAAGACTCTACTGTACACTCATGAGAAATGAATAAGGGTGAAAAGAGCAAATAACGTCTTAGGAGTATAGGGTCATGAAAATAGTTTTGACCTCATGGATCTCCTAAAACAACTCTTACTACCCCAGAGGTCTCTGGACCATATTTTCAAAACCATTGGTGTAGGTTAATTTTCTTATAATTAATAAACTACTTTTTAGATTGATTTTAGGTTTGCATAAAAAATGTGCAGAAAGTACACAGTTTCCATATACTCCCTCACCGATCACATTCTATGTGCCAGAGCTGAAATCACCACTTGCTGTTGTCCTATTATCTAAAACACATCAAGTCTCCTAATTAAACTCCTTAGCAGGTGTACAGAGTGCTTGAAGATCTGGTAACTTCTTCACTGCCTTCTCCCCTAATCCCCCTGATTTTTAGCTGTACTGAATTCCATCCAAATTCCCACCTCTTGTTCGGGGTAGCCTGTGTCACTGCAAACCACTTCATACTAGAGACAAGCCTGAGGTAGCTTGACAGTATTCAACAGAATCTCTTAGGCTCCTCCCATGTGCATCACTTTTCAGCCTTCTGCAAAGTTTCCTCTATTTCTACCAGTGTTGCCCAGATGACATCAACTATTTCATGCTCATTATTCTCTTTGCGTGTATTTCAAATTGTAGGAGGGCAAGAGTGTATCTTTTTCACAGGAATGTTGTCAGCACTTCCTTATAATTGCTGTCTTAGTGAACATTTGTGAAATCTATGAATGAAGGAAGGAATGTCACATGACCCCAGCCACAATAATGCTGGGTACCACCAAAAGCCTATATTGTCCTTTGCCTTATTTTATATAATTCAAAGACTCCCTGCTCTCTCATTATGACTTATATAGTGGGAAGTGTGTGTGTGTGTGTGTGTGTGTGTGTGTGTGTGTATCAGGCTTCTGAACCTGCCTATTTTCCCCTGAGTATATTTGGTCAAATAAATGACTTCCTTTAGGCCCAGGAAGCTTTCTGCACATCACCTGAGTCATGGGAACCACTGGAGTGCTTCCAGACTCAGTCTGAAGGCAGAATGCTCGTTAGGGTTTGTTTGCTGTTGACTAGAACAGGGGTGGGGGTGAGAAATGGCAATAATATTAAGATGGAGGTTTTCCTTTTAGATGTTTTTTAATGGTGGCAAATATGAAATGATGACACCCAGATTGCTGACCTAGACCCTCATAACAGTCAATTTGAAGGATGTATTATTTCAACCCCTACTCCTCTCCCATTGTTGGGTTGGCACTCTCCTGCTTACTTTGAAAGACACACCTCAGATATCCTCTCTGAAGTGCAATGCTGGCCATAGAGTGGTTCTTAGTAAACGTCAAATTAATGTATAATAAATCAGTGAATAACTGATTGAATAAATGATTGTTTGGTGATGATGTCTTAGGTTAGACACATTTCCAATATGGGTTGCTGTCCATCAGTCAGAAATAACAGAGATATTTGAGTTTCTGTTTATCATACAAGGACCCAGAGGGAGGTCAGTGAAATCCACATAGACACTTTTAAAGTTCCCTGGAAGTCTTGACATCAAAGACCTACTATACCAGCCACTAGCCACATTGAAATGTTGTTTAAGTTCATTTAAAATTTCAGTTCAAGAATATATGGTCAGTTCAGCCATTGGAAGACTTTTAAGTAACTTTAGAAGAACCTGGGTATGTGAGTTCACCTTTGCAAGTTCACTTTTATGCAATCTCAATACAGATCAGGTGTTTCTGGTGAAACTTTATTATGCTAGTTCATATGTGCTGTAAATGTACAAAACACTAAATTTCAGAGAATTAGTATGAAAACAAGAATGTAAGAACATAGGGTAATATTAATAATTAGGGGTCATTACATGTTTAAATGATAATATTTTGGGTTCCATATGTAATAAATTAATTTAATCAGTTTATTTTTTATTTTCTAATGTGCCTACTGGAAACTTTGTGGCTTGCACTATATTTCTGATGAGCAGTGCTGTCACAGGACCTGTACAGGCTGGTTGGATGTGCCCTGGTGGGACTTTAGGAGCAGACTTGTCCTCCACCACAGAGTGCCTTTAGTACAATTTCCCTCTGCATTAAAGCAAAATGTTTCCTCCAGGTGCTCTTTGTTTGCTTTTTGTTTGTGTATGAAGTGAATGCTATTGCAGTGTTAAACAAACCCATGCATCTGCTGTAAAGTGCAACATTCATGTTCTCAAGGACAGTACTATAGATTAAGCTTTTATAAAGGGCTGGTGTGGGAATTTTGTGTCAATTTGACAGATCTAAGGGATGCCCAGAGAGCTGCTAGGACATTATTTCTGGGTGTGTCTGTGAGTGGATTCTGGAAGAGATTGGGGTTGAATTCAGTAGACGGAGTAAAGATATCTGCTCTCACCAATGCCATGGAAATGAAACAAAGAGACACAGAGAGGATGGAATTCCTCTCTCTTCTTGAGTTGGGACATCCATTTTCTCAGGCCCTCAGACATTGGAGCTCCTGGTCCTCAGCCCTTCGAACTCCTGGACCTACACCAGCATCCCTTTGACTCTCAGATCTTTGACCTCAGACGGGAGCTACAGCAGAGGCTGCTCTGGTTCTCAGGTCATTGAACTTGGATGGAATTATATCACTGACTTTCTTGGGTCTCCAGCATAGACTGCAGATTGTGGAACTTCTCAACCTCCATAACCCTTGGAGCTAATTCCTATCATAAATCTATCTATCTATCTATCTATCTATCTATCTATCTATCTATCTATCTATATCTATACTATTGGTTCTATTTCTCCATAGGATCCTGATTAATAAAGACATACAAACACTGAGCTGGGTGTTTTAGGTTTAACAGTTTATTGTATCCTCTTAGCAAGCAACCCTATGAGATGTTCTATCATTATCCCATTTAACTGAAAGGGAAATTTAGCATTAAGGGACTTGCCCAAAACTGACAGCCATAATTTGAATACGAGCTTGTCAAGCAGAAATATTTTCTTTTCCCACTTTTTTCCATTAGAGGAGGGAGATAGATCAAGTGACCATGCATTTTGCATTTTTGTTATAGACACAGATGTCCATTATTTTTTATTTAATTGTTGTCCTTGGTTTTAAAACCAGAGATTTTGGTTAAAAATGAATTGGGTTCAAATCCTAACTCTGCCATGCCTAGAAAATCATTCAGCCTTTCTAATTTTCAGTGATATCATCCTTAAAAAGACTAAAAATTTTAGCTCTGGAGAATGAATGAGTGAATTTATGTTGGCTATCTATCATGGTCCTGGGTTTATAAACTTTACTGATATGTATTTACTTGCATATTTTTATAATGAAGTAAAAAGGGACTTCTATAATATTATTGCAGTTAAATTTTCATGTCTCAGTCTTTGATGTTAATGACCATTAATGAATTTTGAAAGAATATATTATTTCTTTAAACCTTAGGTTTTGGCATTCCAGATTACTCAGTTTTACTTCTGCCTTTAACAATAAAACAACAACAGAACCACCACCTACTCACACCACACTCCACCAGTCCTTCACAGTGTTCCCACAGGCTGATGGAGGAAAGATGGAGAAACCAAAGCAAAGGGCCACAGTACGTACTGCCAGTCACCCCACCTTTTCTGCACTCCGTGTTCACAGGGCAGCATCAGACTCTGTCCAAAAGAAAATATTATTTTATCATCACAGGCTTTAGTACTTAGGTAAGCACATGAAGAGAGGCCTCCACCGCAATTTCACAGATACAGTTCATGCATTTGAGGCAGAGACGATCTTAGAAGTCATTGTGTCACTGTCACGTTTTATCAAGAGGGACACGAAGCATTGCAGGTTAAATTGCTGACCCTGGGACCGATGAACAGAGGAACCAAGACCAGAACCCAGGCCTCCTGATCCTCAGTCAGCACTGTTTTTTTTCCTGAACCCTTCAGTCTGCACACATATGCAGGTGTGTGCGCACAGGTGTGGGTGTGCGAGTATATAAGAGTGTATGTGAGAGAATGTGTGTGAAAGTATGTGAGAGATAGTGTGTGTGTTTATGTGCATGTTTGAGCCATTTGAAAGGTTGAGACAGCAGGCTCATTTGTGCACTAAATCCATCTGTATATATTTCCTAAGAAAAGAATATTGTTTTACAAAACCATAACACAGTTACCTAAATCAACTAATTTTCATATTGGTACAATGTTATTGTTCAATCCACAGACCACACTTAAATCCTTTCAGTTATCCCATAATGTCCTATAGAACTGTGCTCTGTCTCTTTTCTTTTCTTGAAGTTTAGACAGTTCCTAAGTCTTTTGTGGACCTGATCTTGGCATTTTTGAGGACCATAGTCCAATCTTTTATTGAATATTTATGCACTGGCTTTGAATATTTATGCACTGGAGTGTCTAGGTAAATAATGAGTGGTTCTGCTTCCAGGTGACATGGCATAATCATTCACCACTCCATCTCTCTGGATGTGGCTGTGAAGCCTGGACACGCCCACGGGCCGCTGTCTGAGGATGAGTAAAGCCTAGAAGACCAGAGTGTAACACACCGAACTGGAGGCGACTGCCCCCCATCCTTTGTCTCTGAGCCTTCTCCCTCTTGCCCTGGGTGAGGCACAGGTGCAGAAGTGCACGTCAGAGCACAGTAACTAAAGTCCAGCCTTGTCCTCACAAAACCAAAACGGAGATCCAGGGAACGGGAAGATCCCGGGATGGTGGGGAGAGAAGGACTTGAGAAAATGGCTCTCAGTGTTGATGTGGGTCGCAGGTACTAAACGCACTGAGACGCTGAGAACGGTCCTGGACCAGCCAGCACAGGTGGCACGCATGTGTGACGGGGCGACTAGCACTGCGAGGGGTTTTGCTTCTAATTTTTTTAGTTATAGACTTTAATTTTTTAGAGCAGCTTTAGCTTAAAGAAAGTTGAGCAGATAGTAGGGTGTTCCTTTTTACCTCCTTTCTGCCCGCATCCCACTATTCCTGTTACTAGCATCTTGCATTAGTGTGGTACATTGGTTACAAATAATGAGCTGATTCTGATACATTAGTATTCACTCAGATCTATAGTTCACATTGGGGTTCACTCTTGGTGTTATACACGATGTGGATTGGACATGTACAATGGCATGCCTGCACCATGACACACACAGGGCCCTTAAAACCCCAGAGCTCTTTTCATCCCCCCCCCTTTCCCTTCTGCAACCACCGATCTTCTTACTGTCTCCACAGTTTTGCCTTTTCTGAGAAGGTATGTGGTTGAAGTCATACAGCATGCAACCTTTTGGGTTGGTTTCTTTCACTTAGTAATAAGCATCCAAGGCTCTTTTGTGCCTTTTTATGACTTGACATATCATTTCTTCTTCTTTTTTAGAACGATAAACACCATTATGACACAACCTAAATAAGAGGGTGGGGATTTATTTGCTTTTTCTCAGATAGAGCTCCAGCTCCTCACCCTGTAGCAACCGGCCACCTTCACAGCCACAGGGGCCTGGTCTGGGGTGAGCCCCGCTGGAGCTGCTCCCCTAGAAGACAGCTGATTGTGGCATTTCCATTCCTTTCACCACATTTTTTCTAAATTTTATTTGATTGTTTTTTTATTTAAAATGTCTTCCTCCTCAGGAGTCAGCTTGGCCCCCTTCTTATGACCCAGGGCATACCTAGTGGGTTGGATGTGTTACCAATGCGATTCTATACTGGGGTCTTGGTCCGGACGGGTCCATTGTTGGCTGCGTTGTAAAGCAAACCAATACTCCTTGCTTTGCACGTGCCACACTCAGAGCCCCATGTCCAACCTCAAGGCAGGGACCTCTTGTTGCCTCCCCACACGTGGACTGTGTATATGCGGCAGGGGCCAAGCCCAGTGTCGCCAGCAGGGTGCCCCAGCCAATATTTTTGCTGCCTGTGGTAGGGCTTTCTCTTGTCCCCAGTCCGGCGATGTTTGTGCCAGTTGTCCCAGGAAAAGGCCGTGGCTGAGACCTGGCTGGAAAGAGGGAAGGCTCATTAAAAAAAATGTATGAGTGGACTTAAAAAATATATATATTTTTTTACTGTTGACAGTATTTCAGTTGTCTCTTATTTTCCTTCCTTTGTCCTCCTCCACCCAGTCCCCACCCCACCCCAGGACTCACTGCACTATTGTCTGAGCCCATGGGCTACGCATATATGCATATAAGTGCTTTGGTTAACCTCCTCCCGCCCCTCCTTCCCCTTTTCTCATTTCTTTTTATCACGGAATAATATCTCATCCTGTGGCTTTACTACCATCTGTTAATTCATTTACTGTTTGAAGGACATAGTAGTTGCTTTCAAATGTTGGCAATTGTGAATAAAGACGCTGTAAACATCGGTGTGCAGGTTTTATGTGGACATCAGTTTTCATCTCATCTGGGTGGATGCCAAGGAGCCATGTAGTAAGAGTATTTTAGTTTTCGAAGAAACTCCCTTCCAAGGCATCCCTACTCCCATGAGCAGTGATGAGAATTCCTGTTGCTCTATATCTTTACTAGCACTTGGTATTGTCAGTGTTTTGGGTTTTAGCTGTGGAGTAATTTTTAAAATGCAAATTTTCCTGTGGTGTATTTAAGTTTTGTCAGCCATTTATGTTTAGTATGAATATGACTCATATTTTTTCCCAAAATTTTAGGGCAAGACAACAGGTTAATTTTGAGATGAAGAAGGCCCAGGAAAGGAAGGCTGTGGCTATGTGAATCAGCACCCTCTGCCTGGCCTGGAGAAGGAGGCCGGGGTATTGTTGGTGGGCCGGGCCTAATCTGATGAACTGACCTCTGGTCCTCAAGTTGTTTGCCCTTCTTGCCGTTCTCTGAAATAAGTGATGACTTAACAGAACCCTTCCTGGCCTTGCCCTTTTCCACATCTCCTTCACTTCACATTTGAAGACCAAATTACCATAGAAGATGTATCAGTCAGAGAGAGAAAACACAACAGTTACTGTAACACAGAGAGTTTAGTATAAATATTACTACTTCTACAGAACTGAAAGTGCTAAAGGGGGACCCTAATGAGTCACCAAGGCAGGAATAGCAGAAGTAGCTGCCCTCGCTTTGGGCTGTGATGATCAATCTGGAAGTTCAGGGAAGAGCTCCACATTCCTGGGACTAGAGCCTTGCAGAGGGGAAGCGGCTTGTGTTGGAGGCAGGCACCCTGAGGGTGCAATCCGGCTGAGTTGGGGAGTGATTGAAAACAGCAAATGGGACTCAGCTGCTGCTGTGGGAAGGCGGTGCCACTGCTGAGGAGATACTGGCCACAAGAGAAAGTCCCTCTCTGGTGCCCCCTGTTGGCAGAGCCTAACAGGGAGCAGCCGGCCACACTGTGTAGCCCTTTGTAGGGTCCTAGCACAGAACCACAAGGCAGGTGCTGGTAATAGGATAATACCCAGCCCTTGCTTGACAAGTTCCAGTGTTACTACAGATACATGACCATACTGAAGGAAACATCTCTAAACTCAGCTTCCTGTCTCTAGACACTAGTGTTCCTATGGGGCAGTCACTTTTGCCTCCCTGCTGGACTCAGAAATAAGCCAACAAAAGTGGGGACCTATCTATCTCCAATCTTCCTTGAATTAACGTGAAGAGGATGAACCTTAAGAAATTGGATTCCGCCGAACCGGTTTGGCTCAGTGGATAGAGCGTCGGCCTGTGGACTGAAAGGTCCCAGGTTCAATTCCGGTCAAGGGCATGTACCTTGGCTGTGGGCACATCCCCAGTTGGAGGTGTGCAAGAGGCAGCTAATCAATGTTTCTCTCCCATCAATGTTTCCGACTTTCTATCCCTCTCCCTTCCTCTCGGTGAAAAATCAATAAATATATATATATATATATATATAAAAAGAAGTTGGATTCCTGGAGTTAGTAGTTAATTACAAGCCTTGACTAGCTCAGCACAAATCATAGCTTCGTATAATTTTCCTTTAAATTCATCGACTCTGTTTAGGGTGGAGCGGGAGGGAGAATCAGGGCTCCTTTCTAAAGTTTCAGGAGAATGCTTATCCCCAGCTTCTGTCACCAAGCTCATCATCAGTAGATGATGTCTGGTAAAGGAAAGGGAAAAGGAAGCTTCAACCTGGCCAGGGTTGAATTGAACTAAAGGGCCTCAGAGTTCCTTTTGTATATCATCCTCTCCCCTCTTTCTCTACCTCAGTCACATCTAATGAAGCTCACCCATCTTTATTCAACCCTCAATCCATCTTACAACACAGCTTCCATTCTTTACTGACCTCCCAAAGTGTGCACTTGACTACTTCACCTACTGTGGCTATTGTGTCAATTTTCTGGTCTAACACACCCCCTGGTGGTCAAAACCATTCAATGTCTTAAAGGTATTTGACAACTGCTGCCTTAAGGACTGAGAGGGAGGGAGAGGGGAAGAGAAAAAAAGGAAGGGAGGGAAGGGCGGAGAAGTTAAAAAAATTTTTTAAATGGCAAAAAAATAAATAATACCATTTCTAATAATATCTTTAACAAAAACACTCTAAAAATCCTGTCACTTTATTTTAAAATATATTTTTCACATATTTCTGGCTATTTTTAGTAATATCTTGCCTGCCAAGTCCATTTTGTAATATTATTCTACAATATACAGTTTCAGTTGTTGGAACCAATCAGAAGGGAGACCATTAAGCTCTCACTTCTGAGTTTTAAAGGTAAAAAAATGGATACTTAGTAACCTATAGTTTGATATCAAACCAATGTTCTCTATTGTTCAAAGGGTCCGCTTATTCCTTCATTAGGATATTTTCTAGATAATTTTAAAAATTAAAATTTTGTAATCTACAGGTTAACAAAGTCCATTAAAATGCCTACAGTTTTAAAGAACTTGAAAGATAAACCAGTTGATTGATACCCTCAGGTTATTCTATGATAAAGCAACTTTCTGGAATCATCTCTGACTAAATCCCCTGAAGGGCATCTCTCTCTCTCTCTCTCTCTCTCTCTCTCTCTCTCTCTCTCTCTCTCTCTCTCTTGATTTTGTTCTAGATATGCTAGTGTGCAGAAGTGAAGGACCGTCACTCCCAGTGAGTGTTAACATTACATAAGTTGGAACGCAAAGAACCAAAATTCAGGTCCTGATTCAAACCCAGGTCCAAATGAGTTGGAATATTATTATTCGACCCCCTGTGTCTTTGTTTTCTCAGCTGTTCAGTGAGGACAGTGGCTACCTCATAGGGGCCACTGCTCCTCCAGAGCTGGGATTTTATGAGTTTACAGTAATCCCTCTGTTCTTAATGCTTGAGAATTGAACCCAACTTGCCCTAATAAACAATACTGAGAACAAAGAAAAGCAACTTACCTGCAAGCGCCAGGAAATGTTTGCTCCTGGAAAGTCAGACTAAACCAACTAGCTTATTCACCAAAACCATTGCTCATTCTATGCCTCTCATCCTGCTGGGTCCATCAAGCCATAACTGATAAGGGAAGAACTTTGTCCAATCCAAAAGGCTCCCCACCTCATAAGACCTGCCTTAAAAGTTGTTCTGGCCCCAAGACTGACCCAGTAAATATCGTTTTCTGAAGTCTCTCTCCTGTGGTCCTAGTGTCAGGGGCTGTCCTCACTTATGCAGCACATTTAACCAACTCAGCTTTGCTGGGCCAATAGGTTTTTCTGATGGTTTCTGGGAACTCAACAGTGAACATACCTAATTATCAAGGGTTGCCCTGCTTCCTAGACCTTCCTCATACAATGGGTGTCCACAGCACAGCATGAGATAACACCTGCTTGTGGATCCTACTTCTGTGACCCTCCAGATCTCTGACCTTGGGAAATTTACCTCACACGTCCCAGGCTTAGCTCTTTTCTTTGTAAAGTAGGATCAATAATAACTTTTGCCTCCTATATTTTCTATGAGAATTAAAGGAGCAAAATCACATAGTGCATGGTCAGGTATGATTGTAATTCCTCAAAATTAATATACTGTATTGAAGTATGTCCACACATTGGGCTGCAAAGGAAATACAGCCACTCCAGTGACCTTTGGCTTCCTTAGCTGACTCTAAAGTTTTACTAGGAAGATACTTCTAAAGACCCAATTCTAATTCCAGGTTAATTTTTAGCCAAACTGGGACAAAGGGGGCACCTGAGCCTTCTTCACATTGTCAGGAGTGAGCAGACAAATAGAAATACATTGAAATAAGTGGAAACATGTTGAGGCCTAAAAAAGAAAAGGGGACACTTGGGAATCTGAATTTCCCCAGGAAAATGAAGCTTGCCGAGTGAGCTTATATGACTTGGTGAACAGGATCCTTGACAATAGCATTTAATTCTACTGCAAAATGGAGGTGTGTGAAGGGTTTCTAGAGTGTGGAAGCAGCTGTGTCCAGCTGATGCCCAGACCCACAGAACAGCTGGGTTTGTTGTCTTCAAAGGAACGCGTGGGCCTAGGTGAGGCTGCCTTGTCCACAGGAGCCTTGCACTTCAGTGTTCCGGTTCTTTCTCCATTATTCCTGAAAGCACAGTTTATGGGCAACTGGTCAGCAAGTCCTGGCTGTGGGCATTCCTGGTTTGAGGTTATGAGGTCTACGATTAATGTAAATTCTTAGAATTGATGGCAAAGTGACAAGTTAGAGAATTAAACCAAACTGACAGAGCATCTGGGGATTTTACCTGCGGTTCTGCAGTGGGACCAACATAATCCTGAGGTTCAGTCCCAGGAAGTGAGAAGCCAAGCTCAAGGTTACCCTCTGCCACCCAACCCCATGTAAACCCTCCATGCAATAGGGAGCCACCCTGAGAGATGGTTTCCAGGGGTTTACTAGAAATCTGTTAAACAATTGGGGAAAAAACAGGGAGAAAGGCAGCAGAGATAGAAAGAGAGAGAGAGGAAGGCAGGAAAGAGGGATAAAGGATGCTGGTGATTCATTAAATAATAACATAGAGATTCTTAATAGGCATGTCTGATTTTCAATTTCGGCAGTTGATCGTTACCAGAGTAAAGGGTACCTTTGCAACAGAACCTCTGCTAAAAAATGGGTTTGGTAACTAGGGCAAAGATCCCCCCACCAAACACCCTTTCCCATAGACCCATTCAGTGAATCCAGCATTGATAATTTCAGATTCCCCATGAAACCCAAAAGCAATTATCTTGGATTAGGAGGAGATCAGAAACAGCTTACTTAAAATATTGTTTTCTAAATCCGAAGGCTGGGGAAATTATTATCTGGTAATAATTCCAAAAGCCCTGAAACTGGTAACATTTGTTCAAACTGAAGTGGAAATATATTAAGACCATATCTATTTTTAATGACAGGATATAGTTTAAATGGCATTTAAGATAATTGTTTTTATTTCAGGAAAATGCACGAGGATCCCAAAGAGAGGGCCCCACCTTAGCTTTTGGGTAACTTCTCAGAACCAGGTGCATCAGGGAAAGGTTTCTGCAAACTTAGGCACGAAATGATTGATGGCTCGAAATAGCTCAGCTGTATCTGTTTCCATCGTCAGGTTATGCTTCATATATTTCAGAAAGACGGTTGTTGAAAGGAGGACATTTAAAGCAAACTAGCTCAATCCCCTGAAAGACAGTCAAGGAACTGTAAGTACTGAGACAGATATTATAAAAGTAATTTTATTTCAATCAAATACTATCTATATATGTTTTATGACATATGCAAATGAAAATCTATAGAACGATAAAAAGCTGTAAAAATTTACGGTCATAATCATTACAAAATGCTTCTAGGTCATAAAGAGGTCCAGATGACATCAAAAGGATCATTTGCGAGGGACTTCCAATAAAATTAGGCCCAGTTGAAAACTTCTTCCTTCCAACCAGGCATGAGTTTAGTTTAAAATTTGGATTTTTGACAGCCTTAATCTAGCATGAAATGCATGGTGCTGTGACAGATTGTGACTTTCAGAGTGGTAACCCCTATTACCTAGATAACCCCTGAGTTCCCTTACCTGAGAAAAATTTAGATTAAGTCCAACTCCTGAATTGGCTTCTCTGGATAGAAAAATCTCACCTGAAATCACCTTTATCTCAATAATAAAATTTGAGATATTTTTATTATCATATTTTCAAAAGTTACACAAAAGTTTGATGCATTCATGGGTTACATTTGGCCAGAATCGGCAATTGAGTTTTTTTTGTTTTTTTTTTTAAGTACGCTGGAACACAGATGTTGTTGTATGGAGCCCCCAAGTGGACATGCGGATGTATGTTGCTCTGATATAAATGAAAAGTTGGGTCTTCAGTCTGCCTCTGAGGAAGGTCTGTGTAACATTAAGAGGAAATGCGTATCATGCACTGATGGGAAGCTTGTAATATTGATGCCATACTTAACACAAGACCTGAAGAAGTCTCTGTAAATGTTGATGGGTGAAAAAGGCAGAACCATGGTCAGGTTGGCACTTTTAGCCACTAATTCATAGAGCTGAGTACACTTTTATGTAGCAGGTTCCTTAAGAACCCCTCATTTCTCACTGGTTATTCTGACTGATGAACTTGCTTTTTGATCATGACCAGCTTGTTTGTGTTATGCAGTAGACAGTCTCTTCCTTGAGCCAACTCTTTCCTATAGTATCAACAGGCTGTCTGCTGGCAAATGTATGTCATAAACATGTTCACTTCTTCCTGTATACTTTTGATCTTCCAACAACAGTGTAAAATATCCACGTATTTTGTATGATTTTTGGAAAATAATTAGAGTTTAATCCAGATCAGGGTTGGCAAACTTTCATGAAAGAATCTACGAGTGAATATTTTAGGCTTGCAAGTCAAGAGAGGAAATTTCAGAATATTTTCTTGGTGCTTATGTAGCCATTTAAAATATTACTTTCTAAAAACATGAAACCCATTCTTAACTCCTGAGCCATAAGAAAGCAGGTGGTTGATTGGATGTGGCCCAAAGGTCATAGTTTTCTGACTCCTGCGCTTGCTTATGATTCATTTTGCAGATTAATGTATAAGGTTTTATAACTCGATGCATGAAATTCATGCAAGAGCAGGCCTTTTTTCCCTGGCTGCCAGCACCTCGCAGAGGGAGGCCCTGCCCACCTGCCACAGCCCCTCTGTCAGTGACCTGGACCTCCCTCTTTGAGGTGATCATGGGATGATGGCCAGGCTCCTGATCAATTGTATGGCATCCACCTTGGCTGGCCTGGCACCAGTGGGTGTCATAACATGATCCTGGGTAGTCATCTGGATGGTTGTTCTGCTGTTCAACAGTTTGGTCGATTTGCATATTATGCTTTTATTAAATAGAATGTTATTATAAACCACAGTTTTATTATTTTCAAAATAGTTCATCCTCACACTGAGCAAAGATTAGAGTTATTCCTCACCCCTTAGACCACAGAGCTTGGCCTCCTGGTCCAGAAAGACATCCCATATCAGACTCACCCATTAACTGAGCACTTGTCTGAGGTGAAGTCAGATGTCTGAGGCCCATCTCTGAGAGCACTTACCATCTAATTGATGAAAAGAAAGGCTTACCTAAGGAAGTGACAGACAGATGTTGGCCAAGATGGTGAGTAGAGGCTAAATCAGGGCTGCACTACAAGCTCAAGATGCTGTGGTTGGAGAAAAGGAAGTGCATCTGACACATTGGCCACAGACAATTGCATTCATGTATAGTTCGTTGTACTGTTATTGATTATACTGTGTGCTTGTACTGTGGGCTTATACTGTGCTAGGTATTGGGAGGATAACCACAAATAAGACAGATCACTAGGGCACACGAGTAGATAAAAAAATCAAGATTATTTTAAATGGGGATCTGCAATGGGAGAAGGTAAAACAGGGTGATGCCATATAGTAGTGCTGGCTGAAGGGTGGGACTTTAGGAGGAGCTGGCCAAGAGAAAAAGCTAGGAATATTGAGCAGCAAAGCAAGTACAATGGTCCTGAGGCAGAAATAGAGAAACAATGATATCAGAATTTGGATCAGGAAAAGCTATCAAGAACAGGATGTTTGATGGGGACAGTGCCTTTCACAGGGACATTGAAAAAGGAAGGTCTGAGAAAAGCTAACTGGATAATTCATTTTCTAAATTCCAAGAAATTGTGTGAGAAAAGGTACAGGATCCTGGGGAAATAATTAATAAATGAATAATTAATAGGACATTGAATGTGCCTGTGAATGTTGCAAAAAAAGTTAATAGAATCCAAACTATTAATGGCAAAGCTATGGTCCAATATGATCTAACATCAGAGAGCATGGAATATAGAATATGATTTGAAATTTCTAAGAATGAACTGGAAAAACCATAAATAAGATACAATCTTGGAGCATCTTCAACCTAAAACTAGCCATGATTGTGCACCAGCCAGTCTTCATTTTCAATAAAGGGTGGAGACACAATTACATGACAGGAGAAGGATTCGGGGTCACACATAAGGAGTAATTAATTGCCTGGTAGTAGAATCAGGAAGCAATTCAAGTAATTCAGTTTATTTACCATGCTTTAAATGTAGTTCTACTGCAAGAAAGAATATATTTTAGACAATTTAAAATAATTCGAGCTAACATGAAAACTTTTCATAGAAAAGTACCTGCTCTGATGATAAGAAGCAATCACAATTATGCAAAATGTTTCAAATCACCTGGATTCTTCTCTAAAAGAAAACTTGCAGTTTCCAGGCAGAGTAAAATCTCAGGGACTGACCTAGTGGTGGCCAATAGCTGTCCCTCAGTTCACAGACAGATCTCACCTGAGTCCCCTACCTCTGAGCTGCACCTAAAAGCACCCACTACACATGGGCACGAATGTGCTTTCTTTATTGTCCTCTGGGTGACTGCTGCAGGGCATGCTGTACTAGCTTGCCCTCGAGCACGAGCTCTCTGATCTTGGTGAGTGAGACTGTGGTTCATCATGTGAATGACCAAGGGCAAGCCGATGTAAGAACCTCTTCTGTGAGCTCCAGCTGTGTTCAGAGATCCCAACCAAACCTGGCTCTCATCTTTGTGCAGGGTGTATATGCTCTCTCACTGTGGTACACGAGGAATAGTGAAAAGGTGCATTTACTCAGCTCTTTTATGTCAGGCATTTGCACATACAGAAACTGTTATCCACATGCTCTTTTTTTGTTTATCATTAGTTTATTAATAACATATTTACTGGGAATCTATGACACTGAGACATTGTGTGATGAATAGGCAAGGTCCCCATCCCCATGCAGCTCTACTTATTACAAGTCTCCTAAGTGTCACCAAACAAAGTGCAAAGGGCCATCGGGGACATGGCCCAGGGTAGGGTCAGGGGAGGCTTTCTGAAAACTGAAGCGTGAACAGGTTTAACTGGGTTGGGGTTGGCTGACCTAGAGCCCAACCATGAACAGGGAGTGGGTCCGTGGGATCTGATGTGGGAGAGAGCTGCATGCTCTTGCAGAGCTTCTCAACGTTTACTCAAACCTGTCAACCCCGGCCCAGTTAAAATGCAGGCCCTGGCTCAGGAGGCCTGGGCGGGCCTGATATTGTGCACTTCTAACAAGACCTCAGGAGCCAGTGATGGTGTTGGCTGTGAAACAGCACTGAGCAGTGAGGGGCCTGGTGGGCTGTCATGTGCTCTTAAACACTGAGAGAGGTGAGAACTCTGGCCTCTGAGGCGATTTCCATCTTGATTCCAAAATCAGTGGAAGGCAAATAGCACTTGATGCCTGGAGTAGGTAATTACAGTTTGCTTGGAAAACCTCATTCAAAGCAAAAGATAAAAAGTAAGTTAAAGGGCCAACAGCTGATAAAGCGCAGTTTTAATCCTCATTGACAAGCCCTTGAGGGAGAGATTCTCTCCATTTTACAGACAGAAACCGAGGCTAAACAACTTGATACAGGTCACATACTGTATGTTCTGAAGTGGAGACTGGATCAGGAACCAAAGTTCTGACTCTAAATTCAGCATCCTCTATTGGACCTAGAAATCCTAAGTGTCCATGAGGAGCCAGGGGACAGGGAGTACAGAATAGGGAGGAGTGGAAACAGGTGGGATAGGGGGAGAGGAAAAGAGAAGAGGGAGGAGAAAGTGATGGAGGAGAAGAAGGAAGGAAGAGAGGGTAGGAGTGGGAGAAAGTAGGATTTAGGGGAAGGGAGGACAGGGAGAAAGAGAGGAGCAGAGGAATATTTTATTTTTCTAGTTTTATCGATAAGAAAACCGAGGCTCCCAAGATGGGGATCACTTTGGGAGGGACCCACCTTTAGTGGTGTTGGGGCACTGGATGTCCTGATATTGTGCATTTCTAACAAGAAATGGTGTTGGGGCACTGGATGTCCAAGCAGCCTGCCATTCCCAGTCTTCACCTCTATCCTACCTTTTCCCAAAGGCATTCATTGCCTTTCCAATTCTAGTTCATTCTCCAAGGCCTAGTCCAATGCCTGTCTGTTGTAGCCTTGGCAACCTTTTCCTCTCATGTTCCTTGTCACATGACCGAGCCCTAAATTATAAAGGAGGTGAGGTCTCCACTGTTTCTTAGGTGCTATGCATAGAACCCTGAGAGCTCCTTCAGGTGTGTCTTGTTCATTTCCATGGCTCAGAAGCATAAGTGGCACTGGGTAAGGAATGTGAATTCCAGCCAACACTTGTTAGCTGTGTGACATGGGACAAGTTACTAAATCCTCCCCTCTAAACCATAGACAGCTACTACCTGGGTTTCAGGAAGCTGATCATCAAAAGGTTGTCAATAGTAAAAGTGCCCACTTTCAGATAATATAAATGAAGTGATTCTTGCACATCTATGTCTATGTGTGTAGTGCATAAAAAGGGTTTGATAAATGACGCCACAATATATACAAACTAGGACCTTAATTTCAGTTGGGAGGGAGAGAAATTCAATTTAAATGAGAAAAAGGGGAATTTATTGGTTCACATAAACTGGGAACCAGGCACAAAAGAACTTAGCCACTCAGTGATACCATTCTCTTCTGCTGTACTCTGCTGAATTCACTGGACAGGTTCTCCCACATGGCAGGAAAGATGGATGCCAATATCTGGAGGCTTGATTTTTCTGCTCATCTGCCCAGGAGACTTACTCTCTCCCCAGTAAACGAGCCTGACCATGACCAGGCCTGGGTGAAGGGTTAACCCCTGGTAGGTGAGCCAGCCCTAGTCACACCACAAGCCCTCCCATAAAGGACAAAGGAAGTTTTGTAGTTAGAAGAAGAAAAGCAGATTATGCAAGACAATACAGTGGATTTTAATATATGAAAGCTCTTAGAAAATTAAGAACTATAGAGCTTAGTATCTGTTAACTGTCAGAATACAAGTTCAATAAATTCTCTTGCATTTTAGCCAGAACTGGCCCCCTGTCTCCTCGGAAATGCCGGGGAATGGGATCTCTGCCTGCTGTACACAGGAAGACACAGAGATAGACCCTGGCTGTGGGTTGGAGACTATAGCTCAGCTCCGTGTTGGCAGAAATAAAAATAAGAAGTGAGAGCAGTTGCTTCTGGGGATGGGGCATGGAGAAAGGAAGATCTTGAAAACAAAAACAAAAGATAAATATCAAAATTAGGACAGAAAGGCAAAAATAACATACTTTACTTTTAATGTATGTTAGATATTTTACCTCATTGAGCAAAACACAAAAAGGCAGAGTACATAAATTAAAACAGAAAAAGGGGTAATAAAAAGGTAGTGGAGATTGGGAATTTTGCTGTCCTGAACAAAATTGTTTTAGTGCTCTTTTAGCTGGTTTGACTCAGTGGATAGAGCATTGGCCTGCAGACTGAAGGGACCTGGGTATTATTCCAGGTCAAGGACCTGGGATTGCATATTTGATACACAGGAGAGGGCATGCAGGAGGCCACCTGGGAGAACCTGTACAGTGAATTCAACAGAGTAAAGCAGAAGTGACCAGTGTAGGAAGAGAATGGCATCTCTCTCATTATTGATGTTTCTATCTCCCTCTCCCTCTCCCTTCCTCTCTGAAATCAATAAAATATATTTAAAAATTGTGTTTAGTGTTTTTAGTTTGGTTCAGGACACCTGTTAGTATGCAGTTTTTATTTGATACAGAACAAATTGAAGACAATATTGAAGATGATCTGAACTATGAGATAGATTTCCAAACTTTATTAGTGTCCTAGAAAAGGGAATTATTTTAAACATGGTTCCTCCCCATGAAATTAAGACAGGACCTCCCATGGTCCCTGCCACATTGTTCTCACACCTTTTTGCAGGTGTGTTTTTCTTTGACAAGGTCCCTTTTGATTCATGTCCCTCAAGTTTTTTGTCTCTGAATTGATCTGAATCCCAATTGCAGAAGATGGCATCATTAATCACTCATGACTTCAATATGGTATGTGGAGGCAACTTTCATAATGAAATTCAAACCCGATATTTAAAGGATTTGCAAAAACAAGGATAATCTCAGAAAACCCATATTTCTATCACCATATTGGCCATTCAGTGGACAATCTTAGGAATTATAGACACTAATCTCATTTTTCCTATTCAGAATTTTGCTCTCACAGGTGAGAACACCAGTGGACTTCTTTGGCTTGGTTTTAAGGCTGTAGTTCCAGTCTTGCTCATTGTGAAAGGCAAGTAAAGAAAACTACTTAATGTTTCTAAGCTGAGAAAGTCTCTGTTCTCTTGTTTCAAACTATGCTTAGGTGTTGTGTAAATGCGGCACTAAGAGGGTAAGGTGGGTATGAGAGTTAATACCTGCCTGATTGCTCAGGAGTTATAACATCAGCCAGGTTTTAGTCTCCAGTGTACATGAAGGTTTCTGACTCACTTGGCCATTGACCCAATCTCCTTAGGAGAATTTTTCAAAATTCAACTGTGAAGAATTGGGTTTGAGAAGATTGATTATAGGTAGGCCTATGTGGAACTTGCCTTGGCATGATATTCTAAAGGCTCCAGCCAAGTCTTTGTTCACTTGGGTAAAATAAAAATTTCAGAATCAATACAGCCAAATTTTGTAGGTTTTATGATCTACTTAATCATGCCACCCAGTTCCCCTTGTTGGTTGAGTCCGTTATGCAGTGTGTTTATTATCTTTGTTTACCTATTAACTCTGGATTGGGTAGATGTTGTCAACCGGGGAGTTTATGTGCCCATGAGCTGGACAAACTAGAGAAGCAGGACAAGGCATTGCACCAGGAGGCCATATCCCCATTCCTAAGGGGTACTCTTACAAACCAATACCAACCACTCAACAGAACCACAGAAGCCATACCTGAGCAACCCTGGCCAATTAAGGTGTCGGGGCCCAGTGAAAGATTTAAGATTTCCAATTTTAAAATGCACCTGGTTGGTAGCTTCTTTAGCTTCCAGAGAACTACAGTTCCCAGTGGGTTAACCTGAGACAGAAACGTTATATATTCTAACCTCACCCAAATACTCTGAACACACAAATATTCATTTATCTTTTCTAAATCATGGATGTAATCCATACCTCAATTCTCTTGTAGGAGATCCATGACTTTACAACCTTCATGACAATCTTGTACAGATACCGCAACTACTTTGAATGGTGGCAAGACTGAGGTTGCTGTGAGCACATGTGGGCATGGCTATTCCTACATTCTTTTAGTTTCTCTTTGAAGATGCTGACCTGATAGCAACTCCAACCTAAAGATGCAAACTGCCAAGACCGGTTTGGCTCAGTGGATAGAGCGTTGGACTGCAGACTGAAGGGTCCCAGGTTCTATTCCAGCAAGGGCATGTACCTTGGCTGCAGGCACATCCCCAGTAGGGGGCGTGCAAGAGGCAGCTGATCGATGTCTCTCTCATCGATGTTTCTGACTTTCTATCCCTCTCCCTTCCGCTCTGTAAAAAATCAATAAAATATATTTTTTAAAAAAAAGATGCAAACTGGAAATATAGGAGTAAAAATATTTTGCTTACTCACCGAAACAGGAAAGGTAACATATTTCTAAACTTAGTCATAAATAATGAGCATTTATGACTCATGTTATTGTTATTATAAATGCATTTAAAAAACTGTCCAAATGTTACAAAGTCTTAACTTTTATTTTAGGCACAACAATAAATAACTGCATTCCTAAAAAGGAAAAAATCTTCTATTATAAGAACTGTCAAAAAATGTAAATAAGGGTTTATTACACATCATACTGATTATGTGAGTGTCTAGGCTTCATGCTGAGAATGCCATGATAAGGGAGACAGAATTTAAATTCATTGGTTGAAAATATTACTTTTACTACTCAAAATTATCATATAATATTGAAATAAGAATACTATGATACTGAAGGCCTCCATATCATTTTGCAACATCCCTACTTATATTTTATACATTTAAAGTGATTATATAATTTTAAAAATAATTATCAAAAGATACAACATTGTATTTAATAATTTTTCTTACAAATAATATTTTTCAGGTTTTAGCTCTAATCAAACACAACATTATTTGAACATTATAGACTAAAGTTTCTTGCCACACATTTTGTTCACTGTTACTCTCAACAGTTTGGAGATTGCCATGAAGTTAAATAAAAAATCTAAACCTTGTCATTGATGTTTTATTTTCCCTTGGGGGAAAATGCAGTAGGCTTGGCTCATTCTTGACAAGGTAAATGAAAGCCATTCTAATTTTTATTTAAGAAAAAGCAATTTTCATAAACGGTGTACTACTAATGGATGGTGATCATCTATAAGCCCCACAGCAAATTACTCTTAATCCAGTTTTCTGTGTTGCCTTACCTGAGGGAAATATACCCACCCTTCCTCAGAGCCACCATGCTGTTCACAGAGATTTCTTCAATATATATTAATCCCATCATTTATCTTTGTCAACTGAGAACAAAAATAATTTGCAGAAGAGTAAACAGAAGCACAGAGAAGAAGGGAGTTCGGCATTATTAAACGGCGGAAAGCAGGTGCTCGCAAAGCCAAGCTTATTTTTATTGCAAAACTTGAGTAATTCTCCTTCTGCATCTGTGCATAGTAAATACGAGTGAGGGAAAAATCTAATATTTTAGAGGACACTGAAATCACTTCAGCTCAGGAGTTCAGGTAGGCATTTGTTGTGGCCTGCTTTTTTAATCAGTCCGAAACCAGGAGCTTAATGGTTGCCAAAGGGCAGGAAAGAGAATGGAAGAGATGAACATTGAGAGAAATTTCCATTTGATTTGAAAAATGCAAAATTATAAAATACACATCTGTTAAGTCACTTTTCAGGTCTGGGTTTTGACTGCATCTTCTTTCTTATTAACACTTTTGATTACTAAAATTAATACTAGTACTAATATTAACCAGTATTTAAATTTAATCATGCCACTCTCATTAAGATTATTAATAATGTTTTCTTTGGAGATACCAGGTGCCAGAGCCTTTGTAAGTACTTTAAGAGATAAGGTGAGGGAAGACTTGAAAGGGTGACAGGGTCAGAGCAGTTAAATGGCTCCTCACAGGAGTAAACACGACTGAGTACAGGCTGTTGCAGTTCCTAGGCTCTCAAGAGTTTTGGGAGGCCGTTCTGATTATCCCACTTCACAGATGAGGAAACAGGATTGGAAAGGTTTAGAAACATACTTAAGCTGTCAAAATAATTGAAGTGGTTGAAGCAGAATTCTAAACCCAAATCTCGCTATCTTCTAATCACTCCATTAATTTGCTAGTAAGTTGGGAATAATTTTCAAATTGAGATGTATGGGCTGTGAAATCCACGCTCTTCCCACTGCCCTGTGGCATCTCACTTAAGAAAACACATCACAAAATAATGGCTATTTCCAAAACCCGGAGAAGAACCCAGAACAGGGCTGTAGTCGAGATCTTGGAAACTGGTATTTTACTCCCTCCTCCACCCCCTCCATTCTTTACCATTGTTTGAATTGTGGTTTGTGCCTAACATTGGCAGTGGTCTCTACTGGAGTAATTACCAACCGAACTCTAAGAAATTTCAATTAAGGGATGATGCAAAGAAGTGAAGAGCTACTCCCTTTTCCAGCAACCTCTGGCTATTGAAAATGAAACAATGAGTCAATAATGCCTATTTAGGAAAAATAGAACATATTATCTGCCATAACAATGAGCAGGGGCCACTAAGTTACTAACCAAAAACAGGAGATCTTATTTTAAGTGAAATGAAATTGAACTGGAAGAATATAAAACTTTTTTTTTTCAGTTGCTCTCTACAGAGTTAAGCTGTATGATGGGGACTCTGGCACACTACTTTCTTAGTAATATATTGCTTCATTAATTCATTTAGTTAACAACAGTGTATTGTGGGCCAAGCACTGGGGAAAACCAAATAAAATAAAACAAGACCCTTCTCTCAAGGGACTTAAGAGTTTATTTTGTTCCACATCTAATTAGCACAAACCAATTAGCCCAAACATAAAATTATGTGTCTACAAACAACTGGTCTACCTCTTTTGTCAATCAAATTAGAGTGGCAAATCAATAGGCTTGAATTTATGATAAATGTATTGTCTGCTGAGCAGCATTAATGCTATAGAGCAGAAGTAGACCTTCCCTAAGTTTCCAGTCTTTGTGAGAAGTACAGCACTTGAAGCACTAGTTGAAAGGAACTAAGTAAATGATAAGTACAATTGATCAGTGTGGTAAAAGTTCTTTTTTAATTGGAATGGTTAAGATTGGCAAATTGTGGCACACCTGTCCTTAATATCTGTACCATCAGGTTACTTCCATCAGTGTATTATGTTCTTCTATCATATGTGATCAGAATATCCCAACAAGGGTCCAAATGTGTGTTTACAATGACATGTCTTACTCTTAAGAAAAGCCAGTCAGTGGCAGGTATCTCCCATGAGTTTTATAATAGCTGGATTAGTCATTAGGGACTGCTCCTCCTCTGCATGATGCCCTGGAGAGTGTTCCACTCTGGAGAAAGCATGCAGTTTGGTTTAGGAAGAGGGGCCGGGGGGGGGAGGGCAGGGAGAGGGGAGAAATCTGCCCTCCATGAAGAATGGGATATAGGCTGTTGAAATGAGAATTTAGACTGACCGTAGGAAATACTATTATGGGAATTAGATGTGGACATAGATTTTCATATGTGGGAAAGTGTTCCCATTCCTTCAGGGGTAGAAGTGCCCCAGTTTGAAGATAATTGCTGTAGAATACATGGCACCATTGTTCCAGGATTTGTTCATTGGAAAACCAGTGCTCTCTGTTGATGAATTTAGGACTTGGGCAAGATGTATGAAAAAAGAAAGGAGAATTGAAAGGGAAGATGGGACACACCAAAGATAAACTTTGATTGCCTTACTGATGGTTGTCCACTTGTGAATCTGACATTTGGACTGGTGATTGACAAGAATGTGGCTGAGCTGTGTAAAGGTATAGTGAAGACCAGCATTTCCCTCCACATGCATGATCAAGGCTTGTAAAAAAGGTATGTGATTACATGGCATGTGGCTATTGTCTGCAGATCCTGCCATTGTGCCACCAGGGTTGGATAAACACACAGAACAAGTGCATACACACACACACACACACACACACACACACACACACACACACACACACATATATATATATATATATATATATATATATATATATATATCTCAAAGCATATATATATAAAAGCCTAAGTGACATCCAACTGTTTGACCATTCGACTGGTAGCTATGATGTTCACTGACCACCAGGAGGCAGATGCTTAATGCACAGCCATAGAAACATGGTGCAGACTGATTAATCTCAGAGGGAAGAGGGGAGGGGAGAGGGTTGGAAGAGATTAACCAAAATCTTGTATGCATACCAGAGGCCAGGTGCACGACCGGTCTGGTACCTCAATCTGATTGGTGGGGATTGGGCAAAAACCAGCAGTCCAACATCCCCCAAGAGGTCCTGGATTGTATAAGGGTGCAGGCCAGGCCTAGGGATCCCACTGGTACACAAATCCATTCACCTCTAGTTTTAATTATAAATGTCTATCTGAATAACTAAGGCCCATCTTTGGGACACTGTGTTACTTACATTAGACTGAACTCTGGTATTATATATTTACTAGAGGCCCCGTGCACAATATTAGTGCAGGGGAAGCAGGGGACGTCCCTTAGCCCAGCCTGCATCCTCTCCAATCTAGGACATCCTTCTCACAATTCAGGACTGCTGAAGTCAAACTGCTCACCTGCCTACCTCCCTGATTGCCCCTAACTGCTTCTGCCTGCCAGCCTGATCACCTGCTAACCACTACCCTGCCTGCCTAATTGATGTCTAACTGCTCCCCTGCCAGCCTGTTTGCCCCCAACTTCCCTCCTCTGCCTGCCTGGTCACCCCTAACTGCCCTCCCCTGCAGACTTGATCACCCCCAACTGCCCTACCTTGCAGGCCCGGTCCCTCTTAACTGCCCTCCCCTGCTGGCCTGATTGTCCACAACTGCCCTCCCTTGCAGGGCCTGGAACCTCCCAATGGCCCTCCCCTGCTGGCCATCTTGTGGTTGCCATCTTGTGTCCACATGAGGGGCAGGATCTTTGACCACATGGGGCAGCCTTCTTGTGTGTTGGAGTGATGGTCAATCTGCAAATTACTCTTTTATTAGATAGGATAGAAGCCTGATGCATGGGTGGGGGCCAGCTGGTTTGCCCCGAAGAGTGTCCTAGATCAGGGTGAGGGTTCCCTTGGGGTGTGGGGCAGCAAGGGAACTGTGAAGGTTTGCAGGCTGGCCATGCTCCCCAGTGACCCAAGCGGAGGCCCTGGGATCTGGGATTAATTTATGTCTACAATTGAAACTTTGTAGCCTGGAGCCGAGCCAAGCCTTCTGCTCCATGGCCATTTCTGTTTGAAACTTTGTAGCCTAGAGTGGAGGTCTAGGCAGGCAATGGCAGGCAGAAAGCTTGGCTTCCTCTGTTGCCAGGGAAACCCGAGCCTCTGTTCTCTCCAGCTCAGTGGCTGCCACCATTTCTGTATTTTTTATAATTGAAACTTTGTAGCATTGAGTGGAGTAGGCCTAGGCCAGCAATGGCAGGTGGAAAGCTTGGCTTCCTCTGTTGCTGGGGAAACCCAAGCCTTCCTCCTGCTCTCAGTGGCAGCAGCCATCTTGTTTGGAGTTTATTTGCATAATCTGCTCTTGATTGGCTGGTGGGCATGGCTGTGGGTATGGCTTGTGGGTATAGTGAAGGTACAGTCAAATTTGCATATTACTCTTCTATTAGATAGGATTATATAAAAAGAGCTATTAATTTTGAAATACTCTGTGTTTGGTTTTGCCAAGTTCTTCACAGAAATAACTCATTAATCTTTAAAACAACCCTCTAAGGCAATCCTTGCTGTTTCCATTATACGAATGAGAAAACTGCTGTATGAAAACGTTAATAAGCTTACTGAAGATTACACAGTTAGTGAGTCAATAGGAGCTTAAATCCAGATCTGACTAATGGTTGTGAACCTCATGGAGCTACCTTGTGCACAATAAGATAACTATCAATAAATATTTTTGAACTAGTAGCCCTGCACACAAATCCATGCACCAGTACCTCACCAGTAGCTCACTGCCACCCTCCAGTAGCTCTCTGCCCACTGCCCCATCCTTCTGTAGCTCCCCCACCTCCCTCTCATAGCTTGGTGCCTTGCCCCCTCCTGTAGATCTATGCTGCCCACTTGTACCTCGCTGTCCCACCCTCCTGCTGGTCCATGATCTGGTCATTATGCGGTCAGTCATTACATGGCATAATGACCATTTGCATATTACATCTTTATTATATATGATAATTTTATAACGAACCTTTATAGCTTCAATTCTTGGTTCCAATCATCATTGGTCTTGACCCCTCAACTAGACAGAAATTGTGAGTGTTTCTGTACTTTCATTTGCCAAATGACATTCAGGTCCTGTCAGAAATCCCATTTGTCATGCTTTTCTTTATTTTATAGTTCCAATTAATCTTCCACAAAATATTTACTCAACATCTACTAGGTTTCAGGTTTTATTCTAGGCAAAGTGGATACAGTCAGGACAGAGTAGACTCAATGTCCTGCCAGTGGCATTGGCATTTTAATGGAGTGTTATTAATCCTAGAAATAAAATTTTTTGAATAAAGTGACATGGCTTCATCTGGTTCCAATTAAGGATAAAAACACCATAAAATATCAGAATTTTATTATACAACTAAAGAGAGAAATAAAGATTTGATTTTAGGGAAAGAGATTTGTGTGGACAGATTACTTCTTGACAAGTGGTATATGTTGTTGATGTTGAAATAGTCCAAAGTTATAAACTTTTGAATACTTCTATTTTGCTCAAGATAGAAAATTTAAACATAACAAAAATTAAAAATATTATAAATATTTATTATTTCATACAGTTATAAAAATGTTACTCATAATAATATACTTATCTACTCATAACTTACCTTCTATAACTAACATTTTAATAGTCTTGCTTGCTTTATCACATATGCATTCCTTTATAAATACATCATATTTTTGTATGTTTGTATACATTCAGGATAATTTGTAGATATAAATGTCCTTTATCTTAAATACTCCAGCATGTGTATTATAACTCAAGTTCATTTGTTTACAGTTCTTTCTTTCCCTCTCCTTTTTCCTCTTACTTCTACTTCTGCCTCTTCCTCCTTTAAGGTAAAATATATATGGAACAAGAAGAAAAAATACTAAGTGGACCATTGGTGAGTTTTGACAAATGTACACACCTGAGATCATGTTTGTAAGTTTCTACCCATCTCATTACTGGCTTCAAATCAAATTGTAAAAATCCAGGTAATCGATTTCTTAAGCCTTTCCACCTCTGTTAGAGAATAGTTTTCTCCTCTATCATCTTTTATACTTATTCTCAATTCACTGTACTCCATCCATACTGGTTTAATAGTAATTTAGCATGAAGTTATTAATTGATCAAATTTGTAGAGGGAGTTGGTTAAAGTACATTAGTAGAGAAGGGTGGTTAGGGATTATAGTTTAAAGCAGACATTTAAGACCCCAAAAATTAAAAGTAAAGAATAATGGCAGAATGGTTACATTGATAATAAATATATTTGACAAAAACCTTACCAAAATCCCTCTAAAATTATACTTTGAAAATAACCATTGGATCTTGAGTATGTTAACTTCTTGGCTTTAAGCTTTATTTTAGGAAGATTATAATTTTATACACTGAGTATGGAATGGGATGTAGAATTACACAACAGAGTTGGAGGAAACCCCCAACTCTCCTGATGTCATTCTGCACATTAAAATTTTACTTCTCTGAAAATTCTTTCAGTCTGAGGCCAAATCAGAGTAGAAATGTTCATAAAGTTGTGGTGTAGACCACATGCTATCAAGTGTAATTTGTGTAAGAAGGGTCATCACTGAATCCATTTCTGAGAGAATTAGGGATTGAGGTTGCATCACAGGAACTTTTAAGTCAGTGTGATTTTAATGAGGCAAGGTTTGAAGTATAAATAATTTATTTTTGCCAGAGTTTTTACTTTCCAAAGTAAGAAGGGTAGAATATTTCAGACTGGCCTAAGAATTACTGGATGATGAAACTCAGGCACATATGGAAATATATCATGTCTCTATAAATCCCTTTCATCTAAACAAGGAGTAAGACTAGGAAACTAAAGTTTATGTCTTCTCAATCCAGTTCCCATTTTGTGACTTTTCAGCTATGTGACTCTAAGTCACTCCACTTCACTGAACTCAAGTTTCTATTAAAATAAATTGTTAAAATTTCAAATTTGCACAATGTTATAAGAATAGTGCAAAGAACTCTTATATACCCTTCAATCATTCATCAATAGTATACATTTACATTACCTACCTTCATCTATCTATCTATCTATCTATCGTCTATCTATCTACCATCTATCTACATATCTGTCATATATCTATACTTCTATCAACACATGAATTTATTTACCTTTTATATATTTCCTATATAAACACAGATGAATTATTAAAGTTAGGATATTTCAAGTAAGCACAAAGAATTTTTGAACAGTTAGAATTAGCAAATTATGAATATTTTCTCATTACAAATATAATGCCATTAAGATATAGTACAGAAATAGATATCGTAAGTATGGTGTTGTGTTTTCTTTTGTTGTTTCTTTCCTTAGTCTTATAGTCCACAACTAATTACCTTAAATATTTCCTTATAATGAGATTCAGTTAGGAATGTTTTAACAGGAATAGCCCAGAAATTATGTGTCATTTGAAGTGCCTCATAATACTAGAAGACACATTGTATGGTTCATCTCAATATCAATCAGTTTTGATGACTTGGTGTAGGTGATTTCTCTACTGCAAAATGGTATTTTTCCCTTTGTAAAGGTTAAGACTAACTGCAACCTTCAGTAAACATAATCAATCAGTAGGGAGGGTCTATGGGAGGAGCCAGAGCTTATGGAAGTTCTCACACTACATAACTGAGAGAGCCCACATATGACAACCCTACAAGAAGAATTGTATGTTTATATAAAGGTACATGCTTCAAACATCCCCTTCTCCTTTCCCATTTTTCTTCTATATTCTCCATCTTAGCATGTAGGCCAGAGTTTCACGTGGCTTGCCATGTCTGCAATCACTGGGTTACAATCCCTTCTTTATTCTGAATACACTAAAGGTCTGGTGCTTGAAATTCGTGCTTGAGTGGGGTCCCTAGGCTTGGACAGCAATCAGGACCTGTTGGGTCTGTCTTGCCCAGGCCCATTTGGGACTAGGCTGACTGGGGCCTGCCAGCTGCTAGCCAGATCCCAGGGGCCTGGGGCCTGTAGGCCTGCTGGCCCACTGAACAAGGACTGTTGGACATGGGGGGAGGGGGGCAGAGAGCAAGAGGAGAAGAGGCCATGGGAGGTTTGCCAGGGAGGGGAAGGACTGGGAGAGGTTTGCTGGCTGTGGGAGGTTGGCTGTGGGAGCACACTCACTGCCAGGGGGCAGCTCCTGCATTGAGCACCTGCCCCCTGGTGGTCAGTGTGTGTCATAACACCCTATCTAATAAAAGAGTAATATGCAGATTGACCGTACCTCTGCTACACCCACAAGCCATGCCCACAAGCCGATCAGGAGCAAATATGAAAATAAAACCAACCAGATGTCTGTGGCCATGGAGAGCAGGAGGGAGGTTTGGGTTTCCCCAGCAATGGAGGAAGCCAAGCTTTCCTCCTGCCCTTGTCAGTCTAGGTCTCCACTCAATGTTATAAAGTTTCAATTGTAGAAGATAAATAAAACCTAACAGAAATGGCTGCTGCCACTGAGTGAGCAGAAGGCTTGGCTCCTCTCTATGCTACAAAGTTTCAATTGTAGAAGATAAATCCCAAATATTAGGACCTCCACTTGGGTCGCCAGGGGGCATGGCCAGCCTGCAAACCACCACAAGCTCCTCGCTCAGGCTGCCCTATGCCCCAAGGGAACCCTCACCCTACCCGGAACACCAAAGGAGGGAAGTTGGGACAAACAGGCTGGCAGGGGAGCAGTTGGACATCAATCAGCCTGGCAGGGGAGTGGTTAGGGGGTGATCATGCTGGCAAGCAGAAGCAGTTAGGGGCAATCAGGAAGGCAGGCAGGTGAGCAGTTGGGAGGTAGCGATCTTGGATTGTGGTAAGGTTGTCCGACTGCCCGTTTAGGCCTGATCCCACTGAATCATTCCTCAAGGGGTCCCAGATTGGAAAGGGTGCAGGCTGGGCTGAGGGACACCCCTCCCCCCAAGCATAAATTTCATGCACCAGGCCTCTAACCTCCAATATATATATATATATATATATATATATATATATATATATATATATATATATACATATATATATATAAATATACATACATATATATATATATATATATATATATAGTGAGAGAGAGAGAGAGAGAGAGAGAGAGAGAGAGAGAGAGAGATTCTATTCAGTGATGAAGCATCTAGTCAATATTATTTTTCAGTCAATAGATATTTTCAGTCAATATTAATTTTCAAGGTATAGGGAGTTATAGGGAGCATAGGTATAGGTATAGGGAGTTATAGGGAGCAAGGTATAGGGAGTTATAGGGAGCAAGGTATAGGGAGCATCTAGTCAATATTATTTTTCAGTCAATAGATATTTTCAGTCAATATTAATTTTCAAGGTATAGGGAGTTATAGTGAGCATAGGTATAGGTATAGGGAGTTATAGGGAGCAAGGTATAGGGAGTTATAGGGAGCAAGGTATAGGGAGCATCTAGTCAATATTATTTTTCAGTCAATAGATATTTTCAGTCAATATTAATTTTCAAGGTATAGGGAGCTATCTTAGGGAGTTATTTTGAAATAATGTAAATATTCTGTCTCTCAATAGTTTACTCATTGCTTTAATCATTTTTGAAATTTTTGCCTGAATTAGGTTTCACTAAGTTGACTTCTAAATGATGACCATGCTTATTACCAGTGGGGTCCATTGCCTCAAGACCCTCTCAGAGGACAGGATTAAAACAGACCTTGAGAAAAGCTCCTCACATAGGTCAGCATCTTTTTTATTCTCATTTCTTTCAGTGAAGTATGAGGTGCTGATTCCTGAGATAGTTGGTTTTGCTAATTTCTCATTTATCAGACCATAAAGAATTTAAACCTTATTTTCAGCATGTGCGGAAACCATCACTCAACATATATATATATACACACCATGCACTTACATACACACTCAACTCTGTCTGACACAATTACACAAATATAGTCGGAGAGGCAGTGGGGAATTTATTTATTTATTTTTTACTTTTTAGTCTAACATCCCCTCCACAATTGAAAAGCCAAATACCACACACTGGGAGAGAGCATGGTTGAATGGTGACAGATGTGAAGGTTGTTGAAATAGGTGAGAAAATAGAGAAGGACCCTATAAGAATAGGAGCACAGAAAACTTCAGTCTTGGTGTGGGAGTGAAGGGAAGTTCTACAAAGCTTAAGCTCTCCACATTGAAAGACTGGCTCAGAGAGCAATGACTGGCAGGGTTTGGCTTTGTCTGGAGGAAATCTATTATATGCAGGAAAGACCACCAGTAACTTGGGCTGATAGCTACTGGGATCACCCATCTTTTGTTGTTGAACTGCACCCGAAGTTACCTGCTGGCCTCCAGCCAAGAGTATCAGGGGCCAATGCTGGGAACATTACCTGGGGATTGATAGCACCAGAGGCAAAGGACTGGTGAGTTATCTTTACCACTTTTCTGTGAAAAAGGAAGGCAGGGCACTTGGGGAAATTTGCCTCTCCCCCAAAAACCCTGTGTATGAAACACATAGGCATACACAATTGTTCTATCTGCTACATTTGAACATGGTCATTACTCTTACCAATATCATACAAAGGCATACAAATTGATTCTTAGAATATGCAGATCAAAGAAAAATGTGAATAAAATCCAGGAACCATTATGAACATCTCCTTTATTTATTGTTTTATCCTCACCTGGGGATATGTTTATTGATTTTAAAGAGAGGAAGGAAGAGAGAGAGAGAGGGAGAGAGAGGGAGAGAGAGAGAGAGAGAGAGAGAGAGAGAGAGAGAGATGTGAGAAACATGTGAGTACAAATTGCCAGTCATAAAAATAGTCACAGGGATATAAAGTACAGCACAGGAAATATAGTAAATAATATTGTAATAACTAATATAGTGTCAGGTGAATACTCTTATTGAGGTAATTACTTCATAAGATATGTAAATACCTAATTACTATGCTATAAACCTGAAACTAATATAATATTGTATGTCAACTATAATTTAAAATAGATTTAATTAGCAAAAAAAAAAAGAAAAGAAACATCAGTGGGTTGCCTCCCATACGTGCTCTGATCAGAGATCAAACCTGCAACCCAGGTATGTGCCCTGATTAAAAATCAAAACCAAAACTTGTTAGTGTATAGACAATGCTTCAACCAACTGAGCCATCTCCTTTATTGTAATGATGCTTATATTTCCATTGACAACTCTCTGTGGCAGTTTGTTATATATATTTACTATATTTATATCCCAATACAGAAGTTTAGAGACATCCAGCACATTAGAGTGCATAAGATTGTGTTTTAAATACCCAATCCCATGTTAGCTACACCCTTCTCATTCCTGAACTCAATCTCCCTCCTCTCAGATTCTAGGAGCCAACAAGCTGAATCAGGTTTTATCTTGGGCAGGAGTGACTGGCAGGTAGATGTCTAAGGCTGAGACCTGAATTATCACAGGGCTGACCCAGGAATTCAGATCCACTCTGGACTTGAACACAGGAGACTTTGGCTCTGAAACTGGTCTCCCAAGATTCAGTTACTTGATGGAAATGCAGCAAGGAGTTTTACCCAGGTCTTTCCTAGACTTCTGGTTCTCTCACCTGGATTTAGGGTTGGGAATGGGGACATAAACAGAACTTATTTTTGGTTAGTATTCATTAGCATACGTTTTCTACTTTTTTTCTGACCCAAACAAATGGAAAAGACCTGATGGACATCTTTTACCTTTGCTGTCCCAACAATTCCTTTGTACATGCCTGTTCACTTAGACAAGCTGACATGGGCAAGGGTCTCTATCCCAAACAGAGTCCCTCTTCTAAGAAGTGCACAGTTGTGGCAGAAGGCCTGGCCAGTGGTTCTCAGTTCCCTGAGTACCTTAAAAATGCAAACAAATCTCAGCTTTAGATATTCTGCTTCCATTTTTCTGTTGGGTCTTTAGGCATTCCCTCCCCCCACAGTGGGTATTGTTTTAATATTTTGTTTCTTAATTGTGGAATATTCCAAACCTATAGAGATACACATTTAACAGATGCCACATATATATGACCCTCCCATCTTGATTTAGCAACATATAACTTTGCTTTTGGACAATAGAAAAGAAAGGGAGGAAGGAAAGAAGGGAAGGAAGTGGAGAGAAGGAAAGGAAAGAAAGAAGATTTAGAGATAGGAAAGGAGTGAAAAGGTGAAAATTAATATCTCAGGCTCTAACCTGGGTCAGATTCTATGATCTGTATCTTACATCCCCTATTCCATTATTTCACTTAATTCTCATATAGAATGAGAGCATTGATTCTTGGTTCGTATAACAAAGTTATCAGGTCACACAGCTACTAGGCGTAATTTGCACCCTATTTGTTCTGGCTCCAGAGCACCTTGAGCTCTTTCTATCATCCATGCCACATCTTTCCAAGAGGAAGAGGAGCCCCAGGCAAAGGCTGACAGAAGTTGGAGTGCTTGATGAGGTGATCACCAGCATAAACATTTCAAGTAGGATTTGATTGGTGCCTCGCAACTCACCCAGGACCTCAAGATACATAAGAAATATGAATGACATGGGGAACCATCACAGCTGAACTTTCACAGCTGAAGCGGTGACCAGGGGCTGAGAGTACCTGATGTTATTTGGTTTAGATGGAGCTTTAGACAGTGTGCCCTGATGAGGGTCGTTCTACCATAAGGGGAGCCAGAGATGTGTGAGTACAACCTCCACCTCTGCAGCTGAATGTGCATGGACAGTCAGGACCATTGCCAAAATTTTTATCTAGTCCACTTGGGCTAAGAAAGCAGAAAGCACCAAGATTAGCCCAGAAGGAAAAATAAATAAAATAAAATGCTTGGCAAGCATCCATAGGGATCTGAAAATGACTTAGGATAAAAAGACAGGGAATGGTTGTTCCTCAGTAGTGGTTACAAGTGAGAAATAACCTACTAGAGAACACCCATGCAAGTAAACATTCTAGAAGATTCTCTATCACATGAAAAAAGTAGAAGAATATAGAACTGTCCAGGTTGGGGAGATTATTGGTCAGGCCATTCCTGAGTTTAGTCATTCACTATTGGGGGATGAGTTGGGATATGTACATTTTCTTCATCTGTCTCCTTCCCTCCCTCCCTTCTTCCCTCTCTTCCTCCCTCCCTCTCTTCCTCCTTCCCTTCCTCCTTTCCTCCCCAACTCCCTCATTTATTCCCTTTCCCCACTGCTCTTCTCAATACATTATTTTATTAAATGATAAACTGTTAAAATTGTTCTATAGAGAACTGCTATTCTCAGTTTGAACTAAATTCAATACAGAAGTTTAGAGATCAAAATTGTGATGCTGATTGAAAAGAACTAGTTTTTAAAGTGATACAAACAATAGAATACCATTTACATAATTAAAAATACATGAGAAGGGCCTTTTGGGTGCTGCTGATGTTGATTTTCATGATCTAGGTGGTGGTCACACAGGTGTGATTTTTTTTTCAGCACTAGAGATAACTCTTCTTTTATTTTTTTAATCTTTATTGTTCAGTTTATTAATTACATTATCCCCCCTTTTTTATCCCCCTATAGCTCCCCTCCACCCTGTATCCACCCCACCCTCCGCCCTCCTCTCCCCCTCCCCCTCCCTACTCTCCTCTTCCATTGTTGCAAGATTTTTGTCCAGTCTCTTGCTGCACTTCCCACACCCCTTTTCTCCCCAAGAATTGTCAGTCCATTCCCTCATGGACTGAGCCTCAGTTTCCTTATGATTTTATGCTTTTTACCACATATGCATGTCTGTGAATGATAAACAGCAGTGAGTAATGTATAAATTTATATGTAAGTTATTGTCCATGATTCTGTTATATTCACCAATTTATCATGTTCATCAGATTATTAATTCACTTGATTTTTAGATTCATTTGTTGATAGATGTGTATTTGTTGCTCATAATTTATGTTTTTACCTTTTTCTTCTTCCTCTTCTTAAAGAATATCTTTCAGCATTTCATACAATATTGGTTTGGTGGTGATGAACTCCTTTAGCTTTTTCTTATCTGTGAAGCACTTTATCTGATCTTCAATTCTGAATGATAGCTTTGCTGGATAAAGTATTCTTGGTTGTAGATTCTTGCTATTCATCACTTTGAGTATTTCTTGCCACTCCCGTCTGGCCTGCATTGTTTCTGTTGAGAAATCCACTGACAATCGTATGGGTGCTCCCTTATAGGTAACTAACTGTTTTTCCCTTGCTGCTTTTAATATTCTCTCTTTATCTTTTGCTCTTTGCATTTTAATTATGATGTGTGTTGGTGTGGTCCTCTTTAGATTCCTATATTTTGGGGTTTTGTGTACTTCTTGGGCTTTTAAGTCAATTTCTTTCACCAGGTGGGGGAAGTTTTCAGTCACTATTTCTTCAAGTAGGTTTTCATTGCCTTCTTCTCTCTCTTTTTCTGGCACCCCCATAATTCGGATGTTGGCATGCTTGAGGTTGTCCCAGACGCCCCTTACACTATCTTCAATTATCTGGATTCTTTTTGTTTCTTGCTTTTCCAGCCGAGTGGATTTTGGTTCTTTGTATTTCAAATCTTTGACTTGGTTCTTGCGGCCCTCTGGACTGCTTTTAGGACTTTGTGTAATATTTTTTATTTCAGTCAGTGTATGCTTGATTTCTAGTTGGTCTTTTTCATATCCTTGAGGGTCTCATTCATTTCCTCATAGGTGTTGTTCATTTCCTCATAGTTCTCATTATGTTCATTGGCCTTTTCTAGGAGCCTCTTGAAAAGTCTTATAATCGTGATTTTGAACTCTATGTCTAGTCATCTTTTTTCCTCCATTTCTTTCACACCTGATTTCTTTCCATGTCTCTGCATGGTGGCTTCTTTCCTGAGTTGGTCGATTAGCTTTATGTGGTAGATACCCTCTATGAGACAGTGGCTCAGCCTCCCCAGTTACCTGAGGTGGATACTCTTACTGCAATCCTCTATGGGTTGTATAGTATTTTTGAATTTAAGCCCAGCTTGTTGTTGTTAGCCCCAGGAGGGTTTGACCTCCAGGCCAATTGGATATGCAGGGAAACTGGTCAGGTTGGATGGCCGGAGTCTCTGGGCTGAGCACGCAGTGTCAGCGTCAGCTACACCCTATGCAGCATGCAGGTCTCTGTGTTGGGTAGTAATGGCTGCAGGCACCCCAAGAGAAAGCCGCAGCTGGTCTCCTCCCCTCCCTCCCATTGCCAGACAACTCTGCCTCTCCCCAAATGAGTTTGTACACCCAAAGTCTCGCCCAAGGTTGTAAAACAAAGCAGTCCGGTGGTCTTGGTAATGAGGGAGCAAGTCACGCATCTGTGCTGTAGCACACTTTACACGCAAACAGCTGTTCCAATGCGCACTCTCCTCAGACTCGGAGAGCTCTGCCGTGCTCGGCTTTTAGCGTGCATACCCCAGATCTCGGACCTCACCTGGCACTGGGGGGGAATCTGTGCAGTGGGGCGTCTCTGCCCTCCCCATTGGAGAAATCCAGCTGGGATTGTTGCTACCTGCCCTACAGCCTGCACGTGCCCACGGCTCTGAACCTCTGGCTCCATGTGTATCCTCAAGGCTGCGCTCCGCCGCTCTTCTGAGTCTCAGTGTCCCACCTTTACTTTTATTTGTGGAATTTTCACTCAGCCAGCTTTCCGGTGATTCTGGATGATGTTTGTTTTGTTGTTATGTTGTAGTTTTGGAATTGTTGCGTGAGGCAGCACAGTAGGTGTTTACCTATGCCACCATCTTGGTTCCCCATACAGGTGTGCTTTGTTTGTGAAAGTCCATGCAGTTGTACACTATGCCACTTTCCACAAGTACTAGTATATTATATACTTCCAGCAGCTTACAATAAATTTATACATTACTCACTGCTGTGTATCATTCACATACATGCATATGTGGTAAAATGCATAAAATCATAAGAAAACTGAGGCTCAAAGAAGGAAGACATCTCAAGCTGAAGTCTGGTAGCTTAGGAAGTGGGGGAGACAAAATGTCAATCCACATCTGGAATATTTCAAAGACACAGCCTTCCTGCAGTTCTACGGTGCATCTGCTAAGTGACTAGCTTGCATCAAACCCAGAAGCAGTGACTGTCCATTAGACAAGTCTCTCCAACTCTGCCCAGAACAAACTCATAAAACAAAATGGAGATGTTGCTATTTATATGTGGGCCCTACTTTCACCATTAATAATATGTGATTTATAAAACCCCATCTCTATCCTTTGGAAAGTCATTCTGCGAATCTGATGAGATAGCTAGAGGGAAGTATGCTGAGAAGTGAGGACTGTTGTAGGTATACCTGATATAAAGGACTGATAATTTTCTCTGTCCTGTCATCTTCCTTCATTATATGAAGACAAGTGGATGTGTCTTCTGGCTACTTATTCCCTCATCAGCAAAGGCATTCTGTATCCTTCTCTCTATACAGGGACTTAACACATCTTTATCTAACTTAGCATTACTGGGAGCTATTGGATAGAAAAAGTTAAAGAAAAGTTGCCTCCCCTTACACAGATACAGAAGTTAAGGCACAAAGAATTTATGCCCTAAGTTAGGCAGCTCTGAAAAGGCCAGGGAGAAGAAACCATCAACTTAGGATTTCTTGTTCTGACATCTTTCCTTCTTGTACCATCTACAAGCAAACTCACTCAACGTTCTGGATCCATATGCTGATTCAGCTCTTACATGATTACTTTCTAAGACTAACAAAACTTTCTTACATAGTATTACAATCCAAGTAAGAAAATAGAACATTGATGCAATACTGCTATTTAGCCCAGAATTTACTTCTAAATGGAATAATTTATTTAAATAATGTCCTTCTATGCTATTTCCCCCAGGTCCAGGATTCAGTCATATTGGGATCCCTTGTCATGTCTTTTTAGACTTCTTTCATGTGTAGCAGTCCCTTAGCTTTTCTTTGTTTTTGGACCTCCATGTTTTTGAAGAGTTGAGGCCAGTTATTTTGTAGAATGTCACTCAATTTGAATTTCTCCAATGTCTTCCAGTTTGGGGCAAAAAAAAAACACAGACGTGATATTGTGTCCTACTCAGTTCATCTTGTTAGAACCCACATGATGTCTTTTTGTCCAAACATTGATAGTGGTACCTGTGACCTTAATTAATTTTTCATGCATGTTGAATGAAATAAATGTGTGTGGCTCCCACACTTGAAGGCTATTTATTAATTACATGAGGATTGATTTTATTCTGAAACAATATTGGATAATGTCCTTTAGCCTCTGCTATATATCATTCAAATGCATACCAGTAACTTAAGAAGAAAAATATAAATTAACAGCAAAACAGATTTACTTAGTATTTCTTAGCAAATTAGATAGATGGTAGAATAAAGGACAGGGTTTGAAGGCTATAGATAAGATTATTATTTTTCATAAAAAGTTAATGGAATTTTAATATTGTAGGATAATTTTTTCTGACTCAATTTGCTGAAAGGAATTTCTAAATTTTGTGGCCGTTTTTTTTTTGGCCTTTTCCTGGTAAAGTGCATTTTGTAGAAGCACCATTAGGTGGCGGACCAGTCTCAGTAGTTTTATCAGGAAGTCTCCCACTGGGAAATTTGCTTGCTACTGGAAAAGGCTAGTTGCTCAATAGATCAATTCAATTAGCTCTCTAAGTCTAAAGAGAATAATTAATTTGTGAAAACTTCTCATGCATATATTCTGAACTGCAAATGCTTTCTATGCAAATATTCTGAACTGCAAGTGCTTATTATGCATTTTCTAGCCTAAATTTAAGAAAGAAATATTTAGATGAGTGATTGAAAAAAGGGGGAACAAGTATATCTATAACTCAATAGAACTAATAGTGTTTAAATCTTTTGGAGACATTTTTCTTCTACCATTTTCTGGAGGAAAAGCAATATACAAAGAAAATAAAATAAAAGAAACCCTTGTGTCATGGGTGTGTGTGGTGGGGGCAGAAGTTTAGAAGGGAGAGATTAAAAGAACTAAGAAGGATTTTACAAATATCTTTCCCATTCACACTAAAGTTTCATGTAAGTTTTAAACTTTTAACCTCTAAAAATGTGAGTTTCAGGTTTGGTAGAATCTCTAACCAATTGTTAAGACTGACTGGCAAACTGAATTTTCTTTTCATATCTGATATGGACAGCAAGGCCCCCTTTTGCCTGATGCAAACTGTTTTTGTTTTGTTTGTTGTTATTGCTTCTGACTGAAATTGTAAAACTATAAAGTGCAAATATATTCATGCGATTTCCCTATCCTACTAAACCAGCTGGCTTTTAAAGGCCATATAATGCTCGGTTAAGGTTCAAAAGTATTAGGAACCTCCTATTTAGAGTGAATCTCCAAAACAAGGTGTGAGCCAAATTGCAGTGTTTGCGAGTGTTACCCATATCCCTGATTTCTGTTAATGATGTCACATGAATCAATTAAATAAGTAAATGAGTGGTTCCCCGAAACTCTGTGCCATGCTACTGTACCCCTGGAATGGTGTATGTGTGTTGAGGAGGGTGGGGAGAGACAGGGGAAACTAGAAGCAATGGAGCGACCACAAATTAATCTCTGCCAAGACCACAGGCAATTCTATGCAAACCTATGGAGCCCAACTATAGTTATTTCAGCTGGACTTGCCTGTTCAGACACTAGAGGGCAATGCTCTGGGTTACGGCAAAAGTTCTCTCCTGACTGATAGTGTATACTTACCAGAAACACTCAGATTATAAATGACTGACTGACTAAATTAATGAATAAAATAAAGACCTCACTAGTCCCATTCCCTCTCCCCCCCCCCCACTGTTCAAAAAATTAAAATTGAACAAAAATAATATTGGTTCTACTAGTTTAATTTTAATACATTTTTATAAAAAATGACAAAAGCCTTTTTATATTTGACAAATTAAAATACATATATGTGCAAACCAAAGGATAGATTCAGACCCCATACACAAATAGATTTTCAGAGTTCACCAAGGACTCTTTGCTTTTCCAAGGATGTTTAGAACTAGGAAAAAAAATATTTTTCACTTAGGCTAAGTGAAGCCAACGCATTATATCAAGACATGCAAGCCAAAAACACCTTGCATTTTGTTATGGAAATGTAAACCTGTTCAAGTCTTTCAGATACTGTGGTTCTCAAAGTTTGCAGGCGTATAAGTGTGATACAAGGAATCTGCTGAAAAAATAGAGTCTGCTGGAGTTGATTCAGGTTGACAGGTTCAGGAGCCTGCATGTTAAAGGCATCCAGAGGGCCATAGATCCTGCTTTAATAATGATGCTTTGTAAACAGCGTCTGTTCTCATAACTGATCATGCCTCATGAGCATGTCACTTTCACGTTCGTTTACAAAGTGTTTTCAAGTATACTCCTGTGCTTTAAGGAGTTCCATGCATTTCCAGCAGCTTCTCAGATGTCCTCTGTCAAAGCCTTGTGTACTATGCAAAATTAGCATTTTTGCCTTCATGAGTTTCCGACATAAACCATATAAGAATCAACTTCTTTAAGGTCCAGCCCTGGCAGAGAACCAGAATCAAAGAAAGATAATCAAATTACAAGACTATTAACATTTTAATTTATTTTTTCAAGCAATGCCCTAAGGGAAAATATATATTAGAGGCTTGATGCACAAAATTCGTGCAAGAGGCTCAGCCCTCACAGCCCTGACTGCCTCGTAGCCCCTGCTGCCTCATGGCACCATAGCCCTGCAGCCCTGCCCACTGGTCATTCCGGAAGGTTGTTCTGTAAGGTTGTTCCGCCATCCAGTCTAATTAGCATATTAGCTCTTTATTATATAGGATATATATATATTTTTCTTGAAAACCTTGATTTTCATCCTCTCACTTCTTGACTGCATAAAAAAATCCCTCCTCAATACTCTTTGGAATTTGGTCTTTTCTTCCTTGCCTCTTTTACTTTCTTGATATGCACTTTTATTTGTGAGCAGCAATTTTATCTTTCCCCCTTAAATTACTTAGTCTCATCAGCTTCTGCAATTTTACCTCCTTTGTTATCCTCTGAGCTCTACTCATTTCTCTGATATATATATATAATTTTTTTCCAGAGAGATAGAAACATTAATGATGAGAGAGAATCATTGATTGGCTGGCTTCTGCATGCTTTCTACTGGGGATTGAGCCAACAACCCGGGCATGTGCCCTGACCAAGAATTGAACAGTGACCTCCTGGTTCATAGGTCGATGCTCAACCACTGAGCCATGCCTGCTGGCTGGGCTTCCTGATTCTTTCATACAACAAACTGCAAGCAGCTCTGGCCAACACAGACACCACAGCCCCTTTAGCTAAGAAACATTTGACCTGGAGATTAAAATGCCAAGTAAAATGAGCCAGTCAGAGAAAGGCAAATATAAAATGATCTCACTCCCATGTGAAATCTAATGAACACACTGAGGAACAAAATGAAACAGGAAACATGTACGCTGGAACAAACTGGCTGGTGCCAGAAGGGGTGGAGGAGAAGTGACTAGATAAAGAAAGTGAAGGGATTAAAAGTTCCAACCCACACAGCCACATTATTCAAACATTTGAAAAATGATGGTATTATATAATGTATTGTGTGAAACCACCTATGGAGATGATATCCAGAAAAAGACATAATACATCCTGAATTTAGTTTGACTTATGCAATTTTATTTAATATTCATGATTTCTAAAACAAGTTGCTTTTATTTAACAAGAAAACTTCTTTAAATTTACTGAATCTATTTTCATCTCACTTTTCTTGATAATTGTTTTCTCTTAAATTTTGGCTTTTTCCTTGTATCTGTCCTCATTTCTACCAAGTCATGACATTATGACAACACTGCTGAAGGCTTGCCTGGGTAGTTGGGGTCTGAGGTCTTGCTTGGTGTGGCGCTTATGTGGTACACTTGTTCCTTTGTGCTACAAGGGAAAACTCCATTAGAGTCTTTATCTGGAGATGGAGTTAGATTGGAAAGAAATAATGCCCTCTAAGGAACCTATAAATTCAATGCAATCCCATTCAAATTACCAAAGGACCTTAAAAAGTTGATTCTAAAGCCCATGCAGACTTATAAAGAAAAAACCTATAGGCTTCTATGTAAGAGGAATTACACATTTAATAAAATAAGACATTTAAGGCTATAGAAACTAGAAGTTGCCTCAGGAAAGGAAGAGACAGGAAAAACAAACCACACAGAACTGCACAGAGTTCCTAGAAACATACACATGCATATTAAACACCCCAGATTTGAGGCCAAGCAGGTATGCAGAATGTTGGGGACACAAATGGCTTTCAACAAATGGTGCAGGGGTGATTGGCCATCTGTAGAAAATATAAAGTTAAAAGTATTTAACACCATACCAAAAAACAGACTGACAAACAAAAAAGGTGGACTAAGGCTCACATATGAAATGTAAAATCATCTAATTTGTAACAGATAAGATAATACCTTTACAACTTTGGGGGTAGTTGGGAGTTCTTTTTTTTTTCTTTTTTTTTTAAGAAACATATATATACTGAGGGGCTGGCTTATTATGCATTCAGAGATCATAATAACCTGGCCATTCAGTGTGTGTATATGTGTGTGTGTGTCCCATCTAATAAAAGAGTAATATGCAAATTTGACCTTACCTTTGACACACCCACAGCCATGCCCACAGCCACCCCCACTAGCCAATCAGGAGCAGATTATGCAAATAAACCCCAACCAAGAAGGCTGCCACCACTGAGAGCAGGAGGAAGGCTTGGCTTTCCCTGATAACAGAGGAAGCCAAGCTTTCAGCCTGCTGAGGCCTAGGCTACAAAGTTTCAAACAGAAATGGCTGCCATCCCAGAGTGAGCAGAGGGCTTGGCTCTGCTCCAGGCTGCAAAGTTTCAATTGTGCACATAGATTAATCCCAGATACCAGGGCCTCTGCTTGGGTCACTGTGGGGGGGAGGGGGCGCTTGGCCGGCCTGTAAACCTCCACAGACCCCTCACCCAGGCTGCTCCTCACCCAAAGGGAACCCCCATCCTGATCTGGGACACTCTTCAAGACAAACCACCTGGCCCCCACCCATGCACCAGGCCTCTATCCTATCTAATAAAAGAGTAATTTGCAGATTGACCATCACTCCAACATACAAGAGGGCTGCTCCCATGTGGTCAAAGATCTTGCTCCTATGTGGACACAAGATGGCTGCCACAAGATGGCCCACAGGGGAGGGCCGTTGGGAAGCTCCAGGCCCTGCAAGGGAGGGCAGTTATGGGTGATCAGGCAAGCAGGGGAGGGCAGTTGGAGGTGATCAAGCATGCAAGGGAGGACAGTTAGGGGTGACCAGTCTAGCAGAGGAGGGAAGTTCAGGCAAACAGGCTGGCAGGGGAGCAGTTAGACATCAATTAGGCTGGCAGGGTAGTGGTTAGTGGGTGATCAGGCTGGCAGGCAGAAGCGTTTAGGGGCAATCAGGGAGACAGACAGGTGAGCAGTTTGGAGCCAGCAGTCCTGGATTGTGAGAAGGATGTCTGACTGCCCGTTTAGGGCAGTATGAGATCCCTCGAGGGGTCCCAGATTGGAAAGGGTGCAGGCTGAGCTAAAGGACATCCCCTGCACCCCCCCCCATGCACGAATTTTGTGCATGAATTTCGTGCACTGGGCCTCTAGTGTGTGTGTGTGTGTGTGTGTGTGTGTGTGTGTATAAAAATTACAGGCCCAGTGCATGAATTCGTGCATGGTGGGGTCCAGCTAGCCTTGCCAGGGGAGGGGACATGGGTGGTTGGCTGATCTGCCTGCTGGTTGAACTCCTGATCAAGGGGACAATTTGCATATTAGCCTTTTATTATTTAGGATAAACACTGAGTGGCCAGATTATTATGTGTTCAGAGATCATAATAATCTGGCCACTCAGTATATATATTGATTTGAGAGAGGAAAGGAGAGGAAGAGAGAGAAGGAAATATCAATTATTAGGGAGAATCATTGATTGGCTGCCTCCTGTATGACTGGGAACTGAGCCTACAACCAGGGCATGTGCCCTGACCTGGTACTGAACTCTGATCTCCTGATTAGGTCAATGGTCAACCACTGTGCCACACCGGTCAGGCTAGGAGTTCTTAATTCACAAGAAGCATAAACAGTAAGCAAACAAACAAACAAAAAACCATAAAATTCAATTACATTTTAATTAGGAATTAATGTTAATAAAACATTGAAATGAAGATAAGGAAAGACAGAGTGGGAAAAGAACCTTGCAGCACACATAACAGAGAAGAGGCTAGTAATATAGAATATGTAATATATACAAAAAAGAAATAAAAAGAGAAGAAAGCAATCCACCAGATGGACAAAACATGAAGAGGACAAAATAGTATTTTAAATTCAAATGGCTAATACATGCATGGAAGATTTTCAACCTAATTGGGAATAAGAGAACTGCAAATCAGATAAAACACCAAATCATGTTTATTTCGTAGAGAAGCACTGCTCTTCCATTTGTAGGAGAAAATTAACAGAAGCTTTGATTGCGATAGTGTGTGTGTGCACACACGCATATGCACACAGTCAAACAGGCAGCAACTCAGATATCCACAAAAGAAAAATGAAAAAAAAAAATTATGGGATATCCAGAAAAAGGCCCAAATATCCCATTAGCGTCAATGGATGAATGACAGCTTCAAAAAGATTTATGAACAAATCTCAGGAACATATTATTGGGTGAAAAAACACACACACATGTGGCAGCAGAGAACACATCATATGACTCCATTTATATAATGTTCATTAATACCCAACACTAAATAGTACATTTTAGGGCTATTTTTATCTGCAGTAAAACTGTTAAGAAAATCTTGGAATAGGAGGATGAATTGAGATAAGAGAGAGGATCATGGGAGACCTCCAAATTAATGAGTTTTTTGTTTGATTGTTTTTTAATCTGGGTGGTGAAAAGAGCCTGTTCAGTTTATAACTTACTCTGCCTTTCTATATCACTACCCATGCTTGTTTGCAGCACCACTGACAAGTCATTGAACCCAGCCTCACCATGACAAATTTGATGCTGTCCCTTGCATTTCTCAATGCATCTCCCATATTTCTCCAGGTAAATCTACCTGATTCACAGGTGTTCTCAGTGTCTGACCATGAATAAGGACTTCTGCTCCCAGTGTGGTCCCCCGACCCCACAGTTCAGGGGAAAGCTGCAAACTAAAATACAGGGTCCTGAGTGGGATGTAGGAGGATCCATTCCTGTTTTGTTATTTGTTGAGTTGTGCATTGTTTATCTCAGGGATAAATAAATAAAGCCCCTCCCACTTCCCCTTACCCAAGGCTTGATTTCAGGTGCTTCAGTGGGCAGGCACTGGCAGGCTCCCTAGTGCGTGGGAAAATCCAGCACAGTTAGGCAAGGCGATGGCTCAGTGGGTAACGATGATAATTTGGGCAGAAATGTGATGAGCAAATGTGTGTCTAAAACAGAATAAAACAACTAGTGAGAGAGGAATTACAAATGTGGGAATTCGACTTCAAGGTGATTGACAGGTATGGAGAATTCGGAAAGAGGAGGTTGGAGAGTTAAGAAGGATTTCATGAGAGGTGTTTCTAAAATGGGGATTTATGTGCTAAGTAAAAGAAACTAGTCTTTTAAATTGGCAGAATAAGCTACAATAAACTAAGGAATAGCAATTTAATTCCTTGACAGAGCTCTGAAAATAATATGAACCATCTCTAACTTAATAATGGTATGAGAGTGTCTCCATGACTCACTGGCATAAGGTCATGTGGTAGACAATGTCCCAGAAGGGATGGGATTTAGACCAAATCCTGATGCCCTGTGCTGTCTTTCTCTTTTATTTTGTTTCAAGTATTCAAGAGCACATCTATTTGTGAATCCTTCCCATCCAGCGCCCCCGTCATTCCTGGGGCTACTGATGACATAATATATGAATGCTAATTCTAAAAATAGAAAGTGTTTTTTTGGCTATTCCTCACCCCAGGATATTTTTTCATTGATTTTTTAGAGAGAGTGGAAGGTAGGGGGAGAGACAGAAAGAGAGAATAATTGATTGTGAGAGAGACACATGGATTGGTTGCCTCCCTCAGGTACCCCGACAGGGATTGAGCTTACAACCTAAGTACATACTCTTGACCAGAATCGAACCTTTTAGTCCATAGGCCAATGCTCTACCCTCTGAACCAACTGGTTAAGGCCAGAAAGTGTTTTTAAAGGGTACTTTTGAAATGTTTTTACTTATACTAGTTCTGGAAATTATGCAATTAGTAACACTTGATTAAAATATTTGAATTTAAAATTATAACTAGTTAAGAAAAAGAATTAACTTCCTAGCAATTCAGAAGTGTTGTTTATCTGCCAGTGCCTACCCACAGCAGAAACACTTGTTATAAGAATGTTCTTAAGATAGTTTCCTAACATTATAATGAAAGTTCACAAATCATACATTTGCAATTTGCTGTGTGTGTGTGTGTGTGTGTGTGTGTGTGTGTGCGTGTGTATGTTTGAGGGACGGGGAGGGGACAGGATAAAGATACAGGGTAGAACTTGACATTCTGGTTTCTTTTCCACTCTCAGTTCAGTGAGATAGGCCAACCCATTTAAAGCAAGTCCCATTACACAAGGTGTATTTTAAAGGGCCATCCCATAAAACAATGTGTGACAGGATTAGAACACCTGCCTTTAAAAGTACTTCCTCCCTGTCATGTACGACTTGATTTAGCATTGGTGCACAGGATTTTCCTGACAGTCTGAGCACCTTATGAGGCCCCAGTACAGGTGCAAAACAGATCTCCCCAGAGCTGGGAGCTGCTCTTCAATAGAGCACAATGTAGTGTCACGGACTGAGGCCATTCTCAGTGAGAAAATCACTGGGGAGGAGAAAGGATGAGCCAATGTAGCCAAATTTTCAGGACTGAGTACAAATTTCCTTCATTTATACCATAGCAAATAAATATCTGTCTCGCCAAGAAAGTGACTGTATATACAGGTGTCTACTTGGCAATCCTTTATTTTACTTGTGCACATGAAACACAGATGTGCCTCTAGGCCCACTGGCCATGGTAAGTGTTAAAACATAGATTCCATGTCTCCATGGAAAAGAAGAAGGGAAAGAAGGTCTCCATGGACTGGGATGATTCTCAACCACTGGCTCATAATAGACTCCTGAAAGAACCAGATGCCGATGCATCTGGGGCTGGCTGATCTTTCTAAAACCAGCTGCTGTGTAAAGGCCCAGAATTACAGCAGAATCAAGTTTTTAATAGTGTCCTCCAAAGTGACTCCTAAGATTGATGAGCTGAAATTGGAGTCCGAGGCATAGACTTTGATGTCAGATTTATCTGGCTCCATTCCTCCACCCAACTTGCTAACTGCACATTATAGGAAAGCTATGGAACTTCTCTGAGCCTCAGTTTCTTAATGTTTGGAGTGGAGGTTACATGACCCAACCAGTTCACTGAGGATTAAATGAGGTGATATCTAGAAGCACTTAGCAAGAACCTATCACATAGTAACTACTTAATAACTAGCAGGAATAATAGCATTACATTCTCAATGACAATCTGACATTGTAGGAATTGACCAAGTTTGTTATATAAAGTTTATCTAATCCCATCTAGAATTTTAAGAGTTCCTTTGTATTATGTGGAAATGGTCTGATTCTAGCTTATATAGGCTGGTGAGGGAGGGCTAAATAATGCAATCTGCTTGTCTGAGGGCAAAGTCATGCTAAACTACCTCCATATACTGCCCATAACCTCATGAAGCTTAATAGCTGGACAAAATGCTCTCAAACTGAAGTAGTTGTGACCACAGAGGGTACCCAGTGTCCTTTGGTGGGAGACATGTGCATGGAGAGTTTTAAGATGCTTCATATCAAATCCCTGTCTTAAGTGTGACTTCTTACCTAAAGACTGATATATCTGAGGGCATGCCTGCTGGTAAAGTAGCATACTGGGTCTCTAGCTCCATGTTTCTATTCCCTTCTACAGCTTCCTTCTTCCACTTAATTTGTTCATACATTCATTTACTCATTCATTCAATATTTATGGAGGGGTACCATCTGTGTTCCAGGCACTACTTTAAATGCTCAGGATACAACAGTGAAACAAATGGACAAAAGTCTCTGTGTACATGAGAGGACAGACAATAAGAGAAATAAAAACAGTAGTATTTTCCATGTGCTACGTGCTAAGGAGAAAAAGAAAATAGGAAAGTGGGACTGAAAGACGTGGGCTGTGGCAATTGGAATTTCAAATAAAACATTCTGAAAATGTTTGGGAAGGGGAAATTTTGGTAAAGACTTAATGAAGTCAGGGATCCCACCTGAAGACCTCTGGGGAAAGAGCATACCTGGAGAAAGAACAGAACCATTGTGTATTAAGGAACCAGCAAGGGTCTGACAGGAGCTCATCGGAATGTGGTGAAGAGTTTTTGTGGGAGCAACATCTGCTCTCATTGGGGCATCTTTTGTGTTGGGATCTAATGTAATAGGACCACCTGGGAGGCACTGTGCATTTCACCAACACGGCCACTGCCAGATGGACCTCGAAAGACTATCCAACAAGTCTTCTCATCTTAGAGTGTGTGCTTTTTGGTGTTGAGATCAGTTGGAGACCATCTGGCCCTTTGTAGCTGCTTGTTTTCAAGGGTGTGAAATTCCTGGGAATAAGGAGAAATGAGCCAGGGCCCATGAGGGTTCCTTTGGCAATGGGAAGCTTCCTGCCACTAGGGCATTGACTAAGAATAGAAAGAAGTATCTTGTGAGAATGAGGTGGATCTGCAGTCCTGAGTGAGCAGAGGATTGCGACACATGCTACACAAGGAGAAACTCTTGGGACCAACCCCCTTGCTCAGAAATGAAGGTGTAAAATTGATGGACTCTTGATGAAAAAATACTTCCTCAAGTTTTATTTTGCTTTAGAATGAACATTGGCTAGGAGAGAAGATATCTAACATGTCTGTTGCAGGCAAGATTCTGGAATAGATTACTCATTCTGCTTCTCTTTTTAAAGGATTTGATTATAAGAAGCTAGCATGAGTTCACTGAGAAATAGGAATTTCACACTAAACATTATTTTTTTAAAGGACTACTGGATTAAACTATATAAGAGGGCATTATGTCCTAGGGAAATTTTGGCCAAACATCAGAGAAGAACTCTCTCTTCTTGCCAGAACCTAAATTAATAAATAGGCTCTATTTATAAAGGGGTGAGCAGTTGAAGCAAAACAAAACCCCACTATAGCTTTAATAAGAATTAGACAACATTCAAAGCCTTTAAATAAAATCTGAAAGTAGCATTAATAAATACTCAGCCCTCTGCTAGATAATTTTCCTATTTGAGTAATCTCAAAGTTCTGAAAAGAACTGGGGGCTTTATCTTTACTCCCCATATCTTTAGTCTTTTTCATCTTGAGTGGGAGGACAAAAAAATAAAAATGAAAGTTCATTTAAGGCAGTGGTTCTCAAAGTGCTGCCTTTAGACAAACAGCATCAACATCACCTAGAAGCCTGTTAAAATGCACATTCTCAGGCCCCACCCCAGGCCTGCTGCATCAGAAACGCTGGGGCTGAGGACTTCAATCAGCAAATTAACAAGCCCCCATGGTTAGAGAACCAGGACTCTGTGGTAAAGAGCATACACAATCTGTGACACTTACATAAGTTAGCCTGTTAAGTAGGATGGCCTGGTCCTGCTTCTGCTCTTTTAGCAATAGTTCAATAATCCCATTTTGTCCATGGCTGAAAAAGCCATTTCACCTGAAAGATAGCCAAGAGGCCCCTGTGGCTTGCTATACTACAGTTAGCAAGATTTGCTAGACTATATTTTACAGGTTATTTTATGAGCTATTTTGTAAAAGAAGGGAAAATGTAGCAGGAATTCTATATGATAAAAGCCTAATGTGCTAAGTGTCCAGTTGCCTGGTCATCTGTTCAACCAATCAAAGTGTAATATGCTAATGATATACTAAGGCTGCTCATCTGCTCATTATGATGTGCACTAACCACCAGAGGGCAGATACTCTGACCAGTAGGTTAGCGTGCTGTTGGGGTCCGGTCGATTGGGACTGAGCAAGTTGAGCTGGACATGCCCTGGAGCCCTCCTGTGGTCCCTCTCCTGCTGGCCAACCTCCTGTGTTCCTTCCAGGTCCTGATCATGCACCAGCGATGTCCCTTGGCCTGTCCTGCACCCTCTTGCAATCCAGGACCCCTCAGGGGATATTGGAAGGCCGGCTTCCTCATGACAGTGGAATCACCAATTCCTATGACACGCACTGACAAGCAGGGGGGCGGGGGGGACAGTCAATGCAGGAGCTTTCCCTTGGTGGTCAGTGCTCTCCCATAAGGGGAGTGTTGCTCAGTTAGAAACTGGGCTCATGGCTGGCAAGTGTAACAGTGATGGAGAGAGCCTCTCCCACCTCTGCAGCAGCACTAAGGTTGTCCAAAAGGATGTCCAACTGACATAAGTCAGACATCCACCGAAGGCTCCAGGATTGCAAGAGAGTACAGGCTAGGCTGAGGGACTCTCCCTTCCCACAAGTGCACTAATTTCATGCATCAGACCTCTAGTCTTATTATGATTGTTTAGATCAGTAACCAGTTGAAAGGCTGTACCTCAAATATTATCTAGATGAAACAGCACCAACTATATAGAAGACTCCAGCAGTCTACCCCATGGCTCTGGAGGCTACCCTTTTGATTTACACATGTTATCAATAATTAGATAAACATTCTGATGGTGTGTCTCTCATATTTCCTAATGATGTAATTGGTTGTTGGTGACAGTGTCTAACAAAATTTGGGTTCAAAAAAGTAATCAACTGCTTCAAACAGTTGGCAGGGATATATATTACATTTGGGACTCAAATGTCAATGACATTAAATAAAAATGGTTAAGAAGTGGCCCAGAAACCATATTTGTGAAGAACTTTTGATGGTGCTTGTAACCATAAGATCTTTAGAATTCATGAGACCTGGTAGACACATGTTTAATTTCAGTATTCAGTGAACTTCAGAGTACTAGGTCTCAAGTGAAGAAGGCCATAGGTCTGCTCCTCACTGCCTTGGTCCAATTACACACTTGCAGACTGATACTAGGTCTTGGGCTCCATATTTTAATTGGCATAGACATCAATGGGAAGCCAACTAGGAAACGGAAGATATTCAGAGACATGAATTAGGACACATTGAAAAAGACTGTGGGGTATTTAACCAGGAAAAGAGTAGACTCAGGGACCTTGCCAGTCATCTTGCAGTACCTGAAACACTCTACTGTGGAAATGGGAACAGATTAGTATGGCCACCAGGGACAGAGTCTGAACAAGAAAGGAAAATCTGCAAGACATAGGTTTCTACTCAACAAATGAAAGGTTTTTTTTTCCCAGGAATCATAAATGTATTCCTAGGTCCTAATAAATTCTCTGTTGCTGGTGTGTTAAAGTCTGAAAGACCTCTTAGAGAATAAGGTTGAGAGGATTCAAGTTGGACATAAATAAACTCTCCTTAAAGTCTATTTAATTTTATGCTTATAAATATAGCAATATGTGTCCTGGTAGCATGATGAGCATATCATAAAAAGAGTTAAGTTTTGCAACACTCTGTGCTAGGCACTATTCTAAGCACTTGCATACATTCCCTCATTTAATAACCAGAGTAATCTCAAAAGAAAGGTATTCTTATTATTCCCATTTTACTCATGAGACATCAAGGCACAGAGGAAATGAATAATTTACCCAGGACCACACAGCTGGCCCTCAGCAGAGCTAGAATTTAACTCAGGCAATCTGGGTCCCAGGTCACACTCTGCCATCCCCCTCTCTATCATAGGGATGAACTCTGACTTGCCATGGGGTACATTGGTCACAAGTCATGTCACAAGAAGACATGGGTACATACATGTGCACACATATATCCTATCTAATAAAAGAGTAATTTGCAGATTGACCATCACTCCAACACACAAGAGGGCTGCCTCCATGTGGTCAAAGGTCCTGCCCCCTTGTGGAAACAAGATGTCCAGCAAGGGAGGGCTGTTGGGAGGTTCCAGGCCTGCAGGGGAGGGCAGTTAGGGGTGACCAGGCCAGCAGAGGAGGGAAGTTGGGAGCAAACAGGCTGGCAGGGGAGCAGTTAGATATCGATTAGGCTGGCAGGGTAGTGGTTTTGGGATAATCAGGCTGGTAGGCAGAAGCAGTTAGAAGCAATCAGGGAAGCAGGCAGGCAAGCAGTTTGGAGCCAGCAGTCCTGGATTGTGAGAGGGATCCCAGATTGGAGAGGGTACAGGCTGGGCTGAGGGACACCCCATGCACAAATTTCATGCACCGGGCCTCTAATATATGTATATGTAGGCATGATACCCTTTATTGGGTATGATCCCAAATCCCTGTGGTCACAAATACCATAAACTAGAAAATACTGGTAAAAATCATTATTAAGTCTGGAAGTCCTGCTAAACAGAGAGCAAGCATTCAGTGGATACTTCCTTGAGAAAAACTTGAAGGTTTTACATTTACTGTTCCCCTTGAATATTTTTCCTGGTGGTCTTTCCAAGACACACTCCTCCTCATGGAGGTCTGTCCTAGTCTCCTAATTTAAAGTAGCCCTTCTCTGATATTATTCTGATCTATTGTTTAATGTTTCTTTAAAATTTTTTTAATTTTTTTTTTTTACTGTTGACATTATTACAGATGTCTTCTGTTTTCCTCCCACTCCCCCCCCCCACCCAGCCCCATCCCACCCCAAGCATTTACCACACTATTGTCTGTGTCCTCAGGCTATGCCTATATTCACATAAGTTCTTTGGTTAATCTCTTCCTATCCTACTCATGTCCCTCCCCCTGTTCCATCCATCTATGCCTCTAGATCCACTTGGTTTATCAGTTTATTTTGTTTATTAGATCCCCCATATAAGTGAGATTATGTAATAGTTGTCTTCTATGACTGGCTTATTTCACTTAGCATAATGGCCACAGGGTCCATTCATGCTGTGGCAAAGGGGCTTCTTTTTTTTAAAGCTACATAGTGTTCCATTGTGCAAATGTACCACATCTTTTTTCTCCATTCATCTACTGATGGGCACTTGGACTGTTTCCAGATCTTAGCTATTATAAATAAGACTGCTATGAACATAAGGGTGCATATAGTTTTTTTCTGATTGATATTTAATTGTTTTATAGTTCTTATCTCCATCAGGCATAATTTTCATTTTTTATTTTCTGTCTTATCCATCTAGAATGTATCTGAATGCACAAAACCTATACAATATTTGAATTAGTAACTGATTCAAAGGCTTTAACCAACACATGGGACTCTAAAATAAATATGTAGTTGAGTATATGTATGAATGAATGAATAAATAAATGAGCAAGGTCTGAAACTTCCACATGATTAAAGATACTGTCTTTATACTGCTCCACATTCATTAGGAAGCTGCCATTAAGAAAAAAAACTAAATTAAACAAAAACAGAAAATAACATGTTAGTGAGACATGAAGAATTTGGGACATGTATTCACTGTTGGTGGGAATGTAAAATGGGCAGCTGCCATGGCAAACAGTAGGATGGATTCTCAAAAATTAGATAAAATTACCATATTACCCAGCAATCCCACTTCTGGGTTTATACCCAAAATTACTGAAAGTAGGATCTCAAAGAAATATTTATGCACATGTGTTTGTAGCAGCATTATTCACAATAATCAAGAGATGGAAGTGTTCACTAATGGATAAATAAATAAACAAAACGTGCCATATACATTAAATGGAATATTGCTTAGCCATACAAAGGAAGGAAATTAGGACACACGCTGCAATGTGGATAAACCTTAAGACCACTATGCTGAGTGCAATAAACCAGTTACAAAAAATACAAGAAGTACTGAATTATTCTACTTATGGGTGCAGGAGTAGTAAGATTCATAGAGACAGAAAGTAGAATGATGCTTTCCAAGGGCTGGGTAAAAGAAGAATGGGGAGTTGTTGTTTAACGGTTAAAATTTTTCAGTTTTAAGTTGAAAATGGTTCTGGAGATGGGTAGGGATGATGGTTGCAATAATTTGAATGTACTTAATACCACTGAACTATGTACCTAAATTGGTTAAGGTGGTAAATTTTATGTATTTATTTGCATGTATATTTTATCACAAAATAATAATAATAATAATTAATAATAATAATAATAATAATGATAAATAGTAATCTTCATGATCCTGTGAAAATTATTTTTAATTTGGGTGTAGTTACTACTTTATTTTGTAATAATATATTTTGTTGATTTTTTACAGAAAGGAAGGGAGAGGAATAAAGAGTTAGAAACATCAATGAGAGAGAAACATCAATCAGCTGCCTACTGCACACTCCCTACTGGGTATATGCCCACAATCAAGGTACATGCCCTTGACTGGAATTGAACCTGGGACCTTTGAGTCAGCAGACCAATGCTCTAAATACTGAGCCAAACTTGTTAGGGCAGTATTTTTTAACCAGGTTCTATATGCAAATGTCTTGGAAACACTCATATGTTAGAATGTTGGTATCTAACACCTCCTTTAAAATTCTGCACCAGACTTTCCTTGGCCTCACCAATATAAGTTCTTGAAAATTTTCTTGCCTACAAGAGTGAAGATGAACACTCCAGACAAAATATGTTTCCATCACCCCTTCTTGCTTGGAAGACACATTTTTTCCCAGAATGAATTAAGACCAATCACAGTATTTTATGTCTCTTCTTTTGAATATTTTTTCAGCCTGCTAATTGAATTGAATTTTGAGGTAACATGATTGCTGCTGCCTGTGCCTATGGTCATTTGTAATTTCGGTGAAGTTGTCTGAGTAATTCAGGCAACATCTCACAAGGGGCTTGATTTCTTCTTGGTTTGTTCAGGGAGTTTTGGGAGCTACATAAATGCAGTTGGCATAAATGCAGGCCTTGTTTGGCTCACACATCCAAGCCTGTGAATCAGCACAGTGCCAATGACATGTCCTGGTGCATTCACCCATAACAGCATTATTAGAATGAAAAGCCCAACACCCTGTGGGCTTTACCCTCTGCACCTGAGGCACGTGTGCTTTTGTGCCACACAAGGTGCTGCTTGGCCTCCTGTACTTGGGAGTGTACACCTGTGAAACAGCTAGATGTGTGATTTCCTCCCATCACAGCTTTCTAGATCTTTCTTTGTTTCACCTTCTTTCCATTTGTTCATCCCTGCCTTTGGTGAGCTGCTTTCCCTGACCTTGTCCCCGCATGTCCTATGCAGATATCATAGTTGTTGTTTTTTCTTCTTTTCATTTTTTTCTGCTGTCACTTGTCTTTAGTTATTTGTCATGGATGGGTCCCCAAGGTTGCATAGCAGGGACATCTGGCACACAGCTGCTGTGCCAAAGACCCATCTCATTGGCTCCCTCCTCAGCACCTTCAGCTCCTATCTTTACCATTTATATCACTCTCCCCACTTCTACCTAGGACACTGCTGTTGCCTGAGTTCTTAGAGTATATAGACACTTAGAAAGAGGTTGGGCTATAAGGACAGCTTGACTCTTTCAGCCTGAAACTTTCTGATTTGACCTTCCTTGTGGATGCTTAAGGTAAACCACAGACTTGGCAAATTCACTATCCACCCCATCTGCAGACACTTGGGGGCACAATCCCAGTTATGATGAACAGGTTATTGAGAACCCTGAAAATAGCCAGTTAACTTGCAAATGGTACTTCTTCATGCAAAAATGCTTCAGAGGGCCTATACCATCCTTTAACAATTCTGTACATTCCCTGAAGTCTGAGTCAGGAGCACAGTAGCTGTCTTCCTTTGCTCCCATCTCCATTCAGGGTTTTCAAAGCTTCACAGGAATGTGCTTCCTTTTGCATGTATTTTCAGAAACAATTGGCAAACATTTCCTCCAAAATCTTACTTCTGTTGACTAGAGATATGATACCATGTTAGTTAGGTTTCTTATTTCTTAGAGTTGTTGCTCATTCCTAGTAATTGTCCACCTCAGATTGTCTGTTTGATTGTCAGACAAAACAAGCAGAATGGAGAAGACATCCTCAGTCTATGACTCTCCCTCTTTTCCTTATCAAAAGAGAAACTTGTTCTAGCACAATCAAGTGGCCACCAGTGTCCAACTAGTCCAGCTTTGGTCATGGCCACCGAGCCCATTGCCTGGATTCTGGAGAGCATATGCCTGTTTCCTCAAGCTTGCACTCTTTCACCTTTTATTGATTAAACTTGGGAAGAGTCATAATTACTGGAACATAAATGTGTTCAACTATGGAAATCCTGTTCTTAGAAAAATCTGGCATAGCCTCCTGTAGTCAATCAAGGGCTTCAAAGAAAGCAACCAAGGGCATCTAAAGTGACAACAGTTGCCTGACAAATTGCCATTTCAAATCCCTTTGAACTAGAGGAGTGAACTTAATAGCTTTCAGCCACTGATTGTTATTCTTTAAACAAGGCTTTTCTTCTCATCTTTTGGGTCATCTGCTGGGCCCTGCTTCTTCAATGCTGAAAATTGTTCTTGCCTCTAGTGTAGGTTAAAATTGAGACATTTCATACTGTTTAGTTGCTGCTATTTCAATTTTGTCTTTGACTGGCCGAGTCAATCATGTGCTGGAAGAAAGTCATCACTATCAGCTAGGACTCCTGGCTTCAGCCATATTGGAAAAAAATGGACTTCTGTTTAAGAGATAATTTTATCCCTGACCTGGTAGCTCAGTTGTTTAAAGTGTTGTCCCGATGTGCCAAAGTTGCGGGTTCGACCTCCCATCAGGTCATATACAAGAATCAACCACAAACGCATAAATAAGTGGAATAACTAATCAGTGTTTTTTCTCTCTCTCCTCCTCATGCTCTCTAAAATCAATGAATAATAATAATAATAATAATAATAATAATAATAATAATAAAAGAGGCAATTTTAAATTACCATTAGATACAGAGACCTGGCTTATGAGAACAGGATCTCACCATGGGGAGGAGGAATCAGGGAAATGGAGCCCTTTCTGTGCCAGATGCCTCAGATATAAGAGTGAGTTTTATTTAATCCCTGAAACAATTCTCTAAAGCAAGCATGTCAAACTCAAAGGCTAACACAGACCAAATAAACAAGACATATGACCCATGGGTTGCAAGTTTGAAATGCTGGCTCTAAAGCAACACTATCCACTATGGCAGCCACTGGTCACCTGTACCTATTTAAGTGTAAATTAAGTAAAATTTGAAATTTAGTTCCTCAGTCTTTGCATGTAGATTTCATGTGTCCTGGCTACAGGTGGCTATGGTACTGGGGTAGCAGAGATATAGGACATTTCTATCATTCCAGAAGTTGCTATTGGATAGTGCTGCTCTAAAGTAGGTATTTTTTTAATCATTGTTCAGATGCAGAAGGGGAGATGCAGGTAACATCAATCACTTGGCCAAGGTCAAAGTGCTCATGCATGTCAATTGGGACTCTGAGTAAAGACTCCTGGAGTCATCAGTGCTCGTGTTGGCTTCCTTCTACAGTCCCTCCTAACCTTAGGGCTCTCACGCCATGAACTTTGCATTTAAGATGTATATGGCCCTCCTCCACCCTCCTAGTTTACTGCCATGCATCTGTCAGTGCTCAGGCCAATTCTACTTTCTCAGAAAAAGTACATTTGCTTGAGTCAGGACTTACCTTTTCACCCTTTGTCACCCTTCTCAGTATGAACTTATTCATTTCTTATAATAAGTCTGGGCAGTCTCATTAGTTTCTTGGCTAAACTTTTGCAAGAAAATTTTATAATCAACTTATGTTGATATATATATGAACACTTAAATGTATGCAGTTTTATAGTTCTAGGCTATATGTGGTCAAGCTCACTGGGCCTTTAGAGAAATTCTTCAGTTATATTTCATTAAAATATTTGATGCAGTATTAAAATTACCCCTCCCCCTGCCCTTTTCAGCAAAAGCAGTTCACAACTAAGCTCCTTCATTGAATAAAGGCCAATATTTACACTCAATAATCATAACCTTTTTTTTTCTCAGCTAAAGGCCCCTGTTGCAGATGCTGTTAACACCCAACCATTTCCTTTCAGCTTGACCATTTTAGGGCAGAATTTCAAGCCAATAGCCACATCTCTTTGCTTGGGTTTTTCTCTGAGAGCAGAGCAGGTTTGAAGTACTCTGGGATAGCCCTTTGCCAATGACTGATGGTGCTAATGCAATAATACCCCAGTGCCCTAGCATCTCAGGCTGGAAAATTGAGATACATGTTTCATGCCATTTTCCAGGGTTTCTTCATAGCATTAAGCTTCAATTACCCACTTGCATTATAATAATTTGGATGGCCACTCTCTTACATCTCCTTCCCTTCTTATTCCCAGACTCCTCTTCTAGGGCTTCCTAGGATCACCACTAAAATTAACTCCTTAAATTTAGATTCTCTGCTCATGAGTAGCTTGCAAAACAGTGGAAAACTACTCCACATATATCCCCCATACAAAAGAGAATTTTTTATATGGGGGATATATGAGGAAGGAAATGATGAGAGAGGAAATATATGTACTGAGTCTAATCTTGGGTTTCCAAGATAGTATTTCACATAATTATAGGCACAACCACTAAAATATCAGGGTCATGCAATTTATAAAGAAATGGAGGCTTATGGTACATCCTGGGGCCAGGTTATGAATGAGTTATGTGAAACTAGCCCAGGGCCTTCGCTGTGTTATTATTATACTAAATATGCAACATGAGTAATAGGTGATCAGACAAGGAGGGATGTTTGGGGTGGGAATGACCAGATGGTGTCTTTGGAAGTACTGACATGGAGGAATACTTTGGTGAGGAGTGTGGACAGGCCACTCTGGGAAGCAAGACCATACTCAGAGGTCACGTTGCATATTCTGGCTTCACATGTTTTCATGCATTTCTGAGTATATTTTGCCTTTGGCTTCTCAGATCTTGGGAATTTTAAAATAACACATGTCAGAACACCTTTTCTGCTGTTGCTATAGGGATCTGAATCAATTCACATCGAAAGAAGATACTCCTTATGAACTCATTCTCCAATTTTGAATAAAACATAAAAGAGAATGTTTGTTATTTTTAGAATCATATAAAGAAAACAAAGCTAATTGATGTTATTTCTTTGTTTCCAACCAGGCATCTTTAAAATGTTGATATGGAAACAAAACCAAAGCCTTCATCAGCCGTGTGGGAAAGCAGTTCACATTAGCCAGTGTTCTGTGGTCAGTGACACTGAGCAGTTTTCTGGCATCAGATACCCACGAAGGCAGGTAGAAAAATTAACATTGGTTAAAAACTATGTGCCCACCAAGAATAAAAATTAATTATGTTAATGTTGCAGTCCCAATAACTGTTTAAGATGAGGAACCCATTTTAACCAGATGGTGTCTGTGCACAGTTCTTCCCTGACTGTGCTTTTGTGCAGGTATACGTGTCAAACATGTGTGACTCTATATTTGAGCTTTTGGTAACACAATTCAAGAATTCTCTGGTGCTATGGCTTCCTTCCAGGGCAGAAATGGAAGGTTTGGTTCCCTCCTTAAACCTCAGCAGCACAAGGTTGATTTCCTGGGTAGGTTCTGCCTCTAGGTTGTTCCTTAGCAGTAATACCGCTCCTGCCATGTTTGGTTTCCCTCTCATTGTCCTTCATCACCACCCACCCCAGTAGCAGATTGTTTTGTACCACAGTGTGGGGAAGATGAGGCAGCACTGATTCCCTCTAACCCTTTTGCCAAATTCTTTAGAGTACTCAAGATCAGCACATCCAGATGGTGAGTATCTTCAACAGATTTAGAGTAATTTCAGAATGCAATTGCAATGTCAAAGAGATGGTAGGACCCATCTTCAAGTTTCAAAATGAAGAGTATTTTGAAAGCAGTTTTCTCAAGTCAGGCTCTCAAGAAGGAGAAACTGAGGTGATTTTTGTTTGTGTGATTCATTGAACGATTTCCTCAGGTGACACATGCAAAGGAGTAAGGAGAAGATGGAGAAGATGAAGCAAAGCAAGGGTGAAATTCTGCCTAGCCTTACCAGGTGGGTTGCTGCTCAGGGCATAAGCTGCACAGAGTCTGCCCTGCCTGAAGACAGGGAGTTGGGCTCTCCTGTACCACATCAGTCCATTATTGGCTTCGGGTGGCTCCAGGGCCTTCCAGGACCTGGCACAAGGGAAGACCTGTGAATAAGTTGCATTGAGAGGCTTCAAAACAGTGCCTTCTGCAGTCAGCAAAAGGAATCCCTGTGGGCCTGGGACATACCAGCAGCATCTGCTCCAGGCTACTCTTGAGACTTCCCACATCTCACTGGGCTCTGCAGCTCTCAGATTTGGTGGGAGTGATGGAGAATGGGGATAGAAGAGATGGGAGATAGGATTGGGATGAGTTTCTCTTTATCTCTTACCATTAAAGTCTCTCTTTGAAACTCTATTCTCTGCCTCAGGAAACCTGACCTCTCACCCAGGAAATAATCTCTTACATTCTTCTCAAAATCTGAGGTGTTTTTTGTTTGTTTCTTTGTTTGTTTCATTTTTTTTTCAAGTGAGTGAAGTTAGATTCACTTCCTCCATTTGAGTTCCCACTAAAGAGAATTGTAGGACTTCTGAGCCTCCTTTTATCAGCATTAAGGACAGGACATCTCTCAAGAACAAATGTTATTAATTACATAGGGACAAAAGAACCTTAATGTATACTGAATAATACTAGGAGTGTAACGAGCAGGACATCCACACCTCTCTTGCAGTTAGATTGCGGACTGCCATGGTTGACTTCTTTTTTGTTCCTCCAGGAGGCTTACAAAAGCTGTACCACTTAATGTCTGATTTCTGTTTCATCTGGAAAGTCTCTGTCCTTCCTAAAACTGTTAGTAATTATACAGTTCCCCTCCCACTAGACTAGCAATAATAATGATAATCTTTGACATTTATATGGTCAAAGGACATTATAAGTTTCTGTTCTTGTTAAAATGGCTCAGTAAAGTTGATATTTTGAGATTGTTCATTCAACAAATAAATATCAACAATCTCTTAAGTGTATCTCTGGATGAAAAAGGGAGAGGGTAGAGGGGGAAGAATAGGGTATATCACAGAGCAAAGGTTGAGGTTGAAGTATTATATGCAAGGTTCTAGAGTACTTTGAAGGGGTGTCTGAAGATTTTGAGAAGTGTGGCTATTGGTCATGAATTTGATACTCTTGAATGGTAAAACAGTAGACATAAACAATTGAAATTCCTTTTTGATCACTGTGCAGTGACTGGGCTGAGTTTCTTTGAGTTTATCTAATGTAGAAAGAAGACCACATGGGTCAGATTTTTTTCATGTATATATACACATCTTATGTGTATGACATATCTCTGTATATTGTCTGATTTAATCTTTAACTAACCCTATGATTTAGATGTTCCATTTTGCATAAACCTGGAATTTCTTAATATTAAATAAACTTATGCACTTTATAAAAAATTTCATGCTTTTTAAAAAAAATCACATTCTTCCAAAATCTCTTGATTTACTGAGAATCTTCACTTTCCCTCCAAATTGAGACTATATAAGCTAGAACCCCTCAACAGCAAGGGTTAGAAATCTCAATCTAACCTAGCATAAGCAAAGAGATGACTGTACTGATATATGAAAATGATTTGACTGGCTAACTCAAATCATGATGGGTCATCAGCAGGGACAATGCCATTATAATGTGTCTGTCTATCACTTGGCTTTGACTCCATTCATGTTGATTTTGTCCTTAGGCAGGTTCTTGACAAAGGTCTTTTGGAACAGATGAGGGAATGGGAATGTTCAGGCACCTGATTTATTGGTGTTTGTAGCTACCATCCTAGAGAAAGCAAACATACATACGGTAGTCCAAGGCACTCTAGCCTGCAAACCTCATTCCCTTTTTATACAAAATCTTAATCATTGTTTTTCATTATCTCACTTTTTCTCTGATATTTTTTTCTTGCACAAATCTCTACATTTCCCCCAAAGCATGAGCAAAGTTTGTTTTTCCCCAGTGACTAGTTACTCCATCTAAATGTATTTTCCTAATTATGAGGTGGAGGAACAGAGTAGCAGAATAACCAGAGTTGTAGTCAGCGAAGCTTTGTCTTTGATGAAGTCTTAACTCTACTCAGTAAAACATTAGGCTGTCTTAATACTAAGGGTTGTGGAAAGCCAAAACCATAGTCAGGGACTACCATTCCCAAAGTCTGCTTTACTTGTACGGTCTCATTTAATTTATTAATTTAATACATTCTTTTCTACCAACTATCTTTAACACCTTTCTTTCCCCCAACACAGTGGATTCAGTGCTTGACTGATAGGGAGTTTCCACTCAATAAAGTCCACTGATTCTGGACAGCAAGGAGAGGGACTTTGGACAGATCAGACTGTGAGAAAGTTCTTAATGATGAAGACCAGATCAGAATATATTGAGAGAAAAATGCAAGTGATTTGTATATAAGTAATTAAGAAATTACCAAGTAGCCTGCATAGAAAAAGGAGTACACTTTCAAATAAAATTTTGCCTGCAATAATCCAGAGTAACTTCAAGGTCAGAGGCAGTGGGGCTGGGGGAAGTGGGCTATGAACAGTGAGGCAGTGAAGAGTATAATGGCTTCTCAGAGGGACTGAGACAATGTGGTCATATGTATGAAAATGTTGAGTAAACTTGCGTGGGGTCATTCATCTCTCAAATAAACATCTTGCACTATAATCCTTGTCTCATGGTCTCTTCTGGGGTGTGTTAAATCTGAGACGTAATCTATCTCTAATATTCCATAATGCAGGGACCAAGCAAAGACGGAAAGAGCAAAAAGTTGACAGTGAATCCCACTTGGAAGGAAGTTCCAAGGAAAAATTCACATAGGCAGTGACATCAGAGCTGAGAAAAGAATGCTTATGAAGATAAAAATATAAATCAGACACATAAAGTAATAATTCCATTAGCTTTCTCTTTTCATTTATATACTATATATATATATATATATATATATATATATATATATATAATATGTATCTATATGTACACGTGTATGCACCTGGGAGTATGTGTGTGCATATCAGACGATATTTAAACTATTAACTCACCTGTTAACGTTCATATTCTAACTGATATTAAACCTTCAAACCAAAGATGGAATATCAGATGTTTCATGTAAAATGAAAATGGATTTAGAATTTTCCTGGTTCTGTTTTTTTTTTCTCCAGAGAATACAAGAAGAAAAAGGAGTACTTGTATTCATAACCCCCTGATTCTTTTCAAGTACACTGGACACTGGTAATTACAGAATGTCTTATGGTTTAATGGATCAAGTGTTCATGGTGTAGAGGCTGACCTATGACTACGGCTATGGGGAAACCAAGTCTGGTGATGCAGGAGGAACAGAGGAGGATTGGTACAGGGAAGCTGGAAACTGGAAGGCTTGGCCCTATTTTGGGTAGAGAAGAAGTGATCTATCTTCTGCATAGCCAAGCATGAAGATCTGGGACAGATTAGTTTATAAAGATGTAACTTTAGTGCCTTTACCTCTAAAAAATCTCCAGCTGAATCTAAATTATTCGCCACGACTTTGGTAGACAAGTATCCTGCCTAACCAATTGGAAGGGTGGTGTGGGCCAGAGCAGAGACTGAATATGGAGATACTCAAGAACTATTCCTGAGTGTAGGAAGAAGGCTTGGGGCACTACCTCATGACCTTCTGAGAAGACATATTTCAGTGTAACTTCACAGGTGCCTGTTTTTTCCTCTTCCCACATTGGCACTACCTAGATTCTGACTTGCTTGGACAGCTGTTCCATATTTAGAGGATTAGGCTCTGACAGACAGTGAAGTGGGGAGCAGTGAGGCACCCTAATATCTTGAGCAGCCTTCCCTTTATTAACATGGAGCCCAATGCTTAAGGCAAGAGGCTCTTAATGTCCCCACCAGTAGAGTTTATGGAAGTCAAATCTTCACCTTGTTCAGTTCCTACATGGAAAGAGGTGCTGTGATTCTCACCCAGGACATGACATGAGCTTGTAAATACATGAAGTCCCAGGAAAGTCACAGAAAATTATCCTAGAGCAGTGGTCAGCAAACCCATTAGTCAACAGAGCCAAATATCAACAGTACGATGGAAATTTCTTTTAAGAGTCAAATTTTTAAAACTTAAACTTCTTCTAACGCCACTTCTTCAAAATAGACTTGCCCAGGTCGTATTATTTTGTGGAAGAGACACACTCAAGGGGCAAAGGAGCTGCATGTGGCTCTCGAGCTGCAGTTTGCCCACCACGGTCCTAGAACATTAACTTCTCACAAAAATGTGCACATAGTTAATGATTTAACTTGTAATTTAAATGTTTAAAAATACTAAAAGAAATTAAGCTGCACTATACTACCCTTTATCTCTTTGCACACAATATACCACAGCTGCCTAATCCTCACAGCTCCCAACTACATGGTAACATTTAGGCTAGTTCAGTGGTTGGCAAACTCATTAGTCAACAGAGAGGCAAACTGCAGCTCGAGAGCCACATGTGGCTGGTGAGCTGTGGTTTTATGACTACTGCACTATGGAACAGAATGTAACTTAGAGAAATTTAAGAAGCAAACTTTAAAGAAATGCTTTGCTGGTAACATACTACTTTTGACTAAGTGCTCCAAAACCCCAGGTAATATGCATCTAATTTCCTCCGATGTTTGAAAAGGATGACTTAGCTGAAATTTTTGAAAAATCTAGTGGAAAAACATAAAGAGCTCAGCTTTAAGATCTCTACCTATTCCTCAGTTCTATGAGGTTATTAATTAATATTTAAGTTCAATTCAATTAATCAATATGCCTGTGATGGACCAGGTCTTAGGGATTTTGAGACAAATGCAATCCAGAGTCTGATTCTTGTGTCAGGGGAGCACAACAAGTGAGCACTGTTGACCACTCAGTCCATGCTGGAGGTCCCCAACTGACAGTTCCAAATCAATCTGCTTGAGCACTTCCTTGGGCTTAGAGTGTGCTTTACCCAAGGTTTGAGGGAGCCTGAATATTCCAAAAAGTTCATATTCCAGGAGCAACATCCCCAAAATGAGACACCAAAGTTGGTAGATGAAGACATTGGCTTTCTTGCTTTTTTGTGCAACAACTCCCTGAAGTGTGTTCTTCACAATAAGCCCTTGCTTTTTTCAGGCAGAACCTGTTCAATACTTAACTCTTTTTAGGTTTTCCTCCCTTCCCCTTATCTCACTGGTGGCTCCCAGGGTTGCCTCCCTAATCAGGTGTTAGAAACCTTGGCTTAGGACCTGTTTTATTTGGACCAGTGGTGGTGCATAAATTAAGACAGCATCTATGTCATACACTATAAGACTCTATTGTGGTATTATCATGCAAAACTGGGAAGCTCATAGAGAAAACAATGAATTCCAGTGCATAGTGGATGAGTTAGGGGATTGCAGGGAACAAAGAAAATATCTCAGAGGTGTCATTACAGCTTAGTGAAGCATGGTGAGCTGGAGTTCACCAGTAGCAATGATAAGGGGTACACAAAAGTAGAGGAGAAGATAGGTGAATATGTGGGGCATAAGGGCCTCAGCTGATCTGGGGAGCAGTGGGATTCTCTTGGAGTCTCATTTGTCTTAGCTACACAACAGGGACATGGAGCCAGATAGTCTTATGGGACTTATTCACCTCCAATATGTAATTCCAGCTTTACTTCTCATCCAGGGAAGTAATTGGAGGTCAGAATTATGGACAATATTTTCTGCCAAGAACCCTTCAAAAAGTTTTGTTTTGCAGTGTGAGGTGGGAGCAAAGGAGAAAGAGGGAGGGCAGGCAGTGTTGCCCCTCCAAAGGGTCTGATTTTAATTTAAGCCACATTGAGTGATGAGTCTTGGTTGACCAGAATACACAGGGAGAGTTAGACAGGTTGGAAATGGCTGAGTCTAGAATGGGGAGAGAAGAAATCTGGGGGAAGGAGAGAGTAAGAGAGGGCCTATCTTAAAATCAGAAACCTGGCATAAAAAATAAGTGAACTAAATGAAACTATGAGCAGAAGGCAACCTAGATGATAGCTTTCTCTGGAGGCTTTGGAGTAGAGGGTGGATGAAGATGGCTTCATGCTGCTCTTCTTGGAGTGGTCTTCCCTTATGAAGGAAATGCTTCCATCTTGCTGGAGACCTCACCACAGTGAGTTTAATAGCCATGAGTCAAGGTGCAAAATTTATACAACATTGAAAAGGAAACTTGTTGGATTTACTCAGGTGCACACCAGATGTTGCATTGGCATTGGCCCTGCAAGGACTGACTCTTGGAAATCAATTGCAGGCCTTGAAATTCCCCACTTTTCCCCCAGTTAACCCTTAGGAGACCAAAGCTGCAAACCCTGAAACCATCCAGAGTCAAGAAGGGCTGGTGGTCATAGTCAGGCAGTCAGCAATATTTATCCCATGCTGTTATACACAGACTGGGCCTAAGGCACAACAGATTGTAAGTGAGAAGTAACATGAGGTGTCTTCAGGTAAAGAATAATTAGCCAGTGCAATAGTATCTACATATAAGCTAGATGGTTGGTGACAACTTGCGTACTGAACTTTATTTAACTAATTGCAAGGTTCTCTATTAAAGAAAAAGTCAAATGTGCCCCTACATTCTCTTTGTGTGTGTGTGGTTGGGGAGACTAGACTGGAAGGTCATAGAAGGAGGGGACATTCTTTAGTTTTCCTACCCAAAGGCCCTGGTGATGCACACTGTAGGCATGTCATAGATGTTACCTGTTGTGCAGCTGCTTAAGGATCTCAGGCCCATTGCTTGTGGATTGCATGGCTCCAACCATGTCATGTGACAGCTCTGGGCCTTGGTTTCCTCATCTCAAAATGAGAGACTGCCTTTCCTTTTCAATTTATGAAATACACATTAAATCTGAATCCGTCTAAGGAAGGCAGTAGCCACTGAATTCAGGAGGCAGGGAGCTGTGAATCTGGTTGTATATGAAAAGTATGTCTTTTGGTCAGCATAGCTTATCTAAGAGTGTTCTCTCAGTGTTTCCTTCATCTTCCTTATATATGAGCTATGTGGCCTGGCCTCCAGTACTACAAGGCAAGAAAGCACTTGAAAATTGGTTTCACAGAAAGGACAAGGCACTATGCCTCACAAAGCTCCCAATCCTCAATAATTTGGGTGATGTTTGAATTAACTTCTTGCCTTTAAAAGACTTCTATCCCCAAATAAAGTCCAGAGCATATTCAATTATTGAAACAGATGACAAAAGTGATCATTGAAATTGGAAGATCAAAAAGGATTCTGGAATGAAAGAAAAATATTTTCTATGCTGCACTGGTTCAAGGCAAAGCTATGTGAAGAGTTCTCGCACATTCTGGAATAAGGCCCTTGTGGCAAAATCAGACTGTGTCACCATGAGAATTGGGCATCTTTGATTTTGTCTATCCAGAACAGCATTTCCCTTGTTTCAGGTGGCATGTTTATTTCTTCCCTTCAGCCATGGGGACTGTCAGTCATGAGTCTCAAATACCCTGGTTACTAGTGGTCTGAACCACCCAGAATGAACCAATCAGAGTTCTTACCAGGATTTTTTTTAAATTGGAATTTATGTGGAGGATCCTATTTCCTCTTGGTTGCATTATTATAAGAAGGCAAGTCCCAGAGTTCTGGGAGAAGTCACAGAGCTCCAGCTTCCTTCTGCTAGCCAGCCACAGAAAGAGGGACAAGCACACAAAGAGAAGCAAAGGCAAAGGCAGAGTTCTGTCTCTGGGATACTCCAGGGAAGGTGCACCAGCCCAAACACCCAGGAGTCATACCTCATTCCTATTCAGAGAGCCATCCTTGTGGTGGCTGTCAGAAGCTAGAGCAGGATTGCAACTTCAGAAGAATGTTAAATCTGCCTTTGCCAAGAACAGTGAGTCACCCTTGGGGTAAAAAAGAAGAAATGGTGACAGGAGAGACAAAAAAAAGTTTTTTCGGCATTTTGTGCAATTAGCCAAACACAGCTGTTACATTTAAAATACATTTTATTCTACTTTAGTAGATTCTCCATGGAAACAAATAGTGCTGGAGACAGTCCTTTTCACTGACCATGCTAGATGTCTTACAAGATTTCTGACTGACAAATGGGGGGGCGGAGATAACATTCAGTAAATTACCTCCAAGAAAACCAAAGGCGGGAGAGTCTACAAACACCTGACTCTTAGCATTCCCAAGGTCTGAATCAATAAATACTTGAGACTGTGGCCAGTTTACAGGCCTCTTGCTTAAGCAATTTATGTCAGGTTCAAGAAAAAATCAAAAGATTCCTTTCACCTGTTAGCCAAAGTGCATATAGGCATTGTGAAGGCTTTCCATTGCTTACACGAAGCCAGAACTCTCAAGGGGGCCCTGAAAAACTTCCATGGTGGGACTTCTCATACATCTCCAGCTACGACTTTTTTTAGGTTTTCCTTTTTGTTTTCTGTTCTCCTCCTGACTCCTTTTGATGCTCTGTTCTTTAGGATACAGAGAAATGCGAATTTCTTTGCTGATGACTGGTTGTAAAATAGTGCAAGCATTTCAGAAGGCAATTTGACAATCTATAATAATAAAAACATAATATGCTAATCAGACCAGATGTCCTTATGGACAACCTTCCATGTGAAGCTGGGGCTGCGAGAGAAGCCTGTTCCTGGATGCCAGAGGGAAGCTGGTGCCAGCAGCAGGGGCAAGGAAGGCCTACTCTTGCATGAATTTTGTGCATCAGGCCTCTAATTTTCTAATAAAGTTAAACTTTATGAGCTACGCATTAACGTGCCTATTTCTCTTGAAGGCATAAACTCTGGAGAAAGCTTTAGATTGCACCAGAAGGATTTTGTTGTTTTTAAATACTTAGGAATTTAAACAATATAAATATCCATTTATTGGAAATGACTAAATAAACCAGAAGTAAATTTTAATTACTACATTATTCTTAAAAATGAACCTACTAGATCTATGTATTTCAACTAGATGGTTTTCTAAAATATAATGTTGAGAATTAAAGAAAATTGCAAAATGTTATATATAAAAATAATACCCCATTCATGTAAATTAAACACACACACACACACACACACACACACACACAAGAAAAAAAAAAAACAACACCATGTATTATTTATTGCTTCATACATATATAAGTTGGGTTTTTTTTAAAAATATTTTTTTATTGATTTTTTTACAGAGAGGAAGGGAAAGGGATAGAAAGTCAGAAACATCGATGAGAGAGAAACATTGATCAGCTGCCTCTTGCACGCTCCCCACTGGGAATATGCCTGCAACCAAGGTACATGCTTTTGACCAGAATCGAACCTGGGACCTTTCCGTCCACAGGCCAACACTCTATCCACTGAGCTAAACAGGTTTCGGCTATACTATAAGTTTTAAGATATGGATCATAGGGATACAAATTGCCTTACAAACTGCCTTCAGAATAGAGGTTGTCTTTGGTGAAAGAAGCCAATGGAATGGAGGAGAATTACTGCATTCGCTTAAATAATATTTCTTATTTTAAGACTGACTTAAGCAAATATGACACAATTTTTTAGATATTGGTTTGAAAATGTGGGTGACACGTACATGAATGTGTGTCATTCTCATCAAAACTGGGTAGGATAAGGCATATTCTTGCATTTGTTTTTATTTTGAACAGCTCTTCACCTCTATAATTTTAATTTTCCCCTTTAAGGTAAATGCATCATAATGTCCAGGACCTTAAAACTTACTTTTCAGTCCTTAAATTTGTGACTGAGCTAAATCTCAAGAAATTCTCTCCAAGAACCTGTGGAGAGCAAACTGGATTTGGGACGGGGGAACTCAACATTAAATTAATGGTAAATGCTTCCTCACTTAAGCCATTTCAGATAGTGGGAAAAGCTGTGTGGGTGTTGTCATTTCTTTTCTGCATAGGACTCAAACCAATATCTCTTCAGCAGAGATTTGTAAAGGAATTTAAAATATTAAAACAAACTCAGATGCCCATTTAGCTAGCTGTTCTCATGCATATTGAAAGATGCTTAGGAACTATAGGCAGAAGCATATTCAGTTAGAATAAACAGAAACCGGAAATGTAAAAAATGTGAAACCACCTGAATGTGACAGGTTCTGACTCAGTGACCAAAATGTCAGTCTTGCTGAAGAAATACCTTCTATCTGGAATTCAAGGGGGGATTTTCACCTGAATAAGATTAGTAGTATTCTTGTGATTATTTTATGATTATCACTTAACCTCATTAGCTTTACCAGCAGACTATATGTGATTAGATGATTCGATCAAGCAAAACTCAGTTTTTTCTTTGTTTGCTTTCATAGAAAATTTTAGCCTCCAAAGATGTTAGAGGTGGGTGGGTGAGTATTGACTTTTGTCCCCATGACCTGGTTCCTAGTCCACAAGAAAGCAAGGTTCTGACCCACCTGCATACCTTTTAAATTAAAGAGTAATTATCAAAAAAGCAAGAAGCAGCTCCTACAACTTGTTCTATGAATTTAATGATGTCCTTGCTCTAAACACTGATTTGCTCAGAAGGTTGGCTTGAGGCAACAGGCTCATATTGTGAGCAGGAATCCATATATTTTCAAGCTTCAGGCAGAATGGCTGAATATAGAAGCAGAAAATGTTTAAGCCTTGGGCAAAATCACTCAAGATCCTGGATCAAAATCACTCAGGATTCCCTGGTTGCTTATCCTGGTTCATGCCGGGAAAGATCTCCACAATACATGAGCCAATTTATGTACCTTGATTACCTTCAATTTTACCAAATGAGGACACCTTTGCAATGTATAGCAGCTTATTAATAAGCCACAAGCTTCCCTCCAAACACACATACTAATTAGTCAAGCCTCAGATAGTAATTGGGATATGAAGAATAGAAGCTCTTGCAATTGCTGTCCTAGGAGAAGAGGTCTGTCTAATAGAGGCAAATGTGGCTGGAATGCTGAGTCCTTGAGTTACAGCTCAACACATGTGACCTCACACTGTGTTTGAGTATTTAAAGTAATTACAGGTGATATAACAATGAAGAAAGCACATAATTGTGTGCTGATTATCTACACTTTTAACAATTGACATAATTATTGAGAATTTGAGATAAATGGCTCTTTTTAAAGTAGAAATAAGAAACTAAGGCATATTAATAACCAAAATCCAAGGAAGCTTCTCTTACCACACACAGATAGATGATAAATGATAGACAGATAGCTCGATCAATTTGACCCTGTCTATATTGAATACATACAGGTTTGAGGCAGAGCAGTTTTCAGGTTGTATCTTAAAGAGCACAGCATAGGCTATGATTAAAGGTATCATCTTCACAAGGATACTGTGAACTATGCAAAACATGAACCTAAAGCCATCTCGTAAGGGTTCATCTTCTGCCCTGTAGCAAAATTTGGAAATACATATGTAGACAAAGAAGTAACACAGTGAGTGCTCGTTCTGTGCTAAATGCTTCAACTCCACTGTCACATTAGTCCTTTGCACAAGTCTATATGGTCAGGACTGTGACATCCATTTAGCAGATGGTCAGATACTGAGTACTCTGCCCAATGTCACTCATTGGGCAAATGGCTCAGCTAGATTCTAGGTTGGTCTGGCAAATCCATACCCATGGTCTCTTTTTGTACTACATTAAGCTTCTGGTTCCCTGCAAGTAAGGGGATACCTGTACTCACCCAGGTGTCCTGAGGTCCTGTGAGTATGTTGACCATGATGTACATGTTTGTATGATATGCAATTGTTCCCTTAGATTGTTCTAGGTGTGCCTATCATATCTAATAAAAAAGTAATATGCAAATTGACCATACCTCTGATCAAGTCATGCCCACAGCCATGCTCATCAGCCAATCAGGAGCAAATTATGCAAATAAACACCAACCAAGATGGCTGCGGCCACTGAGAGCAGGAGAAAGGCTTGGGTTTCCCCGGCAATGAAGGAAGCCAAGCTTTTCACCTGCCCTTGCTGGCCAGGCCTCCACTCAATGTAACAAAGTTTCAATTATAGAAGATACATAATCCCAACAGAAATGGCGACAGCCACGGAGCTGGAGAGAGCAGAGGCTAGGGTTGCCTGGGTGATGGAGGAAGTCAAGCTTCTGCAGTCTTAGTGCCTAGGCCTCCACTCTAGGATACAAAATTTCAATTATAGAACTTAAATAAAACCAAACAAAAATGACTGTCACCACTGGAGCTAGCAGAAGGCTTGGCTCCACTCCAGGCTACAAAGTTTCAATTGTAGAACATAAATTAATCCCAGATCCCAGGGCCTCTGCTTGGGTCACTGGGGGCTGTTGCCAGCCTGCAAACCACCATAGGCCCCTTGCCTAGGCTGCCCACACCCCAAGGGAACCCCCACCCTGATCAGGGATACCCTTCAGGGCAAACCAGCTGGCCCCTACTCATGCATCAGGTGTCTATTCTATCTAATAAAAGAGTAATACGCAGATTTACCATCACTCCAACACACAAGAGGGCTGCCCCCATGTGGTTAAAGATCCTACCCCCATGTGGATGCAAGATGGCCACCACAAGATGGCCAGCAGGGGAAGGCCATTGGGAGGTTCCAGGCCTGTAAGGGAGGGCATTTGGAGCAATAAGGGGATGGCCAGGGTAACCAGGGGTAACCAGGCCTGGAGAGAAGGGGAAGTTGGGGGCAAACAGGCTGGCAAGGGAGCAGTTAGACATCAATTAGGCTGGCAGGTTAGTGGTTAGGGGCAATCAGGGAGGCAGGCAGGTGAGCAGTTTGGAGCCAGGAGTCCTGGATTGTGAGAAGGATGTCCGACTGCTCATTCCAGTAGGATCGGGCCTAAAATGGCAGTCAGACATCCCTTGAGGGGTCCTAGATTGGAGAGGGTGCAGGCTGGGGTGAGAGACATCCCCCACCACCTCCTCATGCACGAATTTTGTGCACTGGGCCTTCAGTACGTCCTATAATTGTGTAAGTTGGTCCCAAAGCTAACACAGTTGATTGCTGCTAAGAAGCACAGACATTTTAACTTACGAAATTTGTAAAAAAAAAATCAATATTTTGTGAGATCATTAACAAGATCCATTGAGAAGTTTGCTGTGGATAGTTTTTTCACTCTCTTTAAGTTCACTTTTCTGAGCTCATGAGATGAGCTCATTTCTGGAAAGGTTAGAACTTGAATTTTTATTATGAACTCTTTCAACTTCAGTTTATTTCTATTATTACTGAACCCTTCCTCCTCTGCCATATTTGAGAAATAATTATCTTTTTCCTGGTCAGAAGGAATCCTTGTCCTTGAGTTCAGCTATCTTTCCTCTCTAATACCATGATCCAATCATTCATCATTAGCATGTATTCTTCAATCTCTATTTTACTCTTGGATTCTTTTCCTTAAGCAACAAAAGAAGATGCTCTTGACACAAAGCAGGATTCCCTCTAACCTGTGACTGACTTCTTTCTCCTGCTTTGCCCTCCCTCATTTTTCTGTCCCTTAGCCTCTCTAAGGACTCTTACTATACCTCACTCACTTGTGGATCTTCCAGCTTTCCCCACAACTCTTTCCAGATCATCCAACTTAGATTTAAAGCAAAAGATAGCAATAAGATTTGCTTTTGTACTTGCCAGGAATTTGCTTGTATAGTGTATTAACATTTAGAAAAAAAATGGATAGCTCCAAAAGATAGAAGATATCACTGCTGGAGATCCAGCATATAGTTAATGTGCAATAAACTTTTGTGGAATGAAAGACTGAATAAGACATGAAAATAAAAATCATTAATACAAGATGGAAGAGAAAATATTAAAATGTTACCCAATATTTAAAATAGTAAGAATTGTAAAAACTACATTCTTAGCTTGTGTTTCTCATTTTGTGTGGCCCTTAATGGCAATGAGTACTCAACCTTACAGTGGTTTTCTCACTGCTCCTGGAGGCAAGAAAGTTTGATCATCATGAGAGCATGATTTTCTTGCTTTTTCTTTCTACTGGATTCCGAATGCCTAGCACAGTGCTTGACATGTAGTAGGCCACTTAATAGATATTTGTCTCTCGAATCCGAGATTGGGCTCTGAGGATTACATGATGGAGAGACAGACTTCTTATTTTGTGCATTGTAAGCAGTATATAATCCTTAAATGTGGCCAACTGCTATTCCCAATGGTTAGTTCAGGCTCTGGATGCATAGCATCACAAAAGAAGGCACAGGATACCTGCTTCTGTGTGTGTGGCTGTGCCTGCATTTAAACACAGCCTGGAGCAGTGCTTGCTGTGACATTTAATATAACTTTAAAATATAAATAAAACTTTAAAATAAACAAGTTGAATATCAGACAAAATAGAGACAATCTCTGTTGTGGGTATTTACAGACAGGAGTGGTCTGTGTGCTATGCTATTATTTATTCATGATAACTAGATCTGTGTGTTATGGGGATTCATAAACAGAAGAGGAGCTAAGATTGATCCCAGCAATATGGCCTGATACACTGTAGATGATAGACACAGCACATTGGCATACGGGCATATACACATGTGCATATATGCACACACATGCATTAACTCATGATACACACACACAGCACCTCTAGCACTACAGCATGGTTCTGGACTCCCACAGGCAAAACATAATGTATTTCACTCTGCGAAACATGAATCAAATACCAGAGATATAAAATGTGGATCAAATACTAGAAGATTAGATGAGAGAAAGAAACAGATTTTATCTTCTTCCAGACCAATCAGAGCAATGGATCTATGGGCAGCCACTTCACAGCCCTGCTTAATTTTTTTTTCAAGTTATAATTGAATAAAGCATTTGCCTTAATTCTCCCATATTGGAAAAGGTTGCAAAGAAGTCTGCTCTGGAAAGGGTCTTAAATTAAGCTGAACATGGGAATATATGTTCTGGGCTATCCAAGCCCACTTACATTAGGAGATTAAAATACATTGCCATAAATGAGCCTATGTAAAAGCTTCATACTCCACAACCAGGGCTCCTGTACACAGCTTGGGGTAGTGGCTCTCCAGGTTGACATGAGCATCTCCTGCCTGGCAGAGCAAAAGTCCTAGAATGTCAGTAAGGGATCACTCACACGAGAGGTTGGGGAAGTACTGCCAGTGATAGAGATCAGCGAATGGGAAGAGGTAATTTGGCTATCCTTGACAAAGGAGCTTATAATACAGGTTAAAAGTGTCAGGAATGCAGAACAGGAAGCGTAAGGTATGAGTCATGTGGAAAAGGTAGTCAGGGCCATGAGGTTGGGAATGAAGCAAGGTTTTGAAAAATGCTATATATATGGTGTTAGTGGAAGTAAGGCTGCTGGAGGATAGCAGACCTTCAAATGGGGGGTCCTCTAATAATACTGACAAAGGAAAGGAAAGGTCTCAAGGGCAGTACACATCACAACTACTTGTCTCTATCAAGCTGATAACAACCATACATCAGTGAGATGATTGAAGCACAATACCAAACTCAGTATCTACCTCATGAGGTTCTCTCTAGGGTCCAAGTACCCATTCATTCATTTATGCATGCAACAGATATGTGCAGTCGTTGTTTGGGGCACAGAGAATTAGTTAAAACAGATATAGAAAAACACCTCATTCCCATGGACTCTACATCTCATTAAGAGGAAAAGGACAATAAATAAAACATACATATTGGGAAGTCAATGGTACTATGAATGAAAGCAAAGCAAGGGACAGGAAAAGGAGAAGAGAGATATTCCACATGAGGAGCCATGAAGGTAGAGGCAATGCAATACTATTTGAGCAGAAACCTAAATGAAGAGAGGGGTTGAATTGGAGACATATCTGGAGACAGAGCACTAAGGCAGAGAGAACTCTTACCCCAAAGTCTCTGAGAGGAGTGTGCTTTTTGTACACCAGAAGTAGCAAGAAGGAAAGGGAAGCAGAGGAAGAGAAAGGAGAGCTGAGAAGTTGATGTGGCCCAGAAAATGAATGAGTTGGAGGACACCGGACATGCATTTTATTCATTAGTGAGATTGGGAGTCATTGAAACGTTCGGGCAGTGATGTCACACATCCTGACTTGTATTTTGTAAAGAGCACTTGGGTTGTTGCATAGCTATCAGCCAGGATGAAGAACAGGAGGAGGTTGAGGCAGAAGAAGGTGGTAGCAAAAGAGCTAGTACAAGTTATTGGATTAAGGTAAAATGGGCAGAATTTCCTGCTTAATTTTGAATGTAGGATATGAGAGAGAGAGAAGGATGACTGTATGGAATAGAAGCATCTTTTACTAGTATGAATAAATGCGAGGGGGTGGGAGGTTTAAGGCTTGGCAGTAATACCTGTAAGTGAACAGTTCAGTGAAATATTCTTTCCAAGGCTCTCCTTATATTACTCCAGAGTTGAAAGGTTACAGATTACTGCATCCTTCACTCTGTGATTTTGTAATTGGAGCCTTAGTTCCAACACATTATTGCACTTATAACTCATCTAGAGAAACTATTAACATGGCAGCAGAAATCCTGATTAAGTACCCAAGAGAGAGATCTAAAAGTAGAGTGTTTTTTTAGCAACCACCCAGGAGATGGCAATGCAGGGAATTCATGGATTTGATATCCTTATTGCTGAAGAGATACACTTTATGGTTTTGCATCAAAAAACAACCTAGGAAAATTGCATTTCTTATAAGTTGACATTGGCCAGACCTACCTCTCCTGGGTCCTCCATGACAAAAATCTCATGTTCTTGATCATGATGATTCAAAACACAGCTAGCAAAGGCAACACAATCATATGTGAAAAGAAGGATAAATAGAGCAAGCAGGGCCAACATCTGGAACACATCCTTCCAAGCTTCATCCAAGTATGAAAGGCTGCTTGAAGCAGACCTTGAGACATCTCTCATCATCACCTGACTAGAGGATGGTTTGTATTGTTGATTCCAAAGTGAGGAGTTTAGAAATGAGCAACCTCTTAGGGCTTCCTGATGTGTATACCATTGGGAATATCCCTTAGGGTCTCTTAGGCACCTGCTCTAACTTTTCTGGGAAGCACTTGTGTGAAAGTTGAAAAAAGCTCTAATAAGCTCCCCTTTTTTTGCAATCCTTATATCAACAGAGATAAGTGCAAGTAATTAGCAAATCTAGTAAACTATGTGTGGCTAATGACTTTGCACAGGATGGTCATAAGTGCAACGTAGCTTCAACTCTAGCCAGATGTCAGAACACTGTATCATTTACAGGTCTCAGACTATAGACATTTTTCTTCTGGTTTGATCCTATCCTATCTAATAAAAGAGTAATATGCAAACTGACCACACCTTCGCTACACCCACAAGCCATGCCCACCAGCTATGCCCACCAGCCAATCAGGAGCAATATGCAAATTAACACCCAACCAAGATGGCTGCTGCCCAAGGCCAGAAAAAGCCTCGGCCAAAGGCTTTTTCCAGCCTTGGGCAGGCCCGGGGTGGAGCCAGCCCAGCGAAAGCCTAGGCAAGGCCAGGGGTGAGCTGTCAGTAGGACATCCCCTGTGGGCTCCCAATATGTGAGATGTGGCAGGTTAGGCTGAGGGACCACCCACCCCAGTGGATTATAAGATCCTATATATTTAAAGTGGATTCCATAACAATGCACAAGCAATACTAACTAAAATACAGATTCCTAGGATTCAGGACAGACATTTGGAATTGGGAACTCCAGAGTCTCTATATTTTTAACAATTTTTCCCATGTCATTCTGAAATGTGGCCAGACTTAGGAAACACTGATGAAGACAGTTCCTCCAGAAAGACCTTTCCAGATATTCTGCCTGGGCTGTGACTTAGAAAACATGGCAGCTAGACTTGGAAACACAAATGCAACTGTATAATTTTTTACAAGTTGGTAATGCATGTTGGAGGATAACTCAAAGTCACCTAGCAATTAACTATGAGCTACTCCTTCCACATCAAGTTGAGACCGAGGCCAATGTAGAATAATGCAAGGTTTAATGATGAGAAAAAGATAAATAAACCTGTGTGTCAATATCTAATATTTAATGGTAGTAGAAAAGCATGATATAGAATGTCCAGATTAGGTGATGGGAGACATAAGCTTGGGGATAATTCTCCAGGCTTGTAGACTGGTGTGATTCATAAATTGTAAACCATTAGAGGCCAACACTGATGTATATGCAACAGTATTGAGAGGCCAATGTTTTAGAGAAGATATGGCTCAAATTGTGAGTAAATGGAGGCAAAGATATATTCAGAACATTATAAATTGTGAATATTAGTAGTAATTTATCATTCAATCTGTACCACTTCTTTTTCCCCCTGGGGGTTAGGGGGTACATGATTCTAGGATAAAAAGCCATTGTGACTCAGAGGCATCTGGCATTTAATAGACAGGCATGGTTGCAGAATGTGAAATGGTCATGGTTAGGAAACTATGCTTTACATTTTTGGCAGCATATTGGTTCAAGCTGAAAATGTACCTGCTAAGTTGTAAAATGATTAGAAATATGTGCTGCTTCTGGGAGTGAAACAGGGCTTGAAGCTCTCACTTTGCCTTCTGGAGGGGGTCAAACAACAGAACATCATGGACCTTATGGAGTGGTACTGGGCATTCAAGTTCAAATTTTCCTCCCCACTCCACCTTCCTTTCCCCTTACTTTATCAGTATCTGATGCTGAACTCACTGGAGTCTCTCTGAAGTTCTAATTCCACTGATCCATTACAAACATGGAACACAATATCTGATATTTTAGGAATTTTTGAATCGTATTTCATACCTGGATTACCCACATTCATGAAATCTAAAAGTTAGAAATCCTTGAAACTCACTCAGTCCTGGGCCACCTTCTCTCTGTACTCTTTCTAGGTGACCTCATTCATGCTCATGGCTTCAATGACCAGTTACTTATGCAAGTCTTTCCAGAATGTTAACTGCCAACCGAACATTTTCCTCTTTCCAGGTTTCTTAAATTTAACATGTCTTTTTACAAGGATGGCTTAGATTTTTCTGCAGAGAGGTTGTAGTTCATAGCCACACCAGATTTTCCAGCAGCATCCTTGGGTTGGATAGTCTTGAGAGAATAATTTTGGGTGGAAATGCTACTGATGATGGATGCTCTGATCATGAATATGCCACCCCAGAGCTACCTTCCATTCTTCAATCAAGCTGGATTTTAGTGCCTGTGGAAATACCAAAGTATCTTGAGTCACCTCTCACAAAAAATCTCCACACTTCCTTTATCCCTAGCATAACCCACAGAAATAGCAATAAAAGTAAGAGCATAGATGCATAAAGAGAAAAATATTCTGGCCAATTTCCAGGTACCTTGTGTGGAAACAGCTGGGTAAGCAGTGATTTCAAGACATTAGCACACCTTATTTGGACAGAAGTGAGAGTTTTAAAAGAATTCATCTTTTACAGTCAAAGTGAAGCCAGATATAACATTTTGTAAAGAGCAAAAGTCTATTAGTGTTGAGGTTGCATCCTTCTTCACCCAAATTTTCATGTAGGACCCAACATCTGCTCTATTTTTTTTAAACCAACATCTGAAGAAATCTTTAACAGTTTTTCAACTTGTCTAATATGAATGAAAAAACATCCTTTTTTTCTGGAAGAACCTTTCCTTCTAGATATTTGTCACCATGGAAACGTAAATTTCAGATTCAAATGTCCAATTAATTTTATTTTCAAATGGCCTGATCTCATTCTTTGGAGAGAGTTATAATCAACATACTCATAAGTTATTGACAGGGTTGACTTTTTTAGAACTTATCTTGGAGCTCAGAATTCACTCAGAATTCAGTTCCAAGGGTTCATATGTTTTTAGTTGGGAAGTCATTGAGAAATACAAAAGTGCAGTTTTTTTCAGTGCTGCCTTGGGAAAGGCAATGGCCATTCTGAGGGAAGAGTGAGTTAGAGCAGGAAATTAGGGGCCAAGATGGTGCTATAGAGAGTTTTATTTGAGAAGTAAATTTTAGCCAAATGATGGGACTGTGAACTCTTTAAAGATCATTCTTTCCTTCATCCTCCATTCCAATTCAACAAATAACATTTTTGTTCCTCCTTTCTGTATGTAGCAAAGCTGTGCATAGTGCCTCTGATTTTAAATATGTTGCCAAATATGTAGATATTTGTATTTTTTCTTCAGTGAGAGAGATGTTTCCATAAGACCTGGAAAATAAGACATAGTTTTGGGAACTGAAGGCAAATATAGATGTGTTATTCATTCCTCTTTTCTTGTCCACTTCTCAAAGTAGATATTTCTTCCTTCTGATGCAGATTATACCCACTGTGTAATACCCAACTAAAATCACATCATTTCCACGAACAAATCTTTTCTTCACCACTCCACGACACTCTAGTGGTAATGACTGTGGATATTTATCACATATTTTACAGAGTGCCAAGTATAGCACAGTCATGACATTGAATGCTTGCTATAATCTGTGAGGCAGGTCCCACATTATCTCCATTTTTCAAATGTGTAAACCAAAGCTCAGAGGTTTAAGAAGTTCCCTTTGTGTCAAGGCCAACAGTTATTAGGGGATAAAGCCAGGGTTTGAAGCCCTAGACCAAAGGGGTCAGCTCTTCAACTTTCTCTGGTGCCTCTGTCCACCACAGTAATCTCACTCAGTTTTCATTTAATGCTCTTAAGTAGACCATGGATTCTCAGGTGACAGTTTTTGTTTTGGGATTTCTTTACAACAGGCAAGATGCCACATTACAAAAGGATCTGTGCAGAAATGTATCCAAAATGTCAGCTGATTAAGATTAAAGGTCATACAAAATTCAGAAAATAGAAAAGTAAACTTTAAAATAAAGGTCATCATTCTATGTCTTGCTAGTTTTTGTGTATATTAGTAAATGTTAAAATTGTGTTATTTATAAGCAAGTATCAAAATAAGTAAAGAAAAGAAAACAACCGAGTAACATACATTACTTTAATTAATGTGTTAGGATCAGTTTTGTGTATGACCACACTGAAGTAGGCTATGGGGAAGGAGGTCCAGACACCCCAACACAAGTAGTGTCAAACCCCAGCCTCGCCTCCACCCAAGGTCTCTGTATCCAACAACACTGTCAATGACACCACATTGAGGACATGAGATCCTCTTTTTCTAGAAACCGCTGTCACCGCAGAGTCCTTCAGTCCACAAGATTTGCCTTTTCCAGGATGGACAGTGTGGGTTTAATGATGGGGAGGGAACCTGGACCACTATTTGTATATTGGAATAGGTCACTGTTCATCTGGAAACATTTGAGAAGGGTTTGAAAAAGCCTCTCCAGATTGAACTGTTACCCCTACTCCAGAAGGTAAAACTGGCTTTAGAATTAGTCCACTGCATCACGAGTCACAAGCAAAGAATCAAGGTTGATGACACAGAGAGAAAGTGAGCTTTGTCTGGGCCTGGGCTTAGTAAGCTGAGTGACAGGAAGGTGAGTGGTGTGGGGAAGGGGTGGGGTATTGGAGAGAGAAAGGGAGGAGCCCTGGAGGAGAAATCAGAAGGATTTGTATCCAGCATGGCCTGCATCCAGGTTTTAGCAAAGCCACCTTTACAGGTAAGGAATGTCAACTTTCCTTATCTCTATCACTTGTCCAAATAGTGATAAATCACCAGTAAATTCCTGGTGCTGTTGGGAAGGCTTGGCTATCCAAGCCTAACTCTGGAAAAATAACTTTACTTTATTTCAATTTGTGTATTTTGGTTATTTAGTAGGAGAATATATTATTGACCAACATAACATACCGTTTTTGAATCAAATGCTTTTTATTATACAACCATCAGACACTGAAATTATTTTGCTTAAATGCTTGACCAGCCTTCATCTGTACCAAATGTTTTACTTGCTTTTTTTTGAAGCTGAGGTTTTTTTTAAATCTAATGTGTGTTAGTTGCATGGTTGTTTTCTTTTCTTTACTTATTTTGATACTTGCTTGTATATAACATGATTTTAACATCTACTCATATGAACTAGAACTAAAAAGACATTGCCTTTTAGTTTTGTTTTAAGTTGGTTTTATTCATTAGATGCAACTAAAACAAGTAACAAGAAAATAAACCTCAAGGCTGTAATTTTTATTTTTTTATTTCCTTGGAGTTCAAAGTGCTACCTTTCTCCATTAAATAATTTAAAGCATCTTTCTTGAGAGAAGTAATAAAAGCATACATTCTTGAAGTGTGTTCTTTTGCTGGCAAATCACCTTCATTTTTCTTCTTTTTCTCCCATGTTAGTGTGTGTGTGTGTGTGTGTGTGTGTGTGTGTATGCATGTGTACTGACTCAACCTATTGAAGTTATTAGTTATTATTTTATTTTAAATGTATTTATTTATTTGAATGACACTAGTTCACAAAATCAAACAGATTTTTAGTGTACAGTTCAACACAGCAGCATTTGCACTCTTCATCATGTATGCTTCACCCCACACAAAGTCTCTTTCTGTCCCCATTTTTTCCCACTTTGCCCACCTCCACCTAACCCACACACCCTTTCCCTTTGGGTTTCACTACACTGTTATTTGTGTTTATATGATTATGTATATAGTAGAGGCCTGGTGCACAAAATTTGTGCACAGGGACATATGCTCCTTAGCCCAGCCTGCACCCTCTCCAATTTGGGACCCCTCGAAGGATGTCCCACTGCCAGGTTAGACCCAATTCTGGTGGGTTGGGGCCTAAACGGGCATTTGGACATCCCTCTCACAATCCAGGACTACTGACTCCCTGATTGCCCCTAACCGCTTCTGCCTGCCAGCTTGATCACTCTCTGACCACTCCCCTGCCAGCCTGATTGATGTTTAACTGCTCCCCTCCCAGCCTGTTTGCCCCCAACACCCTCCTCTGTCAACCTGGTCACCCCTAACTGTCTTCTCCTGCAGGCTTTATCATCCCCAACTGCCCTCCCTTGCAGACCTGGCCCCTCTCAACTGTCCTCCCCTGCTGGTCAACTTGTGGTGGCCATCTTGTGTCCACATGGGGGCAGGATCTTTGACCACATGAGGGCAGCCATCTTGTGTGTTGGAGTGATGGTCAATCTACATATTACTCTTTTATTAGATAGGATAGAGGCCTGGTGCACAAGTGGGGGTCAGCTGATTTGCCCTGAAGGGTATCCCAGATCAGCGTGGGGGTTCCCTTGAGGCATAGGGTGGCCTGGGCTAGGATCCTGTGATGGTTTGCAGGTTGGCCACACACCCCTGCCAACCCAAGAGGAGGCCCTGGGATCTGGGATTAATTTATCTTCTACAATTGAAACTTTGTAGCTTGGAGTGGAGCCAAGCCTTCTGCTCCCTCTCTGGTGGCAGCCATTTCTGTTGGAGTTTATTTTATTTTTTAAATATATTTTTCATTGATTTTTTACAGAGAGGAAGGGAGAGGGATAGAAAGTCAGAAACATCGATGAGAAAGAAACATTGATCAGCTGCCTCTTCACACCCCCTACTGGGGATGTGCCTGCAACCAAGGTACATGCCCTTGATCAGAATCACACCCAAGACCCTTCAGTCTGCAGGCTGACACTCTATTCACTGAGCCAAACCAGTTTTAGCTGTTGGTGTTTATTTATCTTCTATAATTAAAACTTTGTAGCCTTAAGTGGAGGCCTGGGCCAGCCAGGGTGTGCAGAAAGCTTGACTTCCTCCATTGCTGGGGGCAACCCTAGTCTCCCTCCTGCTCTCTCCAACTTCATGGCTGCCACCATTTTAATTGAAACTTTGTAGCCTTAAGTGGAGGCCTGGGACAGCCAGATTGTGCAGAAAGCTTGGCTTCTTCCATGGCGGGGGAAACTCAAGCCCCCCTCTTACTCTCTCCATGGCCACAGCCATCTTAGTTGGTGTTTATTTGCATACTTGCTCCTGATTGGCTTGTGGGCATGATTTGTGGGCATGGCTTGTGGGTTGGTGGAGTGATGGTTAATTTGCATATTACTCTTTTATTAGATAGGATATCTCTTCACCTTCTTTCATTCAGCCTCACAACACCTCTTTCTGACTGATGTCAGTCTGTTTCATGCATCTATGCTTCTATTTCTATTTTGTTTTTTTCATTAGATTCCACATACAAGTGAGATCATATGGTACTTGTATTTCTCTTGCTTATTTTACTTACTTCACTTATTCCAGGTCCATCCATGTTGTCACCAAAAGAAAGATTTCATTTTTTCTTATGGTCCATTAGTATTCCATTGTGTGTTCATGTTTCTTTAGATATATTCTCAGAAGTGAAATCACTAGGTCAAAAGGTGGTGCCAATTTTAATTTTTTTAGGAAACTCCATACTGTTTCCACAATGGCTATACTAGTCTGCATTCCTACCAGCAGTGCATGAGGGTTCTCTTTACTCCATATCCTCACCAGAAGTTGTTGTTTGTTGATGATAGCTATTCTGACAGGTGTGAGGTGTTACCTCATTGTCATTTTAATTTGCATCTCTCTGATGATTAGTGATGTTGAGCATTTTTTTCATGTCTCCTGGCCATCTTTAGGTCCTCTTTGGAGAAGTATCTATTCAAGTTCTTTGCCCAATTTTAATTGTGTTGTTGGTCTTCTTGGTGTCGAGAAGTGTAAGTTCTTTATATATTTTGGAAATTAACCCCTTATCAAATGTGACTTTGGCAAATATGTTCTCCCATTCAGTGGATTGTTTTCTCATTTTGTTGATGGTTTCTTTGCTGTGCAGAAGCGTTTACATAAAACCACTTTTTAAACTTTCCTTTGTTTCTCTTGCCTGAGGAGCTATATCTACAGAAATATTGCTATGAGAAATACCTGAAAAATTTACTGCCTATGTTTATGTTTAGGATTTTTATGGTTTTGCAACTTATATTTAAGTCTCTTATTCACTTTTAGTTTATTCTTGTGTATGTTGTAAGTTGTGGTCTAGTTTCAATTTTTGCACATATCTAACCAATTTTCACTATTTATTGAAGTGATTGTCTTTACCCCATTGTATGATATTGCGTCTTTTGTCAAATATTAATTGGCCATGAAGGTGTGAGTTTATTTCTGTGCTCTCTATTCTGCTTCATTGTTCTATATGCCTGTTCTTGTGCCAATACCATGCTGTCGTAATTACTATGGCCTTGTAGAATAGTTTGATATCAGGTAATGTGTTACCTCCAGCTTTTTTTTCTTTATCAATATTTCTGAAGCTGTTCGAGATCTTTTGCGGTCCCATATAAATTTATGGAATATTTGTTCTTGATCTGTGAGAATATCTTCTTCCTACTCTGCAGCCATTTTGGAATTTCCTCCCATCTCAGTTTTGCTTAGATCAATGTCAGAATGTTTTCTTTCATCAGACATGCAAATGGAATAACATTCTCACTGGTGACTGGACCTTTTAATGTTCATTTTGAACACCTCTTTTTGTTTTTGTTAAGATATACCACATTGCCTAGCCAGTTGGCTCAGTGGAGAGAGCCTCAGCCTATAGACTGAAAGGTCTCAGGTTCGATTCTGGTCAAGGGCATGTACCTTGGTTGTAGGCACATCCCCAGTAGGAGGTGTGCAGGAGGCAGCTTATCGATGTTTCTCTTTAATCGATGTTTTTAACTCTCTCTCCCTCTCCCCTCCTCTCTGTAAAAAACCAATAAAATATATTTTTAAAAAAGAGATACCACATCACAAAAAGAAAATATTAAACATTAATCTGAAATAAGAAGATTAAAAAGCAAATTGGGATCTAATTTTAAGCTGGGACATCCATTTTCTTCAGGCTTAATATTATCAGATGTTTGACTCTTCCAGGAGTCAAAGTGAAAACGTATAAAAATGAAACTTTTTGACAAAAAAGGCAATGCAATTTATGTATTTTTTAAGCTGAAGGAAGAATATTTAATTAAGAGCCATTGATAGGATTTAGCAAAGCCATCAGTGGGAAAGTAACCAAAACACTGCTCAAGCATGAGTCATCACCAGCAGTAAAAGGAGGAAGAAAGAGAAAGAGAGAACCTGGCTGGTATGGTTCCGTGCTTTGGCATCTACCTATGAACCAGGAGACCATGGTTCAACTTCCCAGCTAGGAAACATGTCCAGGTTTCTGTTTGATTCCCAGTAGGGAGTGTCCAGGAGGCAGCTGGTCAATGATTCTCTCTCTCGTCATTGATGTTTCTCTCTCTCCCTCTCCCTTCCTCTCTGAGATCAATAAAAATATATTTAACAATGAAGAAGAGAGAGAGAGAGAGACTGCCTTCATACAAATGTTTTCACAAGATGTTTTAGCTATGTGCTATTCTATGTGGCTAAAACAGCTTAACTCTCACGGTCTTGCTGAAAGCTCAAATTAAGGTGATGTAGCAAGGAAGCATTTCTTGTAAGCTGAATGAAACACAGCTGACACAGTCATCCATTCAGCTTTCAATGAACTGATGTATGTGCCCCATACTTCCTGATTTCAAGAATAAAATTGTCACATATTGTGCCTCGAAAAGCTCAGGCTCAGTGGATTTGAATACCAATTTGGTGAAGTGTTTTGTTTGTTTTTTAATGTTAGCCTTTCTGTGCATAGATGTAGAGGCCAAGGCACCAATAAGTAGTACAAATGTCAGCCAATTCAACATTCAAAACAGCTAAATCTAATTTTTTTTAGAAACACTCATATATTGGCAAGTTAAGATTTTGGGAGAAAAAATATATTCTTTAGATATAAATAAAAATAGAGTTGCTATTAAGTCAATCATCATGAGAGCACTGATAAACATCAAGTCTTTGATATATTTCAGTCTAAGTAGCCTCCATAGAAGATTTATTATTATTATTATTATTATTATTATTATTATTTTATTAGTGAGATGTACAGATGCTCTTTTCCTCTCTGGGGAGACGGTTGATTGTCCTTGCCAGGCAGGTAAACACCAACATGTTCCCAATTTCCTGCACTGAACTTCAAGGGGCAGCGCCATTTTGTGGTAGAATCTCACTCTGTGTTGGAGTGAAAGCATCAAAACTAAAGTGTGAAGGCCACATTTATCAAGTGAAAATTTACATTTGACTCAAAGACCTTTTTTTTCTTCATGAATCCCTCTACTACTTTTGCTTCCAAGACCAAAATCTGGGATCTTCTGATAATATACATGCTTGCAATGGTTTCTGATCATTCTGTAATGAATCTGTGATTCCATGGCCCAACCCACACCTCTCACTGTGCCTTGACCATTTATTGGAAAACAACAATAATACCCTGCTTTTTTATTTAAAGGGTAGCAGGACTAATGATTATCTTCATGCCAAGAGCATCTGCTAGGCATCCTGGCTTTATGAAGTTGTCTGCTATACAGGTCCTGGGCAGGGTGCGCATGTACCTAATAATTAATATGACACAATGATTAACCATAGCATGTTGTTAAGTGGACCATAATCCATGCTGTGGTGGAGAAAAAAAGAAAACATAGTAAGTATGGATATTGTCAGAGAATCCCAGATTTGGGCTTTAGCTTTGTCATTTGTCACTTGTATAACCTTAGAAAGTTACTTTGCCTACCTTATAAGATTGCATTAGGAACTGAACAAAATAATCCATATTAACCTTTAGCCCAATATGAGAGTGCAACATTAAGAAGTGATACTTAGTGCTAAAAACTTTGACCTAATTAGTATTGTTATAAAGAGCCCTCATTCCCATATATGAATGTGAATATTTCCAAATATTTAGAAAAACCACATCTCAATGCAAACTTCTTCTCAGGGGCTACTAAATTGAAGATTCTTGAAATAATACTAAGGCAACATTTTCTGCTTTTATGTCTTCTGGAAATTTTTGTGAAATATAGAAATATGGATAAAAGCAATTAAATAAAGCATTCTTCAACATTTCCTCTTCAAGATGATATAATTACTCATTAAATACTTTGATAGCCTCTATATGGAATGAGACTAACATTCTTGTTTAGCAAGCAGATAGCAATAAAGACATTGCATCACAGAGAAAAGTTTGCTGCTTAGACACTAGAAAAAATCAAAGCCAAGCCTTTCTTTCCCCTTGACTAGCTGTAGTATTTGAGGCAAATTAATTCTCCAAGACACACTTCCTTTACCTAAAAAATAAGAAAAAACATTTCATATTCTGGAATGGCTATGAGGATTGAGAAAAGAGTTGCACAATTACCCTTTCTATAATAGGGAGGAAAAGAATAGCTGAAATAAAAGGTGATTTAAAGTGGTTTATTCCAAAATATTTTTGTGATGGACTCATCTTTTGAACACATATACCTTCACAGGGTGATGACAGAGAATGGATAACAGTGTGGGCAGACTAGAGCTGAAATGCCTTAAGAAAAAATCTCTTGTGACTTTATTACTTTCATAAGTAATAAACCCCAGGACAACTGTTAATAATTATTAAGCCTTATACCTTTAAAAAATCTCTTTGGATTTAAAAAAATATTTAGTGTTCTCATGGTGGCCCATGACATTCTCTCTGTGTACCTTTCAGCCTCGCTTCCTTCCCTGGGGCTGCTTATTTTCCTCTATTGAAAATAGGACTTAGATTTCCCATTTCAAAATGAGAAAAACAGTTCCTGGCAACTTTTCCCTAAATCATGTAGCCCTGAAATAAAAGATGCCACCAGTTCAAGACTGCATTTTTCCAACCTTAATTCTTGCTGGTTTCAAATGGAAGAAGCTCATTGGCAGAGCTTAGATCCAATCATGTGGCCAAATGGTGGAGGAAAAGCTCATTTTATGAATGGAGGCTCCTACTGTAACCATGTGGTTGAAGATTTGGGATTTGGAGTTAGACTGTAAAACATTGCTCTCCCTACCTCCTGTAGAGATGTTCCATGAATGTTACATGGAACATGTGACTGTGAAAAAAACAATATCTACCAGTCAATCAATCAATCAATCAATCAATCAATCAGTCAATCAGACCTCCTGTGATTCCTGTAATATTTTTAATAAATATTTATTGTTCAGATTATTACAGTTGTTCCTCTCCCTCCCCCCTTAGCTCCCCTCTACCCGGTTCCCCCCCCCAAACCCTGCCCTTACCCCCTCCTCACTATCCTCATGCATAGGTGTACAATATTTGTCCAATCTTCTCCCTCAACCCTCATGCCCCCTTCTCCCTGAGAATTGTAAGTCCACTCCCTTTCTATGCTCCTGATTCTATTATATTCACCAGTTTATTCTGTTCATCAGATTTTTTATTCACTTGATTTTTAGATTCACTTATTGATAGATATGTATTTGTTATTACTTTGTTGCTCATAATTTTTATCTTTACCTTTTTCCTTTTCTTCCTCTTCTTAAAGAATACCTTTCAGCATTTCATATAATACTGGTTTGGCAGTGATGAACTCCTTTAGCTTTTTCTTATCTGTGAAGCTCTTTATCTGACCTTCAATTCTGAATGATAGCTTTGCTGGGTAGAGTAATCTTGGTTGTAGGTTCTCACTATTCATCACTCTGAATATTCCTTGCCACTCCCTTCTGGCTTGCATAGTTTCTGTTGAGAAATCAACTGACAATCGTATGGGTACTCCCTTGTAGCTAATTAACTGTTTTTCTCTTGTTGCTTTTAGGATTCGCTCTTTGTCTTTTGCTCTTGGCATTTTACTTATGATGTGTCTTGGTGTGGTCCTCTTTGGATTCCTTTTGTTTGGGATTCTCTGTGCTTCCTGGACTTGTAAGTCTGTTTCTTCCATCAGGTAGGGGAAGCTTTCTGTCATTATTTCTTCAAATAGGTTTTTAATATCTTGCTCTCTCTCTTATGGCATACCTATAATTTGGATGTTGGTATATTTGAAGTTGTCCCAGAGGATGCTTACACTATCTTAATATTTTTGGATTCTTTTTTATTTTCTGGTTGGGTGTTTTTTGCTTCTTCATATTTCAAATCTTTGACCTGATTCTTAGGATCCTCTAGTCTGCTGTTGGAGCTCTGTATATTATTCTTCATTTCAACCAGTGTATGTTTAATTTCTAATTGGTCCTTTTTCATATCTTTGAGGGCTTGCTATATTTCTCAGAGGTTTCTAGAAGATTCTTGAATAACCTTATAACCATGGTTTGAACTCTATATCCAGTAGTTTGCTTTCCTCAATTTCTTTGTGACCTGTTTCTTTGTCTCCGCATTTTGGCTGTCTCCCTGTGTTGATAGAGTGGCTTTGTGTGCTAAGTGTCCTATAGGGCCCAGTGGTTCAGTCTTTCTAATTACCTGAGGTGGACACTCGTGGTGCACCCCATTGTGGGCTATGTGCACAGTCTTGTTGTACTGAAGCCTTGATTGCTGTTGGTATCACTGGGAAGAATTAACTTCTAGGACTTGCTTCAGTGGGGGTTTCGGTGCTCACTGAGTCTGCACCCTGAGTGTGTCTCTTATGAATGTGAAGAGCTGTAATCTGAATGGTCTCACTCTGACCACTGGGTACACTGGCTCTTGGAAAGTCAGCCACTGCCTGAGGCCACTCAACAGGAGCTACAGAAAGATCTGCAGATTTCTCCTCTTTGTTTGGTGTTTGGAGGTGCACAGATGAGGCCCATTTTGTGAAGCAATGCAAGCTACTGTGGAGCTTTGGGTCTTCTTTTGGAAGCTCTGGGGTTCTCTGACCCAGTTGCAGTTTGTTAGATTGCAAAAATCCAGGCTATTCATATGCAAAAGCTTCTGTGCACAGCTTGGGTGGGGTTTTAAATTGGGTGGGGTGGGGTCTCAGGGAATCACCAGGGTGGAGCAAACAGCAATGACTGCTCGTCAGCCCTGTCCCAAAGAGGCCCCCAGGTCTCTGTGTCTGCAGCACCATGCAGGAACAATGACCATTGCAAGCACCTCTAGGAGAAAGCTGCCCTCACGTTATAGCCTGACGCCAGACAGTCCAGTTTCTCACTGTATGAAGTATGAGTCTGGGTCCCCAGAGTATTGCCCAGAAATGGAGTTCAGAGCATTCAGGAGCTTATATCTCCCTCCCGATTGAAAAAGACAACAGCGTACCCAGGTGCCAGCCCCTTTCGCGTGCACCTCCATACCTCTGCGCTTCCATATCTCTGCACTTCCTACCGGACTCAATGTGCTTTTTTCTTTCTTTCTAGTTATAGAATTTCCACTCAGCCAGCCTTCCGGTGGTTCTGGATGATATTCGTTTTGTCTTTTTGTTGTAGTTTTGATGTGGTTGTGTGCAGCAGCAAGTTCCGGTGTTTACCTATGCCACTATCTTGGTTCCTTGCAATTTGTTTTTACAAAGCACAGCTCCACATTCAGCCCTCATTTGAAATGCAACCTTGATCATCCTCAGGGCTCTTACATTCCCTTCTCTTTGCTTCCTCAACTTTCTTTGCAGCACTGTTGAAATTACTTACATTTTTATGGAGTATTAGGATTCCCAAAGCAATTAGTGTTCTTTTTGAAGCACTTAGAAAGGACAGAAAATTCCCTGTGTGTTTGCTCTTCCAAATGAAAAATAGGGGAATTCTGTACTAAGTAGGAGCCAGCTCTCAGTGAGGTCTGTGAATGTGGCTACTCAAGGGCTGAGCTCAATCAAATGGTAACTGAGGCTAACTCTTGTTAAACTAAGTTGTTTTTGGAAAAGACCAAAGCTGCAGGTTAAAATGAGGATCAGAGTAGAGACTTAGATACTTTATGATAACAAAAAAGATAGAGTAATAAATGATACAATTGCTTAAGGGAATTCTGTGAAGGAAGGAAGTATCCTGAGAGAGGATTTGAATCAGGGGTAAGTATAAAATCTCTCCCTCTCAGGACTTTTCAGTAAAAACTTTGACAGGTGAGTAACAGAGGGCAGAGTCTCAGCCAGAGGAAAAAGCATTTGCACAGATCCCAAGTAACCAAGGAATAGCAATCCTCCAAAGAGCAGGGACAAGGTAAGTATGTGTCATGGTAAGATTGCTTCTGGATGCTATTTTACTGGCATTGGGTAGTTTTGAATGGTTATGCGAAGAGGGCTTAAATGACTTGATTCTAAGTCACTTCTTTCTCCCTTAAAAGCTTTGCATGGTCCTCACAGTTGTGGTGTACTCAGAACCCCTTTGTGTTTGAGGTTGTTGCCCAGCTGTTGACACCCTTAGGGAAGCCTCATTGTCAAAGAATGACCAGGACATACCCTCTTCAAAGTCAAACATCCCTAGTGACTCCCACTAAATGCAGGAGTATGAAAGCCTGAGCAACAACGCCTATTCTGGCGCCATCATGAGGGTTGGCTGAGGCTGTTGTGCAGCCTGCATGTCCGCTCAGCCTCTCCCTCTGCCCAGGGCTTCCTGAAAGTGTTGATCCCAAGGATATGCCATTAGGTCTTGCAAAATAGACTCCATCACTATTGTGCTCCTAGAATGGTCATTGATCTTCAGATTCCTTATCTGTCAAAACAGTTTCCAGAAGCCTTCTTAGCATGTTGTGAAGATAACGGGAAGTGTGTAAAGACCTTCAGTCCTGGGCTCCTGTCTTTCCCCAAGCCTTCCATCACACCTTCAGGTGGTACCTGATCCTCTCAGCGACTGAATCAGTATGGAGACAATTACAGGGCCAGGAAAATGGACCTGATGAAGGCTTCTTCCACACTTCCCTATTGATTATCTTCTATGATTATGTATGAAATGATTTTTTTTGGTGAACAGTAGCTGATGTGTTCTGTGCCATCTTCGGAAAGCCACTCATGGACTTCAAACCTAAACAACTTCATCTATTGTTTGAGATTAGACAGTCTTTCAATCTTTGCTTATTCAGTGATTCTGAATGATTCATAAATTATAAAACAAGTAATCAAAGAGAATCTTATTGGATGTTCATTACAGCATTATTTTCAGGAGTACAACAATAAAAAACAATTTAAATGACAGGCAAATTATGGCAGAGCCATGATAGAATATTATACATCTCTTAAAGTCATATTTTATATGTAAATATGTAATAAGCACTTTTACCATTTTTAACCAAAATAAATCAATTTTATAAAAACACTACAGATTATCTGAATTCCAATTATATCTATATAGATCTATATACAGAAGTAAAGATGTGAAAATTAATATAAATCATTTAAAAATAACAGTAAGAGTAGAGATCAAAGCAGTGGATATTATTATTGTTGTATAGTAGGACTGAGTGGTTTAAAGATTTCTTTATATTTTCATGTATTCCTTAAATTTTCTATACTGAATATATATTACAGCACACACATTACAGCAGGAAGGCTGGGGATGGTTGGGGGAGGGAGGTAAGAGATCAACCGAAGAATTTGTATGCAGGCATATAAGCATAACCAATAGATGCAAGACACTGGCGGGGGGGGGGGGGGCGGCAGTGAGGGCATGTATGAGGGGGAGGCCAGGGGAAGGTCAATGGGAGTGGGAGAGAGGGAAAAGGAGACATATGTACTACTATTTGTAACACTTTAAAAAATATAAAAATAAAATAAAAATACATTGATTAAAAATGGCAGTCATAAATCATAAATAATTAGTCTTGTTCTTTTTTAAACATCAGCCTTTATTTAATTACATCACAGCCACGCCTTTGCTCTCCTATGGGAGGAAAAGGTGTCAAAAGGTTAAGTGAATTAATTGGAATCAGAAAAATTTTCATCAATCTCAGTGCCTTATTCAGCCACATAGAGTGGGTTTATTAAAGAGCACAGCTTTATCTTTCTGGAGTGTAAATGTGGCACAGGCTGCTGAATTAGTGAAATCTATATGCCTTGCCCTCTACTAATGATAAAAAATAAGACTCAGAATCAATTCAGGTAGTCTCACCCTGAAGTTTTTGAGTGGAAATCCTAGACTTCTCATGTCACTAAAATGCCATCACATTTTATGAAAATGCACCATAGTACTCCTTCTTTTTCCCAGCCACGCAGCTTCCCTTGGCTGTCCTTTCATGATGGCCTAGGTCCTGTTTCTCCATCTGTCATGGTGACTGTGCTCTCCCTGCCATTTAGTATGATGCAGTTCCAGGGTTTGCCTACCTCCACTCACCTATTGTCTATAGACACACACAGATTGCAATCTGGCAAATCACCCATGTTTGCCTAACGGCTATGGACATGTGCAGATTACAACCTGGCAAATCACCCTTGTCATCCTGGATGAAAAATAAACACAACCAGGATGCACTTTTCTTTCCTACACAAATAGCCAGCTGAGGATTTCGAAGTTACTCTGGCTTTATCTAATTTTAGGAACTGACTTGAGCAGTTATTTGGCATCTGTAGCTTCTATTTGCTGGAAAAGGGGAAGGATGCTGCCTGATAGGAACGAGGGTTATTGGGCTTTTAATGGACATAGGACACCAAGGATATCTGACCTAAGATGTTAGTTTAGCTTTATACTGGGGCCTATAGTCCCTGCCAGACCTCCCTATCAGAAGAGAAAACTAATTGGACAGGAAAATTAATTGGACAGGAAATAATTGAAAGGCATTTCTGGACTGCAACTAGTAATGTGCTAGAAAACAGTGGGTGCTTTAAAGCCATAGGATGAGTTTGAGCCCTGATATGTAATTAGTGGGTGAGTTAATATACACATTTTCAATGTGTGTCTTTATGCAATGCACAATGTTATCGACATATGAAAATGATCATCATTTGCTCCCTATTGATTATCAAAAAAACAAACAAAAAAACAGGAGTGGTCTAAATTGAAGTGGCCTCACTGGATCTATGCCATGTAACTCTATTAAGCACCCTTCACTCATGAGAAAAATTAGCACCTTTTCAAAGACCTGGGGAATTCACAACTGCAATTGGATCAACCACAGGTCATAGAACTAATTCTCAGCTTGCAGAAAGCTTTTTGGTGCAGTGCCTCAGGCTGCCATTAGAGGACAGCAGTAGTCAACGCCCTGACAGACTCCTCTCACTTGGCCAACATTTTGAAGTCTAGAACTTTCTTCAGGAAAATATATGTCTGGTTTTAGTGTCCTCATCTGTAGCACGTGTAGGGCTATTGATAATTGGTGCTTTCCTGGTATTTACATTTCAGGTTTGCTTCTAAGACACTATATTCCCGAATCCAACAATCTATGCTCGGCTTTTATTAAGCAATACATTGGTGCTGATAAGAGAGCCTGTGACCAAAAGGGCAACCCAAGGTGGGATGGCTAAAGGGGCAGGAGGGGAGACTTGCTATACAACCCATAATACAATACTGATATGAAATAAAGATTTGAGCAATAGCTTAAATACTTCATGAGCCACCTATAATGCAGATTTCAGACATTAAAATGGTTTTTAAAGCAGGTATAAAATGTATTGCCATGAGAAGCCATTCATGCTAAATTGTCGAGTAGGAAAAACAGTTTAATGAAAAGTCTATAAAGGATGACCTTATTGTGTATATACATACATCAATATCTTTTAAATGTGATTTTTAGAGTCCAAAACATAATACTAATTATGTTGGGGGCATGGGGTTGTAATGAGTTTCCAAGGTTGCTCTATGTATGCTTCTATAGGGCTTAGAGTTTTTGTAACTAGGTATTTCTTTCATATTTTTTTAAAAAGTCTCCCTTTCTGATAACAGAAAAAAAGTCAGTTTTCTGATGATTGCCTGTGACCTCCAGGAGGTCCCAGCTCTTTTCCCATTCCCCTGGATAATAACTTGCAATGCTTACTGTGTCCATCGTTTTATTTATATCTTATTAAAATTTTCAGTAATGTCAGCTTAATTGGGATATCCTGTTGAATTCCTTCATGTTGGTATTTAGGAAATATTTGTATTCAATTGTTCTTTGCCTTCTCTACAATTAAAAAAAAGAAACTTTTATTCATCATGTACCTTTAAAAAGTGGATGTCTAGTTTTGAAATGTTATTCAATTCTTATTTTTTCACTTCCAAGAGCATTAAATAAACTATTGCCAAAAAATGAAAATTAAGTAAAATAAGCATATATTCTGTTGGTGCCTCTAAATGATCTTGAAATCCAACCTAAAATTGACCCTTTTTTGAAGACCAGGAGGACAGTACCCATCAAGCAGCTGGGAGAGTCCCATGTTGCCTCACCGATGATAGGTTTGTAAGGTTAATCAGCTATTGCTCTCCTTCAATACCTGTTTCCAAAAGAAAGTGTCTGATTCCATAGAGTTTATCAAGAAAGTAATGGTGTACACTTGTCTAGGCTTTATCCTGCATTGTAAGCCTGACATCCAGTTACATTCATTATTTTTTCTGTTTTCCTTTCTTATTCAGGTAAAAGAGGTAGCCCAACTCCTTGATATTTCCTCACTCAGGAAAAGGTGTGGACACAGGGCTAAAATTGGGTGTGCAAATTGAGACTGAAAGCAGAACTACACCCAGGATTTCAAGAGTGGTTAGGACCTGTGGTCCACTCCCTTATAGGGCTGGGGTGGGGGAGTGTGACAACACCTCCAGAGGCCAGGATATAATTATGGGAGGCACCTGAAAAGGCTGGACCTGAGCACTGGGTTCAGGACAGCCAAACCCTCAACATGATGGAACCTCCAGTGGCCAAGGGACCATGTGCAATGGACAGTGGGATCACAGAGATGACCAGTATATCCTGAAGAAAGAAGGCTTTTAAAAATATATATTTAAATTTTTATCTGTCTTTATTTTTTGAGTATTGAAGATGTTCCCTATCTCCCCCACATTCCCCACCCCACCCCACACTTTCACCATACTACCAGTATTATCTATGTCTATGGGCTATCTATCAATATATGCATATAAGTTTTTTGATTAATTTCTTCTTGCCACCACTACCCCTTTCCTCTTAGATTCCTCAGCTTGTGCCATGCTTCCATGCTTCTATACCTTTTGTTTGACAATTTATTTCATTCACATTAGATTCCACATGCAAATGAGATCATGTGATTCTTATCTTTCTCTTTACTGGCTTATTTAGATTAGCATAACGCTCTCCAGGTCCCTCCATGCTTTCTCAAAGGGTAAGAGATCCTTCTTTATTACAGCTGCAAAGAATTCCATTGTGTAAATGTATCACGCTTTTTTATCCACTCCTCTACTGATGGGGACTTCTATTTATATATCTTGATCACCATAATAAATTTAGTAACCATCTGTCACTGTGCTATTATTACAATGTTATTGACATATTTCCTGTGCTGTGAATTTCATCCCTATGGCTATTTATTTTAGAGCTAGAAGTGTGTACCTCTTCTCCTTCACCTTTTCACCCATACCCACCCCTTCACTTCTGTCAACTATTCATTTGTTCTCTGTATTTATGGGACTGTTTCTGTTTTGTGGTGTGTGTGTGTGTGTTTTTTGTTTTGTTTTGTTTTTGTGTTATTTTAGATTCCACATGTAAGTGAAATCATATGGTGTTTGTCCTTGTCTGTCTGACTTATTTCACTCAGCATAATACACTATAGGTGCATCCATTTTGTTACAGATAGAAAAATTTTATTCCTTTTTATGCTGAGTCATATTCCATTGTATATATGCACCACATCTTCTTATGTATCATATATCAATGGACACCTAGGATACCTCCATATCTTGGGTATTATAAATAATGCTGCAATGAACTGAATGGTGTTATATCTTTTAAAATTAGTGTTTTTGTTTTCTTCAGATACATACCCAGAAGTGTAATTGCTGGATGGTATGACAGTTCTATTTTTTAATCTTTTGAGGAGTCTACATACTGTTTTTCATAGTGGCTTCACCAGTTTACAAACTCACTACCACTGCATGAGGGTTCCACTTTTTTATACACCTTTGCACTTGCTGTTTGTTGATTTTTTTTATGATAGCCATTCTGAAGTAGCATCTCATTGTGGTTTTTGACATGTATTTCCTGATGATTAGTGATGTTGAGCATCTTTTCATATGTTTCACTTGTCCTCTTTGGGTTTTTTTGCCCATTTTTAATCAGATTTTTTTATGTTGAGGTGTATGAATTCCTTATTTATTATGTATATTAACCCCTTATCATACATATCATTTGCAAATATTTTCTCCCATTCAGTAGTTGTCTTTTTGTTGTGTCCACTGTGCAGAAACTTTAGTTTGATGTAATTTCATTTGTTTCTTTCTGTGCTTTTGTTGCCCTTCCCAGAGGAGACATATCCTAGAAAACATTGCTAAGACTAATGTCAAAGAGCTTACTTCCTATGCTTTATTCTGTAATAAGATTTTATAATCAAGTTAAAATTTAGTACAATAAAACATGGCTCTATAAAACAGCTGTTAAGGCAAAAGGCCCAAGCTCTGGGCCACCTGTCTAGTGAGAGGCTCAGAGTGCTGCAGTGGGACAATTATTTGCCCAGGTTCCCATTCAGAGATCTGAGCTCAAGTCCAGCCCTGATGTTGTACCTTTCTGACTCTCATTTCCTTATTAGTTGAATGTGGAGGTCCAGCCTCTTACTTCTAAAGTCTGGTACAGTTCAGTCTATAAATCCCAAGTTCTGTTCCTTTATTAGAGGACAGTTAATTCAGTGACAGTAGAGGTTCAATTCTTAAATGGAACAAGATAGAAATTTAGCACACTCACCTCAGCACTAGGTGTGTCACCATTCATTTCAATTAATAACCATTGAATAAAGTTATTCCAGCATTTAATTAGCATATATACACATTACTTCATGGCTTGCAATCTCAAGATTATTTGCTTGTTTCAACCCAGATATTTTACATATTAGTACTACTAGTATCCTATACTAAGTATTTGGTTATCTTCCTGCAGAGGGGGCAGGAATTATTGTTATTGATAATATAATGTACCTCATATATCTTGTGTGTTTTTTTTCCTGGAGTTTATAATTCCCTTCTTTATTAAATTGCTTAGTTTTCTATATATATCCATAATCAGTTCATTTTCCAAACTTCCATGATTGAAAATGGAAGAAAATAACTTTGTATAAATTTAAGAGAGACATTAGGATTTCCCAGTTATAAATATGGAAAGGATAGCATATTAGTTTTTTAATTTTTGTGTAACAAATTACCTCAAGCTTTAGTGGCTTTTATTAACTCACATGTCTATAGGTTAGGATGCTGGGCTCAACTTAGCTGATTCCTCTTCTCAGGGCCCCACAGGACTGAAATTAAGATGGCAGCCAAGGCTGTATTCCATCTGATCTCCAGGTCCTCTTCCAAGCTCATTCAGGGAGTTGGTTGAACCTAGTTACATGTGTCTATAGGACCAACGTACACATTTTTTTGCTGGCCATTCTCATCAACTGGAGGCCACTCTTAGATGTCCCTCTCCACAACATGGCAGTTTGTTTCTGCAAGGCTCCGTTAAGACTCTCTGCAGTCTGCTGAGATGGAGTCTTATATAACATAACATAATCACAGGTGTGACCATCCATTTACCATTGATTTTAATCTGACCTAACCACAGAAGTAATAGCCCATCATATTAATAGGTCACTCAAGGGGTAGGGGGATGATAGAGAGTTTATACATTAGAGGGTGGGAATCTTGTGAGTCACCTTAGAATTGAGGATGGCTAGAGACAGACACAACAGGACACACTAAATTGGGTGCCCCCTAAGATCCCCTACATGATCTTTACAATCACTCCTCCATGAGGGTTTGCCCTGCTGACAAGTGACATGGACTTTTGAGGTTTGTGGCTTCAGCAGCTTCAGAACCAAAGGACACAATGACACTTTCTCTCAAGAAAATCTTAGTGAAGGATTCTGATTGGTTTAGATCAGTGCCCGGCAAACTGCGGCTTGTGAGCCATATGCAGCTCTTTGGCCCATGAGTGTGGCTCTTCCACAAATTACCATGGCCTGGGCGAGTCTATTTTGAAGAAGTGGCATTAGAAGAGGTTTAAGTTTAAAAAAAAAATTGGCTCTCAAAAGAAATTTCAATCGTATTGTTGATATTTGGCTCTGTTTACTAATGAGTTTGCCTACCACTGATTTAGATAATCAGGCCAGGGCTGGGAACCAGAACTGGCCTAATCTGAGGTCATGGGGACAGAACTTTTGCGGAAAGTGTGGTAAAACCAATTGTGTCTATGTTAGGGGATAGTAAATCATACATATTCTGTAGATATTTTAGGGTTAAACTCAACATGTCTGAAACCAAACATATAAAATTCCTTCAACATCAGCTCCCTACACTTGATGGCTGATTGAATTTGATTGATGGGACCATTTATTACCAATTTCTTGCAGTTATTCCCGAAACCAGCTCATTTCTTCTTTGCCTTTCAAACACAAGTGACTACTAGCTTTATCCCTGTCCTCCCTCATCCCTTAAATACACACACACTTCTGTATTCTTTCTGTTGCAGGCTGGATTCACAAAAAGCAGATTTTGAGATGGAGGTTATCTTGTAATGGATTTATTATTAAAAATAACCCTTGGGACCAACACCTGTGGAAGAAGGGAAAGGAAGCAGGAAGAGGCAGAGGGAGAAGTTGAACTGCGATGCATACCCAATCTCAGCGTTGGCAAATAGAATGGACAAACCTTGAGTTAGAATGGTCCTTCAGAATTTATCCAGGTTGTGGCTGAGATGGTTAGTACTTTATTTTCCCAGACTGACTAGTCATTGCCTATGGACCACTGGAAAGGAGGTGATGCCTGTGAGTGAGGTGGGTCTCTGAGCCCTCCTGCGGCCTTTGGAAGCTGAAGAGTATTTACCCACAGACTTCCCAGCAACTGAGGCCACCAGACCTTTCATAATGGGAGAGCTGAGTGATACATTGCAATTGTCATCATATTCCTTCACATTTATCCTTCCTGTCCACTCCTAGAAGGACCACACTAGTGTAGGCTCTTATGGTCTAAATCCCCCTCTCTTACTATTGGGTTCCTCTCCTCAGCCAAACACTTAAACTTGTTTGTTAACATGTCAAGACACTGTTCAAAAACTCATGGCTCTAAAATTTTTTTTGGCTTTATATTCCTAAATCTTAGCTAAGTTCTAAGATTCTTTACAATCTGACTCCAATCAATTTACAGAATTTTTTTCTTTAATATATTAACCTTCTCCATTATCACACCATTTTTTCCCTTTAAGCCCAGTTTCCTCCATCTTCTTTCCTTCCTGATATTTTCCATCCTCTCTTATACTCCTTGAACTTATTCTCCTATAAAAATCCTACCAACCCTTCAAGGTCCTGCCCTAAAAGTTTTCTTCCATTGATGATGATAGGGCAGAATAATATCATCTTCCTCAGAAAGGTTAAATTATTATTTTGGGCAACATTAACTTTCTGCTCCTGATTTAATGCCACTGAGCATGTTCTTAATTTAGGTCTCCCTAACAATAAGTAGGTCCTGAGACAAGGACTTGGGGACAGCTGGTCTACCTGAAAGGGAAGTTAGTGAGCAGAGGAGAGAGAGTGAGGAGAATGAGACAGAGAGGAAACACTATGATGTATATTAGCAAGCAAGTTACTACATTGGCATCTCAGGCTCAGTCTCATCCAGGATATGCATCGAAGCTAAACTTTTTCTTCTGTCTCAAAGTTGTACACTGTAGGACAGAAAGCCTAGAATCCTAACCCAGTGACTCCTTTCTGCCATGAGGGCTGGCTCTGTTGTTCCTGGGAGTGTTGGCTTCCATGAACTACCAAGTTGTATATGTCCGTAAAGGAGAAAATCAGAGAAAACCCCTAGGAAGAGAACACAGAGATGCTTGTTGTAGGAAGTTCTTAATGTGTTAGAAATTGTAGACTGTAGAGCAGTTTGACTTAGAGAGGAGTAGAGGAATACAGGGTCCACCCTACTCCTTTCCTGGACCATAAACAGGAATCCATTGTCTATGTTTTCCACAGCTCTCTGTTTTATAAATAGTGGGCACTCAACAAATACCACTGATGCTATATAGTGTCTGGGGAAAAGCACCCTTCTGTTTTTCTTTACACTTTCACATGGAGCACTTCCATGAGAATATATGTGAGCTTTTCCCCCACAACAAACAACTCTGCAATATTATCTCTGTGTCATACAATTCAATTAAAGTCTGATTCTAAACAGAGTTAATGCAGACCCCACAGGTTAAGGCTCAGTTCCAACAGACTGCCCCATTTCAGCTGTTAATCACAAGTCTAGATTATTACCTGTGTTTCTCATCTACAGCCTATATACTGGGATTTTCATGAGTCCCTCATCAGGCTCAATAATTTGTTAGAATGACTCACAGAACTCAGGTAAACACTGGTGTTTACTAGTTTGTTATAAAGAATACAATGAATGATATGGATGATCATCCAGATGAAGAGATACACAAGGTGACATTTAGGATTCCAAGCACAAGAGGTTCTACGCCCTGGAATTGGTGTGTGCCGTCTTCTCCGCGTGTGGATGTGTTCACCAACTCAGAATCTCTCCAAACTTCATACTTTGAGCATTTATATGGAGGCCTCATCACATAGGCATGATAGTCCCATGCTTCTTCCTGGTTATCAGCCCCCATCCAGGAGCCCACCAAAAGTCACCTCCTTAGAACAAGAGACACTCCTACCACCCAGGAAATTACAAGGGTTGCAGGAGTCCTGTGTCAGGAACTGAGGTCAAAAGATGCTCTCAGTGATCTTATCACTTAGGAAATTACCAGGGTTTTAGGAGCTCTCTACCAGGAACTAGGGGGCAGAGCACAATATATATGTATTTCTATTTTTTAAATTGTTGTCTGGGGCTAGAATAAGGACTCTTAAGTCAGTGATCTCTTGATTTTGCTACATATTGCTGCCTTTAGTCTCTCCACTTTAGGGTCCAATGATATCACTTCCCACTGACTTACCTTCTCACTCTCTGAGCAACCTTTTTCGTTCTTTATTGCAAGCTTTTATTCATTTTCTCTACTGCTCATGTTGCCTTTCCCTGCATTCATTCTAGCATCTTTCCTTCCTCTAAACACAGTTGTTTATTAGTATTACTACTAGGGCTCAATGCATGGGATTAGTGCACTGGCAGAAGACATGGCCTGCAGGGATTAGCCTGCTGTGGAAGCACCACTCATACTGGTCAGCCGAGCAGCGCTCCCACTGTGGGAATGCACTAACCATTAGGGGGCAGCTCCTGCATTGGGCACCTGCCCCCTGGTGGTCAGTGGGTCAGTGCACATCATAGCAACTGTTTGAGCAGTAGTTCTGGTCATTGTGCTATTCGGTTAGAGCTTTTATTATATAGAAACTGGAGGCCCAATGCATGAAGACTCATTCAAGAATGGGCCTTCCTTCTCCTTGCTGCCAGAAACCCCTTTGCTCTGGTTCGGAGCCACCTTTCTGCCTTCCCATGCTACCCAGAGGCCCCAAACAGCTGGGGGGGTGCAGAATGCCCCTGACCTCTCAGCGTCTGTGTATGCAAATTAACCCACCATCTTTGTTGGGTTAATTTGAATACTCACTCCTGATTGGCTGGTGGGCATCATGAAGGTACAGCCAATTTGCACCTTCCTCTTTTATTAGTGTAGATAATATTATTATTATCATCATCATTATTATTATTAATCCATTTACCTGGTCTTCACATGACTAAACCTTGTTCCATAAGCAGGAATGCAGTATTCTTGGGCTTTACTTTCTATTGTTAGCAAATCAATACATAGAAATCCAATATAATGTCAGTTATTAAAAATAAAACAGGTTAAGAATTATTTTTAAAGGGAGACTTATGTCCATTATTAATCAAGTGGCTAAGTCAGGGGTTTTCGGGGGGTTAATACTTGAGTAAAAACCTATTACCATTATTAGTTGAGAAAAGTGAGGCTTAAGGAGTGATTCATCCAAGGTCATACATCCAGAAACTGTGACCATTAGAATTTGCTTCCAAGCGTTTTCACCAATGCCCCAATTTTCCAAAAGCTGTCTTGAGCCCTTGGAGACTGGTATGTAGAGGTTCAAATCTTTCTGATAAAGGAAAAGGAGGACTTTTTCCCTCTCTTTGTCTTTAGAGAACATGATGTCTTTTCATAGTTAACTACTTATGTTTAAATTTGGAGCATTTAGAAGCACCAAAGGATAAAATGATTGATCATTTCTTACAGAGTCTACTTGCTATTAAAAGGAATAAGAATATGAATAAGACGGAGCAGTAGAAGAAACCAATCCATGTCTTGGATGTTAAGCCTCACAATCGAACTGATGAAGGAACTGTTATACTTGGACAAGGTTACATAGGTGTAATGTGAAATCCATCTTCCTCTCCATCTGCCACATTCTGCTATTTGGGGCCTCAAATATAGCACATGAAAAGTCCTTTGCATTCCCAAGCTTCCTGGTTATATGATATTGATTAGGTTTTTTTTATTTTATGTTCTGTAATTTCATTTTCAGGCTCATAAACTATATAGCACTAAACCTAAGCTGTTTCAAATGTAATAAGATTTTTTAAAACCCTAGAAATACTTCTGGTTTTCTTCAGAATCATTTTACAATAGTTATAACATCTGATATTTAAACACTTTTTATAGTGCTTTCGTTGGGTGATTTTTTTTCCGGCTGGTATATGTAGTATACATTTCAAATGGCAGTTCATGCTTCCATCCCATCACCTACTGACGAGTCAGCACACACTGGATCTGCTTTTAGTTTACAAAGATGCTTTTGTGTGCAGCGAGGCAATTCCTTAACAGCTTGTGCTGAGTTATGGTTTAATGTCATAACATCAAATGTTTCATTTGAATTTCCCTATGAGGTAGAATTACACCTAAAAGAAATGAGGGAGAGAGAGAAGAGAAATGAGGCATTGAGTGCAGCTCTGCCTACAGATGATGAGCTATGCTCTTCACAGAGGCAATCATGAACCCACACATTCTACTTTAAGATTCTGAGGAGGACTTGGCAGACAAGTTTCCAAGGAGAACTAGGAGAGGAGAGGCTATTGTCCCAGCAGGTGGGGAAGTTCATCTTCCTACCTGCATTTTTGTGCACTGTCAGCACTAAATTCATACTGACCACGGTAAAGACCCTGATTTTTCCCAGCTTGGCGCACTGGGCCCCCAGCTGTCAGAGGATATCCCAGGAGATCTGGCCGTGAGATTCAAGTGCCTTGTTGCACGCTTTCGTAGGTCTTCAGAGAGACATCTCTGTAGCACTGAGAGAGGGGGATATAGCAAGAGACCTGGCCTACACTGCTCAACCATGGAGCAGAGACCAAAGGCAGAGGCAAAGTCCTGTATTTCAGGTACTTTTCTCAGAGTCAAGAAAGCCCTTGCATTTGATGCCTCCATGAATAGAGTCTACAACCTGCAGGCAAGGCAGCAGAAGCAGCCTGCTCCCTGGCACAGGGAACCTAGGCAGCACTCTGCTAATGACATATGAGCTGTTGACAGTATTGCCAATGTCTGAATTAAAGTTTATGTACTGACTCACAGGGCTAAGAGAGGATTTTAGAGTCAGAATGGAAAAGTTCTTTTTCTTGCCACATTGGAGGTCATTACAGGCAAGCCTGTTCCCCGCTGTCCTGCCAGCCCTGTGGAGAGCTGGCCCAACATGAGTGGTGCTATTTATTGCTACTTCAGGTGAGCTTCCTGCTCAGCCCTCTTGGTTTTCATCACCAATGACACTAAATCAATTAGCAAACAGAGCACAAATCATGCCTATTTCACATGCTGAGAATCTGGCAGGAGTACTGACTGACCCATCCTGCCCTCAGCTCCTCATCCAGGCCTTGCCAGGTCCTAACTTCATTATCACCTCTTAACTCTTTTCTCATGTGGTTGACCCCTCCCTATCTTTACCATCACTGCCGTTTTTGTCCCACTAATATTTCCAGGCTGGATACTGCCTGATTTGTCTCCTGTCCCCTTTCTACCCTCCTCACTCACATCCTCTAAGTATACTGGCGGTCTGGGCCTCGGGCCCATGCACTTGCCACTATTTCAGCCCACAGTTTCTCAGTCTTTGCTGAAAATTGGGGCCACCTGGAGAAATTAAAAATAGGAATGCCCAAGTTTGTCCCAGTGATTCTGATAGAATCGGTGTCAGGTGCTGCCTGGACAGGAATGTGTAAAACCTGATCATGTTCTGCGTTTGGCTCTGTTGAACCACTTTTCAACTTAGACATTGATGAGTTTTGTTTGTTTATTTTCCCACATGATCATAGAGAACACTGAGGATACAGCACTTTTGAAACAAAATGTTCTTCTATTATTGTCCCCAATATTGTCTTCCACGCTGATGACATTCATTTCATAAACTTTACAACTATATAAGAAATTACAACTATATCATAACTACTGCCTCGTCAACCAGAATTATAAAATTGATTTCAATTTTAGGATGGTAAATTTAAAAAGAGAGAGAGGGGAGGGAGAGGAAAGCACTTATACTGCAGAGCTTTCTGATTGACAATCCAGCACGTCTGAGTGCCTAAAAAGGTCCAGAAATCCTGCTTTTCTCGAAAATCTAATTCTTCAACCTTTAAACATAGTCATTTGATATACAGTACTTGATATCCTCTCAATTAGCCTTTGTTTTGTACTAACAATGAACTTTCCATGATTTGCACACAGTCTGGGTCTATAAATTAAAAGCCAAAAAGAATACTTTGCCTTTTTTATTATAAACATACTGCTTACTGCTAGACCAAGTGGTGTTCTAATATTAAAATTTCTTCCTCTTGGGTCTATGGCCAGTTAAGTAAAATTTATCCTAAAATCAAAGCCAAATGGTTTATTTTTCTTTACATTTCATTGGTTGTTTAAAATCACTCCAGCTTTTAATTTGCTTTCTATTTTGGAGAAAATTTTATTATTTTGTTTGTTTTTCCTGGAGTTTTTATTTGCTTTTCTTGTTCTTCATTGGCAAAGGAATAATGTGTTTCAATCATATTTTCATGTTGCCCTGTATTCTTTTCTTTGCAGTTAGAGAATCCATTATATGGAGTTCTTTTCCTAAGATTTTTTAAATTGAGATGCTCCCTCCCAGAGCCTCTGTCCTTCAGATTCAACCTGTAGAGATTACTATCCAGTTCACAGCCCACTTGTCATCCTAGGACTATCCTTCACCTCTGTGTGTTAGCATCTGCTCTAACCACTCCCCCACACACTTATTCTTTATTTCACCAGGGCATGTTATTAATTAACTTGTTTTTTTCCATTCATTTATTTTTTTTATTATTTTTATACTTTATTTTTATTGTTGAAATTATTACAGCTGTCCCCCACTTTCTCCCCATTTGCTCATCTGCACCGAGTCTTGGACCTCCGCTCCCTCTGGCCTTCATTACATTGCTATCTGTGTTCATGGGCTAAGCATATGTGTTCTTTGGCTATTCTCTTCATCTCTCATCCAGTCTGCCTCACACACCTCTCTGACATTTCTCCATCTGTACCATGTATCCATGTCCTGGTTCTATTTTGCTCCTCAGATTTTTTTTTATTTGTTTGTTTGTTTGGTTGGTTTTGGTTTTCATTAGATTCCACATATAAGTGAGTTCATTTAGTATTTGTCTTTTTTCTGACTGGCTTATTTCACTTAACTTAATAATATCCAGGTCCATCCATGCTATCGCAAAAGGTCAGAGTTTCTTACCTTTTTACACCCAGGTAATATTCCATAAATGAACTACAGCTTCTTTATTCACTCATCTGCTGATGGGCATTTGTTTTGTTTCAGATCTTGGCTATTATCAATAACTAGTGGCCCGGTGCATGAAATTTGTGCACATTAAAAGGGTATTAATTAGAGGAAATAATTTAATACTGCTATTTGCTCTTTCTCTATAATAGAAGTATCAGAGACTAAAGAAAATTAGTAAAATGTATATGAAAACCTTCCTCCTGTCAGAGTCTGGGGCATACCATGGGACCCAGAGTCAAGTCCCCACTCACTCACATGTGCCTCAAAATCATGTGAGACCCAGACCCAGCCACCACCCCCCACTTTGGGGTAGATCCAGACCCCGCCAGTCCCACCCTTGTCAAGCCCTGAAGGGCAGGGTGTATCCTCGGGTCCCCTGGCCCAGCACCAGGATGGGGGGTGTGGCCTGAGATCCCCTATCAAGTCCCACCAGGTGGGAGACACAACCTGAGATCCCCTGTCAAGTCCCACTGGGTAGGCGGCATGGACTATGGTCCCCTGTCAAGCCCCACCAGGCAGAGGAGAACATGCTCAGGTCTCCCGAACCAGCACTGTGAGGGAGGTTCAGCCTCAGGTCCCGTGTCAATCTCCACTGGCACGGGGGTACAGGCTCAGGTCCCCTGTGAAGCCCCGCTGGGTGGAGGGCACAGCCTGAGGTCCCCTGTCAAGCCCAGCCAGGCAGGAGGGGCACAGCCTCAGGTCCCCTGGCCTGGTGCTGGGGCGGAGGGTATGGTCTGAGTTCTCCCAGCCTGGTGCCAGTATGGGAGTGCAGCCTGAGGTCCCCTGTCAAGCCCTGTCAGGTGGAGAGAACAGTCTGAGGTCCCCTAACCCAGCACCAGGATGGGAAGCACACCTTGAGGTCCCCTGTCAAGCCCTGCCGGTTTGGAAGGGTGGCCTGCAGTCCCCTGTCAAGCTGCACCAGGTGGAAGGCATGGCCTGAGGTCCCCCAGCCTGGACCTAGGGTAGGGGGAGCAGCCTGAGGTACCCTAGCCAAGCACCAGGGCGGGAAGCACACCTTGAGGTTCCCTGTCAAGCCCCACTGGGTGGAGGACATGACCTGAGGTCCCCTGGCCTGGTTCCGGGGGGAGGGGGGGTTTCAAGGCCTGAGGTCCCCTGTCAAGCCCCTCTGGATTGGGGGAGGGTGTAGGCCTCCTGTCCCAGGTGCTGCGGCCACGACCCCCACCAGCTCCCATCCCTCTGCCATGACGACCACCTCACGCTCTCTGTGAGCAGGTACGCATAGGGAAGGCTGGGCCAGGATAATTGGGAGGGGCTGATGGGGGCCAGCATCCTGGGTGAGCTGGGCCTCACAGCCTCTCTGCTTCAGCTCTCAGCACCCCAGATCTAAGGAGTGGTGCTTTCACAGGGGCCTGGCAGGCACTGGATATGGTGATGCCTTAAAAACAGAAGTCCCCTTTAACTCTGGCTGGAAGTGTGTTGGGAACTTATGGTCAGGGGAAGCAGTCCAACATCAGGGCTGAAATAAGATCTTGGGTAGCCTCTGGAGGGGGTAAACCAACAGTAAAAGGCATCTTTGAAACAAAGACATTTGAACGTACAGTGGATATTAGGTGATATGAAGGAATTACCTTAACTTTTCAAGGTGTGACAATGGGTGAATATTTACTTCTTTTTTAACGATACTCATCAGAGGATATTTAAGTGGGAAACAACTTGTTTTGAAAGTATGGTGTTGTCCTGGCCCAGCCCTCCCCACACTCCATGTGAAGTGAAGCGTTTGTGAAGGGAAGTGTTCCGCGGGAGTCCAGGCACACCATGGCCATGCCCTCAGCAACGCCCCCTGCTCCTGATTGGCTGGTAGTGTAGCAAAGGTACGGTAATTTGCATGTTTGTCTTTTATTAGATATGATGCTGCTATAACATAGAAATGCATATGCTATTTCTGATAGTTGTTTTGTGATTCTTAGGATACATTACCAAAGTGAAAACACCTGGTCAAAAGGCAGTTCCATTTTCAATTTTTTGAAGAAACTCCAAAGAGTTCTTCATGGTGGTTGTACCAGTTTATATTCCCACCAACAATGCACAAGGCTTCCCTTTTCTCCACATCCTTAATAGTATTTTTTGCTTGTTGATCTATTGATAGTAGCCATTATGACAGGTATGAGGTGATATTTCATTGTAGTTTTATTTGCATTTCTCTGATAATTAATGATGCTGAGCCTTCTTTCATATGTCTCTTGGCCATTGGTATATCCTCTTTAGAAAAGTGTCTATTCAGGTCCTTTGCCCATTTTTTAATTGGATTGTTTGTCTTCCTCTTGTTGAGTTATATGAATTCTTTATATTTTTTGGAAATTATCAGATGTGTCATTGGTAGATATGTTTTCCCATACAGTGTTTTCCCATTCTCTTTTCATTTTATTTATGGTCTCTTTTGCTATGCAGAAGCTTTTAAATTTGATATAGAGCCATTTGTTTATTTTTCTCCTTTATTTTCCTTGCCTTAGGAGATATACCAGCAAAAATACGGCTGTAAGAAATGTCTGAAATTTTATTGCCTATGCTTTCATCTAGGATTGTATGGTTTCACAATTTACATTTAGCCTTTTATCCATTTTGAGTCTATTCTGTGTATGATGGAAATTGATGGTCTAGTTTCAGCTCTTTGTATATAACTGTCCAATTTTCCCAACACCATTTATTTATTTATATATTTTTAGTGTTAATCATCACCCAAGGATACTTTCCCATTGGTTTTAGATAGAGTGGAAGAGAGAGAAAGAAACTTTGATGTGGGAGAGACACTTTGATGATTGCCTCCTGAATGTGCCCCAACTGGAGCAGGGGACCAAACCTGCAACCCAGTTACATGCCCCTGACCAAGAATTGAACCAGTGACCCTTCAGTACATGGCTGATGCTGTAACCACTGATCCATACTGGTCAGGGCCCAACACCATTTATTGAAGAGACCATCAGTCTTTACTCCATTGTATGCTATTGACTCCTTTGTCAAATATTAATTGATCATAGTGATGTGGGTTGATTTCTGAGTTCTGTGTTCTGTTCCACTTATCTATATTCCTGTCCTGGTGCCAGTACCATGCTGTTTTTATTACAATTGCCTTGCAGTATAGTTTGATATCAAATATTGTGATCCCTCCAATTTTGTTCTTCTTTCTCAAGATTACTGAGGTTATTTGGGTTCTTTTGGTTCCATATAAATTTTTGGAATATTTGTTCTGGATCTGTGAAATACACTATTGCCATTTTAATAGGATTATGTTACTCTATAGATTGCTTTGGGGTAGTATGGATATCTTAATGATGTTAATTCTTCCAATTCATGAATACAGTACTACTCTATTTTTCCACTTATTTGTATCTTCATTAATGTATTTCTTCAATGTTCTATAGTTTTCTGAGCACAGGGCTTTTACCTCTTTGATAAAAATTATTTCTAGTACCTTATTTTTTGTTGCAATGGTAAAATAGATTGTTTCATAGTTTCTCTACGTGATAGTTTATTATTGCAGTATAAAAATACCATAGATTTATGGATATTGATTTTGTATCCTGTTACTTTGCTGAATTCATTCATTAGATCTCATAGTTTTTGTTTGTTTATTTGTTTGTTTTAATGGAGTCTTCAGGGTTTTCTATATACAATATCATTAACTGCTTAGGAAAGTTTGTGTGTAGAGTAAACTTTAGAGACTCTAATGACCAATGATTTTAATTTTGCCCCTCTACCTGCCTGGTAGTTTTTCTGAAAACAAAATTCCATCTTAAAAATGACTTTCTTCACAATATTAAGTATATCACTCCATGTTGTCTTACATTCAGTTCCTCTAATTTCAATCTTGCTTTCATTCCCATGTCAATGACTTCTCCCCTCTTTACTCTTGGTGCTCTGTCATGTCTCAAAAAAGTGCCTTTTATTTAGGAATACTTTGAAGGGCATTTGCATTAGGACAGACACCTGCACTTTATAAATTTCCAAATTGAGGAACATTAGGAGAGTTCAACAAAAAATGTTTTGACTTACTTACTTAACCATCTTGGTAGACATATTTTGGTCTGTGTTGCCCTAATTTTCAACTGATTATTTTCTGTCTTCTCCCCATTTTGCTGAGATGTAACAGTCACACTGAAAAAAGTACAGATTTTAAGTATGCAGCATGAAACTCTTTTCCAAAATGAACACACCTGGGTAACCTTTACCAGCCGAAGACAGAGACATTAGCACACCTGAAGTTGACCTATTCTCCTTTCAGGCCACCATTGTTCTAAGCATTGTGGGTTAGTTAATGTAATGGAAGCAGATGGTATATACTTTGGTGGCTCTAATTCCTTTCATTCAACATTACTTTTCTGAGAGTCATCGTATTATTTTTTATAATTATAACCCATTCATATTGTGTTCTATTGTAGGAATATATGTGTTCGTTCTACTGTTGTTGGATATTTTCATTGCTTTAGTTTTAAACTTTCTATGGGCTGAATTGTGTCCCCCCACCCATTTCATATATTAAGGTCCTCCCCTCCAGTACCTCATAAAGTGATTGTATTTGAAGATAGGACATTTAAAGAGGATATTAGGTAAAATAAGATCATTAGAGTGGGCCCTAATTCAATATGGCTGACTTATTTATATGAAGAGGAGATTAGGACACAACACACATGGAGGGAAGACCATGTGAAGATACAGGGGAAAGATGTACATCAACAAGCCAAGGAGAGAGGCCACAGAAAAACAAACCCTGCCAACACCTCCATCTTGGACTGTTAGCCTCTAAAATTATGACAAAATAAATTTCTGTTGTTTAAGTAGCCCAGACTATGGTACTTTGTTATGGCAGTTCCAGCAAACTGATACAGAACTGTTGAAACTAGTACTGCTCTGAGCAGTTTATATATGTATTTAGTGAACATTTATACAGATTCTGCTAGAAATCTTCCCAGATATGGAAATGCTATGTCCTGGAGTATATGTTTAGCATAAGTGAATACCACAAAGAGGTTTTGAAAATGGTTGCATTGATTTACATTCTCCCCTGCAATGGATGAGAGTTCTCTTAGGTCCTTCTAATCAACTTAACCTTGAGACTCTCTCTACCTGCATCCTAAACCCTTGTCCTTTGCTTGACTGCTCCCTCCCTGGCCCCTCATTACTGGATGCTCCTACAGTTCCTTCTGTGCCATGTTATCTTCCTCAGACTTGTTCTGGTTTAAGTCCAGACTTTCCCCTTGCTTCTTTGACTCACTGATTGCCTTCCTCATAGGATAACTTTTTTCTCTATCACTAAAGCTTACCTTAGCTTTAGCTAGTTGTCAGTAGGCAATTTTGAATTAATTAAACACAAAATATTTTGTGAAAATGGAGTAGCCTCCTAATGTGTTTATAGTTGTATCCTTGGGTAATAGTCACATCCTTTAAGAATTAGAAATACTTGGCAGTCTGACAGGAGGCTCTTCCTTGCATGAGATTACTTCCGTGCTTTCCACAGTCATGATCAATAGACAGATGACTGTCCTGTACATGAGGTCACTTCTGGACATGGAAAGTGAGTTTATAGATTTTCCACTCTCCCAGCTCTGAATTCCCTGTTCACATTGATGGACACATTCATTTTCATGTTTATTTTATTTTGCTTCATGCTAACATTTATTCAGATGTCCAAGAGACTTAAAATAGAGTGTAATGCTATTAACACCATCAAAAGAAAAAAATCCTAGCTGCATTAGGGCAAAGTTGCTCAAGACAATTTTGATGATAAGTATGTGAGAGTTGATCCTTGGGATAAAGCGAAATATATAAGGGAAGAGACAGTTTCCCTTAAAAATCTATTACCTCTGGGAGCAGTTTACTTGATAGATGACTCAGAAGCTGTAGAACAAGAGTCTACTGTGTGCAAAGCTTAGACAACACAGCTGGAGGAGCTAGTCAAGGCATGGGACAAGAGCTGGGAAACTAACACAAGCCTACCCCTGCATGTAAGGTGAATGACAACAAGCCTTACAGGTACCATCTTTTTAGCCCTCATGAAAAGCTATTCATTGGCTGTCTCATTTCACTCAGGAGAATATAAAAATTCAGTAAAATTAAATAACCTCCCCAAAATTATACATATGGACTACGGTTTGAACCCAGACCTGTCTTGCTCTGAAATTAATATAATTTTCTCTCTAACCATCCCCGGATACTTCAAATACTTAAGAAAAGGGACACTAAAATACATGTGACACTATATAAAGAAAATAAATGCAAAATCCTCTATTTTGATTTAAAAATACACAATTGTATAAATGCAGAATGGGGTAGATTCAAAGGAGCCATTCTTAATATAAACCTACTATGTGTCAGAATCATTCACTAAGAATTAGTATTGCCAAGATAGCCAGTTCTGTGAAGTGCAAACATAAAACCACACTCTCTCCTGAAGAGTATAAAGAAGTGTGTTAGCACTGAAGATCTGCTGTTTTCAACACATGTCGGCTGATAAGAACTTTTGATTCTATGGGAAGAATCAAGGCTCCTCATTCACTGTGCTGCTGTAAGGACTAGAGAATTAAATGTTTAGCAGAATGTATGACATTTGGTTCTCAATATGCTTTTGCCCTGCTGCTATCCCATCTGGAGTTGCTTTCCTAGTTCCAAAGTCCACACATTGAGAGTTAAGAATGGCCCTGAATTGCCTCCAGAAGGAGACAAGTGGAGGCTGTAACCAGGACACTATCTGAATGGCAACAATGAGCAGAATAAAGAACAGAAAATATTATTTTTACTTTTTCTGTCACGTAACAAATATTTCTTGAATGCTCAAGACATATAGATACATTCAAGACACTGTGAATAAAATGGTGAATGTCTTATTCTGTGCCCTCAAGGACTTCCATTCCAAAGGAGAATATAGGCATAGACCAGCTAAATGGACAAGATGTACAGAAGGATAGTCAAAATGCACAGGATAGTTGTAAGTTTTAAGTGTTATGAAGGTGAAAATGACAAGCTGAGATAGAGGATAGTAAAGGATGGGATATATTAAGCAGAAAAGGCATAGATGTTTTTAAAGAGATTACAGTTAATTAGAGACTTGAAAGATATAGACAGAGAGCATTCCTGGTGAAGTAACAGTATGGGCAAAGGTTTCCAGGAGAAAAGAGCTTGGGCTGTTCGGGAAGCCAGGAGGATAAACACAGAGTGAAGTCAGAGAGCATTTCAAGGGGGTTGAGAAAATCTGGCACTGCCTATGGCATGGTGAGGCATTTGGGTTTTATTTTTATTTCAATTCAATTGAAAGGCATTGAAGAGCTTGAAGAGGAGGCTGAGGTTAGTTGGGTGACATAGGTTATCTGGAGACTGGATTGGTTTGACAAGGTAGCAGAAGCTTAGGGTAATTTACTGCTGAGGACAGTGAACTCAATCGGTTGTGGTAGCAGTGTAAAGGATAGAGACCTGGGATTCAGACACACTTTAGAAGAGAAACAAGTAGGAAAGATTATATTGCCCAACCATGAAGAGGACCCTCTAAAAGCCAGAGTCCTCTGCTTATTTAAAGAGTGTTTAGCCATCAGAGAATGCTGTTCAGTCAAGTTATACCTAGAGAAGTTGTTAGAATCTTTCTAGTGTTAGGGTAGAATTGTCAAATGCCTAAAATTATATATTAATTGCTCATTTGGGATAAACATAAAAATCATTTAATAACATTGATGACCATAGAGTTATATATTAAATCATCATACAGATATATTTCAGGATTAATTTATTAGGCCCAATTTGACACTTCATGGATCTGGTAGAAAAGGGGCTGGAAGAGGAATGATTCAATTATAAAATACTAGAGGCCTGGTACATGGATCCGTGCACCAGTGGGGTGTCTGGCCTGCACCCTCTTGCAAACCAGGATCTGTCAGAGGAGGTAGAACTGCCGGTTTTGGCCCAATCCCCACAAGCCAGGCTGAGGGACCCCACTGGTGCCTCTAATATGCATATAAAATCTTTGGTTAATCTCTTCCCACCTCTCCCCTCACCCATTTCCTCTGAGATTCATCAATCTATTCCATGTTTCCATGCCTATGCATTGAGCCCTACCCCCTGGTGGTCAATGTGCATCATAGCTACCAGTCAAACAGTCACTTAGGCTTTTATATATATAGATTTCTTGAAGCTGTCTCTTAATGGGGAAGAATCTAGGACTTCATGAGCATCTCAGGAAGGGGTGCACAAAGAGGAAATGATGTTTTGCAGAAGCTTCACAACATCATCCAGACACGTAAGGACATCATCTTGGGAAATTTCGGGCTCTAGCCTTTCTCTCATTTGATAGTTTTCTTTTGTCAGAGCAGAATTTTTCAAAACACAAGCTCCTTCTTGTTAATAAATACTGCCTCTCAAGCTATCTTCAGATGTCAAGTTCTGGGAGGTAGACAAGGTTATTTTGGAGACTTCTATGAAAAGTCACTTTTGTATCATTCTCTAATTCTTAATTAGACTTAGAATTGGAGTTTAGACCATTGGTTTGTGATGTGAGCTGCACATTAGAATCACTTGGGGATCTAAGAAATAAAGCATGCACAGGCAGCACTTGGGGTTGGGGCTGGGAGGACCAACTAGCATGTTTAGCATTTTAAAAGGTGTTTTAATGCAGTCAAGATTGAGAAAAGTTTTGCAAACCTTTGGATGTTATCTCATCATACTGTTTTAGTTGGAGAACTTTCTCTCCCCAAATGGCAAGCATTCACTCAAAAAATATATGCATCCACTAAGAGCAAGAGAAATTTCACAAATGAAGGAAACGTGTAAAAGGAGAGGGCTAGAGTCCTACTTTCTTTCTACTGGCCATAGAAAGTGTGGTGGTGGGGATGGGAACTAGCTGGTGCCTGTCCTTGTCTCAATACCAGTGAATGCAGAGTAAGTGCCCAGCAGCTGGACAAGGCATGGCCAGGCGGTGTACAGATACCCCATTCATGGCACTCCTGGGGTGGCTCTGCCCGCATTTTCAGTCTGGCCTTTATTTTTCATCTTAAAATTTCCATTTTGACATTTAGTCAACAGATTCCCAACTTCAACTCTTCTCAGATGAGGATGGTGATGAAGAAAAAGAAAAATACCTACCTGAGCTTTGCAAACATTTTTAGCAAAGCCACATGCAGGGCGAGTATAGTTTAGGGCAAATAGCTAAGCCCTTTGTCAACACAAGGCCTCATTCCAACGGCACACTGCTTGGCTTGCCATCAAAATGGCTTCAACTTGTTGACGATCTCCAAGGCTTACAGAGTCAAAACTTGGACGTTTCATATACACATTAACTGAGCTTATTCCACAGGCTCGTAATAAATCTTTATAACTATATATGGCTGAGCTATAAATATCAGCTTAGAAGAGAAGTAAGAGCACGGCATACAGAAAGGTGTCTGCCCTGCTTGGAAGTATGTAGACTTTATTAATTTACTTATTTCATCAAACTGTAACTTTCAGATGCTGGAGTGAAATTAAATTACTACTGAAGTGGAGCATAGAAGCAAAAAAAAAACAACACTGAAATTGATGCATGAAAAATAATGCAACATTTAGTTCACTTAGTACATTCCTGGGGTTACAGTTCTTGAGACAAAACAAAGTAAAACGGGAAATCCCCCATGCATTATTTCTTAGTGCCAGGCAGGTTGGAAGGGACCATTTCTTACTCTGTCTTGTAGTTCTGACACCTCTCTTTTGAAATACATGAGGAATTGAATTGGATCTTCACTTACTTAGAAACAAATAAAATATAATAAAGGAGCCTCGCTGGAATGGCCCAGTGGTTGAGTGTTGATCTGTGAACCAGGAGGTCACGGCTCAATTCCCAGTCAGGGCACATTCCCAGGTTCCGGGCTCGATCCACAGGGTAGGGCATGCAGGAGGCAGTCAATCAGTGATTCTGTGTCATCATTGATGTTTCTATCTCTCTGCCATTTCTTCCTCTCTGAAATCAATAAAACATATTTTAAAATATAAAATAAAGGAAAAATGGATTCTACAGCTTGCCCTCCAGCACCTGAGCATATGCCAGCCTACATTACTTTCTGTTTTTCTAAAACCTGTGTCCCTGAGCAAGGACATGAAGGAGAGGGCTTGCCCCAAGGGTGAGCCTGCTTATGTCTATTTACACAGGAAAAATGAAAAACTAAACAATGAAACCCAGATTTACATACAGTTTCATACTCAAAAGACCTCTTTTAGTTTTAAAAGAATGTTTGAAACACTGTCATTGCTCACATCACAGGTGCAATTGTTTTCTCTCTTTAAAAAAAATTTTTTTTATTGATCTCAGAGGGGAAGGAAGAGAGAGAGATAGGAAAAAACAATGATAAGAGAGAGTCATTGTTTGGCTGCCTCCTATACACCTTCTACTGAGGATTCAAGCCCACAACCTGGGCATGTGCCCTTGACTGGAATTGAACACAGGACCCTTCAGTCCGCAGGCCAATGCTGTATCCACTGAGCGGATCTGGTTAGGGCTATTCTCTTTTGAGAGGAAAGTGATCCTTACATTGATATCTACCTCTTCCCACAGCAGGTACTCTCCTGGCCCACAATGTTGCAAAATCACAAGGTAAAGCATCACTTGACAAGAACAGAATTTATGTCAGGCATCTTTTCCCGACTTAGGAGGGAATGAAAACTCGTAAAAACATTGATCAAATCATCATTATACTTTCACTTTCTAGCATTCTCTGACTAGCCAGCTATATATGTGGATACTTCTCATGTTTGATTGTCTGTTTTCAAGATTACTAAACGGTTCTAAAGAACTTTATTTCCATTTTTAAACTTGCCATCTCATTTACACAGCACCTTGCTTCATGGGGACGCATTGGAGGCTGGAAGCCACAGGCAAAGCTCTGTGGCTGGGGGAAGGGCACGGCTGAAAGCATGGCTTTGGGACCCAAACCCACAGAATTGCTCAGTTACAGAAATTATATTAACCCTCGATTAGATGTATATAGAATGTATTTTATATACTTTTCCTGTTTACCTTTCAAAATTCATTTATTGATTGGATCAAAATAGAATTCATTTTAAAGTATTTTTCACTGTGTTGTCCATAAAGTGAGCTCAGAACTATAAAATAAGAAATATAAATATTATATTCCAGGTTAGCATATTTTGGTAGCTGCATAAATGTTTATATTACTTTTGAACAAGTAGAAGAAATGGATTCTCAAAAATGTAAATTACTAGAGAAATTTTATAAAGAGTTTAAGAAAAAGATTGCTTATTTTGCTTTTCTCAGACAAATGAAAAAATATTTTCCTTGTCATTTGGGGGTACTATAGCAATTTAAAAGTAATAAATATGTAATATGAAATATGTGTTCTGTTTGAGGGGAAAAGTTTATTTTACCAATGGTAAGCATATGCTAAAATCCTGTATGTTTCCCACAGAGGGAAGAAGGCCTCTCGGTGCTGGCGTAGAAGGTCCCAGAGACAGCAGCAATTAGATGAGAGTTAAACTGATCATTTACATACTAGCCCAAAGGTCTTTTTTTTTGTTGTGGTAGGTCTCTCACCATGATGTTTGGCTAAGAAAATTGACCTTTTTTTGATGTGAGTACCGCTTACATTTCAGGATCAAAAAAAGAGTAGTGATAACAAAAGAAAAATAAAGTACTATCTATTATTTGCAATTCCTGCTCATAAGCATTAATTCAAACCATACATTTAAAAAACAATATGCCAGATTGAGATAGAGGTTCTGCTATGGTTAGGTCAATAAAATGTTATCCTATCTAATAAAAGAGTAATATGCAGATTGATCATCACTCCAACACACAAGACGGCTGCCCCCATGTGGTCAAAGATCCTGCCCCCATGTATACACATGATGGCCACCACAAGATGGCCAGCAGTTGGGAGGGACCAGGCCTGAAAGGGATGGTAGTTGTGGGTGATCAGGCAGCAGGGGAGGGCAGTTGGGAAGGACCAGGCTTGCAAGGGAGGACAGTTGGGAGGAATCAGGCCTGCAAGGGAGGGCAGTTAGGGATGACCAGACTGGCAGAAGAGGGAAGTTGGGGGTGACCAGGCCTGCAGGAAGGGCACTTGGGGGAGACCCAAGACTACAGGGGAGAGCAGTTGGGTAGACCAGGCCTGCAGGGAAGTGCAGTGAGGGGTGACCAGGCCTTTAGAGGAGGGCTGTTGGGGGAGACCAGGCCTACAGAGGAGGGCAGTTGGGGGCAATCAAGCCTGCCAGGGAGGGCAGTTAGGGGTGACCAGGCCAGCAGAGGAGGGAAGTTGGGGGCAAAAAGGCTGGCAGGGGAGCAGTTAGACATCAATCAGGCTGGCAGGGGAGTGGTTAGCGGGTGATTAAGATGGCAGGCAGAAGCAGTTAGAGGCAATTAGGAAGCAGTCAGGTGAGCAGTTGGGAGCCAGCAATCCTGGATTGTGAAAGGGATCCCAGATTGGAGGGGGTGTAGGCTGGACTGGGAACCCTCCCCCCCCCCATGTATTAATTTCGTGCACCGGGCCTCTAGTAATTTTATAAAATAAAATCATTAAAGATATCCTAACTGCCTTTGAATTTCCTGCATGTAGGGACACTTAATATATAGCTCACACTTATCCCAAGGGCGCTCCCTTGGGATAAGCACCTAAGCAGTTTTTACATTTAAAATTTGCAGAAATCACAACCACAGTGGCTCATATTATACAGTGTACATATAATATATATATATAGATATATATAATATATATATATCTATATATATATATTCAAAATGTCAACACTGGTCATTAAATCTTCAAGTTATCTCATTATTTTTAAAAATGGTCTACTTACAGTTGCACTTGGCAGATTTTCCTAGATGTTTAATGTCTGTTATATACTATCTCATTACATTTGGGGATACTTTCCTACTACTTTTATCCCTAACATGGAACTACCTAATGGGGCTGTTTAAAGATAGTCTCTAGGATCTGTAATAACAGAGGAGTTTATCGGTGACTTTCTTCTCATTATGGGAGATGAGATGATGCAAGAGATTAAAAAAAAAAAGACTTTGCTAATGGGACTGTTACTTGCTCTCAGAGTTGGTGACAATCAGCTTTTTGGAAATCTCTGGTGGCAATGAGGTTGAGCTGCATGCAATGTTTTAAAATTTCAGACAGGAATTTCCTTCAAAGTTGTAACCAGGTGAATCTTTGGCTTTTAGGTGGACTTTGCATAGAAACTCTGTGTCAAACATTTTGGGAATTTTTCCTTAAATAAGAATCTGTTCATTGTTGAAGGGAGTGCCTGCAGACTTGTGGCCGAATCCTGTTAACTGAGAGACAGAGCGCATGTCCTGCTAGAGGGGAGGGTGCACTGTCTCTACACTGGGAAGGGACTACACCAGTGCAATTCTGCACATTCTGTTGTAACCCAGGGGTTAGTTTGGTAGATGTCACCGTTTTTATTTTGCTGCCTCCAGAGAAATAAAACCTAAGTATCTAGTACCAGGCCTATATGAAGAGCCCAGAAATATCTTTTGGCTGACTAACTTAGGACAAAACTTTGAACATATTTTCAATCCAATTTCCAGATTAACTAGAGGGTAATTCTGTGAGTGCCATTTTTGGAACAGCTAGTTTTATAGACAATCCACGATTGGGCTTTCACCTTCAGTATCAGTTAACGTTTTTTGTTTTTGTTTTTTTCCAAAGAGGAAAGGGTAGGGAGCAAGGAATGTTTATATTCAATTTTGTTCCTCTCTGAATAAATGTGACACTCTTAGCCGGTGGGAGAGAGACTTCTGAAGATAGTCCTGGTGTGAGCCACATGTGCTAACACAAACATCCTTTCAGCACCCATTTGCAGGAGCTGGTTCAATCCTAAACACACTTTTCTTCTCTTTATCCAAAGCCTTGAATGGGAAAGTGAGGCGTCAAAGTGAGTGTGTGTGAGAAAAACAGAAGAATGGGAAATGATGATGTAAGTTGCAGGACAGATGAGGAGCCCAGCTATGGAGGGGTCCTTGGGGAAAATTTGGGGGCCCTATCTATTGGCAAGGTCTCTCTCTTTTCCATTTTTAATTTTAGAATTATATCACCTCAACCAAAATCAGGGGCCAGGTCCATAAGATATATGGGTATATCTTACATATATCTTAATAAATATATGCTGAATTTATATATATATATATACCAAGTGATCAGAACAACTGAAACAATCAGTCACTATGACATGCACTGTGACAGCCAACCAGCTAGATCAGGTCCCAGATCAGCCTGCCCCCACTCTGATCAGGGGCGGGGCCAGCCAGCCAACCTCCCTCCCTCCAGCTGGCCTGGACCCCAATCATCCCCCATCATATCAGGCCGGCCAGACCCCACCCATGCATAAATTCATGCAATGGACCTCTAGTACAGCAGTTGCCAACCTTCTGGACCTCATGGACCACCAGTAGCCTGTGGACCACCAGTTGAGGACCAATGCTCTAGTTAATAGATAATAAGCCAGTTAAATATTTATAGTGATTGATTAATTCATCTACCCACTCTCTTAAAAATATTTCGTGGTTCCTAATCTTATCTAATAAAAAAGTAATATGCAAATTAACTGTACCTTCCCTACACTAAAAAAGCCACACCCACAAGACATGCCCACAAGCCAATCAGGGGTGATATGCAAATTAACACCCATCCAAGATAGCTGCTGCCCATGGCAGGCCTGGCTGGGCTGGGAGCAGGGCCAGCCAGCAATGGCAACCCCAGTTGAAGGGCGATGGCTTGGGTGCCCAGGTCTGGAAAAGGCTTCTGGCTGAGCAGCCTTTTCCAGCCCTGGGAGAGGCCAGGCAGGGCTGCGGGCGAGGCCAGCCAGTGATGAGGGGCCTGATTGCAGGGTGATGGCTGGGTGCCCAGGGTCAGTAAATTTACACATGCACCTGATGTAGCCTGCAGGATCCAGGCCACCATGGACCTGGCAGACCTGGCGGGCAGTGCCTGATGCCCCTGGGGAGTCAAGGCAGAGATAGGGACCAGGCAGGCTTAGCAGGCTGTGCCTGAAACTTCCTGTAGGGTCTAGGCTTCGATCAGGACTGAGCAGGCCTGGGAGGCAGCACCCGATGCTGTCCACGGCAATTGGGACCTGGCAGGTGGCATGGACAACGCCTGATGCTGCCTGCTATGTCCAGGCAGTGATAGGGACTGTACAGTTCCAGCAGGTACCGCCTTACATTTCCCGTGGGGTCCAGGTGGCGATTGCGATGGGGCAGGGATCATGAACAGTGCCTGAAGTCACCTGCGGGGTCCAGGCATCATTTGGGACTGGGCAGGTGGTATGGACAACGCCTGATGCTGCCCATGGGGTCCTGGCATCAATTAGGACCAGGCAAGTGGCATGGACAGTGTCTGATGCTGCCAGGGGTGTTCAGGTAGCGATTGGACCAGGCAGTTCCAGCAGGTAGCTTCTGATGTCACCCGTGGGGTCCAGGCAGCTATCAGGGCCCCAGGCAGATGGCATGTAGAGTTCCTGACACCCCCTGCGGAGTCCAGGTGGCAATCGGAACTGGGCAGTTCCAGGAGGAGCAGATTGAGGTGGAGGAGACCATTGAGGCTGCAAAAGCCTAGGAAACTAAAGGCGAACCCCCTTCTGAAGGAGAAACTGAAGAGGCTGAGGAAGAGGAAGGAGAGGAAGAGGAGGAAGGTGCCAAGAAATAATTTGAGGATGCAAAGGAGGAAGGAGGTGAAGGAGAAGGAGAAGATGCCCAAGAAGCTGCCCAAAAGAGATGAAGGTGCTGGGGAGGAACAAGCAACCAAGAAGAAAGATTGAGCCCCCTTTCCTTAATTATTTCAGGAATAATCCTCCCAATAATCAACCCCATCATCAATCAAGCAGTTGAGTCCCCAATACTATATGAATTAAAGTTGGACATTAAATGTTATGCTATTACTTTTCTCCTTATGCAGAGTGTCAGTTTGCTTGCAGAGTGGCTTCCTGGCTTGCTGCCAGCCTGTGCATGGTCCACACTTATGAGTTCAGGATCTATGACAATGTGAATAATTCAGATGTTTACAATAAAAGCACATGAATACAAGAATTTACTAATGTTAATGTTAAAATTCATGGAAAAAATAGTCCTTTGAATCTTTGGTGGTTAGAAATTAAAGACCTCAAATCATGTGCAATAAACAGTAAATAAAAGTTACACTGAATGACAAAAAAATACATTAGGGTCCAGGAAATGTTCAAAGACCTGGGAACCATTTCCAGATCAGGAAGGGAAGTCACAGGGTGTATATTATCGCTACAAATACTGTATTTCCTACTACTTACAACATATACAATGTAATGTATTAGATGCCTTCCTATTTCATGAAGTATGTATTCTCATAGGTAATACTGGTAGATATGTTATAGTTATGGCAGTATGTCATATCCTAGCTATATTAATAAAAGGATAATATGCTAATTAGACCATGAGATGTTCCAGATGTCCTTTCAGACAAAGCCATGATGGCAAGGCCGAGGCAGAGGCAGTTACAGATGATCAGGCCAGGAGGGGAGGGCAAGTAGGTGTGATCAGGCTGGCAGGGAGGTGCAGTTGGGGGCAAGCAGGCCAGCAGGCAGAGTGGTTAGGGGAGATCAAGCACGCAGGCAGGTGAGCATTAGGAGCCAGTAGTCCAGGATTGTGATGGGGTTGTCTGACTGCCAGTTTAGGCCCAATCCCACAGAGGTCCCAGATTAGAGAGGATGCAGAGCAAGCTAAGGGACACACCCTGCCTCCACCCGCCCCCCCAACCCCACCATGCATGAATTTCATGCACCGGACTACTAGTATATATATAATCCAGGAGATAGGGAATAAAAAGAAAATAAAAGGTGCAGTTCCTTACGGCAGTCTTTGGGGATTGCTGATGAGTGGATGAGGGAGAAGTGACCAAATATAGTGAGTGTCTATCAACATCCAGAGCAGTCCAGAGAGAGCTCCTAGAATGGTCTGCAAATGTTTTGGAGTTGTTAGAGGTCAGGATGGCTATTATCAAATGAAACTTGGGTTTCCATGGCCCTGCTGTTGTGCCTGCTGGGCTGGAATGGAATCTTGCCCTTCTTCACCTGCCAGCATCTCTTTCCCCAATCCCCAAATCATACATCCTCCCCAACCACTCACTTATGCAAAGCTCAGATCTCCTGAAAGTCTGACATCTCAGAATTACTGTTTCTCAGACTTGGCCACCCACTACCGTGGCCTGCAGAGGTTCAAGTTACTGAGACAGTGTATCAGTAATTGTCCTTGAGTGTGTCCTGGACCTGGGGATATTTAAAAGCCCCCATTGCCCTAATGTACAGAAAAGTTTGGGAAAACCATCCCAGCAGAAGATAGCTCTTTCATCTGTGCCAAAATCAGTGATTGTTTATTGACCTCCTACTTTTTTTTCCCCTGCATTGTTGATGGGAAATAAAAAGATATATACTTTCTATCAATTTTTCAGCTATGCAAAAAGGATTTATGAAGGTAAAAGTACTTCAAAATTCTTTGTGCATAGGGTGAGTGTTCTACCTAAATAAATTGCTATTAAATTATTTTTCTCCCCAGATCAGACCTCTGGCCTCTATTTTCTGCAGACCGGGGTTCTAAATAGCTCTTCTGACCACTCTTCAAATCATTTTTGAAGAAGATGCACATGCCGAAACCAGTTTGGCTCAGTGGATAGAGCATTGGCCTGTGGACTGAAAGGTCCCAGGTTCGATTCCGGTCAAGTGCATGTACGTTGGTTGCGGGCACATCCCCAGTAGGGGGTATGCAGGAGGCAGCTGATCGATGTTTCTCTCCTATCAATGTTTCTAACTTTCTATCCTTCTCCCTTCCTCTCTGTAAAAAATCAATAAAATATATTTTAAAAATAAAATAAAAGAAGATGCACGTGCCATGCAAATGGATTTTAAAATATAAATCCATAGCTTGGAATTGGCACCCAACTCATGCTAGAAAACAAAACAAAAATATTTGTCTTGTCAACTGATGGGCAAATTCCAAATGAATAACTTTTTCCTGTTGGTATTTAAAAGCAGGGAATCCTCAGCCAGATTTGAGTTGGCTGAACCTCACTGGCTGCCTGCCACCAGAGGACATTCACTGAGGCTTGGAAAGACAGGCTGCCAATGACACTTCTAGCTTGAATGGATAGAACTGACTTCTTCAATGGAAGGTTATGTTTGGAAACATTCTTCCCTAATTGGATGCCAGGCCTCTGGACAGGGCTCAATGCATTGTGGGTGCAAGAGGAGTCCACCTCACAGGACACGGGTGCTGTCTGGCTGCTCTGCTTGTTTGAGGCCAAAGGAGGTGTTCTGTGAGTTCAGACATTGAATCCACCTGAGTTCTGGGACTCCTCTACCTGGGGCTGAAAGACCCTCTCATGAGTCATGTACAACCCACACCTACTCCTCTTACAGTATTTGGAAAACAATTCAATGACCACCTACTGACTGAGAGGTTTGTCAGACACACAGCAGGATTTTTTTTAAAAAGGCATGTAGGACTTGGCCAGCACAGTGTGAAAAGAAATCAGTAAAAAGAGTCCAGGATGTGAGGAGGTGGGAGAACAGGTTCAGCAGGAAAAGAGGTTTTGATTGAGACGAGACTGGGCAAATTGACATTGTTATTTCCCAAAAGGCTACTGCTATTTTCTTTTCTTTTTTCCCCTTTTATTAACATTATTAAGGTGACACTGGTTAATAGGTGCACAATTCAAAAGCATAGCATCTGTACACTGTATTGTGTGTTCACCACCCCAAGTTAAGTCTCCATCCATTACCATCTATCCCCCTTTCCCTTCTTCCACTTCACCCCCCAATTCTTCCCTCTGTCAATCACCACACTATTGTCTATGTCCATGAGTTTTTCTTAATTTTTAAACATTTTGCTCAAGCCCTACACCCCCACCCCAGCCAGCTGTCGTGCTGCTCTCTATTTATGAGTCTGTCTCTATTTTGGTTGGTAGTTCATTTTGTTTAGTAGATTCCACATATGAGAAATATCATATGGTGCTGATTGGTTTATTTCACTTAGCATGATGCTCACCAGGTCCATCCATGTTGTTGCACAGAATAAGATCTCCTTCTTTTTTATGGCCCAGTAGTACCCTATTGTGTAAATGCACCATAACTTCTTTAATTCACTCATCTACTGACAGGTACTTGGGCTATTTCCAGGTCTTAGCTATTATAAATAAGGCTTCTATGAACACAGTGTGTATATATCCTTTCGAATCAGTGTTTTGGGTTTCTCTAGATAAATTCCCAGAAGTGGAATGGCTGGCTCATAGGGAGTTCCATTTTTAATATTTTGTAGTTATGCCATGCTGTTTTCCACAGTGGCTGCATCAGTCTGAATTCCCACTGAAAGTGCCCGTGTTACCTTTTTACCACATCCTCTCTAGAACGTGTTGTTTGTTGATTTATTGATGATAGACATCCTGACAGGTATGAGGTGATATCTCAGTGTAGTTTTCATTTTTATCTCTCTGGTGATTAGTGATATCCAGCATTTTTATATATCTATTCAGCCACCACTATTTTCATTGCACTTTGCTCTTTACAGAATTCCACAGGCCTCTCTCATTTCACTTTGGTAGCCTTCAGCCAAGATGAAGTTGCCTTGCAGCAGTCTGAGACAATAAATTATGTTTTAAATACAAATACCAGTAGAGTTAACATTTCCAGCAAAATGTTTTTTGTCCCATTGATGTTCAAATCCATCTTTCCTTCAGATCTAGATGCTGCCAGCAATGTTCATTGATCCCCAGTGCAAGAGAAGAAAATATTCTACCCATTCTCCATCCAAACACTTCTCCTGGATTCAAGGTTTAGAGTACTCCCCCTCCTCCCCAAACACTACTTGTGAGGTCCTGAATGGAGAAACACTGCTTGGTAGGGCCTATTTCTGCTCTGACCACCTTGTCATAGGTGGTCAGAGCAAAAACACACAACCCCCACCTATACCTGGCTGTAAGAGGAATGGGATGGCTTCTGTGAAATCCAAGCCAGAGACACATGTTCATGAAATAGCTTCTCAACACATAGAGTAAAATAACACCCAAGATTCTGCTGGCAGGAAGCCAGGAAACTGAGCAATTTTTAAGATCTGTATTTACATTAGCACATCATTTATTTATTGGGAGGAGATAATACATGTTAGATTTTTAAAAGCGTAAAAATTAGTAAAAGAGAAATATAAAATTGCCTTTAAAACTTCCTCTCAGATAACTACTGATTTTTAATTTATTGACTTCTATGGATAAATAGATAAGCAAAAAGTACAATCATAATTGATAAGCAGATTTTAACCTAGCTTTTCTGTTCTTAATTTTTTATTCTTTTCTAATTATAATCGTGGCCTGAGAGGTTTTCCCTTGCATGTTATGTGCTTGCTGTCCCTCCCTGGCTCTGGGAAACTTAGCTGAAGCAGGGCAACATGGAATGAAACAAGGGTGGACTTCCATGTAGTCCAGAGGGTGGGGCCTCCGAAGCCCAAAAGCTTGCTTTGCGTGCATCTCATCCTTGTATGACCCTGTTCTGATTTGCTCTCCCTTCTCCCACAGAACTGGGCTCTTTTGGGGTATCTGGGTCTTGGCCAGGATGGTTTAAACAGACTTCTGGTGGGGGTGGTGTCTGTAGCTTGTAGAAAGGGGGTAGTAGTGGGAATTTCCTCTTCTTCCAATGCCTCAGCTCTGTCTAGCTCACTGGTAACCTCTTGCTGCTACCCCAAGCAGGAGGGATATCCTATCTAATAAAAGAGTAATTTGCAGATTGACCATCCCTCCAACCCACAAGATGACTGCCCCCATGTGGTCAAAGATGGCTGCCCCCATGTGGACACAAGATGGCCACCACAAGTTGACTTCTATGGATAAATAGATAAGCAAAAAGTACAGCAGGCGAGAGCAGTTGGGAGGGACAAGGCCTGCAGGGGAGGGCAGTTGTGGGGGACCAGGCTGTCACAGGAGGTAAGTTGGGGGTGACCAGACATTCAGGGAAGGGCAGGTGGGGGAGACCCAGGCCTGCAGGGGAGGGCAGTTAGGGGAAAACAGGATGGCAGGGGAGCAGTTAAGTATCAATCAGGCTGGCAGGATAGTGGTTAAGGGGTGATCAGGCTAGCAGGCAGGTGAGCAGTTGGGAGCCAGCAGTACTGGATTGTGAATGGGATGTCCAACTGCCTGTTTGGATCCCAGTAGGATCAGGCCTAAATAGTCAGTCGGACATTTCTTGAGGGGTCCCAGATTGGACAGGATGCAGGCTGGGCCAAGGAACAACCCCCCACCCAGTGCATGAATTTCTGGCACTTGGCCTCTAGTGTGTGTGTGTGTGCGTGTGCGTGTGTGTGTGTGTGTGTGTGTGTGTGTGTGTGTGTGTGTAATCAGCCCTAACCAGTTTGGCTCAGTGGATAGAAGATTGACCTGCAAACTAAAGGGTCTCGGGTTCGATTGGGGTCAAGGGCATGTACCTTGGTTGCGGGCACATCCCCAGTGGGGGGTGTGCAGGAGGCAGCTAATTGATGTTTCTCTCTCATCGATGTTTCTGGTTCTCCCTTCCTCTCTGTAAAAATAATAATAATAATAAAATATATTTTAAAACAATCAGCCCACTTGGCACTCCAAGTTTTTATCATGGCCATTCCCTACTGGGCGGGGCTTCTGCCCTAGCTCCCAATAGGCCAGTGTTCCAGTATTCCCTGTCTCCAGGCCCAGACTCACAGGCACATTTCCCCTGATCCCCTGGTTGCAGCCAGGGCTGGTGAGGGGCGGTGGAGTGGGGGAAGGGGACGAGGGGGGAGGGAGGCTGTGCAGAACCAGCCATTGTGCAAGCAGGGAAGCAGGGTCTCCCCTGCACACCTGTTGTGGAAGAGTGATCCTCTTCCCCAGAGCACACTGTCCCACCCCTGTCCGGCTCCCTGCCAAAAGTTCTTTCAGAGAATAAAGGGTCCCTCAAATTCTCTGCTTGGTACACAGGAGAGCTCCACTGTGTGGCTGCTCAGGCAGACACAATGGAGCCAAGGTCCCCAACTGTTGTAGCAAAGCAATAGCTCTTTGCAGAGGATGGTGCAGTCTGAGTCTCCCAGGTGGACTGAATCACCACTGATTCCCCTCTCCTGACACTACGTGGGCTGCCCTTCCCTTCTCTGCTGCTCTGAATTGGGGAGCCCTGCATGAGGCTTAGACCCCACGTTCCCAGGGGCAGGAGCTGTGCGGCCACACCTTCCCTCCAGCTTCCCAGATGTGTAGCTGCACCAGTTGCTTCACTCTTTCCGCCTCTTCTCTCTGCTTTTGGATAACAAGGGAAACCTGTATTTATTGCGTATTTAGCAAGATTACCCTATTTTGGTACTAGTTCTAAAATCTCCAGACTTTCTAAAAATTCATTTATATCATCTGCAAATAACTCTGCCATTTCTGCTCTATAGTCCATGCCTCTCCTGTTACATATCCTGCAGAACGGCCACAGAACAAAGTAGTGGGAAAGTCATCCTGGGTAGCCAGGTATCAAAAGTAGCCCTTTCTTTGCCTTTTCTCTCTTTCACATACTGCGTCCACTCTTCCCATGCCTAACTTTATTCATTGGTTTAAGGCAAATATCAGTAGCACTACCTAAAAAACAGTTCGCTACTGTGTCACTGATTAGTCCCATCTTTAATTCATTGCTGCACCTGCCTGCACCTGCTCTCTTTCCTTCTCACCTTTATCCACTAGGTGTTTTCTTTCCACCTGGATTTCTTCCCTGTTGCTTTTACTGCTGGTCTCTCCGATGACCCTTATTCCTAGGACCAGTTTTTACATCTTCCTGAAACTTCTCACTTTTTCCTCTCTCATCAAAGGACAGGTGTTGCCTGTCCAGGCTTTGGAAGCAGGAGCCTCCTCCTGCCATTCAACTCAATGTTGGGGGTTTAGAGGTAGCCTTGAAATCTGTTTGTGGTCTGAGAGATTCAGAATTGGGACACCTTGGGGAGATCTTCAATACGGAAAATTCTGGAAATACCTGTCTGGCTTTGAATCTGGTGATTTTAGGCAACCTCACAAATAAGCTGTGGTGAATTAACAGAGGTTTTCAAGTAAAATACTGCCACATATTAATATTCTAGAATCTGCCCACTGCTGTGGTTACTATATTATCCTCTCTTCTTAGCCCCTTTCTACTAACTAGTTTTTCTCTAGAAACAAGATAAATGTTAATGTATTTGAGTGTTTATGTCTTGGCTGGTGGCCCCATAAGCCATCGTTATGGTTTATCCTTTTAATCCTCATCTCATGAAAACAAGAGTTCTATAGCAATTGGCTGCAAGATTGGCCCTGCTCTTGTTTCACTTCAATTTAGCAGTTCTTCTATGGTATGTCAGTCCATTAATCTTGAATATGAACAAGAGCGATGACAGCAAGTTGGATGAAGCTGATAGATAATAATAATGTTTGTGTTACCGGTTTTATGTTTAAGCCTATATTTTGATACAAAAAGACTCAAAAGTGGCAGTAATTATTCTTGGTAACATAATTTCAAGTAGGGTATGAGTGGTAGATATGGGAGGAGGAACTGGACACAGATACATGGGGGCCAAGCAAGTCCCAGGGGCAGACCGAGGCAGAAGTTAAAAAGTGTTGGAAGCTGGACTGCCTGCCTCCAGTCCTTACTGGCTGTGTAATCCCAGCCATTTCACTCATCTTCCCTGGGCCACAGTCTCCACATTTGTGAAATGGGGATACTAAGAGGATGCTTAGGGTTATTATAAGAATTAAATGAGTTAAAGCATATAAAATGCTGAAGTTAAGTGTTATACAAGCTTAAATCTTCCAGTCGGGCTGCCATTTGGCTGGGCAGAACCAGGGCAGGTTCAGCTTTTCCGTTTGGCGGGGGTGATGATGAGGGTGTGGGGATTTGCAATAGCTGCCAGGTCATCACACACAGCCCTGTGAAGTGATGTCAAACACAGCTCTGCACTTGAGGAAGGGAGGCCTCCAGAGGTGAGAAGACTAGTCCAAGACAAGCTGAGAACGTGATAGGCCAGTCATAGTGACAGAGTTCGGCGGGACAAAGAGGACCCAATACGGTCCTCTATTACACCACAGCCAAGCTGGCAGGTGGGTTTTTAAAACAAGCAGAAAAGATCATTTTATTGGTGATACTGCTATCTCACAGCAAGAAAAAATGAGCAAACAGAAGGTAGGAAAGACATGAGAGAAAAAAATGCTATAGGAAAACACACTTCTTGACTTTGTTATTTAATTCTGGGAGTCCCAAAAATACCTCTAAGTGGAGATATTCCACTAAATATAGAAATACATCATTCATATAGAACGAGTTACATAAAAAAATAAATCTCCTTGCCCTGGCCAGTGTTGCTCAGTGGTTATAGTGTCATCCAGCTCACCCAAAGGTCTCAGGTTTGATTCCCAATCAAAGGAGAGTTTATGGCACCAGTCAGGGCACATGGGGGAGGCAACCAATCAAATGTGATGATGTGATGTGTCTCTCTCCTCTCTCTCTTGTTCTCCATCCCTCCCTCTGTCCCTTCCACTCTCTTTTTAAAAATCAATGGAAAACATTTCCTCAGGTGAGGATTAACCAAAAAAATTCTGCTTTCACTTACCAAAAATATATCATATTTATTCAACAATCATTTCAATAATGATGAACCTAACCCATTATTCATTTATTTATCTCTGTGATTTGTAACTTCAGAAGTAACAATTAAATTTATTATAATTAAGCTATGAATCTAAATTTTGCTAATTCAATAACAATAAAACGTTTAAAGTGGGTATTGGACTTGAAAAGACATTTCTTCCAAAAAAAAAGATATATAGCCAATAAGCGTATATAAAGATGCTCAATATCATTAATAATTAGAAAAATGCAAGTGAAAACTGTAATGAGATGTCACTAACAACTATTAGAATGGCTATTTCTAAAAAGTGCAAGTCTTGATAAGGATATTGAGAAATCGGAATCCTCAGGCAATTGCTAGGAGGAATGTAAAATGGTGCAGCCACTGTGGAAAACGGGTGGTTCCTTTAAAAATTTAAGGGAGAGCTAGGCCAGTGTGGCTCAGTGACTAAGGAGGCTATGGTTCAGTTCCCTATCAGGGCATGTGCCTGTGTTGTGGGCTCTATTTTATACTTTGAAATGTTGAAACTTTCCATGTAACTCCAAATTCTGTCTTTGGGATTTTAAAGGGAATAGGAATTGCTCATTTGGACTGAGCAGGTGGTTTGTAGAATGTGAAGTCCTGGGAACCTGCTGGGGTAGAGGGACAGGGTGTCTTCTTCTGTTTACATAAATAAATGCAGACAAACTACCAACTGTCATAGTCTTTCCATGCTTCTACTTTTGGGTGAGGGAGTAGGAGGCTGTTGATGGACAAGGGTGGAGATCAGGAAAATTTGAATTCTGTAATATGAAAAAATTTATTGGGAAAATAGACAGATGAAATCAGCCAAAAATGCTTAAAAAATTATGTGGAGTGTATTTTTCCTTAGGCAATCTGTTGCTTGATTAAGTTGTTCTGCCTTTGCTGGTGTGCTCAGTGGTTAGAGCATCTGCCTGCCCATCAAAGGGTCACAGGTTCCATTTCTGGTCAAGGGCACATACCTGGGTTGCAGATTCAATCCCTGACCCCATTTGGGGTGCATGGGGGAAACAACCAATCATTGCATCTCTCTCACATAGATGTTTCTCTTTCTTTTATTCCTTCTCCTCACCACCATCCTCCTTTCCACTCACTCTCTCTAAAAATCAAGGGAGCTGAAACCAGTTTGGCTCAGTGGATAGAGAAATGGCCTGAGAACTGAAGGGTCCCAGGTTTGATTCCAGTCAAGGGCATGTACCTTGAATGCGGGCTCACCCCCCATAGGGGGTATGGAAGAGGCAACTGATCGATGTTTCTCTCTCATAGATGTTTCTGACTTTCTATCCCTCTCCCTTCCTCTCTGTGAAAAATCAATAAAATATATTAAAAATAAATTAAAAACATAAAAATCAATGAAAAAAGTATACCCAGGTGAGGATAACAACAAGAGTAAGTTTTTTATTAACTCTTTTGTATTTTAGCACTATACTTTCCTATTAAACATAATTTTATAAAAATGGACATGTAAGAAATACTGATTTATCTATCATTTATTGAGCTCAGGCTCACGGTCAGGCACTATACTAAATCTATTATACATTCCAAATAATCCTTACAACAATTCTATTAAATGAATTCTATTATGATCCTAAGTTTACCAATAAAGACATTAAGTCTCAGAAAATATGCATGAATTTCTTAAAGTCTCTTAGCTTCTAAATGCTGAGGTTTAAATCCAAAGCTTGTCTTATCCCAAAGCCACTGCTCTTGACCACTAACTTATATCACTAGTCTATACTAATTGGTGCAACCCTACAATAATGCCATAGCTGTTACTGAGTGGAATGAAGATTGGATATTTGTAACCTAACACTTTCTGCCTTTCAAAAGACAGCATAGTATATTAAAAAGTCATCATAAAAAATGTATTTGACAATAATGTTTCCTAAGAACATATGAGTAAGAGGGCCAATTATTTTGGGAATCCATAATGGACATCAGCATAGTAAACGCCCAGAGAAATAATTACAGTTGTTTAGTATGTAAATTAATCAGCTTTTGTAATTAAAATGTTGCATGACAAAAATGTTCAAATCTCAGTTGCTTACAGCTATCTATTTCTTACAAATCCAAAGGTCAGCTAGGTTGGCTCAGCTGGAAACTGCAGGTCTTTTTTTAAAATTTATTTTTATTGATTTCAGAGAGGAAGGAAGAGGGAGAGAGAGATAGAAACATCAATGATGAGAGAGAATCATTGATTGGCTGCCTCTTGCATGCCCCCCACTAGGGATCAAGCCCAAAACCCAGGCATGTGCCCTTGACCAGATTTGAACCTGGCACCCTTCAGTCCACAGGCCAGTGCTCTATCTAGTGAGCCAAGCCAGCTAAGGCAAAACTGCGGGTCTTATGTAGATCTGGTGCATATGTTCATTCTTCTGGGACCCAGGCTGAAGGAGCAGTGGTTCCCTGCAGAGAGCTCTTCTCATGATGGTGGGCAGAAGTGCAAGAGGCCAAACCAAAACATGCATTTAGCTTGGATTAAAATTCTCTGCTTGGATGTGACCTCTGTCATGTCCACTTACAAATCATTGGTCAAAGTTAGTCACATGACCAAACTAAACAACAATGGGATGGAAAGCTATCTTCTTCCACAGGGCAGGGAGAGAAGTGAAAGAGTATTTACACAATATTCATACATCAGATAAATGCTTTATCATCAGGTGCTTCACAAACTTATCTGACAACACACAACCCTTCTTTTTTTAAACTTTGTTTTCTCCAAATTTCAAGTTACTATTGTTCTATAAGCATAATCTGAGATAATTTTGGGAAAGTCATGTGAAAAACATTTTTATAAAGTTCATTTTTTAATTCATAGAAATGTAAAATAGTCTCTGATGTAATGATTTCCTTCAAAAAAATTAACACACCAATAAACTTTGAATTTATGCAGGCTCTTCACTTTGAAGGATCTTATTGACTGGCATATTGATATAGTTTTTCTCTAATCTTAAAACAGAAAATCTGACTCTCATAGATGTTTGGAATTTCCTGGGTTAGAACAGCAGAGCTAACTTCCCATCTCCCATTTAGTTGAATAAACTATCTCATGGTTATGCACATGCAATTGTACCAAAATGACATGAAGTGAGCTTAGTAGATTTAAAAGTTACAAAATCAGCTTTTGCATGGATTTTGTTTAAAATTCATTTCAAACCAATACCAACCAGGATAGGACTGATTAAGGGAGAACCAAAAAGCTCGCTGAATGCTTCATCACAATAAAATTAAGACCATTGTCCTGAAAGCCAATTTATTACACTTATTTGAAGTATATGTTTTGTTTTGTTTGTTTTTACCCACTTGTTTTTCTCTCAAAGGTAATACTGACCAGAAATTGAGGGTTGGCTTTCCTTTTTCTTCCTTTGTAATTGACTCTCACCATCTTTCCTCTGTTCTCTTACAAAAGTGACAGAAAAGAATTTCTTCTTGTGCCTTTTACCGATAGCCAAATAGATACACAGACACACACTTCTAAACACTGAAGCTGCAGGTCCCATCTTTGTTGTTCTTCCATAGCAAAGAGGGTCTGAATAAATGATAACTGGTTATAAAAAAATAAATAAGAAAAACAAAAAAAATCACAAATTAGCAATCCTAAAGAGATAACAACTTGTGACCAGTGTGTTGGCTTGAGGATGTGTAAAAATCTAGCGTGATCTTTGCTGCTTATATATCTCTCCTGCACACAATTGAACTTCACTGCAGTCCTGAGTAAATTCCCTGTGTTCAAGGACCATAGGCAACGTCCTTAATTTAATCATTTCCTTTTTGAAACCCAAGAAGAGGAATGAAGCCTAGGTGACCAGTGTAGGTGAAATGAAGTATAAGAAAAACAAGATCAATAGCATAGGAATGTAAAAGAAATTAAATCACCTTGGGACTGTTTCTAAGTGAGTCAGGAATATGAAGATGAAATGAAGCAAGAAATAATCTGTCTTCTATATAAAGCTTAAAAATGTGGTGTGGTATAGGGAAAAGTACGTTTGCTTAGTTCATATCAAGATTGTACTTCTTCCCAGCTGTGTCACTTAGGATTGGTTTACTCAATGAGTCTTGGCTTATCTGTAAAGTAAATATAACAGCAAATACCTGGCAGACTTATCATTGTCACAAGTGAGAAATTGTGTAAGCTTTGGCCAGGAGTCTAAACATGATATAAAGCTATTTTATGTTTTATGTGACCTGTAAGAAGCCTTTTATTTATTTTTCTAAAAAAACTTATATATATATATATATATATATATATATATATATATACACACACACACACACTTATCTATACACACACACATACACACACACATTAGAGGCCCAGTGCACGAAAATCATTCATGGGGGGCAGAGGGGTGTCCCTCAGCCCAGCCTGCACCCTCTCCAATCTGGGACCCCTCGAGGGGTATCCAACTGCCTTCTCACAATCCAGGACTGCTGGCTCCAAACTGCTCACCTGCCTGCCTTCCTGATTAGCCCTAACCGTTTCTGCCTGCCAGCCTGATCACCCCCTAACCACTACCCTGCCAGCCTAATTGATGTCTAACTGCTCCCCTGCCAGCCTGTTTGCCCCCAACTTCCCTCCTTTGTCAGCCTGGTCACCCTTAACTGCTCTCCCCTGCAGGCTTGATCACCCCCAACTGCCCTCCCTTGCAGGCCTGGTCCCTCCCAACTACCCTTCCCTGCTGGCCTGATGGCCCACAACAGCCCTCCCTTGCAGGCCTGGAACCTCCCAACTGTCCTCCCCTAATGGCCATCTTGTGGTGGCCATCTTGTGGTGGCCATCTTATGTCCCTATGGCAGCAGGATCTTTGACCACATGGAGGCAACCCTCTTGTGTGTTGGAGTGATGGTCAATCTGCAATATTACTCTTTTATTAGATAGGATAGAGGCCTGGTGGATGGGTGAGGGCTGGCTGGTTTGCCCTGAAGGGTATCTCAGATCAGGTTGGGGGTTCCCTTGGGGCATGGGGCAGCCTGGATGAGGGGCCTGTGGTGGTTTGCAGGCTGGCCACACCCCCCAGCAACCCAAGTGGAGGCCCTAGAATCTGGGATTAATTTATGTTCTACAATTGAAACTTTGTAGCCTGCAGCAGAGCCAAGCCTTCTGCTCCTCTGTGGCGACAGCCATTTCTGTTTGAAACTTTGTAGCCTAGAGTGGAGGCCTAGGTGCTAGGGCTGCAGAAGTTTGGCTTCCTCCATCACCCGGTTAACCCTAGCCTCTGCTCTCTCCAGCTCCGTGGCTGCCACTATTTCTGTTGGGATTATTTATCTTTTATAATTCAATCTTTGTAGCATTTAGTGGAGGCCTGGGCTGACAAGGGCGGGCAGAAAGCTTGGCTTCCTCCATTGTCAGGGAAACCCAAGCCTTCCTCCTACTCTCAGTGGCTGCAACCATCTTGGTTGGGGTTTATTTGCATAATTTGCTCCTGATTGGCTAGTAGGTGTGGTTTGTGGGTGTGGCTTGATCAGAGGTATGTTCAATTTGCATATTACTCTTTTATTAAATAGGATATATATATATATATATGTATATTTCAGAGAGGAAGGGAGAAGGAGGGAGAGATAGAAACATGAATGATGAGAGAGAATCACTGATTGGCTGGTTTCTGCATGCCCCTCCTGGGGATATAGCCTGCAACTCGGGCATTTGCCCTTCACTGGAATTGAATCTGGGACCCTTCAGTCTACAGGCTGACATTCTATCTACTAAGCCTAACCAGCTAAGGCTATAGGAAGCATTTTAAATTTGGAATTAGCTGCTAAAATTCAGGGATTTCATCACATTTAGATTTTTTTGCTCTAAAAAAATTTGAAAACCAACTATTTTGGTTATCTTTTGGGTTACTGAGCCATAGTAGCCAGGGATGATTGCTACATTTTTTTAAAAAGTCAGAGGGAATAATGTGTTGACAGGCTATGAAGAAATTGGAATCCTTAGACATTGCTTATGGGAATGAGAGTGTAAAGTGGTTTAGCTGCTGTGAAAAACAAATTAATGTTTTCTTAGATGATTAAACAAAATTCCCATATGACCCAGCAGTTCTTCTCCTAAGTATATATCAAGGAGATTTGAAAATGGGGACTCAAATTAATACATGTACATATACATGTATTTTATAGCAGTACTAGTTACACTAGCCCAAATGTAGAAGCAGCCCAAGTGTTCATCAATAGATGATCAAATAAATAAATTCTGATACCATAAAAAGGAATGAAACACTGACAGATACTGCAATGTGGCTGTATCTTGAAAACATTATTCTAAGTGAAAGAAGCTAAACAAAAGATCATATATTTATGATTCCATTCATGTGTAATATTGAGAATACCAATTGGAATTTGCTAGGGGTGAATGAAGGGAGGCTCAAGGAGCAGCTGCTTAATAGCCATGGGGTTTTCTTTTCAAAGTGATGAAATGTTTTGGAAGAAGGTAGAAGTGGTGATTATAATTATACCAGAGGCCCTGTGCATGACATTTGTGCACTCATGCACAGGGCCTGTCCCCTTTCACAGTTCGGGAGCCCTTTCACAATTCGGGAGCCCTTTCACAGTTTGGGAGCCCTTGAGGAATATCTGACAGTCAGACATCCTTAGCGCTACTGCTGTGGCAGAAAAGGCTCCTGCCACTACCACTGTGCTTTCCAGCCATCAGCTTGGCTTCTGACTGAATGGTGCTCTTCCTATGGAAGTGCACTAATCACCAGGGGGCAGCTCCTGGTGTTCGGTGCACGTCATAGCAATTGGTCATTCTGCTGTTCGGTCATTTTGCATATTACCCTTTTATTATATAGGTTTGCAAATGTCCCAAATGCCACTAAATTGTTGACTTAAGAATAGTTATGTTTATGTCCTGTGATTTTTGCCTCATTAAAAAAAATTAATAGAACAAGTAATGTGTAAAAAGTTTTAAAATATCATTTAGACAGTCAGAAATCACAGAATGGGATGCAGAATGTGACAAAGCAATCTAATTAACAGTTTGCCTCATTTGTACTTTGTTTTATTGTGCTTCACAGATAATGCATTTTTTAGAAGTTGAAGGCCTGCGGCAAACCTGCATTGCAAAAGTCTATTGGTGCCATTTTTTCCCCAACAGACTTCATGGCTCTGTGACACATATTGATAGTTCTCAAAGTATCTCGATCTTTTTTATGATTATTATATTTCTCATGATGACCTGTGCTCAGTGATCTTGGAAAAAAATTGTTTTGGGGAAAAAAAGAATCAATGGATGCAAAAACCTTCACTGTTGTCTTATCTTAAGAAATTGCAGCAGCCACTCCAACCTTCAGTAGCCACCACCCTGATCAGTCAATAGGCATCAACATCCAGGCAAGACCCTCCTCCCATAAAAGGTATTATGACTCCCTGAAGACTCACATGATGGTTAGCATTTTTTAAGCAATAAGGTTTTTTAATTAAGGCATGTGCATTGTTTTTTAGACATGATGCTATTGCACACTTAATAGACTACACTATAGTGTAAAAAACTTACACTGGGAATATATGCACTGGGAACCCGAACAATTTAGGTAGCTCACTTTATTGCAATATTCACTTTATTGCAGTGGTCTGGAATTGAAACCTCAATAACTCTGAGGCATTCCTATATACTACAAGTGCATGAAACCCCTCGCTGAAAAGAACAGAGGTGCTGACTTAGGAACTTTGGAAATGAGTGGAGTCTAGGAAAAAAAAGCCCCCCCCCCCCCCCCCCCCGCCAAAAAAAGTACCTAAGAGTTGTACTCCAGTTGATAAAGTCATTTCCTATATGGCATGGGTTAACAGTTTTGATACTGCTATGCATGTTAATAGACATGAAATATTAAGTCAATGCTTGGCAGATGGGTGGACCCAGGTTTCTCACTGTTGGAGTAAGAATTTACAGATTAGCAGGGGAAGAGGTTACAGTAATTCATGTGGTAATGAAGTCGAGTTCAAGGTTCTAGTTTGAACTCATATTTAGCTTCATATAGATACTGGTTTTTACATATAAAGATATTTATTTACATAGCTTAGTATACACACATAGATTTCCTAGTTCTGTCAGCTAAGAAAGCCTAGAAGCAGCAAAACCCCAGAACACTCTAGGAGAAACCTAGTACTCAGATTACGGTGTCTATTACCATTCTTCAGTAACACAAAGCCGAGGTTCTTAGAGACATGGCTTATTGTAGGTCTGTCATGGCAGTCTTTCCAGGTAAGAAACAAAGGTTGCTTTCCTGAAAGATGGCATGAAAGAAACATAGAGGTTCTAGCAAAACACCCCAGGGGGTTGGACTTATTTGGAAAAGTCAAGGTAGGGGCTGCTGCCTTTGGCCAGGTCCCTCCAGAAGCCCCCACACTTTCAGAAAATGCTCCTTAACAGACATTCTAACCAACCTCCATGCTTCCCCACAGGACTGGAATGGGAAACGGACAAGATGAAGCTGGAGCATCTTGAAAATAAGGAAGGTTTCAAAAATCAGATAGAGGAGGAGGTTATGGTAAAGTGATGAGCCAATTGAAAGAAATCCCAATAGCCAAAGATGGGACAATATGTGTGACAATGAAAATAAAGTGGTATTGGATTAGAACCCAAAGTATAAAGTTAATATCCATGAGTTCATACTGATATAAATAAATAACTGATTAAGTAAGTAAACAAATAGAGGAGAAATGACAAACTCCCCGTGTAAAGGAACTGTAAATAATTTATGTATCCCATCTCTAAGGACATGGAGCATCACTGCCCACTCCTCAAGTAGAGGCTGTGTACAGTAACTCTCCTCCAAGGTAGTAAGGAAAGAGGAGAAAGAGTCATGTCCAGTGATGAAGCCTGGCAAATGCTAGTTCAGTCCAGTTCAAGAGCTATATCATGTTAATAGTATGTGCCCTTGATAAGATAATGAGAATAATAATAATAATAATCCACAATTCCAATGTAATAATGGGAAAAACATCATGAATATCCCAAATGGGGGGCTTTCTACAAAAGTCCTGATTTCTCACATCTGTTGATGTCATCAAAAACAAAGCATAGAAACCGTCACAGCCAAGAGGAGTCTACGGAAACATGACTATGATGTAGAATGTTGTATCCTGGATGCAATCCTGGAATAGAAAAAGCACAAGATAAAAACTAAAGAAATGTGAATAAATCATAAACTTATGTTAATAGTAATAATACCATGATCCTGCGGGAAGCCAGACATTGCCTCACCAATAGAGATGTAAATAGAACAAACAGGAAACCTGGTCAAAGCTTAATGGATCTGTTTACCCATTGTTTAGGTGAAATTTTAGTTACCCCTCCTTTAGTCTTATGTTAAGTATGAACTGTTTACTCATTGTTTAGGTGAGACTTTAGTTGCCCCTCCTTTAGTCTTATGTTAAGTATGAACTATTCACATATTGTTTAGGTGACACATTGGTAATTGTAAAGGCTTCCACATCTTTTGTCTTATGTTAATTCTTGCTGGTTGATTTCATGGTTGGAATTTCCTGACCTAAAGGACTTGGATGTATCACTTGGCCCTAATAAAAGGGGATAGGAAAACCAGAGCAGTGGCAGTCCTTCCACTAGAGATGGTCTACTGCCTGGCCCCCATTTCCCAGATTTATGCTTTTCTAAGTCTCTATTCATTTGTGTGCGGCCTTCTCCAGACACTGAGCCCTGACGTGGGAACCCTGGACACGCAGGACGTGGAAAGGATTCCCACATGATCCGTGTATCAATAATGGTTGATTAATTATAACAAAAAGTGTAAATATAAGGGGTGAATATATGGGAATTCTCTGTGATATGTTTGTAAATTTTATAAATCCAAAACTGTTCTTAAAAAAATGTTATTTTTGTAAAAGCAAGAGGCAAGAGTAATGATTGTCTATTTTTATTTTATTTAAAGCCTAATGGAAGAAATTTTGAAAAATGACCATGCAAGACCTCTGAGAGATCCTAACTCAGTAGGTCTGGAATAGAGAACGTGAATCCTTTTTAATTTAGCTCCAAAGTTTTGAGGCCCAGAGGCCCAGAGGAAATCCCCAGTACAGCATCTCAGCTTTGGCTTCTCATGTAGCCTGCAAAGACTGCCATTACTTTGCATAAAGGAGAACAGTACTGTGTTCATGTGAAATTAATGTCTAGTTCTGGGAAGAGGCTTCCAGCTCTGGAATTTCCCTGATGTTAAAATCAAAGATGGCCCCCCAAAGAAGGGATCCCCAAAAGACAGGGCTCCCCAAAGAGGGCACAGTAGGGCTCTGGATTGACAGTGGCTGAAAGCAGTAGCCATCTGTCCTCATTTCCTCACAGGCCCATATTCTTAGGGTGCGGTTTTCGGACTGCCCTGGCCTATCTTCCCACTTCTGTTTTCCAGTCTCTTATGTAAATTATTAGAGGTCTGGTGCACAAAAATGTGGGCTCCCTCAGACTGGTCTGCACCCTCTCACAATCAGAGACCCCTCGGGTAGGGTGCCTAGGCCTGGCCTGAGATCAGGGCCTATCAGGGCTTTCCTTCCCCTGGTTGCAGGCAGCTGGCCCCACCCCCACCACTGCCACTGCTTGCCATCTGTGCAGCACTGCTCCCCACCCCTGCCACTGGTGGCCTCCCTCTGCAAGTGACATACTGGGATGCAATGGCTTGGCTGGCCTGGGCCTTCCTCTTTTTTATGGGAGATGGGACCAGTCCTGCGAGGGTCTATCTGCCTACCTGATTTCCCCTAACCACTTGCCTGCCTGCTTGCCTGATTGCCCTTTACCACTTGCTTGAGGGTGGGGACAGAACTGACTTCCAGTTGGTCATCCTCTGGTCGTTAAGATCCAAGGTTTTTATATATTAGGATACCCCAAGTAGGTGACAATACTTAGCAGCATTCACTCTGCAACCATGAAATGCTATTCTTTCAGCCTTAATTGAGTCTCAAGAGGCAGCAAAATCATAGCTTTCCCTGTCCATGTTTTTCTTGACCGCTTCAAGAAAATACAGGCAGCTATCCAAATGTGTTCTGCTGGCCCCTTCAACCCTGCTTCTGGTAGCTCCTATCCCACCGCTGTGCAGCTGACTTCTGCACTCCCTGTCTATGTGGGACAAGCAAGGCCTGTGCTGAATTGACTGGATAAACATTCTCAGAGCCAGTGTTCAATGAATTCATATGAATGAGTAGAATACTGAATTATTTTTAATATTTTTAGGTAGAGTTTGTATTAATATTATATTAGTTACAGGTGTACAATATATGATTCAACATTCATACTGAATTCTTGAGTTGACTCATTGCTCTTCAGAGGAAAGAAAAGAAATGCTACAGAAATACAACTAATGATAATTATGACAGGATAAATAGCTAAGGAGGTCTAAGAAAAAGTGATCATAAATATATTTCCGAAAGGAATTTGACACAATAATATGAAAAAGATACATTTTGTAATTTGGAAGCATTCAGTGGGTGCCCAATGGATGTTGAAATGAGCCCTGATTGTGTTTAAAAACTCACAACTCAAGAACTAGAAACTGAAATTGGGGTTAAAGCAATTATATATTTTTTTCTAAAAATTAGGAGCTTCTCAAGGGAAAATAATATTGTCACAAGCTTGTCTGAAGACCCATAGGTACTTTGCATACTTGAAATGCTGCAGTTATCCCAGAAGCTTGCAGGGAAAGTCTCAGCAGCCCCCATTTTCTAGTTATGAAGCCTGAGATAGAGCAGGTTTAAGCGATAAATTCACTGGCTGGTGAAAAGCAGAGCCAAGACTCACACATCCTAGCTTCCTGGACTTCTCCCTGTGATATACCCAACCCACACATCTTCTCCCTGCCCCCCCCCCCAGTCCCCCCTCACTGGACCTGACAGGAGAGACCAAGTTATGTGCTAAGTTAGTGAAAGCTAAGGGAGTACTTATAGGTTGATTGATCTATTACTATTATTACTATCAAGTATGATGTTACCTGTGTTTTTGTAGATGCCTTTTATCAGGTTGAGAAAGTGTTCTTTTATTCTTTGTTCGCTGGGTTTCTCTGTTCTAAGAGTGTAAGATGTTTTCTTTTCTTTTTTTCTTTTCTTTTTTTTTACAGTGTAAATTTTTATATTTAGAACTAGGCAGCTGGACTCAGTTTTTAGATTATTCCAATTTTGTTGGCAACATCCAAAGCATCATAGTCAGGAGCCAGTCGAACAAATGCCTTCTTCTTGCCATCAGGCCTGATCAGGGTGTTGACCTTGGCCACATCAATGTCATAGAGCTTCTTCACAGCCTGTTTGATCTGGTGCTTGTTGGCCTTGACATCCATAATGAACGCAAGTGTATTATTGTCTTCTATCTTCTTCATGGCTGACAGTAGTCAGGGGGAACTTGATGACGGCATAGTGGTCAAGCTTGTTTCTCCTGGGTGCGCTCTTCCAAGGATATTCAGGCTGCCTCCGGAGCCTTAGTGTCTTTGGCCTTCGGAAGGTGGGTGACCTGTGGATCTTCTTCTTCTTCTTTATTTTTATTTGTGTGTGTGTGTGGCTGTGGACACCTTTCAATACCATTTTATTTGCCTTCAAAGCCTTTGCTTTGGCTTCTGCTTTGGGAGGGGCAGGGGCTTCCTTCTTAGCTTTCAGTGCCATCTTCGTAAAAAAGCAGATACTTTCAATGCCTTTCCTGCATCTCTTAAGATGATGTCTGTTATTTTTTTTCTTACTCTATTTTCTTATTATTTACTATTGTGTATTATTCATTTATATATATTTCCTGTACTAGAGGCCTGATGCACAACATTCTTGCACTCGGAGGGGTCCCCAGCCCCACCCGTGCCCTCTTACAGCCTGGGAGCCCTCTGAGGATGTCTGACTGACAGCTTAGGCCTGCTCCGTGTAGAAGTGGGCCTAACCTGGCAGTTGGACCTCCTTAGTGCTCCCCTGAGGCAGAAGAGGCTCCCTCCACCGCCACTGCACTCGCCAGCCATGAGCCCTGCTTCTGGGCTTCTGGCTGAGAAGTGCTCCTCCTGTGGGAGTGCACTGACCACCAGGGGGCAGTTCCTGCGTTGAGTGTCTGCCCCTGGTGGTCAGTGCCCGTCATAGCAACTGGTTGTTCAGCAGTTCATTCGATTTGCAACAGAACTGCAAAACAACCGCAAGTTCACCTAATAGCAGAACGACCAGTTAGTTGCTTTGACATGCACTGACCACGAAAGGTCAGATGCTCAAGGCAAGAGCTGCCCCCTGGTGCTCAGTGCACTCCCACTGGGGGAGCACCGCTCAGCCACAAGCCGGGCTGAAGACTGGTGAGTGCAGTGGCAGTGGCGGGAACGTGTGTGTATCTTATCTTTCATTTTTGGATAGATTCCATTTAGTCGTGCTATATAATCTTTTTCATATGGTGTTAAATTTGGTTTCCTGGTATTTTGTTAAGGATTCTTGGGTCTATGAATTTTTTGTTTTTGTTTTTCAACATGTTTTTATGCATTTTTAGAGAGAGAGGAAGAGAGAAAGAAATCCTATGAGTGAGAGACACAACTATTGGCTGCCTCTGCACATCCCCTAATGGGGATCAAGCCTGAAACCTATCCTGATGGGAATCTGACCAGCTACCTCTCAGTGTGCAGGATAATGCCCAACCAACCCAGTCACACTGTCCAGGGCTATAATTTCTGTTTTGACACATTCATTATTTAAGAGTGTTTTGTTTAATTTCTACATATCTTTACATTTTCCAAATTTCCTTCTGTTATTGATTATTTTCTTTCAGTTTTATTAAAATATCGTTGATAACACTATATAAGTTTAAGGTGTATTGTATAGTAAGCTTAATTATATAAATTGTGATGTGTTCACCACAGTAAGTTTAGTTGACAGCCATCATCACCTACTAATTTTTTTTTAGGTAAAAAGAAAGTTTTAGGATCTACTTTATTGACAGCTTTCAAATATACTGTACAGAGGAGTTAACTATAGTCATCACATTATATATTAATTATATCCCAAGTACTTATATCTTGAAATTTGTATATTTTGATCACCTTCATCCAATTCTCCCATCTTATTATTTACTTCTAATATTATCCCAAGGTAGTCTGAGAAAATAATTTGTATAATTTCAATTCCTTTAAATGCTTATGATTTGCTTTATAGGCTAACATGTCTATTGTGAAGATTGTTCCATGTGAACTTCTGACGAATGTGTACTCTGCTGTTGTTGGTTGCTCACTGAATCTGCCGCCTTTAGAATTTATTATGTCTCATTGGTTTATGCTGTTATTAAATGTTATAGTTTCTTATTAATCTTTTGTCTCATTCTATCCATTATTAGAATCTTCAACCATTACTATTGAATTATTTTTTTCTATTCATTCTCTCAAATTTGGCCTTAGATATTTTGGCACTGTTTGGTTAGGTGTATATGCATTTAGAATTGTTAGAAATCATTAATAGATTGGCCCTTTTATAATATATAATGTCCTTCTTTGTCTCCTAAAATAATTGTGACTTAAAGTTTATTTTGTCCCATATTAGTATGGTCCAAGTATCTTTGGTTACTATTTTGTGGTTTATATTTTCATTCTTTTATTTTCAAAATGGGAAGATGGATACTCAAATTGCTTCCATAATATGATGAGATATGAATAAAAAACCCACAAGCATATGATATATACAGCTAATGAAAAGGGTCTAAGCCTTAGTTGTTGTTGAACTCATACCAGTAATAAGAACTATAAATCCATCACATAAAGGAGCACAGATCATGAAAGAATAACTTGTCAAAACGAAATAAAAATTAAATATGAGAATAAACCAGCTACTTACTTAAAATAAAGGAAACACAAATCAGTGTTACTCTAGTATTATCCACAACTAATGTTGATCAGAAATTGAGTATAAATATTTAAAATTTTTTGTAGTAATTTGTCATTGGATTGGTACTCAAAGATGTCATCAGTTGACATGTCTTGTTGAATGTGAAAACAAGTTCATGTGATAACATGATTGATGCACAAGTGTGTAATAGTCTGTGTAGTAGTCAGCAGCAAACTGGAAATAAAATATAATATTGGTACTTCACCAGTGATGGCTCAAGATACACTGAATTAAGAAAATAGGTTTCGAATATATTTCTTGTCAAATCACAAAGCTTACAAAAGAAAAAAGTCCTTTAAATTTATCATTTTGTAAATGAGTATTCTTACTGATAATACAGTAATTCTTACTCTAATTGATACAACCATTTATTAAAACAATTTAATAGCATTTATGTAGTAGGCCTAAAAGTATCTTTAACCATTGATTAATTACTTCTACTATCACTCCTATAGGAATAATTGAACTGGTTAAGAATGACAATGATGATCACTATCTTATGAAAAATTGGAAAATCCTAAGTTCTTAACAGTAACAAGAAGCTAACTACATTTACTGTATATAGTTCTATGTTGAAATATTACTCAAGCATTATAAAATATTAGAGGCCTGGTGCACGAAATTCATGCATGGCGGGGGGTGTTCCTCAGCACAGCCTGTACCTTCTCCAATCTGGGATCCCTCAGGGATGTATGACTGCCCATTTAGGCCTGATCCCGGTAGGATTAGGCCTAAACGGGCAGTCGGACATTCTTCTCACAATCCAGGACTGCTGGTTTCCAACTACTTGCCTGCCTGCCTTCTTGATTGCCCCTAACCCCTTCTGCCTGCCAGCCTGATCACCCCCTGGCTGCCAAGGGTTCAGAGCAAGGAGGGATGAATAGGTGGGCCACAGATGATCTTTAGGGCAATGAAACTGTTCTGTTTGACACTACATTAATGGTACATTTTTCAAGACCATAAGATGTTCAACACAAAGAATGAACCCTAATGTAAACTGCAGATTTTACTTTCATTAATAATGTGTTAATGAAAGCTCGTCAATTGTAATAACTGTATCACATTAATTTAAGATGCTAATAATAAAAGAAGCTTTAATGTGGTGTGGCTGGGCCTGGGGGGCAGCATCATGGGTCCAGACCCCCTGCTGGGTCTGGGGCTGCGATTGGATCCCTGCCGGCCCAGTGGCCACCTTGGTATGCTGGCGCTGCAGCAACCCCACCTTTCGCACCACCCCTCGCCTCGCGCACATGCCTCAGCTCTGCCCCCCGCTCCTGATTGGCTGCTAGTGTAGTGAAGGTATGGTCAAATTTGCATATTCCTCTTTTATTAGATAGGATGTTTGCAAAGGTGTAAAAAGCATGCTTTAGCCCAGCTGGTGTTGCTCAGTGGTTGAGCATCAACCTATAAAACAGGAAGTCACAGTTCAATTCCAGGTCTAGGCACATGCTTGGGTTGCAGGATTGGAGCAGCCAATCAATGATTGTCTCTCATCATTGATGTTCTATCTCTCCCTCTTCCTTTCTCTCTGAAATCAATATATCTATGTCTATATCTACCATTTATCTATATTATCTATATCTATACCTATACTTATATCTATAACTGCTTTAAATAATAAAATATTTGGCATTTGTTTAAGAAAATATAGAAAAATATATTAAAAATAAATAAAATTTAATAGTTCCACTATCCAAAGGTAAAAACATTATGGTGTTATATTTTTTCTTCAGTGTTTGTTACATTATTTTAGGCATACACCTACGCACACAAACAAAATGGACTTCATACATTTAAGCACGTTTTTCCTTTTTTTCAGTTGAAATTATTTTGTGAACCTTCTCTCATCTGTATTAATCAATAGTTAGTAGCTTGTGTTTAGTGGCATAAACAACACAAGTCTGTTTCTCTCTAACATATATTTCCATTTCTGGTTAGCAGAAGATCTCTACTTATTACCATCACTCAGCCATGTCATTTCAAATATTGTTGGTCTCTGGAGTGTTTCCTTTTAGATTGCTAAATGTTCCGGCCTGGAAATGATGCGTGTCACTTCTGCTCATGACTCATTGTCAGGCAGTCCCAGAGCCCCACCCAAATGCAAGGTGTCCAGGAAGTGTGAGCCTCCCACATGCCCAGGAGGTAGGGAGCTAAAAATATTTGGCAAAGAGAACCAATGACTGCCATGGTAGGCCCCCAAAAGGCCATTCCACTAAGTCAGTAGTATTCCATCTCAGGAATATACCCTAACTTATCCAACTTTTTTCATTGTTGGACATTTTAGTGTTTCCATGCTTCTTAGTCTTATAAAATACTAGAGATTCAGTGCAAGAAATCCATGCATGGGTAGGGTCAGTGATCAGGGCCAATCCAGGTCTTCAGGATGGCAGCCAGGGCCTCCCTTCCCCGGCTGCCAGCTGCTGGCAGGGGTCTTCCTTTTTATCTGTGCCCCTCCCTTGTGGTCAGTGCACATCATAGCAAGCAATGAGTCTCCTGGTCTCCTGATCAACTCCTGAGGGGACACTTTGCATATTAGCCTTTTATATAGAGAGAGACCTGCAACATATTACAGATTAATCTTTGATCCCATCTCTGATTATTCTCTTTGGATATGTATTCTGAAAGGAAACTATGACATCAAAGCATATAAATATTATGATACTCTTTAATTATTTTATCAGTTTTCTTCCAGAGCATAAGAACAAAAAGTTGCTATCAGCAACAATGCAAACATTACAATCACCTGAAAATTGTCATTTTAGATGTCTGTTAATTTGATACTACACATAATATCCTTTTGTTTTAATTATGAAGACATTTATATATTAAAATGCTCATTATGTGGTAAGAAGTACTGAGTAAAATATCAACCAATAAAGTAATAGTATGGCTAGAGAGAAATCATCTAAATACTCAAAAGCAGTAATTCAGTGATTACTGATAATTTTATCTTATCTATATGTTTTTTATTTGCTAATTTTACTACATTATCAGAATAAAGTAATGTTTATTAAATTTATAACAAAGTAATATTTTAGATCAGTGAAGGAAATAAATATTTGATAGAAAGTACTGGAAAAATTGAGTAATAATAATAATCCCTACCTATACTAAGCACATTAAAACATTTCAGAATAACATCTATATGAAAATGAACAAACAAATAAAATAAATCTCAATGTAGTTGTGTTATAATAAAATGTAGAATTAAAACTGGTAGAAAAGAATTTAAGTGGTCTAAAAAGAACAAAAAGGAATTGTAACCATTAACTTTTAAACCAATGGAACAACAATATTCAACAAAGTTTAAGATAAAATAACGAATGGAGAAATATGTTAACAACACATGTTACATGTGTAGAATTAATGTCCAAGATATATAAAGAACTTCTAAAAATCAATAGGAAAATTATATTGAAAAAAGTCCTGATGTAATTCTGGCGTGAAAATTAAAACTATCAACTATCTCTTTTGGATTTTTGGATCCTTCATACTCACTTCAATAAAAAAAATAATAAAGAAGTGTTAGTTGGTGAAAGTGATGGCAAAAACTTTTTAGATTAGAATTTAACAGCATCTCTTAAAAATGTAATCTACACATCCCATTTAGCCCAGATTTCACTCTGAGGTCAGTCAGAGATATCACCATATATGCACAGAAAATTTATTAAAACATTTGTCGTAAATTTATAACAATAAAAGACTGGGATCAACCTAAATATCCATGCATAGGGTATATGACTGGCAAAATAAATTAAGATACATTCATGTTATGGATATAAATTTTAAAATAAGTATGCTTATATTTAAAAATCTTCAGAAATATTGAAGACATACCATCAAGTGTAAAACAATATTGCAAAGCAATCCTTTGGTATGGTGTCATTTTATTGTAGCAGAGCACAGAGGTAAGAGTATGAGGTTTACATACACACTGCCTGTTTTTCTGTCCTTAACTTATCCAGCCTTGTTTTTCTCATTGGTAAAATTGGTACAATGATAGTCCCTATCACACAGGCTTGTTCTGATCATCAAATGAGTTAAGTGTTTAGAAAAATCTCATATTGTATATTGCAAGTGTCATCTCTCTAGTTAAAATAAAAACACACAAACCAAGACAGAATGTTTTACCTACATATACTACCATATTTTTTGTAAATAAAGCAAATAAAGTATTGAAGATTATTTATAAACTATGTACCTTGGTACCCCCAGAGACATAGAAGGTGGCTTTCACATTGTGTTATTAGAAATGCTGCCTACCAGGATGTATATAATATATTGTTTAAGCACTTAAAAATGCAAGTAAGAGTTTAATTTTTTGAATAATTCATAGAATTATTCTCATTACATAGTGATTACTTTTCTGAAATCATTTCATAACTAAGTGTATGTTATAAATTTTCTTTTAATTTACTTCATAACCAACTGCATACATCCTGATGGATTATATCATTATATCGTTGACTTAAGGATTAACTTTTAAGTAGCCTTTATTGAACAACTGTTATATTCCAGATAATGAAGTAGGTAATAGATTTTTAAAAGTTAATATAATCAAGTCTGATTTCTAGTAACAGAGAAATATATGACTAATCAACCACTTGTACATGGGAGAGATTTGAACTAGGGAACTCATTGAATGCTGAAAGAGGTTAATTCTGCCAAGGAGAAAATGCACTCCACAAAAGCAGAGGTCCTGAGCTTTTTAACTTTGTTTTTATTATTTGTTCGTTTGTCTGTTTTTAATTCTTACCCTGGGATATTTTCCCATTGATTTTTATAGAGAGTGGAAGAGAGAGGGAAAGATAGAGAGAAATATCGATGTGAGAGATACACATCAGTTAGCTGCCTCCTGCACAAGTCCTGATCAGGGCAGGGGTGAGGGAGGAGCCTGCAGCCGAGGTACATGCCCTTGACTGGAATCAAACCCTGGACTGACCTTTCAGTCCATAGGCCAAAGCTCTAACCACTGAGCAAAACCAGCTAGGACTTGAGCTTTTGATAACCATTCAACCCTAGCACCTGACACTATTGAGTAAATGAAACACTAGGGAGGAGACAGAGTTTTTAAAAAGAAAGTGAGGCTCAGGAAGGGATAGGTGTGGATGTAGGATGGCTGAGAGAAGGAATTGACTCAATAGCTGTCTCCTTACGTTTCCCAGTGCTCATGGGGTCCAGATATGTCCTTTCCATGCAAATGACATGAGTAAGTAAATGGAATTCACCAGAATCATTCCAAAAAGTACATAATAAAAGAAAGTCTTTGGCACCTGTTTTATTTATTTATTTTTATTTTTTAAAGCATTACAAATATGTTTACAAATATGTTTAAAGCATTACATATGTTTCCCTTTTCCCCCCATTGACCTCCCCCTGGCCTCCCCTACCCCCCCAGCACATGCCCTCCTGGCACCTGTTTTGACATCAAGAAACATTTTGAATAAGACTGTTCTTATACTGATAGTCTGAACTCTAAACAATATTAAAAGTAGGCCCAATAGAAAGTCTTTAAGGACAGATTTCTTTCTCATTTCACCAATGTGCACATGTGTCTTCCACCCTGATTTGACCCAGCAGTGAGATGGTGGTAGCTATTGTCCAAGGTGAAAATTGCATCCCCAGATTACAACTTTTTCAGGAAGTGAAGTGTGAAAAAATATATGCACATTATTTTCTTTGGGTAAAGAGGAAGGAGCTCATGGTTAAATGGACCACATCTGTAAAAAAACCTACTCATCTGGTATACTTAGTTGATTTTTTTCAGATGCCAATTAAAATTCGTTATCAAGTACCTTAAGTGTTTCCCTTCCCAGGGTGTATGTAGAAAGGCTGAAGTGTCCAATGAGGTTAAACACTGCTGTCTTCTTAGCACCATATGAAGTTGCAAATATCCTGCTAATTGGAGTAGCACAGATAGGTGTATTGGTTAACCTTCAGGAGTAGTCATGAAAGTGGATAAAATGTAATTTTAAAACAGAATAAAAATAAAGCAGTGTGTTAATATTGTGGAACACCATGTTTTCTGACTTTTGTTGTTAAAATGTTAATGCTCAGACCTAAAATATTCCTTAATCAGAACTGAATTTTCTACTCTTAGCTTAGGGAATGCCAATATGTATTTCAAATTTTCAAAATAAAGTAGAATTCAATGCAGCTTACTCCATCTTCAGAACTAAAATTAGTGACCTGTTTAATTTTAATACTGAAATGTTATAAAATAAATTAATAATGTTATAACAATGGAATAATCAATAACAAATCATATACTTCCTTAACATTATATTTTTAAATAGATTACAAGCACAAATTCAACTAAAATTAACTGTGTGTTTACTTTGTTTATAGGTCTAAAATTTCTGTCTTCAAAAAGAGCTGTGATCATTGCTATTTCCTTTTTGGGGGAGTCACTTAATAGTCCAAAATGTATTTAATATTTTTAGCATCAACTAAGTAATTTTACTTGATAGCCCATTTATTTTCTAAAAACAAAAAATGATTTGTAAAGTAATAACTCATTTATTTAAGCACAAACACATTTCTCACAAAAATACATGCCTATCCCCAGCTCAAAGCATTTCCTTTGAAACTCCCCAACTGCTGATGTTCAATCAATCATCCTATTAAAATAAATTTGTCAATTGAAATCAAAACAATCCAATATTGCCCTTATATGTATAGTATCACTTGTTTGGATAATAATGAAGATATTGTGTACACCTTCGAAAAAATGCTTTTTATTTAGAAAGAAAGGAAAAAGGAAAATCCCACACATTCAGAAGGCACAGAATGATTCTTGAAAGATCGAGGCTTAGAAACGTTCCCCAAATTTTGCTTTTCTCTGACCGACTCAAGGAAGAAAAAAGAGGTGCAGTGAGCTCGACAGAGTCTGGCCATTCCTGCGAAGACCTCACCCAGAGAAACTGGAGGCATATGGACGCCATTTGTAACCAGGGGAGAGAACCCACAGGTCAGACTAACCTTTGGTGTCTGTCTATCCATCTGTTTTCACATTAGTTGCAAATTATAGAATCCTCCAGACCCAAATGACCATAAATCAGGACTATGAGCATGTACACTTTTCCCATCTGTCATAAAACAATGAATTAAATTCATGCCTGTCAAAATAGGCTGCAGCAAAATGGCCCTCTTCTGCAGCCGAAGGAATACAAAGCCCCACCTCATCGCTGTAATTTATGGCCTCCGTGGGGCTTCGGGGTGATTAGGCCTTGGCCCACCAACACGCAGAAAAACAGTAGGAACTCCAATAACTCCAAATGGAAATCTTGGGTCAAATTTATCAAACAAATCAGAGAGAAATCTATTTCTGTTTGGAAAAGGAGGAGATATATTGCATGTTTAGTGTTCACTGCACCGCCTTGGAACTTTTGGCTATTCGGTATTTGTGAGTTTTGGAATTTCTCGCTTAAATACTATCACCCAAGGACATGTAATGTATTAGACAGGAGCCATTTTTAGCCAAATAAAATATACAACGGGCAAGCAAGGAGGTTTTTCAAAGTTAACATCAACATATTTGTGCAAGTGATGTAACTGAACATTTTCTAGGTAGACCTAAAAAAAGCATAGCTTTAGTACTGGAAAAATACACTGGAAGAAAATGAAATATGTAAGCCGTAGGAACTCAAAAAAAAAAAAAAAACAGAAAAGGTAATAAAAAGGAGGGGGGAAGCCAAACTGATAGGTGTATGCGTGGAGCGTATTCCATGCCAATGGGTTTATATCAGGCCCGCCACACAGTACATGTTTCTTTGAAACTTTCCTTCCGTAAAACTGCCTCGAGGTCAGATGTTGCTTGGCATCTGAACGCAAAGACACAGAGAGAGAGCAGCAGGACGCAAGGCAGGCAGAAACACGGGTCTTCGCCATACAGAAAGCATTGGTCACAGTCAGATGTGGTGAAAGCATAAGCGGAGATCCTTGGGCTGCGGGGTGGGGCGTGCGGGGAGGGGGACTGCAAACAAAGGCCCGCGTGCCACCAAGTCATCTGGAGGTTGGGGCACCGGCCCCTCATTATAAGCCGCCGTGCGCTTGAAGTGGCGTTTACCAGGGAGGCCCGCAGGCATTCGTTCCATCAGAAAGTCGTATTTCAGCAAACACCCCGGCTGTATTAGAAACGTTCGGCAGGGTCCGAGCCAGCGAAACGAGAAGACGATGTGGCAGGACCGTATGTCATAGATCTGGTTAACGTCCAGCTGTGAATTATTGCGTCTTTAGGAGAAATTCCCTGGGTGTTCCGTATCCCTTCCAGGGGACTAGAACCGGCGTCCAACAACCGTTCTCAGGTCGTCGGTAAAAATGTGGTTGCTGCCAGGAGTCAGGATGCTCAGGCTTCCCCTCCCCTACTCAGGCCGGGGCACACCCCGCGGGTTCCCAGCGATGGAAAGCCGCAGAGCTGGGGCACAGTCCCAACAACCAGCACTCGGCAGCGCTTTTATTGACTGCCTCTGCGCACGGGGGCTGCAGGAGGAACTGTTTCCTGCGGGGGCAAGGTGCTGCGAAGGGAATTCTGGAAACAGGCTTCGGAAACACTTTGTGCTGTGGTTTACTTCTCTTTAAAAGATAAGCGTGGTTAGAAATACCTGTTTGATGTAGATGTTTTGCAAAGTAAACTTAACAAGTTTGGCAGAATTCAAGATCGTGGGTTCACCGTAAAGGAAAGCGTTGTTTCTGTTAGTCCTTCTCTCTCTCTATCTTTTTTTTCTTTCCTACTTTCCTTTTTCTTTCTTTTCTTCCTCGTCTTTGTCTCTTTCTCTCATTCTTTCCCACTAGTTTTCCCTCTTTGTGTGTTTTTTTTCCTTTTTCCTTTTACTCCTCTTTCTTTTCATTCTTTTTGTCTGTCCCCTTTACATGCATGTAGTCATCCAAGTGCCTGAACGAATTTCTACCTTTATGCAGAATTTCATAGCACACTGATATATTAAGTAATGCAATATGTAACTATTAATTAACTATGACTGTGATCATTGCTGAGAGTGAAATCTTCCAGTTGCTACGAGAACACGGAGCAGTGAGGTGGAATCAGATCCCATATTGGTTTTCTGTACCACAGAGCTAAGTCCCACCCCAAACCAAAAGAAACAATCAAGGTTGTTTTCCTCTAAGGCACATCATGGACGTTATCATTATAACCACCACTTTATTACTTCATACCCAATAAAGTGACTCACTGTTTGTTTTATTGCAGTCTTGTATTTTTTTAAATGGGAAACTGTAGTAGCTCCTATTACGTGAAGCTGACCACCAATAACTACAGGCTTATTTTATTTGAGAGAGAATTTATTAAATAAGAACATATGTTTGAAAGAGAAGAGAATGTGCCACTGAGTTTCTGTTCTCCTCCGATTTACTTCCCAACAAAGGTTATAGGAGCCGCTTGCAATTGATTAAACCTGTCCCCTGCCATCTGAATCCATTGCCAACAGCACTCATCAAAATCAAGTGGTGAAATTAAAAAATAATTAAAGCTTCTAAAGATAGAGTTGCAGATGGAAATTGTTTCAGGAGACCTAGTGTAAAAAATTTGCTGAATAGAGAAAATCATTTCATTCTGTTTGGTGTAAGTGTAGCATACCATTTTTCCAGTCCTAACAATGCATACACACAATCCCCTTGAGGAGAATTAGACCATGGACATCAAACAAGTATATATCAACAGGTTTTAAGAATTTGAAGGAACTTAATGGTTCTAGATAAAATTTATATTTTATTCAGAATAAACTTGTTTTCTTTTTAAATCTCTACCTTCATGTATATGTGTTTGTATAATGACTCTTTTTTCTCAAGTTGACAATCTCTTTTTGAAAAATGTTTCATTTTTAAATGCTTTTTTTTTCTTTTGTGTTGGGTTTCCTCAAACAGAACAATTAAAAATCTGGCTGAATTACTGATAGGTTCTTGAAACCTTGACAGAGAAGTAGGAAAACTGTATTTTATTATTTCATTCTACATGGCGATGTGTGACATATATGAACAAAGATTTTATGAAAATGAAGTGCACATTTGCTTCACCTTTGGCAAAGGAAACAACCTTGAGAAGGTGTCACAGCTTCTTGGCTTCACGTTTCTAACCAGAATTCTCTCCAAAAGTCTTCTTTATCTCAAGACCCGAAAGAGGCAGGAGAGTTGCCCAGAGGTCCCCCCCAAGCAGAGCTAGCCTGCTCTTCAGGCCCCGCTGCACGTATCCAAAGCAACTTCAACGAGTTTGCACTTACAGACTGACTGACAGCACCAGCAGGTCTTAGTAGCCCATTATTGGAAATTATTTATTTTCCTCTTTTTGTATCTGTAATATTTTAAATATGAAGCTTAGCTATTAAACTGTGGAAAGTTAGAGAAAACAGTCTGTAGCGGCATGGAGCAGGAAACCCTGCAGGAAAGCTGTATAAATCCAGCCTGACGTGGGGAGAAATGAGAACTCAGCTCAGAGATCCCTTGGGAATGGGAAATTGATGAACCATCTTGGGCAAGTGGTTTTGGGGGTATGGGGGGAGAGTCTATAGGGCAAGAGCCAGATTGAGACCCAGTAAAAGGGAAAACTAACTGCCCATTAGTGTGTGTGTGTGTGTGTGTGTGTGTGTCTGTGTGTATGTCTGTGTGTGTGTGTGTGTATGTGTGTGTGTGTGTGTGTGTATGTGTGTGTGTGTGTGTGTGTATATATATATATGCAAAAATAATCCATATATATATATACACCAATCTAATATATATATATATATATACACATATATATATATATATGCCATTAATCTATAAAGAACCCAATCATCCTCTGTACATTTTTCTCACCCTTATCTGTTGCTTAAGGCTGTAACCATGTGGCATTATTGCGTTAGTTCCCCTTTTAGCCTGTTCTTGATATTCAGGTAAACCTATATGAAAATGACTACTAGCGTTATTCTCTCAACTACTCAAGGAATTAAATTGGTTTAGTTGTTTATTTCTGGAATTAAATGAATTGTAATGATAAAAATATGTGGTTTTTATCAATGTTATTACAGGGGAACTTGAAACACTGAACATTTATATAGTCACATAGAAATGTACATAAACACAAACCTTTCTTAGCCGTTGACAAAGAATTTCTCAGAATGGATCTTTGGGAAAACCGTGAGATGAGAATTCTTGAGAAGCTGGTTTTGCCAATGATACAATATACAAAAGACTTACCAGAGTGATTTGCCCAAACTCGTAGACACGTATATCCTAAATCACATACTGTCCTTAAACCACCGCAATAGAGGAAGTGAAACTGCTCAAAATACCATTTCTGTTTCATCAGCAGAGAGGCAATCTGTTGTAAACTACCTATTTTTTTACTCTGTTGCTGCTCCTCTGCTGTTTTCTCAACATCAGAGGACATTTCTTCTTAGTATCCATGCCAAAAATGCTTGAGGCCACTCAATCATTGTAGAAGCCCTTTATGTACATTATCCATGATTTTTAAGTTGGCCTTTTACAATTACAAAGCCCCCTGCCCACAAGGCACAGTTTCCTACTTGTGTGTGATGGGAAAGGGCTATATTTCTATCCCCTCAGTGGTAAGTGTGGCTAGTTGAAGCTGACCCCCATGCAGCCTGGTTAAGGCCTTTAGGACAGTAGTGGGAGGGGGTTGGGACTAGAGTAGGGAGAAACAGGGATTTAGTTTGTCCTAACACAACAAAGGCATCATTACCAGCGCCAAGCCCAAGCTTACCCACCTGTGTCTCCTCGGATGCATCCACTCCTGCAGGGCGAGCCCAGGCAGGGCAGCTGTAACAGGTGCCCCAGGAGCCTTGGGGCTGGAGGTGCTGCCTAGGGGCTAGGAGTAGGAAGATCTGTCAGATCTCCTGTCTAAGATCACTACAGGCCACAGACTTAAAGATCTGTTCTCTAGAAGTTTAGATACTGGTGTCTTTGTAGCTGAAATGTTCTTTCTGTCCAAACGAGCTCTTGGGTGCCTGCTGTCATTAGGTGTGTGCATCCTTCAAAAGGAGTCTTCCTCATTCTTCCAGTCCTTATTTGACACATAGAAATTGAGTGGCTTGCAAATCCAAGCTCATCATCATAAGATCATAAGACATTGTAATAGTTCATTATTCTAATAGGGAAAAGCAGGAGCTTGTTGAACTCTAATTTTTCAACTGTTATACATTTGTAAATGAATGTACAATGGCTGTTTTTAATAATCTACTTGAGTGAACAATCTTTCTTATTTAGAAGAATGTAAGATGGTATTATTGTGGAGTTAACCAAAAGTAAGCTGCAGAGGGCTCATTGTCACAGTCCCCATGAATTGCTGGCAGAGTTGCTGAGTTATAAAGAATCCTAAGTAGGGAGGGGAAGCCAGATTTTAAACAGGAAACTTCTGAAGTAAAACATTTTTAATAATGGCCTAACATATTGCACAGGAAAGGGGCCTATCCAAGTCTCCAGTAATTTATTATGACTTCTTTTTTCATTCTAAATAAATATCAATTTTTGTACCTGGTTTTATATTTGCGATTTTCTATTATCTCAAATCCCCTCTCCCAAATTATATAAGCATCAGATCAGTCTGCTACTGATGAGAAATTAAAAAAATCAATAAAAAGCACAAAGCCTGACAAAGTTAGTTATATTACAGGTGCAAGTTCAATTTTCTCATTAAAAATTTGTATGTGAGGGGGGAAAGGGAATTGAAAAATATTTTATATGGAAGATTTATACAAATGCTATCTATAATAATAAAAGTGTAATAAGCTAATTAGACCCAACATCCTTCTGGATGTCCTTCTGGACGACCTTCTGGACGAAGCCGAGGAGGAAGGGGCCGAGGCAGAGGAGGCTGCCTCTACAGCAGGGGCCAAGCCCCTTGCATGAATTTTGTGCATTGAGCCTCTAGTATTTAATATTTTCCTAAAAGGGTCATATTTTCTTTTTCTTATCATATAATGAAAGTCTTACTGAGTGCTCTGTAAATGCCTCTAAATGCCTTCTTGGTTACTGCACTGTACAAATACAATGCTTCCTGGTGTGCTGTGATGTGAAAAGGAAAACTCTGTCTCTTGTGCTCTGTGCTGTCTTTGGGACATGTTTGCTCCAGTTTCAAAACTAGAGCCCTGAACAGCCCAGTCCCGCAGACTGGCAGAGGCGTCAGGTCCTTTGGCAACACAGGGCGCCAGCTGTAGCATCAGGCCAGGGGCTGCAGGGGTTGGCTGGCAGGTCAAACCATCAGGGTAACAATTTACATTTGGCTGGTTGAAATGACCTTCAGAGCTGTCAGCACTGTCACACGTGGGGCCAAGTGGGGATGTGTTTGTGTAATGCCAGTTCTGTTTCTTAGGAATTAGTGAGGATTTGTTTTCCTAGAACCCCATCCAGTTGTTAAATCATTTAGTTCATCTTCAGGCACACACACAGTCCAGAGCCGCCCTGGCCGTGCATTTGGAACCCCTTCTTCCTTTCATTCTTGTTAAGGTTGTGAACTGGTTTGCTTTGTATCTGGCACATTTGAAGAGTACTGTCCAGTTACGTTCTAAGATGTCCTTCACAATGGGTTTTCTGATATTCACTCATGAGCAGATACTGTTTTTCTTAGGATATCACATGCAATACAATGATCTAATTTATAGTCCTATTATTGGGATTGGAATAAGGACTATAGATTAATTAGATCATAGTATTGTATTAATAGTAATATCCTAATTTTGATATTGTGTCATGTTTATCTAAGAGAACATCCTCATTTTAGAAAGTGCCCATTGAAAGAGGGAAAGAGAATAATGAAAGAAATGAATTAAAATACTAACATTTAAAGAATGTGGATGAAGATAAGAATATCCTTTTATGATTTTTGAAACTTTTCTTTAAGCCTCAGATTATTTCACAATAACAAATTAAAAAAGAATGCAAAGAAGTCCAGTTGATACCATTGCCAGAGTGAAGAACACTTCCCATTCTGATTGGTGTTGTGTAGGCTCTGTTTTATAATCTAGGGGATTTGCTGTCACAGCCATATTTTTTACCCAGTTTTCAATGGGCCATCCATCAGTTAGAACAATTTTAAAGTGATACTATGTACAAAAATTGAGGGATAAAAAAATTACAATTTCCTTCCAAGTTTATTTCAGAACTTTGAATCAACTTTTGACTTTGCAAAGATGGACTAAAATATGTTTAAAAACTATGTGCTGGAATATGCCACAGGAAGAACTGGTTTAAAGAATGTGACATGGACACATTAACTCTTCAGTTCCCACTTCTCTGTCTTCTTACTGTCCTCTGTTGGCCTTTGGGTGAAAGCGGCCTTCCAGATTTTGGAAGAGAAACTATGACTAGGCTAGGATAAAGTTCCGGAGCGTTCCAGTGGGATGTCAAAACCAGCAGTGATCCCTAAAACAATTAACTTATAATTGTTCACTTTATGAGTACGTATTATGAAGGTTAAGGTTGTGTTCACCATGTTTGTTGTTTTTAACATTTTTGCCCAGTTAAATTGGCTGAGGGTTCATTTTCTGAGAATCCCAAAGACCACAGTTAGATTTTTATTTTTTTGTAATCACAGCCCATAGTTTCAGATTTTTATATTACAAAATTTGGATAAATGAGAAAGTCAGACATTACATGTAATTGCCTAAATATAGTGTTTAGATAATCCTGTGGTGATTGTTTTTACAAAACTGAAATGTATTATAATATGGACCATGCCTTGAATATTGAGCATAAAGAACTATACAGCATGGCTCAGTTGTTGACCTATAAATCAGAAGGTCAGAGTTACATTCCTGGTCATGGTAGGCTCAATCCCCAGTAGGGGACGTGCAGCAGGCAGCCAATCAATGATTCTCTCTCATCATTGATGTTTTCACTTCTCTCCCTCTCCTTTTCTCTCTAAAATCAATAAAAATATGCTTTTTAAAAAGAACTATACAAATCCTAGCCTGCTGGTCTCTTGTCCTGATCAGGAACATGATTCAAGGTCGCTAAAAGAGAAGCAACTTCGGAATTGACCAGCTTTGGAACCACCAACCAGCTGTGGTTTACTAGCTCTGTGACTCTGGATAAAAACTTACCTGTGGAAGGACAGCTGTGTCAGGCTGAATAGGTTGTTGTTTACTACAAAAGTACAAGGCCAAGAAGGTGACCTATAAATCTTACCCACGTTTTGCTCACCCAGCTATGTGCCTGGCAAGGTTGTACCAGCCCTAAGAAAGAGGCACTGTTTTCTAATCAGTCCTCTCAGAAGAAGTCTTTGTGATCCATCACCCAAAATAGCACCTCTGCAGTTTGCCCAGGAAATACAAATGTGCTGACAGCAGCCTGAAGAAACCCTTTTAAATGTCCTGGTCTCAGCGTCCTTATTTTTACATTGGGATTAGCTAGAAGAGCTTCAAAGTCTAAAGCTGAGGATGTTTATGGCTATATTTGAAACGGTGGAAAGTTGGAAGACAGACTAACTGGAATCCAGGAAAGGAAATAGGCTAAATATATTATCATGTGGCCCAGCTGATGTGGCTCAGAGGTTGAGTGTCAACCTTTGAACCAGGAGATCAGGGTTCAATTCCCTATCAGAACACATGCCTGAGTTGTGGGTTAGATCCCCAGTGTGGGGCATGCAGAAGGAAGCCAATCAATGATTCTCTCTCATCATTGATGTTTCTATCTCTATATTTCACTCCCCCTCTGAAAGCAATAAAAACGTGTTTTAAAAATAAAATAAATTATGATGTGTGAGAAGGAGAGGGCCATTAGAATCATGTTTTCAAATAATATTTAATGATAGAGGAAAGTACTCACAATGTAACAGCTATATTGATAAAAGAAGCATAAATGTATATATACTAGAGGCCTGGTGCATGAAATCTGTGCATGGGTGGGAGATGACCCTAAGCCCAGCCTGCACCCTCTCCAATCTGGGACCCCTTGAGGGATGTCCAACTGCCCATTTAGACTGGATCCTACAGATCGGACCTAAACAGGCAGTTGGACATCCTTCTCACATTCCAGGACTGCTGGCTCCAAACTGCTCACCTGCCTGCCTCCCTGATTGCCCCTAACTGCTTCTGCCTGCCAGCTTGATCACCCACTATTACCCTGCCAACCTAATTGATGTCTAATTGCTCCCCTGCCAGCCTGTTTGCCCCCAACTTCCCTCCTTTGCCAGCCTGGTCACCCCTAATTGCCCTCCCCTGCAGGCTTGATGGCACCCAACTGCCCTCTCTTGCAGGCCTGGGTCCCTCCCACCTGCCATCCCCTGCGGGCCTGATGGCCCACAACTGCCCTCCCTTGCAGGCCTGAAACCTCCCAATGGCCCTCCCTTGCTGACCATCTTGTGGTGACCATCTTGTGTCCACATGGGGGGCAGGATCTTTGACTACATGGGGGCAGCCATCTTGTGTGTTGGAGTGATGGTCAATCTGCATATTACTCTTTTATTGGATAGGATAGAGGCCTGGTTTATGAATGGGGGCCACCTGATTTGTCCTGAAGGGTGTCCCAGATCAGGATGGGGGTTCCCTTGGGGCATGGGGCAGCCTGGGTGAGGGGCTGGTATAGTTTGGAGGCCAGTCACACCCTCCAGTGACTCAAGTGGAGGCCATGGGATTTGGGATTTATTTATGTTCTACAATTGAAACTTTGTAGCCTGGAATGGAGTCAAGCCTTCTGCTTGCTCCATGGTGACAGCCATTTCTGTTTGTATTTATTTAAATTCTATAATTGAAATTTTGTAGCCTAGAGTAGAAGCCTAGGCACTAGGGCTGCAGAAGTTTGGCTTCCTCCATTGCCAGGGCAACCCTAGCCTTTGTTCTCTCCAGCTCCATGGCTGCTGCCACTTCTGTTGGGATATATCTTCTATAATTGAAACATTGTAGAATTGAGTGGAAGCCTAGATCAGCAAGGGCAGGCAGAAAGCTTGGCTTCCTCCATTGCCGGGAAACCCAAGCCTCCCTCCTGCTTTCAGTGGCCAGCCATCTTGGTTGGGGTTTATTTGCATAATTTGCTCCTAATTGGTTGGTGGGCATGGCTTGATTGGAGGTATGGTCAATTTGCATATTACTCTTTTATTAGATAAGACTAGTGGCCCAGTGCACGAAATTCGTGCATGGGGGCATGGGGGAGGATGTCCCTCAGCTCAGCCTGCATCTTCTCCAATCCGAGACCCCTCAAGGGATGTCCAACTGCCCATTTAGAGCCGATCCCAGTAGGATCAGGCCTAAACAGGCAGTCGGACATCCTTCTTACAATCCAGGACTGCTGGCTCCAAACTGCTCACCTGCCTGCCTCCCTGATTGCCCCTAACCACTTCTGATTACCCCCTAACCACTACCCTGCCAGGCTAATTGATGTCTAACTGCTCCCCTGTCAGCCTGTTTGTCCCCAACTGCCTTCCCTTGCAGGCCTGGTCCCTCTCAACTGCCCTCCCCTATTGGTCAGATTGCCCACAACTGCCCTCCCTTGCAGGACCTGGAACCTCCCAAAAGCCCTCCCCTGTTGGCCATCTTGTGGTGGCCATCTTGTGTCCACATGGGATCAGAATCTTTGACCACATGGGGGCAACCCTCTTGTGTTTTGAAGTGATGGTCAAGCTTCATATTACTCTTTTATTAGACAGGATAGAGGCCTGGTGCATGGGTGGGGGCCAGCTGGTTTGCCCTGAAGAGTGTCCCAGATCAGAGTGGGGATTCCCTTGGGGCGAGGAGGGGCCTGTGGAGGTTTGCAGGCTGGCCAAACACACCCCAGCGACCCAAGTGGAGGCCCTGAGATCTGGGATTAATTTATGTCTACAATTGAAACTTTGTAGCCTGGAGCGGAGCCAAGCCTTCTGCTTGGTTTGTGGTGGCAGCCATTTCTGTTTGAAACTTTGTAGCCTAGAGTGAAGGTGTAGGCCGGCAATGTCAGGCAGGAAGTTTGGCTTCCTCTGTTGCTGGATAAACCCAATCCTTTCTCTTGTTCTCAGTGGTGGCAGCCATCTTGGTTGGGGTTTATTTGCATAATCTGCTCCTGATTGGCTGGAGGGTATGGCTGTGGGCGTGGTTTGTGGGTGTAGCAAAGGTATGGTTAAATTTGCATATTACTTTTATTAGATAGAATATGTTCATAAAAATAAAATGGGGTTATAGATATCACAGTACTGAGAGTAATTTTTCAGTTACAAAAATTTTGTGATCTGTATTTTATTTTTAATTGTTATATATTTTTAATTCTTAAAATGATAATATATAATTATGAAAAAAATGTAATTAAAACTTTATATAAGAATATTTATTCTCTTTGTTCTAGGTCTTGAATTCCAACTATCTTAAATGAAATAACTCAGAAATCTTGCCAGATTAGAGAGTTGCAAAAAAATCTGTGAAAAATAAGAAACACCTAGGGAGATAAATGTTTAAAAGTCAGTTTCTGTAGGTGCCACCATGAAATGATGTCTATATGCCTGCAGTATTTAAAGTCTGTATTGTGGAGCTAGCTGGCTGAGAGCATGTGTGCACTGGCTGAGGGAAGAGAAGCCTGCTTGTCCAGTTTTCAGTGAAAACTAATCACCTAGCACCCTTCTTTTATTTTCAGGCATATTTCTTGAACATGAAACATGACAACCAAAAACTTTTAAAAGACAGAGTATAAACTTTAACATACTGTAATAATCCAGCTATGTAATTACAGAAATTCATAGACACAGGGCCAACATTTGGAGAAAAAAAACTAGAAGGAAAACATAAAAATGTTGCAAAGATTATCTTTGTGATGGGATATTCTTTATAGTCTTTTCAGTATTTTCAAATTTTTCTACAATTAGACATATTAATTAAATTATCAGGGAGGAAAAAGGCATATTTTAAAAACAAAATACCATATATGGTTTATCTAACTTAGTGCCATTATTTCAGTCTTCATCATAAATGCCTCACTGGATGAGACTTTAGAGAACAATTTGATTATATTTTGAGAGTTGTATCCTATTCTTTTTAGTAACTGAAGAAAAAACCCTGGAATATTGCAAAACCAAGTTCACCATTATTTTTATTCTGTACTAGAGGCTTGGTGCATGAAAATTCATGCACTGGAGGGGGGGTTCCTCATACCAGCCTGCCCCCTCTCACAGTCTGAGAGCCCTTAGGGGTGGAAGGCAACCCATCACACCTTTGCTGCTGCCATTGCCCTTAGGGCAAGTCTCAGCCAGCCCTGGTTACTTGTGCCATGGGCTGGTCCTGGGTGGCTGGGCAGCTTTTGTGCAAGTCTTGCCTGCAACTTGGGCCAGCCCTGGGTGGCTGGTGGGTTGAGGAGACTGGGGGACTCTGGAGGCAGGCACCCTGGTGAGGCTGAGGAAACTGGGCACTGCCATCTTGTGGCTGTGGGTGCCGCCGTCTTTGAGGGTGTGGTGGTCAATTAGCATATCCCCTCCTTATTGGTTGTGGGCACAACCATCTTTGTGAGGTCATTGCAGTCAGTTAGCATATTCCCTCTTTATTATTCAGGATAGTTTTCTTCCTCAAAACTTTTTACACCTTCCCCTTATAGCCTAATTCTACTGAATATCTCATGTTTTATACTTTGAGAACTTACTAACTAGCAGATATTTGTAGAATTTTTTGTTTGTTTTTCTGGTTTGTTTAGTTTCTAAGAGGGTTCTCAATTGTTTTCAGATTCAGGGTGCTCAGTTTCTAAGAGGCGGCTCAATTGCTGGTACCTTGTATTTATGTTACTGCTATAGATTTAGTTGGAGTAATGTGTATCTTTCTCTTACCTTAGAGGAAGGAGAATATTGGGGAACTGTCCATGGAAGAAGTATGGAGGGAAGCTGGACTCTTCTTTTTTTAAATATATTTTTATTGATTTTTTTGCAGTATAACTTATAATTAATAGTAGTACATGTTTTCCTTTCCCCCTCCCCCTTATCCTCCCCCCAGTCTCCCCTACCCCCCAGCACATATCCCCAACCTCCACCCTCCCCACCCCAGTGTCTTTCATTCATTGGTTATGCTCATATGCATGCATACAAGTCCTTCAGTTGATCTCCCCCAGCATCCAACTCCCATCCACCCAAGCCTTACCCCTGTAGCTTGACAGCCTGTTCAAGGCCACCCTGCCTCTATATCAATCACTCTCCCCTGTTTCTTTTCTTCAAAAATATCTTGCCTCTGCATACTAGAAATAAATGTATAAGAACGAAAAATGTTTCAGTCTCAGTTTCAATGTCCAATTGTTCTGAGTCCCAGTTTCAGTGTCAAATAATTCTTTATGTGGACTCTTCAATGGCCAAAGATTGGAGGGTCTCATCCCAGGACACACGAATGCTGAACCTGTGGAGAAGATTGGTATCTCATGGATGAGAAAGGCCAAAGATGACTCTAACTTTTACCCAGATTGATGAATCCCATGGGACTGGGGTACCACTTGTACTATGGAGGTGCAGCACCAAATGCTGACCCCTATGCAGAAAATATCTCATTAGATGGTCTAGAAAGTGCTGGTCAGCCTCAAGTGGACTATGGAGGCCTGACTTAAAACAATGCCAAGGATGGCCAGTTGCCAACACCTGCAGACAAAGACTGTCCTCATTTTCCTCAACTGAGTTACCTCCGAGGATCTCTATAATTGGGAGAGAGGATAAAGCAAGGGTCTCACTAAACCTAGATTTTTCAGCTAGGCTAAGTGAAAACTCAAGGTACATTTAATTTAATTTTATTTTTTAGAACTAGAGAGCAAACCATGACATTTTTATGCCCTGAGTGTCATGGGCAAATGAGTGCTTGTTTTAATAAATAAAAAGCATTTAAAAGAAAATGATTTCTAATTCATTGACCACATATCATAAAAAGAAATCCCTAAAAATTCTGGTCAAAATGCTTGACTGAACCATTAGAGCCAGGATTCTGAATCTGAAAGCCTGCTTTCTCCTGTCAAATCAGAATTTAGGCACCAGGCCTAGACTTGGCTGGGCAGTGCCCTGGAGAGAAATATTACACAAGGCCTAGATCCTCCCAGCAATTCTTCAGGGCACACTGGAGTTTTCAAGGGGTCAGTGCTGAAAATTCCATTAAGACTCCAGAGAGTCATCACAAATTGCCCAAATCCTTCCTTTTTTCCCCCTGTCCTTTGAGGGCCCAGGTCCAAACACCCATCTTCAATGACTTTAGGTCTTCTATAGAAATCCACAGATCTTTATGCAAAACCTGGGGGCAGAAAAGAGGGGGTATGTGTTTCAACCTTGAGGGTTAAAAAAAAAGGGCACATTGCACCCTCAGAGCAATCCAGGAATCAGCCTGTACTCAGACACATTGGTAACTCTGCTTTGAATGTATGAACATTCTCCGAAGGATAACGCAGGCCTGTCAAGAGCTTCATATGGGTTCAAGTCAGATTTTGAAACAAGAGAGTTAAGAAAATTTTTTCATTTCTTGAAGATTATGGATTCTTGAATTGTGAATAAGCCATAATGGACTTGTGTCTAATTTGCTTTTTTAAAATCTCAAACTGGATGTTTAAACGACATTTCAAAATTACTACATCTAAAATAAGTCTCCTGAACCTCATCCCTAAAACCTCTTCCTCACCCAAATTTTCTGTATTATTCATTGGTCTTTCCATAGCCAGGTTGCAAAATTCTTCCTTCTTTCAGTCATCCCTTGTGTTGACTTTACTAGCCAGTCACGTTCGCTTCATTTCCAAACCATTCATTGCCCTCTATCTCCCCTGTGACCCCATGGTCCATGCATTGTCCTTATTGGCTGGGCTATAGGAGCTTCCTATTTGGAAGCTCATACACTATTGTCCCCTCCACCTTATCCATCTTGGTTTGCAGATGGAAGAATCTTTTAAAGTCATAAATTGGCAAGTCACTACCCAGTTTTCAATCTTTCAGTGCTTCCCACGAGCTCTCTTTGAAGAATATCTATAGTCTCCTATGCCCAGTATTACCCTCCCAGTTCCCACCTCTACCTCATCACATCATCTTTCTCATGTGCTACCCTTCAGCCACACTGACCTCATTTCTTTTGCTCACACCTGCCAAGCTCTATCCCACCTCATGGAATCGCATTTGCTGGTCCGTTAGGCTGGCTCCTCCATGTCCTTCCAGCTTTATCTCAGGTGGCATCTCCTTTGAAAAGCCTTTAGATTTTATGTAGAGTAGGCCCACCTCTCCACCTCCATTTCTCCCTGTTTTGTGGCCTTGTTCAGTTCTGCACAGCACCAGTCCCACAGTGTGACTACTGCTTATTTCTGCATACGCCACTGTAGGTTTCTCCATTAACTGCAGCATCAGTTCTGTGAGGGACTGGTTCACTTCTGTGAATTCAGTCAGGGTCTGACTTGTAGTAAGTGTACAATAAAAGTTCATTACAAATAATAAATGAATGACTGAATGAGTTTACTGTATTCAGGTGCCATCATCATTATCATAATAATCATCAGGACATAAGTCTTCTTGGGCTTATGGGAGCTACATCAGGCACCAGTAAATGGAGGCAGAGAGAGGTTTCCAATCTTAATGAATCTGGTCATCTAGTCTAAAATTCCAGGTAGGGCTGATGTTAAGGTAGTGGCTTTGCCTTCTGCTTGCCTTCCAATGCATAGCTACCATCAATAAGCATGATCTATGGGTCTCGGGGCTTCCTTCAAGAACTCTGGGGACTTTTAAGTGGGTAATTAAATCTTGAGAGATCGATCTTAGGCATTTCATTCAGCTCAAAAAATATTATATTCATTGATATTCGCCATACGGACCTCAGAAAAAAATTCATTGCTTAATGATTAAACTTCACATATGTTACAGATTAAAGTCAATATATCCCATGACATATTTAGATAACACATTTCCCAATTCGTCTGCTTCACAAGCCCATATTTCTTTTTTTTAAATCAGATTAGTTATCATTTTGACTACTATACGTTACCTATTCATCAATTTTCAAAAATTCCATCCAGTAGAAAAGGCTAAAAATGTTTTTTGCTCCTGAAATCTTAACTATTCTTTGTTTTATTTAAGGTAGAAAAAAGTTATTTCAGATTTTTCAAGTTTTATTTAAAAGAGAATTAAATGGACCAACTGTATAAAAAAATTTGCATTGATTTAACCAAAGAAAAGATACATATTTAGAGAAAAATGTTATTATATGTGGTAATTTAAAACACATATCAAAATGACTTTTCTCTAATGTAAAGGATACAGCTGTTTTAAAAATGAAAAGGACATGAAAGATATGTTTCTCATGCCATTTGATGAAATGTTTGACAGAACATAAAAACCCCTGAGATATTTTTGGATTTGATGTTCTTGGATGCCATTCACCATGATTTCTGCTTTAGTGGCTGCTCTAGGGTAAAGTAAATTATGAGCATTCACCTAACATGAAAAGTCGTATCTGACCATCTGGCTCTATTTCAATGCGATCTTCAAAATGTTTTCTAAGAATTAAAAAGAAAACACAAAACACAAAAACTTACTGAGTAGATTTATTAATGCAGTTGAGAGTTGAGGGGATGGAACCGTGTTTATTTCAAAAATTTTAGAGTAATCTACTTTTAATCACAACTACATAGCAAATGAAACAGAAAATACTTCAAATAAATTTAATGATCATCTTAAAAGTTCTCAATGTGTCCCATTAACTTTGTTAAATGAATCCCACTGATTCAAAATTTATAATAACAATTATTACTAGACTGGGATAGTTTCTTATATTTTCATATGTTCAGTTTTTAAAAATGGTTTCAGTGAACAAAATGGGTACTGTGAATAAGACTTCAAGTAAGTTTTCAATATTTCATATAAATTCTATTCACCATCATCATCACTGCCATTATTTGTGGAATAATTTCTTCAAATTCACTTTGAGCACATATTTCCTCCCAACATTCTTAAGCAGGTTCATTAGCTAAATACCAGGGTCACCATGAGAAAACAGAAGCTCAGAAGGTTAATGAACTTGTCCAGCATCACAGCTAGAAAAGCAATATTTTTATTCCAGAGCTTGTATTTTCATCTAGTCTTGAAAAACATGCTAGTTGTTACCTTGTGTTACTGTATGCAAATTTTACAAAATAAACCACATTTTAAGATCTGAAATATAGAATGTTCATCAATTTAGAATAAGTTTACCAATAATTCACCTGAACTAGTGAGGATTCACAGAGTCAAATATCTAGGCTGTGAGTTAGGTTTACATTATTTTTTCTTTTACTTTATCTTATATATGCCTATATGAGGTACCCAGCTTTCAATCCTTCAGTGCTTCCCATGAGTTCTCCTTGAAGAATATCTATAGCCTCCTGTGCATGTTTTAGTATAGGATGTAGTTTCCAGGATGCTAAATAGATCATTTAAGACACAGATCAACTTCTTCATAGTAATCAAAAACTTGTATAACTACAAAGTCCAACACATTTGCAATTTTGTCTTTTAATTTAATGGCTAACCCAATATAGCAAGTTGATATGTTGCCTTTGAATTTTGCGGAGTAACTGGTGCCATTATTTAAGACAATGGTTATTAGTGATCATGTTTAAAGTTGGACTTTCTCGAATCCCAAGAACTTTTATCCCTTAGAGAGAGAGGCTGTAAAATGGAACATATGTAGAAACCATCTATGCTCCTTGGTCAGTGGTAGGTATGGTGGCTGCTAGATTTTTCAGACATCAAATTCTGTCACTGAGTATTTACAAGTGATACTTTGCTTTAGATAAAAGTCTAAAAACAATAATACTATGATTAATAAATCTATCCATGATAAAACTCCTTTATAATAAAACTAGTGGCCCGGTGTATGAAATTCATACATGGGGGAGTGGAGGGAGTGTCTCTCAGCCCTCCCTGCATCCTCTCCAATCTGGGATCCCTCTCGAAATCTGGGACTGCTGACTCCTAACCACTTACCTGCCTTCCTACCTGATTGCCCCTAACCACTCTGCCTGGTGGCCTGCTTGCTTCCAACTGTCCCCCCCCCCCCCCGGCTAGCCTGCTCACCCTCAACTGTCCCCCACTGGCCTTATCATCCCTTCACTCCTGGCCTGATGGCCCCTGACCCCCTGCCGCCACCAGGGCTTTGTCTGGAAGGACGTCCAGAAGATCTCCCAAAAGGTCTCCTGGTCTAATTAGCATATTACCCTTTTATTAGTATAGATTTATAGTTAAAATATTCTCATATGAAATCCAGTTGGATCTTGGGTCTTTTTCCTTAATGATACCCAGATTGGTATTTGATAGTTCTTTTGATTATACAACTACAAAGATTACTATGATAGTAATTCAGATGCAAAATAAATTTTGGGCAACCAAGGCACTTTAAAGATTAAGTTGTTAGATTGAGTCAAATTGTAAAAAATTTCTATTTTCTGGCCCTCAAATACAAAACAAGAGCACTAAACAAATTTCTGGGTTACTGACCATTCAGCTGGCAGCCCTGAGATAGATTAAGTAAAAAGCCAGGTCTCACACCTGTGAAAGGAGTAGGGCAAGGCATGAAGATTAGGTAGGAAGAGCCTAAGCTTGCAGGTAGTCCTGAGAAAAGAAAACTCCAGTGTTAGGCAAAAATAACCAGGCCCTGGAATGTTCCATCACTGACAAAAAGCTGCCTGGAAATTGTGAAGCCTCAATGCGAATGCTGTGGCAGATTCCAAATGTGCTACCCCTGGGAGCTGTCTGCTATCTGGTCAGCAAGTCCTTTTTTAAAGAAATACTGAAGTGGCGCACCTCTATTGCAGCCATACAGTTTTTAAATAAAATCATGTCTTAGTATTTAAAGAGTTTAATAAGATCTTTTACAATATTTAAACCACTAGCACTCAGTCTTACACTTTAATTCTACCTCTAGTTACAAAATCCTGGAAAATCAAATGAGTGGGTAGGACCATCCTCTTTATTAACAGAGATGTTGCTATTTAATGGCCTTAGTTGTCATGAGTCTCATACTCACAAATCTGCTAATAGCAGCAAATATCCACCCTATATCCACTTGTTTCCACACAACCATGGCAATTTACTAATCTTCCAGCTTCTTCATGCCACTCCTGACCCACAGAACCAGATTCTTTTGAAGGAAAACCATCGAACAGTCTCTAAGCATTTACTTCTTGATTCAAACCATTTTGTTTAGTATAGCTGATCATTTGGTCTGGTCCCAAAGCATCTTAAAAATAGACAATGTGGGGAGATAACATAGCAGGGCATTTTGATCTCTTTATTCTCCTGCCATGGACTATGTATATCCACAATTCACTGAAATAAAGATGCTGCAGGAGGGAAGAATGATTCATCAAATATCTGCAAGACCCAGCCACATCAGAAATCACAGTGAGGAGTGAGCACCTCTACAGTTCGTGCCTGCTCATAACTCAGCCGAAGGAAAGATCTACAAAACATCAGAAATTCCAAATGTCTTTAAGTTGAAAGGTATCTCTGCTTGACCAAGTACCTATTTTATAAGATTCTACCCAATTTATTGTTTTCTAAAATATCTAAATTTTGATCTTAAGTTTTGTGCAGTCATGGAAAATAATGTTTCCATAGCAGGTTCTAAAATAGCAGAAGAGACAGAATCAAATTTGCATACACCTCATCTCTTATAAAATATAACAAAGTACCACAGACTGGGTGGCTTCAGTAAGAGAAGTTTCTTTTTTGATAGTGGTGAAAGGCTATACATTCAAGACCAAGGTGCTGTCAGATTTTGCTGTTTGGTGAGGCTTCTGTTCCTGGCTTCTTGAAGGCCATCTTCTCTCTGTGTCCATGGCCTTTCTTCTGTGCACATGCAAAGATAGAGAGGGGTCTCCTGTGTCTTCCTCTTGTAAGAACACCAGTTCTATGGGATTAGCGTGCTACCCTGAACTACCTCCTAAACATCCCATCTATAAGTATAATTATATTAGGTGTAGAGTCTCAATATGAATTTGGTTGGGGGCACTCAACCCAGGAAGTATAAAGAGGGGGTATAAACCATTGTTGACATGGAAAGACAAAAAAAGTCTGAAATATATCCACAGTGTAACCAGTCACATAATTTTGGAATTAGCACAAATAACATTTCCTCAACTTTATAGCTGTAATATGTCCTCATTGTCATGATGAGGCCTTGAGAAGGGGATAAATCAAAATAAGTCATTGACTCACTTATTATGTCAATAAATGCCTCTCCTTGTTACTGCTCATTGCTGAGGACCACAATGGCTCATTCTTTTAACACAAAGATGGCACCAAGTCTATATTACCCATTCAGCAAGTGTGTAAAATTCATGGTTTTGGACACAGAGGAAATATTTCAATCTTATATGACTTGTCTAGAGAAGGAGAGGTTTAACATCAGGAGTTGAAGTGAAAGCAATCTGTTAAAAAGCACACATATACTACCCAGAGGATGATTGCCACTTCTTGTTGTTGTGTTAATCCTTCCTCAGTGTAGGCTTCTTGGATTGCAAACCCATACTCAACTTTTACCAGGAGAGTCTCAGAATATTTTATTAATATACTTAGAGACACAAATTTGTTTGGAGTGATAGGAAGGGTGGTTAATCTAAAAAGAGTAAAGTTATTTTCTCCATTTTTCCAAGCACCAGAGACATTTTTCAAACTTAAGAAGCTGTGATATTATGCATACCCCCTTTTTTGGGGGAATCACACTGTAATTTTCTGCTCAGAGTAACATGCTTGGATCTCAGTTGTCTGTTGATAAGAAGTTCACAAACCTTTAAGGATAAAGAGTGGAAACACAGGATGAACTCAGGGATGAAGAGACACTCTAAGTTTTGATGATGTGCTTACTAGCCATTCTTTTTCCTAGTAAGGAAGTATGGGACAAGTACATTGTAAAGAATTGTTGGTGGAGATAATAAAGATGAGCTGTCTTTGAACAAAGCTGACGGCCAATTCACCATAGTGAGGCATGTGTTGTGCATGATGTAATTGTTGTGGAACCTATTTTACTAGATATGCTAACATTTTCACACATTTATTCTATGCTCGTGCATAGTATCTATTTAAAAAACAATAAATAGCATGTGACTGAATGAGGAAGAGGCCAGGTTTAGGGGATAGCTGTCTACTCCTATGTAATGGAAAGATCATGACAATTTCACATGAAGATTCAAATTGTGTCTTAGCTTCATGACCACACAATCAAACCAACCCAAGCAAATAGACCCAGCAACGGACATTTTGCTCATGAAGTGCAGGGCTTATCTGACCCATTTAAAGAAGTGAGTTGATATTGTCCTACACCAACACTTGTCAGTAGAGGAGGCAGCAGGTTTGCACTGCAGTTGCCCACTATAGGATGTTGTGTTGGCTTTCTCCCCTTCCCTGTCTCTTCTCCTTGTTCCCTCACAGTGCTTCCTGTGGATCACCTCCTAATAAACTGCTTGTACCCAAATTTTTGTCTTAGGGTCTGTTTATTTGGAGGTGAGAGGACTCCAATCTAAGACAGAACTCAAGTAATCTCTCCATATAGTATTTGTTCCTCTTCATCTTTTTAAAACCATTAAAAATGTTCTCCATATTTTGCACTGATCTTAGTAAATTCTGATTCCATTCAAGAAGATGTACAGTTATAATCACCTAATTGCAGGGATGTTAGGATGTAATTTCAGAGAAATCTACTGTCTAGTGCCAAAATGCCACGCAACTTGGAAGGACATACTCATATTCCTCTCTCATGTCCCGGCTCTGAGCCAGAGGCTGTGGGTTGTTATTAAAGAAGATACTTTTTCATCCTGTCACTGACTTTTTATGGGGATTATCTTGGATAAAATGTTTCATGTTCTTCATGCTTTATTTTTCAATTCATTGACTTTTGTTATCACTTTGATTCAACTCTTCCTATAAATAATATTTATTTGGAAGTTGAAAAAAATCACACAACAAATGAGAATGCATCATGACTTCTTGGATTTCTCCCCACAGAACTTCTATCTCCAAACATTTTGGGAATGACTTTCATATTTCCTCACTTTATAGTTAACCATGACCAACAGTGCACTTGTAACTCTATGTAAGACACTTTTTCCCTTTTAAGTTTTAGTCATGCAACCCAGTCATACAAACAAGCTTCAAGATTTATAATAAATTTAACCTTTGTATCCCATTTCTGGATTTGTTTATAATAGCTTAAATGATGTTCAAATTAATTCCCCAAAAATGGACATTTGCCTTTTCTACAGATTACTTCATTTTGTGGTGGACATGTATCTAATGTACTTACAACACATACATAATTGTTGGATTTTTATTTTTCTGTTAAGTGTGTAGTTTCCTTCTTTAATAATTATTTTTAGAAATTCATTTTGAAAATCCACTTATTCATCATAGTCTAAAAACACACAAATGGAATGTCTCAATAGCTTTAAATCAATATGTAGTTCAAAACTTAGACTTGAGAATATCCTTGCTCTGACATTGAAGAAAAAACTGAAGGAAAAAGTCAAGAATCTTTATGTTTAACCTGACTTTCTCCATCCGATCCCCTCAATTCTTGACAGCTGTACATTTTTGCTCAAGTAAGTCTGAATCCCATGCCTCTCAAAGTTCTCTGCCCCCAAATAAGGAACAGAGGCAGTTAAAATGTGGAAAATTAAGAAAATGCAGAACACATCATTAACTCATAGACTCAGGAAGCTGTGGCAATCTTGACTTCTCCTCACATGAGGCCCACTAGAAATGAAATATATATTTTAATTATTTCCAGTTTAGATATTCCCAGCACACAATATACAACCTCGACTGTGCACTGTAGAATAAAAGAAAATTGGGCGGTGAGAAAGCAAGAAGAAAGTGGCAGCTAATGCAGAACAGTTGCAAGTCATCGTCACATTGCCCTGAGCAAAACTCTTCCTTTTATTTTGTAGAAAAAGCAACGGATTCCTCCTCCGTGCAGCATGTGTATTCTGATTCTGTTTACCCAGAGCTCTGACAGGTTTACCTGAAGCAGCTTTCAAACCAGCTGCTCCCCTCGCCATCACTGTGGTTGTAATTCTTTTAAGTGGCGGGGATAACTTAAAATGTACACGGCTCTCCAGGATGCAAGGCAGGCAGCAGAAACTGTTGAAGTATTTAATTTTTTTACATAGCATTTTCAGTGACAGAGAATGGCACAGCTATGAAGTTTCATTCGGTGCCCCCCCACCCCTCACTTGGCACTCGTCAGGCAACATAAAGCATGCAAAGTCACTTCCATTCAGCCTGTCTCCAGAACACTCTGCAAACTGGCCAGTAATGTCATTCCTGACTCAATGAAGAACAAGTCAGAGTCCTTTCAGTGCACTAAGCAAGTGGTCTTTCCAGTTAAACTACTGGGAGGACTCCCCCTGAAAAGGGAATCAGTGGAAATCACAATGCAATTTGCAATATCTCTTTCAAACTGTTTTCTTGCTAAGCCAGTTTTCCCCCACCCTTAAAAAAAAAGAAACTATTTTCTACAAAATTATTATAACTTGTTATTGTTTTACCAGTTTAATAATTCTCTATTCTAAAATGTTATCATAAAAATTGCTTATGTTAAAAAGTATTAACATCTGCTTTGGCAGTGGAGTAGCTGGGGGGAGTTTATAATTGGTCTTGTGCAAGACACATTTCGTACTTTGAAGAATGCAGGAAGGTTCTCCTCATTTTATGAACGTGTTCATAAGCCCTGCTTTGGCCTGCAGCCAATATGTGATTATTAAATAAACTTATTCTGGCATTATACCGAACTATGCACTAGGGTGAAAAATATCCTAGAAAATTAAACTGTCAGGGAGTAGAAATAAAATGGTCACAAAGCATGTCAAAAGGCTCAGAGAGAAATGGCTTTTAAAATTGAGGTTTAGTATAACCCCTCCCCCTCAGGAGTGGTACTTTCTGGATGTCTGAGTCCTCTCATGGTTCCCCAAATTCCCATTTCCCTTTGTGTGTCTGTGCACATGCTGTTTCCGGTGCCCAGCTCCTTTATCTCTTCCCTGCATGAAAACTCACCCGCCAAGACCTGGATCTGAAAGCCCCATCTGCCCAGCCTCCCCAGGCTGCTCGAGGGAGAGGCAGGGCCTCCACAGCTGCTGTGCAGCTGAAGCATCATGTGAGGTGCTTATGCCATGGCTTTGTAAGGCTCTGTTTATGCAACCTTTCCCCAGCAGCCAAGTTCTCCAGGGAATGCACTTGTCTTGTCTGCAACCTACTCTCCTTAGTCTCACAAGCCCTCTACAAGGTGTCAGGTTAAGAAACATTTGTTGAGGAAATAAATATAAAGTAACAGTAGAAATACATATATATATAGATATATATATAGATAATTTTATAGTGTAATATTTTTAAATTCCACTATAAGAAGAGATTCTTTTAGCACATAGCTCTTAATTCACTATAAGAAGCAGCTCACATTTTCAATTTTCTATACAGAAGACCAATCTCTTTTAGAAAAAAAATTTTTTTTGCTTTAGAAGTGACCATTATACCATCAAAGTTATTTTTAAAAAACATGTCTTTTGTTTTCAAATGTCCATGTGGTTGTTTGCTTATACTTTTTTTTACCTGACTTTCAGCCTCTCTGTTGACAAAAATGTCCATTTGAATGTGTGTGTGTGTGTGTGTGTGTGTGTGTAAAGTCATCATCATTTCCCAAGTAATCTGCCCCAGTACAAAATAGGTCAAATTTCCTAAAATAATTAAAAGTACAACATATGGAAGCTTAGGCTCAAGTCTCTCATTTTAAAAAAATACAAGGAGGAGTAGGAAGAGGAAGAAGAAGAAGAAGAAGAAGAAGAAGAAGAAGAAGAAGAAGAAGAAGAAGAAGAAGAAGAAGGAGGAGGAGGAGGAGGAGGAGGAGGAGGAGGAGGAGGAGGAGGAGGAGGAGGAGGAGGAGGAGGAGGAGGAAAAAAGAGAAGGATAAAAAGAAAGGGAAGAGGAAAGAAGGAAAGGGAAGACTTAGAAACCTCCTCTGATCCAATGTATAGCTTGCACTAACAGCTAACATTTATGAAGCGCTTGTAAGTCAGGCATTGTTTTAAGCACTTTTCATGTATTGTTTTATTCAATCCTCACCCACACTCTATATGAGGCAGGTCCTACATTACCCCAATACTCATGAAATAAGGAGTTAAAGAGGGTGATCTTCCCAAGGCCCCTAGCTGGTACATGGTAGTGACAGAATTTGAACTTGGGCTCCTGGTTTGACTTGACTTGACTTTTTGGCCAAATTCAATACTCCTAACCTCTGTACCCCATTTTCTCTACTTGGTCACAATTCTTTCCTGTTTTCCTCCTATTTATGGTCATCTCTCATGGCTTTTATCCTGTCTATTCTTCTCAACCATTTTAGAATTAATGTTTCCAAAGGCATATTATTTTCCGCCTCTTACTCAGAATTCAAGACTCAGATCATCTCATATTTGTCCCTTCTTCAATTATTACCTACAACAAATAATGCATAAATATACATATAGTTCCAATAGAGACTTTAAACCTACATCCTAAGGTCCAAATCACATATGTGCAAATTACTATCTGACTGTTCTTGGATGTCATGAAGATACTGTAAACATGTTCATCAACTTATATATTGCAGAATCCCCAGGCCCTGCAACAATGCCTGACACATAGCAAGCAGTATATTTTGGTTGAATGACTTAATAAATGGATAAATCTGAACACATTTAAATCAAATTCATAATCTCTTATCACCTAAAACTGAGCTTCTTCTAGTCTTCTTCTAGTGTTTCTGTCCCTGAATTATACCACCTTTGATCACCTGTTTTCCTCTATCACCTGAACACTGACTTTTCTTAATTTCATTTCCTAACATGTTTTAAATTTATCTATTTTCTTCACTTAAATAGTCATCTAACTCCACATCCACTCACACCTTTTCTGATCCATTTTCCACAATCCAGTCTGAGTGGTCTTTTCAAAAAATAAATCTGATCATTTGTCAATAGACCTTGAACTCTTCAAACACTTTCTGTTGCTCTTATAACTAGCATCCAAATCACTAACATGACCAGTAGGACCCTAAGTGGCCTCATTCTTGCCTGAGTCTCCAGGTGCTCTTGTTGCACCAAAGTTTTTAATTCCTGTAGAGGCCATGCTCCCTCCTGCCTCAGGGTCTTTAAAACTGTTGTAGCCTGAAATCCTGCACATCTCTATATCAATGAGTTGATTCTCATTCCCTCTATTCCCATACCTTAGACTGGTACCATCCTTCCATTAAAATTCTGGGTGGTCATGTTACATTTATTTGTGTGATAATTTATTGAATTCTTGTCTTTCCCACTTGATTTTAAACCTTGCAAAAGTAGGAGATGTCCTTTATTGGTTTATTTTATCTTTATTTCATGTCACAGTGCCTGCTCTATAAATAATTATTATAATTATTGAAGGAATGTATTGATGCAAAACTTATAAAGGAAGATCTATACCAATGTGTGGGTTGAAAGTTACTAAATCTTGAGAAATATATAAAGAAAATAACACTCATACAAAACAGAGACGATGATTAACTGTAAAGGAAAAGCTTCCAGGTTGGGTTAATTAATCTCTGGAAACAGTTTATTCCAAAATATTTAAACTAATAAAAGGATAATATGCTAATTAGACCAGACACCCTTCCTGACAAAGCTGGGCCTGGGCGAGGCTGCCCACCACAGTCCTGGGCACCAGTGGCTGTGGCTGTGGCCTGGGACCTGGCCAGTCCTAGATGCCAATAGCTGCAGCTGGCCCAGATGAAGCTAGCCCGGGTCCCAGGTGCCTGCAGCTGACCAGAAGGAGGGAAGCCCAGGTCCCAGGTGTGGGGAAAAGCAGAGGCAGTTAGGGGCGATCAGGCCAGCAGGGGAGCTGTTAGGGGTGATCAGGCTGGCAGGGGAGCAGTAGGGGTGATCAGGCAGGCAAAGGTGGTTAGGGTCAATCAGGCAGGCAGGCAGAGGGATTAGGGACTTGCAGGCAGGCAGGCAGGTGAGCAATTAGGAGCCAGCAGCCCCTGATTGCAAGAGGCAGTCAGACATCCTCCTAGGGGTCAAGGATTGGAGAGGATGCAGGCCAGGCTGAGAGAACCCTCCTCCCATGTACGAATTTCATGCATTGGGCCTCTAGTGCTGTAATAATATGCTAACTTTTGAGGAGATAAAAAGTTCAGCCAAAAAAGTCTAGTAAAGATTTTATGACATTATTCAAATATAAAGGCAACATAAAACTTTCCTCAAAAATGTGAAGCAGAATCATAATGATTGTACCTCCCTGTGCAAAAGGTAAGAACCAGGCATAATGATCAAGAAAGCAGAAAAAAAATGAATAAAGTAACATAAATAAAACTTAACATTTCTAAAACTTGTCTTGTATGCTAGTAAATTTGAAAAGTGATTTCATTGAAAGAAACAATTACTCTCAAATTGAATCCAAGAACAAACCCCAATACACCTGAAACTAAATGTTTAGAAAATGTTTCAAGCAATAGAAGGGGAAAAAAGATCAAATATCTAAATGTAAGACTATAAAGCTTTTGGAAGAAAACATAGAAAACATTTTATAACATTTAATTTGCCAGTGGTTTCTTAGATATGATATCAAAAGCACAGGCAACAAAAGAGAAATACATGAATTAGACTACATCACAATTAAACCGTGCATCAAAGGGCAAAAGGAACAAAGTATAAAGCGATCCACAGAATGGGGGAATATATACAAATCACATCCTATATAATAAAAGCCTAATATGCAAATCAACCAAACAGTGGCATGACCAGTGGAACAACCGGTCATTATGATGTGCACTGACCACAGGGGCCAAGTGCTCAACTCAGGAGCTGTCCCCAGCCCACAGGCTCCAGGCCAGCCAAGGAGGGTGTCAGCGGGCCCTCCTTCCCTATCACCTTGTCAGTCAACCTGCAGAGGGAGGCGAATGGCTGTGGTACCAGGGGGCAGGGCTGGCTGGCAAGCAGGCAGCAGCAGGCCAGCCAAGACACCCCGCAGATAGGCCCTGATCTCCAGCCAGGCCTAGGGACCCTACCCGTGCACAAGTTTTGTGCACCAGGCCTCTAGTATATTATAAGGGATGAATATCTAGAATAACTAAAGAACTTCTATATGCCACAACAACCAAAACAACAACAACAACAACAAACAGTTAAAAAGCGGGCAAAGGACTTGAATTGACATTTCTCTAAGGAAGATATAAAAATGACCAATAAGCATGTGAGAAGAAACTCAGCATCACTAATCATTAGGAAATGCAGATCAAAACCACAATGAGATACTATCTCAACACCATTAGGATGGCTACTATCAGATAAACAGAAAAGAATGTGTATTTGTGAGGATGTGGAGAAATTGGGACACTTGTGCATTATCAGTGGGAATGTAAAATGGTGAAGCTAATATGGAAAATAGTATAGCAGTTCCTCAAAAAAATAAAAATAGGATTACCATGTGATCTAACATTTTCATTTCTGGATATAAACCCCAAAGAAATGAAAACAGGGAGTCACAGGAGATATTTGTATACCCATGATCTTTTTTTTCTCTTTACACTTGTCCCTTATAATATATTTCCTTTTGTATTCAAAATAGCCAGAAGGTGAAAGCAACCAAAATATCTTCAAATGGAAAATGTGTACATACAAGGGAATATTATTACTCATCTTTAAAATATAAGGAAATTCCTTTATATGCCACAACATGGATGAACCTTGAGGATGTTATGCTAAGTGAAATAAGCCAGCCAAAAAGGACAAAAACTGTATGACTCCACTTATATGAGGTATCTGGTAATTCAGTTCATAGAGACAAAAAGGAGAATGGTGTTTGCAGGGGCTCTGAGGAAGGAGGAAGAGAGTTGTGGTTTTAACACGTACAGAATTCCGTTTTTCAAGATGAAAGACGTACGGAGGTGGATGGTGGTGACAACGTGATTGTACTTAATGCCGCTGAGCTGTACACTGAAAATGTTTGAAATAATAAACTTTGTAGTGTCCTTTGCCACAATTTTTTAAGAGGAAAGATATAGCCATGTAAATTGAAAGTAAAAAACAAAGCAAAGGCCAAGAAATTAATATCATACAAACCCAAGGAAAAATATAATTTAAGTTGACAAGAGAGGCCTGATTCATAATCAGAATGGTGATAACCCTCTATGTGAAAAGAAAACCACTCGAAATTCCTATGCACCAAGTAACGTGACATAAAAACAGAAATAAAGACCACAGAGTCACAAGGAGAAATAGAGAGAAAGAGAACTTTAAGCCAGCAATAAGAATCTTAAACACACCTTTTTAGTTCTTGGCAGTTCGAGTAGATAAAATATAAGAAAGGACAGAGGACCTAAGTTTTAAAAATATTAAATTGAGGTGTAGTTAACATATGGTAAAAGGAATATAAATTTTTTCTTATGTATATACTCATGTAACTTTCACTCAGATCAAGAAACATAACAGACATTTCTGCCTCCCAGAAGTTGCCTGGTGTTCTTACCAGTCAATCTCCAAGGTAAATATATCCTGACCTCTATCATCATAAAAGAGTTTGGCAGCTATTCTATTTTATATACATAAAATTATACACTAAGCAGTCTTTTGTATTTTTGCTTCATTCACTCAAAATATTTTTAGGTCCATCTATGTTGGTGTGTATAAACAACTTATTTATTTTCATCATGTACAGTATCAATTACTAGTATATGAATAGAGTACAGACTGTTTTTGCAAGTCAAACATAGATATTTTCATCATTTCTCTTAGGTGTGTATCTAGGAATGAATGGCTTGTTCTTAGGTAAGTGTATATTTATCTTTGTTAGAAATTGCCAAAAAATAGTCCAAAGTATTTGTTCCATTTTAAACTTCCCATACATCAGCCTATGAGAATTCCAGTTGTTCCACATCTTTGCAAATACATGTTATTGTTTGCTGTTTTAGTTAATGTGGTACTCTCTCAATGTGTTCTAATATTCATTTTCTTAATGAGTAATAATATTTGAGCACCTTTTGGGGGGGGTTATTGACCATTTGAATAATTTTTTATGATGCATCTGTTGTAGTTTTTTGCCTTTCTCTTAAAAATTAGGCCATATTTCTAACATTATAGATTTATATTTCTTTATATCTCCTAGAAAAAAGTTATTTGTCAAATATATGGATTGAGAATACTTTTCCTAGTCTGTGGATTGCCTTTCACTTTGATAAAGGTGTTTTTCAGTGACCAAAAACTTTTAATTTTTGTAAGGTCAAATTTGCCAATTTATGCTATATTATAAGTGCATTTATATCTGTTCCCAAGAAATCCCTGCACACCCCATACCCCAATATTTTCCTGTAGAAGTTTCGTGGTTTTAGCCTCATATTTAGGACTATGATTTATTTTACTTATCATAAACAATTGAGCCAAGAGGTATACTTGATAGTAAACATATCAAGCTTTCTACTTGAAATAAAAAGGAAATAAAGGTTTTTATACATTAATAAAAACCTATAAAATGACCATAATTTAGGCCACCCAAAATCCCTTAATCAAAGCTGAAAGCATGAATAACAAAAACATATTCCACAATGCAATAAGAAATACATTTTAAAAAATTATACATCTACCTAGAAATCTAAAAATAATCTCTTTAGTTCAAAGAGAAATATCCAGAAAACAATAACACAAAATTTTAAAAATCTGTAGGTAAACTCAATTTTGTACTCAGATAAAAGTTCACTTTAACTCTGAAAAGAAAGAAAGAAAGAAAGAAAAGGCAAAGAAATGAAGGGAAAGCGAAGGAATTACCGAGGACAACCAAGAAATATATGAATTTGAAATGAGAAATGTCATCCCTACACCTTTCTCTCACGTTATGAAATGTAGAGCACTACCTTAAAGTATGTTACCTGAGAGTGCCTTGAAATTAGAGATAGCCACCAACCCTGTTTTGGCTTCTGTAACGGGGTCAGAGCCTGCAGATGCTGTTCTGCCCTCCTTTTTTTCTCTTCTTACATTGAGCAAGGACATGATGATCATCTTGTTGCCATGTTGAAGGCCAAAAGCATCAGAGAATTCAGCTCTGACAGAAATGAATTAAAGAAAGAGGGCCAGCAACCATCTACCTCTTGACAACTCATTTTTAAGAGAGAAAAAAGTTCCTCTGTAGTCAGCTGAAAGCATTCTTACCTGACAAGATTGAGTAATTAGATAAAAGTGGGACCATGGGATGGGGGAGGGGTGTGTGTTGTATCCATGGAACAGAGTTAACGAATGGATGCAAATACAGATAGGTATTTATTTTATGACAAAGAAGTTGTATCAAATCACTAGTAGTAAATTGGGACAACTTAGCCAATTGAAGTGAAGAAAACAATAAAGATGAAGTCTTACTTTGCTTCTTACAACAAAATATATAATCTAAAGGATTAACCTAGAATTGAGGCAAGCAAAAATTAGTAAATGTTATTTTCTCCTTGAACAGCCTTCCAACATTTAGAAGGGAATCCTTGCCTTATTGTTCACTTTTAAATAGTTATAACTTCAGGCCAAATATATAAAAGTCAATGGGATTATTTTATCGGCTTAGGTTGTGCAATGAAAATCAACTGTGTGAACCACAAAGACAATTTTGTATTAACCATAAAGATGAGGTGGTATTTCCCTGTAGTGGAACCAACAAGAAAATAATTTTTGTTAATGTTTTATTTTGTTTTTAAGCTGACATGTATATATATTTTATTTTATAATATTCTTTAATCCTTATGAAGAGATTTGCACAATTTTACCTTAAAAATTATTTTTTCAAAAACCATTGTTACAATGAAAAATATATTTTTTCTTGAATTTCTGTTAATAGTTGGCTGTAAAACCATCTGAACCTGATGTCTTTGGGGACAACACAGCATAAACCACCATTTCAATTTTTTTTTCTTTCTCTCTCTTTCTTGTTAATGAAAAGAAACAATGTGTTTGCTTTTTAAATAGTTTTTAAAACTTAATTATAAAAATACTTCTCAACATTCAATGTTCTTCTATCTCTTACCCAATTGTAAATATTTAAAAATAAAGTGAAGATAAATTTAAATTTTCTAATTATTTCCCCCTTTGTATTATTAAAAGTCTGCTTTTAGAGTATGCAGAATTTTTATTTTTGCCTTTACTATTTTTATTTTTATATTTCTTATGTAATGAGCCTTATAACTTTTAAAAAGAGTTTTGCATATGTTTGTGTTCTATTATTTGTTCCAAATATTTACATGTTTCCTCTTTATTTCTCTCCCACTACCTGTTTTATTGCTCATTTAAAATAATACTTGGTCTTATCAATCAAATCTACTTTTTGTTTACTTGCTATTTAATATTTTTATACTCCTTTTCCTTAATTTGGTTAAGATATTTGTGTTATTGTTCCTTTTTCCAACTTTTGGATTTGAAACACTAATTTATTATAAATTTGTCCTTTAAGTATAGCTTGCGTATTTACCACTAGTTTTTTTAAAAGTATTTTACAATGTTTTTTTTAGATTTATTCTTTAATAATTATCATTTTTAGAAGTACATCTTAAAATTTCTCAAGGCTGTTTCTGCTATTATTTGTGGTATTCTAATTTTATATATTTAGTGGTTGATGTTCCTGTCTCAAAACCCTACTCTAACTATGAGGAATGACTTCAGTCTAATCATGAGAAACATCAGGCAAACCCAAATTGAAGGCTGCTTTACAAAATTGTGCTAGTACACTTCAGAACTGTCAACCAAAACAAGGGAAGTCTGAGAAATTGTGACAGTCCACCAGAGATTAAGGGTAAATGACAACTAAATACAACCTGACATCTTAAAAGGAATCCTGGGACAGAAAAAGGACATTAAAGGAAAATGGGTGCAATTCAATTTGAGTATAGAGTTTAGTCAGAGTAACATACTGATGTGAGTTCCTTAGTTGTGATAAATGTACCATGGAAAAGTCAGATTTCAACCAATAGGAGAAACTGGTGAATGTTATTTGGGAGCTCTCTGAATATTTTTAAAACACGTTGTCAATCTAAAACTATTGTCAAATTTAAAAGTTTATTTTAATTTTAAGAAGGCTAAGCAAAACAAAACAAAAAAGAAAAACTTCCTGTGGCTTGTCCCCTCACTCAGTCTATAATGTGCTCAAGTCCTTACCATGTCTTTCTGACTATTTATTCCCCAAGCCTCCTCCTTATCCCATTTTCTTTATTTTTCTACATAGCACTTATCACTTCCATCACACACACACACACACACACACACACACACACACACACGAGACTATTTTCTTTATTGTCCGTCTCCAAGCTTTAGAATATAAGCTTCATTACGGCAGAAATCTTTTTGTGTTTTCTCCACCGATGTTTGCCTAATAACTATAACATATCTGACACAGAGAAAGAACTCAGTGCACACTGACTGATTAAAATTAATCAGATAGGACTCTTTAGGCTTGCTGAGAGTAGTGGATTGGGCTCGGTTTATGACAGTATAAGTGAAGAGCAGTGGCCAGCTTTGTCACATATTATGGGTGTTGAGCAAACAGAGCTTATGGATGAATTAGATGTAGAAATTTCTGTGAATTTGAGAGGAATGAAGGATGATTCTTATTTGTGCTACAGATGGCACTATTTAATAAGACAGAAACAACTACAGAGGAGCAACTACTAGAGCTATGTTTGAGAGATGTTGGATTTCAGATTCCTCTTCCATTCAAATGGAGATGTTTAATATACATTTGGTGTTTGAGGAGACTGGAGCTAGAAGTAATGCCTCAAGGGTCATCAGCATACAGATGATGATCTTTAAAGCATGGTATTAGGTAAGATCATGTAGGGATAGAACATAAAAAAGTTGAGAACTGAAGACCACATCTTAATTACACCCCACAAATTTAATGATATGACCAAATAGGAGTAGACTGAAAAAAGAAGGGAGAAAATGAGGATCAGAGTAAATACTAGAGCGAAACACCACCAAAGAAGATTTTAAAGAAGAGAGCAGTCAACTACATTGAATGCAGCTACTAGTAAGTCGAGAAGAGGACTGAAACACGGCCTTGGTTTGGCAAGATACAGATCATCGATGTCCATAATAAAGTTTGTTTCAAGCAAGTGTTAGGGAATAACCTCTAAATGACATGGGTCAGTAAGGAAATGGGGGGTGCAGAGGTGGAGACAGTGACTGTAGCAAAGAAAGTTGAGAAATGCAACACTTCTGGGGTCTCTATATTCTTGTGTAGAAGAGGCTGGTAGATGGTATGTTTTGTGACAATTTAATGATAAAAAAGATAGAGCTTGTAAAGACAAATCAAAGTTGGAAGATTTGATGGTAGAAAGCTAAGAGACTATATTCCATATAATAAGAGGAAAAAAACATAGAGAAAAAGAAAACAATTGATTCATTAAAGAAACAGATTATAAGTTAAATGACAGATAGCAGATTATTAATTTAGATAACAGGCCAAACTGGTTAAATATCTCTATTAATATAAAAGTTTCTCAGTTTGGATTTAAAAACTGCTTTACTCAACATTGCTGTCTATATTAACAATGCTTTGCACAAAATAACACAGAACTATTAGAAACAAATTGGTGGATAAAGGGGTTTATACAAGTACAAACTAACAAAAAGGTGGAATGTCAACAATATCCTAATAATTTTACTTCTTATTTGAGGGTGAGACAAAGAATCACACCAGTAAAATTACTAATCTTGTTGAATCCCCATCTGCCATGACATTGCAGAATTTACATGGGTTGGGGATGTCAAGGCAGTGGGGTAGAAGACAGTCCCAACTTTAATTCTTGCCAATGGCAGCCTCTCCCCTGCTTGATTTGGGATCCGACAAAAACCCTAAACTTGGGCACATAAATCATTCCCTGATCTGATCATGGGGTTCTGAGGTTGTAAGATGTATATGGCAGGACGTAGTCAGAGTCAGAATGTGTTGGGGGTAAAATTTACCAAAAAGTGCATGTAATGCGTATACAGTTATAATATAAAATTACAAAATTTCTACAGAGAATCTTCATGCATTCCACAAAGTAGAATTTTTATAAACACATGTTTATAAATGCAACCAACACTGACAATGATACAAACATGAGTAATTTTTAAAAATTCTAACTCCTTGAAAATCTTATATAATAAAGAGGTAATGTGCAAATTGGCCATCATGCCCTCACACGAGATGGCTGCCCCCATGTGGTCACAAAATGGCCACCACAAGATGGCTGGCAGGGGAGGGCAGTTGTGGGGGATCAGGCCAGCAGGGGAGAGCAGTTGAACATGACCAGGTCAGCAGAGGAGAGCAATTGGGGGTGACTGGGCCTGCAGAGAAAGGGCAGTTGGGGGTGATCAGGCCAGCAGGGGAGCAGTTAGGCATTTATCAGGCTGGCAGGCAGAAGTGGTTATGGAAAATCAGGCAGGCAGGCAAGTGAGCAATTAGAAGCCAGCATTCCCAGATTGTCAGAGGGATGTCCGACGGCCAGTTTTGACCTGATCCCTGTGGGGTCTAAACCAGCAGTCAGGCATACCCTGAGAGGTCCCAGATTGGAAAGGGTGCAGGCTGGGCTGAGAGACCCACTCTCCAAGTGCACAAATTTTGTACACCAGGCCTCTAGTTGAAAAATAAAATATCTGAATTAGTAGAAGGGTCACAAAAAATTAAATATTTTAATACCCTCATCATATCTAATAAAAGAGCAATATGCAAATTGACCATACCTCCACTACACCCACAAGCTACATCCACCAGCCAATCAGGAGCAGATATGCAAATAAACCTAAATAAGATGGCTGCAGCTACTGAGAGCAAGAGAAAGGTTTAGGTTTCCCTGGCATTGGAGGAAGCCAAGCTTTCTGCCTGCCCTTGCCAGCCTAGGCCTCCACTCAAGGCTGCAAAGTTTCAGTTATACAAGATAAATAAATCCCAACAGAAATGGCTGCCACCACCGAGCGAGCAGAAGGCTTGGCTCCACTCCAGGCTACAAATTTTCAATTGTAGAAGATAAATAAATCCCAGATGCCAGGGCCTCTGCTTGGGTCACTGGGGAGCATAGCCAGCCTGCAAACAACCATAGGCCCCTCACCCAGGCTATTCCATGTCCCAGGGGAACCCTACCCTTCTCTGGGATACTCTCCAGGGGAAACCAGCTGGCCCCCACCCATGTACCAGGCCTCTATCATATCTAATAAAAGAGTAATATGCAGATTGACCATCACCTCAACACCCAAGATGGCTGCCCCCATGTGGTCAAAGATGACTGCCCCCATGTAGACACAAGCTGGCCACCACAAGATGGCCATCATGAGAGGGCAGTTGGAAGGGACCAGGCCTGCAAGGGAGGGCAGTTAGGGTTGACCAGGACAGCAGAGGAGGAAAGTTGGGGGTGACCAGGCTGCAGGGAAGGGCAGTTGGGAGGGGGGACCCAGGCCTGCAGGGGAGAGCAGTTGAGGGGACCCAGGCCTGCAGGGAAGGGCAGTTAGGGGTGACTAGGCTTACAAGGGAGGAATATTGGGGCGGGGGCAGGCCTAAAGGGGAGGGCAGTTGGGACAGATCAGGCCTGCAAGGGAGGGCAGTTGGGGGCAATAAATCCTGCAGGGGAGATCAGATGGGGGGAACCAGGCCTGCAGGGGAAAGCAGTTGGAGGCAATGAAGTCTATAGGGGAGGGCAGTTAGAGGTGACCAGGCCAGCAGAGAAGGGAAGTTGGGGGCAAACAGGCTGGCAGGGGAGCAGTTAGACATCAATCAGGCTGTCAGGGGAGTGGTAATGGAGTAATCAGGCTGGCTGGCAGAAGCAGTTAGGGGCAATCAGGAGGGCAGCAGGCAAGCAGTTGGGAACCACTAGTCCTGGATTGTGAGAGGGATGTCCCACTGCCTGTTTAGGCCCCTGGGATCAGGCCTAAATGGGCAGTCGGACATCCCTCGAGGAGTCCCAGATTGGAAAGGGTGCAGGCTGGGCTGAGGGATACCTCCCTCCCCCCCATGCACGAATTTCATGTAACAGGCCTCTCCTAAATAATAATGGTGGAAAACAATAAATCCCAATCCATGCCATGTGGTGAATATTATACTCAGAACAGTATATAGCCTTAAATGTTTTATTGAAGAAGGGAATCAAATGACATAAAAATAGAACCTCAGAATCTAAAAGAGATAAGAGGTCAAAAGGAAAGGAAAGAATGGATAGATATATGCTGAGGCTCATGAATTAAAGAACAATAAAAATCATAAATGAGTTCAAATGATCATTCTTTGAGAATTTCAGGGAATTAGAAGAACCCCTGGCACCAATTTAAAGGGCACATAGACATAGACATGTCAGTGGGAACCAGAACCCCACTTACAGAGCTGATGAGATCTCCACAGTTTTGCATGGCCCCAGGACATTTCTAGACCCCACAACCTTCCCCACCCCATCACAGTCCTGAGACCATAGTGTGTCTAATCTCCCAGAATCTAGATACCACTCCAGGAAGGAAGAGGAAGAGCCTGAGCCCTAAGTAGATATAATTTTGAACAAGAATGAGCAAGTTTTTATTACTGAATTAGATTGAGAAGTTCCTGGGTTGGACTGACTTTTAAACCTAAAAATGAATATATCAAATTATTTCACTGGGCAATAGAGAACTAATGGTCCATGAGTGTCATATTCACTAGAGATATGAGACTAAATGTTCAACATCTATAGTGACAAAGGAAATATAATTTACTATTTATGAAAATAACAATTGTTTGCCCATTGTCTGTCTTCCCCACTTGATCAGGAGTTCCATGAGGTCAGGATCTGGTTTTGTTCAGAATTTTAGGTGATGTATATGGAACATAGTTGCATTCATAGTTGTGTTAAAAGTAAGAAAGAAAACAGGTGAGAAATAAGAAAGAGATGAAGGGGAAGAGACACCGGAGGAAGAGGAAGAAAGGAAGGAAAGAAGGAAGAGAAGAAAGAGAGGGAGAAACAGTGGGAGTAGGGAGGCATGGGACTTAGTTGGTTCTGTGGAATATAATTTGGAAAACATGAATAGTGTTTTTTAAGGTCCTTTGCCCTATAAATATTTATGTTGGAACTCTCACATATGTGTAACACCCAAGGGAATTTGGTGTGGCAACACAGAACTGGAGTTTAGAGTACTGGAATTCTTACTTAAGCATCTGGGATAATGGGAAGAGTTAAAGCTTTAAACCTTGACAACCACAAATTATGGGTTGTACCTCAATGACATTTATAGTGGTGAGGCCATCACAAGCCAGATCTGTTGCTTCTCCCCTCCATATTCTTACCCGCTTTTGCAAATTCATTTATCTCCTTTTAAGCCTATTCATCTCCATTTGTGGAAAAAAATTCTCTAAATTGTAACCACATGTCACCACTTTATGTGCTTTCCCCATTCTTTCCCTCTTTCCTGTCCTCCTTTTTCCTCTTCTTATGCTGCCTCTCCTCCTTCTATTTCAATCAACATCTACAGCAAATCAACTCAGTGGTCATTCCTACTCTGTTACTCCTAATTTGCACATTCTTAATGTTGTCTCTGTCCTTCCCAAATATGGGGCTCACAACAAAGGTACTACTCCAGATGTGGTCAGCTAGCCAATAGGAGGGCAGCCATATTTTTGGACTTGAATATTAGGTCTTCACTAAGCCAGGCTAAAAGTACATTTGTATTGGGGAAGCTCAACAAATTTTTGGCTCAAGATGTGTACACAACTGAGCCCTCTTAGATGTTTGCTGGGGGGCAGGGGGGCAGATAATTCCCATTCTGACTGGATATGACCAAGCCCTGTCACAATTATGTTCACATGACCTATTTGCCCATTACAGTTCACTTTGCAGATTTCAGTCTTGGAAATCAATAAAACCCACAGAAAACTTGCAGTTTATTTCCAAACAACAGAATGCTGTGAAAATTAAATATGTAGCCTGATAACACTAGGATTTAAAAAGTTGGAATATTTCCCTGGCTGGTGTTGCTCGGTGGCTGAGCATCAACCTATGAATTATGAAGTCATGGTTTGATTCCTGGTCAGGGCACATGCCCAGGTTGCAGGTTTGATCCCCAGTGGGGTGCATGCAGGAGGCAGCTGATCAATGATTCTCATCATTAATGTTTCTATCTCTCTCTCCCTCTCCCTTCCTCTTTGAAATATATATAGATTTGGGATATTCTGCCCATTTGATTCCAACATGGATTCCATTAATTTTCTAATTCATTTGTAAAACTTGCAGGCTTTTGAAGGTGAAACTGGGGCCACTTCCAGGGTAAGACTGGCTATGAGTCTTACCCTCTATGTGTGACCAGATTATTTGATCCATTTACACTGACTATCCATGACCCCATGTCTGTATTTCAGATACAGTGTAGTTAACACACAAAGGATTGAATTCTCCCCTATTTACATTTAAATGTGAAGTCATCTTACCCATTCTCTTCTCTTCATTTAGGGAGGGGAGAGTGTTGTAGTCTCATTCCTGGATGAATCTCCTATTGATCCTCCCAGCTCCATGCCCTCCAACCTCTCTTGCATCTTCAATTTATTTCTCTCAATTAGCATCTTCCTCTCAGCCTAAAAACTGAACACCCATTCTAACCTGGCATCATCCCAGGCTGCCTCTGCTTTCTCAGCCCTCTTGCTCTCTCTAGCCGTTGAGTTAAGATTGTCCCACAGTTCTGTGTCTTCATCCAAGGGCACCGTGTCTACTTCCCCAAGTTCAATTTCCTGATCCCTCCACAGCATTTAAAAATCCAAACAACAGCCTTGCTTTTCTGCTACTAGAGTCTTCCTTGAAACCTCCCTTCTCCCACAACATAACTCCATATGCGTTATTACTATAATGGCCCATGCTTCCATGTCATTTAAGTTACTTCACCACTTAATGAAGCTAGGATATATTCATATAACCTAATTCAGTCAAACTTATGGTTTTGGGCATCCATCTAATATATATTAGGTTGAATCACATAAAATCATTATTTTGTTGATAAAAAAATGTACTATAGTTTTGCAAGACATTACCATAGGGAGAAACTGAGGAAAGGGTGTATAGGTTTTTTCTGTATTAATTCTCACAACTGCATGTAAATTGTTAATGTTTTCAATATTTTTTTAATTTTATAATGATAAAATAATAATTTCAGATTACACAATCTAATAGAACCCCCAAAATATTTAGAAAGAAATTATTTATTCTCTTTGTGGATTTTCCCATGTGCTAATTCAGAGAGCCTAGGTTAATAAGACCTAAATAATTTATAAAGATAGAGAATTTTTCAAAGAGTAATTAAACTTGATCACATAGTTATTAAGTTTACATATTTAGTAGGCCTATAGTGTTTACTCCGGCCAATTTTTTTTTTTACAAAGAGCTGCCCTTAAATGATTTTTATTTTGTTTACAAATAAATTTTTCTCATGTATTATAATTTTTAATACAAATAAATCAAAGGTCAATTGTATGACATTAGACTTAGGTTTGAATGAAAGAATCTGATTTGTTTTTATTTACTTATTTTTTTAACTTAAAGATTAGAAAATTGACTGTGGATTGGATCAAGTCATGGGTTAAATACTAAAGTCATCTTTACAATATAGAATCTCAGTGTAAATAGATCATATAATCTGGTCAAACATACTTTTTCTGCAACTCTACTCCTTAGAGTATTCCAAACCATCCTTGGACACTTCAACTGCTAGACATTTGTTTTATTCCTCTTAGTAAAGTAAGGAGAATAAAAATATTTCTATCTCTCTGAAACTTTAATTTACTGGTACTAATTCATCGCGGGTCAAAGAGAGCTAAATTTGGGATAAGTTCTATATCAGACCTATACATAGTTGTACATGACCATTCTGTCCCTCTTTAACTCTTTCCCAATCCAATTCCTCCCAAATTCCCAGTCATTCCTCATGGCATGACATTCAGGTTCTACTCATCTTGCTCACTCTCATGCAATGCATTCCTATTTGGATTTGTTCACGGGCAGTGTCAGGACCCCCAGATGTGATTTCAGCAGTCAACGGACCCCTCCTTTCATCTAAACATCAGATATAAATATGAAGACTGAGATGATCATATCAGCTATTCTTGTGTTTGGCATCAAAATTACACTGTTAACTCTTCCAACTCTTAACTGCAGGACTAAAATCATCTTCCCTTTCTCTTCTTTCTTTCACTTTCACACCAATTTGGAGCCTTTGGTAGTAAAAAATAGGCAATAACAAGAGAAAAATGACTTGGTCCAAATGTGAAGGTCATAAAAAAGTCTTATGTTCTCTCACACTTTAAGGAATGTTGCAAAAACAGGTGGCTAAAAAGAATATGCTAGACCTGGGCCATCCCATTTATCTAATATTTTCACATTCAAACTTCTGATCAGTAGAGAGATCAAAATGTCTTTGAAGAAAACAATTTAGTCAGTAACCAGCATGATTGGAAGATGATAGAGATCATTCCAAAGTATTTTCCATGGTGAGAGGCAAATGCCAGCCTTTCTCTCAAATAATAGAGCGAGACAAACATTTCTTATTATTTCCAGACAAACAATGAAGCCAATGCTGGAACAAGTTAAGGTTTATAAAGAACTATGTTATAAAGATGAAAGGAAAATAAGCGTTGAGATCTTGGGCTGGGTAGTTCTAGCAGAGCCAGCAATTGCTGGGTGCCTGGAGTAATTCCCCACCCCTACCTGCCCACTGGGCTGTCAGATGTTCCTTGGTAAAGTGGAGCTGAGCACAGCTCTGGAACCTTTCATTCCTGAACTAGCAGTTGGCGTCTAAGGTGATCTGAGGGTTTAAACTCCCAGGACGGAACTAGAACCCACACAGCCCTGTTCTTCCACGGGTTTACTTTCCAGTCCACTATTTTCTCGTACAATCTCCAAGAAGCCTTCACCAACCCATCTCTAGAAAGTTTAGATTTAACCTTAAGGTAAGTAACGTTGGGAAGGCATCAAAATACAAGCCTTGTCTGAGGACTGGGATTATAAGAAAATTGTTCATTTTTTTCAGCAGGTGGCACTGTTGCAATGAGGTTGAGTTTCTTCTGATGCAGTAAGAATCTAAGAATCAACAAGTCTTAACATTTAACTTAACAATCAGATTTTTAAAAAATAATAACCACCTTAAGTAAGTGCCAAAATAATTTTTTTGCCCAAACAACTTCACATGTCCTCTGGTTAGATGCACTGAAGCACGTTACCTTATGTGGTATTTTTGCCAAAAATAAGATATGTAATCTGAATTTAATCCTGAGAAGCACCAAATAAACCTCAAGTAAAGAACATTCTACTCAATAAATGACCAGCACTCTTCAAAAATATCACTTAGCAAGTATTTTCAAATTAAAAAAGACATAATAACTAAGTACCCTGCATGATTCCTGATTAAAACATGAACTGAAAGAATAAAACTGCTAGACAAGACTAACAATTATTGGATCAATGGGTACAATTTGAATCTGAGTTATAGATGAGATGATGCTATTGCGTATCAATGCTGCTCTCCTTATTCTGGTAGTTGTACTGTGGTTATGTAAGAGAATGCCCCTGGTTCTTAGGAAAAGCACCCTGAAGTATCTGGAGGGAAAAGGTGTCATAAAATCATGTCATCAACTTATTCTCAAACGTTTCAAAAAATATATATTTAAATTACATCAAAATTAGAATTAGAAAGAAGTGATATTTTCCCAACTACTAATATTTTCCCTACCACTGACAGCCAGCCCTACTGAAAGCAGTCGTCTGGGCAGTCTTTCAGCAAGTTCGTGAATTGTTTTAAGTTACTGTTTCCCTTTGTTCTCTCCAGGTCCATCAACATCTTCTGGGCTAGCCATCGCTTGTCTACTTGAAGATTTCTTACTCCTTAAATATGTTTTGTAGATTTATTCCATGTTCAGTTTAATTAAATATGAGAACATGGTTTAAAAATATGAGCAGAATGTCTAAAATCATAGAATGAATCTTAGAATGGTAAGTGCCAAAGAAATTTGAGAACTCGTCATTTAAATACTGTCTCTTCCCACCCTCCACACCACCTTTTGGGACAAGAAGAAGAGGAAGACAAGAGAGTAGAATAACTTACTCAACTTGACAAAGTCAACCTGCTCACAGAACCAGGTAAAACGTCCCCAACTTCTGTCTTGGGTCCAGTAAATTGCCCTTTACTTTGCTCTTCACACTGGGTACACAGGTCAGGTGTAAAGGACAGGAAGCCACAGATTAACAGAATGCAAATATCACATACTAACAAACACATGCAAAGTTTTCCAACTTACAAACAGGAGCTTAAAGGAAATTCACTCATCAGAGCTGCTTGGGGCTGTATCCTCAGGCGCCTCCAGAGTGGAGGAAGGTTGTTGCCTGTAGTTAGGCTTTTCAGAAATGCCAAGAGCCCCTTTAACAACATCACCAAACAATGGAATGCGAGTTCAGCCAATAGCACAGTCTGCGAGCCCCTCAGTGCAGAAGCTTCTTGTAAAAGTCCCACTTCATTTCTACCACACCAACCACAACAGCAAGTGCCAGTTAGGATGTGAACAAAACCGTGATTTTTAGTGATAGAGGCCCTGCCCATGTGGTTGTGCGACGGGGAATGGAAGGAAGGGCCTCTTCCAAGACAACTGACTTGTGTATTTGTGTGGGAAATGCCAGTCATCAACACACACACACACGCACACACACACACACACACACACACGCCCCTTAGCTGTGTTTCATCTTCTCTGGTGTGAGTTGTTTAAAAGCCTACAAGTTGCCCTGGCCAGGTGGTTCAGTTGGTTGGAGCATCATCCAGTGTACCAAAGGGCTATGGGTTTGATTCCTGTGGGGGCAAATACCTGGGTTGCAGGTTCAATCCCTGGTTGAGGCACATAAGGGGGGCAACTGACAGTTATTTCTCTCACATCGCTGTTTCTCTCTCTAAAAAATCAATAAGCATATCCTTGGGTGAGGATTAAAATTAGATAGATGATAGATAGATGATGATGATAGATGATAGATAGATAGATAGATAGATAGATAGATAGATAGATAGATGATAGGTTGATAGATAGATGATAGATAGATGATAGATAGATAGACAGATGATAGATAGATAATAGATAGATAGATAGATAGATAGATAGATAGATAGATAATAGATTGATAGATGATAGATAGATAGATGATAGATAGATAATAGATAGATGATAGATAGATAGATAGATAGATGATAGATAGATAATAGATCGATTGATAGATAGATGATAGATAGATAGATAATAGATAGATAGATAGATAATAGATAGATGATAGATAGATAGATAGATGATAGATAGATAGATGATAGATAGATAGATAGATAATAGATAGATGATAGATAGATAGATGATAGATAGGTAATAGATAGATAATAGATAGATAGATAGATAATAGATAGACAGATAATAGATAGATAGATAATAGATAGATAGATAATAGATGATAGATAGATGATAGATAGATAGATGATTGATAGATAGATAATAGATAGATAGATAATAGATGATAGATAGATGATAGATAGACAGATAATAGATAGATAGATAATAGATAGATAGATAATAGATAGACAGATAATAGATAGATAGATAATAGATAGATAGATAATAGATAGATAGATAATAGATAGATAGATAATAGATGATAGATAGATGATAGATAGACAGATAATAGATAGATAGATAATAGATGATAGATAGATGATAGATAGATAGATGATAGATAGATAGATGATAGATAGATAGATAGATAGATAGATAGATAGATAGACAGACATAGGCCTACAGGTTGTTAGGCCCACCACATTGGAAATCCAGATGAGTTTAACCTGCCAATTTTTAGACAAATATTTTCTTGCTCTGCTGACTTCATGGTGAGTTTTGGCAAACTGAAGAAGCCTACTTGTGGCAAGGGCTCTAGTGCTTTCCAACAGCAGGGAAATTTTCCACTGACCATGGCAGTTCTGCCCTGGCGCCTTTTCCCTGCACCAGCATCCCAGAGGGGAAAAGACAGAATGCTTCTGCTGCCCTCGAGGTAAACCAGGCAAGGATCATGGGGAGGGCAGCCCTATAGGATGAGTGGTCTCCAATCCTGAGTAGGAGAAGGCTGGTGCTCCAGGCATTACATTTTTTCTCAGAGCCTACCTGCCCCCTAAATTGGGATTATATGAAACACTTGGTCTTCGTGGCTGGCACACTCGCTGAGTTACACCAATAGGCTTCTGAACTGGAGACTCTTACATTTCACCTTATGTGTTTTAACTCTGTCTGAAAAGTCCTTTTGAATTTCCACTATGAAATGTCCCGCGTGCGCGCGTGCACACACACACACACACACACACACACACACACACACATACATACACACACATCTGTCCTGTTTCCATAGCCCCTCTCTTCACCAACCCCCAATGCCATCTTACATCTTGCCTTCAGGACATTAGGAAGCATATCTTACAATGCCAAACAAACTCGGGTGTTCTGGCAGTTTTGTTACCATCATAAGCAACATTTTGCTGAAGCAAACACATAGTTCAGTGTCAGTTCAGCATCAATGAGGTCTGTTTCTAGCATATCATGCCCTCAGATACAAACCCAAATTCACATTCTAAACAGCAAACAGGTAGAGTGGGCTGCATGTATTTGCAAGACCCAAAAGTGGGAGACACTGTGCCTTAGGTCAGGTAATTCACAAAGTATCCCAGAAATAAGGACTTGGGCAGGTAGTTGATTTGGGAAATAATCCCTGGAATCTGGAGTGGGAGGAGAAAGGCAGGGAAGGAGAAAACACCAATAAAGAGGATGTTAATCAGAGTTGCTGCTGTGAAAACGTGGGCTTCAATCCCACTGGGACAAACACACCTCAGAATAAGTAGAAAACGATTCAGTTGTCCACTAAGAGGTTTCATGGGAGCTGAGGAATTTATTCCCAATCTTCATCTGTCAATAGCTTAGTATTGCTTTGGGAGTGAGGGGAGACATTAACTTGTCCAGCTTAACAGAGTGTAATGGAAAACTTGCTGGTGGCCAGGAAGAGAGGTCAATAAAGATAGAAAAACAGAAAATTGCTTTGTGCGGGCTTTGATTCTCACAGTGGCAACATTCAGCGTTATCTTGACTTCTGTGGCATGAAATAAAATCAGCAGAATTTGAAAAGAGCTTTAACGGTGTTTAGATACATGAGCTGGTGGGACTGATAAAGGCCAGTTATTTTTTCATGTGGTTGAGGACACATAAGAAGTTAACTCACAGAGATGAACTTCAAGAGGCCTTAAAAGCAGGACGACTAGAACAGAGCTGGCCTCATGTAACAGAAGGACTAAAGTTCTGATGGGGCCAGTGGCATATTTCTGGATGTTGTCAGAAGGAATGCTGACCAGTGACGGTACAAGCAGGTATGTGTCTGCCCAGCCAAAGCAGGGCCAGAGTAATTAATTCTAGGTAAGTTTCCTGGATTTAAACACAACCCCTGAGATAAAAAGCAGAGATAGTAAAGGACTGAATCAATTGAGATTTCCCCCGATTGGTTGGGATAAAGCTCTTACTTGATGAAATGAGGTACTAGAAAAAAAAATAAACTTAGCAATAGAAAAATCAAGTTTCATTTTTTCCATACCTGGGTGTAGGCTTAAGAAATTCATTCCTACTGCATCTGATATGGTCATCTCTTTTTTGGTCCCTAATTTATCAGCTCACGGACATTTGAGTTTTTTTGTTTGTTTGTTTGTTTGTTTGTTTTTTGCATTTGAGCTTGGTTGGCAATTAGATTGGATTTACCCACTAGAAGAACCTGAAACAAGGATTTGAATGTTAATACTTAATTTGGGAATGGTCCCAGAAACCACACATAAAGGAGTATGGAAATGAGACAAGGAAGGGAAGGCAGCAAATGAAATAAAGAGTGTGAATTAAGTATGTTTCCACTGGGTCTCTGGAACATAATCCTGCTGAGGACTTCTGGGGTTGAACATGCCCCAGAGCTAAGGAGCAAGGAAGTATTGAAGGCTGCTCCTGTAGGATGGACATGAGCTCCACAGCCTTTTCAGCCTGCCCAAGCATGGGCTAGGGAAAAGCTCTAAGGCAAAGAGCTTCCAGGTCCTTGTAGAGCCAACAATAATAGAACAGAAAGAGCAAGTATCAGGTGGGTATATGAGCCACTGACAGACAGCATCAGCACCAGTAGACCTAAAGCATATTCTATTAAAAATCACAGAGTACATAGAGATTAGTCCCTAGATGTCATATCAGTTTACTATGTGTGTGCATTTCCTATTTTCAGATTCCATGTGGTAAATAAGAAAAAAAGAAATCTCTATTAGGACATAAAATTCCACTCCACTTTGCATGGTCTCACCAAGCCATTTTATACCACCACTGGGCCGTATAGCCAGGTGGCAGATGGCACAATGAGAAATAATACTTGGGAACCTAATTCAGGAAACATAAACAGGTCATTTTGCATTATAAAAGGTATAGTAATTATCCTGGAGTTCCAAAACCATAAATTTGCGCATATACAAGGTTAATATCCGCACAAAACTATTTCTCATGAGTAACTAAAGACTCAAGAAGCCATGCTCATTGAGCTCGCTTGTCAAGCTGGATATCTCCTTGCACCATTTTCTGACCTTTTCACCTTTATGCTTATGACACTGAATGTGCCCTTCAAAAGATTTGTGTCATAGGGCTGCTTATCACCAAACCCAACCTTTCTGAGGACTGCCACACAGTACTTATCTTGCTTGATTGTTCTGCAAAATATACAACTGGTCCCATCTTTCTCTTCCTTGCATTTGGGGACCTTCATCTCTGCTGACTTTCCTCTCTCTACAGACACTCTCTAGTGACTCTTGGAGTTTCTCCCTCATCGTAGCTTGACCCTAGTACTCTCCAGAACTTTGTCCTTTAAGCCTTATATTTTAAACTCAGTTTTTTCTCCTTTTTCCCCCTCATTTACACCCCAAATGATAACCATTGGCCATAGACCACTGGCCCTCACCCAGAATTATATTCCAAGCTTCCTACCAATCTTTTTAATACAACCACACCTCCTATTTATTATCTTACCCTCCACACCTGTCCTTTCTTTTCTGTATTTCTTACCCTGATGTCCCTGCCCCTTGTCCAATCAACATGAGGGGACATAGTCTTATATGCCCCCATCTCTTCACTCAATTGTTCAGACACAAGTCCCATGGGACCATCACCATAAAAGATTTTAATGCATTTGCCTCAAGTCAGTTTTCACTTTGATTTATTGTAATAATCTCCTAAGTCACCTCTTGTCTCTGAGTTCATCTTTGTTCTAGTTCATTTTCCACACACTTCCAGTCCCTTTCTAAAATTCAATGTTAAGATACTCCTTTGGCTCTCTCTGTCTGTCTCTGTCTCTGTCTCTGTCTCTCTTTCTCTCTCTCTCTCTCTCTCTCTCTCTCTCTCTCACACACACACTCACACTCACACACACACACACACACACACACACACATTTTCTGCACTATTGTCTCTAATGTTCTCAGTCAATATGTTCATTCTTCCTCTTTGCCATTGTTTTTTTTTCCAGTTCTCACGGCTGATCTGAGAAGTCCCCTTCAGCACACCCAGACGTACACTTCCTATTCTTCAGGGTTTAATTAGGTGCCTCTTTTTGATGCAATCATGGGCTCCTCCACATTCCTTTAAGAATCTTTATGACACTGAGTTATGATTGTATGTTTAATTGTGGTCTCATTCACAGCAGAGACCATGATTTTCCATCTTTACTTACCCAGTTTGTAGCACAGCACTTGGCAAAGGGTGGAGCCCCCAAAACATTTGATGAATAAATGGAAAAATGAATGAATGAATGGCACTTAATGCTAGACATGCAAATATGAAGTTTGACAATAAACAGCATTCACATGCTTCATCCTTTTTTCCCCTGTACTAGAACCTGCTCAAACCAGCCAAGACCTGTGGTTGACCCAGGCCTCTGGAGTATCTAACAAGCTTGCTTTGAGAATAAGAATGAAAAGGAATGCTGACTTTGCCTTGACTGTGGGACACTTTACAAGTTCCAGAAAATTGATTTTTCCAGGCCTGCATGGCTTGGCATAAAATCCAGACAGATTTTTATTGAATCTGGCCGTAGATGGTTAGATTTTGGACCTTAGCAATGAGGCCAATAGATTCAACCATGAATACTTTTGTTTTCTAATTTTTTGCCACATGGGTTTACTTTCACAGATTGGGCAGTCAGTTTAGCTATCATTGATTTCTCCTGGGATTGGTTTCTCTGTTCCTGTGGCTTCTATAATTATAAGTTGTGGGTGCGTTTTTGAGGAACAGTGCAATGGTATGCAAGGCAGGAAATGTGTGCCCACTGGTGTTTGGTTGGTGTTTATATTTGTCAGTGGTCCCTGTAATTGGAAGGCTGCATTGCCTTAAAATTATGCAAAGAGTAATAAAAAGAAAATTTAGGGAAAAGATTTGAGTATAACATCAGACCTAGACCACTGATATTTTGTAATTTTACACAAATACAATACAGATCCCCCCCACCAAAAAAAAAAAAAAATCCACTCAAGTGTAGTGAATACTGAACAGAGAAAGTTCCACTTAAAAATAAAAATAAAAATAAAAAACAGGCACAAACAAATATCTAAACTTTCAATCTTTGAACATGATGCAGTCTACTATAAGCAAATTCAATTAAGGCAGAAATCTCAGGTCATTCTTTTTTTCTGATGAAAAGCATTACTTAAGAGAAATAGAAATGCTATAAGGGGAAAAGAGAAGGAGGAGAAAAAAAAGAAAGAGGAAGAGGAAGAGGAGGAAGTTTAATTTTTTTGGAAAAGAGAAAACAAACTGTATGTCTACCTTATCAATATAAAACTAAAAATAAAGGTTTCTGTTGACAATCTATTCCTGGTAGATTCAGCCAAATAATATTAAAGGAGATTATTTCTTGTTAAGGAAATGGATCTATAATCCATTTATGTAGTCATATGGTGAGGTTTTGGTTTCTAAATTTAACTTAGTACACCTTTATATTATACTTTATAATATAAAGCACCCATAAAGGAAACAGATATACTCATAACAATTCTCACAATTTGGACCTTTGTGTTTTGGACAGCATCTCTATTCCAGTTCTGATGCTCACATACTTTTCCAACATGTGTGTGGCATGTTTCAGTTATTTTTTTCCTTTTTTCTCGCAGTATGATCATAGAATATGCAATGCAGTTGCATAACAAAGCATAAAACAAGGATGTATCATGGTGCTTTATCAATTTAATAGTAGATACTAGTTTTAATATCTAATTAACTTATTATGGTGATGGAGCCAAAAGTGCCTATTATTATTTATAAATTTTTTATATTTTTAAATTTTTGTTTCACTAAAATAGTAATCACTTATTTGATTCATTTGTTGCTTCATTGGCTTTCTCTTCTCATAATCCTGTCTTTTTAGAGAGAGAGGAAGGGAGAGGAAAAGAGAGGGAGAGAAACATCAATGTGAGAGGGAAACATCAATAGGTTGCCTCCTGCACATTCCCTGCCAGGGGTCAATCCCATAACCTGGGCTTGTGTCCTAATCAAAAATTGAACCAGTGACCTTCTGGTTCATGGGAAGACAGCCAAACAACTGACCCACATCAGCCAGGCCTCACAATATTGTCTGCAGGAGCAACACACAGAACTCTTCAGAATCGCTGATCCTAGGGAGGTAGGATTTTTTTTTTCTTCCAGGTATAATGTTCTGCTTTCTAAAGGAGGTGCCCTGGACCTTTTAAATTCCATCCATTTCTTTTCCAAAACGTTTCCTTTGTGAATCAAAATAATGGGAAAAGGCAGCCAGCCTCCCTGGGCTTGAGTTTAGCTCTTAATCTCTACAAGCAAGTTTGTTGCCTGCGCGTAGAACCAACTGCAAATGGCCTAGATGAAGTACAACCCTAACATTTATTTGGCATTCTACATGGTTTCTGAGCTTGTTTAGACTTAACGTGCTTAGCATCTGTACCGGCTTAACTTTCCCTCGGCAATGTTTTAGCTACTTTAGTGGATAGGAAGTGCCTTCTCATGTTCTCTCCTTTGGGGAAACCAGACTTACACACAGACTTTCCTCTCAAGTTTGAGTGAGAGGCCTCCATTCAAAACCAAGGTTTCTTTTTCCTCTGAAACATGCAATATGCACAGTGTCCAGAATACACTCATGGTGGACGTGGAAGGCGGCACTCAGGTTGGATCTAAGTAGAGTATTTGGAAAAATGAGCAGCCATCTTCCGTTCACAAAGGCCCTGTACAAGTGACAGGGGGAGACCAGGGGATGAGATTAGACTTCCTGCTTTATTATAATTATTTTTAAATTTATGATTCTTGTCTCTTTCCATTTTGAAGGGGTGTTCTTAAAAGTATTTTTCTTGGCTACCAGCTAAGGTTTGTTGAAAACTAAAACCAGAGTTAGGGGAAAATTTAGAATATAGGGAAGTATGTCGCCTCCTGGGGCCAGTAACACTCATTTCCCTTTCTTTTGCAGATGCTGAAGACTGAAGGCACTTCAGAGTTTGTCATGTTTAGCGAACGAAGGGGATAGACAGTGTTAGCAGATGAGTGAAGAGATCTCACAATGAAATCAACTGCAATCAAATGCAAAGGGGACTCTCTTGCCTACTTTCCATGGAAACAACCCCAGGATGAGAAATAAAGGCTACTCAAAAAGCAACAAGAAATCGAGTCTCTCAAATAAAATAAAAATCCTTAAGAAGCCATTAAGCTACAAGACTCAGGCCAGGGCCTACAAATGGGGCCTCTGACGTGGAGAACAACCCACAGCTGGGATCCTGTCTTTGGAATAGCTTCAGCCTTCTGGAACTTCTTCATACTTCTTCGAGAATACACTCTCCTGCACATCACAGCAAGATAGACACTTATGGGGACTTTTTGAGAAAATGACTTGAGCTTTGTTCCTTAATTTCCCTGTCTTCATTGGTGACAGAGCTAGAGAGCCTAGTGTTGACAGATGACAGCAAAGCCCTCTCCCCAGCATAAGCTGTTCCCAGGTGAAAGGACCCACTTTGGAGAACACTCAAGAACTTCAACATACTCAGGGATGAGCTGGACAGAAAGGAAAAGAAAACTGAGTGGAGTGCAGGAAAACTCATTTCCAGAATAAGTAGAATTAAATGGAAGTACTTTTTTTTTTTAAGTTGAAATAAGCCTAATATTACAGAACAAACTGAGGATGCCAGAAATATGCTTGGCGTGCTTGATGGAATGATATATATATATATATATATATATATATATATATATATATATATAATATTCCTGAGATGAAGGAGAGAGAGAGAGAGAGAGAGAGAGAGAGAGAGAGAGAGAGAGAGAGAGAAGAGGGAGAGAACATCAACGATGAGAGAGAATCATTGATCAGCTGCCTTCTGCATGCCCCCACAGGAGACTGAGCCTTACCCAGGCACATGCCCTGACTGGGAATCGAACTGTGACCTCCTGGTTCATAGGTTGATGCTCAACCACTGAGCCATGCCGGCCAGGCAAGGAATGACCTTCATTGCAATTATTAGTGGTCTCAAACAAATTTAGTCAAATAGCTCATATCAATTGCTACTTCTGTTATTTTAAATGTGCAGTCTTAGTCACATATATCTAATTTTTTAAAATAATTTTTTCTTTTAAAAATCATTTTTCTTTGAAAAATAAAAAAACTAAGTTTCATACTTGTATTTTTAGTTGAATTATAAGCCAAAAATTTCCATTCCTATGAGAAACTTCTCAGTGCATAATTGGGGTATTTTGTTTACCCTCCTAAGTTCATTTAGATTAATTAAGAAGAGTTATTTGAAATTTATGGACTTCTGTAAATTTAAGAAATACCCACTATCTAAAGGGTGCAAACTCATTGAAACAGGAGAGGTAAAAGACTGCAAAATAGGGCAAAATATCTTGGACTAGAGGTGGTAGAGAGAATTAAGGGGAATTTTCCAAGTACAAGCACATGGATGCATACATACTGTTAACTCACACTCTCTTGTGCCCACCATGTAGATAAATTTGGGTGTTTAATCTTGAACTAATTTTTAATTTCAAAAATATCTTAAATGACCAGCTCATGAAAAGGTCAAAATTTAACATGATGGTTAACAATAACAAGAAAGATTTATGGATCTCAATTTCTAAATTAAAATAATGTTGAAGTAATTGGCATAGGAAAATTAAAATTCCAAAACTAAAAATAAACCTTTAATTTTCCCTTTAAAGGGGAAGTAAATATTTGGCAATATTAGCTATATTGCATCCCTCTGAAGCAGGGGTTTTTGAACGTTTTAGTTTCCTCCTTGATTTATATATGTATAGTGTTCAACATATGAAAGAGTTCAACATGAAGCTGCTGTGGCTGCAACAGGCTCCCAGACACCAGCATCCATGTCTCACTTCCTGGGGTCACCAAGGCACCATACCTCACACACACACACACACACACACACACACCACACACACACGCACACACACGCACACACACGTCAGTTATATTCAAAATCATTTATGAATATAGAGGCAAAAGTCAATACAGCAAATGTACTATTAAAAATGAGGCATATTTCTACATATTATTATAATTTTTTTTCTAGGATAGGTTGTTGGTTTTTTAAGAAAAAGTGTATTGTATTCTGGTGATATGAAGAAATGAAAGTAACACGCTTGTGTGAATTTTTTTTTAAAGTGCTAGAAAAATAAATCTTAAAAATGTTTTATGTTGGTCTGTGTAAAGTAGAGGAGACTGTGAGATAAATTAAACTACTTTGAATATATCTTGTTTTGCAGGTTTGTTTTGATTTTGAACCATGCAAATATATTTATGTCATTTGGATAAATAAAATTATCTTTAAAAATAAAAAGTGACCATGCCTGGCCAGTGTTCTCAGTGGTTAGAGTGTTGACCTTCATGTTCGATGGTCAGAGTGTGTGCAGAAGGCAACCAGTCAATGTGCCTCTCTCACCTTGATGTTTCTCTCTCTCTGTGTCTCTCTCCTCCACCTACCTTCCACCCTTCCACTCTTTCTAAAAATCAATGCAAAAAATATCCTCAGGTGAGGACAAAAAAAAAAAAATGATTGCGTATATAGTTGGTGGCGTGAATACTGATAAGAACTATTCCTATAACTTTAAAACACATCATTTGACTGTGGGTTGTTTTGTGGAGTTTGTTTGTTTGTTTGCTTTTTTAATAAAACAAGCTGTATTTATGTTATGGAGGATAAGGGTTTTCATTGTAACGTCATGATATATTTTACCTTGGAAAAAAAATCATTCCTACTTGTTTAAATTCAAAAGTATTGAAAGTGATGTACTTAAAAGCAAAAACAAAACTATCAACCAAACTGTGATCTCTAAATAAAATTTCCCATTAAGAGGAACAAGGACTTCTTTGGAAAATGATTGAAAGTTTTGTACAAGAACTGTACAAAATTAACGTGATACTTGGGACTTCTGGAATGATTATATGAGGCATTCTGCAGATTCTATTCTGAGTGAAACAATTATTTAACTTGTGAAAATTATAAATCACAACCATTTAACTTCTTTGGTAAACCACATAAACTACCAAAAAACAAACAAACAAACAAAAAACACACACACAGACACACACACACACAAAAAAAAAACACACAAAAACAAACCAGCAGCATCAATAATCCTTTGGGAAGGAAAGGAGACACATAAGAATCCAGAGTTGATACAATATATTACCTTAGCTATCCAGTTTGTAGGAAAAAAACAGGCATGCAAATAAATATGATAGTGTGACTCATACAGGAAAAACAGTGGTCAACAGAAATTGCCCTTGATGGGGGGCCAGTGGACACAGCAGCAGACACAAGTTATAGAGCAGCTATTATCAAGAAGTTCAAAGAATGAAAGAAAACCATAAAAAATTATGGGAAGATGTAATAATAATGATTTACCAAGTGGAAATTATCAATAAAGAGATTAAACCTTAAAAACAAATTGAAATTTTGACATTGGGAAGTATAGTATTTGATATGAAAAATTCACTTAGAGGCTGCCAAGTATAGATTTGAGCTTCCAAAGGGGAAAAAAGTAACCAAACTTGAGGATACATCATTACAGACTATACAATATGAATAAAAGAAGGAGAAAAGCATAATGAAAAAATGAACAAATCCTCAAAGAGCTGTGGGGAAGCATTAAGAATACATGTAATGGGAGTATCCGAAGAGGAAGAGAAAAAAATAATTGAGAAAATAATGAATGAAAATTTCCCACATATGGTAAAAAAGATAATCTATATAACTGAAAACTTCAACAAAATCCAAAAAAAAAACATAAAGAAATTTATACTTAGATATATAATCAGTTATAGGACAAAGATAAAGAGAAAATGTTAAAAGCATAGGAGAAAAAATATACATATCTTCACATACAAGGCAATGCAAAATATATTAACAAGTGACTTTCATCAGGAATAATGGAGGGCAGAATATAGTGGCACAGCATGCTCAAAGTGCTGGAGAAAGTTTTGTCACCAAAAAATCCTATATTTAGCAAAACTATCCTTCAGAAATGAAGAGAAATGGAAATGAACTCCTAGAATGACAGCGAGGGATCTCTAATGACCTGCTCCAAGAGAAACTGGTGAAATTTATTTCAATACGACAATCTCAAGCCTTTAGAAATGGTCTTGAAGGCAAATGAAATGTCTACTAAAGAAAATCTATGAAAATTCAGCAATAGTGAGAGTCTGTGGTAGATGATCAAGATGACATCATCTCCCCAGCCCTCTCTCTTTTTAGCAGGACAGGACTGGAGCTGTGATAGGGCTCCCTCTTCCCCCAGCTCCCAGCCGGAGGGCTTTCTATCCAAAATGAGCAGGACTTTACTTTCCATGCTGTCCATGTTTGTTTCTAAGGATAAGCCCCAGGCAAGTGCAAGAATAAAGGGGGGCTCCCTTTATCTGCCCAGTTACCATTTGTGGAATAAAGGCTGTATCTTGGGCACAGCATGTTAGGAATACAGGGACCTCAATAACCTTTGCTCTGAATCATGCAGTGGCAGTTCCATGCCAGGAGAAGAAAGGCAAAGACCTCAAGCTGCTATCTTCCTTTGCCAAGTGCTCACCTCCTGGTGTGAGGGTATGACTCATAGATTTTTTTTTCTATTTTTCCTATGGCCAGTTCCAGAGCACTGGCTAGGAATTTGCCTGGGGAAAGAGGCAGGCTATAAAAGAGTTAGCGCCTTATCTCTTCCCAAAGGAAATAACTTCATTTGCAACAAAGCATGAAGTTCAGACCTAGGGACATTCTCAAGAACAGTGAAAGGTGTGGTGAAAGGCAACTGAGATAGCATTCTTGGATGTAGTATAGGCCAGTTAAGGTTTGCTAGAAAGTAATAAGAAAGCTGGGATAAGCCCTCGGGGATAGGAGCAAATATCACACAAAGATATAAGAAAGTATTTGATTGCCACATTTGGTTTGAATTCATTTACAAAGCAATCTATGTCTAAAGGCATTATTGAAAATAATAGATAAATCAGCCAGAATTAGAGAAATATAATAGCTAAACGTGATCAAGGAAAGACGGAAAGATTGCCCTACTAATATCACCACATGCCCCAAACTACACCCTTGAGAAACACCATCGAAGGCTTTTACACTGTAGTGGGTAAACAGACTTCACTAAAATCATCCAGCCAACCACTGAAAAATAAACAAGCAAATTACAATAAAAAGCCTGGAGTAAGGAGAAGACTACTGCCCAGTAGTTGTTGAAATGATCCAGTTTTCAACAACAACAACAACAACAACAATATGAGGCATGCAAAGAAACAAGAAGGGATGATTCATATACCAGAAAGGAAGGAAAAAAAAAAAAAAAAAGCAGGTACAATAAATTGCCTGTGAGAATGGCCATATTTGAAATTTAAGAAAAAAAGAACTTCATAATAGCTATCATAAATATGTTGCAAGAACTAAAAGAAAGTATGATAAAAGAAATAAAGGGAGGTATGATGATATTAAAGAATATCAATAAAGAGAAGATATTCTAAAAGAAAGCCAAATGGAAATAAAATTTCCCATTAAGTAACCCACAGGTTGAGAACCGCTGGCAGGGTCACCTAAGACCATTGGAAAACACAGATATTTACATGACATTCATAACAGTGGCAAAATTACAGTTATGAAGTAGCAACAAAAATAATTTTATTGTTGGAGTCACCACAACATGAGGAACTGTATTAAAGGGTCACGGCATTAAAAAGATTGAGAACCACTGTAAAGAAGGCCTTCAGGCTGAAAGCAAGAGATCCCCATACACTAATTTATATTCACTAATAAATAAAATTTAAAAAGGGAAACAAAGCACACCAGTAAAAACAATTTTATGTGAAACAGTACAAATGAATATTTTTTCTTATTTTTTTCACATGCAATTTTAAAAGCAATTTTATAAGACAGTATGCATACAATTTAGTTTTGGACTTATCACATGTAGAAACATAATATATGTGTGATTCACTTGCCAATAATAGCACAAAGAAGTTGAGGGAAAGGAAAATTGTACTGCATGTAAAAAAATGACTACATATGATAAAGTAATAACTATAGCAATGCATTATTGGGTTTGCAACATTAACAGATACACATAACATCACAAGAAAGATGAAATGGAATTTATGTAGTAATAATGTTCTTATATATAGCTAATTATGCAAATTATATCTGAAGCTGATTTTTCTAAGTTAAGATGTATATAATAAGTCCTAGAGTATTCACTAGAAATGAACTAAAAATTATAATGAAAGCATCATTAGAGAAACTAAAATTGTATATTAGCAAATATTCACTTACTGAAAAATAAATCAATGAAGTAAGAATAGAGGAACAAAAGAATCATAAGCCATCAAAAACTAAAATTGTAGATGTAAATCCAACTATATTAATAATATAATTAAATGTAAATGGATTAAACAGTCCAATCAAAAGTTAATGATAATCATTTTGAATTAAAAATTTATGATACAACTACATGCTCTCTACAAGAGACACATTTTAGACTCAAAGATAAAAGTAAGATAAACAAAATGGAAAATGGTATAAAAATATATGGACAAAATAAAAGAAGTATTTCCATGTAGCTAATAGTAATAATTATTACATATAATTTTACACCACACTTTTACCTGGGCAAGAGAGATCACACTTTAGAGGCCCCAAATATCACAAACAAACCAAAATGAACAAATACGTGAGTACCTCTGTCACAACATGACCCATCCATCCATCCATTTTGAAAGCAACACAGTTCAGGCCCCACGCAAATGTGTCTCTACATTCCTTGCCTTATATCCCCAAACAGAAGGCCATGCAGGTTTGTGAGCTGTGCCACTGACAACACCAGAGACAGACTTGGCTCCAGAGCATATAGGAATTTTAATCAGTGGAAGCACACAGGCAAAATAAGTAAAAACAAGTTATTTTTATCTCAGAAAGCATGAAGGCAAGTTCTGGATAAAACTATTTCCAAGTGATGCCAGCTATCTATCTTCTTCTCACCTGTGTTCCAATTTGTGTTTCCAGAAGTGTTCATAAATTCTTATGGCATTTTTGCAACATTTGTATGTTTGGTGAAGGAATATTTGTAATATTAACAATTCAACCTGGGTGGTGTGGCTCAGTTGGTTGAGCATTGTCCCATATACCAAAAGGTTCCTGGTTCAATTCCCAGGTCAGGGCACATTCTGGGGTTGCAGGTTCAGTTTTTGGTAGGGGGAGTGCAGGAGGAAGTTGATAGATGTTTCGCTCTCACATCCATGTTTCTCTGTCTTATTCCCTCTCCCTTCCTCTCTCTCTCTAAACATCAAACATTTTTACGGTATTGACAATTCATATTACTTTTAAATATATATGTGTAAAATGTATATGCATAAAACAGATAAGTATAAAACATATATCTTTACATACATTTATCCACAGTTTTGCTTTCTATGGTTTCAGTTGCCCATGGTCAACCACCACCAAAAAATATTAAATAAAAATTTCAGAAATAATTTATAAGTTTTAAATTGCACTTTTTCTACATAACATGATGAAATCTCAAGCTATCCCACTCCAACCCATCAAAGATGTAAGTCATCTCTTTGTCAGTGTATCTACATTGTATACCCTACTTCCCCATTGTCATTTAGCAGCCTTCGTGATATAGTAATCTGATCAATTACTGTGGTATCAGAGTGCTGTGTTCAAGTAGTCCTATAGTTGCCTAATGCTACATCACAATGCCTACATTGCCCACCCTCACTTCATCTCATCATATGGTCATTTTCATAAGAAAAGTACAGTACAATAAGACATTTTGAGAGAGACCAATTTATATAACTATTATTATAGCATATTGCTATACTTGTTCTATTTTATTATTAGGTTACCCCTAATCCCTCTGCCTGCCTGCCTGATTGCACCTAACCTCTCTGCCTGCCTGATCACCCCTAACTGCCTCCCTTGCTGACCTGATCTCACTCCCAACTGCCTGATCTCACCCCTAACCACCCTTTCCTGCTGGCCTGATCTCGCCCCCACTGCCCTCTCTCTCTCAGCGCCCACCACCATGGCTTTGTCCAGAAGTTGGACATCTGAAAGATGGCCAGTCAACCTAGTTTAATTAGCATATTACCCTTTTATTAGTAGAGACATATTATATATGATAGGGTTGCTTAAATGGGGAAGGAAAACCTTCTTCAGCAGGAGTAGATGCTCTTGGCAGACAAAAATACATAATCCCTATATGGACTGATAGCCAGCCAAATGCACTATGCTGCCAAACCAGTCATTAAAAAATTGAATTGCTTTCTTACACCTTACACCGAACAGCTATTGCCCTTAAAATCCCTCCTCAGCCCCCATCTTAGCTTCTGCCTTCCCAGTTCACCCAGATTTGGTTCTAATTGGTCAGTTTCTATGCCAAGCAGTGTCGAAAGCTCTGCCTCCTAGGCAGCCATTGGATCCTCACAGTTCACCCAGATTTGGTTTTGATTGATAGGTTTCTATGTCAGTCAGTATCTCGGGCCTATCTCCAGGCCTGGACAGAGAGGCAGGACTGATCAGCAGGCCCCATGAAGGTCCAGAAAGAAAAAGAGAGAGGCAAGAGCTGATCAACAGCTGCCATGGAGGCTACGGATCAGACTCTGCCTCTCTGTCCAGGGCTTTCTCCAGGCCTGATCCGGGGCCCCCTTGGCAGTCAGTAATGGGTCACTGCACCTGCAGTGGCAGCAGTCAGTGCTAGGTCGCCATGGCAACCCAGCACTGGCTGCAAGACTGACTTCCAGTAGGTCAAACCTTCAGTCATTAAGGACCCTGGGTTTTTATATATTAGGATATCTATATGCAGCAGTATATATAAAGTGTGGTATTTTCCATGATTTCAAGTATCCACTAGGGGCACTGGAAGGTATCCCCTGTGAATAAGGAGAAGGGGACTATGGCATATATGTATGGGCACTTAGTAACTGGATGGACATTGAATGTATCAATTATAAGAATTGAAAAGAATACAATTGGGTTGGACATAGGTTTCATAGGTGAGCTGCTTTTTGCTTAATATGAAAACATACATGCTATCTTTTACAATAGAATATCTAATTAATTCCCTGTTTAGAGATATCTATATTGTTTCTAATTTTGCACCTATAATCAGAGTTGAGATAACCAGTATTACTATTGAAGTTTTGCAAACATACATGGGAAATTTTTATAGAAATTACTTTCTAAGCTAAAAAGAAATACAGATGTTTTAATATTAAGTTACATTAGAATGAATAATAATTACATTAGTTTAATAAGTTCAATAAACATTTGAGTAATAGTGAAGTACAGTCATGTGTATACTGTTCCAATTCTTCATATAAGCAAATTTAATTCATCACAAAGAAAATTATGAATGTCATAAAATCAAATTCTATCTCAGCAAATAAAAGTGGGCAATCCTAATAAACTCAGAATCTTTTAAAAGAGATGTCCCACACACTTAGAATATGTATATATGTATCACATGTGCAAGTGTTATTTCATTTTACTTAACTAGTGACCCAGTGCATGAAATTTGTGCATATTAAAAGGGGATTAATTAGAGGAAATAATTTAATATTGCTATTTTCCCTTTCTCTATAACAGAAGTGTCAGAGATGAAAGAAAATTAGTAAAATGTATATGAAAAACTTCCTCTTGTCAGAGTCTGGGGCTCACCATGGGACCCAGAGTCAAGTCCCTACCTACCCACATGCACCTCAAAATTGCATGAGACCCAGACCCGGCCACTCACGCCACATTGGGCTAGATCCAGACCTTGTCAGCACCACCCTTGTCAAGCCCTGCCAGGCAGAAGGCATAATCTCAGGTCCCCTGGCCCGGCACCAAGATGGGGGACATGGCATGAGGTCCCCCAGCCCAGACTGGTGGGGGAGAGATGTGCCTTGAGGTCCTCCATCAAACCCCAACAGGTGGGGGACATGGCCTGTGTTCCCCTAACCCAGCACTGGGGGTGCACCTTGAGGTCCACCATCAAGCACTGCTGGGTGGGGGACACAGCCTGAGATCCCCTGCCAAGCCCAGCCAGGCAGGAGGGCACAGCCTCAGGTGTCCTGGCCCATTGCTGGGACATGGGATGTGGCCTGAAATACCCTGTCAATCCCCACCTGGTGGGGGGATGCAGCCTGAGATCCACCAGCCTGGTGCTGGGGCATGGGGGGCAGTCTGAGGTCCCCTAGCCCAGCAGCAGGACAGGAAACACACCTTGAGGTCCCTCGACAAACCCTGCAGGGCAGGGGGCATGGCCTCAGGTCCCCTGCCCCTGGCACTGGGGCGGAAGAGTGTGGCCTGAGGTCCCCCAGTCTGACTCCAGGGTGGGGTGTGCAGCCTGAGGTCCCCTGTTAAGACCCCAGGGACAGGGAGAACATAGCCTCAGGTCCTGCTGATTGCTTATTTTTTTCTTTGTTTGTTTGTTTGTTTAATTTAATCTTTATTGTTCAGTTTATTAATTACATTGTTCCCCCTTTTACACCCTATAGCTCTCCTCTACCTGGTACCCATCCCACCCTCCGCCCTCACCTCCCCCCAACTGTCCTCTCCAATAGGTGCATGATTTTTGTCCAGTCTCTTGCTGCACCTCCCACACCCCTTTTCTCCCCAAGAATTGTCATTCCATTCCCTCTCTATGCCCATGACTCTGTTATATTCACAAGTTTATCCTCTTTATCACTTGATTTTTATATTCTTTGTTGATAGTTGTGTATTTGTTGTTCATAATATTTATTTTTACCTTTTTCTTCTTCCTCTTCTTAAAGAATATCTTTCAGCATTTCATATAATATTAGTTTGGTGGTGATGAACTCCTTTAGCTTTTTCTTATCTGCAAAGCACTTTATCTGACCTTCAATTCTGAATGATAGCATTGCTGGGTAGAGTAATCTTGGTTGTAGATTCTTGCTATTCATCACTTTGAATATTTCTTGCCAATCCCATGTGGCCTGCATAGTTTCTGTTGAGAAATCTGCTGACAATCGTATGGGTGCTCCCTTATAGGTAACTAACTGTTTTTCTCTTGCTGCTTTTAATATTCTCTCTTTGTCTTTTGCTCTTGGCATTTTAATTATGATGTGTCTTGGTGTGGTCCTCTTTGGATTTTGATATTTTGGGGTTCTGTGTGCTTATTGGACTCCTAAGTCAATTTCTTTCACCAGGTGTGGGAAGTTTTCGGTCACTATTTCTTCAAATAGGTTTTCATTACCTTGCTCTCTCTCTTTTTCTGGCACCCCTATAATTTGGATGTTGGTATGCTTGAGGTTTTTTCAGAGGTCCCTTACACTATCTTTAATTTTTTTGGATTCTTTTGACTTCTTGCTTTTCCGGCAGAGTGGATTTTGCCTCTTTGTATTTCAAATCCTTGACTTGGTTATTACGGTCCTCTAGACTGTTTTTAGGTCTTTGTATAATATTTTTTATTTCAGTCAGTTTATGCTTAATTTCTAGTTGGTCCATTTTCACATCCTCACAGGTCTTGTTCATTTTCTGGTAGGTCTTGTTCATTTCCTTGTAGATCTCATTAAGTTCATCAGCCTTTTCTAGGAGCCTCTTGAAAGACCTTATAACAGTGGTTTTGAACTCTATGTCCAGTCGGTTTTTTTTTCCCTCCATTTCTTTCACCTCTGATTTCTTTCCATTTCTCTGCATGGTGGCTGCTTTCTTGAGTTGGTCGATTAGCTTTGTGTGGTAGATGTCCTCTAAGGGACAGTGGCTCAGCCTCCCCAGTTACCTGAGGTGGATACTCTGCTGCAGCCCTTTATGGGTTGCACAGTCTTGTTGAAGTTTAGCCTAGATCATTTTTGTTAGCACTAGGAGGGTTTGACCTCCAGGCCAATTGGCTGTGAAGGTCAGCTATGCTCAGGTTTGATGGGTGGAGTCTCCGGGCCGAGCAGGCAGCATCAGCTCTACCCTATGCGGCACCTGGATCTCTGTGCCAGGTGCTAATGGCCTCAAGCACCTCTGAGAGAAAGCTGCTGCCAAGCTCTACCCACTGCTGGACAATTCAGCCTCTCCCCAAATGAGTCTGCACACACAAAGTCTCACCCAGGGTTGTAAAACAATGCAGTCTGGTGGTTTCCCAAATGAGAGAGCAAGTCACAAGTCCTCTCTGCACACTTGTGCACCTCTGCTGTTCCCAAGTTTACTCGCACTCTCCACAAGCTCGCAGACCTTTGAACCGCCCAAGTTTCATCATGCTTCCCTACTGTCCGGTTTCACCCTGAATGAGTGTGGGTTCCCTGGACTTCTCCTGGAACTGGGGAATCAGTGCAGTGGGATGCCTTTGTCTTTGCAGCTGCCCGCCCTCTCCGCTCGCTCGCGCACGCGTGGCTCCAAACCTCTGACTCCACGTATCTTCAACGCTGCCCTCTGCCGCTCCTCTGAGTCACAGTGTCCTATCTTTACTTTTATTTGTGAAATTTTCACTCAGCCAGCTTTCCGGCGATTCTGGATGATGTTTGTTCTATTGTTAAGTTGTAGTTTTGAAATTGCTATGAGGGACAGCAAAATAGGTGTTTACCTATGCTGCCATCTTGGTTCCTCCTCCTTGCTGATTGCTTATTAAGGCTCCTGATGAGAACTTGGCCTCAGCTGTGGGTGCAGCCATCTTTGTGATGGAGTGATGGTCAATTAGCATATTCCCTCTTTATTAGATAGGATTACTTATAAATGATTATGATAATACATGTCTTTATATAGACAGTAGAGGCCTAGTGCACAAAATTCAGGCATGGGGAGGGGGTCCCTCCTCCCGGCCTACACCCTCTTACAATCCAGGACCTTTCAGTCATGTCCAACTGTCAGTTTAGGCCTGATCCTGCAGGGATCCCTGTGGAATCGGGACTAAACTGGCAGTCAGACATCCCTCTCACAATCTGGGTTGCTGGATCCCAACTGCTCACCTGCCTGCCTGCCTGATCAGCCTTAACTGCTCACTGGCCTGCCTGATCACCCCTAACAACTAGCGGGCCTGCCTGATTGTCCCTAAGTACCTCTGCCTGTCTGCCTGATTACCCCTAACCACTTACTTGCCTGCCTGATTGCCCCTAACTGCCTCTGCCTCAGCTCTAGCCCACCATGTTAGCCACCTCTGCCTTGGCCATGCCAATTTGGCTTCATCTGGAAGGTTGTCCAGAAGAACATCTGGAATGACATCCAGAAGGCTGTTTGGCTATCCAGTCTAATTAGCATATTATGCTTTTATTATTTCAGATGCCACAATTTTTTCTTAACCAGGGACTTAAATTAGCAGATTCTTATTTACCAGAAAATCTCCAAACCACAATCACTGTTTTTATACCTCCAAATGATAATCCTAGCAGAGAGAAGAGTGGATTCAGCCCTGGTGCCCATCTGTTCTACTCAAGAAACTCACTACTAAAATCTCCCCTTTATTTGGGTGTGGTGGGGTTCTTCCACTCAAAGTCATTTCTTCTGCAAAACTTTTGGAGCTGGTGGAACCAAGATGGTCGCATAGGTAAAACACCTATCTTGCCGTCATGCTCAGCAATTTTAATACTACAACTTAACGAAAGAACAAACACCTTCCAGAATCACCAGAAAGCTGGCCGAATGAAAATTCCACAAATAAAAGTGAAAATAAGACACTGTGACTCAGAGGAGCGGCGGCGGACAGCATTGAAAGATTCGCACGGAGAGAGGTTTGGAGTGTGCGCCAGTGGAGAGGGCGGGCAGCTGAAAACTGGCCAGTTTTCTCGAACAGGGAGACAAAGATGTCCCACTGGACTGATTCTCCAGCTTTGGGCAAATTCCAGGGAACCCACTATCATATGGGGTGAAAACTGGACAGTGGGAGGGCACGCCGAAGCTCGGGTGCTGCAGGGGTCTCCCGGCTTGTGGAGAAGGCAGCTTGCGCGAACAGCTCAGCTGCGTGACCGCGCAGAGAGCGCTCTGCGACTTGCCCTCTCATTTGGGAAACCATCAGTCTGCTTTGTTTTACAACCCTGGGTGAGACATTGAGCGTGAAGACTCATTTGGGGAGAGTCTGAATTCCCTGGCAGCCGGTGGAGCTTGGCAGCAGCTCTCTCTCAGAGATGCTGGCAGCCATTGCCACCAACACAGAGTCCCTGGGGCCGCATAGGGCAGAGCTAACGCTGTCTGCTTGGCCCGGAGACTCCGCCCATCCAACCTGAGCACAGCTGAACTTCACAGACAATTGGCCTAGAGGTCAACCCCTCCAAGTGCTAACAAAGATTAACCTGAGCTTAACTTCAGCAAGACTGTGCAGCCCATATCCACCTCAGGAAACTGGGGAGGCTGAGCCACTGTCCCTAGTAGGAAGTCTACCACACAAAGCTAATTGACCAACTCAGGGAAGCAGCCACCATGCAGAGACATGGAAAGAAATCAGATGTGAAAGAAATGGAGAAAAAAAAACGACTGGACATGGAATTCAAAACCACGGTTATAGTGCTTTTCAAGAGGTTCCAACAAAAGGTCGAGGCCTATAAGGAATTAAGCAAGACCGCCAAGGAAATGAATGAGTCCTACAAGGGAATGAAGGAGACCCTCAAGGATATAAAGCAGACTCTCAAGGATATGAAAAAGGACTAACCAGAAATTAAGCATATACTGACTGAAATAAAAAATATTATACAAAGACCTAAAAGTGCTCTGGAGCACCCCAAGAACCAAGTTCAAGATTTGAAATACAAAGAGGTAAAATCCACTCAGCTGAAAAAGCAAGAAACCAAAAGAATCCAAAAAATTGAAGATAGTGTAAGGGGCCTCTGGGACAACCTCAAGCATACTGACATCCGAATTATAGGGGTGCCAGAAAAGGAGAGAGAGCAAGACAATGAAAACCTATTTGAAGAAATAGTGACCGAAAACTTCCCACACCTGGTGAAAGAAATTGACTTAGGAGTCCAAGAAGCTTAGGAACTCTAAGAGGACCACACCAAGGCACATCATAATTAAAATGCCAAGAGCAAAAGACAAAGAGAGAATATTAAAAACAGCAAGAGAAAAACAGATGGTTACCTATAAGGGAGCACCCATACGATTGTCAGCGGATTTCTCAACAGAAACTATGCAGGTCAGACGGGAATGGCAAGAAATATTCAAAGTGATGAATAGCAAGAATCTACAACCAAGATTACTCTATCCAGCAAAGCTATCATGCAGAGTTGAAGGTCAGATAAAGTGCTTCGCAGACAAGAAAAAGCTAAAGGATTTCATCACCACCAAACCAATATTATATGAAATGCTGAAAGATATTCTTTAAGAAGAGGAAGAAGAAAAAGATAAAAGTATAAATTAGGAACAACAAATACACATCTATCAACAAATGAATCTAAAAATCAAGTGAATTAATAAGCTGATGAACAGGATAAACTGGTAAATGTAACAGAACCCAGGATATAGAGAGGGAATGGACTGACAACTCTTGGGGAGAAAGGGGGTGTGGGAAGTGCAGCAAGAGACTGGACAAAAATCATGCAACTATGGGAGAGGACAGTGGAGGGGGGTGAGGGAGGAGTGTGGGATGGGTACCAGGTGGAGGGGAACTATAGGGTGAAAAAAAAGGGGGAACAATGTAATTAATAAACTGAACAATAAAGATTAAAAAAAAAACTTTTGGAGCTACATAGAGTGATATAATCTACTTTTGTTTGGCTGTATTCACTGATGGCTGCTTCTTAGCAACAAAGTAAAAAGTGTGGGATTTGATCACAAGCCCACTCAGCCCTGTCACTTCTTGGTTATGTAACTTTCAGAGTTACTTAATTTCTCATAGCCTTAGCTGTAAAGTAAAAAAAAAAAAAAAAAAAAAAAAAAGTAAGACCATATATCTCACTAAATAGTTAAATTGTAAAATGCATACTATAAGCACTTAATAAATAATAGCCCCATTTGAAAACTAAATGAAATAAGACTTTCTAAAGATGACAGAAGAATTTGTTAAGTATGACTAAATCTGAAACCACATTCAGAATGAATGAGAATTATTATTATTACTAGAGGCTCAGTGTACAAAATTCGTGCACAGGAGGTGAGGGATGTCTCTCAGCCCAGCCTGCACCCTCTCCAATCTGGGGCACCTTGAGGGATGTCTGACTGCCCATTTAGGTCCGATCCCAGCAGGATCAGATCTAAACGGGCAGTTAGACATCCTTCTCACAATCAAGGACTGCTGGCTCCAAATTGCTCACCTGCCTGCCTCCCTGATTGCCCTAATTGCTTCTGCCTGCCAGCCTGATCACCCACTAACCACTACCCTGACAGTCAAATTGATATCTAACTACTCCCTGCCAGCCTGTTTGCCCCTAACTTTCCTTATCTGCCAGCCTAGTCACCCCTAACTGCCCTCCCATGCAGGCTTGATTGCCCCCAACTGCGCACCCTTTGCAGGCCTTGTCCCTCCTCTGCTGGCCTTATCGCCCACAATTGCCCTCCCTTGCAGGCCTGGAACCTCCCAATGGCCCTCCCCTGCTGACCATCTTGTGGTGGCCATCTTGTGTCCACATAGGGACAGGATCTTTGACCACATGGGTCAGCCCTCTTGTGTGTTGGAGTGATGGTCAATGTGCAAATTACTCTTTTATTAGATAAGATAGAGGCCTGGTGTATGGGTGGGGCCCAGCTGGTTTGCCCTGAAGAGTGTCCTAAATCAGGGTAGGGGTTCTTTGGGGCATGGGGCAGCCTGGGCAAGGGGCCTGTGGAGGTTTGCAGGCTGGCCATGCCTCACAGCGACCCAAACAGAGGCCCTGGGATCTGGGATTAATTTACGTTCTACTTTTGAAACTTTGTAGCCTGGAGTGGAGTCAAGCCTTCTGTTCACTCTGTGGCGACAGCCATTTCTATTTGGGTTTATTTAAATTCTATAATTGAAACTTTGTAACCTAGAGTGGAGGCCTAGACACTAGGGCTGCACAAGCTTGGCTTCCTCCATCGCCAGGGCAACCCTAGCCTCTGCTCTTTCCAGCTCCGTGGTTGCCACCATTTCTGTTGGGATATATCTTCTATAATTGAAACTTTGTAGCATTGAGTGGAGGCCTAGTCCGGCAAGGGCAGGCAGAAAGCTTGGCTTCCTCCATTGCCTGGGAAACCCGAACCTCCCTCCTGCTCTCAGTGGCCGCAGCCATCTGGGTTGGGGTTTATTTTGATTGGCTGGTGGCATGGCTTGTGGGTGTAGCTTGATCAGAGGTATGTTCAATTTGCATATTACTCTTTTATTAGATAGGATTATTATTATTATTATTATTATTATTATTATTATTTTGTATCCTAGAAACTAGCCAACTTTTGTATTTGTTAGCCCCTAACACCATGGAATTGGTAATGGATGTGTGCTGTGTGCTGTGTGCATGGGTGTATGTATGTGTGTGTGTGTGTGTTTGTGTGTGTGTGTGTGTGTGTGTGTGTTTGTGTTGTTATTGGGCCAAAAGTTAATGCTTTTAGGCAATGTAGAGACTATGCTTCACTCTATAGTTTTGTTTAGGTTAATCATGACTAATCAGAAGATAAGTAAATTTTGTCTTTTGGGGGCTGAACAAAGAAGTTTAAAATTTGTCCTCAAATGTGGTGTTTGTCCTGCTCCTGTGAAGAATTTACAGGTGAAATGACAGGTCTCTGATATAATGATGTATAAGATAAGGGTCTGAATATCAAAAGCTTTCGTATTAAAATCCCAATGCCTTCCTGCTTTAATGAGACTGACTGGTTTAGAAAATTCAGAGCAGTAGTGCTGCAGAAGATGATCAAGGAAGGCCCAGTTCCAAATGCTTTAAATCCAAAAGACCTCCAAAGGTTTATCCAGCTCACATGGTGGGGAGAAGTGGGGCTGGGGGTTCAGATTTGACCTCCAGGAACATTTCTAGGATTTCTGTCAGCCAGTTGTGTGGAGACTAAATTAGATTTATCTAAAGGTGAAAAAATGTTTAACTACATTTCCTGTCCCTGGTTGTTATGCCCCTTTCTTTTATCTGCACCCACCTTGAAGTGAAGCCTAATTTTTTTTATCATTAGTGTGGTCCATAGGGGAGAGAAAAGAGAAAAAAAATATTTTCCCAAATATTTAGTGACATTGTGGAGTATTCTAGCAATTTTGTGAGTTACATGGTAGATACTGGAAGACAATGCAGACTAATCTCCACTAGACATTACTGTCTCTACAAATTTTACAGTTTTGTTTTTTACATTTGGGTCTATGGTCCATTTTGAGTGGATTTTTATGGAAGGTTGTAATATTTGTGTCTAGATTTCATTTTTTGCATGTGGATGTTGAGTTGTTCCAGCACCAATAGTTGAAAAGATTATATTTGTTTTATTGTAGTCCCTTTGCTTCTGGTCAAAGATAACTGTATTTATGTGGGTCTACCTTTGTTCTGTTTCATTGATCCTTCTGTTGTTGTCCATTGATCTGCTTGTCTATTCTTTACCAATAGCACTGTCTTATTTACTGTAGCTTTTAATTTTAAATTCCACTTGTTCACTGCTGCTATATAGGACAATTTTCGGGTTTTTTTTTTATATTAACCTGGTGTCCTGTAAACTACCTATTATCACTTATGAATTCCAGGAGATTTTTATTGGTTCTTTCAGCTTTCTTACATAAACAATCATACTATCTTTGAACAAAGACTGCTTAATTTCTTCTTTCAAATCTGTATAACTTTTATTTTATTTTATTTTATTTTATTTTATTTTATTTTATTTTATTTTATTTTATTTTATGATTGCATGAGTTGAGACTTCCAGTATGATATTGAAAAGAAGTGAGAGGGGGCATTCATGCTTTGTTTCTACAATTAGTAGGAAAACTTTAAGTTTCTCAACATTAAATATGATGTTAGCTCTAAGGTATTTTTGTTTTGTTTTCTTTTGTTTTTATATGTTTCTTATAAAGTTAAGAAAGTTCCCTTCTGTTTCTACTCTACTTATAGTTTTTATCTTTTAAGTATATTGGATTTTGTCAAATGCTTTTTCTGTATCTATTGATATAATTATGGGATGTGTCTTTTTTTAGATTGTTGATGTAATGGATTAAGTTAACCTATTTTTGAATGTTGAAACAACTTTTCATACCTAAAATAAATCTCACTTGGTAGTTCTGTATGACAATTTTGCATTGTTGAATTATATTTGCTAATTACTAACTGCTAATTACTTTGCATCTATGTGGGGTTTTTTTTTCCTTCTTGTAATGTCTTTGTCTGGTTTTGTTATTAGGATAATAGTTAGGAACTATTCCCCCTGCTTCTATTCTCTGAAAGAGTTTCCAGAACAGTGGTTCTCATCCTTTCTAATGCTGCGACCCTTTAATACAGTTCCTCCTGTTGTGGTGACCCTCAAATATACAATTATTTTTTTTGCTACATTATAGTAATGTAAATATCTGTGTTTTCTGACTGTCTTAGGCGATCCTGCTAGCGGTTGAGAATTGCTGTTGTAGAGCCTAAGACCATCGGAGAACACAGATATTTACATTACAATTTATTATCAGTAGCAAAATTAGTTATGAAGTAGCAACGAAAAGAAAGGTTGAGAACCACTGTTCTAGAGAATGGATATGATTTCTTCCTTAAAAGTTGGTAGAATTCACCAATGAATCCATTTGGACCTCACACTTATATTTTGGAAGGTTAATTATTAATATAATTTTAAAAAATAAATATATTTCTATTCAGGTAGTCTATTTCTTCTTGTGTGAATTTTGACAAATTGTTTCTTTCAAGTAATTTGTCCCTTTATATAAACTATCAAATTTGTGGCCATACAGTTGTTTTTACTATTTATTTTCCTTTTTATGTTCATAGGATCTGTTGTGATGTTGCCACTTTCATTTCTGATGTTAGTAATTTGTGTTCTTTCCTCTTTTGTTAGTTAATCTGGCTAGAGGCTGATCAACTTTATTGATCTTTTTTAAAAAATAGTCTTAACTTTTTAATAATTTTGTCTTTTGATCTTGTTTTCAATTTCAAATTTTATTAGTTTTTATCTAATTCTTATCCTTTTCTTCTCCTACATTGGATTTAATTTGCTCCTCATTTTTTCAGTTTTTAAGGTGAAATCATAGATTATGGATTTTAGATCTTTCTTCTTATCTACTACATTTATTCAATACTATAAATTTTCCTATAATCATTGATTTCATTGCATCCCACAAATTTTGATATATTTAAAATTATTCTTGATATTTCTTCTTTGACCATTTGTTATTTATAAATATGTTATTTGATCTATCTATCTATCTATCTGTCTATCTATCTATCTATACTAGTGGGATGGTCCATGAAATTCGTGCATGGGGGAGAGGGGCAGGAGATTCCCTCAGCCCAGCCTGCACACTCTCCAATCTGGGACCCCTCAGGCCTCTGGCTCCTAACCACTCACCTGCCTGCCAGCCTGATCCCCCTGATGCTCTCTCCTGACAGCCTGTTTACCTTAACTGCTCTCCTCTGCTGGCCTGGTCTCCCTAACTGCTCTCCCCTGCTTGCCTGATTGCCTCTAACCTTCTCTGCCTTGGCCCCACCAACATGGCTTTGTCGGGAAGGATGTCTAGAAGGACATCTGGAAGGTCGCCAGGAAGATGTTCAGACTAATTAACATATTACCCTTTTATTAGCATAGATGCTACCTTGTCCTAAAAATGCAGGTTGTTCCCAGGTTTTCCTATCATGAAAGGGAGCCCGCAGTAGCATCCTGGGTTCTGACCAGGGCTTAAGTGCTTGTGCTTTATCTCAGCAGATGTGATTCCTAGAAGACTCTTGGATATACCTTGAACATTTCTATCAAATTTGCCAAGTCATCCTCCAAAAATGTCAAACTACTTTAAATTCCCGCCATCAGCCATGTGTGTGCCCTCCATCCCACTTTGATGCCAATATCATTGATTTCTCCCTAGAAAGTTCCCTCCTGTCAGCTGGGAATGCTTGATACTTGAGCCAACCTCATTGTTCAGCTGGGGACTTGATTTCCCAAGATAGAATTATGGAGGAAGAAAAATAGTTTTCCTCAACCTTTCTGAGTTCTTAGTGGAGGCCCTTGTAATGAAAGACAGATCGCCAAGAGAAAAACAAAAGTTTATTAACATGTGTACCTCGTGTATATGTGGGAGATCTCAGGGAAAAATGAATAATTCCCCAAGCTGGCTTAGAATGCAGATTTAAATACCTTCTTCCTAGGGAAAGGGAACAGGAGATGTAGGCCTCCTAGAGAAGAGTAAATGATTTTTAGGAAAGATGAATGGGGGTGGAGAGAAATAGTTTGTAACAAAGTTTGGATGTTATGTCCTGTGACAGGAGTCAGTCTTCTCTGCCTGATGACACTTCTCCCATCAAGGGGACCTATGACATTTAAGCTCCTTTAGGGAGGTCCAATTTTAGACAGATCAGGAGACTTCAGTGAAATCCTCTGCATGCACTTGCAGTTTTTAAAGCATCTGCAGCTCAAGATCATCAATATAACAATAAAGCATATGTTGGGGGGTGGCGTGTTCTCTGACCTTCAGAATAAACCCAACAAAAGCTTGTTTCCTCTCTCAGATGATTTGCCACAGTAGGTTATTCCCTGGAGATGGCATTCTGGGAGTGATCATATACCCTGTGTATGTAGAAAGGTGTGGGCCACATCACTAAATAATCCAGGGACAGTTTTCTCATCTTGAGGAAAGGGAGATAAAGTTATAATAGTTTATCTCCCTTTCCACAGGTTTCTTGTGGGTTTGTGTCTCAGCTGCCCCTGCCGCCGTGCCCCCCCACCCCCCAGCAGCCCCAGAGCCTATGCATCGGGCCTTGGGGCTGCTGGCTGCCCCGATGGGAGCCATTGGGGCCAGGCCAGCAGGTGGAAGGGGTTTCAGGCAGTTGGCTAGCTGGCCCCACCCCTCATCGTTCTAGTTGCTTGGCATATATATATATATATATATATATATATATATATATATATATATATATGATAGAGTGGTGACTCCTAAGGCAAATGAGAAATTATAATTTAATAGAGGCCTGGTGCACAACATTCATGCACTGGGGAGGCGGAGGCAGGGGAAATCCCACAGCCTGACCTGCACACTCTCTCAGTCCTGGACCCCTCAGGGATGTTTGCCTGCCAGCTTAGGCCCACACTCTGCTAAGCCGGCAGTTGGACATCCCCTTAGGGGTCCTTAGCACTGCCATGGATACAGGAGAGGCTCCTGCCATCGCTGCTGCACCTACCAACCACGAGTCCAGCTTTTTGCTAAGCAATGCTCCCCCTGTTGGAGTGCATTGATCACCAAGAGGCAACTTCTGTGTTGAGCATCTTCCCCCTGATGGTCAGTGCACATCATAGCAACCAGTTGTTCTGCTGTTTGGTTGATTTGCATATTAGGGTTTTATTATATAGGATAATTTATAATTGCAAGATCTCGGGAACATTCAAAATTCTTGGGAGCTGCTACATGTACAATTCTAAATTCTTGTGAACTGTTACTATTACTTTTTTCAGAGTAATTGACTAATACAATTTGGGGTCTTTTTTACTGCTTTGTTTTATATATATACACATATACATATATCTATATACTAGAGGCCCGATGCATGAAATGCGTGCACTGGGGGGGTCCTCAGTCCAGCCTGCCCCCTCTCACAGACCTGCTCATGGGGAGTGGGCCTAAATCATAGTCTGGCCTCCCTCTGCAGGAGATGACCGGGATAATCAGGGGAAAGTGCCAGCCCCATCACCCCGCTGCTGCTGCCACTGTCGCAGCCATCAAGGTGTTTTCATCAACACAGACTCCAGTCCCTTTACCACGAAAAAATGACAACTTTCTTTAGGCATTTTCAAGATGTATTTTTCATAGGATATGACCTTCCTTCCTTCCTTCCTTCCTTCCTTCCTTCCTTCCTTCCTTCCTTCCTTCCTTCCTTCCTTTCTTCCTTCCTTCCTTCCTTCCTTCCTTCCTTCCTTCCTTCCTTCCTTTCTTTCTTTCTTTCTTTCTTTCTTTCTTTCTTTCTTTCTTTCTTTCTTTCTTCCTTTCTTATCCTCACCTGAGGATATGTTTTCATTGATTTTTAGAGAGTGTGAGAGAGAGAGGGAGATACAGAGAGAAACATCAATGTGAGAGGGACACTTAGATTGGTTGCCTCCTGCATGAACTCTGACCTGGGCCCTGGCCAGGGAGAAGCCTGCAACCTAGGTACATGCCCTTGATCAGAATTGAACCTGGACCCTGCGGTTGGCAGGCCGAGGCTCTATCCACTGAGCCAAACTAGCTAGGGCAGGATATAACATTTCTGAGACCCTCCAGCAATGGACCTTATTTTTTCCCTCCAGGAGTATGGCAGAAAAACCCTAGATCACCTTTTTGGATTCTTATCACCCAAGTTACCAAGAACATTGTAAGTGGCAGCTTACAGGGAGCTTAACCAATGAGTGGTCATTAAAAGGTGTTTCCTCTGCAGTTCATGCACAGAGGACTCCCTATGTTCTGTCCCCTGGGCTTCTGTCCCCTGGGCTGGGGCATGCCCCAAGCCATGCAGTGGCCACCAGGGGCATGCCCTGGGCCTGTAAGCCCCACATTGTTTCAGCTGGGGTGGGGCATGCCCCGAGCCGTGCAGCATCTGCCAGGAGCACGCCCCCAGCCCAGCAGTGCCACATTCTGTCCGCAGACCTTCCTCGTTCAGTGGGCGGGACGTGGAACACTAGTGTCATCATCGGGGCAACAATGCCAACATCCCACCCTGGCGCGATGAGCACCACCCTCTTTGTTACGGAGTGGTGGTTAATATGCATATTATACTTTTATTAGATAGGATCCTTGTCTCTATATATGTACATGTACATATACATATGCATTATTTTCTACCCATGCATAAATTTATTCAGTGTCAGATTTCATTCGTTTTGTCATATTTTAATATTTATTTTACTATACTTTTGTATCAACCTTATTGATCATTTGCTGTCTCAGTTGACATTTACGTAAGTGGTCGGCAAACTGGCGCTCACGAACCTCATGTGGCTCAGAAGCCACGGTTTGCCACTCTGTTGACTAATGAGTTTGCCAACCACTGGTCTAGGTGCATTCATGCATAGTGCATTATATGTACCTGGCATTGTCTCTTGCAAACACTTAGAAAGCACAAGGTATTGTCTCTTGCTTTGAAAATTTGAGATCAAATTAGAGGAAGAAAGAAATCTTAACTTAAAGAACAAAGATCCAAGTTAAAATAAAGAGAGTGGAAGTTATCTGGCCTTTCACCGTGAGAAGTAGAGAGGGAGATGGCAAAGGAAAGAAGATTTGAACTAGCATATAATGAACAAGTGCAAGGAGGAAGATAAAAATTTGGAGGGAGGTAACAATGAAGCACAGAGAGAGTAGGAAGATGAGACTTGATGGCAACATTTATGGACCATTTTTTTGTGAATCAAGTATTTTTATTAATCATTATATAAGCATCAACTTACTGTATCCTTAAAATATCCACTTGATGTAATACAATTATTTTCTATTTATAAATGATAAAAATGACCCACAAGTTTGGTGACTTGCCTAAGGTCACATAGATAGTGACAGAACTAAGATAGGAACCAAGATCTAGCTGATTCTATATCCATTTCAGTTCACCAGAGTAGAATTTTTTCTTGGAGATGAAGGAAATATTCCATTCACATACTGATTTTATAAAACAAGTTTCATTAAATAAATAAAACTATGGATAATTCAAGAATAGTTTAAGACTATTCACCTGAATAATAATAATATTTTTAAAATATTACACATCATGCTTTCTTTGGGTGATAATATTTTTATTGTCCCTTACAGAAAATGATGCTGCAATACTTGTTCAGCTTGCAGATAGTACCAGGGTAATAACACTCAGCCCTTACAAAGGGGTAGGGACATCTGCTTGTGAGAGCTAACACACACAGAAAAACAGACTGGAGAATTGGATATAGATGAATGAGGTCGTGTTGAAATATGAAAATAGTCTTTCTGTTCAGTCTATTTATCTTTACATGACGTAAATCAGAAAAGAATATAAATTGAGGCTTTCTCCCCAGCCCCTCCTCCCTTCTAGAGAACCAGTTATTCAATTCTTACCAGCATACTAGTGGAAGTACAGATAAAAAAAATCTAATGCCTCAATTCAAAATTTTAGTCCCATTTTCTCATTCTCATTTTGTTTCTCCAAGTTATTCCCAGGGATTGAGATTTCAAAGTTCCCACTACATAATCCCCTTTCAGTAATTCACTGATGTATCATTCGTCCTTTACTGTTTATAAACCACTCTTGGAAATTCTAATCAGTTGTTTTCTTCTCAGAGGTTTTCTTCCTTCTCTTCTTCAGGTTTCATGGGAAACAGGAGGCTCCTACTAAAACAGCATTTGACTATTCTTTCTCTTTTGTTGATCCTCTGTGTTTAGAGCTTTTTCTGTCCTTTATTTTCTGACCCCTGTCTCACACCAGTTCTGTACTTGATTCTCACCATGAGCCTGTTGGGGCAAATAGAGTACACATTCTTTTTACTTTTCACCAAGGTCTCCATTTACTCCAGTGTCATGCTGGCAAATGTTTAACAACTGGCTCTGGGGAAGGAAAGCCATGATCTTAGTATTTGCCAACTGCCATGTTGTAAATACTTCAACGATTGCTGTTTTTCCACTAATGGAAAAATTGGAAAGAGACATACAGTGACATACCACTACATCATTTTTCTATCACAAAGATACCATCAGTATAAATATCCTCAAAATCATTGAAAATAGTAAAATTTAATAAAATAATTAGTAATGATAAGTTTTGAGTATTTATTACATTTTAAAATATGTTCTAATTTCTATTTAATAATTAGTTATATAACTTAATTTTTAATAATGATGTATTTAAATATAAGGTCATGAAATTCCTAAAAACATTAATAATAATATTCTGTGAGCTGGCAAATCTGCTCCAGCATATCACTATACCACCTTCTCTTCTGTGCTCATTTACTACATTTTTCAGTTTCCTTTGCCCCAGTCTATTCTCTCAAAATGTTTAAGAGTAAATCTTTTTTTTCATTAAAAATAATTATTTCTTTTCAATAAGCAGTTATAACCCAGCTTTTCATAAGATATTCAATTAAATACATAATTCCTCATGTTGTAGATTATGAAAATTATTCAAAAATTAAATTACTGTCCAAAACCATATCAGAAAAGAGAACCTGGGTATTCATATATCCTCACTACTGCTTTCTCAACTGGAGTATGTAATCTCTAAGTGAGACCATTATTTGTTTGTTTATAAATATATTTTTATTGATTTCAGAGAGGAAGGGAGAAGGAGAGAGAGATAGAAACATCAATGATGATGAGAGAGAATCATTGATCTGCTCCCTCTTGTGGGCCCCCTACTGGGGATGGAGCCTGCAAACTGGGAATGTGTCCCTGGCAGGAATTGAACCTGGGACCCTTCAGTCCACATTCTAGTCATTGAGCCATACCGGCTAGGGCATGAGATCATTGTTTTAATTATCTGTCGCTCCGCAACAAAAATCCCTAAAATTTAGCATCCTGGGAGTGGTTTAGCAATCTCAGGAGATTGCAGTGAAGCATCAACCAGGCCTAATATCATCTTAAGCCTTGGCTGGGACTGAAGACTCCACTTTTGAGCTCACCTCTTTCTGAACAAGAAATGAGAGGGGGCGGGGAGGCAAATCTTTTATAACCTTCTTTATCTCAGAAATGACATGCCATCATTTCTGTAATATTCATTAATCACACAGATCAACACTGTGATGTATTCCAAGAGGCAGAGATTACCGGAGACCATCTAAGAGGCTAGCTTTCACAAACACATGCAAACATGGGGACAGTGAAATAAACTTGTCCCAGCACATTACAATTGCCACACCTTGTCAATAGTTGAAGAAATGTGCAGCGAGGATGAATCTTGTATCTCATCTCTTCATTTTATTAAGAAATAGGGACACTTCACTCTACGGTATCCCATCCATCTGCAGTCACATAGAAGGAAGAGACAGACAATGAAAGTCTCTTATCACCATTCCTTTCTCATTGAACTTCCAATAAGTCAATGTGATCTCATAATATTTTCACACTGACCAGTGTAATGATTTTCATATTGAACAGACTCTAAAGCAGTGCAAAGGAACCTCCTGAGACCAAGCCAGTGTTTGGGTTTCCATTCATAGTCAGTCATCCTGGCTGAGAGGCTGGACAGCACACATTAGTTACAAACAATAAGTAGTAATTTAAATTTAAGCATGCTTTCTTTTCTTAGCTTTGGGAGGGATCCATCTAAGGAGAAACTCAAAGCATGTTAGGAGGGACATGAAAATTTTGCTTTCTAATAGACAAGTTTATGATGCTTCAAATGCTTTCAGTTTATAATATGTTAAAAATGAATGTGTTCATCTGATTTTTAAAAAAATCTTTCTTCTTTGCAGTATAATTTCCTTGCCTTTGGAAGGAAAAGAATCCCTCTAAGCTTTATGAAAATATAGATTAGGAATGTCTACATATATAATTATGGAACCCTTTTCTTTCAAATTCAACAATATGCAGTTAATCAAAAAATAATTATACTTCCTGACAAATTACTTTTTCTATTAGTGCCATGCTTTTTTTAAAAAGACTTTTTTTGGGACAGTCTGCCTAATTAAAACAATATATGAAATCTTGCTGGGTGCTCTGGCATAGCCATTTCACTGAGGTGGTGACATTTCTGTTCAGCTATCATAAATGTGGGGGGAGAGCATATAGAGTCAGTGTGTTTTTCTGATTTTAGTGCAGTCTGAAATTAATTTGGGTTAAAAAAAAAAAAGAAAACAAAACTCCAAAGAATGGTAAGGCCAAATGTAGGTATCTCTGGCCACAGTGAAGGTAGGCTAGAAGGGAGCCTCATTTTCAGGGTAATCACTGGGAGAAAATATGTATCTTGAGTTGTTCTGGAAACCAAGCTACCTTTACAGAGAAATGTCTTAGGATTCAGAGAAAATCTGGATTTGTTTGAGAGCAAAATATTCACCGGCAGTTTTAAAAATGACAACACCTGCTGTCATTCCCTCACACAATCAGTGTCACTCTGATATTTGCCCCAAGCAGGCCTGCATTAACTTAGTACTTGTGTTTGGGTTGCAGGATTCACTGATTGGACACCTAACTTACTAATGTGTGACTCTCCTCAATTCATGGCCTCGGGCAAGCCTATCTTGGACTAGGTTCATCATCAGCAATTCTTTGGAACTGTCCCAGAAGAGGCTAAAAGTCACAAGATGTTCTGGCAAATGGGAATCTTTGTTTAAGGACCTACTAGAGCTCCATTTAACCAGAGGATTTCTCAGTGAGTGACATAGAGTCAGTGTCTTAGGCTTTGTCTTTTCAAGCTGCTATAACAAAATACCAAAGAGGGTGTGGCTTATAAACAACAGAAATTTATGTACTGTTCAAGGCTGGGAACTTTAAGATCAAATGTCAGCAATGGGCATATTCCAGTGAGGGCCCTTTTCCTGGCTCCCAGCTATCACCTTCTTGCTTTGCCCTCAAATCATGGAAGGGGTTATTCCATAAGGTGCTATTCCAACTCATGAGGGCCCCATCACCATGCTTACACACTCCCCAGAGGAACCCCACCTCCCAATACCATCATATCAGACATTTGGATTCCAACATAAGAATGTTGGGAGACTCAAACACTCAGACTGTGGCAGTCAGAAAGGTTTTTGAAGGGAAGATGTAACAGAGGGAGCTGTGAGGGCATGAGAGCAAATGATGTCTTCATTTTGTCTCCATGTGTCATGTCTACATATTTATTGTGTTTACGTCAGAGTAATGAGTGTCAAATCAGTAAGCAAATTTTTATTGTTTGTTTGTTTATTTATTTATTTCACATTTTTTAAATCCTCACCTGAGGCTATGTCTTTACTGAGTTGTTTAAAGAGAGAGTAGAAGAGAGAGAGAGAAAGAGAAACATTGATCAGTTGCCTCCTCTATGCACCTGCAACCTACATATGCGCCCTGACTGGAATCAAACCCACAACCTTTTGGTATACAGCAGTAATGGGCAACCTTTTGAGCTTGGTGTGTCAAAATTCGACAAAAAACTGAGCATAACTCGGGTGGTGTGTCACTTTGAGAAAAAAACATAATTTCACAATATTTACACTTTAACAACAATGTATAATTGTAATATATAATTGTATTTAAGAAACCAAAAACTAATTACTTAACTTACCTGCTTAGTGACTTCTTAATTCATCTGTCAGTCAGTTTGTTTTGTTGGTCTTGATATTATTTAACTTGTGTGGGGTGCCGTGAACTAAGATAAGTGAGGGGAGGGGGAATTCTTTAACTAACCTGCCTATTAGTGACTTTTTTGTTGCTGAATTTCATTGGCTAAACCTTCAATTGAAGGTTGGTATTTTGTACACTTCAAGCCCAAGCAAGCGCTACTAACTTCATCTGGCAATCTGTTTCTTTTGTTGGTTTTGATATTATTTAACCCGAGAAAAGGTCTCACAAAAGTACATAGAGGGAAAAATTGTGAGTAAAGCCATTGCTATATTTTTCAGGGTGCTAAAAGTGTCTGGTAATCAGTTCCAGGCACTCCAAATTTCCTGTTTGTAGTGGCACTCCTCTTGATTCTCCAAGCAACACCTTTCCAGATTCTCAAGATTTGACCTCAAGTTGACAAACACCTGAGCCCAGATGCTGTCTTGAAATTCTGTAAGTTGCATCTTTAAATCATCAATTTGCATTCACTGGACACCATTTAATTCCAAACTATTGTAGACTACTACATTAGGATACTTAATTATTTTTATGGTCTGTTATAGGCTTCTAAATTGATTAAATCTATCACTGAACTGGTCAAGTAATGAGTCTAAAACATGCTGGTCCTTTATATGCACGGGTTCCATTTCATTGTGTACAGCTGCACTGGCCTTCCCAAAATACTTTGTTACTCGAGGAAAATACTTATAAGTTTCAGTTTCTACATCTCGCTTGAAAATTTTAAGTTTACTTTCAAAAGCTTTTATGTATACATAACGTCAATACTTTTGCCAAAACCTTGTAACTTTAAGTTCAGTTCATTAATGTGTACAGAGAGATCTGTAAATGATATCAGGGTGTTGACCCACTTATCATCATTGAGCTGAGAAAAGTTTTCAGACCCTTATCCTCAAGAAATACCATAATTTCTTCAAGGCACTCCACAAAGTGCTCAAGAACTTTGCCTCGGCTCACCCATCTTACATCATTGTACATCAGCAGTCCACTGTAGGTGGAATCAACCTCCAGTAAAAGTGCAGAAAATTCTCGCTTGTGAAGGGGGCGAGCAGTTGTTCAATTAACTATTTTTGTAACAACTGACATTAAGTCGTTTAAGTTGGTGAATCCTGCCTTGGTACATAAAACATCCTGATAGATAATACAATGAAAAGGCACAATCAGATACCCAATAGCTTCCATAAACAATTTGACAAATCTGACTTTTATCCCCAGCATGTTTGGTGCCCCATCTGTCATCACTGACACAACTTTAGAGATATCAATGCTTAGGTCACGGAATGTTTGTATAACAACCTTACATATTTTGCTTCCTGATGTACTTGTTGGCACTGATACTAACTTTATCAACTCTTCTCTCATTGTGAGACCATCAGAATATCGAACAATAATGGCCAACTGAGCATGTGATGTGACATTCCTAGTTTCATCAAGAGAGATGGAAAAATATTTACAATTACTATGTCTCTCTTTAATTGATGTTGTACATTTGTGTTCAGTCTTATTATTCAGTCTTTTATGATATTTCTACTGAGTGGTAACTCAGATATTCTCTTAATAATTGCATCTTTATTCTGCATATGGTGAAATAGAACTGGTGCAGATCTTAGGAGAGTTTCTTTAATAAATTCTTCCTCACTGAGTGCTTTTCCATGCTGAGCTATGGAGTGAGAAATGCTTAAACTTGCAGATGTTAAATTTGTAGAACCTTTTATAAATATAAGGATGGAATTAAATTGGTTCTTATAAAGTTGTAGCTGCCTGGAAATGTACTCCTTCCTTTCATCCTCACTTTTTTTCAAGAGCTGGGAATGATTAGTTTCAAAATGTCTATTCATATTCCATGTTCTGCTTACTACCATTTCTGTACATAGAACACAAAATGATCTGCCATTTTTTTCTATAATGCCATACATCTTGTTCAACGTCGCTTGAAAGGGTCAGTCAGCTACTGCTACTACCACTTCCTTTACTTAACCTTGGTTTTTTATTTTTTGGATTCTCCATCAGGGGGCAGTGATAGAAGATAGAATTATAGATGGCCTGTTAGCCCTGTTGGCAATTAGGGGTTAACTAGCCTAACTGACCACAAGATGGCACATGTAACTGTCTTTTAGAAAAGGGCAGAGTTAATAAGCAGAAATAGGAGTTAATAAGGATGCACAACAGTAATAGTGGTGAAATGGAGTCTGCACTATGCTACAAAATGACGTTCCTTATATAAATTAAGATGGCTGCCCCTATTTCTAATGGCAGGAAATGGCACCCATAGTACAGGCTCCTGCCTCTTCCAGTCTCCTGCTCACTTATCTCAGTAATGATGGTCAGTTAGAAATCCATGACACCCCAGAACAGTAGATTGGATGATGGTTGCTGTGGTTATGTGGTTGCTGGTAATGGCGATTACATTGTCCCCAGAGATGCATCTCCTCCCCCGGCTTCCCTGCATTCCGTTGTTCCCTGCTCTGCCAACTGGAAGTGAGGTCAAAGATCCCCTAATGGCCTAATGGCCTAGTGAGGTCAAAGATCCCCTAGACACTCTGTGCCAGAGTTCTTTTATTTAGGACTACAGACCTCTGGCACAGAGTGTCTACACTACAGTACAGCAAATGTTGCATCCTGAGCTACTGTACATGGCCATGCAGTAGCCAAGGATGGAATGTCCTTCTCGGCATGCAGCCCCATACTTTTCTGTATGCAAACACATGTGGTCATGTGTCATCGAAAATAGCTACACGTGTCAGTGCTAACACGTGTGTCATAGGTTCGCCATCACAGGTATACAGGATGACTCTCCAACCAACTGAGCCACCTCAACAGGGTAAGTGTGTAAATATTTAAGCTACATGATCTGTGAATTGAAATGTTTTTCAAGAGTTGTATTTAATGAAGTTCAGTTTTATGTATAATTAATGAGTGCCTGCTCATTAGTTTTTTTTAGTATGGTGTTATATAAAGATAAGTCTTAATGTTTTTTGGGAAAAAAATAGTAGCATAATGTAGAGTATAGATCAAATTTTGGCCAATTTGTCCAAAAACATTTTGTGTCAGTGAAATGTAAAGCTGAATAGATGAATGGGTCAATATGTTTCCTTGGCTGGAAAGTTCTCTTAAAAAAATAATACAAAAGGATAATACACATATTGTAGGACTAACCAGGAGAACCATAATAGCACATAAAAGCCTCATACAATGGAAGATGGTTATGCTATAAATAGTTAAGATGAGTTTTCTTTTGAGTGACATTAAATTTTGTTATCTGGCATTAAATCATTTTTATTCAATAACTTAGGTTCTGTTTTCTATTATTGAATTGTTACTGTTTTCACTTAAAATGAACTTGACTGTAAAAAGAAACTGAAGTTTTTGTTGCTGTTAGTTTCCTTTTGTAAATAAATATTTACCCAAAGCATAAAATTTCTCTTTGAACTATAGAGGTTTCAAATGAGAGAAGCGCCCAAAGTTGCAGTACATTCTGTAGTCTGGCTGCACACTCACATCTATAATAATAAAAGTGAATATGCTAATTAGACTGGCTGACCGAACGACCTTCCAAATGACTTTCCAGATGAAGCTGCAGTGGTGGGCCTGAAGTAGAGGTGGTTGCCACAGCAGGAGGGGGCCAACGTAGAGGCAGTTAAGGGGCTATCAGGCAGGCAGTTTAAGCTAGCAATTATGTGCCAGCAGTCCCAGATTGTGAGAGGGATGTCTGACTGCCTGTTTAGGCCCAATCCCACAGGATTTCCTACAGGATCAGGATCCCTGCAGGATTGGGCCTAAACCAGCCCAATTCCCCAACAGGTTCTGTACTATGAGAGGGTACAGACTGCACTGAGAAACTGTGCTCCCCCACATGCTCAAATTTCATGCACCAGGCCTCTAATATATACAAAATTAATGATTGTTTAACTTTATAAAAAATAATGGAATTAATTTTAAATAAAAATCTTTGATGCAACTCAAATGAAAAAATAAAAACAATAGAAAAAGTATAAAGTAAGCATAATCTGCTTTATAAAAAATGATATGAAAGCCTTGGAACATCACCTGTCAGATTCCTCATCTCTAACTTCCAGAAACTCCTAAGATATCACTTTTGCATAAGTAAATATACAGTGTTTTCTAAATCAGGCTACACATTAAAATTCCTTGGACAATTTTTTAAAATACAGGTTCAATAAGATAAAACCATAAGAACAATCTTTGAACCAATAGAGAATATCAATAGAGAGAAATTATAAAAAAACACACAAAAAACAGGGATTCTGAAGATTAAAAATATAATAACAGAAATGGAAAACTCTCTAGAGGATTTCAGTAGACGATATGAGCCAGCAGGAGACAGAATCAATAAACTTCAAGATAGATTAATTGAAATTATCCAGTATGAGAGGAGAAAGAAACAAGAATAAAAACAAATGGAGTCTTAGAGATATGTGAGACATTATCAAGTAAGAACACTAGGACAGGCATGATATAAATCACAGTAAACAATTAAAAATGGGAAGAATAGAGAATATATAGAGAAAAAATATAAAAAGTCTCAAATTTGATGAAAAAAGACAAATCTACACATTCAAAAACTTAATGAATGCCCAAAATAGTAAGTGCAAAGAGATTCACATCAAGATTGATTATAATACATTATCAAAAGCTAAGGACAAAGATAGAATCTTGTGAGTAATAATATAAAAACAACTCATCACATAAAAGGTATTCTCAATCAGATAATCAGCAGATTTTTCATTAGATATCATGAAGACCAGAAGGGAGTGTAATGGCCTTTTTAACATGCAAAAAGGGGAGGGAAGAATGTCAACCAAGAATTCTATATCTGGCAAAACTATGCTTCAAAAGTGAAAAAGAAATAAGATATTTTAAGATTAAAAAAAAAAAAGGCTGAAGGAGTTTTTTGCTAGGAGAGCAATCCTACAAGCAATGCTAAAGGAAGTCCTTTACACAGGAATGAAAAGATACTTGGCAATAACTTGAAAGAAATCTAATAAAACTAACTACATAGATAAATATAAAAGCCAATATTATTGTACTTTTGATTTGTATGTTCTTTTTTTATCTGCTACATGATTTAAAATATCAAGGTATAAAAGGTAGTTATACAGCTATGTTAATAGGCATGCAATGCATAAGACACACTTTTTGATGACAACATTAATTGAGGAATGGAGCTCTATAGGAGCAGGGTTTGGGTATGCTATTGAACATAAGTTGCTATCAATTTAAACTAGAGTATTATAATTTTAGGATTTTAATTTTAAGCCCATTGTAAGCACTGAAGAAAGGGAATCAAACAGGACACTACAAAAAAAATAAATGAAATTTTAAAAGCAATAATGGGCATAATAAGAATGAATAAAGAAAGTATGACAATGGAAAACAAATAGCAAAATTACAGAAATAAGTTCTTCCTTACTAGTAATTACATGTAAATAACATAAATTGTCTATGAAAAAGACAAAAATTCACAGAATAAATAAAAAAATGAACCAACAATATACTATTTTCAAGAAACTCTCTTTAAATCCAAAGACTCAAAAACATTGAAGTGAAAGGATGAGAAAAAGATATTCCTACAAATAGTAACCAAAAAGGTGGCTATATTAACATCAGACAAATTAAGCTTTAAGTCAAAATATGTTACAAGTGACAAAATTATAATACATAGTAATAAAATGATCAGTCAAGAATATATAAGAATTATAAACATATATGTACCAAAAATAGGGCTCAAAAACAAAGCAAACATTATATAATAGATAAAACATCTAATCAGAACATCAATGACACAGATAGTTAATACTATAAACCACCAAGACCTAAAAAGCATATGTAGAATATTCCAGCAAAAGAAGAATACACATTCTTCTCAAATGCACATGAAATATTCTCCAGAACACAATAAATGTAAAAAGATTGAAATCATAAAGAATATTTTTGAACAGTCCTGGCCGGTGTGGCTCAGTTGGTTGGATGTTGTCCCATACACTGAAAGGTGACAGGTTCAAATCCTAGTCAGGGCACATACCTGGGTTGAGGGTATTATCCTTGATCAAAGAGCTATGGAAGGCAGCTAATCAATGATATACTCTCATGTTGAATTCTCTCTCTCTCTCTCTCTCTCTCTCTCTCTCTCTCTCTCTCTTCCTCTCTCATTCAAATCAACTAAAGCATCTCCTTGGGTGAAGATTAAAAAATAAATTTAAAAAGAGTATTTTCTGAACATAATGGAATATAGTTAGACATCCATAACGAAGGAACACTGAAAAATTCACACATATAAAGAAATTAATTACAATATTAATTAGCCAATGAGTTAAATTATAAGGGCAATTAGATTTCTTAACTATGACAGCAAAACCATGGTCCATGAAAAACAAATTGATAAACTGTATTTAATCAAAATTAAACTTTTGTATTTGGATATGTAGTGCTTTATTCATAAAAGAATGTAATGAAAAGCCACAGACTGGGAAAACATACATTGAAAAGCATATATCTGATAAAGAAGTTGTGCAGAATATAGAGCCCTCAAAACCCAATAACTTAAAAAATATTTAACAAGTGAACAAAACATACCTTTAAAAAAGAATATATATATCAATGATAAATAATATCATTAAAAAATTACCAGCACATTAATCAGTAGGGAAACACAAATTAAAATATCAGTGATAAATTACTATGTACATATTAGAATGATTAAATAAAAAGATTGAGCACATCAAGTGTCAAGAATGTGGAGCAACTGTGACTCTCATACATATAGACTGCTGGTAGGGATATAAAGTGGTATGATCACTTTGGAAAACAGTTTGGCAGTTTCTTGAAAAGTTAAATGTACACCTTATATTTAATCTAGTGAAAATGAAACGATAGATCTATACAAGACTTGTACATAGCCTGGCTGGTGTGGCTCAATGGTTGAGTGGCGACCCATGAACTGGAGGTCATGGTTCCATGAGGGGCATGCAAGAAGCAGCTGATGGATGATTCTCTCTCATCACTGATGTTTCTAACTGTCTCGCCCTCTTCCTTCCTCTCTTTGAAATCAATGAAAACATATAAAAACAAACAAATAACAAAAGACATACATAAGTGTTTAGAGCCATTTAATTTGTAATAGCTAAAAATGGGAAACAAATGTCATCAATGTGGTGAGTGCAGAAACAAAATATTACTCAGAAATAAGATACTGACTTATGCAATAATATGGATGAATTTCAGAGTAACTATGGTAAGTAAAAGAAATCAAACAAAAATAGATTTTATTCCATATGGTTCTATTTATATAAAATTCGACAAAGTTTAAATTATTCTACAAATCTATAGTGCCAAATTGTAGATAGGTGGTTGCTTCTTGCAGAATATTGGGGACAGTAGCAAGAAGATGGAACGGGAGGGATTACATAGATGCACAAGAAAACTTTTGAGGGTTATAGTTTTGTTCATTATCTTGATTGTGATAATAGGTTCATATTACAAAGCATATTAAATTGTACACTGTAAAATAAGTACAGTTTAGTATATCTCTACTATATCTCAATGAAGCTCTTGAAAGAATCTCAGAAAGCAGAATGCCTACATTCATTACTCATCAGAAATTTACAAAATTCTGTTCATCTCTTTCTTGTCCAACTCTTCTCTGTTTCCTAGTCATGCCTTGAGAGAAATAGATTTAAAACTTCTAATTCTTCAATTTGATAATTTAACTTGAGTTTAGTACATTTAAGTTCAAATAGAATTTCTAGCAATAATTAGACATGTCCAAATCTCTAGAATTGGTTAGCAACACAGATGTGGCTGTGTCCAATAAAACTTTATTTATAAAATAGGTGGAGCTGTCAGCCATTTGGCCACAGGTATAGTTTGTAGACTCCTAGTCTATGCAGTCAATTATTCAAAAGCCCACATTGTTGGGTAGGGTCTTTTGTTTCCTTCAGGAAAGAATAAGCATGGATCTTCTGAGGTTTAGATTTCAAACAGTAAAATCTGTTAAATCAGCAACAAACAATTTTGAGTACAGATTCCTGGGTCCCCCTCTCCTATACTGATTTAGAATGTTAGGGACCAGGGCCCTAAACATTTTTAGGCCTATGAGTAACCCAGGAATGGATACAATGGAACAGTTCTTACTAATTCCTTAACTATAGGCAATCAATTTTAATAAACATTTCTGATTCATTGTTCATCACCATTATGTTGCATAATTTGCTGGAATTTTACGTCTCTGTGTCATAAAATTTAAACAACAAGCTACTCCTTCAAGGTCAGTTAGTACAAACTTGAAAGAACTGAGTCAGGCCATCAATAAAATGTGGCAAAATGAAATCCAGGTGGACAATCTGTCACGTTCAAAAGTCTGAAATGAAATATGATCACCAAATGATAGAGAAAATTTCAGCAGCTAAAATCCAGCTCCATTACGTTAAAAAAAGTCGCTGCACTAGGATAACATCTGTTATAAATGCCAGGGATGAAGTCGCTATTAAACTGTATAAAATGTCCTTTAAGTAAAAACATCACACTTCTTTTCCTGCTATGGTCAGGAGCCAAGGCATTTGCATATCATTGCAAAATGTGTGCTATCTAGAGGGTATACATGACAGGCTTTGATGAAGCAAAAGCCAAGATCAAGGGTAACTACAAGGAGAGATCTATCTTGTCTTCTTTCACCCACATACATAATTCCCTATGTAGGAACAGCAACTACACATGCATATCAAAAGCTGCATATCTGCTCAAGTTCTCATGAGTGAAAAATATAGTTTCCTCATTTGTGAAGCAAGCATGCAGCACTAAGTGATCTCTAGGGTTCTTTCCAGATTGAAAATTTTAATGTCCTATAATTCTGTTATTCCAATCTTTGATACGGAATGTTCAATGGGAAATAAGATCAAATCAGGCCAGACAGCCAAAATATAAAGTGAGGAATCAGTCTTCCTACTTTTAATGCACTAACTGAGCTAATTTGTCCACTTGCCCTGGCAAATCCCCTCTGTAGGTGGCATCAATATGAGGCCAGGGAGATGGGATACCCGAGACACTTTGGAAAATAGAGCAATGTGTGTCCCCAATCATAATGACTGCTGAGCTCAGTTTAGACAGGCTAAGTTTAAAATCAGCCTGGATTTTTTTAAGAAAAATACGCGTGAGGAGATTAGTTGGCTTTTTCCACATTTGAACTTTGGGAACTTGGAAATCAACCCAAGAGCTCAAAATAATGCCAAGAAGAGGAAAAAGTGAGGTTGGGTCTGAGGGTCCTGAGCAAAGGGGGGTTTAATTGACTTAACTTCCCTCCTTCTAATGCTTTCTCAATATCTAACAGAGGGATTCCTCCTCCTTAAACAATAGTAACACCAAAATCAAAAAACCTTAGAAAACCCACCAAACAGTCTGTAATTGGCTCTGGCCTGCTGCAGTTACTACAACTTAATGAGGCCATTAACTGGGCCCTGCCCCATTGTGCTGGCTCTGAAGTTTCACATCTCACCCAGGAGCCTACAGCATTGGGAGTTTGACTTTGGCTGGATAGATAGCATCCTTGATGTAGAAAATGCCTGAGGAGCACTTTACTTCCTTTCCTTGTGTCACTGAAAATGGAGCCCCACACCAGTACCCCCAGGAGAACATTAAAAATGCAGACTCTTGAGTTCCAACCCAAAGCCACTCAACAGGCTTCTAGGTGATTCCCATACACATCACAGTTTGAGAAGCTCTGGCCTAGAGCTTCCCTTTTCCATTTGAAAAGAAAGCAATAACTTAACTTTCGATAATCAAGGCCATTGTCTTTTTGGAATATCATGAGATGTGGCCTAGGAAAGGAGCATTTCAACTTTTTTCTGGATTTTTCTCTGCGCAGGCAGGTTAATTTGAGATAGCCCTTTATTGTTCATTTCCTAGCCATACAAAAACAGGTACAGAGTCATTGGTTGAAGGATGTAAAAACAAGAGACTCCTTCTTTTCCCAGGATACCTGGGCCCTGGGAATGACTCGGGCTAGGTCACGGCACAGAGCATCACACTATTTCTACTACCAATGTCCTATTTGCCCCAGGCCTGACCCTCACAGAGTGGAGAGCCCAGAAGATCCCAAGAGCCCAAAGTGGAGCCAGGTTCACTGCAGAGGCAGCCTCAGGGGATAGCCTGGCCTATTTGTTCCTAGAGAACTGTTCCCAACCCCTGGCTTCTTTATCTCAGCACCTTGAACAGAAGGACACTGGATTTCACACTGCCACTTCTAACATCTTTCCACCATATTCTAAGCTCTTGTTACTTAGAGTGTGGTCCCAGGATGGTGTGGAGCTTGTTGGGCACTCAGAAGCTGGGGTCCACTTGAACCCATGGAATCTGAATGTGAATTTTGAACATTCTCAGGTTATTCATGTGCATTCTAAAGTTTGAAAAGCATTGAGGTAAACAACTGCCACATCCTAAAAAGCCTGCTAGAAATGTGTTCAGAGGAACCCTGTCTTATTTCCCCTAGCTGCTCCACAACTCAGAGCTGGTTATGGAAAAACATCAGTACATGAGTGTGTTTTGTGATTGCTTGTTGCTCAAATTTCCATTTCTCACAAAGTGTTTGGAGGAGTAATTTTTTTTTTTTTTACCAAATATCAGTCTAAATAACATATGGGACATTGTATATAACTTGATAGTCTCTAGTAATACATCTAATTTGGTCCAAATCAGGTTGTACCTTTGGAAATTCTGGAGTCAAAAGCAAAATGCTAAAGAGAGTTAAAATGGAAGCCTCCCTTCTCTGGTTAGTCATACTCAAAAAGCAGCATATTCAATGCCTGCTGAATTCTGAAACCTGAAACAGTGGAGACTGAATGCATCTAAGCCTTAGAAGCAATTCATAAGGCTGCAGTGGCTTACTTTATTCATAGTAATATGAATATTTGCATGTGGATGTCAGTCTTCCAACAATATGACTTCTCTCTTAAGGACAGAAATCATAGTTAAAAGTTATTGGCCTTCCCTATACCAAGAAGTGATCAATATTCAACAGAGTGATGGTTGTGCTGGAGACGGTGGTGGTCATGCTCACCACCATGGAGGTTTGTTGTTTCAAAGACTGGTGAAACTCATCTAGGCTGTAGATTTTCTTCCTTGCAGTTATCCTGTTTTCTAGAAAGAATTGTTTAGAGATAACTATGAGGATAAAGATATACCAAAAAGGCTGCTGGGTCCTTCAGGAATAGTTTCTTTACCATCAAAAGGTTCTTCCCATTTGAAAAAGATAGAGAGTCTGAGAACCTAAAATGTACTTGGTCTAATATAATTCCATGAACCATCATTTCAGAAGAGGAACCAGCTACTCCAAAAATAGAAAAATAGTTCTTCAACCTGCAGCAAACTCTGAATTGTTCCTTCTATTATCTTCTTTCTCTTTAAATACCATGTTTCTCTGCAAAGATTAGTCATATTTAAATGACTGACTTGGAAAATAAATTGATACCTAGAGGGAAAAGATTATATGGTGTTAGCTTCAAAGTAAAGCCAGAAGAGAAGGGATTAGGGATGGAAGTTATGAAGTTTCCATGTCTAGGAGGTGAGGCAATGCATCATAATAGAACATGAGTGATGTGGAGGAAAAAAATAAGTCAACAGAAAAGAGAAAGAACTCTGAACCCTAGTTGCAGATAGACATGTTAATCCCATGGTCCACCATTCTATCTCATTAATAAAAATCAAACTCTTGAGCACTGAAACCAGTTCTGAACAAGAATATCAAAATAAACTCAAAAAGTTCCTCTGCTTTCCCTTCCAGCTTCAAGCCTAGCCACCAGTCATAATAAACTACTGGTGTTCATGGACTCACCTCTTTGAACCTGGTCTGCTGCTGAGTCTAAAAACAATATATTTATCCTGTCTGACCCAACTTTTACTCATGCCAGACGTCATTGCTCTCAAAAAGGACTCTTTACTGATACTTCTACCCTGTGAAATTGCACCTCTCTCAGTCTACCCTGTGCCTATTCTTATTGGAACTCATAAAATTGCCTATTTATTTGTATCTCCCCATCTAGACTAGAAGCCCCTTAAATTAAATATGTGCCTCACACATTGCTTGCATATGTTAGGTACCCAAAACACACATATATATGGAATTAATTGATTAATTCTCTATAATGGTCATTGATTAAATCTTTGAATACCATTATATTGTCATAAACTGCATCTTGTATATCAAAAAATATTTGCTAAATTATGGTTAAACATTTTCTTTATATCCAACACTTATTCTTCCTCAAAAGTAAAGGAAGGGGACAGGAAACCTTGTTATAATAAGAGCTTTCTGTTCCTACTCATGAAAAGGTCATTTATGTTGTTGATGCAATGTAGGTGGTGTGTGCAGGCACTTGGAGTGAGAGACAAACCCTAGACTCAATAACTTCTCTCTTCATTCCATTTTCAAAAACGTCTTCAGACATTTTCTTTTATACCTTTCTTTTCCAATTTAAGTGTGATTTCCTAAATGCTGCCACAATTCATCTTTTGTCTCACCGCTGTCACTGGGCTCTGGACATAACCTTCAAATCTTCTCTTGGCTGCACACCCAAATGATCTGCTAGGAAAATGCAGGATGCCATAGCAGAAGAGGTGGAAAAGCACTCTTTGTGCTAAACTGATTCTCTTTCCTTCCCCCAAGCTCTCACAATCCCCACTACTGTGTTTCCCAGCACTGTCTACTATTTTCTGAGGTGGAGAAAGTACTAAACTAGAATTGCCTCAATTCTAGAACCATTACTTGATTGATGAAGAAATTATTATAAAACTGTACAACCTTCAGATGGAAAATGTTGCTTAACTGCAGAGTAATTTATCAGGGCCTTATAGCATCTAATATTTACTCTATTCTATTGCTGACCTCTATCTCCACTATTTCTGCAGAAATTAGATCTTATATTTTGAAGTAATAGCTGTCTTAAAGAAAAATTTACCATAATGATAGTACAGTCTTCCCAAATAGAACTTGATGATCGATTGGTGGACTTAGAGCATCTTAAAAGAAATTTAAAGATCACCTAGATCAAATCTCTCTTTTTATAAGTGGGTAAATGAAGCCCACAGAGATTTGGTGAATTGCCTAAGAGGGCAAAACTGGAGTCTCTCAGTTTCCAGCCTAAGCTCACATTCACTACAGAAATGTAACCAAAGTGTGGTCCACAACCAGCAACCTCATTATAACCTAAGAACTTACTAGAAATGCAGCCTCGCCACACCAACCAGCTCTATTGCAATAGAATCACTGGTCCCAGCAGTCTCTTATCACAAGCTTTCTAAGAGTTCAGATGCACCTTAAGTTTGAGAATCACTGCAGATGCACTACACACCATCTAAAGGTTGCTCAAAAATAATCCTAAAGAACTGGAAACACCAATCAGAAATAATATATGCATCTCTATGTTCATAGCAGTGTTATTTACAATAGATAAGATCTGGAAACAGCCCAAGTGTCCATCAGTATTTGAGTAGATAAAAAAAGCTATGGTACATTTATACAATGGATACTATGCAGCTAAAAAAGAAGGATCTATTACCCTTTGAGTCAGCATGGAGGGACCTGGAGAGTAATATGCTACATGAAATAAGCCAGTTGGGGAAAGCCGAATATCACATTATCTCAACTATACATAGAATCTAATGAATAAAATAAACTGATGAACACAATAGGTCCAGAGGCATGGATGCATGGAACAGACTGACAGATCTCAAAGAGGAAGGGAGTTGAGGAACGGGAAGAGAGATAATAAAAAAAAAGGATATGCATATAGGGATAGCCCATGAATATAGACAACAGTTTGGTGAAGGCCTGGGGTAGGATGGGGGCTGGGTGGTGGGGGGAACCAAGGAGGAGGGTGATAAGGGACATCTGTAGTGCTGTCAACAAAAATAATTTTTTTAAAAATCGAATGGGCAAACCATGTGGCCCCAAGAGTGTGTTGACCACGAAGTGGGGTGGAGAAGAACATTCTGGCAGTCAAGGGGTCCCTGTCAGGATGATTACTAAGCAGCAGTTTCCCTCTACTTAGATCCTGAACTTCAGATAGACTCTTCCCCATCAGAAAATAAAACTTGAGAAGACAAAGGGAAACAAAAAACCATTTTCCCACTTCAATCCATTTCTTCCTTAGCTCCAAGTGGTTTGTCTCTTAAGAGATTTAATCAAGAAATAGCAGTGGAAGCTGGAGTAAATTCTGCTCTCCTAGTCTGCACCTGACAACTCCCAAAGCCATTTGTTAGCATTTCTCATCAAGGCTGCTCCTCTCCACGTGTGGAACTCAATCTTGCCTCATCTTCATGGGGTGAAGAGTATGGCTTCTTCCTTGGGATAGAGAATCCCCAGGCTTATATCTTCATAGTTCATTTCCTAGGAAATAAGAGAAGCTTGTCTCACAACTTTTGGCTATTAAAACTCATAAGAATACTTGCTGATCAAGCTTGGTTCAATGGCCACAGTGCTGGCAATATGATTTATCTTAACAGGCAGAAGACACCATGATTGACCAGAACTAGTTTGCTGTAAATTAGGGAGTCTCATCAGTGTTATATGATTGAAATAGGTGAAAGAATGGGGCTCCCAAATGAAGTAATAGGAAAATGGCTACCATGCTCCTCCTCACAGATATGGTACCAAGGAGCTTAACAGTCCAAGACACACTAATCAGGTATGGATGAGTGGTGAACCAACTTTTGTTATTAAATGTTTTTCTATCAAAGGACCCATCTGTATTCTAAGCAGATTAAAAAGGTGTGACATTGGTGGATAGGATAGGGGCAGGGAATGGAGTTCTTTTCCAGGAAGGAAGCTAACTCTCAGAGAGCTTTAGTAACACTATTAAGTAACAGAAGGAGACTTGATCCCAGGGCTCCAAGACCTAGTTCAATGACCCTTCACCTAACCATATTGGTTTTACAAAAGAAAAAAGATAAGCAGGCTATCAAGGTAAAGCCATCCTGAATGCACTTAAGTATTCTTATGACCATAGAAATAAGAAAGGAAATTGGTCCCAGTAGAAACATTTTTACTCATACAATGGGGGACCAGAGATGGGCATATGCCCCATACTACACTTTCTTTCTCCAAGTATATTTCCTAACAAAAGTTCAAGCATGGTTCAATTGGGGGGGGGGGGTGGAAGCTTAAAATATGAAACTTTTATGGATCTGTTGCTGCATCTTATATCAAATTCTTGACCATTCTCACAATTTTAGATCTGATTTATGATGATGTAGGAAATTGCATATAGATCTATCACTGCTAAAATATGTGACCATGTGAAAATGAAGGTGGATAAAAAACCTGAATTCACTCAAGGAGGTCATTTAAAATTCGAAGGAGTAAAATAGATAAAATGTGGAGGAGACCAGCAGCAAAATGAAACCCAGCAATGTAGGTCCTGAGTGGCAAACCAGGGGCAGAGAAGCAGCAGCTGCTCACAGCTGGAAAATTCAGCGAGTGCTCATTTCAGTGGCCAGTTTTTGAACATGTCAGCTTAATTATGATGCATCACAGTTGACAGCAATGCATATGGAACCAATTACAGCACATGTTAAAATCAATTATTGCATATTTCAACTATCCTAAACACTGTAGCAAGCAATCTGTGCATTGCTGCAGATTTCAACTCCACTAATCATTTTTACTATCATGGTTCAACAAGAAATGAAATACACACACACACACACACACACACACACACACACACACACATTTCATAACTAGCCTCTAATGCAAAGCTCAATGGCAGCAGATAGCAAAGCCCAGACAAAAGTTGAGCCTTACATTATACCTTTTTTGAAAATAAATACCCCCAAAAAATCCTTTGCTACCTCCAAACTAGGTTTTGGTCAATTTAATTCCTTTAGCCTCCTAACCAGCAGTGAAATCCATATCTCAGCTACGGCATGCTGGTTATTTTGTTTTTCCCACTTTTGTGGCCTTCTTGCTTCTTCAGATTTCTGGTTCAATAGTTTTTTCCTTCAGAATTCCTAGGCTTATTCATTTACTGTTTACTTTTTATACACCAGCAAATAACAAACTTATTGGAAAAAGAAGGCCTTAAGCAGTGGCAACAACAGCAAAATAAATAAATAAATAATTTGAAAAGTGCATGTGTGTGAACTTGGCTCTCTTTAGAAATGTGCACATTTTCTGGTTGTATTAGAATAGCAGTGGCACATATGCTTTCGTTAGCTCTCAACTAGGTTTATTATAAAGAATTATATTCTACAAACTTGGATTTCTACTTCCTGTCTATTGTGCACAGCAGAAAGCAGTTGCAGAAAACCAGTCTCTGGCCAGCGTGAGGGCTTGGAGACTCACACTGGTCCCTTGTGGTAGGAATTTGTCTAGGCAAATCCTCCTGCTCTGGGATGAGGGGCCAGAGCTCCTAGGTGACTGAGCATTCCAAGAAAAGCCACATGCCCAACAAAATTTGGCTGTAGGAGCAGGTGGGTGTGTATCCTGGGAAAGGGATCAGTGGTGTCTGAGTCAAGAAGAGCCGAGTGGTCCAAGGCAGGGCAGCGGAAAACAGCCCAGGTGGTTTAGTCAAGAGTGTTGGGCTGGATGTCGGGAACGCTGATTTTGCTCAGCAGCTTGCCCCGCTGGAGCAAGGCACGCAATGCCTCATTGTCTTCCAAACATGGCACACAGGGAAGCAGACCAAAGACAGAATCAGGCCTTCTAAATCTGCTGCTGAGACCATAGGAAGGAGAGCTGCTCCTTGTTAAGTTTTCTGAAGCGGGGTGGGAATCCATTATCTTTGTTCTGTGGCTGCAAAATAGACCTCACATCTTGCCAGGTGTCTTTAATTCATTCATGCATGCATGCATTCATTCAAGAAGTAAATATTTTGAACTAGTCCAAAAGATACCCACCTCCCCCAAGAGAGCCAATATATTTCTAGGAAAGACAAGCACATCAATAATTACATAGACATTGGGGAAAGAAAAATAACCCGTTGAGCCCTGGAGCTGTGTTCTGGACAAAGAAAAAGAATGTGGGTTACATATAACATGTATCTGAGACCAACCACAATGAGAATGTGGAAGGAAGGGAAAATAGAAGGAATCCAACTCAAAACCTTTCCAAAAAATCAATGGACCCGTAAGTCTACATCTGACTGCCTTGTGTTCCTATGAGTGGGAGCCTGAGTCATTGGGAATTGACCATTTGTGAGTTGGAGGATAAGGCCCAGAAATAGTTTGGGAGGAAGAAGTTTCAGGGTCACAGTCAGGGTCCCAACAGGAGATAGAATTCATCTTTGTGATTCAAACATAGAGGTTCTGATGAAGAATCATTGTGGGCACAGTGACCCAAAAAGGACTAGAAAAATGCCCAGAGGCCAAGCACAGTGGGTAGTTCTTATTCACCTAGGAGATCTGGAGCCAAGGAAGAGGGGCTGGCTAGTGAAGCTCTAAATCAGATGGAAGGACACATCTGCTTCCAGAACTGTGGCCCCAATTTTGGGGAGAGAATGGAAGCAAAAATACCCTGCTCCCTGATCTCTTTCAAGGGAGCCTGGGTATGAGCAGAGAACAGTTCAGAGAAAAGCAAAGAAAAAAAAAGAAATATTTTTTATGACACATTAAAATAAACAGAGAGGGCTGGAAATGACCAGCTAAAGGTTCCAGCAGGTCTGGACCATGTGCAAATGCTCTGAGGGCACATGGACCCTTATCTCAACATATCTGCAAACAGAATTAGTGCTCAAATGGGAAGCTCTAGATTAGAATTTGCCAAAATAAAATGTGTGCAAATAGGGGTTGAGAAGAAAGGCAATTCCAGGGTGAGCAGATGTTATAAGAAAAATATATAGAATATGGATACCCCTGGCATGTTTGGGGCAGTCCTTGGAAGGCCGTGCTAAGAAATACTTAGTTCTAAAACAATGAAAATAAGTTAGAGGCTTTTAAGCAGGGCACACTCAGTACACCTATCTGTGTGAAAGCACACACATGTGCTTTTGACTCCAAAGGGTTCTGTTAATCAAATCTCATCAGCAAAACAATCAATAGTTCGATGTAGTAGTTGATAGCATAAGGTCTGATGTCTGAACACTGATGTACAGCCCTGGATATACTACTCACTCATTATTTACCTTGGGCAAGGCATAGACTGTGCCTCAGTTTTGCCATCTATAAAATGGTGATAGAAATAACACTGAGTTTATTAGATTACTTTGAGGAGTAAATGAGTTAATATTGGAAAAGATCTTAGAACAGTTACTCATAATTATTTTTTCATAATAGCCACATGTCATGAATAATAGTTACATAGTCAACAAACTTCCTTCAAAGAACATTGAAAAGATACACCTGGAGAGCACCCATAAGGCACTTTGAGCTACATAAATTACGATAGGTAAATATATCCTCCAAATTCTTGAAAAAACAACATACAAGAAATTATTGCTGACCCTGGGTTTTAGGCTCATCAAATAATTATCCAGTAAACAGGGCAGAATAAAGACATCTGAGCAGTTTCTGCATGCATTCAGACCAGGAACACTAGGCATCTGAAACCAGCCCCTAGGCTGCCCGTGACCCCCACCATCCCGAATCACCAGCAACTCTTTCATAGTGCTGCTGACACACACTTATTCCAGCAAATTACCTTTTCATCCAATATGACTCACTTAGAATAACAGCAAGTGCAAATGCCAAAGTGTGGTCTGATCACACAAACAAAATACATTAAATATACCATAATGTTTTTATGACACTCTGCCAAAAATTCAAAATCTCTCTCTTTATCTGTTTTCTTAGTGACATCCATAGCACTCTGGTTGGCATTCATTCTTCTGAAATGTCTTACATAAAGGATGGGAGGCAGGAGGCAATAGAGAAAGAAGAGGTGAAGGAGTAGTGTCCTGCAGTTTATCAAACTATAAATACTGATACCTCATTAATTATTAATACTTCCTCACTTCAAGGCAAGGCAGCTGTTTTCCTCTGGTAATCTTGACAATGACGTAAGCCCCACCACTCAACACAGGTGTTAATGACAAATTGATGTTGAGGTTATTTAATGGAGCAACCATTCCAAGTTTGAAGAACAAACATTGAGTAAGGATCCAATGTCAATGTTTCCTAAGGAATTTACTTAGAAGCTTGGCTGCCTTGGCTCCCTGGGATACTGGAGGAAGAGGGGCATGGCTGACCTGTCAGATTTTCTGAACCTCTTGCTCCCTCTCAGCCGACCGCATCCCAAACATGCTCAACAGTCCTTTCTCCTCCTCACACTCTGGTGACAACGTCTCCCCTCCATATGCTGACCAAAATTCGACAGAGCAGAAGAGGAGCCACAAGATACCAGGATGTATCAGAGAAGTCCCCACAGCATAGCAAGAATACGAAGGCATCATTAGGGCAAGAAGGCTCTAGAGCAATTGTTCTCAAAATACGATTCTTAAGTCCACTCAGGAACTTATTAGAAATGTACATTCTTGGTATCTATCCCAGACCTGTAGAAACTCTGGGATAGGGGACCAGCAATCTTTGCATCAACAAGCCCACCTGCTCAAAACATTACTACAAAGACAATGAGTGAAAAGTGACCCACATCAAAATGTGGTCCGAGTAAGCAAGGCTAATAAATTATCCATACAGGGTTCCTCAGACTAGGAGAGAAGGAGCTGAGAATCAAAACTGTAGTAGAAACTTGCATCAGAACAATGATGAGCTGCCACCACCGTCTTTCAGAGAAGAGAAGAGAATACTAACTCTGATCCCCTGTCTGGCAAAAACCAAAAGGGCACAAAGTGTCTCACTTAGCCAGTAATATAAGCAGAAAAATGTAATGATAAAAAAGAGGGTTCCCCTACTGCACAAGGAGGAAAGAGAAATAAAAAGGGACACAGTGTTATGGAAGAGAGAAAAGAGCCACTTCAGCAGGTTGGTTAGGCCCGAGGGAGCAGGGATGTGGAGATGTTGGACAGCATCTTTGGAAGGGTGGGACACCCCTCAGCAGCTTGGCAAACAACAGGGACATGTAGGGTGGTGACAGATAATACTAGATTCAATCACTTGAGTGGGAGAATTGAAATAAGAGCTAGAACTCCAGCTGCCAACTTGTGCAAGAGAAGCCACGCAAAACCAGTTTATTACAATTTTTGCTTCCTGGCTAGGACAGTGTTTGAACATCATGTTAACAAATTTTATGCTAGATAACATCTCGAGGATTTCAGACATACCTGAGATTTTATAGTCCAATGTTCAATCACAATTTCAAAAGGGGAATTGGCATGAGAAGAAGAGGTTTGTCATTTATTTAACAAAGCTATAATATATGTTAAAAAAAATAAAGTCTATAGTAGCCCAATGTCTGCCCTCACATTTCCTGGGCCTTTGCCTCCTGCTTCTCTCATGGACTCTTGACTCAGCCAGACCCACTGCTCCCACTGTACTATTCCCCAATGTTTAACACTCATTCCTGTCTCTCTGCCTTTGCCTGTAATGCTTCCCAGGCTGGATGCCTTTCCTCACCCCAATGTCTGATTCCTGGTTACTTGCACCCCAGGACCCTCTTATTCTTCTACATCTTCAACATCCAATCTCTTTGTCCCAGACATTAGTCTTGTGTCTGTGTTGTATTTTCAATGTTCTAATCTGTGCTGTTCACTTGTACTTGCACATAGATGAGCCTTATTGAGCCCATGCAAACCACTAGGGACTCAGGTTTGAACTGAAAGTTAGTCACTCTTTATATAACCATTTATTTAAATTCTAATTTCCATATTTTTAAAAGTGAATTGCTGAAATAATCTTATATAATAAAAGAGAAACATGCAAATGTAACCATACCATTGCTATGCTACCAGCCAATCAGGAGTGGGGGGTGTGTGACTGCAGTGCGCCAGGTGCAGGACGGGAGGCTGGAGGTGAGCTGGGTGCAAAATATGGGATGCTTCATGAATTGCACAAGGGCCATGCTAATCTTCTCTGCATCGTTCCAATTTTAGTATATGTACTGCCAAAGCAAGCTACAAGTTCCGTCCACATGGTATTTAAGGGCAGGCGAGATCACTCTTTGCAGTTATGGTGACTGAGTCGCATCCTTTTGCAGTGACCTCCGGACGGTTAGGGAAATTTGATGCCATGGGATCCCGTCACAAGGCTCGCATGTTGGTTGTTCTGATAGTTAAGCTGCTACTGAGCTGCAGGGTTTACGTGGAACATGCAAATGAACGCCTGGGGCACCTTGGGTAATGAGCTGGGAAGGGGGCCCTGAAGATGGGACCAGCATGCTTGCTTCGGGATGGCTGAGTGGAGGTAAGAGGTGAAGAACACCAACGCCTGGAGGACTCCAAGTTGGGGCTGAGGAAGGTACACTCTCTCACCTGCAGGCATTGGAACGGAAGGTGCTGGGACTGGCAGGGTAAGATCTGCATTTTAGAAAGTTTATGGGGGGCAGCTACAGTGCTGAGCATGGGCCACCAACAGGTCAGAGAAAAAGGAGAAGCAGAGTCTGTGCCCTGGGGGAGCCTGACACCTTGGCACACACCTAGCACATAGCCTGGCACAGAGGGGGCCTCAAGAGAGGAGGGACAACAACAGAGGATGCTCGAGCTGTCCTGAGGAGGAGGACTGTGGAGCACGCCGCTTTGCAGGGAAAGATGCTGTCACAGTTCGGCTGTTTCCAACTTCTAACTCAGTCCGCCAGCAACAAAGCAACAGCCATGCCTTGGCAGGACCTTGAGCACCTGGAAGCCCTCCCAGCCACAGTATCTGGCTCCCAGACAGGGGGTCCCTTCCTCATTCTCACCTTTCCTCCCTCTCTCCAGGAGGTCCACGGCCATACTGGCTTCCTGGCTGCCCCTGAAAAAGACCTCGACGTGCCTCCAGGTACTTCGCCCCCTGTGCCGCTCCATCCCTGCCTGGGTCCCCGCCTGGGTACCCGTGGTCCATGGAGGATCAGGGACATGAGGGGCAGGGCCACCCGGGACCGGTCATGGGTGGCCCCAGTGGTTCCGGGTGGCTGTTCCACTGCTCCGTCATTTCGCTGCTACTTGGGGCCCAAGAAGCTGAGGAGAAGGTGAAGGAGAATCTGCCCCAGAAGCTGCCCAAAGAGATGAAGGTGCTGGGGAGGAACAAGCAACCAAGAAGAAAGATTGAGCTCCCCTTTCCTTAATTATTTCAGGAATAATCCTCCCAATAATCAACCCCATCACCAGCCAAGCAGTTGAGTCCCCGATAGTATATGAATTAAAGTCGGACATTAAATGTTATGCTATTAATTTTCTCCTTATACAGAGTGTCAGTTTGCTTGCAGAATGGCTTCCTGGCTTTCTGCCAGCTTATGCATGGTCCACACTTATGAGTTCAGGATCTATGACAATGTGAATAATTCAGATGTTTACAATAAAAACACATGAATATATGAATTCACTTATGTTAATGTTAAAACTCATGGAAAAAATAGTCTTTTGAATCTTTGGTGGTTAGAAATTAAAGACCTCAAATTATGTGCAATAAACAGTAAATAAACTTATACTGAATGCCCCCCCCCCCAAAAAATACATTAGGGGCCAGGAAATCTTCAAAGACCTGGGAACCATTCACAGATCAGGAAGGGAAGTCATAGGGTGTATATTATTGCTACAAATACTGTATTTCCTACTTCTTATAACATATACAATATAATGTATTAGATGCCATCCTATCTCATGAAGGTTATAGTCTCATAGGTAATATTGGTAGATATATTATAATTATGGCAGTATGTCATATCCTATCTATATTAATAAAAGGGTAATATGCTAATTAGACCATAAGACATTCTAGAAATCTTTCTGGACAAAGCCATGGTGGTGGGGCCAAGACAGAGGCAGTTATGGGTCATCAGTCCAGGAGGGGAGGGCAGTTGGGGGTGATCAAGTTGGCAGGAGGGTGCAGTAGGGGGCAAGCAGGCCATCATGCAGAGTGGTTACGGGAGATCAAGCAGGCAGGCAGGTGAGCAATTAGGAGCCAGTAGTCCTGGATTGCGAGGGGGTTGTCCGACTGCCAGTTTAGGCCCCCACAGGGGTCTCAGATTGGAGAGGATGGAGGCTGGACTGAGAGACAACCCTCCCCACCCCTCACATGCATGAATTTTGTGCACCGGGCCACTAGTGTGTGTGTGTGTATATATATATATATATTATGTATATATATTTTATATATATAATATATATATAATATATATAACATATATATATTATATATATATTATATATATGTATTTACACTGACTTTTTTATTTTTTTTATTTTTTTTTAATTTTTCCCCTTTATTGTTCAGTTTATTAATTACATTTTCCCCCAATAGCTCCCCTCCACCCAGTACCCATCCCACTCTACGCCCTTACCTCCCCCCACCCTCTGTCCTCTCCCATAGTTGCATGATTTTTGTCCAGTCTCTTGCTGTACTTCCCACACCCTTTTTCTCACCAAGCATTATCAGTCCATTCCCTCTCTATGTCCATGATTTTGTTCTATTCCTTATTTTATCCTGATCATCAGGTTGTTAATTCACTTGATTTTTAGATTCATTTGTTGATAGATGTGTACTTGATGTACATTTTTACCTTTTTCTTCTTTCTCTTCTTAAACAATACCTTTCAGCATTTCATACAGTGTTGGTTTGGCGGTGATGAACTCCTTTAGCTTTTTCTTATCTGTGAAGCACTTTATCTGACCTTCAATTCTGAATGACAGCTTTGCTGGATAGAGCAATCTTAGTTGTAGATTCTTGCTATTCATTACTTTGAATATTTCTTGCCACTCCCGTCTGGCCTGCATCGTTTCTGTTGAGAAATCCGCTGACAATCGTATGGGTGCTCCCTTATAGGTAACTAACTGTTTTTCTCTTGCTGCTTTTAATATTCTCTCTTTATCTTTTGCTCTTGGCATTTTAATTATGATGTGTCTTGGTGTGGGTCCTCTTTAGATTCCTATATTTTGGGGTTCTGTGCACTTCTTGGGTTTTCAAGTCAATTTCTTTCGCCAGGTGGGGGAAGTTTTCAGTCACTTTCTTCTAGTAGGTTTTCATTATCTTGCTCTCTCTCTTTTTCTGGCACCCCAATAATTCTGATGTTGGTATGCTTGAGGTTGTTTCAGAGGCCCCTTATACTATCTTCAAATTTTTGGACTCTTTTGGCTTCTTGCTTTTCCAGCTGAGTGGATTTTGCTTTTTTGTATTTCAAATCTTTGACTTGGTTTTTGCGGTCGTCTGGACTGCTTTTAGGTCTCTCTATAATATTTTTTGTTTCAGTAGTGTATGCTTAATTTCTAGTTGGTTTTTTTCATATCCTTGTAGGCGTTGTTCATTTCTTTGTAGGTGTTATTTATTTCGGCATAGTTCTCATTAACTTTCTCAGCCTTTTCTAGTAGCCTCTTCATAAACCTAATTACTGTGGTTTTGAACTCTATGTCTAGTCGTCTTTTTTCCTCCATTTCTTTCACAGCTGAGTTCTTTCCTTTTCTCTGCATTGTGGTTGCTTTCCTGAGTTGGTCCCTTAGCAGTGTGTGATAGGTATCCTCTAAGGAACAGTGGCTCAGCTTCCTTATGCAGCGCGCAGCGTCAGGCTTAGTTCCGCCCTTCCTGGTGCACCGCTTCAGGTCTATGGGGCTCGCGGCATCAGCTTATCTGTGCGGCTCACAGGTCTCAGTGTTGGGTGGCAATGTAAATCCACCACTGGTCTCCCCGTTGCCAGACAACTCTGCCTCTCACCAAATGAGTCTGCACAGCCAAAGTCTCACTCAGGCATGTAAAACAAAGCAGTATGGTGTTCTCCGAGCAAGTGAGTCACGAATTCTCTGCCTGTGTTCTCTGCCCGGTTGCACACTCCAATTTACTTATGCACTCTCCCCAAACACACAGACCTCAGCCACGCCTGGGATCCTCCTTTCCCCGACCTGGGAGCTAGCCTAGAACTGGGGGGTCGGTGCTGTGGGAGGCCTCCGCCTCCCCGCTGGAGAAAACCAGCCGGGCTTGCTGTCTGCCGCCCGTCCCTCACCGCTTGCTCTCGCTCCGAACCTCAAAGCTGCGCACCGCTGCTCCCGAGTCACTGCTGCATTCCACCTCTACTTTTATGTGCGGAATTTTCACACAGCCAGCTCTCCAGTGATTCTGGACGTTGTTTGTTCTGTTGTTAAATTGTAGTTTCAGAATTGTTGCATGGACAGCTACATAGGTGCTCCCCTATGCCGCCATCTTAGTTCCTTCTACACTGACTTTTTTAAAAGACTTTTTTTTTGGCATTGATTTTGTAGCCTGCTACATTGCTGAACTCGTTTATTAAGTCTATTAGCTTTTTTATAGAGTCTTTTGGGTTTTTTATGTATAATATCATGTCATCTGCAAATAAGGATAGCTTTACTTCTTCTTTTCCAATTTGGATGCCTTTTATTTCTTCTTCTTGTCTAATTGCAATGGCTAACACTTCCAGTACTATGTTGAACAGGAGTGGTGAGAGTGGGCAACCCTGTCTTGTTCCTGTTCTTAGGGGAAATGGTTGTAGTTTTTGCCCATTGAGTATGATGTTTGCTGTGGGTTTCTCATATATGGCTTTTATTATGTTGAGGTATGATCCTTCTATTCCTACCTTGTTGAGAGTTTTTATCAAGAAAGGGTGTTGGATTTTGTCAAATGCTTTTTCTGCATCAATTGATATCACTATGTGATTTTTATCTCTCAATTTGGTTATGTGATGTATCACATTTATTGATTTGCAGATATTGTACCATCCTTGCATTCCTGGGATAAATCCTACTTGGTCATGGTGTATGATCTTTCTGATGTACTGCTGGATCCGATTTGCTAGAATTTTATTGAAGATTTTGGCATCTATATTCATGAGGGATATTGGCCTGTAATTCTCCTTCATTGTGTCATCTTTATCTGCTTTAGGTATTAGGGTGATGTTAGCTTCATAGAAGGAGTTTGGAAGTGTTCCATCCTCTTGAATTTTCTGGAATAGTCTGAGGAGTATAGGTTTTAGTTCTTCCTTGAATGTTTGGTAAAACTCCCCTGTGAAGCCATCTAGCCCTGGGCTTTTGTTTGCTGGAAGCTTTATGATGACTGCTTCAATTTCTTCCACAGTTATTGGTCTATTGAGTTGTTTAGATTGAGTTTTGGGAGGTTATATTTTTCTAGAAATATATCCATTTCCTCCAGGTTGTCCAGTTTGTTGGAGTAGAGTTGTTCATAGTATTTTTAAACAATCCTTTGTATTTCAATGGGGTCTGTTGTTATTTCACCTCTTTCATTTCTGATTTTATTTATTAGGGTCCTCTCTCTTTGCTTCTTGGTGAGTCTGGCTAGAGGTTCATCAATCTTGTTTAATCTTTCAAAGAACCAGCTTTTGGTTTTGTTGATCTTCTGTATTGTTTCTTTGGTCTCTATGTCATTTATTTCTGCTCTGATCTTTACTATTTCCTTCCTTCTGCTTACACTGGGCTTTTCTTGTTGCTTTCTTTCTAACTATTTGAGTTTTTGGGTTAGATCATTTATTGCCACTGTTTCTAGTTTTTTGCAGTAGGATTGTAGAGCTATGAACTTCCCTCTCAGAACTGCTTTCACTTGTCATTTGTCGTTGTCATTTGTTTCCATGATGTTTTCTATCTCTTCCTTGATCTCTCTAGTAACCTAGTCATAGTTTAATAGCATGCTGTTTAGTCTCCATGTGTTTGATTTCTTTGGATTGTTTCTATTGTAGTTGATTTCCAGCTTTATGCCATTGTGATCTGAGAATATGCTTGATATGATTTCTATCTTCCTGAATTTGGAGAGACTTTTCCTATGACCCAACACATGATCTATCTTTGAGAATGACCCATGGGCACTTGAAAAGAATGTATATTCTGTGGCTTTGGGGTGAAATGATCTGAAGATGTCAATTAATTCCTTCTGTTCTAGTGACTCATTGAGGATTGATGTTTCTTTACTGATTTTTTGTTTAGAGGATTTGTCCAATGGTGATAGTGGGGTATTAAAGTCTCCTACTATGATTGTATTGCTGCTGTCTATCTCTCCCTTGATATCCTCTAGGAGTTTTAGTATGTATTTGGGTGCTCCTATATTGGGTGCGTATATGTTTATCAGAGTTATTTCTTTTTGTTGGATTGCTCCCTTTAGTATTATGTAGTGGCCTTCTTTATCTCTTGTTATATCCTTCACTTTGAGATCTAATTTGTCAGATATAAGTATTGCTACCCCAGATTTTTTTACATTTCTATTCACCTAAAGAAACTTTTTCCATCCTTTCACCCTCAGTCTGTGTGAGTCTTTTTTTTGGAGGTGGGTTTCTTGTAGACAGCAGATATATGGGTCGTGTTTTCTTATCCAGTCTATTACCCTATGTCTTTTGATTGGAGCATTTAAACCATTTACATTTAAAGTTATTATTGATAGATAGTTATTTGTAGCCATTTTTGTTCTTTTCCCCTATGTTCTTTCATGGCTTCCTATTGCTTTTCACAGCAGGCCTTTTAGCATTTCTTGCATTGCTGGTTTGGTGGTAATGTATTCCCTTAGACCTTTTTTGTCTGTGAAGCTCCTGATTTGACCTTCAATTTTGATTGATAGCCTTGCTGGGTACAGTATTCTAGGATTCAGACCCTTTCTTTGCATAACTTTGTATATTTCATTCCAATCCCTTCTGGCCTGATAAGTTTCTGTTGAGAAATCACTTGCTAATCTGATGGGGGTTCCTTTGTAGGTGACTTTCTGTCTGTCTCTGGCAGCTTTTAGGATTCTCACTTTGTCATTGAAGTTTGCCAATTTAATTATAACATGCCTTGCTGTAGGCCTTTGGGGGTTTAATTTGCTTGGAACTCTTTGAGCTTCTTGGATTTGTGTGGGTTTTTTCTTTCCTATATCAGGGAAGTTTTCTGTCATTATTTCTTCCAACCGGTTTTCTATTCCTTGCTCAGTTTCCTGTCCCTCTGGAAGCCCTATTATGCAGATGTTGTTTTGTTTCATGTTGTCCCAAAGTTCCCTTAGGTTCTCCTCCTGCTTTTTAATTTTTTTTCTAGAAGCTGCTCTACTTGGGTATTTTTTCCTACCTTGTCTTCCAGCTCACTGATGCGGTCCTCTGCTTCATCTGGTCTACTCCTGATACTTTCTATGGAGTTCTTTACCTCAGCAATGTCACTTTTCATTTCTTCTTGGGTCTTCTTCATTTCTTCATAATTCTTCTTCATTTCTTCATAGTTCTTCTTCATTTCTTCCTGGCTCTTCTTCATTTCCTCTTGATTCCTCTTCAGTTCCTCATAGTTCTTACTCATATTGGCTTCTGTTCTCTTCAACCACCCTATGACCATTTCTCTGAACTCTCTCTCTGACAGGTTGCTTGCTTCCATTTCGGTTATCTCTTTTTCTGGTGAGGCTTGTTTTTCTTTCATTGGTGGGCTATTTCTTTGTCTCCCCATGGTCTTTCTTCTCTGTGTGTCTTGTTATGTAGTTCTCACTCTCCTGTGTTGATTTAAAGGCTCAAACTACAACACAACCAGGTGCAGGACACTAGGCACTGAAGAAGAATGTATTCACAGTATTGGTAACTCCAAATTAAAAGTGATTGCCAGAGGAAGGTAAATTAGGTGATAGGTGAGATAAAAGAGAGTAAGAGAAAACACACTCACACACACAAAAGAAAGAAAGAAAGAAAGAAAGAAAGAAAGAAAGAAAGAAAGAAAGAAAGAAAGAAAGAGTAAAAAAAGGGGAATGCCAAAATAAAATTGGGAAAAGGGGAAGGAGTAAAAAGAAAGGAAAAGGGAGTAAACTATAAATATGGGTTGGAAACTCCCAGAGGACCACCACTAATCCTAGCAAAAGCCAGCAATGAGTACCTGGAGATTGATACAAACTACATACAACAACTAATATCAAGGGAGGTTAGGGAACACAGAAGCTTAAATCTATCAAAAAACAATGTAAACATCACCAAAACACAAAACAATGCCAACCCCCACCCCACAAAACAAATTAAAAGAAAAGAGTAACCAAACCAATCTCACAAATATGCATAAAAAATAAACAACATCAGCAGGACCGAGAGAAAAACATTTTAGGATAGTGAAGTCGGAGAAGCATTAGATGTGTATGGACTTGGAGCAGGTGGTTGGAAATTAGATATAAAAGTGGGGTGAAATTTTAACAGGGGGTAAAAAGAGAAAATAAGGAAAATCTAAACCAGAAAAAGTGTAAGGAGAATAAGACACTAACTAAGGAAAGGTTAGCAAGAGAGTGCTGGCATAAGGGGGAAGTTGAAGTAGATTAAAGGATACTTAAAAGACTTTTTTTTTCACGTATCTGCCAGGTTAGGAATTTACATCTATGTTTCAGGAAATCTGAGCAACTGCAGGCATGCCTAGAGCCCAGCAGTTCTCTGCTCTTGTTTAGGCTGAATTGTGGGATACATTTAAGGACATGGGAGAAGTGAGAAGGAAAGAAAAGAGAGCAGAATGGGGTCTACTCATGAAGAATATTATCTATATATATAAAAGCCTAAGCGACTGTTCAGCTGTTCGACCATTTGACTGTTTGACTGGTAGTTATGATGGACACTGACCACCATAGGGCAGACACTCAATGTGCAGGCATGGAAACAGAACAGACTGATGAATCTCAGAGGGAACGGGAAGGGAGAGGGTGGGAAAAGATTAACCAAAGATCTTATATGCACACTAGGGGCCCAGTACATGGATTCATGCCCTATTGGGGTCCCTCAGTCTGACCTGCAGGGATTGGGCTAAATCCATGCACTGGGCCTCCAACATCCCCTGAGGGGTCCCAGATTGTGAGAGGGCACAGGCTAAACCGAGTGACCTCACCAGTGCACAAATCCATGCACTTGGCCTCTAGTCCTGTGTAATAAAAGTCTAATATTCTAAATATTCGATCATCCATTAGATTGTTTGACCAGTCACTATGATGTTCACTGACCACCAGGGATCAGATGCTTTGACAGGTAGGTTAGCTTGCTGCTGGGGTCTGGCCAATTGGGACTGGGTAAGAAGGGCTGGATATGCCCTGGAGCCATCCTGCAGTCCCTCTCAGGCCCCAATCATGCACTGGTGAGGTCCCTTGGGTTGGTCTGTGCCCTCTCACAATCTGGAACCCCTTAGAGAATTTTGGAAAGCCAGTTTCAGCCTGATCCCTGCAGGCCAGGCCGAGGGACCCCACTGGTGTATGAATCCATGCACCAGGCTTCTAGTATATTATAAAATTACGCTAATATACTCTACTGTTATTATTTAAGACACTAATTCCATTGCTATAACAACAATAAAATAAAATCCTGTAAGTGGTGATTTAAGATAAAAGACTGATTCTCTCTTGCATAAAGGCTCACACATTGGCAATTCAGAACTGGTGTGATGGTTCAATAGCATCAAAGGATCCCAGATTCTTAGTCCTTGTTGCATGGATTGAATCTGCAGACTAATATGTGCTGCATCAGCTCCCACTACCATGTGCAAAACCCAAGGGACAGAGGATGATAAGGTCATGAGTCAGAGGAGGTGGTTCTTACTACTCTCATTCACATACCTGACTAGAATTGCCTCATAGGCCAAGCCTCACATCAAGGTTGTCTGGAAGCCTAATCCTTTAGACGAGGGGCCTTTAAAAGGCAGATAAACTATTACTAAAGGGAAAGGAGAGGAGGACATAAGATAACTGGTATCTTCGTTATAGTGGCTACCCTAATTTCATAACTTGGGAATTCTTAAACCATGAAAGATATTTGGATATATGTACAAAATTATTTCCTCAAAAGGCACTGAATATGTATTGGATATTTACCCTTTTGTGTCATCTGTGCCACTCTAGACATCATTGTCATGGTTACCTTGATTATGCCCAACCCTAACCCTCAATTTCTGGGTACAAATTAAGTTTGTGCAATGTTAGACTTTACCTTATGTCTTGACATTTAAGGGATGTTTCATTACAAATGTGACACAAGTTCATTGTAAAATAATTCAAAAATCCAAATAGCAGAGAAAAGAAGAAAGAATAGGAAGCAAGAAAATGTTTCTGTGATTATCTCCCACAGTGACAATGACTATAAATTATTTGAGGTATGTAATTTATTCATTAAGACACTGGTTGTTATTTTTTACAAAAATAAAATTTAAAACCTGGCTGGAGTAGCTCAGTTGGCTGATGGTTGTCCTGTACACTGAAAGGTTGATGATTCATTCCAAGTCAGGGCAAATACATGGATTGTGGCCTCAATCCCTGGTTGGGCACATATGGAAGGCAATTGATAGATTTTTCTTTCTCTCATTGATGCCTCTTTCCCCCCTCCCCCCACTGACTCCATTCTCTGAGCATGTCCTCAAGTGAGAATTAAAAAATCAAAAATCACAAAACAGATATGATATGACTGTAACTTATCCCTCCTACCTCCACTTAACAGTAGAGTATAGATTTCATTCCATTTGAATATATATCAGCATTTCTGCAAAAGCATTGCTAATATCTATTAAACTATACCATTGTACGAATTTTTTTTCACTTAATCTCCTATTGTTGAACATGAAAGTTTTACCGTAAAAACTAAACTTTATTTACATCCATGACTATTTATTAAGGACAAAGTATTGGAGGTGGAGTAGAGACATTAGAAATAAAGAAATTGAAAAAATATGTAGTTAACATTTATGTTTTGAAATTTTAGATTCTTTTGGCATTCAGTGTGTAAGAATAGAATGAGAGGACTGGAATAATTTTTTATCAACATGATCACATTTAATAAACTGGTTTTACAGGGACTGGAATATAGCTTTATGTGGGGTTCATACCATTCTAGAGAAAGGATTCTAAAAGACGTTCCACGGCACCTATTCGGTCCTATGTAAAAATTATCAAAAATATGTGAATTACAAAAAGAAAGAGGGAGAAAGGATTGCACTGGTGTTCCAAACAAGACACATGACTCTATTGTGGCTGATGTTTTCTCTTCTATAATCAAGCTTCAAAGGCCTTAACAGACAATGGCTAAGTTGTCCCAGATGGCAGCACACACATGGGGAAGCATGGGGAAGGAACCAGCAGCTCAAGAAGCTATGCAAATGGGACTAGGAAGCATTTCCTAACTGATAGGAGACAGGGCAGGCCTGAACAGACAGAGGCTGTACACAAATAGAAGGTGCTGGAAAACTGATAGTAAACTAACCGAGCAAGCCTGCCGATCTGAGCACCAGTCCTGCAACCAGCATGTGCAGGTTGCCTCCCACCTGCAGCTGCATCTCGTATTCATCAGTCCACTGGACCCCGGTGCTGCGAGGGCACAATGTGAAATAAATTAAACAGACAGAGCCCTGCTTTTCAGTAATTTATGTTGTTGGGTTTTTTCTTCACAATCATATTGGGCCCCCAAAAGTTTTGAGTGGAGTCTTCCCCACAGGCTGCATCATAGCCAGGTAACTTAATATTTATGAATTGCCTCACCCTGTGTCTAGCTGGGAGACAGATCACTGAGAGCATTAGAGATGTATTTTGCTCAAAAGCAAATCCCAATATGTAAGATGTGAGAGTATTCTGACCTTTACAGAGGAATTTCTCAGAGAATGTTGTTTAAAGCTGAACTAAGTAAGGAACAATTTACAAAGCTCTATGCACACTTAACTTCATTCTTGAGATCTCACTATTGTGTACAAATACAACTAATGTTAGAGTCAGTGGGACAGTTTATATCAGTTTATATGATAAAACCACTATGACACTGTGCCTTGCTGTTGCCAGAGACTCTCATAACCCTGATCCTACAACTGCCTCCTGTGAGGTAGCAGTTTGTTCTCATCAATAGACGAATGGAAAAACCTGAAGCTCAGATCAGCAAGGTTAGGTCACCTATTGAGAATCCCACTGCTGGCACCCACATGTTCTAACATCCTCATACTTTCTCCTCCTTTTGAATCTTTACCATCCAAAACCAAAATGACAGTGTGCTCCATATTTGTTTGACTTTGGTTCTGTTTAAACTCCCCCGCCCCAGAATAAATGTATTAATGGTGTCCCCTTTTATTATCTAAAGTGACACAGTTAGGATGAGAAATCATGAAACAGTGCTTTATACAGTGTGTTTCACAGACTCTAAGACTCTTCAAGGTTCCTTCTTGGAGGTGAGCTTGGGCTTGGGGGTAAAGACCAAGCAGGCCTGAGAATCTCTGACTGCACTCCAAAACAAGTCTCAATAAATTTAAGAAGACTGAAATCATATCAGGCATCTTCTCTGACTATAATGCTATGAAACTAGAAATAAATCATGAGAGAAAAAACTGGAAAACACTGAAACACATGAAGGCTAACAACATGTTATAAAACAATGAATGGGTTAACAAGGAGATCATAAAAGAAAGCAAAGCCTTCCTGGAAGCAATTGAAAATAAAGATATAACAACTGCAAATCTATGGGACACAGTGAAAGCAGTCCTGACAAAGAAATTCATTGCATTACAGGCCTACCTCAAGAAGCAAGAAAAATCTCAAACAAGTAATCTAACCCAGCACTTAAAACAACTACAAAAACAACTAATAAAGCCCATATTAAGTAGAAGAAAGAGAATAATACATATTAGAGCACAATTAAATGACACAGAGACTAAAAGAAATAATATTAAAGATCAATGAGACCAAGAACTGGGTCTTTGAAAAGATAAACAAAGTCAATAAACCTTCAAGCTGACTATCAAGAAAAAAAAGAGAGAGATGATACAAATAAATAAAATCAGAAATGAAAGAGAAGAAGTAACCTCTGACACTAGAGAAATACAAAAGCTTGTAAGAAAATACTATGAACAAATATATGCCAGTAAATAGGAAAAACTAAGCAAAATAGACAAATTCTTAGAAACATACAATCTGCCAAAACAGAATCAGGAAGAATCAGAAAACCTGAATAGAGCAATTACAACAAATTAAATTGAAACAGTAATAAAAATTTTCTGCAAACAAAAGTCCTTGATTGGATGGCTTCATAGGTGAATTTTATCAAACATTCAAAAAAGAACTAATACCTATCCTTATCAAACTATTTTAAAAAATCCAAGAGGAGGGAAAACTTTCAAGCTCATTTTTATGAAGTCAGTATTATTTAATTCCAAAACCAGAAAAAGACTGCAAAGAAAGACATTTATAGGCCAAAATCCCTGATGAACATAGATGCTAAAATCCTAAAAAAAAAAAAAAACTTTAACAAATGAGGTCCAACAATACATCAAAAAAGTCATATACCATGATTAAGTGGGATGGAAAGTTGGTACAATATTTGCAGATCAATAAATGTGATACAATACATAAATAAAATTGTGGGGAAACACAGAACTTGTTTGGAAAGCCTGTAAGAAGGATTCTCTGAAAGTTCAGGGGTCAGCCCCTGCCTTGACTTTTCCAAACAAGTTTAAGCCCCCAGTGTTTTGCTGGAAACTATTTGCTATGTGTAGAAGCAAGTGCTTTCTCAAGTCTACTTACCCTGCTGATTGTATCTAGAGGTTAATTTTAGCTCAAGCTATTGTTACAATAAAAGCCTAAGTAGGCTGGCAATTGGGGCTGTTTTGGTGCCTCCTGCCACACAGCCTCTTAGCCTCTCTTTCACAGAAACATGTGTCAGAGTAATCCATTCACCCATCGCTCAGGGTCTGCTAGTCAATCCCAGCATAAAATGAAAAATCAAAATCACAAGATCTTATCAATAGGTGAAGAAAAAACATTTAATAAAATCTAGCACCCACTTGTGATAAAAACTCTCAGCAAAGAGGAAATAGAGGGATATACCTCAACATAATAAAGGCCATTAATGACAAACCCATAGGCAACATCATACTCAATGAGCAAAAACTAAAAATTTTCCATAAAATCAGGACAAAATCAGGGATGTCACTTTTAACCACTCTTATTTAACATAGTTTTGAAAGTTCCAGCCACAAAAATCAGACAAGAAAATGAAATAAAATGCATTCAAACTGGAAAGGAAGAAGTAAACTGTCATTATTTGCAGATGACATGACCTTAAAGACTCCAAATAAATAAATAAATAAATAAATAAATAAATAAATAAAAACAAGAACTGACAGATGAATTCAGTAAAGTAGCAATATATAAAATTAATATATATTCAGAAATCAGTGGCATTTTTATATACCAAAACCACTAAAAGATAAATAAGAAAACAATCCCATTTACTATTGAAGCAAAAAAAATAAAGTACTTAGGAATATATATATTTTAAATCTTCAGCTGAGGATACTTTTTCCGTTGATTTCTAGAGACAGTGGAGGAAGAGAGAAGAGAGAAACATTGACTTGAGAGAGACACATCCTGCACATGCCCCTGTTGGAAGTGGAGAACCTGTCACTGAGGTAACATGCGCTTGATCAGGAATCAAACCTTTGACCCTTTGGTCTGCAGGTCAATGCTCTAACCACTGAGTACAACTGGCCAGAGCTCTAGGAATAAATGTAATCAAGAAGTTCAAGATCTAAAAAAAAAAAAAAAAAAAAAAAAAAAAAAGAAGTTCAAGATCTATACTCAGAAAATTATAGGATATTAAAAAAAAATTGAGGAATATATAAATACTAGAGACACAGTGCACAAGTTAATGCATGGGTAGGGATCCTTGGCCTGGCCAGCAATCAGGGCCAATCGAGGGGGGAGGGACCACAGGAGCTTGGCTGTCTGGTGGGGAGGGACTGTGGGAGGTGACCAGCCATGGGAGGTTGGCTATGGGAGCTCACTTACCACCATGGAGCACCTCCCACATTGAGCACCTGACCTCTGGTGGTCAGTGCACATATAACAAGCAGTCGACAGATTATTCAATCGTTTTATAGCTTAGGCTTTTATATATATACTAGAGGCCTGGTGCACTAAATTCATGTACGGGGGGGGGGGGGGGCAGGGGATGTCCCTTAGCCCAGCCTGCACCCTCTCTAATCTGGGACCCCTCCAGGGATGTTCGACTGCCCTGGCAATCGGACATCATTCTCACAATCCAGGACTGCTGGGCTCCAAACTGCTCACCTGCCTGCCTCCCTGATTGCCCCTAACTGTTTCTGCCTGCCAGCCTGATCACCTGCTAACCACTACCCTGCCAGGCTAATTGATGTATAACTGCTCCCCTATCAGCCCACTTGCCCCCAACTTCCCTCCTCTGACAGCCTGGTCACCCCTAACTATCATCCCCTGCAGGCCTGATCACCCCCAACTGCCCTTCCTTGCAGGCCTGATTGCTCACAACTGCCCTCCCTTGCAGGGCCTGGAAGCTCCCAATGGTTCTCCCCTGCTGGCCTTCTTGTGGTGGCCATCTTGTGTCCCATGGGGACAGGATCTTTGACCACATTGGGGAAGCTTTCTTGTGTGTTGGAGTGGTGGTCAATCTGCATATTTCTCTTTTATTAGATAGGATAGAGGCCTGGTGCATGGGTGGGGGCCAGCTGGTTTGCCCTGAAGAGTGTCCCAGATCAGGGTGGGGGTTCCCTTGGGGCAAGGGGCAGCCTGGGCAAGGGACCTGTGGAGGTTTGCAGGCCGGCCATGCCCCCCAGCGACCCAAGTGGAGCCCCGGGTATCTGGGATTAATCTATGTCTACAATTGAAACTTTGTAGCCTGGAGCAAAGTCAAGCCTTCTGCTGGCTCCCGGGTGGCAGCCATTTCTGTTTGAAACTTTGTAGCCTAGAGTGGAGGCCTAGGCCAGCAACTGAAAGCTTGGCTTTCTCCATTGCCTCTATTCTCTCCAGCTCAGTGGCTGTCACCATTTCTGTATCTTTTATAATTTAAACTTTGTAACATTGAGTAGAGGCCTAGGCAGGCAATGGCAGGGGGAAAGCTTGGCTTCCTCTGTTGCTGGGGAAACCTAAACCTTCTTCCTGCTCTCAGTGGCGGCAGCCATCTTGGCTGGGGTTTATTTGCATAATCTGTTCCTGATTGGCTGGTGGGCATGGCTTGTGGGTGTGGCAAAGATACAGTCAAATTTGCATATTCTATTTCATTAGATAGTAGTAGAGGCCAGGTACACGAAATTTGTGGATGGAGGGGGAAGGCTGTTCCCTCAGCCCTGCCTGCACCCTCTGCAATTCAGGACCCCTACACCTTTTTCTTATCTAACTAACCTCTTCACATTTAAAAAAAATTAACTGAAATATCACCTACTCTAGGAAATCCTCTTTGAACAAATGTCTTTACATCAGTATTAAGTATTGTCATAGTATACAATTCTTTTTTCTTTAATAGCTACTTAGAGTGGCTACAATGTGGTTTTCATTCTTCCATCTGAATTTTTTCTTCTTGCTCTTGTAATAGCAAAGCTTATCCAATTTACATTTGTCCTTCAAGAGCTTATATTTGGTTCAGTTTCTAGTTGGCTTGCTGCTTTTTTTTTTAAGCAATAAATTTGGGTTGTGATAGTAAGCCTCACTTATAATCAAGTCTGTAGGTCTCTCTATCTGAATATTTTTATAATACCTATCACTTTAGCATACAAGAGATTGTGTTCATTTATAGAAAATAACAATAAATGTCACCTGATCATTTGATCTTCTAGTAATATTTTATAGCAAGATGTATTATTCTTGTAACTTAACTATTACAAAACTGATGCATACAGGAATAAATTACATTGAACAATAAAGATTGACTCAAATATCAAAGCATAGTATACTTGGGGCCTCCCTTGTCCTGTGCCTCAGATATCATAGCATAGTACACAATTCACATGGAACTCAGCTTCCTTTAAAATGAGAAGGGATGACATACTCATGAAGCAGCTACTTCCACACATATTTAATCCATAGCAAATACTCTTTGTACTGATTATTGGAATATCATCATAGCAATTGCCTCTGTTCCTCTCTGTATTGTTGCCTTACATTCCGATGTTATTACTGAGCTTTTATCATCCACTCGTTCTAATAAAATTTTAAGGGCAGAGATCATGACTTGAGCATGTGATTCTCTGTTATAGAGCCTAGATAAATACTCAAAGGCCATCCAGTCCAAATGACTTGTGATGAGAGAGGCCCACCCTTGCTGGAGACCTCTGATTTCTATTTAAGGGCCTCACTTGTTCTGTGCCTTTACAGAGGGGTGAGTAGAGGTTGAGGGAATTTGAGAAAACCCAGACAGAATTCTCCTCCTAAAAGATTTTGCTAAGCTGATCATGGGGACCACAGGGCATTTGTCCAATTAAAATCCAGACACATAGGAATAACAAAGGCACTGGTCTCCTACTGCTAATACATGGGGATCAAACCGCAGCCTGCAGGAACTCACCCCTGCAGTCAGGATCAGGCCACTGGGTAGACTTGGGCTGGTGCTCCTAACTCTAGGGAGAGGGAGATTTCCCATGGCTGCAAGCTAGAGGCCCTGGACTCCGTATTACGCACCCCAAGAGGTCCCAGGGGCAGGCTGGTCAGCAAAGCGGCTTCTTTGCCTGGAATTGCAGGGATGCGTCTCCTGTTCCCCGGTGACCGTGTGTCCGGGCTCTGCCAGTCCAGCTGGCTCCATGATCACGATGGCAGTTTTGGCTCTGCCTGTCCAGTTCCCCCGTGATCGCTATTGCAATGGTGGGTCTGGGCTCTGCCTCTCCAGTTCCACTGTGATTGCCATCGCTGGTCTGAGCTCTGCCTGTCAAGTTAACCCCATGAACGCAATCGTGGGTCTCGGCTCTGCCTGTCCAGTTAGCTCTGTGATCTCAATTGCGGGTCTTGTCTCTGCCTCTCCAGTTCGCTCCATGACCATAGTGGCGAGTCTGGGCTCTGCCTGTCCAGTTCGCCCCACCCTGTGATCGTGATGGCAGGTCTGGTCCCCTGTGATTGCCATCACTGGTCTCAGTTCTGCCTGTGCAGTTCCCCCATTATCACAATGGCGGGACTGGGCTCTGCCTGACCAGTTCCCCTGTGTTTGCCATCACTGATCTCGGCTCTGCCTATCCAGTTCACCCCATAATTGTGATCTCATGAGTCTTGCCTCTGCCTGTCCTGTTCACTGTGATTGCCATGGTGGGTCTCTGCTCAGCCTGGCCTCTTCCCGGGATAATGGGTAGCTTGGACCCTGCCTGGAGGCTTAGGGTGCTGCCAACCACCACCAGCTCATGTCCCTTTGGATCCTCTCGGAGGCATAAGGTGCTATCCCCCTGCATATGCAAATATACTTCCATCTTTGCTGGGTTAATTTGCATATCACTCCTGATTGGCTGTGGGCATATCACTCCTGATTGGCTATGGGCATAGCAAAGGTATGGTCAATTAGCATATTACTCTTTTATTAGATGTATATATAGAAGTGGAAGCATTATACCATGGTCATAGATTAGAAGAATTAACATTATTAAAATGTCCACACTACACAAAGCAACCTATAGATTCAATGCAATTTCTACTAAAATACCACCAGCAACTTACAGATTAAGAACAAATATTACAAAATGTATATGAAACCACAAAGACCTTGAATAACCTTAGCAATCTTGAAAAAGAAGAACAAAGTTAGAGGTATCACACCAGCTAATGTCAAACTATACTTGTAAACTATTGTAATCAAAACAGGCTGGTAATGGCATAAAAACAGGCATCTAGATCAGAAGAGAACCCAGAAATAAAGCCATGCATTTAATATTTGACAAAATATTAATATTTGACAAAAAAGGCAAGAACATACAAGGGAGTAAAGAAAATTTCTTCAATAAATGTTTTTGGGAAAATTGAACAAGTACATGCAAAATAAATTAAACTAGGCCACCAACATACACCATACACAAGCATAAACTCAAAATGGATAAAAGACTTAAATGTAAATCACAAAACCATAAAAATCCTAGGAGAAAGTCCTAGGTAATACAATTTCAGACATCTCTCATAACAATATTTTTGCTGATGTTATCTCCCCAGAAAGGAAAACAAACAAGCAAAAAATAAACAAATGAGGCTACATCAATTTAAAATTACCAAGACTGCAATATAAAATTTCTAAAAGCCCCCATTAATCAAAAAAGGGGGGGGAATAGTGAGGTGATATCATGTAAAGAAAAATATCCTATAAGTAAAATACATCTAGAAAATTCTTACTCCAGAAAAGTAACTTCCATTTGTAATGCCAACAGCAGGACACCCATGAAAAACACACATGGTGTCAAAATAAGCCAAAGGAAAATCATTTGGGCAAAAATAAAAAGAATCCCAAGTCTAATTTGCAGAGAGGATCCCTTTTTTAACTTTTGGTCGAGAATGTGTTTGTGTGTTTTCAGAGAACAACTCCAAGACCATTTGGGTTCCTGCGACAGTGAGGAGCTGACAAGTCTATTCCAGCCATGAGGATGGTCCAGAGATGGGGGACACTAAGACACCTTCCCATGCTAGCACTTGGCAGCTGTGCATTGCTGCAGGTGGTCCAGGACCAAACCAGAAAGGATGGACCTGCATTGCCACCATGTGTCCACCATCCGGATATCATTGCTTACATGTACACATAAGGAACTATTTGATATTGAAACTGGGACTCAGAACAGATGGACATTGAAACTGAGACTCAAACATTTTTTGTTCTTATACATTTATTTCTAGTATGCAGATGCAGGATATTTTGAAGAAAAGAAACAAGGGAGAGCGATTAATATAGAGGCAGGGAGGCATTGAACAGACTGTCAAGCTACAGGGGGAAGGTTGGGGAGGGTGGGGGACGGGTGCCGTGGGAGATCAACTGAAGGACTTGTATGCATACATATGAGCATCACCAATGGAGGCAAGTCACTGGGGTGGGGGGGCAGGTGGGGACATATGCTGGGGTTGGAGGATGCAGGGGGGAGGGCAATAGAGGGGGAGGAAAACATATGTACTACTATTAAATCTAGTTATACTGCCAAAAATAGTAAATAATAAAACATTTTTAAAAAATAAAATAAAAAACAAAACATAAATAAATAAATAAACAAACAAACAAACAAACAAATAAAAAGCTTTTGCACAGCAAAAGAAACTATCAACAAAATAAAAAGGCAACCCATTGCATGGGAGAATTTATTCTCCAATTATACATGCGATAAGGGATTAATTTCCAAAATATATAAAGAAGTTATACAATTCAACACAAAGAAGACATATAAACCCAATTTAAAAATGGGCAAAATTCAGAATATACATGCAGATGGCTAATTGACATGTGAAAAGATGTTCAGTGTCATTAATCATTAGATAGATGCAGATTAATACTACAGTGAGGTATCACCTCATGCCTATCAGAATGGCTATCATCAATAAATCAACAAACAAGTACCAGTGAGGATGTGGAGAAAAGGAAAGCCTTGTACATTGTTAGTGTGCATGTAGGTTGGAGCAGCCACTGTGGAAAACAGTATGAAGTGTCTTCAAAAAATTAAAAGTGGAGATGGCTTTTAACCCAGTAAAACCCAGCAATTTAACTTTTGGGAATGTATCTGAAGAAACCTGAAACATGAATTTGAAAGATTATATGCACTCTTATGTTCATTGCAATGTTATTCACAGTAGTCCAGTGTCCATCAGTAGATAATTTTATAAAAAAGCTGTTGTATATTTACAGAATGGAATACGACTTTCCATAAAAAAGAAAAAAATACCTTCTAGGACCATGATGGCGAATCTATGACACATGTGTCAGCACTGACATGAGTAGCCATTTTCGATGACACGTGACGGCATGTGGTCGCATACAAAATAGTATGGGGCCACATGCTGAGAAGGACATTTCATCCTCAGCTCCTGCATGGCCAGGTGCAGAAGCCAGGGATGAAACATTTGCTGGAGTGTAGTGTAGACACTCTGTGCCAGAGGTCTGTAGGCCAAAAAAACAGAACTCCAGCAAGGGTGTCTATTTCTGGGACGTCCCGTTAGGCTGTTAGGGGATCTTTGATCTCACTTCTGGTTGGCAAAGCAGGGAGCAGCAGAATGCCACAGGGGACGCATCTCTGGGGGCCCTGTGATCGCCATTACCAGCAACCACATAACCACAACCGTCATCCAATCTCCTGTTCTGGGGTGTCGTGGATTTCTAATTGACCATCATTACTGAGATAAGTGAAGGGGAGGCTGGAAGGGGCGAGGGCCTGTGCTATGGGTGCTATTTCCTGCCATTAGAAATAGTGGCAGCCATCTTAATTTATATAAGGAATGCCATTTTGCAGCAAAGTACAGACTTCATTTCACCACTATTACTGTTGTGCACCCTTATTAACCCCTATTTCTGCTTATTAACCCTGCCCTTTCCTAAAAGACAGTTACATGTGCCATCTTGTGGTCAGTTAGGTTAGTTCACTCCTAATTGCCTACAGGGCTAACAGGCTATCTATAATTCTATCTTCTGTCACTGCCCCCTGATGGAGAACCCCCAAAAAATAAAAACCCAAGGTTAAGTAAAGGAAGTGGTAGTAGCAGTAGCCGACATTTTCAAGAGACATGGACTGAGATGTATGGCATTATAGAAAAAAATGGCAAATGATTTTGTGTTCCATGTACTGAAATGGCGGTAAGCAGAACATGGAATATTAATAAACATTTTGAAACTAATCATTCCCAGCTCTTGAAAAAAAGTGAGGATGAAAGGAAGGAATACATTTCCAGGCTGCTACACATTTATAAGAGCCAATCTAATTCCATCCTTACATTTATAAAAGGCTCTACAAATTTAACATTTGCAAGTTTGAGCATTGCTCACTCCATAACTCAACATGGAAAAGCACTCAATGATGAAGAATTTATTAAAGAAACTCTCCTAAGATCTGCACCAGTTCTATTTCACAATATGCAGAACAAAGATGCAATTATTAAGAGAATATCTGAGTTACCACTCAGTAGAAATATCATAAAAGACCGAGTAATGAGACTGAACATAAACATACAACATCAATTAAAGGGAGACATAAATAATTGTAAATATTTTTCCATCTCTCTTGATGAAACTAGGGATGTCACATCACACGCTCAGTTGGCCATTATTGGTTGATATTCTGATGATCTCACAATGAGAGAAGAGTTGATAAAGTTAGTATCAGTGCCAACAAGTACATCAGGAAGCAAAATATGTAAGGTTGTTATACAAACATTCTGTGACCTAAGCATTGATATTGCTAAAGTTATGTCAGGGACCACAGATGGGGCACCGAACATGGTGGGAATAAGTCGGATTTGTCAAATTGTTTATGGAAGCTACTGGATATCTGATTGTGCCTTTTCATTGTATTATCCATAAGGAGATTTTTATGTGCCAAGGCAGGATTCGCCAACTTAAAGACTTAATGTCAGTTGTTACAAAATTAGTTAATTTAATAGCTGCTTTCCCCCTTCACAAGCGAGAATTTTCTGCACTTTTACTGGAGGTTGATTCCACTTACAGTGGACTGCTGATGTACAATAATGTAAGATGGGTGAGCCGAGGCAAAGTTTTTGAGCACTTTGTGAAGTGCATTGAAGAAATTAAGGTATTTCTTGAGGATAAAGATCTGGGAAACTTTTCTCAGCTCAATGATGATAAGTGGGTCAACACCCTGATATCATTTACAGATCTCTCTGTACACATTAATGAACTGAACTTAAAGTTACAAGGTTTTGGCAAGAGTAATGACTTTATGTTTGGATACATAAAAGCTTTTGTAAGTAAACTTAAAATTTTCAAGCGAGATGTAGAAACTAAAACTTATAAGTATTTTCCTCAAGTAACAAAGTATTTTGAGAAGGCCAGTGCAGCTGTACAAAATGAAATGGAATCCTTACATATAAAGTACCAGCATGTTTTAGTGTCATTACTTGACCAGTTCAGTGATAGATTTAATCAATTTAGAAGCCTACAACAGACCATAAAAATAATTAAGTATCCTAATGTAGTAGTCTACAGTAGTTTGGAATTAAATGATTTCCAGTGGATGCAAATTGATGATTTGGAGATGCAACTTGCAGAATTTCAAGACAGCATCTGGGCTTAGGTGTTTGTCAACTTGAAGTCAAAGCTTGAGAATCTGGAAAGGTGCCGCTTGGAGAATCAAGAGGAGTGCCACTACAAACAGGAAATTTGGAATGCCTGGAACTGATTACCAGACACTTTTAGCACCCTGAAAAATATAGCAATGGCTTTACTCACAATTTTTCCCTCTATGTACTTTTGTGAGACCTTTTCTCGGGTTAAATAATATCAAAACCAACAAAAGAAACAGATTGCCAGATGAAGTTAGTAGCGCTTGCTTGGGCTTGAAGTATACAAAATACCAACCTTCAATTGAAGGTTTAGCCAATGAAATTCAGCAACAAAAAAGTCACTAATAGGCAGGTAAGTTAAACAATTCCCCCCGCCCCTCATTTATCTTAGTTCACAGCACCCCACCCAAGTTAAATACTATCAAGACTAACAAAACAAACTGACTGACAGATGAATTAAGAAGTCACTAAGCAGGTTAGTTAAGTAATTAGTTTTTGTTTTATTAAATACAGTTATATATTACAATTATACTTTTTTGTCATTTAAACTATAAATATCAAGAAATTCTGGTTTTTTTCTCAAAGTGACACACCACCCGAGCTATGCTCGGTTTTTTGGCAAATTTTGACACACCAAGCTCAAAAGGTTGCCCATTACTCTTCTATGACAATATGGATGGATCTGGAAATTATTATGTTAAGTAAAATATGCCAGTTAGAGAAAGACAAATACCATATGATCTCACTTATATATGGAATCTAATCAACAAAATAATTTTTAAAAATAAATTCAAACAGAAGCATAGATACATAGAACACACTGATAGCTGTCAGTGAGGAGAAGGATTGGGGGCTGGATGAAAAAAGGTAAGTGGATTAAGCAAAAAATAATATATGATTCTTAGATACATACAACATTGTAGTGAACAATTTATTTAAAAATAGAATATCTTAACAGATACCTCATTTAAGAAGACATACATATGGCAAAAAGCATATGAAAATGCTCAACATATATATCATTAAGAAATAGCAAATTGATAAGACAGCAGTGAGCTACCACTACTCACTTACTAGAATGACTAAATCGTGAAGTTAAAAAAAAAAAACCCTGATAATACCAAATGCAAGCAAGGATGTGGGGTCACAGGCTCTCTCATTCATTGTCAATGGATATACAACATAGTACAGCTACTTTGGAAAACAGTTCATTACAAAACTAAACATGTCTCACCCATACTATTCAGCACTCATGCTCTCTGGTATTTATCCAGACAGGTTGAAAATGTACACTGATACAGAAACCTGATGAATGTTTATAACAGCATTTTCATTATTGTCAAAATCCTGAAGCAACCAATACATCCTTCAAAAGGTGAATGAATAAGTAAGTTTTATTATACCCAGTTAATGGAATATTATTCAGTGATTTAAAAGTGAGCTATAAAGCCAACAAAAGATGATAAGAAATTAAAATGAATATTGCTAACCAAGAGAGCCAGTATGAAGAGGCTACGTGCTATATGATTCCAACTCTATAGAATTAATAGGCAAAAGTATGGGAACTGTGGAAAGATCAGTGGTTGCCAGGGTTTGGGAGGAAAGGGGAAGAAGTGAACAGGTGGAGCACTGGGGACTTTTAGGGCAGGGAAACTATTTGGTGTGATACTGTAATGGTGGACACATGTTATTATACATTTGTCAAAACTCATAGAGCATATAAGATGAAGAAAGAATCCTAATATAAATTATGAAATTTAATTAATAGTAATGTGTCAATATTGGCTTATCAATTAGGTCAATTTTCTTTGACCTAAAACTATTCTAAAAAAATTAAGGTCTAGCCTGGTCGGTGTGGCTCAGTGGTTGAACATCGACCTATGAACCAGGAGGTCACGGTTTGATTCCTGGTCAGGGCACATGCTGGGTTATAGACTTGATTCCCAGTGGGGTTGGGGGTGAGTGCAGGGGGAGCCAATCAATTATTATCTCTCATCATTGATGTTTCTATCTCTCTCTTCCTCTCCCTTCATCCCTGAAATCAATAAAAATATATTTTAAAAACGTAATGTCTATGATTAAAAGAAAAAAAACTTTTTAAGCCGAAGCAGTGCCATTAGCCTCATCACATGTATGAGCCACCGAGTTCCTTCCTCCCCACCATTTCAGGATCTTCCAGTTCCCTGGATCTCCCTGTTGGGGTTTTCTGAGGACAAGGCTGGAACTTTAGTTACTGTGCTCTGACGTGCACTTCTGTACCTGTACCTCACCCAGGGCAAGTGGGAGAAGGCTCAGAGACAAAGGATGGGGGTCAGTTGCCTCCAGTTCGGTGTGTTACACTCTGGTCTTCTAGGCTTTACTCAAAGGGTTCTCAGACAGCGGCCCGTGGGCGTGTCCAGGCTTCACAGCCACATCCTGAGAGATGGAGTGGTGTGCGATTACGCCATGTCACCTAGGACCAGAACCACTCATTGTTTATTTATACACTCAAATGATCAAAGCCAGTGCATAAATATTCTATTTAAAAAATGGGCTGTGGTCGTCAAAAATGGCAAGGCCAATTCCACAAAAAAGACTTAGGACCTGTCCAAACTTCAAGAGAATTAGAGACAGAGCACAGTTCTAGACGGCATTGTGGGATAACTGATGGGATTTATATGTGGTCTGTGGGTTGAATAATAGTATTTTATCTATGTAAATTAGTTTATCTAGTAACTGTTATGGTTATATAAAGGAATATTCTTTTGTTAGGAAATATACACTGAAGTATTTAGTGCACAAAAGAGTTTGCTATATACAACCTTACAAATGGTTCAGATACAGACATAAATACACACACTATCTATCTCATAGTCTCATACACAGACATCTTTCCTCTCTCATAGTCACACACCTTTTCTGTATTACTCAGCTTAGGCATAATAAAATGGTAGAAAAGGAAAGATTTAAATTTTATACACTTGCATTCAAAATATGGTTCTGAATCCTGGGCAGCTCACTTACCTGCCCTGGTTCCCAGTTCCACTTTCTATAAAATGGAATAATAGTAGAATGTATTTTATAGGGTTGATTGCAAAGAGGATACAGTGTTCTGTTGAACCTTAAATACCTGGTGAAGTATCCAGTGTATTAGTAAAGGTTCTCCAGAAAAACAGAGCCAATAGTACAGATATAGATTAGATAGATGATAGATAGATAGATAGATAGATAGATAGATAGATAGATAGATAGATAGATAGATTTATCATAGGAATTGGCTCCAGGGGTTATGAAGGCTGGGAATCCCCACAATCTACAGTCTGTGAGCTGGAGGCCCAAGAGAGATAGTGAAATAATTCAGTCCAAGTCTAAAGACCTGAGAACAAGGGCAGCCACTGGTGTAGCTTCCAGTCTGAGGTCAAAGGTCTGTGAACCAAGGGATGCTAATATAGGTCCAGGATTTTGAAGGGCTGAGGACAAGGAGCTTCAATGTCTGAGGGTCTGAGAAGATGGGCATCCCAACTCAAGAAAAGAGAGGGATCTCATCCTTCCTTTGCCTTTTTGTTCCATTCCCCAAAGACTGGGTGATGCCACCTGCATTGGTGAAGGCAAATATCTTTACTCCATCTGCTGAATTTGATCTTAATCTCTTCCAAAATGCCTCTTATAGAACCACCCAGAAATAATGTCCTACCAGCTCCCAGGGCATCCCTTAGCTCAGTCAAGTTGACACATAAAATTAACACACCAGCCCTCTGTAAATACTTTATGGTACTGACCTTGAGAACATGAATGTCTCACTTTACAGCAAATGCATGGGTTTAACACTGCACTAGCACTCACTTGACACACACACAAAAACCAAACAAACTGGACACAAAGAAACTTTCTGCTTCAATTCAGAGCAAAATTATGCTAAAGGCATTTTGTACAAGGCTGCTTTTAAAGTCCTACCAGGGCACATCCAAGCAGTCTATGCAGATCTGGTGACACCATTGCTTGACAGAAAGGTACCATAAGCCACAAAGGTAATGTCAACATTTCCAGTAGACATATTAGAAAATAAAAAGGAAACAGATTAAATTAATTTATTGTATATGTAACCCAAAATATAATTTCAACATGCAATTAACCCTTAATTATTAATGCTATTCTACATTCTTACATCCTGTTTTCATAATAATTCTCTGAAATCTAACATCTCTTATACTTATAACACATATCAATTAAAGTGATAAAGTTTCTCCAGAAACCTCATCTGTATTGAGATTGCATAAAACGTGCCCTTGAAAAGGTGAATTCACATACCCAAGTTCTTCTAAAGTTACTTCAAAGTTTTCCAATGATCATACTGACCATCCATTCTTAAATTTAAATTTAAGAGGAGAGAGGTGGGGGAAGGAAGTCTGTAGGAGGGAAAAGGGGACATCTGTAACACTTTCAACAATAAATATAAATATAAATAATTAAAATTAAACAAATTTAGTGCTTCAGTCACACTAGCCACCTGTGGCTAGTAGCTGGTGTATTAGGTCTTTGACATGAATACTTCAGGGGATTTTAAAACCTCTATGTGGATTTCATTGACATTCCTCTGAAGTGATTTTAAGGGTATATGTATGATAAAAAGAGTCAAATATCTCTTATTTTTGACTGATGGACAGTGACCCATACTGGAAATGTGCTTAACCTAAGACAAAAATCACCAAATATTTATTTATTCAAATAACTTTTTCACTGATTACTATACATTAATCAGACATTTACTAAGGGCCATTCTATCCTTAGCATTGCACTTCAAAGAGGATAGCAGAGGTGTGTATTTCAAAATGAGAAGGGAGATGTGTAGAGGATGAAATAATACAACCTTCAAGTTGACTGTGGTGAGGGTCTAAGTCACCAATCTGAAGTGTCATAATTTCATAAGGTACCCACATCCAGGAACTTCTAGAAAGAAAACCTCCATCCCAAAGGTATAATCATTCCTGCCCCTGACCCCTGACCCCTGACCCCTGACCTAGACCAATAGCAAACAAAAGCCAACCAGCATTCTACCTTCAGACTGAGCCAGAAAGCACTCCAGTGGCTCCACTCAGAGAGTGTGCAAAAATGACTGTCTAGCCTGAAGGGAAATCATCTATTTGACCAATATACTCAGGGGAAAGTAGGGCAAGTTCACAAGCCTGGCCCACGCATCACTTGGGCATGTGTGTGTGCACACGCACACGAACACACTTACTCTCCACTCCAGAGGAAAGGAGCAAAAAGTCTCTGTAATCTGTGAAATGGAGTGAATAAGGATAGGAAGCTTGATGTTGTATTCAGCATCATGTGGGGCTGTAGTCATGTGGCATTCATTTATTTCTCATTCATTCATCATTCATTCATTCAACAACTGTTCACTAAGAAAACAGCAACTGCAAGAAAGTGCTAACAATATTCCTATGCAAAAGACAATTATGCCCTCCTGAAATTTGAAATCTACTCGGAGCAAATAATTAGCAGGGCACATTAGACATCACCTAGAAAATCAAGGAGAAATAGAGGAAACTTTGAAGAGAGATGGAAAGTGTTGCACATGGGAGGGAGCCAGACTGTTGAATAGTGTCAGGCTATCACAGCCTTCTCCCTTGTATGAAGTGTTTTGGGGTGACACAGGCTACCTTGAATAGAAGGCAGGAGTTTGGCTGGAATTCATCACAGCTAAAAATCAGGGGCCCTAGGAGACAACAGCAGCAAGGAAGCTACCAGATCTTCAGAGATTCTGTATACCTGCTGAGAAGTTTGGGCTTTTAATTGGAAGACCCAATGTGTTTCAAACAATAAGACAATAGCAAGTGGTCATTCTCAACTGTGGCTGCACAATAGACTCATCTGGAAAGTTATGACCAACCTTCATGCCCAGCTGTACCCTAAAATCCATAGATTAGAACACCTGAGAGTAAGACCCAGGTGTCAGTCTTTTTAAAGATGTGGTAGCCTTCACTTTATGGGTCATAGGGCACTCTTATGTATGCCCACAAGGTGCTATGGCCATTGGTGGTACCCAGTGTCTTAATCATATAAGCCAACAATATCTAAGATGAGAACTGGAAACGTGGGTCTGTCACTGAGGAGAGAGCCCATCATTAGAAGTTCCAATCTGAATGCAATCAGTAGACAAAAAACTTCAGAGATAAAACCTATGGATGGATAAGAATTTTTTAAGAAAAAGCAGAATAGCCAAGGAAAACCCCAGTAAAATAAGGAGCAGGTGAATGCTATCCCAAATCAGTATTCTGAGAGTAGAGTAAAGATCCCTCAACAGCTTTAGTGCCCTTCTCTTCATCAACCATTACTTGCTCAATGACGTTAAGGAACTTCACATTCACACATTCATCAGCTGCAGATTCCCACAGTGGGCACTATGGCACAACTAAACCACTGTTCCTGCAGTATATGGCCCTTCACCCAGAGCACTCATGAATTTTAGTGGGAACTCTATGCTTGGAGAAGCCACATGGGCAGCAGGACCTGACATAGGATCAAATCTGCTTTTTATTTCTTTTGTAACCGTCAGTAAAGTACAGTTGTGTAGCTTTATGAAGAAAATAAAAATCACATTCTCAATTTTAATAAAGTAATCAAATCTTAATAAAACCAAGATCTATAAGGGCATTTTATTACTTCCCAATCAATCCTTCAGAAGCAGATGCACAAATAAAAGGTTCAGAAATTATTCTGATTGTAATGGTCACCAGAGCATGTTCCAAAAATATAAACCTAAGATCATATACATATTTCTTTAAAATGTTAAATAAGAAGTAAGGCATATGCTTATGATTAAAATTGAATTTGGAATTAAGGTATTTTGGAGTCTGAATTGAGTACCAAAATTATTAACACAGAATTACCTTGCAAAACCTCACATAATAACATGAAACATAATACCAGCCATACCATATAGCTTTAAAATGTGTATATTCATGCAGGTGAGACAGAGCTAACATTTTGCTATTGCCATCTACCTGCCATTGTTTCTTAATAATGAGCTTTGTGAAACCCAGACAGAGCTAACATTTCCTGAGTGTTTACTGGACTCCAGGCCTTTTGCTGGTCCTTACAGAAACCACCCTGGTTAACTTATATTTCACCATATCTGAAGAAAGATAGTGGTATGACCACTTAACATTATAATTATTACCCATGTAAGAAAACAATGTTCACATAAAGAGAGGTTATGATCTTCTTCACTTAAAAAATTGGATTAAGAAAAGATATTTCTGTGGGTAAATTAATTTTAGAATCTTAAGGGCATTTATTCTCCTATTTATTTTTACTAGAATTGCCAGATACTCACTATATGACTTCAAAATTCATAAAGTATTCTAGTATACCAATAATTAATTGTCATCTCCAAGGATGAAATAGAGATCATTAAATCTTACTGTCACATTGATATTTGGAAAACTTTCCCAACATTCCACTAGAGGTGAACAGAGAAAAGCCCAATATTGTCTTCTTTCGGTTTTCATGTTTCCTGGATTGCTGGACTGAAAACCTTGAGGAAACAAATACCTGAGTGTGGGTTCTTCAAGGTCTACGTTTCTATCCCACACATGCTGCCTGCCCTCAACCCAGATTTGTACTTATTGGAGTTAACATGGCCTTCCACACAGACTTGGTGAGTTTCTCTGGTATTTAACAAAGGGGGCAATATCAATCGTGCTTTCACTGACCTTTTTAAAGCAAAGCTGCCCTCAGAGTTCCCACCACCACCACAGAGAAAAATAAAATGAAGTTAGCATTTACTATAAGGATAGAAGAATAGGTCATAGAAAATGGCCATTTAGAGATCTTAACTGTCATTTTGTGGCCTATAATAGGAACCTGGCCATTAGCTATTGCCATCTACCTGCCATTGTTTCTTAATAATGAGCTTTGTAAAACCCAGTAATAATAACCTATCCTGTTACGAATGAAGTGTAAAGAAAGAATGCCTGCTATTCTCCCTCCTGTTAATTATCCCTGGGAACCCCCTCAAAGAATCTCCTCCCAAAAGATTTGCCCCACCACCATTTAAAATGCATCCCTAAAAAAGGCAGCTGATGTCTGTGATTGGCTCTGCAATCTGCAATTACTCTGGATAATTGGGTTGGCTGCTTTTGTACAGCAGTCCCCACCCACCCATGAAAGCTGTCCAAAAAGGGAAGCTCAGTGAATTTGGTTTCCCCTGGTGGTTATAAATCAAAAACTCAAGCAAAGCAATGCTTTTTTCCTTTCTTTTCAGAAACTAAAAGATCTTTTCTTGCCACACACTGACCTCATCAGGAGTTGTGAACACATTTTGACTGGAGCCTTATAATGATTGTCATATTTTAGAAACACAAACATTAAAAAATTACCCCCCTTTCTTCCATGTTTTAGACATTTTATCTACCACATTTCCAGGCTTTGATCTAATAAAAGTGCTTTTGTTTCTCATCCCAGAAATTGTATGTAAAAATTATAACTAATCCCACCCATTATGTTTCTTTACAAATTAAATTAATTATGTAAAATTGCCCACTTCCTTTGTCCCTTCTTTCCCAGGGTTTCTCTTGTGTAGCAAGATTTAGCATCTCTGGGTTCTTCTTATAGAAAAACAACAACAAGAAAATCATGGTCTCCATAAGCTTTCCCATTAATTTCAACATACACACACACACACACACACACACACACACTAGGGGCCCGGTGCACGAAATTCATGCATTGGGGGTGGGTGGTCCCTCAACCCAACCTGCCCCCTCTCACATACTGGGAGCCCTCAGGGAATGTCCAACTGATGGCTCATCCTCAGCCTGCCCAAGGCCTAAAGCCTCTGGAGCACCCAGCCTTGGGCACCCAGCCATAGCCCTGCTCAGCTCAGCCCCTGCTGCCTGTGACCACCCAGCCCCGGGGGCTGGGCACTCACCGCCACTTCCGCTCACAGTGCCCTGGGGCTGGGTGCTGCACAGCCATTTCATCTCCACCCCTGGCACTCATGCCACTTGGCCCCACCCTCACTCCTGATTGGCTGGTAACATAGCCAATCAGGAGCTAAGGTACAGTCAAATTTGCATGTTTCTCTTTTATTATATAGGAGATATATATATATCTCCCTAAGGAAAACTATATCTAAGGGCCAACTCCTTCTATACTAAGTGTGTCAGGTCACTGAGGAACACATTATTAAAATGGTGGAGTAAAGCTATTTGCCTGCTGATCAATGGTGCTATAACTTAGCAAAACACAGCCCACAGAAACATGGGAGACCTAGTTTTAGAACTACACTGCTTTTCCCATCTCTGTTTATAAGTACTAGTTAGGGATGGGCAAACACAACTCTTTAAAGACATTTTTTCAAGACTTTAAGAATCTTGTTAAGGGAATACATATTTCCTGGATATGAAAATGAAATAATTCTTTCAAAATAATATTTTGATGAGTTCAGTGTAAATGAATTAGAAACACATGGATTAAATTTTCATTGAAATACACATAGGTTTCAAAATTAAGGAAAATTAATTTCTTCAAATGTGTTTTTAATTTTGCCTAACCTCCAAAGTTTGATGCCTGGTTTGACGTGGTTGGCCTAATACTAGTTTTGCCTATCCTTATCATAGATTTTACCTGAGAAAACATTTTCTTTCTGGCTCCCATGTTCTGATGGTTAATAGTACTACTAATTTTATCTGTAGAACCTAGTCCATTGTGATAAGTATTATTATGGTGAAAAGCTGCAGTTTTGAAATGATCTCCAAGCCTAGCCAATCAATAGTCCTCTGATTTTATCCAGCATTGGGTGGTACAGAATTCCAAAGCAACCAATCAATGACCTTATGAAACCCCTGAAAATATTTTAGTCTTTCATAACAAATGATTCACATTCTTCTGAGGAAGATATTAGAACTTCTAAAAATTTAAGAAATTTATTGACAAAATAATCGGAAATTTTGGAAATTCCTAATCAGTTTTAACTCAATAACATTAAAAGTCTTGTATCATGCTTATCAGGCAGATGTCAACTGATCTTATTCCCACCAGAAACTTGACAGGAACCTTCAAGTGTAGGTAATGCTCCCATAAGGTCACAGGCATGAAGCATTATAATGAGCACCTTCCATTGTCTTCTTGTGCAGGTCACTGTGGTATAGAATGGCAACAGCAGACAATCCTGGACCCAGTAAGTTCCTTAAGCATTGGTTTCAGAGAAAATCTTGATTTTGGACAGGAACAAACCTGGGTTCCAGAAAAGTCACCTGGTCTTAGGTTCCTGGCTCTTCCTATCCTGCTGCCTCCCTCTGCTCTCAAGACAGAGAATGAAAATAATTACATAGCCAACAGCACAGCAAAAGAGTTGATTGGGGCCTCTTTTCTGAATTTAAGCTCAGCCTGGTTGGGAATGGAGAGCAGGAAGAAAGGGAAATAGGCTGCTGATGACAGTGTAAGTAAGTGAAACAGGAAAGATAATACAGCCACTGGCAACTAGGACTTAATCCTGATGGGAAATGTTGAACAGTGTTTTAAATTGACTCTCTCCCTCCAGGAGAGGGAGCAGAGGTAGGACACCCCAGCTCCTGTCAGTCATGGCCTCAGACTGCTCTGGAGAGGAGGATGGAGGGTGGAGCTGTTATTACCCAGTTCTTACCACACCTGGTTTTAGCAGTGAAAGTGCATGGGCCAAGACAAGGGAACATTGACAGTTTCATTTAGAGATAGAGTGGACTGAAATGGTCATTGATGTTGAAATAAGTTAGTAGGCCCAAGGCAGAGCCACTCTTGCCCATGGTGCCACATCAGCAAACCAAACTTAAGACAACTTTTGGTTCTCTGTAAATGTTCTGCATGACCAGAAACACAGTATAGCTAGTCAGCTAATCCCCAAATGCAAGCCAACTCTGGGCTCTATTCTTACTTCCTTGTTCCTTATTTGTTTTTCGTTTTTATCTCCCTTGTTCCTTATTCTTTATCCTACAAAAACTTCCTGCCTGTCCCTCGCAAGACCCCCCTTCCCCCATTTTGTAGTACTCTGGACCTTGGTGAAGGAGACTGCCATTCTGTGAAATGTTAAAGTTCGTTGATTTTGTCTCATTTTTCTTCCTTAATCATTGCTAACAATGTTGATGGGTTATGAATAGGACCCTGACAATATTTGATGTGGAAGACTTTTAGGAATGCACCACTCATGTTCAAGCTTTTCCTGGCAGAGTTCTCTGCCACTCTGAACATGTGGAAAGCAGATAGAAGAAACCATGTGACTCTTTGGTTCCCACTAACCTTAGTGCTCTTGTGTTATTGAAGAGGCATCACTCTAATCCTTTCAAATTTTTCTGAGTTAATAGGCATATTTTTTTTTCTAGATCCATTTTAAATTGATCATTCAAAAGAGACTGGCTTTAACTTTACCATCAGTTTTAAGACCTCATTCTAAGCTATTTCTAAATTATTTTATTAATAATTTCAGACACACCACTCACCCCAGCTTGGATTAGTATCAGTGTTCCAGAAGTAGCAGCAACATTGAAAGGGCAGAGCAGGACTGCAAAGAACAATTTAGACAGCCGCCATTTTGGACTGTGTGACTTGGCAGCCACCATGTCGGCCACATGATGTGTGAACTTACCTGGGGGCTGCCATCTTGAAATCACAAAGACCAACCCCTCCCTTTGAATTAGCCAATTGCGAAAGACTGTGCGCTTGAGCTCCAATCAAGAGCAAAGGGCAGGACAGGTCACTTGCGTTAGGGATTATTTGCGTCACTAGCCCCAGCCATCACCCAACCAATTGGAATCAGCCAACTCAGTGGTTCGCGTCTGGCCCCACCTCCCTATAAAATCGCCATGTTTGGGGGTATTTTTCCTCTTTTGCGTCCTGCCGCTGCATTGGTGGAGGCAGAGAGCCAAGCCCGGGCTTGAATAAAGGCTCCTTTGCTTTTGCATTGGACTCAGCTCCCCAGTGTTCTTTGGGGATCATGAAATCTGGGCATAACACTATGAACATAGTTTTGGGTTGACATGGTTTTGGGTTGACTTTTGTTTCCCCACTTTGACTGACCCAGAAGTTCCAGAGTAAACAAAATAAATACTCATGAGACCAAGCATTTGGAACAAAAGAGGTTTTTTTGTTTGTTTTGTTTTGTTGTTTGTTTGTTTGTTTTGTGTGTGTTTGTGTGTGTGTTTTAATTATAAGAGAAAATGTATTTAGAAAGCCACAGGGGTAATTGGAATGAGCCGGCTGAGCTGCACAGTCTCTAGAAACAAGTTACAGACGCCGAAGAAGGACCCTCTGAACTTAGGAGAGAGAAAAGCAAAGGTAACACTCCTTGGTGGGAAAAGACGGGGAAGGAAAGGTACCATGTGCTCCAGAGAGGAGAGCACACCGGGAGCAAACGCATTTTATTTGGGGTGGACTAGGAAGGAAGCCAGGCCTCTTTCCTCTTCTCCCCTCTCTTAGGCTCAGCTCACTCTCATGTCTGTGCATTCCCTAAGATGGATGTGGCTCTCAGCCGAGACAGGTCCATAGTCTCTCCTGGACCACACCTCGGTTTGGCTATGCAGGAACACATACGGCAAGAAAGTCTTGTAAATTAGAAACAGAAGCAAAATAACCACAGAGAGAGCCTGAGGAAAGCTGCATTCCAGGAGCCTCTGCCCGTCTGTGACTTCCAGCAGCTTTACCGCTGGAGAAGACAACCAACAGGTCAGGTACAGACAATGCAGGAGAAGCATCAATAGGATCTTTATAAAGAAAGAAAGAGAAGGGAGCGGGGATTTGCCCACTATCACCACTGGCTACTAACTCACTAATCCTTCGGGCAATGAGCCTCAAAGGCTGGGCCTGAATCAGCAGCATTTGCTCCATATGGAAGTTTGTTCAAAATGCACATTCTTGGGCTCTATCCCAGACCTACAGATCAGAAACTCTAAGGATGAAGCCCAGAAATCTGTGTGTTAACACCTCCCCCGCCCTGGGGGTGGGGAGGGAGGTGGAGAATCGGATGCTTGCTTCATCTTGGGACTCACTCTTAAAGTAGAAAAGATATATATAAACTCAAAATCAAAGCTATATGTTGTATTTAGTGATATAAGTACTTGAATTTATAAATATGTGAAGTTCATCTACAGTATCACAAGTATTTCTTTTCTAAATTAATTCCTTTGTTTCCAGAAAGCTAAGTTATACTCAGTTAATCCAAATCAGATGAAGCTCAACCCAGATGGTTCCTATCAATCACTCAGGAGCTTGGGCAGGGGTTATCCTGGAGGGGTCCACTCAGGCCCTGCTTACCGTCACCACACCACTGGGGCCTGGGTAACAACTTTCCTCACCTAAGGTTACCACAGACTTTCCTGTTCATTCAAGTGGGGAATTGGTGCCAGTTCGTGGCACTGCCCAAAAGAGATGTTTCCCTGATAACTAAATGGGAATAGGTTTTGACAAGCCAATAATTAGCCTGAATGAGTGTTATGCATTGATGGCCAATATCTGTTTCAGTGAAAACATAGGTACTATCTGCTTCTTGAAGACTGCTTCATCTTGTTGCAGGTTAATTGACTATACACAATTATAATTTGTATGGAAAACTATAAAGAAGAATACGTTCCCACTGATTGGGATTGTTCAGCTAATACAGAGGTTTACAAAATGCAATGTGCACATGAATCCACTGGATATTTTGCTAAAATGCAGATTCTGGTTCAGTAGGTCTGGGCTGTATCCTAAGGTTCTGCAATTCTAACCAGCCTCTGAGGACACTGATGCCACCGGTCCACAGACCACACTGCGAGCACTGCGGATCTTATAGAAGAGCCATCCAGATGTACAGGCACCATCCAGATCTACTCCTGATCCTTGAATAAAGTGTGATGTGGTGACTTGGCATCTTGGAAATAAAGAATATAAAAGTATAGGCAGGAATATGGAGTTTGCGAAGACAAACTGGGAAAAATAAATTTATGAGGCAGATTAAGTGGAGGAAAAGAAAGTAATTATTCATGAGTTTAATGGTGCAAACTGAGTAAGTGATTGCTATAACTGAAGGCTGACATCAAGAGGCCAACCTTAGAGTCATCACTGGCATTTGCAGCTTCCCTTGGGCTTGCCTTATTTATTATGTTATGACAAGACAATCTCAATAAAAATACTAAAATCATGTTGCTGTTTTCAAAATTTTGTACCAAAGCTCTTTATTTGTTTATATATACTTTATAAAACTTGATAATTTTTGTATGTTCCTTTATTTTTAATTTAATTTTATTTTTCATCACCATTTATCCCCTCTATGCCCTCTTCCATCCTCACCCACCCCACTTCAACTTCCATAACCACACTGTTGTCCATGCCCATGAGTTCTCTCTTTTTTTTTCCTTTTTTGCTTAATTCCTCCTTCCCTAGCCCCTCCATCCTCATACACACACCTCTATTTACAGCTGAGCTGTCTACCTGCTCTCTATCTATGAGCCTGTCTCTATTTGGCTTGGTAGTTCAGATTGTTCATTAAATTCCACATATGAGTGAGAGCACATGGTACTTGTCTTTCTTTGACTGGCTTATTGCACTTAGCATAATGTTCTCTAGGTCCATCCATGCTGTCAAAGAGAGTAAAAATGTCTTCCTTTTTACAGCCATATAGTATTCTATTGTGTAAATGTACCACATCTTTTTATCCAATAATCAACTCATGGAAACTACAACTGCTTACAAATCTTGGCTATCTATAATAATCCTATCTAATAAAAGAGTAATATGCAAATTGACCATATCTCCGATCAAGTCATGCCCACCATCCACGCCCACCAGCCAATCAGGAGCTGGGGTGCAGCCAGCTGGGGCTGAGGCCAGGGCCAGCAGCCATGGCTAATGAGGGGGTGGGGGGGGAGAGATGCACAGAGCCGAGGCAGCCAGCAGTGAGCACATGGCCCCCCGGGCTGGGCAGGCACTGGCAGCCAGGGCTAAGGCCAGGGCTGAGCCAAGCAGGGCAAGGTCTAAAGCCTCAGCCAGAGTGCCCAAGGCCTAAAGCCTCAGCCAGAGGCAAGCCGGGGTTGAGCAGTCAGTAGGACATCCCCTGAGGGCCCCCAATATGTGTGAGGGGGCAGGTTGGGCTGAGGGATCACCCACCTCCAGTGCACAAAGTTCGTGCACCAGGGCCCTAGTAAAAGCATAATATCCTTATTAGACCAGACAGCCAAATGACCTTTGGATATCATTCCAGATGTCTTTCCAGATGAAACCACAGCAGTGAGGGTCTAAGCAGAGGCAGTTAGGGGTGATCAGGCAGGCAGGCAGGTGAGTGTTTAGGAGCTAGTGGTCCCAGATTGTGAGAGGATGCAGGCCAGACTGAGAGACCCCTTCCCCCCATGCACTAACTTTGTGCACTGGGCCTCTTGTTATAAATAATGCTGTAATGAACATAGAGTGCATACATCCTTTCAAATTAGTGTATGAGCTTTCTTTAGATAAATTATTCATATCCATGAGCACCATATCTGCTTCCACTTACTTGTATTATCTTCAATTGCTTTTTAAATATCTTATGATTTTCTGAAATAGTTAAGTGAACTCTAGTTCCAACAGGTAAGGCTTTTATATCATTAGTTAAATTTATCCCTGGATATTTTATTCTGTTTGAAACTATTGTAAATGGAATTTTTGTTTTGTTTCTCTTTCTTAGAGCTCATTATTGCTGTATAAAAATGACACCAATATCTGGATGTAAATTTTGTATCCTGCTAATTTACTAAGTACATTTATCAGTTCTAGTAGTTTTGGTAGAATATTTAGGATTCTCTATACACAATATCATGCCATCTACAAATAATGACAGTTTTAATTCATCCTTTCTAATTTGGATGCATTTTATTTCATCATCATGCCTGATTGATGTGGCTAAGACTACTAGTACTATGTTGATGAAAGCAGACATCTCTATCTTATTCTCAATCTTAAGGGGGATGCTTATAGTTTGCCATATATGGTCTTTGTTATATTAAGATATGTATTCTCAATTACCACTTTGCTTTAAGTTTTTTTAATAAACGAGTGCTCAATTTTATCGAATGCTTTTTCTGCATGTATTGATGTGATCATGTGGTTTTTATCCTTCAACTTATTTGTGTGGTGTATCACATTTATTGTTTTGTGGATTGATTTTACCATCTTTGCATCCCCAGAATGAGTCACACTTCATCATGGAATATGACCTTTCTAATGTATTGCTGGACTCGGTTTGCTAATACATTGTTGAGAAATTTCTCAACTATGTTCATTGGGGATATTGACTTATAATTTTATTTCTTTGTTGTGTCTTTATCTGGTTTTGGAAATAGGATAATGCTGGCTTCATAAAATGAGCTTTGGAGTCTTCTCTCATCTTAAATTTTTTTTAATAGTTTGAGAAAAGTAGATATTAGTTCTTCTTTGAATGTTTGGGAGAATTCACCTATAAAACCACCTGGTCTAGGCATTTTGTTTGTTGGGAGTTTATTACTGCTTTTACTAGCCTTAGCCCCAGAGCCAGGTCAGGCAAAGACTGAAAGCTTCCAGAGGATACCCTCTGCCTGAAGGCTGTCTGTTAGTCTCAGTCACTTAATGGCTGTAGTCATCTGCAGGGCATAAAATCCACAGGGTGTGGAAAGAGGGATTACAATGCCTGCTACTATGGCTAGTCCCCCAACCCAGCCCACCCCATCCTCCAGGCTAATGCTGAATGAATGGAAATGTTCTATCTGAGAAAGATGGCTTCAACAGTATGGGGAAATAACTCAGCACAAGGATCCTCACAGCTGTCTTTTCAGCTTTCTCCCCAGAGCCACCAATCCCAAACTCCTCTCAGGCAGCTCTAGTCCACCCTGCCCTCCTTCTGCTGGAGCTCAAGTTGAGTTGCTGCAAACAAAATTTTATTCTCCTTTTAAGAAGGTGCCTGCATTTCTAGCCATCTCTCTGTGGTGGGCATAAACCCACTGTTTTTCACATGTTATTGGGCATTTTCTCAGTTTTGGGCTGGGAGTCCAGCTTGGGGTTTAGACCCCAGCCTTCTCAGAGGGAACCTCTGCAGCTAAGATATACTTCCGGAACTTCAGCTGCTGCCTGTGAGGACCCAGCCAGCCCTCTAGTGCCACCACACTGCCTACCCATCTCGATGTGTAGCCTCCTCTGTAAGCCTTTGGTTATAAGGCTTCTCTCCAGCTAGTCTTCAGTTGGCTAATCAGGATGATTTTTCTATATTTTAGTTGTAATTCCAGTTTGGTTTTGGGAGAAGGTCAATATAGCTTTCAATTAATCTGACACCATCTTGCAATCTCCTTTGTCATTTTTAAGAATCTCAAAAGTTTACTTTTTAATTTTTATAACATCATCAATTATAGTTTTCTTTTTAACCTGTCCCCTATTCTTTGTTTTCCTAAACCATTCCCCAAATGAACTCCTTTTGCTCACTTCTCAATCTATCTTCATGCCTTCCTGCATCCACACAGAATCTAGTTAGAACTTTGACTCTGGAGTTATACTGGTCCTCAGTTCTGGTCTCATCTTTCCTTATAATGGCTGCAGGATCTTGGACAAATTTGAATTTTACTGACTCTCTACTTTCTCCTCTGTGAGAAGGGTTAATGATAGTACACATTACCATTTTAACTGAGCAATAAACATTTGTCACAAATCCAAACTAGTCTATGAGAATGGTTGTAGTGACTGATGACAAAAATGCCTATTGTGTGGAAGCTGTTCATTCTTCTTCCTTCTTTCTATCCTTTCAAAGCTTTTAACAAACTCATTAGATTAGCTCAGAGATCCAGCAGCTAGAGCTTACTTAACCACTAGCATATTGGTGCCCTGGTTGCACACTTGGAAATAGATGAGAGAGCACATGTGTGAGTGAAGGTTTAGTCCTATTATAAATGTTCACATCTGCAGCCAAGATTACAGTGTCATTCATTCGTGCTTGATTATAGGAACAGTTAAAATGTTTATTTCCCTTATCAGCAGCTATTTCTCAAGGTGATTTATATCAAATGGTGTAATCTGCAACCAGAAAGATGAGCCTATCCTGCACACACACACCTTTGACATTCACATCCTAACTGATAACCTTTAGAATACAGATAGTCAGTGGTCCATATCTTCTTGTGTATTTAATAGTTCAGTTGAAAATCAACAGGCTCAGAATAGTTCTATTTTTCCACTTAAACACACTAGTATTTTTACCCACTATATATCCTATACTAGAGCTGAAATAAAATATACAACCAATTGACTGCATCTTGAAATATGAGATCAGCTTCATAGTTCAGAAAGTCTATCATTAAAACCAGGATTAGCAACATCGATGTAAATAGAGCAACCTACCTTCCTCTTTAAAATAATTATCTTCATCGGTTTTCACTTGATAAAACCTGATAATTTCACCAGAACTCAGCTGAGATAAAGTTTTCTCTGCACTGTTCATGAATTATCAGCTTGCTAAACTATCAGAATAAAAATTGATCCAAATATTTTAAAAATCAGTTTGCCAGTATTCCACTTCTAGGTATTTATATATACATGTTTCAACAAAAAAACATGTATAAGAGGATTTATTTCAACATTACTTGAGATAGCCCAAAACCAGAAAGCACCCAAATTGATCAACTGTACTTCAATAAATATACTGTGATAAAGAATTGATACTATATGGCAATGAGCAATAATAAACTCCAACATATAACAAAGTGGATAAAACTTACAGACAAAAAGTCATATGTATAGAGTGTCCTATCTAATAAAAGAGTAATATGCAAATTGACTATCAATCCAATAAACAAGATGGCTGCCACCATGTGATCAAAAATGTCTGCCCCCATGTGGACGCAAGATGGCCGCCACAAGATGGCCAGCAGGGGAGGGACATTGGGAGGGAACAGGCATCCAAAGGAGGGCAGTTGGGGGCAATCAAGCCTGAAGGGGAGGGTAGTTAGGGGTGACCAGGCCAGCAGAGGAGGGAAATTGGGGGTGACCAGGCCTGCAGGGAAGAGCAGATGTGGGGGACCCAGGGCTGCAGGGGAGAGCAGTTGGGGGGACTAGGCCTGCAGGGGAGGGCAGTTAGAGGTGACAAGGCCTACAAGGGGAGGGCAGTTAGGGGTGACCAGGCCTATAGGGGAGGGCAGTTAGGGGCAAACAGAGTGGCAGGGGAGAAGTTAGGCATCAATCAGGCTGGCAGGGGAGTGGTTAAGGGGTGATCTGGCTGGCAGACAGAAGCAGTTAGAGGCAAACAGGAAGGTAGACAGGTGAGCAGTTGGAGCCAGCAGTCCTGGATTGTGAGAGAGATGTTCCAGATTGGAGAGGGTGCAGGGTGGGCTGAGGGACACACACCCCTGTGCATGAATTTTGTGCACCAGGCCTCTAATGTATTATATAAACACCCAAATGAAGCCACAGTGCTAGAAGTTAGGATAGAAGGTGAAGGGGCAGGGGTGATTCTGGATGCTGCTATTTTCTGCTTTTTATGTTGTGGGTTACTGGTTATAAAAATAACTAGAGGCCCAGTGTGCACAGGGGCATAAGGGGAGCTGTCCCTCAGCCCAGCCTGCACCCTCTCCAATCTGGGACCCCTCGAGGGATATCTGACTGCCAGTTTAGGCCCTATTCTGGTAGGATCGGGCCTAAATGGGCAGTCAGACATCCTTCTCACAATCCAGGACTGCTAGCTCCAAACTTCTCACCTGCCTGCCTCCCTAATTGCCCCTAACCACTTCTGCCTGCCAGCCTGATCACTCCCTAACCACTACCCTGCCAGCCTAATTGATGTTTAACTGCTCCCCTGCCAGCCTGTTTGCCCTCAACTTCCCTCCTCTGCAGGCCTGGTTCTTCCCAATTGCCCTCCCCTGCTGGCCTGATGGCCCACAACTGCCCTCTCTTGCAGGCCTGGAACCTCCCACTGTCCTCCCCCGCTGACCCTCTTGTGGTGGCCATCTTGTGTCCACATGGGGGAAGGATCTTTGACCACATGGGGCAGCACTCTTGTGTGTTGGAGTGATGGTCAATCTGCATATTACTCTTTTATTAGATAGGACAGAGGTCTGGTGCATGGGTGGGGGCCAGTTGGTTGGCTCTGAAGTTGTCCTGGATCAGGGTGGGAATTTGGGGTATGGGGCAGCCTGGATGAAGGACCCATGATGGTTTGCAGGCCAGCCACGCGCGCGCGCCCCCCCCCCCCCCCCAGTGACCCATACGGAGGCCCTGGGATCTGGGATTAATTTATGTTCTACAATTGAAACTTTGTAGCCTGGAGTGAAGCCAAGCCTTCTGCTCACTCTGTGGCAACAGCCATTTCTGTTTGAAACTTTGTAGCCTAGAGTGGAAGCCTAGACTAGGGCTGCAGAAGTTTGGCTTCCTCCATTGCCCTGGCAACCCTAGCCTCTTCTCTCTTCAGCTTCCTGATTGTTGCCATTTCTGTTGGGATTATGTATCTTCTATAATTGAAACTGTAGCATTGAGTGGAGGCCTAGTCCATCAACAGCAGGCGGAAAGCTTCCTCTGTTGCCAGGGAAACCCAAGCCTCCCTTCTGCTCTCCATGGCAGCAACCATCTTGGTTGGGATTTATTTGCATAATTTGCTCCTGATTGGCTGTGGGCATGGCTATGGGAGTGGCTTGATCAGAGGGATGGTCAATTCGCATATTACTCTTTTATTAGATAGGATACTCAATTTGTAAAAATCCATTGAAATGTGGACTCATAATTTCTACATTTTTCCTAAAAAATTCCATCTGAAGTTTCAGCAGTGGTACCTATCAGTAAGGTGGCCTTAGGGTTGATCTGATTTTCTTTGTTAGTTACACTATTCAATTGGCCCAGTCATGCAGTATTGCTCACCAGTCTATACAGGAATGGCACTGTGACCTTGACTCTTGACCATCTTCATTTCAGCCTAACCTGGCATCAGAAACATCAAAGCAATTACCTCAGTAAGAGACAGTCATGCAGCCTCTTTGTTATTAGAAAAAAGTCTAGAGGAGCAAAATTTCCCAAGTGTTTTAAACAATTTATTGGCTTTGCAATTCTCACTGCCAGTTTTTTATTAGTATCTTGTAGACAGCATGAAATTTATGCAGATAGCCAAATGCTAGGCAGCAAATCAGTGGGATATTACAGGTGGTAAAAAGCAACACCCTTGGAAAACTCTATATATTATATATCCTTGTCTAATTTTTGTTGTTGCTGCTGCTGTTTTTGCTATTGTTGCTAATGCTCAAACACTTTTTGAAACAGAAACATAAATTTATTATTATTACCAGAGACCCAGTGCACAAAATTGTGCGTGGGTATGGTTCCCAGGCCTAGCCTGTGATTAGGGCCATCTTCTCTGACTGCCAGCAGCGGGCCCTACCCCCTTCCGCCACCCACCCAGGTTCCCCATTTTTCTTCCGGCAATAGGAACCAGATGGTTGGGGAGGGACCAAGAGGTCAGCTGCTCCTGCCCGCTTTTGGCCCCACCCCTGATGCTGGTCACCCTCTGTGTGTGGATCAACCGGTGGGGCAGGGCCTTGGTCTGGTGCCGCCCGCATCCCCCCACCACCCATCTTGGGTCCCCATTCATCACTGGCGATTGGAGCCTGCCACCAAGAAATGGTCAGTGTACCTCATAGCGACTGTACAAATGATTGTTCTGGTAGTTTTGCCATTATGGTCACTGGGTTTTTATTATATAGGATTTTCAATCCTCACCCAAAGACATTCTTTTTCTATTGATTTTAGAGAGAGAGGGAAGGAGAGGGGTAGAGAGAGAGAGAGGAACATTGATGCGAGTGTGAAACATCAAGCAGCTGCCTCCCACTTGTTCCCTGACCAGGGATCGAACCCTCAGCCATGCAGTGTACAGGATGATGCTCCAACCAAGCCACACCAGCCAGGGCAAAACACAAATGTTTATTCATATTTTAGCAAGACCTTAAGCAACATTGCCTGACATGCACAGCTTTCATAAGCAGGAACAAAGATCACCGTCATTTGTTTTCTGAATATTCTGTAGCATCATATTAAAAGACATTTTTACCTTGGCAGAGATAACAAAGTCTTGCTTCAGCTTCTCTCATGAGTTTCTGGTCTTCCTCTTTTCTCCCTGTCATTGTGTTTCATTTTCCTTCGTCTTATAAGAACTTCTCACTCACCTTTGTCATTGCACCCATGAATGACAGATAAAATCCATGGAGATTGTCAGCTATAACTATATAATAGAAAATTGAGAAAATTTAAATCTGGATCTATGTATGGGCACATCATAATCAATAGCCATTGACCATAGTAGGTAGTTTTCACCTATGGTATATACAATTCAGTGGAAGACACTGGTTAGGGCCTACAGGTCCATGACTTACCAATACATTAACATTCTTATAAGTAAAATATATTTGTCTTTTATTATTACTATTTTTATGAAAATTTCTCTATGTTGTCAGAGGCTTAATACATTCTAATGTCAGCTGCATAATATTCCTACTAAAAAATCTAGCAGTGGAATTCATATTATTCTTATTATCATCTATTTAACAAATACTTATTAGTGTATACCATGTATCAGATACTGTCCCCTCTGAATACAAGAACAAATGGGAAATACACACACACACACACACACTCACACACAAAACAGCATAACCTTGTTTCAACACATGGTCTAGAAGAACATGAGGCCTTCTTTCTAAAAGAGACACTACATTGGGAGGAACACCAAGATGGCGGCATAAGCAAACACCTATTGTTCTGCCCCGCGCAACGATTTAAGAACTACAACATAACAGCAGAACAGACAAGCACCCAGAATCGCCAGAAAGCTGGCTGAATGTAAACTCCACTAATAGGAGCAAAGGTGGGACACAGACTCAGGACCGGTGGGAGTGCTGCCTTTCAGACGGAAACAGGTTAGGAACCGCCCTGGTCACGCGCGCGGGCTGGGGCTGGAGCAGGGACCGGCCGGATTTCTCCTACGAGGAAGGGCGGAGGCGTCTCACTGCCCAGATTTCCCGAGCCGGGCGAGGTCTGAGATCCGGGGAACGAGAGGTCCCCCTACACAGATTTCCCGGAACTGGGCAAGGTCCGAGGTCTGGGGGACACACCCTGGAAGCGGGGCGTGGCTGAGACTCCTAGTCCCAAGGGTCGCGCAAACCCGAAACTTGCCTCCTGGAAACTTGTCTCCTGGTTCCGGAAACCATCTATTTTACAGCCCTGGGCTGGACTTTTGGTGTGCAGGCACATTTGGGGAAAGGCAGAGTTGTCTGGCAAGGGGAAGAGACTAGTGGCTTTCTCTTGGAGGAGTCTGCAGCCATCCCCATCCAACAGAGACCCGCGCGCGAGCACCACATAGGACCCAGCTGCTGCCGCCGCTGCCTCTGCTGCGCAGCCCAGAGACTCCGCCCATCCAACCTGAACACAGTCTCCCTTCACAGCCAATTGGCCTGGAGGTCAAACCCTCCTAGGGCTAACAACAAAAAGCTGGGTTTAAATTCAAAAACACTGAATACAACCCATAAAGGATTGCAGTAAGAGTACCCACCTCAGGTAACCGGGGAGACTGAGCCACTGTCCCTTTGAGGATATCTACCACATAAAGCAGCCACCATGCAGAGACATGGAAAGAAATCAGGTGTGAAAGAAATGGAGGAGAAAAGACGACAAGACATAGAGTTCAAAACCACGGTTATAAGGCTTTTCAAGAGGCTCCTACAAAAGGCCGATCAACTTAATGAGAGTTACCAGGAAATAAACAAGACCAACCAGCAAATGAATGAGAATTACAAGGAGATGAATGATACTTACAAGGAAATGAATGAGACCCTCAGGGAAATGAACAAGACCTCTGAGGATACAAACCAGACCCTCACGGATAAAAAAAAGGACCAACTAGAAATCAAGCTTACACAGACTGAAATAAAAAATATTACACAAAATCCTAAAAGCAGTCCAGAGGGCCACAAGAACCAAGTCAAAGATTTGAAATACAAAGAACCAAAATCCACTCAGCTGGAAAAGCAAGAAACAAAAAGAATTCAGATAATTGAAGATAGCGTAAGGGGCCTCTGGGACAACCTCAAGCAAGACAACATCCGAATTATTGGGGTGCCAGAAAAAGAGAGAGAGCAAGTTAATGAAAACCTACTTGAAGAAATAGTGACTGAAAACTTTCCCCACCTGGTGAAAGAAACTGACTTAAAAGCCCAAGAAGTACACAGAACCCCAAAATATAGGAATCTAAAGAGGACCACACCAAGACATATCATAATTAAAATGTCAAGAGCAAAAGATAAAGAGAGAATATTAAAAGCAGCAAGAGAAAAACAGTTGGTTACCTACAGAGGAGCACCCATACGATTGTCAGCGGATTTCTCAACAGAAACGATGCAGGCCAGACGCAAGTGGCAAGAAATATTCAAAATAATGAAGACCAAGAATCTACAACCAAGATTACTCTATCCAGCAAAGCTATCATTCAGAATTGAAAATCAGATAAAGTGCTTCGCAGATAAGAAAAAGCTAAAGGAGTTCATCACCACCAAATCAGTATTATATGAAATGCTGAAAGATATTCTTTAAGAAGGGGAAGAAGAAAAAGGTAAAAATATAAATTATGAACAACAAATACACATCTATCAACAAATGAACATAAAAATCAAGTGAACTGATAGGCTGATGAACAAGATAAACTGGTGACTATAACAGAAACATGGACATAGAGAGGGAATGGACTGACAATTCATGGGGAGAAAAGGGTTGTGGGAAGTACAGCAAGAGACTGGACAAAAATCTTGCAACAATGGGGGAGGACATTGGGGGAGGGGGAGGGGAGGGCGGAGGGTGGGATAGGTACAGGGTGGAGGGAAGATATAGGGGATAAAAAAGGGGAAACAATGTAATTAATAAACTGAACAATAAAACAAAAATAAATAAATAAAAAAATAAAAGAGACACTACATTGGACTTAAATTGTGAATCAACAGGGAAACGCATGGGTCATCAGTCTAGCCAGCTGGTTCAGGCAAGACAGTTCTGGCAATCAGATTGGAGCCAGACTGTACAATTAGATGACTTTGCATCTTTTGCCCAAGTGCTTAAAACAAAAGGTGCCCAAACACCATGGACGCTTTTGGAATATGTAACTGCCAAAGTCTTAATTAAACACACACTAGTTAGTAGTGGAGAGCGTCTGAGTAGCAAAAGCACTTGACTAGAGGGGGAAAAATCATTAATTAATCTGGGGGAATCCTTCCTCAGAATGGATGCCAGGGAGCAGGCATCTGTTTCTTTGCTTCTCCTTGTGTTCCAACTGCTCTTTCCAGAGGTGCATTAAACAGGCATCGTAACAATGATGCACATGGCAGATGAGGACCATTTTGCAGTGTTGAAAAAAAACAAGACATTTAAAGCTGTACATACAAAAAAATGATAATACTAAGTGAGCATTATAACCAGTGTTTGTGACTAGTTGTATTTTATAAAAATATTTAAAAGGATTTGGCTACATTTTTACAAAATTAATTTTTAAGTGTCAGCTTTATTCACACAATTTAAAAGATTGTACAGGGCAAACCTATTGATACTGGTGCTGACATGGTTGGTAAAGAAAAAGATGTAAGGCCATAAATTTGGCTGAGAACCAGAAGCGGTCCTTGTGCCATACGTGGCACATGTTTTGAATTTGTTACTTTGAGACATGGTCTCAGCTGAGCCAATAGCAATGACATTCTTTGGAACAATTCAAAATTGTATATGACATTTTTGGACTTGCCCCAAAATAGAACATCTTGATGAAAAACTATCAATTTTGATTTTATGACTTCTCTTGGTCACACAAGGGACATGCTGACTGAATGCTGATAAAGAAATCAAATTAAATTTAGACATGATACAAAATATGTCCGAAAAAAGTTAAGTGAAAATCAGAAGATGCTCAAATAAAAAGTGAATCCTGGTCTCTGAAAGAAAATAAAATTAATTTTGAATTTTCATATCCAGAGTTATTTGGTATAAATTGTGGTTACTATTAATGTTAATAATAGCTTATAAAAACAGATCCAAGTTGGGCTATTTTACTTTATAAAGATTTATTTTATTTTCTTTGGGATCAAATAAAAGTGCGTGTGGACTGTGTAACAAAGTAAATTTCCAGAAACAGATAAATTAGAATAAGGAAGCAGAAGTATTTACAGTTATGGAGATTTAAGTATAAATAATCCCAAAAGAAATTTCTACAGAGTACTTTCTGAATACTGTAGTGTTGCTTGAAGAAAGATTTCAATACACTGAACGATAGATAGCTTTTTTGTTTATTTGTTTTCTTTATAATATTCTAGCCTTGAAATTTTTTAAAGAATCTGAGAACCATGTATTTTCACTGCATGGATCTAGATATTTCTCTAAAAGAAGTGAAACATTTTCCATAAGTGATAACAATCTATAAAACATTAAATATTTGAATGATAATAGCATTCAATAGCATACCAATATTTGAACAGGACATACTAGCTTTACTCATTTCCATCTATATATCACTTGAATAATTATATTGAAAATATATTTGCTTGGCCTTAGCAAAGGAAAGTTTCTCATAATTAAAAATTTTTAAGGAACCAATTGATAAAACACAGTGACTAGAAAAAGTTTGCCAATTTAGAATCATTTTCTATAAGAAAATCAAATTTTATAAAATTTTTTACTTTAGAAAATAGAAATAGCCCGACCATAGAAATAGTGATGTTGCTGAAATAAATGCAAGAATATGTAAAAAGAGTACCTTGTAATTTATATTGTGCCTGTCTTTGTTTTATTACACATTTAAATATTACCTGCATGTGTACAGTAATCACGTGCAATTCTCTTTGATGTTTTGCTGACTTTCTGTCACAGAACCATAGCTTACACATATTTTCTGTTTTATCACTGTGAAGATATATTTCTCAATGTTAAAGAATATAAACTGTTTTAATTAGCAGCTTGCCAACTTGATTTACAACTTTTGAATATTGTGCCCATGGGTATGGACTCCCATTTGCACTCCTCCTGGCCCCACATTTGTTAGGCATGGGTCTAGTGAACATCCAAGTAAGTAAAATGCAGCTCTTATAATCAAGGGCTTTAACTCTTCACATTAGAAATGTAAGAAGTAGCAGAATAAATAACTAGAAGGATCCACAAATGTACAGGCAACTAGGTAAATGACCAACTAGTAAGCCTATTATAAATATTACTAGTGGCCCAGTGCATGAAATTCATACACAGAGGGAGGTTCCCTCAGCCCATCCAGCACCCTCTCCAATTGGGGAACCACAGGGCCTAAACTGGCAATTGGACATCCCTCTCACAATCTGGGACTGCTGGTTCCTAACCACTCCCCTGCCTGCCTGCCTGCCTGATCACTCCTAACTGCCTCTGCCTGCCTGCCTGATTGCCCCTAACTGCCATCCCCTGCTGGCTTGATCTTGCTCCCAACTGCCTCTGCCTGCCTGATCGCCCTCAACTGCCCTCCCCTGCCCTCCCCTGCCAGCCTGATCTGGCCCCCAATGGCCTTCTCCTGCAGGCCTGATCTCACCCCCAACTGCCCTCCCCTGTCAGTCAATTTGGTTCTGATTGGTTGATTTCTATGACAGTCAGTGTCAAAAGCTCTGCCTCTTAGTCAGCCATTGGCTCCTCATCCAGATTGGTTCTGATTGGTCAGTTTCTATGTCATTCAGTATCTCCAGGTCTATTTCTGGGCCTGATTAGAGAGGCAGGGCTGATCAGCAGTCCCCATGGAGGCCTGGAGAGAAATAGAGGCATGGCTGCTGGCAAAGCCCAGAGAGAAAGAGAGAGGCAACAGCTGATCAACAGCTGCCATGGAGGCTATGGATCACATCCTGCCTCTCTCTCTGGGCTTCTCTCTTGGCCTGATCTGCAGCCCCCTCAGCAGTCAGTGCTGGGTCACCAAGTGCTGGGTCACCACAACCCACCACTGACTGCAGGACTGACTTCCAGTTTCAATCAAGACTTTGGTTGTTGCAGAAACTGGTTTGGCTCAGTGGATAGAGTGTCAGCCTGCAAACTGAAAGGTCCTGGGTTTGAATCTGATCAGGGGGATATACCTTGGTTGTGAGCACATCCCCAGTGGGGGGTGTGCAGGAGGCAGCTGATCAATGTTTCTCTCTCATTGATGTTTCTGACTTTCTCTCTGTAAAAAATCAATAAAATATATATTTTTAAAAAGACTTTAGTTGTTTTGGACATTATGGACCCTGGGTTTTTATATATTAGAACTAAGGGCTCAGTGCACAAATTTGTGCACCTTGAAAGGAACTGTGGGTCATGAGGCTGCAGTGGGCACAGGAGTGGGTCTTGGCCCATCATCCATATCGTCACCCGCCACATCCCCTGGTCTCCAGTCTGCTGGTAGCTCTGTTCCTGCTGTCGCTCCCACAAGCTGATGGCACTGGCCCTGCACCCACCCACTGGTGGTGCGGAGTGATTGGGGCCAGTGCCATCAGTGGGTGCGAGTCATGGCTGCTGCCCCAATGATCCATCAAGAGCAGGGGGAGGTGGAGAAGCCCTGAAGGGTGATTGGTCTGGCAGCCACCGCTTGCACCTACTGATGGCACATTGGGACTGGCTCTGGGCACCGGCAGAGGGTGCAAGCAATGGCTCTGTTGCTGGCAATGGGTGTAAGCATGGTCATCGCCGTCACTGGGTACAAGATGCAGCTGCCAGCCCCAATCACCCTTCAGGAGCAGGGGAAGGTGGAGAAGCCCTAAGGGGCAATCAGGACTGGCAGCCACCACTCGCACCCACTGACAGCACCGAGTGATCAAGACTGGTGCTGGGTACCAGCAATGGATGCGACTGGCAGCAGGTGCAAGCAGGGCTGGCATCAGTAGCAGGTGTGAGCACTGGGCAGGACTGCAACACATGGGAGCAAAGAATTTTGATAACCACCAGAGGCTCACCCCAATGAGAGTAACTGGTGCCCCACCTTGGTCTGGTGCCCCGCTCACCTTCTCCACCATCCCACTATGGCCGACACCCACCATGTTCTGTGCATGCCCCCAGGTGGTCAGCACATGTCAGAGTGACTGGTTGTTCAGTTGATTGGTTGTTTGGTTGTTCCACCACATCGGTCCACTTACATATTAGAGTTTCATATATAAATATTAGAGATGGTGTAGAAATATTTTGGGGTGAAGCCACATAACTCTTAGAACCATTCTATAGTCTCTGAATTCCAAGTTTTGCTATCTTTGTACTCTCCCCAATGCCTACTCTCCCATTAATGGGTCCTTCCCACCCGAGTCTTTATCAGCTCCTCCAAGCTCCAGGTCTTTCCTTCCTTCCTCTGCTGCCCAAACAAGCTTACCTCTGTCCAATTCCATAGACCCCCCCAGACCTCAGATCCCATCCCCTTAGGGTTTCCTGATGTTGTGTTTGCTCCTCAAGCATGAAACAAATTTGCTCCGTGCATTTCCCTGTCAAGATAACCCTCCCCCGTCATGTCTACTAGTAATGGAGATATTTTTATTCCTTCGGAGTTTTTAACACAGAGAAGTAATTATGAAGGCAATTCGGGAGTTCAGAGGAGTGGCTTTTTTAGTTCCTCAATCTCCTATGAGCAGCTCTCTCTAAGACCTCACACTTAAACTGATGCCCCATGACACTGGGTGCCTTACAATCAGAAAACAGATAGAATGAGCAAAAGCCCCACATCAGAACAAACCCCCACACTGGACTTGTGCATCTGGTACACATTTGGGACTGTGGAGAGAAAGCAGAGAAGACCAGTGAGAGAGAGAGAGAGAGAGAGAGAGAGAGAGAGGGCTCTCCAGAAGTGGATTGTCCTGGTGGTTGGGCCATGCTTATCTGATCTGCTGCTCCTTTCCCAGAAACCCACTGTCCTTTCATCAAGAATTTTTGAAAGACATATCCAAAACTGGCACTGTGCAAAGCTTAACAGTTGATTCAAAACTTCAAAACCCGTAAAGTTGGACTGAGTTCTGAGCCCCACAAACATTCCTCAGTCAGGTCATTCAACTTAATCAATGAATACACTGAGCTGTACCACAGCCATCCTGGTAATTGTTTTACATCAAAGATCTTGTAATTTTGCTTTTTGGAATTAAACAGTCCAAATTCATTTCATGCCTTCATATTTTACCATTTATTCACCCCTGGAGATAGGAAGACTTCTTTTTTCCTTTGTTATTCTACCCTGGTTTTCGGCACACTTACTTCCAGGGGTTATCCCAAACATGAAGGGGGGCAGTTATGCAATCCTCACTAATCCCGGCTGTGTACTTCCAGTCCAAGAACATGCCTCTTATTGCGAGTCCCAAATCATTGGTGAGTACCAGTGTTACTGGAATAAAAGTAACTTGGACTAAAAATGATTGTTAAGAAAAGCCAAAATCTATGTTTGTAAGGCTGTAGCCAACAATACTACGATTTCCCTTTATTTCCGGATCAAACAGCCTGGATATCAGCATCAGAACGTTTTTTGAAATGCTTTGCAATTGTATAATTTCCTGCAGCTGCCTTGCACATTAATGATAACAAATTTAGAACAAATTGCTTTAAATGACCTCTGCAGAGTGTTGAGTTGGTAAATTATCTGAGTCTTAAAATGCCCCCATTCAAAGCAACAGCATCTTGTGAACATCCACACAAACTGATAAGTATGTGTTGCAGGAGCTATGCTCGAAGAAGTTTGAAGACTGTGGACCAGGATTTCAGCTGTGTTTTCCTTTATTCAGGCTGTGGCTCAGCATATGTGAAGCAGCAATTCTCAGGGAGCAAGCATTGTGTTGTTCCCTAAAAGAAAATGATTCAAAAGCCTGCACACTCAAGATGGGCTATCTTCTGTTTCAGTGTTCAGGAAGCACTATCATTCCCTGGCCCCACACTAATTGTGATGCTGGGGTTAACTTTGCAATGATCTCCAACACACATGGAAGTTCTCTCCTCACAGAAAACCTGAGAGAAACTCGTTTTCTGGGAATTTTAAATCAACCATCTAAGTAGTGTGTGCTCCAGGATAAACGTTTCGCCTGAGGCAGTTTGAGGGGGAAGGAATGAGAAAGGACCTTTCCAAGTTTATGGGCTAGAGCATCACATGGAAATGAAGCTGAAGAGGAAGAAAAGAGGCAAGTGGGGGCAAAGAAAGAGAACCAGAATTTGAAACTCCAAAGCTTCCTCTGGCCGGTGTGGCTCATTGGTTAAGTGTCAATATATGAACCAGGAGGTTGTGGTTCCAATTCCTGGTCAGGTTGGTTGTGAGCTCAGTCCCCAGTAGGGGGCAAGTAGGAGGCAGCTGATGGATGATTCTCTCTCATTGTTGATGTTTTCCATCTCTCTCTCTCTATCCCTCTTCCTTCATCTCTGAAATCAATTTTAAAATATATTTTTTTAAATGAACAAAGCTTCAATTCATTGGAGGGACACTTATAAAGAGCTAACTTCAAGAGTTAGTGCATAAACCTTATCTTGGTTGGAAATAGCTGCCAAGAAGAGAAAGCTCTCATCTCCCATGAAAACTTGGGGGTATGTGATAACACTGCATCAATCATGTTACCTTTTCCTAAAATTAATCTTTAGCATTTTGATGACAAAGATGTGCATATACCTTCACTGTAAAGTGCAAACACAAAGAAGGCTGTTCCATTATTACAGACCCAGAATCCCTTTCCATCTGAGCTTGTGCAATTCTTTCCCTTAAATGTTACTCAAGTTCCTTCAAACTACAAGGCACCAAGACTCCTATAGCTAGACCACTATCCAAGTGAAAGGAGGAAAAAAAAAAAAACATGATCAAGGCCCCCACCAGCCCCTCTTCCATCCGGATGCCAGTTCAACGAAAGCCAGGGTGTTAAAAGGTGTTCTGTTTCACACAGCTCTGGATCAGTTCCCTAAGCCTCTCACCTTCCAAACGAGAGCAGCTATTTCTCATTCCCCTCCCAGACCCAGAAATCTGCTCCCTATTTTCTGGGCAAATTGCCTGCTGAGGATATGTCTGCAAATGTGATGTTCTCTCTGATATTAAACTGGGAGATTGCAGTGACATCAACGGGTCCCTGTTGCCAGGAGACCTGTGTGACTTATAGCCAATAAAATCAAATTTGCAATTTCTCTCCTCATCAGCTAGTGATTCAGTTGGACCACAAGCAGCTCGCAGCATGATGGCACAATGGTTAGGAGAATAGCTTCCAATGACTGAGATTATGAGTTCAGATCTAGATTCCGGCATGTGCTAGCTTTGTGTAACTTAACCTCCTATTGATTGCCTTTACTCATCTGCAAAATAAAGACAGTAATAGTCCTAATTTCAAAAGCTTGTGTATGGACAAAAAATGAGTTACATACAAAATGCTTAGAGCAGAGCTGTTATATGTAAGCTCTCAAAAAATATTATTATCTGCTTTTGCTATTGGCCAATATGATCAAGGGATTTGGTGTGGTTACAAGAAAGACCATGAAGTTACTATGACAATTGGGGAATTAATGTATGGACCTGGCAAAGAGTATGCCCTTACTCAGTGGAGACTCCGGTTACCATTAGTAAAGCCCTACCAGTCTCAACTAGAAATGAAAAGTGATCCACTATGTAAAAGGCAAACTAGGACTAAACCAGGACACCAGAAAATCAGGGGACCAGAAGAAAACAAACAACAACATCGTAGAAAGAAGAGATGAGACTGATGGAAGAAAGTTAATGTCAATTAATATATCCAGAAATTTGCCACTGGAAAATACAGAATTTCTGCAAGCATGCAATTGCATCAGAGATTGCATTTCCATATGCTTTAGGATTACCGCTAGCTTCAGGAACTCTGAAAGTCTGGAAGCTGATGCTACTGACAGCCCACATCCCTTATCTCCTAGCCTTTACTCTCCAAAGTACCTCTTCTGCCTTCTGGACTTCTGCCAGGGCCTGCATTCCTTTGCCTGACAGCTTTCCAGCCATTGGGTGAACAGATACCCCAAGTCCCTCAAGCCTCAGGTGGACTGAGGCATAGGTTCTACAATGGTGCCCAGAGTTTCCCGAAAGGCTTGTGCTCTGGATGCTCACAGCTATAACTGTCTCCAGGATGCAACTTGGATGGGCTTCCTTTTCTTTCCTGGTTCACTTTCCCACTCCCTACTAATACTTATTCCACAGCCCAAGTGAACCACTTTCATTCAGGTCTGTAATGCAGGGTTTGCTTCTAGGGGATCCCAATCTAAGACAGACTGCAAGCCACCCTGATCTTTTCAGAGTCTTTGTTCCATCTGCAGCCTTTAGAGATAAGTGCCTGCTTCAAGCTCCCACTGGCCTGAATCTCCCCATACAGATTCATTTACTCCTAGCTGCTACCTGGGCATCCTCTACTCAGGGAACCTTAGTTCACATTCTCCACTCAGGAAACCTTAGTCCACATATTGGCACATCCAATATTTGATTTCAGATGCAAGAACATTTTTTTCTTTGTACTCAAGAGGCCAGGATGGACGGGTGGCCTGCCAACAAGAGGCGCCTTACAGGGGACCTAAAAGTGGGTGTTTACAGCACCCACAGCCATGGGACCAGAGTGTGCCTGTTACAGGCTTAACATCTCAGAATTGGTCAGCTAGCAGCCCCAGAGGCAGGGTGATACCAGCATTTAGCTAAGGTCCTAGACAGAAATGTAAGCATATCTATCAAAGTTGTCTTTAGCAATGTTTAACATAATAAAGTTTCCCCAGAAAGCCAGGTAGCATTGATATCAGAATAGGGCACCTTATGTGAGCATGGATATTCCCAACAAAATAATATCAAAAGTATCTGCGATAACAGAATTAATTAAACAAATATTTATTTTGCTAGGCAGTTCCTCAAAATTGTATGTACTTTTATTTTGATTCTGGCATGAATTATTTATATTGAAAGCCATGTAGATGTTTTAACTGAATAAAAATGGCATTTCACTAAACAGACTCAGTACTTTGAGGCTCTTTTCCCAAAATTAGTAACATAATCCTTCTCAGAATGTTTCTCCAAAGAACCCCTGCAGGGAAAGGGAATAATTCCCCAAGTTTTAGGGGGCCCAGACTGAAGCTACTAGATCACCTATAACCTCAACACTTATTTGAAGTCTCATGTATCTTAAGAATATCTAGAATTTTCAGTCTTTACTTTGTCATGCATTTCCCTATTCGTGTTAATATAAAATTATGTTTTGAATTACCTTCAAATAAGTTGACATTCCAGCATTCCTTGGAACTTGCTAGAATATGTTTCATCAGTAGAAATCTCAGGAGAGTTTTCAAGGATCACACACAAGCTGCCTATTCAAGCTTTTTGGGGTTCTTTTTTTAGCTAGCACGGGGATTTTCAATTATTTTATTTAGTTGATAACTACTAATAGTTACATAATCAGGAGTTCTTAGGTAAAGACTTTGAGTTTTGTGTATTTATTTGTTTATCTTTTTAAATTTCTTTATTGATTAAGGTATTACATGTGTCCTTATTTCCTCATTAGCCCCACCCCCTATTCATGCCCCCACCCCCTGTTGTCTATGTTCATTGATTAGGCTTATATGCATGCATATAAGTCCTGTTGTTGATCTCTCCCCCTACCCCCACCATCCCCTACTTATTTGTTTATTTTTAAACTCAGATTTATCTAGAATTGTGCGCAATAGCCTTTACATGGGCATTGTTCTCCAGTTTACCTCATCTCTGTCATACGCTGTTACCCCATACCTGTCCGTGATTTCTGAGAAACCTCTAGAAGCCTTTCAGTATTATGCCCAGACTCACATAGGCAGTCCTGGAACACTTCATCTACTTATAAAATACCCTGGATAGATAGTGCACAGAAGATAGTACGTCTGTTCACCATACATCTCCCCATGACAGGCTGTGTTCCTTTGGCTCTTTATAGACTCTCACGTGGTTTACGCCAAGTTGGAGAACTCCCCGCCTCCATTAAACCCAATCACTTCTCAGTACTGAATATCAAATGAATAAATCTTCACAACGCACCATTTTGAAGATTGCATCCCCTGCCCATCTACCAATTCTCTTCCCCAACACCTCCTGGACACCAAGTAGGCATTAAATTGTACAATGCTAATTACAGTATTATCTGTGACCAGTGTCAATATGTTCTCTGCCTTCTAGTGGTTGGCGACAAAGTAAACAATTAAGAGTAAAATGTATTTAGAGGTTTTTATTGTAACTTGACATTGTTGTACTATCATTGGACTCATCATTGGAATGAATATTAACTAGTTCAAATGCTGCCAGACTCATGGAGAACAGCATGTGGTGTGATGTGCACACTGATTATGTTCAACAGGGCTACGTATCGGTGCACAATAAATTGAAATTTTAAAAAACTGGTCTCTTTCCACTTTGAAAAGCAATGGAATTGCAAAGTCTCAACATTCAGTGATGACAGAAATTAAATCAAAATATATGCACATAATGACAGAAATATAGTAAACAGAGAATTAGATATAGTCGTGGTGATATAATTAGGATATAACTTTGTTAAAGACTATGATTGAAAACAATTTTATTCTACTTTTTAAGTCATTAGAATCCAACAATCTTCCAGGTAGAACTAAAATTAAGGCAATTAGTTGGATCCTTCTCATTGCTAGAAAACAATTGCATATGTTTTCATTTCCATTATTAATGATTTATGCAGTCTGACAGCACTTCCTGTTCCTCACACCTGCAGAATGCATCAGAGCAAGGCCTTCTGGGTAACATGGATGAAGTCTGAGTTGCAAAACAATAAGACATGCCCTGTATTGCCCATGTGCAGAAATCCAAAACGGTGGCCACAGCAAATGATGGCTACAGCTTGCCAAAGTGACAAAGCTCTGTTTGGCCTCCTAAGGTGTCTTTTTTTATTATTCACTGACATAAATAATGCACGGATGACTAACAATCCATACCAGGTGTAAATACATTGTGCATATGCCATTTGTTGTGACTACCGCAAATATTCCCAACCTCCAGCAGTTGAAACAGCCAATCACACTGGTCCTCCAGGAGCCACACTGAGTTTATGACAACCTGCTCACTCAGGCACTCCTCCTCTGCTACCTCCCACCCCGCCCACTAGTGCTGTGATTAAGGGCACACTTATCCAGACAAGGGTGGAGATTTTGAATGTGCTGGTGACAAAGACTTCGACTCTGTGTACTAATGGGATAATGGGCCAGTGAATGTGTGACCTTCATCTCATTAGCAGAATGGCCAGATTAGTTGGGCCAATCAATGCAAATTCAGTGCACTGGGTGTGGGAAAGCATGCTGAATTGTTTAAAGGCTTCTGCAGGTAGGAGAGAGAAACACGGGCAGTGTCCCTCTCCTGGCTGTGAGGATCTTCAGTTACAAATCTGAATTCACCATAAATGCAACAGTGTTACTGCCCTGTCAACATGGTAAGCCAAAATGTAGATTAATTATAGATATTACATGCTTTAGAAATAATGCACACTAATTTTTCAGCCAAGAGACCACTTATCCTTATGGTTATGCTGACACATACGCTAAAAAATGTGACAGCAACCACAGCTCAGTGTGATTACATTTGATGGTTATAATAGCTGGTTACAAAGGGGTACACATTCTTTTATCCCTTGGATACCAATACTCTGACATATTTGGAAAGTTTTGTGAACAAGCTACTTTCATGTCCAAGAAATATATTCCCCAAAATGTATATTTTAAAGGAAAAGCATTAAACAACTTTCATTGCACCAACAAAAATAAAACTGATGAATTTTTAAACTTGTTTACATTGGCACCATGACATGGTATCCCATCGCATGCATTTGCTTGGTAACTAACTGCATGTCTCTCTTTGGGTGTAATTTTTATCCCACATCTTGTTCCCTTCATTAGTGGCGAATATGAAATGGCATACTCCTATTTAGAGGAAAGGCATGGCAACTGATTTCCTTTGCATCAGTTTGGTGGTAGACAAGATACCACTTCACGTGAGAAACAGGACAAGTAAATATACCACTATTCATCCACTGTAAACCCCAAAATCTCAGCTGCTTTAGGTTAGCTTTCATCTTATTTGTCATATATATGTCTGTTTGTGGTCTCAGGAGTATTTTTGCTTGTCTTGCAACACAGAAGTTAACTGGATGGATCCAGTAGTTTGCTTTGTTGGTATTTCCTCCTGTTGTTTTGTTATTTATTATTCATTTATCTGCTTGGTTTTTTTTCTCACAGAGGGCATGGGAAAGCTAGAAATATAGCTTTTGTGAGATGGTCTTACCTTTCAACGTCACTCTGATGTTCCTAGGATGCTTTTCAAATGCCAACATTGTAGAACGGCTATTGGTTGAGCATCTGACCTTAACCTCACTGTGGCCATCCATACCATCACCCACTTGAACAGACATAATTCCTCCTGGCTCTTCTTCATCCTTAGGATGAAGCAAAAAATCAGAGAAACCCTATCCAGGCTTACAGACTCACATACTCACACGGCTGCAACTGTGGCTTTAGGAAGGGAAGCCAGCCATGATGTCTGAAGATGATGTGAGCTCATGTGTGCAAACGGGTGGCTCGCAGATGCACCAACCCCAGGAGAAAGCAATTAAGAACGTATCAGAAAGAAGCACTTGAAGTCTTCAAAGAGTGCACATCAATGCGTGATGAGGACTATAGCTGCAGTGAGCCTGGTGCACTGATGCCAGAGAACAGCATGGAAGGTAGCGGGGGATATCCATTTCAAAATGCAAAAACCACCAAGAAATCCAAACTCCAAAGGAGGCAAAGAAGAGGACACCAATGTATTGAAGAATAACAGTATCTCTAAAAGTTATTTCTGTTCTGAGCTTGTGGTATAGGATGGAGGTCATTTCTAGACATTTATCCATTTTTTCACTTTTTCTGGTTCATTTGAAATATTTGAAGTATTATAAGGCACCTACTATGTGCCAGATAATACCAAAGTTTCAATCAGTGAGTGTGTATGGAGCACTTATTATGTGCCAAATATTCTTATGGGCTCTGGAATACTTGGCACATAATAAACCTGGTCCTTGGACCCTCAGAGATAGGGAAAAAGCTGCAATACATCTAATGAAACTGATAGATATTTTTGTTGAAGTGACAATCAACTGTCATTTGGGTGTTAGACTGGTACAAAATTATGACTTTATGGCTCATTCTTCTCACAAAGAACTGTTGGTGCTTATCCAGTACCAACCTTGGACTTTAAGTTAAGGATTGCATTATTCAAGGAGACCTTTGAAATCATCTCATCCCATCATCATCTCATCATTTTGTAGATGAAGAATCAGGCAACCTGTTAAAATGGACTGTCAAAATCACCAAATACACATCTTAAAATGATCTTCATGGGAATCCTTTGAAGGAGCTTTATAATTCTGATAAAATCAATCCTGGTTTTGGAGGGTTCTTTGTACTAAGAGGAAAGACAGAGGAGAGTTTTCTGTTATTTTACCTGGTCATGACAAAAAAATATTGGTAGGATTACTATGAGGAAGATTATTTCAATTTTTCATAGAATTAAAAAAAATATTCAATCATTTTCTGGCAACTGCACTTTATTTTACCCTCATAAAAATCATTTTATACACAGGGAAACAAGACAAACAAAATGTGAAGAAAATAATCCATGCCAAGTTTGCAGTATGATATTTTCCCACTGACAGTGGTCAGCAAACACCTTAGTAACAGAGCCAAATATCAACAGTACGATTGAAATTTCTTTTGAGAGCCAAATTTTTTAAACTTAAACTTCTTCTAATGCCACTTCTTCAAAATAGATTTGCCCAGGCCGTGGTATTTTGTGGAAGAGCCACACTCAAGGGGCCAAAGAACCACATGTGGCTCACGAGCCACAGTTTGCCAATCACAGGGTTAAACCATCCATCACTAAGAAAGTGCTCCTTCTCTCAGTGGTTTCACCTGTCATCACCAACTAACTTGGACAGGACAAGAAGGGAGCTCTGTACAGATTGTGCAAACAGCTAATGAAAGAATGGTACAGTGAAGATGTTTTGTAACTTACATGCCTCCATGGATTCTGAGCTTATCCAATAGAACTGCGCCACTGACATGTAAAGATAAAAGAGTGTGCTGACAAATAACCCAGAACTTTAACTGTCTGGGAGCCGGTGGTCTCAGCACCACATTTCTCATTCTTTCCATCCTTGCCTAAAAGCCTTTTGAAAAACTGAAGGTTGAAGGCTGGCATGGTGCATTATCTCCATTTAGTCACTTTCTCATTCACGTCTGCTGCTGCTGGCCTCATGAAAATGGCAACTCAGGGCAGCCTTGGCAAAATAGCTGACTTCCCAGCTATATGTGGGGACCTCGGTCTCTGAAATCAAGCAGATCTGGGACTGAAATCTCAACTCTGTCACCTTCAAGATGAGTGACTTTGAGCAAATTACTGACACTTCCCGAGACTACAGGTTCTTTGTCTGTTAAAGTAGGATAGTAGAGCCACCAAGATAGTCATGAATACAAATTAGCTAATAAATCTAAAGCACTTCAGTTCAATTTTGGCACATACAAAGCTTGATAAAGGCTAGTGATGATGAGGAGGAGGAAGATGAGAAGGAGGAAAATAAGGAGGAGGAGAAGGTGCGGTGAAGAGTAAGGGCAGGGAAAGGAAGAGGAAGCCCCAGAGCATCTTGCTAGAAATTGGTGTTGCTCTCCACTCCCAATGCCATTCTGTTTTAGAGGAAGGGAAACAGAAAGGAGGTGGGGCATTCAAGTTGAAGAGTCAATTGAGTAGTACCTCAAGGGATCTCCCCAAAGCCTTGCTTATTTCTTGAGTATATTAAATTTTTTTTATCTTATCCAAGTTGAGATAAGACAAAGAGGGTAAGGACAAGTCAGTGACATTGCTTCCCCCATTCACCCTGAGATTTGATCCCATCATTTCTACGTCAGTCAGCAAAAATTCTAGATCTCAGAGGGGAAAAAATATCTGCACTTATGGGTCAAGCCTGGGATTAGTCTTTGGTTTCCAGCCCACCCACCCCTCCCAAGAAATTGTCCAGCAAAACAGCAATTTGGTGACAAATGGACCAGAAGTGCTGCTTCTAAGTGCCTCTGTGCACTATCTGCCCTGGGTAAAAGGTTAAAGCTCCTGGAAAACCACCTATCATTCCTTCAGAGTTGATCCTCTCCAGTCTCATGCTATCACTTCCCTACATGCACCCTGAGTTCCAGCCCAATCAAACAACTTACAACATGTCAACATTTTCTCCCTCCCCAAGAGCCTTGGTATATGAAGCCCTCTCTAGGCATACCTTCACCCTTGAGATGCCTGGGGAGCTCCCTCCTCCACTCAGCCTTCCAGCCACTCTTGGAAACTCAATCCCTTCCTTGCACGCCAAAAAAAACTCTGGAATATACTTCTACCAGAGATAATACTCTATTAACGTATTTATTTGTGAGCCATCTGTCTCTTCCCTCTTGTCTTTGGGCTACATAGAGCTCTGTACTCCCGTGTATCAGCCCAATGAAATTGACATCCACTGAGACCTCATCTTGATCTAATAATAAGCTATTTATATATGTTACCTTAGTTAATGCTCACCTATGAAGTAGGTCCTACTGTCATTCCTAATTTTAAAATATTTATTGAGCCCTTATTTGCCAAGCCTGATTCTGAGAATAGTGAAGAAGACAGATAGTTTGATAAGAGAAGGGACAGTCTGTCTTTTTTACTATTCTTATAATCAGGCTTGACAAATAAAAATAAAATATCAAAAGACTTTTGCATAACTGTCATGAAGATAAGAGAAAGAGCAACATAATACAAAGTGACTAAAAGTCTGCTTTGGATTGGATGGTTAGTGAATGCATCCCTGAGGAAGTAACATTTAGATAATTGAACAATAAGAGTCTTGCCTTGCCAAGATCCAGGGGAAGAGCATCCTGGGGGTGGGGGTGGGGGGGATTGCAAATGCAAAGACCTTGAAATAAGAATGAACTTGACATGTTTGAGGAATGAAAAGAAGTGCAGGGTAACTGTTGACCTAGGAGGTGGGAAGCCTGAACTAGGTTATGTAGAGCCTTGTGAAACAGGTAAAGAATTTGGAAAGATCTTGTTTAATTTTAATCTGGAGGGAAACATGCTGTAATTTCAAGTTCTTAAACCCTTGCTTTAGCTTCTGGTAAGAAAAGGAACTCAGAGGAACAAATGTGGAAGAAAAGAAATAGTATGAAGCAGAGCTGACCACATGGTCATATAGTGATGAGGGCTCTAGGTACCTTAGACCAGTGGTCAGCAAACTGTGGCTTGTGAGCCACATGTGGCTCTTTGGCCCCTTGAGTGTGGCTCTTCCACAAAATACTACGGCCTGGGCAAGTCTATTTTGAAGAAGTGGCATTAGAAGAAGTTTAAGTCTAAAAAATTTGGCTCTCAAAAGAAATATCAATTGTTGTACTGTTGATATTTGGCTCTATTTACTAATGAGTTTGCCAACCACTGCCTTAGACTAAAGTGATAGTGACTAATTTCGACAACCATTTATGAGGTGCTTGATATGCGTTAAGCACTGCTCTAACTAGAGTACAGTTATAATGTTGTTTACTTCTCACCACAGCCACAATGACATGGGGCCTATTTTGATGCCCACTTACAAATGAAGAAGCTGAAATAAGGAGGTTAATATCATTATCAAGACCACATGAGGATGTTATGATGTTGGGATTTGAACTAAAGCAAAGTTTTCCCTACACTCTACTGCAATTAGTAAACTAAAAGGACAGGGAAAAAATGGTTTAGTTATTAGTAATGGCAAGATTAAAGGTATGAATCAAGGCTGGGAGAAATACTTATTGAGGATAGGTAGATGACAATAGATAGATAAATAAATAATAACTAGCATTCATTTCCCAAATGCCTGCTAAAAAAACCAGACCCTGTTACACTTTGTACATACTATCTCTTTTAACCTTTATTATAGCCATGCAAATTGGGGATATTAACCACTGTTTATAGATGAGAAAGATAAGACAGAAAGATAAGTAACCACCTAAAGCTTGTATGTTCACTGTCAAAATTAAATGGAGAGTATTACACTAAGAGAAATAAGCCAAACAGAAAAAGATAAGTATCACATGATCTCACTTAAATGTGGAACCTAATGAACAAAATAAACCAGTGAACAAAGCAGGTCCCAGGCATGGAAGCATGATACGGACTGATGAATTTCAGAGGGAAAGGGAGAAGGGGAGGAAAACAGAGAATAACCAAAGAATTTATATGCATACATGCCTAATCCAAGGACACAGATAGTAGTGTGGTGAACACCTGGGATGGGGTGGGAACTGGGTAGAGCAGGGAGATAATGGGGGAAAATGAAGGACATCTATAATACTCGCAACAATAAAGAAAATGAGATAATATGTGCAAAGTCCCCAGCAAATAATGAATTTCCAATTAATAGGCTTTCTAGTTTAATTATTCAAGAAATATAAAGTGCTTATTGTATATCTTTGATTATTCTGGTCTTTTCCTTAAACACTGTTTCTACAACTTAACAATTAATAAAAAGAGTCATTATTTCATAGCCTCTTTACTAACAAATCATTTTCAAAATACATATATCATTTAGTTCTTACTAGAACTCCAAAATGTAGTCTAGATTTTTTTATTATTGATTTTTTCACAGAGAGGAAGAAAGAGGGATGGAGAGTTAGAAACATCAGTGAGAGAGAAGCACTGATTGGCTGCTTCCTGCACACTCCCACTGGGTATGTGCCCACAACCAAGGTACATGCCCTTCACCGGAATTGAACCTGGGACCCTTGAGTTCACAAGCCGACGCTCTATCCACTGAGCTAAATCAGTCAGGGTTGTAGTCTACATTTTTAAACTGGGAAAATTAAAGCAGAAAAATAAAATGATTCAACCAATGATACTCAGATGGTAAAGCAACTCAGCTTTAAATAAGCTTGGATTTTTAAAATTTCTATTTATACTCCTAGTCCAAGATGTATTTTCTTTATTTCACCAGCACTGCCTGCCTGTTGTTTGCCTTTCAAGGTTCCACTGGTTCTGTTGTTCAAAACCTTGTGAAAATCGTACTTCTGGATGTAGCCTCCTCAGATTGCCACAGAAAACTCTAATCTCATTTTTTTACTCCTCTTGAACTTTTCTTGGACCTAGTGATTACTTACGTCAACATCTCTATCTATCTATCCATCTTGCTAAAGCTTAAGTGCCTGAAGGAGCCGGATTATCCTTATTCATCTTTTAATCTTCTACAATTCCTAGCACAGAGCCTGACTCATCAGAGGCACTCAGTAAATATTGTTAGAATTCCTGTAAACCCACCCACCCCAAAAGTCTCTGATGTTGGGAGGCAGATGTAACTCAGGGAATTTATGAGGAAATGCCGTTGTAGTTTAAATTATCATTTAACAAACTGCGCAATGTCCATGGAAAAGTTAATGACATGCAGCAGTTCCCTTTTATCCAATCCAGTCTGTCTTCACTTAATAGTTGGATTATAACTAATCATTCATTGCAAGTGAATATTACAATATTTGCATATAAACTTATGGAGAGCTTCATCATTTGAGCTAGCTATGTAATGGGTAAGAAGGTGAGCTCTGGAATCAGGCTTCCTGGTTTAAATCCCAATGTGTCGCAGGTTCTGTTGGACAAGTTACTATGCCTCACTTTAAAATAGGGATAATATTACTGTCTTCACTATAAGGAAATAAGAAGTAAATTAGATAATCCCTATGAAGTACCTGGTTTATTTGCTAATAGTCACATTACACTATTAAGGCTTAGACATAAATGGCATCATCTGAAGCGGTTTAGTTAATATGAATATGCGACGTCATTGGAAGTTCTGGGAAATATTTGGAAGTTAGTTTACAGAAAGGAAAACCTCAGCTGCTCACACAACAGTAAACACCAACCATGCAGCATGTCTGGTTCGGTTTTAGGGAAGCACAGGTGAATGTCTTCAAATTTCTAGGCTGAATACCATATGACAGCAGCACAAATACTCCATGCACAGAGTTCCCCATAGAGAAGGGAGTCTTCCTTGTATTGTAGGCATTGGACTTCTTCTGTTGAGCCTGTCGCCATCCTCCTGTTGACAGAGAAGAGTTCAGTGATGTTACAGGCCAGCGTTTGCAAGGAAATATTTATAAAGACATATTTCTCTCAGGTGTCTATTTCAGCTTTATGATAATGAAAAGCTAAAGCCACTTAAACTCTGACATGTGCCAAATACTCTCTCTTGATTGCTATCCTCATTTCACTAAAGGAATCATCTCAGTCCTGTGGAATGTTTATCCAGAAACAGAGTGGGAATACAACACAACATAACATTTTGGGGAAACGAAGCGGTTTCTAATAAGGCAGTAAGTTGGAAGTTTTATTTATAAAATATCTAATTTTATGCATAAAAGAGTTTAAAATTAATTCTGGGAACCATAGAATAAGCTCTAGCTGGGCAATAGGCAAGAGTTGCATACCTTATAAGGTAACTATGTAGTATGGTCACTAACAGGGCCTGGAGTTTCCCCAGGGGTACTTTAGTGAAAACTAAGAGTGCATCTCTAGCTTGCCCAAAGGTGCGATGTGGCTTCAGGAGGAATGTTGATAGCCAGCTTTCTTGAAAGCAATAATTGGACACTTCATTGTGCCAGTTTTTATTAAAAACTCATTTTTTTATGGAGGAGAACTTGAACCTTGAACTTTAGAATTTAATGGGAAATATATCCAGTGAAATAACGCATCAGTGTTGTCATTTGAGGATCATCTAATTTGAGCAGGGAAAAACTTTTTTAAAAGTTATATTTCCCTTTTATAACTCTTACTAATTAAAGAAACTGAAAATATTTAATAAGTTATGTTATAGAACCATTTTCCACCACATAGTCTAATGACTTATTTTATGAGAATATAGTAAGAAAGCTATTAAAGAGGAATCTACTTTTGAATTGATATAATATTTAAAATATCATTTAAAAATAAATAAATAAATAAATAAATAAATAAATAATATCATCTAATTCACTAAAAAACATAAACTAAAATTATAAACTACTCTCTCTAATACATTCTTACAAAAAGAGAAAAAAATTTTCCAACTTGATGAGAATTAGAGCACACCTTTAAAAAATATTTCACAAATTAGGTGATGATAAATAACTGAAGCACGTTTGAAAAATAAGAAAAAGCCTTCAGGAAGGTCTGTACTTTATTATTCCATTCTCCCAGGAGAGCCACAACTTTTTATGGGTCATCTGGGGCCTGAACCCAAAACAAACATGAAGACACTAAATTACCGCAACAGATACTTGATGTCTGATGTCTTTATCAGATTTGCCAAAGTGTCAAGGAAGGAAATGCAAAGTCACTGGAACATCAAGAAATCAGTCCTCTCAATGTACCACTTTTCCATTAAAACATTTTTATTAATAACCAAACATAATTTTCTATCTAATTATCCCGGGGGTGGAGAGCATTTACAGGTGGTTCGGAGAAAGCTGACTGCCACTTAAGAAGACATCAGAGGCATTGTTGACATGTGACTGGTGATTAAGCAAAATGTCCTTTCACATTCTTTAAAATTAAGATTGCATTTTAATTGATCTATTTGCATTATAGTTATACCTCTTGGCATTATTATTTAGAGTTTCTCTAGAGATTAAAGTACAAATCCCCAACTTCTCCCTATCAATTTGGGCTAATGTTGGACCACTTTTTATGGACTGCAAAGACCCTCAAGACCACGCAGTCCCATCTGGTTGTCATATGTATTATAGCTACATATGTTGTAAGTCCGCGATGTTACAATCTTTGCTTTAATTCAGGGGTTGACAATTTTTTCTATGAAGGGCCAGATCATAAATATTTTAGGCTCTGGGGTCATACAATTTATGCCACAACTGCTCAGTTATGCTATTGTATCAAAGAAGCAGCCCTAGATGATATGTAAAGAAATGGGCACGAATATGCTCCAAAAATACTTTATTTACAAAATAGGCAATGGGTTGAATTGGCCTGAGGGCTGTACTTTCCCACCCCCACTTAAAACAGTAGTATATATTTTAACGAATTAATTTTAAAAATGGGCTTTTATATTTACCTACATATTTATTATCTCTAAAGTTATTCCTTCCTTCCTGCAGATGTGCACTTCCATCTGGTATCATTTCCCTTCAGCCTGAAGACTGCTTTTTAGTATAGGTCAGCTGAGGGTGGAGTCTTTTATCTTAAGATAACTTTATTTCACCTTCATTCTTAAAAAATGTTTTCACCGGACGTAAAATTCTACTTTAATAGTTTTGTGGGAATTTTTTGTTTGTTTGTTTGTTTGTTTTTTCCTTTTGGCACCTTAAAGATGTTTCACTGTCTTCTGGACTCTGTGGTTTCTGTTTATGCCAGCGATTATTTGAATCATTGTTTCTCTGGTCTTTCCTTAATGTTAGATTAGTCTAGCTATGCTTATTGCCATATTTGATCCTTAAATTGTAGGTAAATTGATGGCACCTCCAAAAGCTTCTTCAGGCACACGTAGGAGCTTAGTATATGGTGATAAATGAAACTCATATTGAGATCTTGGAATCAGCTATGAAATGGACTCACATCATCACTGAAAACAATGAGCTAGGCTTTGAGTCCTACTGAATCTCCTGAGAATGCAGATGCGGAAGTCAGAGGTGCTGAGGATGTGTTGCTGTCCCTAAACCACACTAAGCAAGTGTGATTTCCAGTGGCAGAGTTGAGCCTACTCCTTCTGCCTCCTGCTTCTGCCCCATCAAGAGACACCCTCAGAAGAAGCCTCAGAAGAGGTTTAAAAGCCTAAACCATTGTGCTGTGGCTGTGAAGCCCAAAATACCCCTCACACATTGGGAATACACCGAGTTCTCTACCCTTCACTTTCTTGTTACAAGAGATGAGCTCTGCGTACCATTTGCTTTATTGACCTCAGCCAGGGCCACATTGCAGTGTACACAACCTGTTCAGCTCAATAAATCACCCTAAATCCCATCCACTTTCTTTTGTAATTGTATTTATTTATTTATTTATTGTTTAGAGTGTTAGGTGTCTCCAATTTTCCTCCTTGGGCTCTTGCCCCTCCACCAGGCTCTTGTCCCTCCACTGGGCTTTTGCCCCACCCCAGGCTTATACCTCACTATTGTCTGTACCATGGGATATGCATATATATTCTTTGGTTAATTTCTTCCCTCTCCTACCCTCTCCTCTTTCCCTCTAAGATCTGCTGATTGTTCCATCCTTCCATGTCTCTAGATCTATTTTGTTTATCAGGGTTTTTTATTCATTAGATTCCACATAAGTGAGATCATGTGGTACTTATATTTCTCTAACTTATTTTACTTAGCATAATAATCTCTGTCCATCCATGCTGCCTCTAAGGATAGGAGAACCTTCATTTTTATAAGTGTATAATATTTCATTGTGTAAATGTACCACAGCTTTTTTTATCTAGTCATCTACTGATGGGCACTTGGACTGCTTCCAGATCTAGAATTATTGTAAATAAAATAAAGAACCAATACAACTCAATAAAAGGAAGACAAACAATCCAATTGAAAAATGGGCAAAGAACCTGAATAGACACTTCTCCAAAGGGAACGAACATACACATGGCCAATAGACATATGAATAATGTCACTAATCATCAGAGAAATGAAAATTAAAACTACAATGAAGCATTATCTCACACCTGCAGAATGACTACCATCAATAAATCAACAAACAAGTGCTGGTAAAGATGAGAAAAGGGAACCCTAGTGCACTGCTGGTGGGAGTGCAGACTGGTACAGTCACTTATGGAAAACAGTATGGAGTTTCCTCAAAAAATTAAAATGTAACTGCCTTTTGACTCAGCAATCCCACTTCCGAATCCCAAAACACCAATCAAAAAGAATATATTCACTCCCACTCACTTTCTGAAATGCATTTTATCAGTAGCCTGGTCCCCATGAGAACCTCCATCAGATCAAGTTCAAATTAGAATTCTTTTGGGAAAAAATGACAGAAACCCAAATTAAACTGGTTTCAATGGGGACAAAAAGGAATTTATTGTCTCATGGAAAATCCCTAAAGTTCCAAAGTTAGAGCTCCCATCTGATCTGGATGAATTCTGGTCCAAAGATACCCTAGAAACCCATCTTCTCATTCTTGGTCTCACTCCCTCTATGTTCCTCCCTGCTAGCTTCATTCTAAACTAGCCTCTCCCAATCCATATTGTCTGATTGTTTTTCTACCTTAAGATGCCTTAAAAAGTCTTGAATTGGCCACCTTTACAGTAACCACCTCACCTCCCCTGGTGTGAAATTTCTGACCTTTTGCTCACTTTGCTTCTAATTCTTGTCACACAGGCATGTGCTGACTTTACTGCCTAGCTCTTGGCCCCTCCACTATGGCAGAAAAACTTCCCATCATGGCTTTCAAAGGGTCTACCTGCAGATTCCCCCATAGCTTGACAGTAGCAGTAGCTTCATCATTGTGCTGGGCATCCACACATCCTGACATGCTGATAAGTGTTATGGACCAACCAAGAGTGACAACCACCAAGGAGCCAGATCAAAATTTTAAGAAGCCTTTTAATAACGAACTCGAGCCGGGCCCACGTCTCCACTGTCACAGCAGTGAGCAACGCGAGCCCGGAACCTCGGTAGCAAGCACTTTTTATCTCCAACGCAGGGAGATTTGGCAATTTGTGATTGGCCGGTTTCACACAAAGAAAGGTAGCACAAGGTCAGTTACAGTACAGGGAAGCGGGAAATTTTAAATTTTCTTCCCAGCCTGGTCGGTCCTGTTGGCCCTGTATCTGGCCATGCGGTGTTCTGGCAGCAGGATGTCCTCAGGCAAGGAAGGGCTGAGTAAATGTCACAAACAGCTAAAGGGGGTTTCGGTGGTGGTGTCTGGTCTGAACATGACGAACCACGAACCACGTCCTTCTCTTCTATCCTCCTCCTCTCTCTGAGTCTGGCTATCACAATAAGAAATGTGAGCTTGAGAATAAGATGACGCTATTCACCCAGTCAAGAGAAGCTCTTTAATTCTTCAGAGCTTTTTCTGTTGTTGTTGTTGTTTGTTTGGTCTGAATGCACCCTAAAATTCTTTTATTACAATTCAAATATGCGTAAGTCACACTAGCCCACATAATGACCATGATGAACTTCCTTCAAATATATTCACAAAGTGGTCCTATTGGCTCTAAAATGTCCCACTTTAGTGTAGATACCTAAGGATATATGTGCCCACCAACCACTCGGGATGCAGGCATTGTGATGGTTCAGTGGCATCCTATAGGGCAGGAGAGGGAATGTGTAATATACTATGATCCTGTAGCAAGAACACTTGGGCCCCATCATGTTGCAGAGTTGAATAAAGAGGATTTTCAGTTAATATCTACAGTCTCTTTACTCCTAGAATACACATATGCTACCTGAGTCACTGGTTTGGGTCCAATCCATACATTAGCTATAACAAAGTTCTTGGAACAGATAAACTGCTTTAACATCATGTCTTATAGCTATGTCTGGCTGGACATGCCAAGCTCTTTCCCACTAGTGAATTTTCTCCATTCATATAGAGATTTGGCTTCTCTGGCATCTCCCATCCATTTGTCAGACATGTCTGAATATAGCTGAACTCCAAATGGAGACATGGGTAATTATTTTTCCTGGGAACTCCACATACAGAAAAAAGGAATTTAGCTATTGAGCATAGAAGACTAAAGAGTAAAAAAATATGTGTATTTAATCATAAGCATCACCATTTTCAGGCTATGGAAAACATTTCTCAAATATTACAGAATACTAAAGACCTTTAATAAGTCATTCAACAGTTCACTATAATACTGATTATTTGTTCTATGTGGGTTCTGACTTATTCACAAGTATAAAATTTTAAGGGAAAATAAAGACACATCCTGTTATTAACATATTCCTACTCCATGATAAGCTCTTTCCATTAGTACACAACAATTCATGTTAGTTTGTAGTTAATGGCCATATGTACTCATTTGAAGCAAAAGAGCATATATAGTACTTTAAGCTTTACCAAAACATTGTTTTCATTGTGCATTCTTTCATTTAATTCTCAGAGAATTCTATATGGTGCTATGTGTTCTCTTTTATCAATGTGGAAACTGAAGCTCTGAGGAGACACAGGCCTTGCCAGAACAGCAATATCTGTAACTGGCATGCCAAAACTTGAATGCAAATCTTTGGAATTAGAACCACATTGTGGTTTCATTACACATTCGCTTAAGAACTGGCAAGACTTTTTCCTAAAACTAATGACAGTAGAGGTAGCCCTCAATTGTTATCTGGAGATATTATGACTGCTGGTCTCTACTCATTTCAGGTCAGGATTAGATATAAACTTTTGAAGTTCTTCACTTTTTTGGCTTATGCATGTAAGTGGCACATGGATGAAACATGGATAAAATTAAAAACACACAACCTCTGTAAGATGACTTTAATGGAAAGAAAATTAATATCTAGTTTTTACTTTACTACAAAATAAATATTTTCTACAATTTGGAGCTTACCAAAGTGAGGATGTCAGGAGCCTGTGACCTCCACCAGATGTAACCACCAATCTGAGATGGACCTGTTCCACTCAGAGCTCTCAAGAGGAGCATTCTGCCGATTGTGTGACCAGAGCTACTCCCCCGCAATAGCTCATTCCAATGACCACTGTGATCACCCAATCCTGAGAAGAACGGTCAATGGACTGAGTGTGTTTCATACCAAAGTGTGTCTCTATCCCTCAAGAAGTAGGGGATCTTGACAGCAGGGCTATGTCAGTGGTACATATGACATACCATGAGTCTTATAAATGGGATGTGGTTTCTCAGTCAGGCCTCACAAGTGAGCAAAGAAAAAAAACTGCAAAAAGGGGAACAGGACAGATGAAGTGAGCAAGAGGTAGTTGCACAGAGAAGAGATGGCAGAGGAGACATTATCAATCAGCCTTGGTTTTTGACAACTCTCCTACTCCTGCTTCCTCTGGCCCAGCTGTTTCCCTGAGTTTTATGGGTTGGCTTTCAACCTTCCCTCTCCTTGAATTTCTGAATGGATCCAAAAGTGTTTCTCTTTCTTGCAACCTAGATGTTATAGATTAGAATGAACTGAATCCAGAAAGGTTTATAAAACAAATTTCATGTCTTCAACTTCTCCCACTCCTTATTTCTCACTTTCTGCTTCTTTTACTTTTCAATCATCTGTTCTGTGAATTTCCTGAGCAGCTGCAAGTGCATAGTTATTTTTATAGGTTTTCTCTAAAATCAATGTGTTCACCTCTCACTCATTATCTCCTTTCTTATTCTTTTCCAACCTGCATGAATATACTTCACATTAAACTTGAAATCAATTTATTTATTCATTCAGTTAATTATTTACTGGTATCAACCAGAGGATTGTTGAATGTTTTCTTATTTCAATGAGAAAATAGATTGCAATGAGAAAAAAATTACATTTATTCATAGCAAATGGAGCAATGGATCAATGCTCACATAATCAGTCTTCCTTCCTGCCCTGCCCAAAATTACATTTTTTCCAGAACTCGCTTTGTCTATTTTCTTTTTCTTTTTACTACTATATGTTTGTGTATATGGGTATGTGGGTATATAGGTGTGTGTATAGTTATATGTGTGTGTTGATTACATGTGTCTCTCCTCTCTCCCAGTAAAATGGAAACTCTATTAGAATAGGGACTTTCTCTATCACTAGGACAGTGTCTGGAACTTGGTTAATACTCAAGAGAGATTTGCTAAGTAAACGAGAGAATTATATTCGGAGATGCAGTAGTGGATAAGACAGGTGAGGTCTGTGCCTTCATCGGGTCTGGAGGAAGGACACAACAGAGCAGGACAAGTTCTCAGTTGGAGCATGTGTGAGTAGCAACCATCACAGACATGGAGCTGGAGTAGGGGTAGATCCAGGAGGACTTCCTAGAAGAAGTAAGAGAATCTGGCTATGATCTAATGTCTGCATTGGCTAACATATCTACCAACTTTGATTGTATAATCAGCTACCTCAAACTCGGTGGTTTAAGACAACAGTTACTCATTATTGCTGATGTGACCTCATATTGGCTGGAGAATCAGCTGATCGGATGAAGTAGTCTGGGTTCTCCTGGGCAGCACTGCTTTGTGCTGTGATCAGTTGGCCTGGGCTCTTGCTGAGGCTGGGCTCAGAGTGGTTCCACTTGGGCTCATTCTGAGTCCCAGAGTGGAGCAGCATAAGCCACCCAAGAGAAATTCTACTCGTGGTGATACAGAGGCGCAAGAGTGCAGGTAGAAACCTGAAAGGCTCCAAAAGGTCTAGGTTCGGCCTCCATCACTTTCACTCACATACAATTGGCCTAAGCAAGTCATCTGGTCAAGACCAACATTTCACTCTGCCTGTTGCAGGTGTGCAGATGATGGGAAGAATAAGATTTGGACCAGAAAAGGCAATCTGCCATAGCCAGGCACAGTAGGGAAATAGTATTAAGGCAAGATTCCAAAGTAAATGCAGCAAGTCCAAGGAGCAGAAAGTTGTCTAGAAAGGCTGGCTCACAGAAGGTTATGAGAGAATAGTGCTGAACAAGGCTGGAGATGAGGTCAGCAATTGGATCCCACAAGTCCTTAGTGAGATATGACAAAGAACTTATGCCTGCTCCCAAAACCAAAAGGGAGCAAATGATAGGTTAAAGCAAGATGAAAAGTTGATCATATTCTTATTTCATAAAGTTGCTTCAGCTTCATGGAAAGAGTGAACTGGAGAAGGCAAGACAGGAGGTGGAGAGGTGAATAGGAGGCCCAGTGCTGTGATGCAGAGAAGAGGGAAGCAGATCACCCACTGATCCTTCACAGGCCAACCCAGTCCCAAGAGAAGGAAGACATGAGCTCTTAATTCCAAAAAGAAAAAGAGAAGAAGCTGTTCATATAAGAGGTCACCAACAACTCAGCCAATGAATTGTTACATTTGTTTCCTATGACAAAAAGAAAATAGAAACTAATGGGTGCTATTTTGTACCCATAGTTTTGCAATGTACAAATGTACAGAACTTTCGCTCTTAAAATATCCCATGAAACTTTTGTTTTCTTGTCCTCTCTGAAAAGTGGTTGTCCTAGCCCCAAAAAGTTGTTCTAGTACATAAGTCCCCACAGAACTCTGAGTCACTGTCTCCAAATAACCCCACCCCATCATAGGCAAGTGAAGAGAATAGATCTACACCCAAAAGTATGTCCAAGGCCAGAGTAAACAGCACAATTGCCCAGTGACTGAAAGGTCAATATTTCTGGACATTCTCATCTGAGGAACTGAAGGGAATTTTATTAGGCACTGTCGCCACACAGAGCTCATTGGAACCTTAAGGGAAGCATGCATTTAAGGGAAAAGTATTTAATTTTGATGTGTGTTTACTTTGGTATGAAGAAACGTAAAAGTTAATGCTTTAATGTGGGAATTCATATCTGGCTATGGATGTGCCTATGAGCTGAGACCCAAGGTAGAAGAGGTGATATATTGTGATCCTGTGATGAAGTGGAATAGGAGTTTATTGCATGACATTGGAAAAGTCACTTAATTTCTCTGGTCTTTCCTTGAGGTAACTACATGCAGAGTCTCCCAGCCCTTTTTAACCTCCATTACACATAATAACTCAGTCCCATTAGAAACCACCTCATTTTAGCAATAATTCTCAACCAAGTGATGTGTAAAGGGGCAGATAAGTGAGAATTTGGGGGAAACTATGACTTAGGAAGTCTGCATGAGATTCTTATCCTCTTCATTCCATCTTCTTCTCCAACACACACACACACACACACACACACACACACACACACACACAGGCACACATATATAAGAGGAATTATGTACAATCTCAATTAAAGCTCTAACATTAATTTGTTTCTGACATTCTTTGATTTTAGGACTCACTTCTTTAAATCCAGAAATTTCTTCCAAACTAGTTCAGGCCTTATTCAATTCAGACCTATTCACATGATGGCATTTCATGTTTTAAAACTGGAGAAATTAAATAAGCTGGCCACACAAACATAGCCACAGCTAGGCAGAAACAGTTTCCTATAGGCATCCTTTGGGGCTCCTCTTTGGAAAGAGAATGGTCCAGCAAAAGTGGGAGAGAGGCAAGCAGAGGATTTTAAAAGGAAGAATAATAAGGCCCTTCTCTTTTCTTGGAATCCTACAAAAAGGTAACAGGGCTGAGAACAAGTCACATCTTTTGAAACAGGTTTGTGTGCCTCAGGTTATTCTCTACATTTACTTCCCTCATAGCCCCTCAATGTAGTGGCCCTGTGTAAGCATATTAGTCAGCCTCAGCATTACTTCTGAGTCTTAATGGAAAGGAAGAGAGTTAACAATTGGTCCATTTTTCAGGGGAAAACAATTTTCCTTTCTTCTTGTAAAGAAAACACAAAATAGTTGAGGTTGATCTTTTCAGTTACCTTTCTCAATAAAAATATTTATTCTAACTTGAAAGTGCTGGGTTTTACATTGAGACAGAAATCTCCCATTATCATGTAATAATTAAACCTACAGGAAGCAGATCCACTGGGGATTCCCACACTGGATTTCTCAGAGTGTGCTGACTGAAGAGTTTACATTTCAGAAACACTTTGGTGAAATGCAAACCAATGACTATGGCATCTGTACCTTGCCCCGATATTTAGTAGTAATTTCCCAGCCACAGATATATTTACTTGAGCCAAAATAGATAATAATATGTGAATTGCACACATTCTTCTGCTTACATGCCCTGTTTCTTTTATGATTTAATGTACACTTGTCAATAATGCATTAAGGAGAAAAAGATGAAGATATTTTCAGGCATGTTCAAGTTAATGCTTTGATATTCAGTACAGTTATGTAAACTATTCAAATTTGAAATAAAACCTGCTATTGTAACTAGCTTAATATAATACTTTCTCATCTCTAGAGCCAAATGTATAAGCTCATCAATGATTTATAGATTCTAAAAATCAAAGATATAGCAGTTGGGAGAATTGCACACTCAGCTACCCAACTAAAGGATTTTAATTTCGCCAAAGAACTTGGTAATGGGAAGTAACTATAGTAACTTTATTCACACTATTAGCTATTCAACTCATTTGCAGAAACTTGACCTTAATTGGTATTTTTTAAAGGAGCTTTTAAAATCTTTAAGTGCACATTAGTATTGCAATGGCATGTACAGAGCCCTAGTGGATTCAAACTGCTTAAGAAATCATTTCACTCCTGTCCTCACATTTAAGGCAAACTCAAGTCTTTAACTAGCAGACAGAAAAAAACTTCAAAACTCTATATCAACCAGCTTCAAGAAGTCTCTTATCAGAAACAAGATTTGTGAATTAATTCTATCAGCCATGAAAAATCTACACTTAGGAATCATTGCCAAACCCACAGTAAGTAACTCTCTGGGTCCTCTCTCATTGCAAGAACAAAGGGCATCTCTTCATGGGCTTTCTCAAGCCCTTTCTGGATTCACTCTCACCCTATTGCTATTGAACTCTTACTCAAAGATTAGAAGGGATCCCTTTCGAAGATGCTGAAAAAAAGCTGTGTCCCAGCATTGACTCTCTCCTGCTGGCTGGCTCCAAGTCAGTGGCCAGGGACATGTACAAAGAGAGAAAAATCATGAGGGCTTGGGTTGTTGGAAGACCTAAGTAAAATTAATTTTGTATACATTGTAGGCCATGCAGGGAGTGTTTTTTTTTTTCTTCTGACAGGTGATCTCAGGCTACAAAACAGTCTGTAGGTTATGGCTATTGGACAACAGACACAATGGCAGACTTTAAAGGCAACAGGGACTCCTTGAAATTCCTGCTCGAAGAATATGGTTAGTATGAAGCAACCACCCTAAGGAATTTCTTCTCTCTGATGAACATTCTGTGACTTTCATGTTGGGACATTTATATCTATATTCTAAGTCCCTCATCATGTACTGAACTAGCTGTGGGTGGAAGAGTAAGTATAACCTTTACACTCAGAGAATGTAATGTTCAAAATAAAAAGGAAACGCAACCTTGAGAAAATGGGTTGAAAAGACAACTGTCCAGGTCACATTCTGCAGCTCAGCCTTGCAACGGGAGTTAAACTGTAACATCTTTGAAAGTGTCCTCAGGGGATCCATATGGCAGACTGCTAAACCTGTTAACGTATCCAATTAGCTTTTAATTTATCTTAGTTTCCTCAGTCCTGCCATTAAAAGTCACACTGCAGAGCCATCAAACATAGCATTACCAGCCTCACAGTTTTGTCAGGTGCTGCCCAGCAAGTCGAACTCTACACAAGCTGGAACCCTGGACCTGCATTCAGGCTCAGAAATGTTTAAATGTGTCAAAAGCATTTACTCAGAACATCTGTTTGAGGCATAACCTAAAGATATTTAAAAGTCTCTTAACAAAACAAATAAAGGTTTCCACATTCTCAAGGACAGAAACCGCTTAATCTGCTAACACAGTTCTTTCAAGAATGTCATATTATGGCTGGACATAATGTCATTAAAGCAACAAACAAGGAGATTTATATAGGCGAATTTATGTTTGAGCCTGTTGAGGCATATTTCAGGTAGTCCTGCTCTGGACAGGTAGCATTTCTCTCCCGCATCCTCTCTCTGTTTCAGTTTATTGTAGCAGCATGCATTATGAGATCACTGATTGCTCAGCACAGACAGAAGTCTGATCCATTTATGATGAAAGAATCAACACCTCCCGTGAAGTTTACCTTTGGGTGCTCATACTATAGGTGATGAAATCATGTATTTATCTACAACTTATTAGATTCATTTATTGACTAGGGATCCATTTTTGTTTAGCCAACTGTGCAAGTTACCAAGTAGGAAGCTTCTTGGTGCACCACTATGGTGTTTCAGAACAGCAGTGAAAATAATTACCTTAATATGGGACCGCTGGGTCTTTCTCCAACACATGTTGGAGAAGCTCTGAAGACAGAACATACAACTAAAAATACCAAACACATGGAAAAGTCGTTGGGCTAGCAAGGCACCGGGGTTTCTCTATGAATTAGGAATGGTACAGTAAACGTGTGGGATCGCTCAGGCCACCACTGGGCATTTCCTGCCATCAGTGAACTTGCGACCTTGTTTCCTTGGAGGGCTGTTAAAGTGAAGTCAGAGGGCAGAAGAGTTATTTGCAAGTACCCTTTTCACTTGTGTGGTCTGGAAAACCAACAGATTTATCCAAAAGATGGACAGTGGGAGCAGGGTTGCAGAAACAGCTGGTTAATTCAACATTCAGCTCAACCCACAAAACACAAAGATAATGACCAGAGTTGCCATTGGCTTCACAGGGGCAAGTCCCACTGCAAAAAGCAATCTTGTTCCCATTGTATCCACTGACAGCCCAAGGAGACCCTAGATATCTTTTTAAGGCAACAAGCCCCCTGTAATAAAGAATGGGGTCCTTTTCCTCCCATGCTGGGGACCCACAGGAGCCCTGTGTCTGGTTCGGTGAAGAAGGAAGAGGGCAGAGTGGGCACCTGGGGTACTTAATTACTGTAGCAAACTCTCTGACCATGTGGTGGGTCCAGCACCGATGAATCTGAAGGGTTTGTCCAGATTTATTTACCTAAAAGAAGAGATGGCCAATTTGATATAAAGAGGGAGAGTACAAAGGAATTGAATGAAAGGAGAAGAATTCAGGGTAAGACAAGGCTGTTGTGACTAAAGCATCCATCTACTTCCCCAGAGTTAATGCATTTTACCTAGAGTTCCAACTGAATTTTTCATAGCTTTCATCCTTTCTGACCCAGAATAAGTGGGCATGCATATTTTATGCATTATGATATAGGAAAGATTATGCATCCTGATCCAGGAGAATAAAAACCAGAAATTATGGTTTAATAGAATCATCTCTGAGTTCAAAGTTTTCAGTCTCTGATTTCCAAGTTTGATATAATCAAGGAATGCTGCAAAAAGGTCATATATTCCAATCCTTCTCAATCGGCAAGTTAAAAGCCATTAATAAGTTGTGGGATCTATGAGTCACAACAAACAATTTTTAAATAAGATAGTAGAAATAGTAGAATAGAACATATCAGAGAGCGTTGTCCATAGTAAAAGGTAACCATTGTTTGTGACACATTTGTTTTAGTTGTGCTTCTGTGTGCTAGATCTCGGTGTAGCATATATTTCATTCTGTGAGTCATAGATACACACACAAAAATTGAAACCTACTAATTCAATTCAAAAACCTTAAAGAGCCCAACCAGCATTGCTCAGTGGTTGAATATCAACCTATGAACCAGGAGGTCATGATTCGATACCCAGTCAAAGCATATGCCCAAATTGCAGGCTTGATCCCCAGTGTGTGGGGTGTACTGAAGGCAGCCAATTGATTATTCTTTCTCATCAGTGATGTTTCTCTATCTATCCATCTCTATCTCTATATATATTAGAGGCTTGGTGCACAAAATTCATGCACAGGGGAGGGGAGTGTCCCCTCAGCCCAGCCTGCACCCTCTCCAATCCAGGACTGCTGGGGGATGTCCAACTGCCAGTTTAGGCCCGATACTGGGAATCAGGCCTAAACTGACAGTCAGACATCCCTCTCACAAACTGCTCACCTGCCTGTCTGCCTGATCATCCCTAACTGCACTCCCCTACTTGCCTGTTCACCCTCAATTGCCGCCCTGACGGCCTGGTTACCCCAACAGCTTGCTGCTCAGTTGTTTGATCACCCCTCACTAACCACCCTGCTGGTCTGGTAGCCCACATAACCTGTTCAGTTGTCTGTTTGGTTGCAATGGTTGCTTAGGCTTTTGTAAATATACTAGAGGCCCAGTGCACAAAATTCATGCACAGGGGGTGGGGTGGTTGGAGTGTCCCTCAGCCCAGCCTGCACCCTCTCCAACCTGGGATCCCTCCAGGGATGTCCAACTGACCATCAGACATCCCTCTCACAATCCAGGACTACTGCCCCCCAACTGCTCACCTGCCTGCCTTCCTGATTGCCCCTAACAACTTCTGCCTGCCAGCCTGATCACTCCCTAACCAATCCCCTGCAGGCTTGATTGCCCCCAACTGCCCTCCCTTATAGGCCTGGTCCCTCCCAACTGTCCTCCCCTGCTGGCATCTTGTGTTCACATTGGGGCAGTTATCTTGTGTGTTGGACTTATGGTCAATCAGCATATTACTCTTTTGTTAGATAGGACAGAGTCTTGGTGCATGGGTGGGGGCCAGCTGGTTTGCCCTGAAGGATGTCCTAGATCAGGATAGGGGTTCCCTTGGGTGCATGGGGCAGCCTGAGTGAGGGGCCTGTGGTGGTTTACAGGCTGGCCATGCCCCCTGGTAACCCAAGCGGAGACCCTAGTATCTGGGATTCATTTTTCTTCTACAATTGAAACTTTGTAGCCTGAAGCAGAGCCAAGGCTTCTGCTTGCTCTGTGGTGGCAGCCATTTCTGTTGGATTTATTTACCTTCTATAATTGAAACTTTGTAGCCTTGGGCCAGGAAGGGTAGGTGGAAGGCTTGGCTTCCTCCATCTCTGGGTACAACTCAAGCCTCCTACTCTCTCCAGCTCTGTGGCTGCCCTCATTATCTTCTATAATTGAAACTTTGTAGCATTGAGTGGAGGCCTGAGCCAGCAAGGTCAGGTGGAAAGCTTGGCTTTCTCCATTGCCGGAGAAACCCAAGGCTCCCTCCTGCTCTCTGTGGCTGGCAGCCATCTTGATTGGATTTATTTGCATATTTGCTCCTGATTGGCTGGTGGGCATGGCTTTTGGGCATGGCTTGTGGGTGTAGCAAAGGTATGGTCAATTTGCATATTACTCTTTTATTTGATAGTATACTAGAGGCCCAATGCATAAAATTCAAGCAAGGGGCTCAGCCCTTACAGCCACGACAGCTTTCCTCAGCTCTCACAGCCCCAGCTTTATCCAGAAGGTGGTTTGGAAGGTCCTTTGATTGTTTGGTCTAATTAGCATATTATGCTTTCATTATTGTAGATATAAACCTTAGAGAAAGATATATGAAGCATTCAGATACATATGAAATACATAAATCCCAGGCCTGACTCAAGCCTAATTTCTAACTTTCTAGAAGTAGAGCCCTGGAACTCCCCAGATAATTCTGATGCTGTCAGCTCAAAGACCAGGAGATGGGGCCAGTATAGCCCGAAGGCACCTGAAACCCAGAGAGGGTGAGTTCCCTAACATTACACAGCATGTCAGTAGGATAGCCCTGCTTGCCAGGCTGATGTCCATAACACTGTTACCATGTATGAGAGGCATGTCTTGGGTGGGAAGTATGGACAAAGCAAAAGAGAAGCTTTATTGAAAAATTCTCTATTCTCAATTCGGTGTGCCAACTCGTTAGTCTTATAAAAAATAGAGGATATAAAGCTACAGTCAGTGTATGCTGAACAGTTAGAGGCTGGAAACTCACTGAAGAGTACTAAGAAATTAACAGGCTGTTGGTAACCTATGGGGACCTGTCAGACAGGGAATAGACTTCTGTGCATACAAACCCAACAGAATATTCAGAATTTAAGTATGAAATATTTTTAAAGTTAGAGAGTAGTGCTTTGTGTTGTGTGTGTTAGCCCATAGGACCAGCATCTTCTTATGTATTAGCCAGTACTTTTTTAACTCTCACCCTGAAATATGTTTATTTCTATTGTTTTTTATTTTTATGTTAGAGAGGAAAGGAGAGAGAGAGAAACATCAATGTGAGAGAGATACACCAATTGGTTGTTTCCCATACATGCCCTCGTAGGGGATCGAGCATGCAACCTTCTTGGTGTACAGGGCAACACTCCAAGCAACTGAGCCATGTGGGCAGGGCTAGCCAGTAATTTTCTATTTCTATTGCATGATTCACTAAGACATAGCATTGAGAGAGAAACATCAATGTGAGAGAGATACACCAATTGGTTGTTTCCCATACATGCCCTCGTAGGGGATCGAGCATGCAACCTTCTTGGTGTACAGGGCAACACTCCAAGCAACTGAGCCATGTGGGCAGGGTTAGCCAGTAATTTTCTATTTCTATTGCATGATTCACTAAGACATAGCATTGCAGCCCCACATAAATTCTGAGCTTTTAGCGATAATTCTCTAAAATCACTTTTAGAGAAGTTTTGAACACTTTTATTAAAGTTCTTACTTATTTATTTACATGCTTTAAGTTTTTTAACTATGTAGAAAATATAGTGACATATGTCAATCCAATCCATCTCTCATCCACTGAAACTACTGTCCCATGGAAATATAATGTGGGCAACATGTGTAATTTTGTATTTGTTTATACACATGCAAAGAGTGTTTTAAAACTGAGGAAATAAATGTAAATAATATGTATTTCAAACCATTGTCATTTATATAAGCAACATGAAAAATTGTTAGTGAGATATGTATTTTTTCATATTATGTCTTTGAAATTCTGTTTTTATTTTATAGTTAAGACACATTTCAAATCAAACCTGCCACATTTCAAGTGTTCATTTGTAATGCGGATCATGGCTACCGTGTTGGATAGTGCAGTTCTAGGATTTATGAATAGTTGACAATAGAAGACACTGGCTCTTAAAACCACCTGTGAAATAAGTAGTGGAGCAAAACCAATACTAGTCCCATTTTTTAAAAAATCCCTGGGATTGTGTATGACAAAGCTAGGTCCAATCTTCTAGCTGACTTCGTCACCACCTCAAGTACTTTGCACTGAGTCCACTTGTCAGTATCCTTCTCTTGAGAGGCAGCTGCTGTAGGGATCCAGAATGGGGATCCCCAGGCCACCTGTGCTAAAAGCCTGTATTCATGCATCCCTTATAAGTTTCTATCTTCTGTATGCTTAATATTCTTGTCTGTACAATATGCATAATAATACCAACCCCCTATGGTAGCTTAGTGTGTTCATTGAGCTTTTACTATGAAACAAATAGAATATGTAGTGATTATAAACTTTGAAAGAGCTATTATTTTTTAGAACTAAAAAAAAAAAAATGCTGCCCATGGAAACCATTTTCATCCTTCTTCCTTTTAAGCACAGTATAGGATTGTATTTCTTTGCACTGATAAAGTTAGATGTGGTCATTGACTTCTTTTTACAATAAAGTGGATGTGGAAGTTATCATGTGTACTCCCAGGTGGAAACCTGAAGAGCATATATTTGATTCACAATTACCTCTGCACTAGCTACCAGCCATGCTCTACATGGGGGCTGTCCATCACTCTGGCATCCAGGGAAAACACCAGCAGGTTCATGATTAACGCATAACATGAGAAAAATCTAAAACTTATTATTGTAAACCATGGGATTGGGACAGGATTTCTTACTGCAGAATCATCTAACTCATCATACATGAGACACCATCTTAATTGCTACTTGCTTAATGAATTCAGCAGATTAACTAATTTCTTCTATTTTCCTTAAACATTCTGACTGATGTCCGTACATACAGAACACTCAGATCTAGAAGGCTACTCTCCAGTACCCAAAGTCCTCTATACCCACCAACAAATCTGTATACTTGACAAATAAGGGTTGTGTTTATTTCAAAATAGTTTATGCCAATTGTAAATTTGTTAAATTTAACTATTGCACATGCTGATGACATTTGGATGGGTAAAGAAAGCATTGTATCTGTAAACACTCAACTGAATGCTTTGAAAATCCTATATAATAAAGATGTAATATGCAAATGGTCATTACGGGCTAACAACTGACCTCCTAATAACCGATCATGGATCAGCAGGAGGGTCGAGCAGCTACAAGCAGGCTGCGGAGAGCTACAGGAGGGGGCAGAGCAGCAAGCTATGAGGGGGGTGAAGGGAGAGGAGGAGTTGGGGGAACTACAGAAGGGTAGGGCAGAAGGTGGAGAGCTACTGGAGGAGGGCAGCGAGCTACTGGCAAGCTGCTGGCACATGGATTCGTGCACAGGGCTACTAGTACTAAATAAAGGTGGGTTGAATTAGATGTGCCTGAAACAATTGAAGCTGGGCTGGAGTATGGACCATACAAAATGTAAAATTATTCTGCACTCAAATTTATTTCAATTCCTGCTCTTCTTTATAAATATTCAAACCAGAAATTTCAGAAAATATGAATGTGGATTTTGCATTTTGCAAGAAAGGCAAAGCAGAACATTAACCAACTACCACACGTTAAAGGCAAAGGCGTGGCCCTTCATAAAAAAAAAACCGTAAATGAGCGCATAATGATATGCTTTAAGTTAAATGAAAATATTAGAGGTAGGTATGTATCAGTTTTATGTGCATCTTCTCAAAATCAAATATTTGAATTAGCCAGCTAACTGCTAGTCCTAATTATATAAAAGAAGGAGTTTTTCTTCTGTAGAGAAATACTTGGATCTGTATGAGATTCAACAACCAAGATCTCTCTCCTGGGCACAGCACAATACTTCTACTTCGTTTTGGCCGATCTTGTACATGATATTATGCTTTTAGGGAAACACAATCTGGATACATGATGCTTCAGGTAATAAATGTAGTCCTGGTAAACAGATGGTACTGGAATGTCCCATCAAACCTATATCTGTCCTTACTCCCTGCCTGAACTGATTGTGATCATCGTCCCAACCCTTACTTTTTGGGAATAAACTAACCTGGAGCTAATTGCCTTCATGCAGCCAAGCTCAAAAATAAGTAAGAGAAGGCGCGTCTCCTCACAGTCCTATGAGCCCCTGAAAGATATTCCTCTTCTGACCATCCTGCAGCACCAAATGTGGCCCCCACGAAGCACCACCAACGACTTTCAGCTGTTCCTTAGTGATGAAATGTTTCAGACATGGCCACAGCGATTAATATCTGTGCAGACCTCTTTTGAAATATCCCAGAAATTATTTGGGAGCATGTGACATTAGACAAATAAAAATTTGGAATCTAGCTTTTCCTTCCATGTGCCTTTTCCTTCCACACCTGGACTTTCAGAATGACTCACACAGTAGTCTCTGAGAATGAGGACATGGAACTGAGTTTAGCACATGTTTGAATTCTGAGCTACAGAAAAATTCATGGAGGAGATGTTAATCTTAGTGAATCACATAAGAAGTGGGCTCCAGGAAAGAGCTGTTCCTTTGGTCTCCTCAAAAACCAAGGGCGGGCCTGGACAATTTGGGGGCCTGCGTCCTATGGGTCCTTTAATGGAAATAGAATAATATAAAATTTTCTAGTTTCTCTCTCCCTCAAAAGACACACATTGTTTGGCTAATATGTGGTATCTCATTTAGCTATTTCATTATTTCTCAAATAATAAATTCCTAGTTTTCTATGACATTTACCTAAAGAAGACCCTTATTAAAATGGGAAGGGGAACAACAATATGTATAACGCTGAGGCTGTTTCAAAAAAAATATCTTAAAGAAGTTTCACAGAGTTTCACTGATATGTGCTTTGTAGAAGCATGAGAGAGAAATGCTGGCTACGTCAGAGATGGCACTTCCAATTTAATCGTGAAAGTTAGATATTTATTACCTTGAGTTAAAAATTCCCTCTATCCAGGGAAAGGACATATGGTCTTCAGGCAGCATATGAATATGGACAGACAGGCACATGCGCACACACGTGCACACATGCGCGCGCACACACACACACAATATATTTTTACAATAAAAGATACCTACTTGTTGCTCTGGCCAGCGGCTAGTTTGGAGCATCATACTGTACACCAAAAGGTTCAGTTTCCAGTCAGAGAACATACCTAAGCTGCAGATTCAATCCCTGCTTGGGTGCATACAGGAGGTAATCAACAGATTTTTCTCTCTCACATCGATGTTTTTCTCTCTCTACCTCTCTCTTTTCCTTCCCCTCTCCCCCAAATCCTTTGCCTGAGAATCAAAAAAGAAGAAGATGCCCACTTCTACTGACTTTTAAAAAAATTAGTTTAACAGCTTTATGTGGTTTTTGCAAGACTAGAACTTTTCAAGGCTATCACATGATCTGAGCTGTTAAAGGAAGTAGAGAAATTTAATTAAGATAAGCCCCCAATATCCTCAATGCAAAGATTAGACAATATTTTATTTCCAGAGAAAAGAAGTTGTCCTCCCCATCTTTTCCCAAACACAAATTATCTAAATGACCAATTCTTGTTTGCCATGTGTACTAAGTTAAGAATGCCAGGACAAAACAGTAGAGTGGGGATCCATGTGTTTTCCAGATTAGAAAAATGATAAGCAGAGCTTTCTCTACTTGGGCCCCTAGATACTTCCAGTCTTTCTTGAAAGGAATAAGATACAAGTTAAATTCTTCTGCTTTTTGCCATGATTATTTTAACAAATGATTAATTTCTCAGAACATACTTTTCTACCACCTCACAATAGCACAAGGACTAAACTGGGAGGACAACCAGAAATCAATCAATGAAAAGTTATATAAAGTTCTTTAATTTCCTTAGTAAAGAATTGTAACATTGTCTACTCCAAATCTAAACTAATCCACAAATTTTAGTAAACTCAGGCTAGTTGTCCAAATTCCCTTTGCCAAATTTCTATGCCCAGATTATACAAAATACTGTCCTGATCTCAAGCAACTAATCAGCATTTTTTTAATTTAAAAACTAGGCTTTTAGGTGACACCTTTTGAGAAAATCATTTGGGTCTCCATGATGACAAAGAGCAATTTTCAAATAGAACCCGGGAATTTATCTGAGTCAAAAGAGAGCAGTATGTGCCACAATGCTTTAGTGAACAGGATTTCTTAAGTCTTTCTGTTTTTTCATTCAAAACAGAACACCCAGAAAAGACGAGAACGATTTAGGGTTTAAGACAATGATGCTCACAGACTTTTAAAAAATAGCTTATTCCTACATGTTTTCCCAACAAGTTTAAACAAGTTTATTCCCCTATAGTTTTTATTTATCCTTTATAATCACATCAGTATTATTGGGTTTGTTCAACAAAATATTAATTTTTTATAGTTAATCTTTACTCAAATATTCATCCAGATTGTTTTAGAAAAAATAATCCACTTAACTGGAAAACAAATCAGCTATAATGACAATTAGATTTATCTATTCTTTTTTATCTAATATTTCACTACCCCCAAGAACTAAAAATCTCTGAATGAAAAAAATAGAGTATTCTTAACTGATTTCTTTTAAAATAAAAAAACATCCTTCTATTCCCATCTTGCAAAAAACAGTACATGTTTATTTTAGAAATCTGAAAAAATATATATAATTAAGTAAAAAAAATTGCATAATTCAGATTTCCATAAAAAAAACCAGCTACTTAACAATTCAATGTAATTACTACCAGAATATAATATAAATATATAAATTTAACTAAAACATAAACTTAATCAAAAAGAGCTCAAACTGTAAGGCTCTTTTATAACCTGTACTACTGTCTCCTTCATGTTTCACAAACATTTTCCATTCTTCTGTGATGTGATTTTAATGGCTTTACAATATTTTATTTCATGGTTATAATTCCCTATTATTAGACATATCACTTATTTGAGTTTTTCTTCTATTTTAAACAAAAGTATGATAAGCATTGTTATTGCTACATATTCCTGCAGATTATTTTCATAGATCAAATTTCAAAGAGATGGTTTACACCCAGAAGTTTTTCTAGGATTTTGCTACCTGTTGCCAAATTGCTCTCCAAAAAAGTGTATGAGTTTATAGCCCATACCAATTGTGAGAGGTGCCCATTTCTTTGTTGGATTGTTACACAGACATTCTGATAATTGCCAAATCAACAGACAGAAAGATATTTCATTGTTATTTACTTTTTCATTTCTATTTTTTTTCTTTCTGAAATTGCTTCTTCATGTTACTTGCGTCTTTCGGTGGATGACAGTCACAAAAGCTGTTGAAATTCATCGTGCAAATAGTGATGCAAAGTTACATTCAGATAACACAGATACAGTTTGCTTGCTAGATTAACTACATAAACTTGAGGAATATAATTTAATTTCCATCTGAAGTATGGAAAGAGAGTATAATAAGAATAGAGATGAGAAAATCATGGTGTGGTTCCGATATCTGTAACTGCACCTGAAATGAAGGAGAACTGAGGTATATTGGAACAATAGATACTTTCAAATTTCTATTAGTTATCTTTCCTTACTGATCATTTGGTTCCAAATCATGAACTTCAGTGAAATAGGAGGTTATGAAAAAAGAACAACAGTGCTGAAGAAAAAAATCACACTTAAAACCCAGCATTCTGAATTTACTCTAAGTCAGTTATCCCAGAAATGCTCTGGAGATTAATTTTGGAATCAGGAAAAAGAGTTACTCCTCATTCTACAGTCTTTGTGTTTATGCTGATATTGCTATGATAATCACAACCTTTAAACACATAAATATTCCTACAGTATCCATTTCTTCTAAATTTTATGCACTGAGAGAGACAGAGAAAGACAAGAGAGAGAGAAATGCATGCATTAAAATATTAGAGGACAATGCGAAACACTCTAATTTTTTTAATCAAAAGAAAAGTCTACTTGGGCATTATTAAAGCCTTACCATTGATAATTATGTCTACATACAATAAATTATTCACTATTGCAATATGTGAACATTACATGAATCGTAAAAGTCATTTTTGTTCAAATTTCTCTATACACTAGAGATAACTGGTTATGCGTATACAATGATAAAGACTATGATCAAGTGCTAATTATATGTCTGCAACCTTACATCATTATGAGAAAATCCTCACAATAACCCTATGAACAAAGTACCCTTATTATTATTCCCATTTATATATTTAACAACAAAAACAAAAAAACCCTGAGGTTTGAAAAGAAATTTAAAAAGTGGATCTTGAACTCAAACATACATGCTGCTGCGCTCTATTCCTCAGTTCTCAGTTCAGTGGTGTCAGTGGGGAGAAAACACAGTGTTAAAAAGCCCTTGCTCCTTTATGAGCAGATCATTGAAATGAAAAACAGCTGAGCAATAAAGAGTTTGATGTCTAAAAAGTAACCCCATTTGCAAATAATAAAGTACATATACGTATCTAAGAACCATTCTTCTTTCTCATCTCTTTAGTTTTAGTCTAAAATATTGCCAGGAAGACATACAAATCCTGTAAATGCTGTATCCCTAAATCTCTGAAGTCAGCAAGACAGAAGAAATGTTAGAAGGTGATCAGGATTATCCATCTTCTTCCTCTCTGCTAAATCAGTCATTGGACTGCTATGAATGAATGGAAAAACTTGTAATCCTCGGGTGTGCCATTAAACTGGTAAATTGCAAGACTTCTAGAACATTTTATATTACAGTTGTCACTGCTCCATGATATCTTCAGGAATGTTTTCCAAGAGAAGCAAGCCACTCTAAGAAAACATTAAAATGGCCTATTACACTCTTTATACTACAGAAAGAGAAACACATTCAGTGACTTAGTTATGTAGCTAATTCCTACTTAAGCTCCATTACTACCTTCCACAAAACTGCCATTATCTCTTCATGGAACCAGAGCTCAGTTAATAGTCTACTTGGACTGTCTGCCCTTCATTTCGTATAGGCCTGGTGACTTAGACTTCAGTTTTCAATTATATCAAGCCAAATAGAAAAAGGAAGGGGAAAATGTGGTTTGAGTTTGTAAAGGTTATTTATTTATCAACCTAGAAATGATAGAGTTTTTTTTAATTGAGCAAAAACATTTGAAATGTATTTTTAAAAATGAAGTAAGTAAAAGATGCCTATTAGTCATGGTACGCAATACCAAAGATAATCCCTTAACTTACTTTGAGAAAAAAAATGAAGGCTATCATTTTTCAGTGTACAAATAAAAATATTCTGAATTAGACTTTTAGATGCCTCTTTCTACTGGGATTTCTCATGGTATATCTATACAACTACATACCCAACTGCTCCTGTTTAAATGCTGCCAGATATTTTCTAAATAATAGGGATGTTTTTTCTCCAAGTAAATTACATGTAGTTCAACAGTTAGGAATATACTCTCTAGTGTTTTGATATTCCCGCAGTACCTCCCTCCCTCACCAATACATGTGGCCTTCTCCATACTTGTTAGCCATTACAAAGCATGGCAAACAAATTGCATGTATTAAACTCTGCAAATGTTTTACTCTATGAGAACTTTCCATCTTCCTGGATAAAGTAATTATTCCTATAAATGTGACCTTTATTGGATTTTATATATAAATCCACTAATTATAGGCTTCCTAAAGCATGGGTCAGCAAATTTTCTCTGTAAAAAAGCCAAACAGTAACAATTTTAGGCTCTTGAAGTCTGTGTAGCAACTCTGATGTTGCAGCATAATAGTAGTAATACTTAGACCAATGAAGATGGACGCAACCCAATAAAACTTTGCTTACAAAAGAAGAGATGGGCATTTGACCCACAAGTTGCAAAATATGAAAATAGAAAATGAAGATTTAAAAGTGATTTTTATTCATACATGTAGATTGAATCAAGATGGCAAGCAAGGTATTTTTTTTCTTTTTTTTCAATATATATATATATATTATTATTCTTTAAAGTATTACAAATAGTAGTACATATGTGTCCTTTTTTTCCCTCCATTAACCTCCCCCCGGACTCCCCTACCCCCCAGCACTTGCCCTCAATTGTCCCCCCCCCCACCCCCAGTGTCTTGTATCCATTGGTTATGCTTATATGCCTGCATACAAGTCCTTCGGTTGGTCTCTTACAGCCTCCGCCCCCCCACCCTCTCCTGCCTTCCCACTGTAGTTTGACAATCTGTTCAATGCTTCTTTGCCTCTATATCTATCTTTTTCTCCCCATTTCTTTTCTTTAAAAATATCTTGCATCTGCATACTAGATATAAACATATAAGAACAAGAAATGTTTGAGTTTCAGTGTCCAACAGTTCTGAGTCCCAGTTTCAATGTCAAATAGTTCCAGATGTGTACATGTCAGCAATGGTATCTGGATGGTGGACAAATGGTGGCAATACAGGTTCCACCCTCTCTGGTTTGGTCCTGGGCCACCTGCAGTGATGCACAGATGCTGGCTGTTAGCATAACAAGGTGTCGTCAGCGTCTTCCATCTCTGGCCTATCTTTGCGGTTGGAACAGACCTGTCAGTTCCTCTCTGTTGCAGGAATACATATGGTCTTGGAGTTGTTTTCTGAAAATATACAAACATATTCTCAACCAAAAGTTAATAAAGGAATCTTTTCTGTAAATTAGACTTGGGATTCTTTTTATTTTTGCCCAAATTATTTTCCTTTGGCTTATTTTCACACCATGTGTGTTTTTCATTGGTGTCCTGCTGTTAGCATTACAAATGGAAATTAATTTTCTGAAGTAAGAACTTTCTAACTGTGATTTACTTTCAGAATATTTTCCTTACATATTACCCCACTATTCCCCTCCCCTTTTTTTGATTAATGGGGGCCTTTGGAAATTTTATATTGCAGTCTTGGTAACTTTTAATTTTAATTTTTGCACAAAAATATGACTGCTTTAGGTTCTTTGCATGTTAGTCAATTTTACGAAGAGATGAATTAGTAATAGAAATTTTAGTTAATATTTTAGGAACAGCATTTTGTCCAGTACACTTAAATTTTCTTGAGTATTAACTTATTTCAATTAGCCAATTTTATTTATTTATTTTTTTAATCTTTATTGTTCAGTTTATTAATTACATTGTTTCCCCTTTTTATCCCCCTATAGCTCCCTCCACCCTGTACTTATCCCACCCTCCTCCCTCCCTTCCCCCTCCCCACTGTCCTCTCCCATTGTTGCAAGATTTTTGTCCAGTCTCTTGCTGCACTTCCCATAACCCTTTTCTCCCCAAGAGTTGTCAGTCCATTCCCTCTCTATGCCCATGTCTCTGTTATATTCACCAGTTTATCCTGTTCAACAGCCTATCAATTCACTTGATTTTTATGTTCATTTGTTGATAGATGTGTATTTGTTGTTCATAATTTTCATCTTTACCTTTTTCTTCTTCCTCTTCTTAAAGAATATCTTTCAGCATTTCATATAATGTTGGTTTGGTGGTGATGAACTCCTTTAGCTTTTTCTTATCTGCGAAGCACTTCATCTGACCTTCAATTCTGAATGATATCTTTGCTGGATAGAGTAATCTTGGTTGTAGATTCTTGCTGTTCATCACTTTGAATATTTCTTGCCACTCCCGTCTGGCCTTCATCGTTTCTGTTGAGAAATCCGCTGACAATCGTATGGGTGCTCCCTTATAGGTAACCAACTGTTTCTCTCTTGCTGCTTTTAATATTCTCTCTTTGTCTTTTGCTCTTGGCATTTTAATTATGATGTGCCTTGGTGTGGTCCTCTAAGGGTTCCTATATATTGGGGTTCGGTGCACTTCTTGGACTCCTAAGTCAATTTCTTTCACCAGGTGTGGGAAGTTTTCAGTCACTATTTCTTCAAATAGGTTTTCATTGTCTTGGCCTCTCGCTTTTTCTGGCACCCCTATAATTCGGATGTTGGTATGCTTGAGGTTGTCCCAGAGGCCCCTTACACTATCTTCAATTTTTTGGATTCTTTTGGTTGCTTGCTTTTTCAGCTGAGTGGATTTTACCTCTTTGTATTTCAAATCTTTAACTTGGTTTTTGGGGTGCTCCAGAGCACTTTTAGGTCTTTGTATAATATTTTTTGTTTCAGTCAGTGTATGCTTAATTTCTGGTTGGTCCTTTTTCATATCCTTGAGAGTCTCCTTTATATCCTTGAGGGTCTCTTTCATTTCCTTGTAGGACTCATTCATTTCCACGTTGGTCTTGATCATTTCTTTGCAGCTCTCGTTTATATCCTTGAGGGTCTTCTTCATTTTCTTGTAGGACTCATTCATTTCCTTTGTGGTCTTGCTTATTTCCTTATAGGCCTCGAACTTTTGTTGGAGCCTCTTGAAAAACCCTATAACCATGGTTTTGAATTCCATGTCCAGTTGTTTTTTTTTCCTCCATTTCTTTCACATCTGATTTCTTTCCATGTCTCTGCATGGTGGCTGCTTCCCTGAGTTGGTCAATTAGCTTTGTGTGGTAGACTTCCTACTAGGGACAGTGGCTCAGCCTCCCCAGTTACCTGAGGTGGATATGGGCTGCACAGTCTTGCTGAAGTTAAGCTCAGTTAATCGTTGTTAGCACTTGGAGGGTTGACCTCCAGGCCAATTGTCTGTGAAGCTCAGCTGTGCTCAGGTTGGGTGGCCGGAGTCTCCGGGCCAAGCAGACAGCGTCAGCTCTGCCCTATGTGGCCCCGGGGACTCTGTGCCGGGGGCAATGGCTGCCAGCACCTCTGAGAGAGAGCCGCTGCGGAGCTCCACCAGCTGCCAGGGAATTCAGACTTTCCCAAAATGAGTCTGCATGCGCAATGTCTCACCCAGGGTTATGAAACAAAGCAGTCTGATGGTTTTCTGAATGAGAGGCAAGTCGCAGTGCGCTCTCTGTGCCGTCACGCAGCCAGCTGTTCGCGCAAGCTGCCTTCTCCACAAGCCGGCAGACCCGGCAGCACCCGAGCTTCGTCGTGCCCTCCCACTGTCCAGTTTTCACCCCGTGTGATAGTGGGTTCTCTGGACTTCGTCCAGAGCTGGAGAATCAGTCCAGTGGGACGCTTTTGTCTCCCCGTTCGAGAAAACTGGCCGGTTTTCAGCCGCCCGCCCTCTCCGCGGCGCGCACTCTAAACCTCTCTCCGTGTGAATCTTTCAACGCTGTTCGCCGCTGCTCCTCCGAGTCACAGTGTCTTATCTTCACTTTTATTTGTGGAATTTTCACTCGGCGGGCTTTCTGGTGATTCTGGAAGGTGTTTGTTCTTTCGTTAAGTTGTAGTTTTAAAATTGCTGATTATGACTGCAAAATAGGTGTTTTACCTTTGCCGCCATCTTAGTTCTCCAATTAGCCAATTTTAATTAATCTGAAAACTTGATTACTATTTTACTGTCAAATTTAATACTCAAATAATAATCCTAGTTTACCCTGTAAATATTTGTGGCAAGGGTTATAAGGTGTATATTTTTTAGACAGTTTTCAAATTCAGAGATGGATGAAAGAAAGAGAGAACAATGATGGGGAAGTGTTTGTGGAACAACAGTACAGACAGCTGGATGAGCTGCCTACTTCCTCCCCCAATTCTTACTATATATAGCAGACATCGGGATGTCAACCTAGAGATGAGAACAATAAGCATTGGCACTAGATTGAAAGCTAGAACATGAAGCATTCTCCAAACACAGACCAGCAGGGGAAAAAACAACACAGCTCAGCAGCACATCAATCTCCTGATCAAAACACACATCCCACTCCCATAGGTAAGCAGTGATAAACAGATACAATATAGACAGGAGGGAATAGAGACTTTTGAATACCATGATAAGTGTATGCTTAAGAATCCAGATATATTAAAGGAAAGCTGGACAGGGAAAGTGAAGCAAAGAGTGCAAAACAAAGAAAGAGGGTAAATCTGTAATGATAAAAGCATAATACACAAATTGACTGAACAGCCAAACTTCAGAACGATTATCCAGACGACATCTGTGAAGGGCAAGGTAGCCAGGGCTGTGAAGGCCTACTCTTGCACGAATTTTGTGCATGGGGCCTCTAATAAATAAATAAATGAAAAAAATATATACGCACTTGATCAGGCATGCCTGTGCAGATATGCACACACACACACACACACACACACACATACAAACACAGACACATTTTTAAATATTCTCATAATTCTAGCAGAGGATACTGTAACCGTGAAACAAGAGTAGGATATTATTTAAAAATTACTGAAAACATAATGATTAAATATATTTGAAAAACTCATAAGCTTTACTTTTAATAATATATATAACAAACAGACAAAAAAAATCAATGAAGAAATAAAGGAGGAACAACACTATAAACTTTAAAGTTCTAACAGATATACAGGAGTGAGCAAAAGTAGATTTACATTTGTGAGTATGCAAAACACAGACTTTATACTTGTATTATTAGTTATTAATTATTATATAATTCTTGAAACAAACAACTGTAAACCTACTTTTGCCCACCCTAAATATAGGATAGTCTTCACAAAACCAGCAAAATATTGTTTTTTTTTCAAATTCATATAAAACACTTTCCAAAATAGACCACATGCCAGGCCACAAAAATAAGTCTTAATAAATTATAAAATATCTAAATTATACATATCAACCTTTTTTTACCTTTTCTGATCAGAATAAAATACAACTAGAATAAATAACAAGGAGAAAAAAATAGAATATTCACAGTACACAAAAAAATATACAAAGCATGTTTAAACAACCAGTGAGACAAAGAAGGGGTCACAAGGAAAATTAGAAAATACCTTCAGAAAAACACAACACATCAACTTAGGAGATGCAACCAAAGAAATAAAAAGAAAATTTATTTAAAAACATACAATAAAAAGGAAGAAAGAAGAAAGGTCTCAAATCAATAACTTAACTTTATAACATAAGGAACTGGAAAAATAAAAGTAAATTAAACCCAAAGCCAGCAGAAGAAAAAAAAGTGTAGATAACATAAAATAAAATTTAAAAAGCAAGAATTAAGTAACTAAGAATAAGTTCTTAAAAACGAGCAACAAGATTTTCAAACTATTGTTTAGATTGTTTAAAAATAAATAAATATAAGACTCAAATGATTAAATCAGAAATTAAAGTAGGAAATTTATTACTGATTATGTAGAAATAAATAAGGATTATAAGAGAGTAGTATGGGCTGAAAAAAAAATGGCAGCAAAATAGACAGATGTGTCCCAAGCCTTGTCCCGGAGCAGATAGAAAGAACAGCTGAGGGTCGCATGGGGAGTGTTTGTTGATGAGTTAGGGGTTAGCTATACTCCAGGAGAAGGTGGGGAACTGCTGGACAGGGACCCCCTAACAGGGCAGCCCCCACTGCTGCTGGGTTTTCTCCCAAAGCCACTGGCTCAGATGTGGAGACCACACCATCTTGAAAGGGAAAGTGGATATTATCAGAAGCCTGAAAATCTAGAAATACAGCACCTACCAAACAGCTATGAACCCCAGAGCATTGGTTCCCAGTTGGCACAAACACACGGATTCAGAGGAGCTCTACACTTCACCAGGGAAAGGTCATATTTCACCTGGGATAAGGAGAGAGAGAAATACATAACCAAATACCTGGAGAAGAGAGACCATGGGGAGACAAAGAAACAGCCTGCATATGAAAGAAAAGCAGGCATCACCAGAAAAGTAAGTAAACGAAATAAAGACCAGCAACCTGTCAGAGAAAGAATTCAGAGAAATGGTCATAAGGTGGCTGAAAAGAATGGAAGACAAATTCGACAATGTGAGTAAGAACCAAGAGGAAATGAAGATGAACCAAGAAAAAATGAAAAATGACATTGCTGCTGTAAAGAACTCAATAGAAAGCATTAAGAGTAGACTAGAAGAAGCAGAGTACCACATAAGTAAGCTAGAAGACAAGGTAGAAAAAAATACCCAAGTAGTGCAGCTTCTGGAAAAATAAATAAAAAAGCAGGAGAAGAGCCAAAGGGAACTTTGAGACAACAGAGAACAAAACAACATCCACATATCTAGGGTACCAGAAGGAGAGTAAATTGAGCAAGGAATAGAAAACCTTTTTGAAGAAATAATGACAGAACTTCCCTGATATAGAGAAGAAAAAACCCGCACAATTCCAAGAAGCTCACAGAGTCCTAAGAAAAATGAACCCCAAAAGACAGACACCAAAGCACATTTTAATTAAACTGGTAAGTACCAAGGACAAAGTAAGAATCTTTAAAGTGGCCAGAGAGAGACAGAAAGTCACTTACAAAGGAACCCCCATCAGAGTAGGAAGTGATTTCTCAACAGAAACTCACCAGGCCAGAAAGGAATGGAATGAAATATACAAAGTCAGGCAAAGGAGGGGTATGAATCCAAGAATATTATACCCAGTAAGGCTATTAATAAAAATTGAAGGTGAAATCAGTAGCTTCACCAACAAAAAAGGACTTAAGAGAATTTATTGCCACCAAACCAGCAATGCAAGAAATTCTAGAGGGTCTGTTGTAAAAGAAAGAAAGAAAGAAAGAAAGAAAGAAAGAAAGAAAGAAAGAAAGAAAGAAAGAAAGAAAGAAAGAAAGAAAGAAAGAAAGGAAGGAAGGAAGGAAGGAAGGAAGGAAGGAAGGAAGGAAGGAAGGAAGGAAGGAAGGAAGGAAGGAAGGGAGAGAGGGGGGAGGAAGGGAGAGAGAAAGAGAGAGAGAGAGAGAGAGAGAGAGAGAGAGAGAGAGAGAGAGAGAGGAAGAAAGAAAGAGAGAGAGAGAGAAAGAAATAGGAAGTGAAGAAGGAACATGGGGGTAAAGAATAAAAATGTCGATAAATAAGTACCTATCAATAATATCTTTAAATGTAAATGGATTAAATGACCCAATCAAAAGACACAGGGTAATGGACTGGATAATAAAACATGACCCATATATCTGCTGTCTACAAGAAACCCACCTCAGAAAAAAGACATGCACAGACTGAAGGTGAAGGTATGGAAAAAGGTTTTTCAGGCAAATGGAAACGAAAAAAAATGTAGGGTAGCAATACTTATATCTGACAAATTAGATCTCAAATTAGGCCACTTAATAATACCAAAGGGAGCAATCCAACAAGAATAACTGGTAAACATATACACACCCAATACAGGATCACCCAAATACATTAAAAAAAAAACTGCTGCAGGATATCAAGGGAGAGAATGACAGCAATACAATCATAGTCAGAGACTTTAATACCCCACTATCACCATTGGACAAATCCTCTAAACAAAAAATCAGCAAAGAAACATCAATCCTAAATGACTCACTAGACCAGATGGAATTAATTGACATCTTCAGAACATTTCACCCTAAAGCCACAGAATATACATTCTTCTTAAGTGCACATGGGTCATTTTCAAAGACAGACCATATGTTGGGTCATAGGCAAAGTCTTTTAAAATTCAAAAAGATAGAAATCATATCAAGCATCTTCTCAGATCACAGTGGCATAAAACTAGAAATCAACTACAATAAAAATAATCCCAAAAAATCAAACACATGGAGACTAAACAACATACTATTAAACAATGACTGGGTTACCAGAGAAATCAAGGAAGAAATAAAAAACATTATGGCAATAAATGACAATGAAAACACAACAATTCAAAATCTATGGGAGACAGTTAAAGCAGTCTCGAGAGGGAAGTTCATAGCTCTGCAAGCCTACTGCAGAAAAAACAAGAAACAATGGTAATAAATTACTAAGCCTACAACTCAAAGAGTTATAAAGAGAGCAACATGAAAAGCCCAGTGTAAGCAGAAGGATGGAAATAATAAAGATCAGAGCAGAGAAAAATGACATTGAGACCAAAAAACTATATAAAATATCAACAAGAGCTGGTTCTTTGAAAGAAAAAAACAAGATTGATGAACCTCTAGCCAGACTCACCAAGAAGCAAAGAAAGAGGACCAAAATAAACAAAATCAGAAATGAAAGAGGTGAAATAACAACAGACCCCACCAAAATACAAAGGACTGTTTAAAAAAATACTATGAACAACCCTAACAAACTGGACAACCTGGAGGAAATGGACATATTCCTAGAAAAATATAACATTACAAAATTCAATCAGGAAGAATCTAAACATCCCAATAGGCCAATGACTCAGGAAGAAAATTGAAGCAGTCATCAAAAAGCTTCCAGGAAACAAAAGCCCAGGACCAGAAGGCTTCACAGGGGAGTTTTACCAAATATTCAAGGAAGAACCAAAACCTATTCTCCTCAGACTATTCCAAAAAATTCAAGAGAAAGGACACTTCCAAGCTCTTTCTATGAAGCCAGCATCACCCTAATACAAAAACCAGATAAAGACAACACAATGAAAGAGAATTAGGGGCCAATATCCCTCATGAACATAGATGCCGAAATCTTCAACAAAATTCTAGCAAATTGGATCCAGCACTACATCAAAAAGATCATTACCATGACCAAGTAGAATTTGTCCCAGAAATTCAAGGATGGCACAATGTTTGCAAATCATTAACATGATACATCACATAAGCAAATAGAGAGATAAAAATCACATAGTTATATCAATTGATGCATAAAAAGCATTTGACAAAATCCAACACCCTTTCTTGATAAAAACTCTCAACAAGGTAGAAATAGAAGGATCATACCTCAACATAATAAGAGCTATATATGATAACCCCACAGCTAAAATCATACTCAATGGGCAAAAACTAAAACCATTTCCCCTAAGAACAGGAACAAGACAGGGAAGTCCACTCTCACCACTTCTGTTCGACATAGTACTGGAAGTATTAGCCATTGCAATTAGACAAGAAGAAGAAATAAAAGGCATCCAAATTGGAAAAGAAGAAATAAAGCTGTCCTTATTTGCAGATGACATGATATTCTACATAAAAAAACTGAAAGACTCCATCAAAAAACTATTAGACTTAATAAATGAATTCAGCAATGTAGCAGGATACAAAATCAATGCCAAGAAATCTATGGAATTTCTATACACCAGTAGTGAACTTACAGAAAGAGAGACTAAAACAACAATCCCATTTACCTTCGCACCAAAAAAATTGAGATACCTAGAAATAAACTTAACTAAGGAGATAAAAGACCTACACACAGAAAACTATAGGACACTGAAAAAAGAGAGAGAGAAAGACATAAACAGATGGAAGAACATACCATGTTCATGGATTGCGAGAATCAGCATCATTAAAATGTCCATACTACCCAAAGCAATGTATAGATTCAATGCACTCCCCATTAAAATACCAATGGTATATTTCACAGACCTAGAAAGAATGCTCCAAAAATTCATCTGGAATAAAAAAAAACCCAAATAGCTGCAGCAATCCTGAGAAAGAAGAACAAAATAGGTGGGATTTCAATATCAGATTTCAAGCTGTATTACAAAGCCACTGTTCTCAAAACAGCCTGGTACTGGCACAAGAACAAACATATAGACCAATGGAAGACATAGAGAATCTACATATCAACCCAAACCACTATGCTCAATTAATATTTTACAAAGGAGGGAGAACCAAGGTGGCGGCATAGGTAAATACCTATCTTGCTGCCATACACAACAATTTCAAAACTACAACTTAACAAAAGAACAAACACCATCCCGAATCACCAGAAAGCTGGCTAAGTGAAAATTCCACAAATAAAAGTGAAGATAAGACACTGTGACTTGGAGGAGCGGCGGAAAATAGCATTGAAAATACACGTGGAGTCAGAGGTTTGGAGGAGTGCGCGCGCAGGCGGATAGGGCGGGCGGCTGAAAACCAGCCAGTTTTCTTGAACAGGGAGACAAAGATGTCCCACTGGACTGATTATCCAGCTCTGGGTGAAGTCCAGAGAACCCACTATCATATGGGGTAAAAACTGGACAGTGGAGGGCACACAGAAGCTCGGGTGCTGCAGGGGTCTGCGGGCTTGTGGAGAAGGCGAGCTTGTGCGGAGTGCGCATGAGCTTGGGAACAGCACAGCTGCATGACCACGCAGAGAGCACTCATGACTTGCTCTTTCATGCGGGAAACTGTCAGACTGCATTGTTTTGCGACCCTGGGTGAGATGTTGGGTGTGCAGACTCTTTTGGGGAGAGTCTGAATTCTCTGGCAGCTGGTGGAGCTCGGAAGTGGCTCTCTCTCAGAGACCCTGGGGCCGCATAGGGTGGAGCTGATGCTGTTTGCTTGGCCCAGAGACTCCACCCATCCAACCCAAGCACAGCTGAACTTCACAGACAATTGGCCTGGAGGTCAACCCCTCCAAGTGCTAACAACAATTAACCTGAGCTTAACTTCAACAAGACTGTGCAACCCGTATCCACCTCAGGTAACTGGGGAGGCTGAGCCACTGTCCCTTGTAGGACATCTACCAAACAAAGCTAATTGACCAACTCAGGAAAGCAGCCACCATGCAGAGACATGGAAAGAAATAAGATGTGAAACAAATGGAGGAAAAAAAACGACTGGACATAGAATTCAAAACCACGGATATAAGGCTTTTCAAGAGGCTCCTAGAAAAGGTCGAGACCTATAAGGAAATAAACAAGACCTATGAGGAAATGAACAAGACCTACCAGGAATTTAACAATACCTGCAAGGAAATGAACAAGACCAATGTGGAAATGAATGAGACCTACAAGGAAATGAACGAGACCTACAAGGATATGAATGAGACTCTCAAGGATATGAAAAAGGACCAACCAGAAATTAAGCATACACTGACTGAAATAAAAAATATTATACAAAGACCTAAAAGTACTCTAGAGCACCCCAAGAACCAAGTTAAAGATTTAAAATACAAAGAGGGAAAATCCACTCAGCTTAAAAAGCAAGAAACCAAAAGAATCCAAAAAATTGAAGATAGTGTAAGGAACCTCTGGGACAACCTCAAGCATACCAACATCCGAATTATAGGGGTGCCAGAAAAAGAGAGAGAGCAAGACAATGAAAACCTCTTTGAAGAAATAGTGACTGAAAACTTCCCACACCTGGTGAAAGAAATTGACTTAGGAGTCAAAGAAGCACACCAAACCCCAATATATAGGAACCCTAAGAGGACCACACCAAGACACATCATAATTAAAATGCCAAGAGAAAAAGACAAAGAGAGAATATTAAAAGCAGCAAGAGAAAAACAGTTAGCTACCTATAAGGGAGCACCCATACGATTGTCAGCAGATTTCTCAACAGAAACGATGAAGGCCAGACGGGAGTGGCAAGAAATATTCAAAGTGATGAACAGCAAGAATCTACAACCAAGATTACTCTATCCAGCAAAGCTATCATTCAGAAATGAAGGTCAGATAAAGTGCTTCACAGATAAGAAATAGCTAAAGGAGTTCATCACCACCAAACCAATATTATATGAAATGCTGAAAGATATTCTTTAAGAAGAGGAAGAAGAAAAAGATAAAAGTGTAAATTATGAACAATAAATACACATCTATCAACAAATGAATCTAAAAATCAAGTGAATTAATAAGCTGATGAACAGGATAAACTGGTGAATGTAACAGAATCACGGACATAGAGAGGGAATGGACTGACAATTCTTGGTGAGAAAAGGGGTGTAGGACGTGCAGCAAGAGACTGGACAAAAATCATGCAACTATTAGAGAGGACAGTGGGGGGTGGTGAGAGCAGAGGGTGGGATGGGTACCGGGTGGAGCTATAGGAGGAAAAAGGGAACAATGTAATTAATAAACTGAACAATAAAGATTAAAAAAATATTTTACAAAGGAGGCATGAACATGCAATGGAGTCAAGACAGTCTCTTCAATAAATGATGTTGGAAAAATTGGACAGATACATGCAAAAAAATGAAACTACACCAACAACTTATACCATACACAAAAATAAACTCAAAATGGATACAGGACTTAAACATAAGACAGGAAACCATAAAAATACTAGAGGAATCCACAGGTAGAGAAATCACAGACATATGCCAATGCAATTTCTTCACTGATACTACTCCTAGGACAATGGAAGCAAAAGATAAAATAAACAAATGGGACTACATCAAAATAAAAAGCTTTTTCATAGCAAAAGAAACCATCAACCAAACAATAAGAAAACCCACTGTATGGGAGAAAATATTTGCAAATATTATCACTGATAAAGGTTTAATCTCCAATATCTACAGGCAACTTATACAACTTCATAAAAGGATGATAAATGATCCAATAAAAAAATGGGCAAAACAAAAATGGGCAATGGACCTAAATAGTATATTTTTGAAAGAAGACAGAAGGAAGGCCAAGAGACACATGGAAACATGCTCAAAGTCACTAATTATCTGAGATATTCAAATCAAAACAACAATGCAATATCATCTCACACCTGTCAGAATGGCAATCATCAACAAATCAACAAAGGACAAGAACAGGTGAGGATGTGAAGAAAAAGGAATCCTCATGCACTGAAGGTGGGAATGCAGATTGGTGCATCCACTCAGAACAGTATGGAGTTTCCTCAAGATACTAAAAATGGAGCTCCCAATTGACTCAGTAATCTCACTTCTAGGATTACATCCCAAGAAACTAGAAACACCAATCAGAAAGGACAGGTGCGCCCTTATGTTCATAGCAGCACAATTCACCATAGCAAAGATTTGGAAACAGCCTAAATGCCCATCAGCAGATGAGTAGTTTAGAAAACTATGATACATCTACACAATTGAATACTACGCTGCTATAAAAACGAAGGAATTCTTACCATTTGCAGCAGCATGGATGGACCTGGAGAGCATTATATTAAGTGAAATAAGCCAGACAATGAAAGAAAAATAGCACATGATCTCACTCATTTATGGAAAATAAAGAACATTATAACCTGATAAATAAAAAGATAGATACAGAGGAAATAAAGCACTGAACAGACTGTCAAATTACAGCTGGGAGGCTGGGGATTTTTGGGGAAGGAGGGAAATAGATCAACCAAAGGACATATATACATGCAGATAAGCACACCAATGGACACAAGACACTGGGGGATGAAGTGAGGGCATGTAACATGGAATATGGGAAGGTCAGTGGGGAAATATAAGGAGATATATGTACTAATATATGTAATACTTTAAACAAGGAAAAAAATTTCAAAAAGATAAGACAACAGTATGAATAATTATACATTAGCAAAGTAAGTAAACTAAAATCAACAAACTCATAAAAAACATAGAAAATTAAAATAAGCTTGTTAAGAAAATTGAATTAGTAATAAAAAAAATCTGCTAACAATGAACCTTCGCAAACTCTCAAAAAAAATGAAGAAATGAAGAAAAGGGAATGCTTCCTAACTCATTGGAGGCCAGCATTTCCAGATACCAAAGCCAGACAAGATATTATAAGAAAAATAAGCAAACTAATAGACTTTATAAACATTGATATAAAAGTTGCCAACAAAATACCAAATTCAGAAACACTAGAGGCCTGGTGCACAAATTCATGCAGTAGTGGCATTCCTCAGCCTGGTCTGTGGGCACAGGTTGAAACCAGCTCTCTAACATCCCCTGAAGGGGCCTGGATTGCGAGGGAACACAGGCCAGGCTAAGGGACTATATTGGTGCATGATCAGGTATGTAGGGATTCGGGAGGTTGGCCAGCCAGGGAGGGACCACGGGAGAGCTCCAGGGCAAATCTGGCCCATCTTGCTCAGTCCATATCTGCTGGACCTCAGCAGCAAACTAACCTACCAGTTGGACCGTCTGCTCTCTGGTGGTCAGTGCACATCATAGTGAGCAATTGAGTGGCCTTAGCATATCATTAGCATATTATGCTTTGATTGGTTGAACGGATGACCAGACACTTAGCATATTAGGCTTTTATTATATAAGATATTAAAATTATTACACACTCATGACCAAGTTTATTTCATTTAAAGAATGTAAGGGTAGTTCAACATAGAAAAATTATTTTATATAATATCCCAAATTAACATAATAAAAGCAACATAGTAAGATACATAATCAACTCAGTAATGTAGAAAAATCATTTGACAAAATTCAACACCATTTCATTAAAACAAACAAACAAAAAAAGAAAATACCACTTAGGGAGATCCATGTGGCTGCAAAATAGTTTGAAGCTACATACACTCCTCCCAATGCCAAACCAGATTCACAGCTTAATTATAGAGCAATCAACCTGAATGACCAACTGAAGGACATCTGAACAAGGATAGTATATCCAAGAACTTATATAAGAAGCTAAACAGAGACTGGAAAGAAGATCAGAGTTGGAAGAGGGCTAGACCCTTCACCCAATGTAGCATCTGAGAAACCAGAGTAATACCTTGGCTGCAAAAATCACCCCTGAGGAGCATAGGGTCTCAACTCCACAGGAGGACCCCCAAACCAAAGCACCAGGGCTGGGAAGAGAAACCTGTGTAACATACGGCAGCGAAAATCAGTGGGGAGTCTGTCTACTGGGAACAGGAGGGAGTCTGCTAGCATCTCAGATGCTCACCTAAAGGGCCAACACACAAGAGTTTGCTCTTGGGATCTCACCCAAAGCTCTGGTAGAGGGATGGCTACTCAGGGCATATGGGAGTCTTAAAGAGACTATCTTTAAAGAAGGTGGTATAGCTCGGAGAAATATCTGGAGGACTGGCTGCTGAGTCCTGGTCCTGAGTCAAAATCTCACATTGCCCTCCGGCACTATCTCTCAGGATCAGGCACTAGTATTCTCACAGCACCAGCTGAGGGACTGTGCTAATCCCATCCTCCAGATACTGGGGACACCTCTCAGCCAAGCTCGAGTCCAGTAAAAAGGACTGTTGGCTACACCCAAAAGATACCTGTGGTGTGTTCTTTATCTGGAGAAACTATAGATAGACACTCAGTCATTGAACAGGGGCCAAACTTACCTCACTTCTGAGGGTTTCAAAGGCACCAACCCTAAAAGAAGACTTCCTTGTCACGGCGGCATAACTGTGAAATTAAAGGGAGGCATGCAGCTTTCTCCCCTCCCATGGGCTGGTTCCATCCCCAACAGAGGACTGGTTTGAACTGTATCCCAAGTCCTGCCCGGTCCATACTGCTGAGCTCAGTTCATAGCTCAGAACTAAAACCTTTGGCGAGACTCCCTCGGAGCTCCCATCTGGGTCTCTGACAATGCAGTTGCGGAGCTAGGCTGAGGCATGCAGCTTACTTTCCTCTCACTGGCAGGTACAAACCCCAACACAGGACTGCATTGATCTATTTTCCTTGGTCCTAATGGCCCCATCCTTTTGAGCAGAGATCATGGAGGAAAGGGAGCATAGCTCAGAGATGGGACCTTGAAAGTACAGCCCCTTTGAGTTCTCTGACAGTGCCACTGTGAGCTAAGGGGAGGCAAGAAGCTTATTCCCCTCCCAAGGACTGGCGCCAGCCCCAACAGAAGACTCCCTTGATTTGTTTGTTTTTTCAATTCTTGCTGGGGTCAGCTCCACAGGGGAACGCAGCTCCACTTACAGCTGGAATATTTGGAGTGCATTTCCCTCAGAGGTTCCAGTCTGGAGTTCCAGCAGGCATGGCCACAAAACTTAGGGAAGGAGTGCAGCTCAACCAAATCCTGCAACTCAGCTGGTGCCACTCCCAATGAAAGGCTTTCTTGATCAGTTTGCCTACCTTGCTGATCTGGTCCTAACCCACCCCAAACCTCGGGGAGTTAGAGTTGGAGATTCTAGCAGAGACTGAATAATATGGCTATGGAATAAGGGCCACATTCTCCCCATTGAGTGCCTGACCATGTGGCCTCCAAGTAGGAAACCCACTAACGCTGTCTTTCAGACCTGGTCTCCCCACCCTACCAAGTTGAACCAATGTGCAAGGGTCAGTGGGGCATTGCCAGCTTGGGCCCAATCTACAGTCTTTCTTCCTAAGACTCTGGAGAAGGTGCAGACAATCTCCAGAGATGGGGCAGTGAGTAACCAACAAATGGACTCCAATATCACAGTGCCTTGGACTTGTATTGATCTCCCCTAGTTCAGAATTCCAGGAAGCCAATCCTGGTCCCTCCCCCCCATACACCCAGACCCAGCAGATGCAGCTGACAAACACTGAATAATGTGGTAGCTCCAGATGCGTAGCCTAAGGCCAGTTACACAGAACATCTGACATTGATCTGCACTGGTAACTAGGCCAAGGGGGTCCAGAAAGAACACAACCAGTGGTGGGCTTCAAATCACTACCCACACAAATGGGAGAACCAAAGGGGGACTCCAGCAGGAACCAGACCCTGCTGGGAAAATTCAGCCTAGATTGGCAGTCTCTGAATAATGACTCATGCATGGTGAACAAGGTCTGTCCATATAATCAGCCAGCCTGAAGGTTAACTCTATCCACAAACAGGTCAACAGCATTCAAGACTCAACTACAATAGGACAAGGCACATAACCCACACAAGAATCATTTCTGGAGCACCTAGCCCCAGTGATCTAGAAGGTGCCCCTGAAACCCACAAGGCACATACATAAGAAAGCTAACATAAAAAGCTTGGGAATCATAACAGATCTGCCTAATACATAAAAATAAATCCTAAAATACAGACAAAATGGGGAGAATAAGAAGTATTCCCAAAATGAGAGAACAAGAAAAATTTTCAGAAAAAGAATTAAATGAAATGGAAGCAACCAAAATACAAGGTGGAAAGTTTAAAACAATTATTATGAGGATGTATGAGAACCTTAGGAGAAGAATGGATGATCAAAATGAAAACTTACACAAAGAGATAGTGACCATTAAAAAGTACATAAAAACTATAAAAAATTTCAGAAATGAAGAATACACTAGAAAGAATCAACAACAGATTATATTAATCAGGGGATTGAATCAGTGATATAGAAGATAAGATAATAAGTAATTACTAAAGCAGAGCAACAAAAAGAAGAGAGAATTTTAAACATGAGGAAAGTCAATGTCAAGCACAACAACATTCACATCATAAGGCTACCAAAAGAAGAAGAGAAGGAGCAATGGAATGAGAACCTGTTTAAATAAATAATGGCATAAAACTTCCCTATGGTGAAAGAAAATGTCACACAAGTCCAGGATGCTTAGAGTTTTCAGATGAACACATGGAGGCTTTCACCAAGACACATAATAATTAAAATGGCAAGGGTTAAAGACAAAGAGAGAGACAGAGACAGTCATTTACCTACAATGGAACCCCTGTGAGGCTATCAGCTAATTTCTCACAGAAAACTTGCCAGAAGGTATTGGCATGAAATATTCAAAGTGATGAAAAACAAGAACCTATGACCAAGACTACTCTATCCAGCAAGGTTATCATTTAAAATTGAAAGTGAAATAAAGAGCTTTTCTACCATTGCCAAAACTGGTTTGGCTCAGTGGATAGAGCGTCGGCCTATAGACTGAATGGTCCTGGGTTCGATTCCGGTCAGGGCATGTACCTTGGTTGTGGGCAAATCCCCAGTAGCAGGTGTGCAGGAGGCAGCTGATCGATGTTTCTCTCTCATTGATGTTCCTAGCTTTCTGTCCTTCTTCCTTCCTCTCTGTAAAAATAAAATAAAATCAATTATATATATATATATATATATATACATATATATATATATATATATATATATATATATATATATAAAGAATTTTATTACTACCAAACTATGATTTAGAACTGCTTTAAGAAAAAGAAAGATAAAAATATCAAGAAATCAAGAAAGAAAGGAACATAATAATAAATAAAATGGTAATAAATAAGTATGGATCAATAATAACTTTAAATATAAATGGATTAAATGTGTCAATCAAAAGACATAGGGTAGCTGAATGAATAAGAAAAATGACTATAGTCTATCAGAGACCCACCTCACACATAAAAGATGCATATAGACTGAAAGTATGGAAAAAGATATTCCATATAAATGGAAATTTTTAAAAAACTGAGGTGGCAATACTTATACCAAATGAAATATACTTTTTTTTAAAGGCTACAATAAGATACAAAGAAGAACATGACAATGATAAATGGAATTACCCAACAAAAAGATATATCTCTTGTAAATATGTATACACCCAACATGAAAGCACCTAAATATGTAAAACAAATCTTGATGAATGTAAAGGAAAAGACTGACAGGTCATAACAGTGGATTTTAACACTTCATTGACATCAGTAGATAGATACTCCAGACCGAAAAACCACAAGAAAATGGTGGCCTTCCACAACAAATTAATTGAGATGGATTTAATTGACATATTCACAACATTTCACAACAAAGCAAAAAAATATACATTATTTTCATATGTACATAGGACATTTTCTAAGGTAGATCACATGTTAGGATACAAAATAAGTCTCAATAAATTTTAAAAGATTGAAATAATATCAAACAACTTCTCTGACCATAATGCTGTAAAATTAGAAATAAATCACAATTAAAATTCTGAAAAACACTCAAACACATAGGTTAAATAACATGCTATTTAAAAAATGAATTGACTAATAATGATATCAAATAAAAAATCAAAAGCTACTAGGAAACAAGTGAAAATAGGCACACAACAACCTGATATCTATGGGATACAATAATGCACTCCTGAGAAAGACAGTCATAGTATACAGGCCTACTTCAAAAAAATAAATAAATAAAATGAACAATTTTAATTAAACAATCTAATTCATTAAAAAAAACTAGAAAAACAAAGACTAGAGTTAGTAGAAAAAAGGAGATAATAAATATTAGAGCAGAAACAAATGAAATAGAGATGAAATGAACAATACAAAAGATAATGAGACCAAGAGCTGGTTCCTTGAAAAGATAAACAAAATAGAGAAAGCTTTAAACAGATTCATCAAGGGAAAAAAAAAGAGAGAGAGAGAGAGAGGACCCAAATTAATAAAATCAGAAGTGAAAGAGGAGAAGTAAAAATTGACACCACAGAAATACAAAGGATTATAAGAAAGTTCTATTAACAATGAATGCCAACGAACTGAAAAACCTACGCAAAATGTATAAATTTCTAGAAACATGAATCTTCCAACACTCAATCAGGAAGATTCAGAAAATCCAAATGGGCCAATTACAGCCTAATTCAATAAAATTGAATTAGTAATAAACAGTAAAATACCAACTGCATGTTTCAGACCTAGAACAAACTCTACATAAATTCATATGGAATAAAAAAAAAGACCCCAAATAGCTGCAGCAATCCTGAGAAAGAAGAACAAAATAGGAGGGATCACAATGCCAGATATCAAGCTATATTACAAAGCCACTGTTCTCAAAACTGCCTGGTACTGGCACAAGAATAGACATATAGACCAATGGAACAGAACAGAGAACCCAGAAATTGACCCAAGAAATTATGCTCAGTACATATTAGACAAAGGAGGCAAGAACATACAATGGAGTCAAGATAGTCTCTTCAATAAATAGTGTTGGGAAAATTGAATAGATACATGCAAAAAAATGAAACTAGATCACCAACTTATACCAGTCACAAAAATAAACTCAAAATGGATAAAGGACTTAAATGTAAGAGAGGAAACCATAAAAAATCTTAGAAGAATCCATATGCAGAAAAATATCAGATATATGCCATAGCAATATATTTACTGACACAGCTTCTAGGACAATGGAAACTGAGGAGAAAATAAACAAGTGGGACTGCATCAAAATAAAAAGCTTCTGCACAGCAAAAGAAACCATCAACAAAACAACAAGAAAGCCCACTGCACGGGAGAACATATTTGCCAATATTATATTCAATAAGAGTTTAATCTCCAACATTTACAGGGAACTCATACAACTTAACAAAAGGAAGATAAACAATCCAATAAAAAATGGGCAAAGGACTTAAATAGACACTTTTCCAAAGACATATAAATGGCCAAGAGACATATGGAAACATGCTCAGTCATAATCATCTGAGAGATGCAAATCAAAACAACAATGAGGTACCATCTCACACCTGTCAAAATGGCTAGCATCAACTAATCAACAAAAGACAAGTGCTGGCAAAGATGCAGAGAAAAAGAAATCCTCCTGCACTGCTGGTGGGAATGCAGACTGGTGCACCCACTGTGGAGAACCGTATGGAGTTTCCTCAAAAAAATTAAAAATGGAACCCCCATTTGACCTAGTAATCCTACTTCTAGGACTATTTCCCAAGAAATCAGAAACACCAATCAGAAAGACTGTATGCACCCCTATGTTCATAAAAGCACAATTTATAATAGGTAATATTTGGAAACAACCTAACTGCCCACAAGCCGATGAGTAGATTAAAAATTGTGGTACATCTACACAATGGAATACTATGCTGCTATAAAAAAGAAGGAACTCCTACCATTTGCAACAGCATGGATGGACCTGGAGGGCATTATGTTAAGTGTAACAAGCCATCAGAGAAAAATAAATATCACATGGTCTCACTCATTTGTGGAATATAATGAACAACATAAACTGATTAACAAAAATAGATCCAGACACATAAAAGCACCAAACAGACCATCCAACCTCACAGGAAAGGCAGGGGAAGGGGGAAGACAGTAAAAGATCAACCAAAGGACTTGTATGCATGTATATAAACATAACCCATGGACACAGACAGTAGGGGCTGAGGGTATGTGCTGGGGTAGGAATGGTTAAGGAGAGGTCAATGGGGGCGGGGATGAGAATATGTAATACTTTAAACAATAAAGAATTTTTCGAAAAACTCTGAGAAAGCAAAAGTCCTATACCAGATGACATTATAGGCAAATTTTACCAAATTTTCAAAGGATTAACACCTAACCTTCTCAAACTTGCCAAAAAAAATTTAAAAGGAAGTAACACTCCCAAGCTCTTATTATGAGGCCAACAATATCCTAATTCCAAAAGCAGATAGAAACACTACAAAGAAAGAAAATTATTGGCCATATCGCTGATGAAAATAGATGCTAAATCCCTCAAAGAAATATTAGCAAACCAAATCCAGCAAGCATTAAAACACTAAAAAACATTATAATTCATGGAGTCTAAATAGCATGTTATGCTCAGCCATCTTGGCTCAGTGGTTGAGCATCAACTTATGACCTAGGTGATCATGTTTTTATTATGTCAGGGCACATGTCTGGGTTGCAGGCTTGATTCCTAAGGGGAGGCAGAGGGACATGCAGGAGGCAGCCAATCAATGTTTTCTCTCATCATTGATATTTCCATCTCTCTCTCCCTCTCCTTTCCTCTCTGAAGACAATACACACACACACACACACACACACACACACACACACACACACACACACACAGCATGTTATTAAACAACTAAAGGCCCAGTGCACAAAATTCATGCATGGGTGGTGTGTCCCTCATCCCAGCCTGCACCCTCTCCAATCTGGGACCCCACAAGAGATGTCCAACTGCCCATTTAATCCTGATCCCACCACCAGAATTGGGACTAAATGGTCAGTCTGACATTCCTCTCATAAACCAGGACTGTTGGCTCCCACCTGCTCTCCTGCCTGCTTCTGCCTGCCAGCCTTATCACCCCTTAACCACTCCCCTACCAGCCTGATTGATGCCTAACTGCTCTCCTGCCAGCCTGTTTGTCTCTAACTGCCCTCTCCTGCAGGCCTGGTCACCCCTAACTGCCCTCCTCTGCAGGCCTGGTCCCCCCAACTGCTCTCCCCTGCAAGCCTGGGTCTCCCACAACTGCCCTTCCCTGCAGGCCCGGTCACCCCCAACTTTTCTCCTCTGCTGTCCTTGTCATCTCTAACTGTCCTCCCCTTCAGGCTTGATCACCCACAACTGCCCTCCCTTGCAGGCTTGGTCCCTCCCATCTGCCCTCTCCTGTTGGCCATCTTGTGGTGGCCATCCTGTTCATATGGGGGAAGGATCTTTGATCACATGCAGGCAGCCATCTTGTGCACTGGAGCGATGGTCAATCTGCATATAACTCTTTTATTAGATAGGATAGAGGCCTGGTGCATGGGTGGGGGCCCACTGGTTTGCCCTGAAGGGTGTCCCAGATAAGTGTGGGGGTTCCCTTGGGGCACAGGGTGGCCTGGGCAAGGTGCCTGTGGTGGTTTGCAGGCCGGCCACACCCCCCAACAACCCAAGTGGAGGCCCTTGTATCTGAGATTTATTTATCTTCTACAATTGAAACTTTGTAGGCTGAAGAGGTGCCAAACCTCTGCTCCTTCTGTGGCTGCCACCATTTCTGTTAGGATTTATTTATCTTCTATAATTGAAACTGTAGCCTTAAGCAGAGGCCAAAGCAGGCCAGGGCTACAGAAGCTTGGCTTCTTCCATCGCCAGGAGCAACCTTAGCCTCCTGCCTCTCTCCAGCTCTGTAGCTGCTGCCATTTCTGTTGGGATTTATTTATTTTCTCTCACTGAAACTTTGTAGCATTGAGGAGAGGCCTGGGCCAGCAAGGGCAAGCAGAAAGCTTGGCTTCCTCCATTGCCAAAGAAACTCAAGCCTCCCTCTTGCTCTCTGTGGCCACAGCCATCTTGGTTGGGTTTATTTACATATTGGCTTCTGATTGGCTGGTGGGCCTGACTTGTGGGTGTAGCAGAAGTATGGTCAATTTTTATATTACTCTTTTATTAGATAGGTTGAATGGATTGCCAATGATATCAAAAGGTAACCAAAAACTTCCTGGAAACAAATGAAAATGAATGCACACACAATAACCCAAAATCTATGGAGCACAGTGAAAGAAATCTTTAGAGGGAAATTCCTAGCATTACAGGCCCGTCCCAAGAAACAAAACAAAAACATCTCAAGTAAACAATCTAATTCTAAGACTAAAAGAACTAGAAAGAGAACAAGAAAAGCCCAGACTAAGTAGAAGGAAGAAAATAACAAAGATCAGAATAAAAATAAATTACAAAGAGACTGTAAAGAAATACAAAAAATCAATAAAACCAAGAGCTGGTTCTTCAAAAATATAAACAAGATAAATGGAACCTTTAGCCAGACTTATCAAGAAACAAAGAGAGAAGACCCAAATAAATAAAATCAGAAATGAAAAAGGGGAAGTGACAACTGATATCACAAAAATACAAAGGATTATAAGAAAATATAATAAATAGCATTATGCCAACAAAGTGTACTATGGAGTAAGGGAATATTGAACAAATGGACAAATTTCTAGAAACATAAGTCTTCTAAAACTCAACTAGGAAGAATCAGAAAACCTGAATAGGACAATTACATCCAAAGAGATTAAAGCAGTAATTTAAAAACTCCAGCAAACAAAAGTCCTAGGCTGAATGGCTTCACATGAGAGTTTTACCAAATATTCCAAATATTTAAAAAAGAACTAACACCTATCTTCCTCAAACTATTCCAAAAATTTCAAGAGGAGGAAAGATGTCCAAGCTCTTTTTATAAGGCCAGCATTATTCTCATTTCAAAACCATATAAAAACACTGCAAAGAAAGAAAATTACAGGCCACTATTGCTGCTGAACATAGATTCTAAAATCCTCAACAAATATTAGCAAATTGGCTCCAACAATACATTAAATAGATCATACACCATGAACAAGTGGAATTTATTCCAGGAATGCAAGGCTGGTACAACATTCACAAATCAATAAACGTGATACATAACATAAACAAAATGCTGGATGAAAATCAAATGATCATATCAATAGATGCAGAAAATGCATTCAAATCCAGCACCCATCTACACTAATAAAAGAGAAACATACAAATTAATCATCACTCCACTACACCCACAGCCAATCAGGAGCGAGTATGCAAATTATCCCAATAAAGATGACAGTGGCCACTGAGCTGGAGTGAGCAAGAGGCTTGAGTTGCCCCTGGCAATGGAGGAAGCCAAGCTTCCTGCCTGCTCTGGCTGGCCCTGGCCTCCACTCAAGGCTACAAAGTTTTAATTGTAGAAGACAAATAAATTCCAGATACCTGTTTCCAGCCAGCCCTGGCCTCCACTTAAAGAGGCACTGAAAAAAAAGAAAGAAAAGAAAAAAAGGATGGTCTGGGAGCCTAGATTTCTGGGGGACATGGCCAGCCTGAAAACAGCCCTCAGCTCCTTACCCAGGCTCACCACAGTCCCATGGAGTGTGGTTTCTTTCTGGGGGGCTTGGCCAGCCTACAAACAGCCCTCATCCCCTCACCCCATCAGTGGGGGTCAATTGGAGGTGATTAGAACAACACAGAGGAGTTTAGAGTGAGCAGGCCAGCGGGGGGTGGAGGGGGAGAGGCAGTTGGGGGCAAGCAAGCCAGTGGGGAGGGAATGTGGGGACAAGCAGGCCAGCAAGGGGGGGAACTGGGGGTGAGCAGACTGACAGGGGAGGCAGTTGGGGGTAAGCAGGCCAGTAGGCAGAGTGGCTAGGGGCAATCAGGCAGGCAGACAGGTGTGCAGTTAGAAGCCAGCAGTTCTGGATTGTGAGAGGGATGTCTGACTGCCGGTTTAGGCCCAATCCCTGTAAACCAACAGTAGGACATCCTTTGAGAGGTACCAGATTGGAGAAAGTGCAGGCTGGGCTGAGGGACATGCCCCCACCTGTGCACAAATTTCATGCACTGGGTCTCTAATCTCTATAATAAAGAGCCAGGGTGTAGACCAATAAAGTCAGCACTAGTTTGCCATGATGACCCAGCACTAACAACTGCAGCTGCAAGCCTAGTGACCCAACAGTGACTGCTGAGGGGGCTTTGAATCAGGCCCAGAAAGAGACCTGGAGAGAGAAGCAGGCACTGATCTGTAGCATCTGTGGCAGCTTTTGACCAGCACTTGTCTCTGTCTTTCCATTCCGAGCCTGGCCAGCAGCTCTGCCTCCATTTCTCTTTGAGTCTCCACCAGGCTGCTAATCAGCCCTGCCTTTCTGATAAGGCCCTGTTGAAAGGCCCAGACATGCTGACTGGCATAGAAACTGGCCAATCTGAATCAAATCTGGGTCAACTAGGAGGAGGCAGTGGCTGCCTAGGAGACAGAGCTTTTGATACTGACTGGCATAGAAACTGACCAATTAGAACCAAATTGGCCAGCAGAGGAGGGCAGTTGGGGGTGAGATCAGGCTGGCAGAGAAGGGCAGTTGGGGGTGAGGTCAGGCCAGTAGGAGAGGGCAGTTAGGGGTGACCAGACAGGCAGAGGCAGTTAGAGGTGATCCAGCAGGCAGGCAGGTGAGCAGTTAGAAGCCAACAGTCACAGATCGCAAGAGAGATGTCTGACTACCTGTTTAACCCTGATCCCAGTCAGGCCTTAACTGGCTGGCAGACATCCTCCAAGGGGTCCCCGATTGGAGAGGGTGCAGGCTGGGCTGAGGGAACTGCCCCCTCTGTGCACAAATTTCATGCACCAGGCCTATAGTCTATGATAAAAACCTCAGCAAAGTGGGAATTGATGGATCATACCACAACATAATAAAGGCTATATATGACAAACTTACAGCCAACAGTATACTCAATGAGAAAAACTAGAAGGGTTTCTCTTAAGATCAGGAACAATACAAAAATGTCCAGTTTCACCACTCTTATTCAAGATGGTATCAGAAATATTAGCCACAGTGATTTAGACAAAAAGAAAAAAAAAAGGCATTCAAATTGGAAAGAGAAAGTAAAGCTGTCATTATTTTTGAAATGACATGATATTGTCCATAGAAAGACTTAAAGATGCCACCAAAAACTGCTAGACTTAATAACTTAATTCCATAATGTAAAAGGACACAAAACTGACGTCCAGAAATAGATATAAATGTTATACACCAATAATGAACTCACAGGAAAAGAAACTAAAAAAAAATCCATTGCAACCAAAAAAATAAGGTACTTGGGAATAAACTTAACCAAGGACGTAAAAGAGGTGTACCCAGAAAAATATAGGACAAGGCAAAAAGAAATAGAGGAAGATAAAAACAAGTGAAAGAACATATCATGTTCATAGATTGGAAGAATTTACATTATTTAATTGTCCATAGCACTTAAAGTAATATACAGCTTCAATGCAATCCCTATTAAGCTACCAATGGCATATTTCACTGACATAGAACAAATATTTCAAAAGTTTATATGGAACCAAAACAACAACAAATAGCCTCAGCAATCTTGAGAAAGAACAAAGTTGTAAGGATTACAATACCAGATATAGATATCAAACTATGCTAAAAAGCCATTGTAATAAAACAGACTGGTACTCAAAGGTACAATAAGTCATATAGACCAATAGTCTGCAAACTGTGGCTCACGAGCCACCTGCGGCTCTTTGGCCCCTTGAGGTGTGGCTCTTCCACAAAATACCACAACCCAGGCAAGTCTATTTTGAAGAAGTGGCATTATAAGAAGTTTAAGTTTAAAAAATTTGGCTCTCAAAAGAAATTTCAGTCATTGTACTGTTGATATTTGGCTCTGTTGACTAATGAGTTTGCCGACCACTGATGTAGCTAGACCAAAAGAACAGAACAGAGAACCCAGGAATTAACCCATGACATTATGGTCAATTAATGTTTGATAAAGGAGGCAAGAGCATACAATGGATTAAAGATCCTTCAATAAATTGTATTTGGAAAATTGGAGATGTACAGGCCAAAAAAAAAATGAAACTAGACTACCAACTTACACCATGCACATTAATAAACTCAAAATGGATAAAAGACTTACATGTAAGTCACAAAACCATGAAAATACTAGGAGAAAACATTAGCAGTAAAATCTCAGACATCTCACATGACAGTTTTTCTCCAGTATAGCTGCTGGGGAAATGCAGGTGAAAGAAACCATAAGTAAATGGGACTACATCGAACTAAAAAGCGTCTGCATAGCAAAAAAAAAAAAAAAAACCCACCAGCAAAATTAAAAGGGAACCAACTGTGTGGAAAAGCATATTCATAAATAATGTAACTGATAAGGGCTTAATTTCCAAAATATACAATGAACTCATACATCTCAACACCAAAAGACAAATACTTGGCAAATAGACGTATGAAAAGATGTGGAATGTCACAATTATCAGAGAGATGCAAATTAAAACAACAATGAGGTATTACCTTATACCTGCCAGAATGCCTACCATCAATAAAAATCAACAAACAAGTTCTGCAAAGATGTAGAAAAGGGGAACCCTAGTACACTATTGGTGGGAATGCAGACTGCACAGCCATTGTGGAACACAATGTAGAGTTTCCCTAAAAAATTAAAAATGCAGCTGCCCTGCAATTCCACTTCTGGGGATATATCCTAAGAATCAGGAAACACCAATCAGAAAAAAATATATACAGTCCTATGCTCATAGCAGCATTATTTACTCCCCCTCCCTTTATTCCTCTCCTTCCAACCTTATCCACCCCACCCAGGTCTTCACCACCCTATTGTCCATGTGCATGGGCTATGCATATACTATCTAATAAAAGAATAATATGCAAATGTGACTGTACCTTCGCTACACTACCAGCCAATCAGGAGCGGGGGGAGGGGCGCGAGCGGCATGAGGCAGAGGGCAGGGCCAGGCAGTGATGTCGGTCCCCGATGGATCAGAGCAGTTCAGTGGCCAGCTTAGAGCCAGGTCCAGAAAAGGCCTCTCCCTGGGGGATGGAGCCTGCAACCCAGGCATGTGTCTTTGATTGGAATCTCAGAACCTGGCAGGGGTGTGGGCAGCACCTGATGCAGCTGAGCAGGATTCAAACAAACATGGCGGACAGGACAGGCTGACTGAGGCAGCAACATACACCACCAGCTGGGTCCAACCCGCAATCGCGGAACCCTGTAGGCAGGAGGTGTGGGCGGCACCTGATACAGCTGAGCCTGATTCAAACAAACATGGGGGATCAGGCAGGTGGGAGGAAGCAGGGTGGGTTGGGGGTAGCACTCCACACTGCAGGTAGGGTCCAAGCCCTGGGGACCTGGGCAGGCCCTGCCAAGGCCCTCCTATGGGGTCTAGCAGAGAAAGAAAGCTGGTGGCTTAGAGGGCATCACTTCCTCTGGAGCCCCAGCTTCCGCATCCCAGCTGTGGAAACTGACAAAAGGTAGGAGGAAGTCCCACCCCCTCAGAATCTGTCAAAATCAGCTCAAAGGCTTGACAGTCAAAATTCTCATTCTCCTTTATCTCAGAATGTGGCAATATAGAGGTGGGACTATGTCCAAAGAAAAACTGTTGATACAACATAGCTCTGTAGCAGAAAGGTGACGACGTTATCGACAAAAAATGTCTGAAGAGCAACATGCTACACGTAAAAGATTAGCAATACCAGAAAACCAGGCCTGCTCAGAAAGACTCAAGATCAACATCAACAACCTCATGCATGAAATAAATGAATTAACAAAATCGTACAAGATGTTACGTGAGGTAGAAAAGGAAGCCCAATCTGAAGCAGCAGCAAAAGGTATAGCTCCCATGGAAGTAACTATGGCAATTAAATACGATCATAACAGTGACCCAGGTAGATATAATTCTCCCCGTGTAACCGAGGTTGCTGTCATATTCAAAAACGAAGATGGAGAACCTCCTTTTGAAAGGGACTTGCTCATCCATTGTAAACCAGATCCCAATAATTGAAAGTGAAACGAATCAGTATCCTGTTTCCCACATTAGATGCAATGACATATCCTGTTCTTTTTCCACATGGTGAAAAAGGTTGGGGAACAGATATTGCATTAAGACTCAGAGACAACAGTATACTCAACAATAATACTGGACAAAATGTAAATACACGAGTCACACAAATGCAGTATTATGGATTTCATCTCTCTGTGAGGGACACGTTCAATCCAATTTTAAATGCAGAAAAATTAACTCAACAGTTTATTGTGGATTCATATTAAAAAATGGAGGCCAATCAAATAAATTTCATTAAAACAAACCAATCTAAGAGTTGAAAAATATAGTGGTTTGATGGATTGTCTCAAATCTAGATCTGAAAATGACAATGTACCCATTGGTAAAATGATAATACTTCCATCATCTTTTGAGGGTAGTCCCAGAAATATGCAGCACCGATATCAGGATATTATGGCAATTGTAACGAAGTATGGCAAGCCTGATTTATTTATAACCATGACATCCAACCCCAAATGGGCAGATATTACAAATAATTTACAATGCTGGTAAAAAGTTGAAAACAGACCTGACTTGGTAGCCAAGGTTTTTAATATTAAGCTGAATGCTCTTTTAAATTATGTATGTAAATTCCATTTATTTGGCAAAGTAATAGCTAAGATTCATGTCATTGAATTTCAGAAATGTGGACTGCCTCATGCCCACATATTATTGATATTAGATAGTGAGTCTAAATTACGTTCAGAATATGACATTGACATATAGTTAAGGCAGAAATTCCAGATGAGGACCAGTGTCCTCGACTTTTTCAAATTGTAAAATCAAATATGGTACATGGACCATGTGGAATACAAAATCCAAATAGTCCATGTATGAAAAATGGAAAATGTTCAAAGGGTATCCAAAAGAATTTCAAAATGTGACCATTGGAAATATTGATGGATATCCCAAATAGAAACAAAGATCTGGTAGTACCATTTCTATTGGAAATAAAATTGTCAATAATACTTGGATTGTCCCTTACAACCCATATTTGTGCCTCAAATATAACTGTCATATAAATGTTGAAGTCTGTGCATCAATTAGAAGTGTCAAATATCTATTTAAATACATCTATAAAGGTCATGATTGTGCAAATATTCAAATTTCTGAAAAAAATATTATCAATCATGACGAAGTACAGGACTTCATTGACTCCAGGTATGTGAGTGCTCCTGAGGCTGTTTGGAGATTTTTTTGGAATGCAAATGCATGACCAATCTCATGCAATCACAAGATTAGCTATTCATTTGCCAAATGAACAAAATTTGTATTTTCATGCCAATGATCTTGCTGAAGTTTTAGATAGGGCTAAAAGACATAACTTTGATGGCTTGATTCTTATTAAATAGAGAAGACTCTGCTGCACATAATTATTATTATTGGGAGATTCCACAATAATTCTTTGTGGACAAAACGCCAAAAGGGTGGGAATAAAGTATTAGGTAGACTGCTCACTGTCAGCTTTAGTGAACCAGAACGATATTACCTTCGACTTTTGCTTCTGTATGTAAAAGGTGCAATAAGTTTTGAGGATCTGCGAACTGTAGGAGATGTAACTTATGATACATTTCATGAAGCTGCTAAACACCGAGGATTATTACTTGACAACACTATCTGGAAAGATTCGATTGATGATGCAACCATCCTTAATATGCCCAAACAACTTCGGCAACTTTTTGCATACATATGTGTGTTTGGATGTCCTTCTGATGCAGACAAATTATGGAATGAGAATAAATCTCATTTTATTGAAGATTTCTGTTGGAAATTGCACAGAAGAGAAGGTGCCTATGTGAACTGTGAAATGCATGCCCTTAACAAAATGCAGGAAGTATTCACATTGCATGGAATGTTCACATTTCAAACTTCCAGACTATCGTGTATTAATGAATGCAAATATATGTGGTGAATTATATGAGCAACAACAGGCAGAGGGTTTGATCAATTCTCTGAATGATGAACAGTTGGCAGCCTTATTATAACTTCAGCCATCGAAGATCAAACTGTTCACCCCAAATGCTTTTTCTTGGATGGTCCAGGTGGTAGTGGAAAAACATATCTGTATAAAGTTTTAATACATTATATTAGAAGTCGTGGTGGTACTGTCTTACCCACAGCATCTACAGGAATTGCTGCAAATTTACTTCTTAGTGGAAGAACCTTTCATTCGCAATATAAATTACCAATTTCATTAAATGAAATTTCAATTTCTAGACTTGATATAAAGAGCAAAGTTGCTAAAACTATTAAAAAGGCCCAACTTATTTTATTGATGAATGCACCATGGCATCAGTCATGCTATAAGCACCATAGACAGATTACTAAGAGAAATTATGAATTTGAATGTTGCATTTGGTGGAAAAGTTCTCCTCGGAGGGGATTTTTGACAATGTGTCAGTATCGTGCCACATGCTATGCAATCGGCCATAGTACAAACGAGTTTAAAGTACTGTGATGTTTGGAGATGTTTCAGAAAGTTGTCTCATAAAACAAATATGAGATCAGAGGATTCTGCTTATAGCGAATGGTTAGTAAAACTTGGAGATGGCAAACATGAGAGCAGTTTTCATTTAGGAATGGATATTATTGAAATTCCCCATGAAATGATTTATAATGGATCTATTATTGAAGCCACCTTTGGAAATAGTATATCTATACATAATATCAAAAATATATCTAAACGTGTATTTCTTTGTCCAAAAAATGAGCATGTTCAAAAATTAAATGAAGAAATTTTGGATATACTTGATGGAGATTTTCACACCATTTGAGTGATGAGTTGATTGACTCAACAGATGATGCTGAAAAGGAAAGTTTTCCTATTGAAGTTTTCAATAGTATTACTCCTTCAGGAATGCTGTGTCATAAATTAAAATTGAAAGTGGGTTCAATCATCATGCTATTGAGAAATTTTAATAGTAAATGGGGTCTTTGTAATGGTATCAGATTTATTATCAAAAGATTACTACCTAACATTATCGAAACTGAAGTATTAACAGAATCTGCAGAGGGAGAGGTTGTTCTGATTCCAAGAATATTTGTCCCCATCTGACACTGGTCTCCCATTTAAATTAATTTGACGACAGTTTCCCATGATGCCAGCATTTGCAATGACTATTAATAAATCAAACTCTAGACAGAGTAGGAATATTCCTGCCTGAACCCATTTTCGCACATGGTCAGTTATATGTTGCTTTTTCTCAAGTTCGAAGAGTATGTGATGTTAAAGTTAAAGCTGTAATTACTTTATCCCAAGGGAAATTAGTCAAGAACTCTGAAAGTGTTTTCACTCTTAATGTAGTATACAGGGAGATATTAGAATAAGTTTAATCACTTTATCACTCATTATTTGCATCAATGTTGTTTTTATATCATGAGTTTGTTATTGTTGTTATATAATTTTGTTATTATTTATTAATAAAATTATGTATTATTTTTATATACATTGTACTCATTACCTTTTATCGCTCACACTTTTATTATAGAGAAAGGTCAAATAGCAATATTAAGATATTTCCTCTAATTAATTCCCTTTCAATGTGCAAGGATTTCGTGCACCGGGCCACTAATAGGTATATAAGTTATTTGGTTTATCTCTTCTGTATTTCACAGAAGCAGAAAAAAAACTCTCTTGAAATGTATATGGCACCACAAAAGACCCCAAATAGCCAAAGAAATTCTTAGAAGGAAAAGCAAAAGCAGGAGGCTTCACACTCCCTAATTTCAAGTTATACTACAAACTATAGTAATTAAAACAATATGATCCAGACATATACACCAATGAAACAGAATCAGGAGCCCTGAAATAAATTCAAGCATATATGATCATCCAAAATTGACAAGAGAGCCAAGAATACTCAATGAGAAAATAGTCTTTTCAATAAATGTTGTTGTGATAATTGCATATTCACATGTAAAAGAGTGAAACTGGACCCCTATATTATACCATGCACAAACATTAATTTGAGATGAATTAAAGGCTTAAATGTAAGACCTGAAACCATGAAACTCCTAGGAGAAAACAGTAATGAAACTCCTTGACATGGGCCTTGTAATAACTTTTCGTATATGACCTAAAGCGTAAGTAATAACATCAAAAATAAATAAAACTACATCAAACTGAAAAACTGTTGTATAACAACAACAACAAAAAGTGAAGATAAAACATACAGAATGGGAGAAAGCCATTATCTCTACCGAGTGACACATTTTAAACCATATATCTGATAAGGGAGGTTATATCCAAAATATACAACTCGATAGCAAAACAAGACAAAAAAAAAAAAAAACAATTTTAAAAATGGGCCTGAACTAACATTCTTCAAAAATATATATATGATGGCCAGCAAGTACATGAAAAGGTGTTCAACATCATTAAGCATAAGAAAAGTGCAAATTAAAACTCCAGCACCGGAGAAGCCAAGATGGCGGCATAGGTAAACACCTGAACTGTTGCCTCGTACAACAATTTCAAAACTGCAACTAAAAGACAAGGAGTCTATCACCCAGAACCACAGGAAAGCTAGCCGAATGGACGTTCAAAAGCTAGAAGGAAAGAGAGGAGCATTGGGAAGTGCAAGAGCACTTAAAACCTGAGGTGTGGAAGCTTGGGAGCCAGGTGGCAGGAGACTTTGGAGCTGCTTTTTCTTAACCCGAAGGGAAGCGGGCTCCTGATTACTCAGAACCTGAGTTTCTGGGGAGACGCTGGCAACCCAGACTCAAACGGGGAGAAGCTGGATGGTCTGCCATCAGGTTGTAAAGCAAGAGAAGCACCCTTCCAGAGGCGCCCAAGGCAATTAGTGTTCACTGTACGGGGGTGTGGGGTGTGGGGCACAGGGACTTGGAAAAATGAAGAGGCGGAGTAGCGGCCATTGCTGTTTGCCACGCCCTAACCTAGTGATGCCCTGAAAACCCCGCCCCACACAATCTGCAAACCTACCCTAGCTAAGCACAGGGGCATCCTATCTAATGAAAGAGTAATATGCAAATTGACCATACCTCCTATCAAGCTATGCCCACAGCTACACCCATCAGCCAATCAGGAGCAAATTATGCAAATAAACCCCAACCGAGATGGCTGCAGTCACTGAAAGCAGGAGGGAGGCTTGGGGGAAACCAAGCTTTGGAGATAATGGAGGAAGCCAAGCTTTCCGCCTGCTCTTGCCAACCTAACCCTCCACTCAATGCTACAAAGTTTGAATTGTAGAAGATATATACCAACAAAAATGGCAGCAGCCATGGAGCTGGAGAGAGCAGAGGCTAGGGTTGCTGGGGAGATGAAGGAAGCCAAGTTTCTGCAGCCTTAGCACCTAGGCCTCCACTCTAGACTACAAAGTTTCAATTATAGAATTTAAATGAACCCAAACAGAAATGGCTGTTGCCATGGAGTGAGCAGAAGGCTTGGCTCTGCTCCAGGCTACAAAGTTTCAGATGTAGAACATAAATTAATCCCAGATCCCAGGGCCTCCACTTGGGTTGCTGGGAGGTGTGGCCAGCCTGCAAACCAGCACAGGCCCCTTGTCCAGGCCACCCCATGCCCCATGGGAATGCCCACCCTGATCTGGGACACCCTTCAGGACAAATCAGCTGGCCCTTACCCATGCACCAGGCCTCTATCCTATCTAATAAAAGAGTAATTTGCAGATTGACCATCACTCCAAAACACAAGAGGACTTCCCCAGGTGGTCAAAGATCCTACCCCCATGTGGATACAAGATGACCACCACAAGATGATCAGCAGGGGAGGGCCATGGCCTGCAAGGGAGGGCAGGTGTGGGTGATCAGGCCAGCAGGGGAGGACAGTTGGGAGTGATCAAGCCTGCAGAAGAGGGCAGTTAGGGGTGACCAGGCCAGCAGAGAAGGGAAGTTGGAGGCAAACAGGCTGGCAGGGGAGCAGTTAGACATCAATTAGGCTGGCAGGGTAGTGGTTAGGGGATGATCAGGCTGGCAGGCAGAAGTGGTTAGGGGCAACCAGGGAGGCAGGCAGGTGAGCAGTTTGGAGCCAGCAGTCCTGAATTGTGAGAAGGATTTCCGACTGCCCCTTTAGGCCCAATCCTGGTAGGATCGGGCCTAAGTAGGTAGTCGGACATCCCTTAGGGGTCCCAGATTGGAGAGAGTGCAGGCTGGGCTGAGGGACACCCCCCACCCCTGTACACAAATTTCATGCACCGGCCCTCTAGTTTGTATGTAAATGGTCTGCACTTTTCCAGCTTAACCTAAACTGCAGCTCTGGTCAGACCAGGAGAATTCTGGAGACCTCGCTGTAGCTCCAGCTGGGTCACCTCAGAGAGTAGCTGAACTGCACCCCAGTGGAGTTCCAGAAGCTAGCATATCTAGAGGTCTGTGTGAGATGACACCAGAATTCAACTACTCACATCCATAAAGTGACACATTCAAGGGGCAGACTCAGTGAGCACCAAAGCTCCACTGAAGCAAGTCTGCCTCCTTAGGCGTGTCTCTGCACAGCAGCTCTTCCACTCCAAAATCACATGGAAGCAGCAAAATGGGGAGACAGGCTCAAATGAAAGAAATGTAGGAAAGCAGATTGTTGGATATAGAGTTCAATATCACATCTATAAGGTTATTCAAGAATCTTCTAAAAATCACCAAGAAACTTGATGAGACCTTCAAGGACCTTAATTAGAATGCCAAGAAAATGGAAAAGGACCAGACAGAAATTAAGCATACACTGTCTGAAATAAAGAATATACAAAAATCCAACAGTAGATCAAAAAACTCCAAGAATCAAACCAAAGATCGGAAATGTAAGGAGGAAAAAAAAACACCCAACCAGAAAAACAGAAAGAAAAAATAATACAAAAATATGAGGAGAGTGTAAGGAGCCCCTGGGACAACTTTAAACACACCAACATCAGAATTATTGGGGTGCCAGAAGAAGAAAGAGAGCAAAACATTGAAAACCTATTAGAAGAATAATTACAGAAAACTTTCCCTACCTGGTGAAAGAAGTAGACTTACAAGTCCAGGAAGTGCAGAGAACCCCAAACAGAGGAATCCAAAGAGGACCACACCAAGATACATCATAATAAAAACACCAAGGACAAAAGACAAAGAGAGAATCTTGAAAGCAGCAAGAGGAAAACAGGTGGTTATCTACAAGGGAGTATCCATACAACTGTCAGCTGATTTCTCAACAGAAACTATGCAGGCCAAACGCAAGTGGCAAGAAATATTCAAAGTGATGAACAGCAAGAACCTACAACCAAGAATATGCTACCCAGAATGGCTATTATTTAGAATTGAAGGTCAGACAAAGAAAATCACATACAAGAAAAAACTAAAGGAGTTCATCACCACCTAACCAGGATTATATGAAATGCTGAAGGGTAGTCTTTAAGGAGAGTAAGAAGAAGAAAAAAAAAGGTAAAGATAAAAATCTATGAACAACAAAATGACAACAAATACATACCTACCAACAAGTGAATCTAGAAATCAAGTGAATGAAAAATTTGATGAGCAGAATGGACAGATGAATATAATATAATCAGGACATAGAAAGGGAGAGGACTGACAATTCACAGGGGGAAGAGGGTGTGGGGGGTGCGGGAAGAGATTGGACAAAAATCTTACACCTATGGATGAAAGACAATGGCTGGCTGTAAGTGCACAGGGTGGGGAGGGGGATTGGGTGGAGGAGTGTTATGGGAGATAAAAGGAACACCTGTAATAATCTGAACAATAAAGATTTAGTTAATAATAAAAATAAAGAAAACTCCAGTATCATCTCATTCCTGTTAATGGCCATCATAAAAGGACAAAAGAAAACAAATTCTTGCCAGTATTTGGAGAAAGAGAAACATTTGTGTACTGTTGGTAGAAATTTAAACTGGTACAACTATTAGAGAAAACATTATATAAGGTTCTTGTTAAATTAAAAATAGAATTACCTTATGATCCAGTAATTTCACTTCTGGTAATATATCTGAAGAAAATGCAACTACAATGTCAAAGAGATATCTGAACCACCCCACCCCCACCCTCTAACCAGTTCATGACAGAGGCCCAGTGTATGAAATTTGTGCACTCGGGGTCGGGGGAGGGCCTCAGCTCAGCCTGTGCCCTCTCGCAGTTCGAGAGTCCCAAGGGGATGTCTGACTGATGGCTTAGGCTGTCATGGATTGGAACCAAGAAAGCGGGCCTCAACCATCAGTCAGACATTCTTAGCACTGCCACAGAGGTGGGAGAGGCTCCTACCACCACCGCTGCACTCGTCAGCTGTGAGCCTGGCTTCTGGCTGAACAGAGCTCTTCCTGTTTGAGCACACTGACCACAAGGGGGAAGCTCCTGTATTGAGCATCTGCCCCCTGGTGGTCAGTCTGCATCATAGTGACCAGTCATTCTGCTATTGGGTTGATTTGCATATTAGCCTTTTATTGTATAAGACTAGAGGCCCGGTGTAAGAAATTCATGCATGGCGGGAGGGGGTTTTGTCCTTCAGCCCAGCCTGCATCCTCTCCAATCCGGAATCCCTGGAGGGATGTCCAATGGCGACCCAAGCAGAAGCCCTGGTATCTGGGATTTATTTATGTTCTACAATTGAAACTTTGTAGCCTGGAGCAGAGCCAAACCTTATGCTCACTCCGTGGTGGCAACCATTTCTGTTAGGACATTTACCTTCTATAATTGAAATTTTGTAGCCTAGAGTGGAGGCCTAGGCTGGCCAGAGCTGCAGAAGCTTGGCTTCCTCCATCGCTGGAGCAACCCTAGCCTCTGCTCTCTTCAACTCCATGGTTGCTCCCATTTCTGTTGGGTTTTATGTATCTTCTACAATTGAAACTTTTGTAGCATTGGGTGGAGGCCTAGGCCAACAAGGGCAAGCAGAAAGCTTGACTTCCTCCATCGCTGGGGAAACCCAAGCCTTCCTCCTGCTCTCTGTGGCCACACCCATCTTGGTTGGGGGCTCATTTGCATATTGCTCCTGATTGGCTGGTGGACATAGCTGGTGGGTGTGGCTTGTGAGTGTGACAGAGGTGTGGTCAATTTGCATATTACTCTTTTATTATATAGGATAGCCAAGACAACTTAAGTGTCCATCAAAAGATATACATGCTAGTACTCCATTAGATAGTGAAGTACCAAAAGGGGAAGCTAACCAATCTCTAAAGTAAAATGTGCCTGAACATTCCAATCTTGCCCATTTGGGACTATCATCCAGCATTCTGTTAATAGATTATCATTCTCTGAAAGGTGCACTTGAAACTTTCAAAAACAAAAAGAATCTCTTTTTTCCATCTGGTGACTTTCTTTAGATATGGAGACAAGGGACTTGGAAATAGTAATAAAAAAAAGTAAGTGTTCTAAAACTCAGTCTTTTCTCAAAGAATCTTGACCTAAATTTCTCACAAATTTAGGAAAAACAAGAATTACTATTTCCATTTTACTGATGAATGGATAAAGTCAGAAATCAAATAAAGAAGTGTAATTATAGTCTAATCCCCTTACCATATGGGTAAATTAAAAGGGAAGTGACCACATTTGATCAGCCTAAACTCTGTATGGGAAGCTCCTTGCTCCATAACCTTTGAGGCTCCTACCTCCCAATCTTTACAATGCTCTGGCCTCTCTATGCAACCTCATCCTGCCCTCCTTACCTCTCTGATCTTATCCTTTCTCAGCTTTCACCTCTACTGCCATATGCCAAACAGCCCCTCACCCCTATTTCTCTGGAACTTTCTTATCCAGAAAAGAAATCTTTTGGGTCAATTCACTCACCTCCCTCCATTCTTAGTTGTAATGTCAATTTGCTAGTGTGTCTCTCTTGACCACTCTATTTAAAATCGCAACCAGCTATCTGCATTCCCAGCCTTCTTGCCCTGTTCAATTATTTTACATAGCCCATATACCATATAATGGTTTTTAACTTTGTTCTTGTTATTTGTCTTAGTTAGGTTTTTCTGAAAGTAAAGAATAAGAAAAAGACTTTGGTACAGTCATTCACCTGGGAAGTAATTCCAGGAGTCGGGTATAAAGAAGGAAGGAGAGAGAGACAGGAAAAAAAGAAATGTCCGTTAAATGGGTATAGTCAAGGTCATTCCTAAAAGACAACAGAAATTTAATGAAATTGAATCTCTGTGATCAGAATACCGAAATGCCTCTTAGAATAATGTCCTGAAGGAAGAGAGGTTGCAATATTCATCTCCAGATTCCCATCCCCCACTGGTTGTCCAAGCCATTGGACTCACTCAGATCCTCTCTCTTCAAATCAGCCCTCCACAAGAAAGTGTGCAATGAAGAAAGTGGAAGAACATCTAGCAAGCCCTTGTAGAGAGACACTTCCTGAAAGAGGAGAGGCAGATGCAGTTGCAATCAAGAGTGGGCCAGAGGAGTCCTGGGGAGCAAGGGAGCAATTGCCAACTTGCTTATCATCTTCAGTCCCCCATTTGAACATAAGATTGTCCAAGGCAGACATTTTTGTCTTTTCTGGGTTGGTAACCCAGGCACCTGCAGCATCCGGCACATAGTAGTTATTTAATAAATATTTTAATGAATTCTCAAGCATGTAACTAGATTACAAATACTGGTATCAAAGTGTTAAGATTAAGCCAGAGTACCAGGTGACGAAAGCCAGATGCTCTTGAGTAGTGCAAATCCAGAGCCTGAAAGGGTCCAGTTACCATGGCGCCAATGGTTTGGAAATTGATAAATTCTGGACCTGAAGTTGGTCTGACTCCCACTTTCTTCCAGGCTGTGGCAGTTGGGTAGATTGCACTCCTTTGGGGGCAGAATGAAGAAAGGTCTGTCAACTACAGACCGAAAAAAAATGATGCTGTTGATAATTATTAGTTCATCTATACATCAGTTTACCTTTAAAAATATACTGACTTTAGCCTTTAACTAAGCCATTTTAAAACTGCCTTTGAGCCTTTTCTTTTTAAACAATAGGCTTCGCTAAAGACACAGCAAGTTGCAACAAAGAAATGTCACACATTGAGCTACTTTTTTTATCTTCCACTCAATGATTTTAATGTATACATTTATTATTTTGCTATTATGGTTGTCTTCCGGTACCACTTTATATCTTACTTTCCACTCAAACGCAAGATTGTTCTTTTCAAGTGTTTCCAGTGTTAGAAAAGAAAGGGGGCAATCTCTTACGCCAACTTACGGCCAATACATTGAAAGAGGGATTTGATTCATTTTCGAAGGAAAGGTTTTTGTAGTAGGGAAATGTGACCATCTCAGTTGGCAAATGTTTTCACTGAATTATAGACATCTTCAAAGACAGAGAAATCCCCCCCAAACTATTTAAAATCTTCATAACGGACCTCCCACCAATGATAACTTCTTTAAAGTAGAAATTCTCCTAAAGATGTACAAATCTTCAAAAAAGAGTGCCCCTCCTATGATTAGAACCTTACCAAACTCCATCTGGATTTGAGTTCCAATAATAAGGGTCAAAACCTTGTCCATACCTAGTAAAAAAAAAAATACTGTAAGAAAGCACATTTTTAGTATTTCCAGATGTAGAGGGAACATACATCGTTTTGAAATACAATGAGAAAAGTTTTTCATGGTATTTTGGAAACAATATACGGGCCATAGCAGGCAGAGAAAGTGATTTGAAAGTGGTCAGGCCAAAGACACTGTAAAGCAGGTGGGTTTGAATTCAGGATTAGAAATCAACAATGTGTCCTGAACCCTCTGCCCACACCATTTTTTTAAAAGCTCATTTTTACTGATTAGAATATTAAATCAGGTAAGCATTGTTTTTGAAGTTAGGCTCACCTATATTATGAGTAAAAAGTAGCTGAGAGACAATTAAAATAAAAATGTGACATTTGAACATAAACAAAAGCACGAGGTGGACAAGGGGGAATGTTTTAAAAAAACATTATCTCTACCAAGGCACACATGCAAACCCACAAACATGCACACTCACACCTCTATTCTCTGTTGGTAATCTGGACAATGATGTACACATTTTGCAAAGACATTAACAGAAAACAGCAGCTCCATCTTGCTGCCTCTCAGCATGTAGAATTTATGTCTCCATTAGAACTCTCTTGATGCTTTGTGAAAATGTATATGGAGGTCTCACTCCCCCACTAAAGAGCTGCTCCTGATAGATGCTATCTCACCCACACACGCATACCTCAAAGACTCATACTATGTAGCCTACTGACCCTGAACCCTTCTTACTCCAAAACACTCCTCAAACTAATACAATTGGAAGTAAGCAGAAGAAAAATGTGCTTGTATGCAAGCATATGCATTTGCATTACCCTATGTAATAAAAGGCTAATATGTAAATTGTCCCTTCCTCCAGGCCAGTCCCACCTGATTGGCCCTGATCAAGGTGGGCTGGCCAGACCCAACCCATGCATGAATTCATGCACCGGGCCTCTAGTGTTATTATAAAATCATGGTTTAGTATCTACATTACTATCATGCTTTTGTGTTGTGTTATTATGTATTGTTATTGTTGGAGTTTGGGGTTTTAGGGTTTTGTTTTTGTGTTCTTATTACTCTTGTTGTTTTCTTCCCATTATTCTTTAATTCATAGTCTCCTTTATAAAACTAAAAACTCTGCAAGGACAGGACTATTATCCATCCATTTACCCATCCACTCATCCACTCACTTGCCCATTATCTTATTTATTTTGTGTTGTTTGCTTTGTCCCTGCTACATTCTTAGATCTACTTTCTTCAAGTCTGTCATTTTCCAAACTACTCTAAAGGTATTGCCATGCTGAGAACTTGAATTATAAAATTGATGGCCAGGACAACTTGCAAGGTCTCCAAACCTATTGTTCAACCTGTATCTTAATCTGAAACCCCACTGAGATGTCCCAAAACAGAACCTTACTAATGTAAATTAATAAAATAAGAGCAAAATTTCTCAGTCTTTTTTCCTAGACAAAAGCATTTGGATAAACCAGAGGTCAACTTCTCAGGCCTTACTCATTCCTTCCTGAATCCTATTCATTCAAGGACTGTAAACTGAATATACACACCAGGTTAAGGCAGTCAGAAAGGTCTCCTAGAAAGAATCAAAGATGACCTCTGATACCTGATTAGACATTTTCTAGACCAGAGAAGTGGGTGCACAATGAAGGTAGTGTTACTTAAAGTATCCAAAATAATTTCCCTGACTTCTCAACATGATAATAATAGTAACAACTTCCTATGGTTGTTTTGGAATCAAATATATATATGCAACTGTTGCAACAGAATGACAAGAACAACCAGTGGACCAGTAGCTATGAAGTGCACTGACCACCAGGGAGCAGATGCTCAATGCAGCAGCTGCCCCCTCATGGTAAGTGTGTTCCCACAGCCAATCTCCTGTGGCCGGCTGACCAACAGCATCGGTATCTGGCCTCTGTTCCTTCTGCACCAGGCCTGGTGATCGTCACCTCCTCTCCAGACCTTGCCTGGGCCTTTGGGCCCCGGGCTGGAATAGAGAACTGGGGTGAGTTGGGATGGACACAGCCTTTTTCCTAGGGCAGCCAAGTGCCAGCTCCCTCCTTGGGACCGGTGGCTAACCTCCTGTGCCATTTCTCCCCCTGGCCAGCAGGCCCCAATTGGCCTGGCCCTGATCACCAGCCAGGCCTAGGGACTCTACCCATGCATGAATTCGTGCACCAGGCCTCTAGTTAGTCAATAAAGGTATAGTGCTGAGAATTACTCAGGGCACTTATTATAAGTTTAAAATATTAATTTTGGACAACTATGTCACTAATTCTAGTATTTTGCCTTCTAGTACCTTCCTGGCTCTTTTGTCCCATTTATCTAGCTCTGATTTGCCCCTGCTTCATAGAGTTTTCCCATCACCCAGAAAGGGGTCATTGTTCTCTCTTTTCCACGTCACTTAGGAAAGAGTTTGAATTGCATTTTTTATGTTTCATTAATCTTAGAGTTGGCATCCTTCCAATTGCAAGATTCTTGATGTAGTGCTTTGAGCAAAGTTGAGTTCATGAGTACTTAGGGAGCCAATTGCTAAGTATTCAGGAATTTTGTGAGCCTGAAATAAACCATGGTGCAGAGGTAGGAGTATTTACACCATAAAAGTTGGCAAATGCCACAAATCAAGCCTTTGTTTTGTAGTCGTTGCTGTTATTGTCATTTGAGGTTTCTGGAGAGGCAGTTAACCAGCCCACACTAACACTGACCCTGACCCTGTCTTGTATCTCCACCACCTCATCCTTCATCTAGTGACATTCTCTTCCAGCTCTAACCCTTGCCCCACATCAGCTCCTGAGCTTTGGAAGATATCTCTGACATTAACTTTCTAGGTCCTGCTGTGTTTCCTGGAAAATCATGAATGGGGAAGGGAAGACTCTCGGTGTGTTGCAGAGGGGTGAAACAACTCACCTTCCAGCCAAGACCAACTCCTACAAACGGACTTAGGAATCCTGCGAAGAAATGGGGGTTAGGAGATCTCTAGAAGCAAATGTGGGAAGAGGGGTAGATGTTCAAAACAAACCTCTGAGCAATCCTAAGAACCAGGCCAGTGATCAACTTTTCAACCACAACTTGAGGCAAAAAAAAAAAAAAAAGGATTTCATAAGGCACAAATAAGGTAGTAACTTTCTTATATCAGGCATTTCCCCTGTTTTTAAGGAGCCTATCTATCAAAGGAATCCAGAATAGAGATAAGAAATGTAATGAAACACACTTTTGCTGCTTTCTCCTTAAAATGGGTCTTTAGACAAATTACTCAAAAACTCCACCTGAGTCTTACTCTGTCCATCTCCAACCCTGAATAACCCAGTGCCATAAAAGTCAGTACCTCTCCCTTCTTTCCTACCAGATACTCAGGGGTGTTGACCAAGATGACTTAGAGGTGCTGATGTGGCTTGAGCTCTCCAAGCATCAAACCAAAGTGTTATCAAGACACTTACTCTGGCTGGGTGGCTCAGCTGATTGGAGCATCGTTCCATGCACCAAAATGTTGTGGGTTTAATTCTCAGTAAAGACACATAGGTAGGTTGAGAGTTTGATTCATATCACAAAGCATACGTAAAGCAACTGATCCATGTTTCTCTCTGACATCCATGTTTCTCTCTTCCTTCTTCTCTCTCTAAAAATCAATAAAAATTAAAAACATCCTCAGGTGAGAATTTGAAAAAAAGTTTAAGATACTTTCATGGTCCCTATTTGTCCACTAACCATGTTTGTTTACCTGCCGTTTTGATCAATTATTTATTTGCACAAGTCAAAATATGCTATGTCCCCTCCTGTTCAAATTAGCTGTTCAGAAAAAAAATTTAAAACATATATTTGAAAAAAAAAACACAAACAATTTACCAATTAAGAATTACCCCCAATTTTCATTTACAAGAAAACAATAGAAAAATTGTGTTTTTTTTAAGAGGAACAACCAAATTTTGCATTTCACTGTAGTTATTTTTATTTGTACCTGGATATTTTGATTATTTACCTGAATCAGCCTTTCTCTAACTCTCCGATAAATTATAAACTCAAGCCGTGGAGCCCGGGGTCTTTCTCAGTTGTTTGTGGCAGACAATATAGCCATGTCGGTTCTTAATTTGTCTCAGCACCGAACTGTCTGTCCAGAGCCACGCTGCTGACTGCCAAACTACATCCCCCATCGGGCCAGTCAGGTCCTGTTTGCACTGAGACCTGAAGTGTTTCCCCTGGCAAAGCCTCGTTGGCTGCAGTAGACCTGGTTCTGATTCAGATGTGGGCTTTTCGGAAACTATGTGAGCAGGTATATTTTTGGCTCCTGAATTCTGTGCAGCTTTACAGTTTCCTCAGTGTAATGTTGTACCCCCTTCCAAGAGAAGCAGAGGAGAGACAGGGTCTCTGCCCTTCCAGGCGGCCTCACAAAGGTACCTGTCCTATTCTGAAGCCTGTGAAGACATGAGCCACCAACGGCTCCCGTCTAGAAAGAAAGAACTGTTAGGCTTCTTCGAGGGTTTCTTCAATATGTTTTGTGACAGAGACATGTCCAACTTCTTTCCATTCCCTCACAATCCCTCGCACAAGCCCCACCCGTTCTTCCTGCTGTCCTTCCCTCTGAGATAGCTTTTCCAATGATGTCTGGACCTTTTGTTTCTCACATCCACCCCCCAGGAGATCAAATGAACCTGCCACCTGCTTCCTTGGTTCTATGCTTGCACACCAAATTTGTTCTTGAATTTTACTTTTAAAAACTTTCATGATTTCTCCAAAGTAATCAGGTCCTTAAATTCTATGTAGTCTCTTTAGAGAATTTCAAGCAAAATTAGCCTTTATCACACTTACACTTTTGCTATGACACACTCTGCCATGTGAAACTCCTTTGTAAAAGGGAAAAACTAAAATCTTGACTGATACTGAGGTTTCTAAGTATGACTTAGAAAATCAGTAATAGATAACAGTATACATTGAGGATTTTTGGTTACAAGCAACTAAAAGGAATTACATCTAATTTATGTCTGGAAGAAGAGCAGGAATTTATTTGGGGGCATGTCATATAGCTCACAGCCTAGATGGAAGATTAGAGAATTAGATGGAAACAAAACAGGACTCAGAGTAGAATGTAGAGAAAAACAATGGAGACAGCAGGGATTAATTGATCGCCTCATTTGTATGCCTTTGTAATGAATAAATTCTAGCATTTTTCCCCCCTGGGTGCATCTCTGTTAGATCATCATGGCAGAAGTAAGAGTCCTGCTCAAGTTGGATTCTTGGTCAGCTCCTTGATTTGTTATAAGATAGTGGGAAGAACAAACTGGAAGAAGGGACTTCAAGGAACTCATCTGCTTCCATGGAGGTAGAGGAAGTAGCTAGATCTTCCCTCATTCCAGAAAGACATACCATGGAAGGTGGATAATTCCTTGGAAGGAATTCACTCCGGGTGTTGTTAGGAAGGAGACACATGGTGGGCAATCATAACCAAAACTGACATATGTCTAGTGGAACAGGACACTAGGCTTTCCAGGTGCCCTCGTACATACCTATGTAAAGGGTTAACTGTACTTTACAAAGCATCAGTGTCCAATTGACAAAGCCTGAGAAAAGAGCTCTAGTTCTCCCTAGCTAAGGATGTCCATGGCAACTTCTTTTGTATCCTCTGAGTAATGAGCACTACACTGACCACTAGAATGGCATATTTGGAAACTAGATATGTGTCTGTGACTCTACATTGAATGGAAGAGGCAAGTGGACACAATACACAGAGAATGCAGGTTAAAAAGCATTAAGGCAAGTTCAGGGCATGTTTTAGTCTCCCATGAAGAAAGGAAGAGAATCAACAGAGGCTTCTTAAGGATTAGTGCTAGAATTTTTAGGCAAGAAAGAGATTCAAGTTGGCCACAGTGAAGGGTGTGTGTACTATGGTGTGGGAGACTGGGGGTACATCGCAATTCCAAAAATAGTGACTTGGCAGAAAGGTAGGGTGTGGGTTGACTTAATGCTATACTCTCAGCAGGATAATGGGAAAACCAATCATGAAGCAAGGAGTTTCCAGAAATTCAAGCTGTGCTGAATCAGACAAGAAGCACAAGTTCATTGCATCTCATCAACTCAGGCAAATTAGAGGAGCCCTCTTGCTTTACAACTTTATAAGATTCTCAGACAAAGGAATGTAACACCCTCTTGTTTTCTTAAAACTGGCCATTTGAGGCAGCTACAATAAAATCATAGTGTTCATCATCTCTCTTCTCTCCACATTTCCCAAAACAGAAAAAAAAAACATATAATTGCTGATATTACTATTTTGTGTGCTGGATGAGAGTTTCCAAAAACAATAACAATTAATTTTCTTTGGTGGTGTTAGCCAAAAAAGCAGTGTGGTGCCAGGTTTCCATGATCTTCTTAGATCATCTGGCATCGGGAACAATGGCTGTGAGAAACAAGCCCTTGGAGGCCAGTAAAGTTGTGCTATAACCCCAACGTTAGAGATCTCATATCTTGGCCATTCGACATCACAGCAGGTAGAAAATCTAGGATGGAAAATGTCAGGCAGGATACAAGTTTCCTCCGCAGAAATATTGCCTCAACATAGCTGAAATCCTTAGAGATGTTTTCTGTGTAAAGCTTCAAAAACACACTGGCCTTGGCTACAGACAGATGCCTTCTTGACGCTGCTCCAGACGTATTTAAGAAATGGGTCTAATTTTGAAGGATATAGTTGGGCGGCCAACCAAGGCCTAAAAGTAGAATAAGTTATACTAATTTTATGTAAAAAGAATTTTAGAAAAGTAAATGCAGCCAAAACTATGAAATTTCTGAAGGCATTTTTACACTGATCTGTCAGTTCTTAAACAGAAGGTTTAAGCCAAGTGAGAGAGATGTACATGCTGTGGGACTTGGGGTGTGAACTCCTCTCTGAGTTATTTCTGGATCATTGTTGTAAAGAGGATGCTAAGTGTGATGGACACAACTCATCTTGACTGCTAAATCCCTTGAAAGTGTTCCCAGAAAAGTAGCATTCACACTGAAGTTTGCCAGCAAACAATAAGATAGACATACTGCTTCTTAAAATGAGGAGCTAATGTCACTTTTTAAAAATTATTTTTTCTCATTTATCTTTTCTAAACAGTGCTGTGAAGATAAAGCAGTTAATTTGTTGGGTGGTAGTCAAGCATGAAAAAATGGAGAACTATCTCGATAAAGTGTAAAAAATAACAAGACAAAAATAATGAAAACTAATGTAGTCCGTTCACTGAGTACCTCCTATGAAAAGGAACAATGCTGGCCTTTGAAAAGAATTTTTAAAACAAGTACTTAAAAGAAGCTTAAATAGAGATTATGAAATAAAATGTGTTTGTGTGTGTAAACACATCAAGTACCAAATGCAAGATAAGTATTGCTACTATTTACTGGGTGTCTGCTGAGGGGCAGATTCCATTTTACACACATTAGTGGTTTGTAACATTTGCCGGTTGTCAGAGCTCCATCCAGGCTCTTGTGGCATTGGGTTCCTATGCATGCCAACCCACCTCACTGGCAGCCCCAAAATTCTCTGCTGAGGACTTTGTCTGGCTGCAGGAGCATGCTCAGCCCTTCACTGGGCAGTTTGTGTGAGCAAGGAATTAACACGCCTTAGGAGCAGCCCTCTGTTAACAATAAACAAGAGTTGGTGGGTAAAAATTAAAACAAAAACAGAAAACTTGCCCAGCCTTTCCTTTCTATCTCAGAGGTAGGCAGCTCCAGAATAAAGTAATCTACAAGGTGAAAGTAGATCCCTTCTAATTACCTTCTCAAAGGGCCTGGCCCAGGCAATGACTGGTTGATATAGAGACTGGAAACACAGAGCTTGAGCAGGGAAAGGTTGGTTGGCTGAAGGACAGCACAGGGAAATGGGCTTGCTCCCACCCCAATGCGGAGGCCCCAGACCTTAATGCCTAGCAGGCCACTCTGGCCTGTGTGGCAGAGGGCATCACTACCTTGGGTCTAATATGACCCCTCCCACTGGTACTGGCCTTGTGCACAGAGCCAGGTCATGGTCCAGGGCTAGGGACTATTCCTGGCATTCCTCATAGGCATGGTCTGAGGCTCTGACCCCCATCTCTAGGTCCCATGAGAGGGAAATCTTTGAGCTTTGAGGTAGGATGGCCCAGGGCTTGATTGAGGTGGAGTGAAAGTTGGTTTCTGGGCCTGAAACAGAAGAATCTGCAGGAGTTGAGGACACCCTGGGGCACTGGGGCACCTTCAAAGACAGCTACTATGTCAGCCCTGAGCTGAGCCTCATGCGGGCTGATCACTGCCTGCAACAGTGAAAACATAGTGGATGGGAGCTCAAATGTGCTAGAACAGCAGGTTTTTCAACCCCACATTGAATACATGGAGCTCACAGCTGAGCCTTCAACTGTGGCCCAGCTCTACAAGGTGCTGGGGGCTGAAGATGTGGCTGCTGTGCTGAGCCACTGGGGCTGCAGGAAATTGCTAGTTTTGTGACTAGTTGTAGAGCTTGGAAACTGGGGCCACCCTGAACTGATAAAGAGCAGCTTCTGCTCAAGGTGGGCCTGGAGACCGCTGACTTTGGCTACTCTGTGGGTGAAATAGAGGCCCACGCCCATGAGGAGACTGAGTCTCAGCTGCCCTAGGAAAGATGGACAAGCTCAGCAGCACCTGTGGTGGGCTGGCACAGGAGACAGCACCTGCCAAACTGACCCTGGACCTACAGTGCTTATGGCTTTAGGACTATCAGCTCCTGCTAAGCACACCACAGGGAACTAAAGATCTGACAGTAGCCTGGGCCACAGTGTCACTTCCTCAACAACAGGGAAGAGAACTCTGAGCCTAATGAGGTTCATTTCTTTGCTCACTGTGCCCGTCTCCCTGGCTTTTCTTTTCTTAGTGACTCTTTCCTACTCTTAGCTACCCTTCCTCCATCCCTCCCAGGTGGCCTCCTCTTCCTCATCAGACAGATGCAGTCTGTGGCTGTGCCTCTACCCTGGCAGCTAAGCAACCTCCATTGATTTCTGCTCACGTTTTAGGATTTCTGCTTAGCCATAAGCAATAGTGAAGCACAGAAAATCCCTTGCCGCCCCCCTGGGGCACTGGGAGGTCGATGCCACCGATTTTGCAAGTGGCTCCTAAACCACCTTACAACTGAGTTAGAGACCAGGGAAGGCAGCAGGATTTTCTGCCTTGGAATGCGGGGAATAGCGGCAGGTTGAGGAAATGGGTAGGAATCCCTGTTGGAAATCTAAAAATTCTGGTTTGTTCTTGTTACTGTGTCCTGTTCTGCCCAGATGATAGAGTGTCTTCTGTGGGATCAGATTTGTTTCCCAATCTAGAGAGGGGTAGAAAGAAAAGCCTCCTTTGTAGAAACAAGTTCCTAAGACCAAGGAAAAATACATACTTCTTGTTAAGACTTCCCCTTGTTGTTTTCCATATATGTTTTCTGCCTCAAATATATATAAACTAGAGGCCCAGTGCACAGGGAAGGAGGGTGTCTCCTCAGCCCAGCCTGCACCCTCTCCAATCTGGGACCCCTTGGGGGATGTCTGACTGCCGGTTTAGGCCTTATCCTGAGGATTGAGCCTAAACTGGCCGTCAGACATCCCTCTCACAATCTGGGACCACTGACTCCTAACTGATCACCTGCCTACCTGCCTGAGCACCCCTAACTGACCCCTCTGCTGACCTGGTCACCCCCAACTGCTCCCCCTGCTAGCCTAGTTGCTCCCAACTGCTACCCCACCACTGGCTGGTCATCTCTAAATGCCCCCACTGGCCTAGTCACCGCTTACTGCTGCCCTGCTGGTATGATCACCCCCAACTGCTGCCAACCTAGTTGCTCCCAACTGCTCCCCCACCACCAGCTGGTCATCCCTAAATGCCCCCCCACTGGCCTAGCCACCCCTTATGGCCCCCCCTGCTAGCCTGATCATCCCCAAGTGCCCCCATACCAGCCTGATTGCCCCTAAATGCCCCCTACTGGCCTGGTCACCCCTCACTGACCCCATACCCCTGCCAGCCTGCCACCCCTGTGGGCCTGGTCACCCCACACAGCCTGCTGTTTGGTCATTTGGTCACCCCTCAGTAACCTCCCTGCCAACTGGTTACCCCATGCAGCCTGTTAGGTCATCCATTTGTTTGCAATGGTCACTTAAGCTTTTATATATAGAGACATGACTTTTTTTAAAAATGAAACCAAATGCAGCCCTTCCCTAAAGGGCCATCTGAGCTCCAAAGTTCCTCAAGTGTGGCCAACTTCATGGGCTTGCAATCAGAGCAGAAAAGGACCTCTCACTTGGTATAATACTCTGCTGTCAGCACCTTGAAATTCTAAATAATCTTATATTTGAATTTGTGTTTTGTAAGTGAAGTCCATTGGGACAATTGAGCATGCACATGAGCAAAGGAGATACTATGTACAATATGGGTGTTCTTTCTTTACCACCCTATTTGCATATAGTGTTCTCATTACCCCATGAGCACATAAGTCCAGTGGACCCACCACAAGTAGGTGTTCAACAAGAATCAAAGCAAAGAAAACATTTCACATCTACAGTTGAATAAGCAAGGGTGCTACAGCCTCAAGAAGCCATCTGTTATATTCAAACAGAACTTTCTTCAAATACAGAAAGAAGGCAATGTTTTTCTAAGAACAATGGCATTATAAGAAACATGAATCTTGCCCTAGCGGATTTGGCTTAGTGAATAGAGTTTCAGCCTGGGGACGGAAGGGTCCTGGGTTTGATGTTGGTCAAGGGCACATGCCTGGGTTGCAGGCTTGACCCGGGACCTACGAAGGCAGTCTATCAATGATTCTTTCTCATCATTGATGTTTCCATCTCTCTCTCCCTTTACTTTCCTCCCTGAAATCAATAAAAATATATTTTTTAAAAATATAAACATGAATCTTATTTTGTTTTCTTATTTCCCTGATATAGCCAACCATGTTCAAAAATCTACTTTTCCACCTTACTTAGCATAAGCCAAAGTTAAAGAGTATTAGCAGAAAATGGCATGTATTAAGAAGTAGAATCTAGTGAACAAGATAAACATGAACAAAATAGATCCAGAGACATAGAAGCATGGAACAGACTAACAAATCTCAGAGGGAAGGCAGAGGTGGGGCCGTGGGTGGAGAGACATTAACCAAAGAATGTATATGCATAACCCATAGACAGAATAGTTTGGTGAAGGTCTGGGCAGGAGGAGGGGGGGGGGAGTTAAGAGGGGGGGGTGAGGGGACACCTATAATACCTCAACAATAAAGATAATTTTTTTAAAGGACTTAACATTTGATCAAAGATCAGAAAAAAGAAAAGATGACATAATAAATTAGTTTGTTGTTTTAAAAAAAGTGAAATAAAATTAAAATTTAAAAAGTTGAGTTAATTTTATGTAGCATTTCCACTGTTAGGTAAGAACAAAATACATATCCATGCATGAGCTGTGAAATACAAAATGTGCATTTTAATGATTTTCTATATGAATTAGATGCTCTTATATTTGCATTTAAAAATGGCAGTGCATAATATAATGATAAATGGTAAAATTCATGCTAATAATTTACAATTTTTTTTACTTTAAATAAAAAATAAAAATCACCATGGCAATTTGAGAGAGAGCACAGGAGAAAGGAAAAGTGTACTTTACTGTCATTGATGGCACCTTTTTCTGCTTCTGAACAAGAGGCTCACTTTCATTTTGCAATTGGCCTCACAAATTATGGAGTCAGGTCTGCTTCCAGAGACTGACTGATGGCTCAGTTGCACCCTAATTGTGGATCAGTTTCTCCTTCTGCCTAGTTCTGCCCTCTGTATTTCCTTACAGGCATATCTCCTGAGAACATTCCCCCAAAATCCTTCCATATACAATTCTGCATTTCAGAGTCTGTTTCCCAGGAACCCCATCTAAGACGCTCCATCATAATTCTAACGTGAGGCTCCCCATCCTAAGGGAAATCCGTGGACAAGACTTGGTGGTCTGTTTTCAACCACAACAAAATCTGGTCCCAGATCAGAGGGCTGTGGCAGAGGGTAGCACAACATCAAGGGTAAACGCCTTTATGCAAAACTCTCCTGGACTTGGGAGCCCTGAGAGCTCTTTTAAACATTTAAAACATTTTTCTTTGCAAAAGCTAAAAATGGCATCTTTTTTGTTTCTTAAATTGAGCTATTGTTTTTCAAATTGCATAGTCTCCCACAGCTGTCCCTCTAGGATTCTGCTGGCAAGACTCTTCTTTCAGAACCTTACCCTCCAGGGCCCCTTAGGGTGACTCAGTTAAGTGGAGCCCTGGAGGTGAGAATGAAGAATGTGGGGGGCAGCCATTCCGCTCCCCATTACACACAGGCAGAACCAACACTGAAGCTGCATCTGAAGCCAGGAACAATTAGTCACGTGAGCCATAGCACAAAACAAAGACTTATTGCTGGAAAAACAAAGGAAAGTTCAAATGACTTCTGGACACTAAACGAGGCAGAGGTAAAGAAAAACATTAGCAAATGTTAGAAAGAAAATTATTTTTTTTTACATTGAAAGGCAGATTGAATGAGAATTTTGTGGAAATGTGTGTTACTCATCTCTAACAGCCTTGCATCTCCTCACACCACAGCATGTTGGAAATTTTGCAAATCACACAAGTATTATTTTGCTTTTTAGTTTTTGTGTTTAGTTCTTAACCATAATTTTTAAAAATAATATAAATGAATAAACAATAGAATTCTCCTCGAAGGGCTTTTCTTAACTAAGGTCATTAGCCCACTGAAATGATGCTTTTGCTTGTCCCCAGTGCTCCCATCCCTGTATAGTGCCCGTTGTATGGCAGGCCCCGGACTAGGAAGACACTGGGATACAGTGAAAAACAAAACAGGGGCTTTTTCAGTCCCTGTTTTTGTTTTTTAGAAAAAGAAAAAGAAAATTTTTAATGGAGAGAGTATGTCCATGTAACTTTTGTTGAGTTGTTGGTTTTGATGTTTTTAATAAAGCATAGAAGCTACAATAAGAAAAGAACCTTAGAGAAAAGCTAAGGCATTGATAACAAAAAAAAAAAAAACACAAACAAACATGGAAACCTGTAAAGAATTTTAGTGAGTTTATTTTGTGCCACCCTGTCGACATATGCCGGGAAGCAGAAGCTCAATGAATTGAGTTAAGGCTCCACAGAATGGTGGGTTACAATTCCATTTATACATCACAATCAAAGGAGGGACATAGGTGGGTTACATGGAATTCATTGGTGACAGATTTAGGAAGAGGGATAAGCAATCCCACCTGGGATTGGATAAAAAGTAAAACGATGGACACATACTTAGGTGAATGCAAGAACAATTAACATGATAATGAAGGAATTTGTGGCATCAGTCCTGGCGCCCACCACATTCGGTTGTGCCCCAGAGGCTCCAGAAAAAGGGAAGTTACAAGTTTTCCAGACAATCTCATGGATATGTTATCTTTGAGGCAAAAAGGCAAATGGCTCAGTAGAGATGACTACCCATCATAACCTATTTGTAGTTATTTAATTTTCAAACCATCTTTTGTGGTTACTTTAGGTCTCTGAGTCTGCAGGACCGCCATGCAGGCCTCCCCTGATCTGGCCAGGTTAGCATGTGGCTCCTTTCGTCCACAGCATAAAGTATCTAGAGAAGAAAACGTCAGAAGACATTTTTAGGATTGCAGTATCACTGGAAAAAGTGCCTGGCCCCGAGTGGGTATGCCTCATGTCAGCCTTTAGTGTATGGATTATTGACTTCATGCAGGAACGATTTCACAGTATGAGTCCAGATGGCTGTGAAAATACATTTAGTAAAGCTGGGGACAGTGAAATAAAGGAGGGGCTAAGGATAGAAGAAGCAACAGGACAGCCTAGGCAGTGCTGCTTTGTCCCCCTAGAAATGTTATGGGAAAGCAGTGAGCCAAGATGGGACTGCTATCAGCTCACTGGAGAGAGAGAAGAGGGGGCCTTGGAGACAGGTTTGAGGGTTAAGCCAGATAAAAGGAGGCATGCTCCAAGGAGAACATTCTGAGTCCTTTGTCTTAGGGGTTATATCACCTCTCTAAAGGCAGGGATCTGAAGGGAGGCCCAGGAAGGGGACCTCAATGGAATATTTGTCCTTTCTACTGATTGGTTGGTACAGGGGAACTGGTCATCGAAGCTGGCCCTGTTGTCAGTTATGGCCTCACTCCCCGTTTTGCTGCTTTTCTGGGCCTGAAGCTGAAACACAGCTGAGGTCTAAATGTTATCTTTAGTTTGACCAAAACTTTGTCTCCATGATCAGCAGACCCGAGACTTTGTTCCTAAGATTATCTGATTCGGGTCAGAACCTTGTTGTCTTTAGGGCCCAATACTAAAGGGAGTAGTCATGCCAGGCTTGCTTGAGAGTTATATAAGGCCCTTCTCCACCGCTTGTACCTCCTCTAAGGACTCTGGAACCACTTGGCTAGTGATATCCTAGGGAAGGAAAGGTCATGTTAGAGGCAAGGTCCTTGCTTTCCCAGTTTTGCCTGTTGCTAGGCTTCGCCACACCCTGGTGACCTTCTGTGCCTGGCCCATTGCCTTTGCTTTGTTCATGTCTGTCTGACTACCTACCACAGTAGTAACTGCCAAAAATGTTTATATGCTTCCTAAAATTGTCCTTCATCTAGACTATATATCTGATTTTGGTTTTACAAAGTTTCATGAAGAATCTAATGTTCATCCTAATATATAAAAACCCTGGCTCGTAACAACCAGTAACAACCAAAGGTTGACCAACTGGAAGTCAGTACTGGCCCCACCCCCTAGCAAGCAGTAAAGGACAATCAGGCAGGCCTGCAGAAGGGTTAAGGGTGATCAAGTAGGCAGACCAGCGTTTAGGGGTAATCAGGAAGAAAGGCAAGTGGTTAGGGGAGATCAGGTAAGTAGACAGCCCCTCGCTGTCTGGCCGCACTCGCAAGCAAGTTGTTAGGGACAATCAGGCAGGGATGCAGAGTGGTTAGGGGTGATCAGGTAAGCAGACCAGCAGTTAGGGGAGATCAAGTAGGCAGATGGCCCCTCGCGGGACTGGCCCCAACCCTTAGCAAAGAAAGAGGGAGGCCCAAGCCAGCCAAGCCATTGAACCCCAGCCTTTCACCTGCAGAGGGAGGCCACCGGTGGCAGAGGAGGGGGGGTCAGAGCTGCACAGATGGCAAGCAGTGGCAGCAGTGGGGGTGGGGAAGGAAAGCCCCAATAGGCTCTGATCTCAGGCCAGGCCTAGGGACCCTACCCGAAGGGTTCCGGATTATGAGGTGGTGCAGACCAGGCTGAGGGACACCCCCCTCCCCTGATGCATGAATTTTCATGCACCAGGCCTCTAGTATTCATTATAAAAGAACTGAGTCACAATTTTTTGCATCTCTAAAACCCATACTTATCGGTGATTGTTTTTTTAATAGAAAATAAGGCTAGTAAACCACAGTATGGTAGTGTTATCTGTCATCTTCCTCAGTCTAGGATAAGTAGAAATCCCTGGGTTAATAATTCTTAAAAAGTCAGAGTATAAAATGCATCAGATGTATGGAAATTTTAAGGATAAACCATAATATGTTAATGTTGGTTTTATGTCATAGTGAGTAGTAATATTCTTCTTTACACTTGTCTATATTCTTTAGTTTTTCTTTCAGAAAAACAATTCCTTTAATGTTAAGAGAAAAAAATTTTTTTAAATAAAAAAGATGACTGTACATACAACATATGATCATGTCCATGTAAAACATATATATGCATAGGTAAAAATATCATCACTTGGGGACAGAGAGAGGAGCAGTACTATGAACATTTTTTTTCTCTTCTGCTTTTCTTTTCCCGAACTTCTTATTTAAGCTAGGAATGTTTTAAGCTACAAGTAAGAGAAAACCCAAAGAACTGAGGCTTTAATGCTATGGACATAAAATCTTGAGTTAGCGAGAAATTTGTATGTAGGCAGGTCCTCCAACTATAAATGATGCCATCAGGATCCATGCCTGTGCACCACATCCCCATCTCTCATGTCACCTTCTTAAGCAGGAGGGAAAGAAAGAAGAAACAAAGCACTTACTCTTTCTATAAGTTGATCTCTTCAAGGAAAGCAATATTTCGCAGAATCTTCCAAAGCATGTTCTCTTACATGCCAATAGCCAGAATCAGATGTTCTATGGTCATCATAAGAAAATTCTACTTATAAGGTAGAGGAAAGTTCCATGATTGGTTTAGACCAGGCTTGTGATAAAAATTTTTATGATGAAGGAACAATTTCATGTCCGCATACTCCAATACTGTAACTGCTAATTACATGTCCATTAAGCACTTGAAATATGGCTAGCATGACTAAAGAAAAACATTTTTAATTTTGCTAACCTTTCATTAATGTAAATTTCAATGATCCCATGTGGCAATTTACTAAACAATGTGGGTTTAGCAAAATCACAATTCATTCCCTCTCATCTAGGACTTACATTCGCACAACGAAGGAGAAAAAGGACTAATGTTGGACAATGAATTGTGTCTGCCTTAATTCTCTTTTAATTTATATTGTAAATCTTATTTATTAACTTTTATTTTTAACAAAAATTGTAATGCTTTAAATGTCATGGGTTTGAGAACACTGCACTCATCTGCATCCCCAAAAATAGAACCAAGCTAAGTCACAGTATTGCAGGAAAGATGCGAATGGCTGAATATTGGACAATCTGTTCAATGTTGATCTGTGAAAAATGCCTAATACATGTGCAATTGAATATTCATTCTCAACATAAGAAGGTGGCTATAGTGGAATGTTGGAGAGCTAAACATAGATATGGGTTCTATGGATTACAGTTTCATTTAGAATTATGCTTGTTTTAACCAGACCCATATATGTGTAAAGCTATGGCTCTCTAATGGAAGTTGGGATCATCTTCCTTTCTTGTCTATCAGGATAGCTTGTCCCTTCTCTGGAACATTTGTCACTATTTCTAACAGTGATGCTGATGAGTGATGAGGATAAACACTCCCTTGTGGAAACCTGTAGGCCTAACTACTAGCTTTCATCATCGCCACCTAAGTCAGAATTCCTATGTGGGTGTTAAAGTTCAGTAAGAACTGGAATTCCTCCTCCTGTCTAGAGTAGCAGATGAGTTTGGGTTTCTAAAAGTGGATACTAAGACAGAGTTTTAGATGAAAGATATTATCAGGGATCCAAAACTGGGAAAGAAAAAGAGTAGAAAGGCATTGAAAGGATTGGGCAGAGGAAAAGTCAAATTGTGGATTGTGGTACAGGTATGATAAAGCTTGACCACCTGGACAAGAGCCTCTAGTCTTCATGCATCAGGGGGAAAAAATTGCCAGAGAGTTTATTCTTTTTTTTTCATAATCACTAAATGCAGACTTCCCTGAGAAGGGGGTGAGCTCAGGCAAGGCTGCTCTCTGCAGCTAAGGCCAGCACTGAAGAAGCTGGAGACCCCAAATGCCCACACCTCCACAGCTGGAAGTAAGTCCTTCTATGAAGAAGAGTTTGGGCATGACTATGATAATTTCTTGTAGGTATCTTGATGGAGATGTAAAAACAAACAGAAATTTTCCAAATAGTTAATGAAGTCATCTTTATGGTTGAAATTCAATGCATTTTAGCAAACTGCCTGCCTTCTAAGTAGGTCTGAAATTCCACTGTATATTAACACTCAGGGTGATCAATCTGAAATAGGGTAGTTTTTGTTTTCTTTTTATTTCTGATGTTGTTGTTGTTTTTTACTCTATTCATGTTCCAACTTGTAAATCTGCATTTTCCATTCTATTTTCTGGAATCTTTTAAAAAATATAACTCAATTTTTAAAGGGTGTGTTTTGTTTTGTTTTGTTTTGTTTCAATTGTTCTTTTCTCTTGGGTGTTTTTATATGCACACCAGAGGCCCCGTGCACAAAATTTGTACACAGGTAGCAGGGAGGGGAGTGTCCCTCAGCCCAGCCTGCACCCTCTCCAATCTGGAACCCCTTGAGGGATGTCTGACTGCCCTCTCACAATCCAAGACTGCTGGCTCCCAACCGCTCACCTGCTGGTCTGCCTGATTGCCCCTACCTGCTTCTGCCTACCAGCCTGATCATCCCTAACCACTCCCCTGTCAGCCTGGTCACCCCTAACTGTCTTCCCTTGACAGTTTGGTCTCCCATAACTTCCCACACCTGGTTTCCCCCAACTGTCCTCTCCCCTTTGAAGGCCTGGTCACCCCCAACTGTCCTCCCCTGCTGGCCTGGTCACCCCTAACTGCCCTCCTCTGCTGGCCTAGTCATCCCTAATTATCCTCCCCTAAAGACCTCATCACCCACAACTGCCCTCCACTGCTGGCCATCTTGTGGTGGCCATCTTGTATCCACATGGGGGTGGCCACCTTTGACCACATGAGGGTGTCCATCTTGTGTGCTGGAGTAATGGTAAATTTGCATATTATTCTTTTATTAGCTAGAATACCACATACTCTCAGGTGAGGTCAACTGCTGGGAGACATATCAATTATAAGCCCATGATGACTTGCCAAATGTGCAAGAAAATAGCTTCCCTCACCCCAAAATTTGCTGTAAGAAAAACTCATCAGTACCTATGCTATTGTAAAGAGCCATTCAGTCCATAAGATCGCGTAATAAATGCGCATTCGGAAGGAAAAACAAAGCCCTAATATCTCACACTGACCTCTGCTGTGCAAAGTACTTGTGTGCTTGATCACATTTTACTCCTGTAACTGACTATGAAGATTAGGGAGGAACATCTTCATCTGACAGATTAGATATCTCCCCCAGAGCAATTGAGTGACTTCTCAAAGACCACCCAACCTGAAAATTACAGAGCAGTTTCTCACTCCAAGTTCTCCCAATAAATCAGACTGCAGATGTGCATTTGTAGGACACATTCATGCATATTAAAGTCTGTGCCTGCTGGCCCCAGCCAGGGAATTTGCTACTGTCATGAACAAAGGGAAAAAAGGTGAAAAATTAGGGAAAACAGGGAAGAGCTTTTAGTGAATGCCCAGTACAAATGTGTTGAGTCCTCTCTGTGTCTTACCTTATTAAAATCATCACCAGGACCACACAGTGAGCAAGCATTGCTATACCCATTTTACAGATGGAGAAATCAAAGCTTAGAAAATGTGAATATCTTCTCAGAGCAATCAGCTCTCAAAAGTGATGCAACTAACAATTTGATTCCTTGTTGTCTGACTTCAAACTTCTAGCATTTTTTGGTTCCCTCCTTTGTGGAGAGCGCCCTCGGGGAACAAAGATTCTCTGAGAGGGTGGGCCTTGCAAGGCCCGGTCTGCTCTAAAGGTTAGTTATGGTTTCTGCTCCCTGGAGAATGGTTACCTTCTATTGTAGTTTAGCAAACACTACTGCCTTCCAGCACATAATATTGTCAATAGCCAAATGGTCTGTGGGAAATGGGAAAAGATTTAGGTGGCGTCTTGGATGGACATATAGCCTAAGGAAGTTAGTTAAGATAAGGGGTTTAATGGGGAAACATGTTTACAATAGAATGTAGCTTTGTTGTTTGGGGGACAAGGAATTGTGTAATATGTAACCAGAACTGTTTAAAAGAGTGGAGTGAAATAAACTCGGCGGCAGTCCTAAAGAGGGCTTTGCGGACCTCCTGATCCCATATCTTTTGTTTCTTCATTATTTCTATCCATCTTTCTATCTCTATCTTTCCATCTTTCCGTAAGCCTCACCCCCCCCTGCCCCCCCCCTCCCCCGTTCAGGGACTGCTCGACTAATGCTGGCTGGCCCTGGCACGCCTTCTTGTCCTTTTCCTACTCCCATTCTCTCTCTTCCCCTCTCTTCCCTCACCACCATTATTCTTCTCCTTAGAAGGTTTGGATTATTACGTCAAAGAATTCTACTATTCTGCAACTATCTTGATTATCTTTTAGTTAATAAGAAGTTTAAAGAAATTTGTGTTGGATGCACTAAACTCAAAATTAGCAGTTTTCCCTGAATATTACATTTCCAAAGAAAATAAAAACAAATTTCCAGTTGTAACTAAAAGTCTTTTAGCACTTTTCTCTGAAGTTTTGAACTACTTCAAACCATTCTGCCTATTCAAGACCTTTAGGTTTGTGATCAGCTCATTATTTCTCTATGATGTAGTTGGGTTGTTGTAGCAAGGATAATACAGAAGGGTGAATGTAGCAAGAATCCCACTGTAAGCTTTCACATCTCTCACCCTGTTCATCTTCGTATCTGCCCCAGCCACCATCTGATCCTTATGCACAGATACATGCTATGCATCTGGAAGCCTTTATTGTGCATGCTGTGAAGAGATAATGTACCAACACTTAACTACTTTTGGATGTGTGGGGGGTTTCTGAGAATTAACAGTCAGGCCAGCCATTGCAGAAACTCAATTGCACTTTTCTCCACATTAATAAAAAAAAAAAATGAGACATCAGCCTTGGACCTCTTTGCAATTCTTATTTTACCTGAGGAGTATTAATAATAACAGAAGGAAAAATGTTTATGTGTGCCTACTGTGTCCTAGAAACCATCCTAGATAATTTTATAAGCCCCTAAGTCTTTATAATAGCCTTGTGTAGTGGATTCAATTGATTTCATTTTGCTGATGAGAAAACAAACATGCAAACAAACTTTGTGAGGTCCAGATTAAGGTAACAACCAGAAACTTGAACTCCACAGTCAGACTGAATTCATTCACATCTCTCACCCACTGCCTATGAGACTGTGAACGTGCTACTTAATTTATCTCAACCTCAGTTTTCTCAGTAAAATGGAGATAATATCTACCTCATGAGGTTATTATGAGGAATTTGAAATTATGTCAACCTGACTTTATACAAAATTTTTCTTGAGCTATAATATACAGAGAAAGGGAGGGAGTATACAACATGTAAGTTTGGAATTATGACCTTAAGAAAGGCAAATATTTCTTCTTAATAGGACAAAAAACAATAAGCACAAAGGAAAAACTGTATGAACTGGACTACACTGGAAAACTTCACTCTGAGAATGAAAAGAAGGCAAGCCACAAAATGAGAGCGGTTATTACGGAATGTACAATTGACAGAGAACTTGCCACAATATATAAAGATGTTTATCAATAAGGAAAAGCCAGACAACCCAACAGGAAAATTATCAATGAATTTGAACCAGCACTTCACAAAAGAGGGATGCCCAAATGGCCAAAAAGATTCTCCACATCATTAGTCATCAGGTAAATGCAAATTCAAACCACATGTGATAGCACTAGACATCAACCAGAATGACTTGAATAGCTAAAATGAAAAAGACAGACCATACTAAATGCTGGCACAAGTGAGGAGCAATCAGAACACCAATATTCTTGAAAGACCTGTAGATAGAAAGCCATAGTTTGGAAAACAATAGTGCATTTATGACCCGAAAAAAAAAAAAAAAAGAGTTAACTGTCTGACCAACCACTGAATAGAAGCATGTTTACATTGGGAATGAGAATACAGTAATTATCAGGGCCCAGAAGGTAAACACCTGTTGAGTCATGCTAAAATCTATAATGCCAACTCAATAAGAATAATGACTCTTTCATCCCATTTCTGTGCTGTAAGAGCCATCTGCTTGCCTCCTGCTTCATCTCCAACCCTCTTCACAATGTTCAGAAATAATCGGGTTTGTATTTCATCAGAGTATAAAAAGTGAGTATGGATGCAATACGGTGGTGGCAAAGTAGAAATTTCTACTTTAGCAAGTAGGCAATTATCTGAGAGAAGTGACCTTGGGATCCCAATCAGAAATATACACTAATAAAAGAGAAACACGCAAATTGACCATCATTTAACTACACCCATCAGCCAATCAGGAGTAAGTATGCAAATTAACCCAACAAAGATGACATTGATCCTGCCCCCCCCCCCAGCCAATCCAGGCCTCTGGACAGCATACATACAGGCAGAGAGTGGCTGGGCGGAGTGGGACACCTGCTATGAGGGGGAAGACCTGGGGTGGAGGGTGGGGGGTAGAGGGAGCTACAAGAGCCATGCTCCACTATGAGCAAAGACTGAAGACGGCCAGAGGGAAGGCCTGGGTCAGGGGGCCAGAGGAAAACCCGTACCGGCAGCCAGGGGAAGGAAGCCTATCGCACAAATCTCTTTGTGCAATGGGCCTCTAGTATTCTGTATCAAGAACATTTTGTGGACAGCTACATTTTGTGTTCCCAGTTGCACACAAGAAACAGGATCCTGAATAATAAGGTGCTTTAGAGATTTTGAAAAATGGAGCTGCTTTTAGTGGCAAGCAAAAAGGATGTATGTTAGACTGAAGTATGTGTCCTGGGCCCATGGTACTTTATGATGCTGTGCAGTTTGGCTCTTCTATGAAAAAATATGAGAATAGAATGCAAGAGCTAAATGAAATTTAGCTAAATGTGAAATTATATAACAGAGGGAGCAGGAGAAGGTGGGAGAGCTTTCAAACCATTATTTGGTATGAAAACTATGAAAGACAAGAGGAAAGGGAAGGTTTCAGACGACTGTTCTGGGAAAGTCTCAGCGTGAGCAACAGGCAGTCCTCAGGCAGAGGGGGCCCCATACAGAGCTGCAGCAGCCCTGCTCGGAGCATTAGTTTTACCATTAAGTTACTGCTTCATCTTAGGTATGTCCCTGGGGCCCTCTAGATCTCCCTCTGTTAAAAAATATCACAGGAATGCTCGATGCACCCTTCTCGGTGTCTTTGCCATTTGTAATTTTGTCTTTACTTGTCTGTGATGCTGTCTCCCTCACTGTAAATCATATGAGAGTGAAGAGTTTATCTGTTTTACTTGTCATTATATCAGTAGGCCTTGCATAAGTCATAAATAAATATGAGTTAAGTTAGTGAACAAACCTTTCAGAGCTGACACTCTGTTAATTATTCAGAGGATCTGATTTTCGTCACCTAAGATATAAAATACTAGTTTTTTTGTTATAAACATTATTTTTTAGTTATAAACATTATTATATTTATAAGCACTTAATTTCACTCATGAGAAAAATATAAGGAAATAAAGTTATAGTACCATTGTTGAAAATAAGTTTTGTTGTTAAAAAAATCTCTAAATTTTTGAATATCCTCATTTCTATTTTTGATCTTATTCCCTACCCCCCAAGATGACATATGTAGGAAATGGCAAAAACACTAAATCAGGTGACCCCTGAGTGTGGTGACCAGCAATCTCAGAACTTCTGGAGGAGGATCCATTTCCAATCTTCTCCCTGACTTTTTCTGTGCAGATATATTCACAAATCATAAACAAAACATTCTTTGGCAGACTGATTCTTAATTTTTGATTCAGAAAATATGGTCACCAGATTCTCAAAACTTCTGGAAGATTTTCTTGGGAATTGTTTAGGGGAACTTTAGGCTTATGGTGAACTGTTTGCCTGAAAATAAATCTAAGTGTCAGAGTACCTACTTCCATGTGTCCACGGTCCATTTCCCTAAAGTTTTGAGGGCCTCCAGGCCCCCCGCTTGACCCTTTCCTGCCTTCCCACCTGCTCACCCACCTGACCAGTCATGTCATCTTTTCTTTTGCTTTGAGGAGAGCCTTCCCTGCCTCTCCTCAGTGGCACAGGTAATCAGAAGAGTATTGTATGACTGACTTCACATGGTTTGTAACTCTCCCACAGAACTTGTGGGAGAAGAGTGTATGCTAGATTTTACAAAGTTGTCTCTGATTGCATTTCCTTAGATGCAAACCTGGAGACAAGAGGCTTTCTTTGGATGAGGATCCCAAACTATACTGGACAGAATGAGAAATTAGGGGAATGAGGCAGGAAAGGGATCATGAAGCCAATAAATGAGGAAAGTAAATGAGCAGGCTACCTCTGTGAGCAGTCTGTAGGAGGCCCTTGGTAAAGACTATAGAATATGCTTATGCATTTTCCCACTGAGGGACGAGGGAGCCTCATCTTTGACACACCAATTCCCCATCTGAGATTGGTTGTGAGTCACTCCTAAAAGCTTTCACAATGCCAGCATGCACCCCACCCCATGCAAACAAACTATGCTCTTGTCGCTCAAGAAAGCACTGGAACAAATGAGCCACAAGTGCTTTCGCCAGAAGCCCAAGGAGTATGTGAACAGGGGATCAGTTATATCTACCCTGAAGACAAGAGATATGAAGAGATATGTAAGGACTAGATATAATGACATTGTATCTGGACTAATTCCCTACTTGAATTTTTATGTGATATAAGTTCATCTAATTCTGTCTTAACTAGTTTAGCCCTTTAGCCAACCCTCGCTGTTCCTCACAGTGCCTCTTCTCTGCTCTGGATATCAATTCACTGGCCCTGGTCCCTTAGCAGAGCCTTGGGTGAATAAGCAAGTGCTTAGGAAATAGCACATAAGCAGAGAGGATTTCCATTGGGGCTGGACCATATTCTGAGTCTATAATAGAGGTGGTCGAGGATGTCACAACTGTGGATCATGTGCCAGACAATTGTTTTTCAACATTTATTGGATGTGACAATATACTAGGTGTGGTCCTGACCCAGGGGACTTAGAATCTAAATAAACTTCTAACTGTCTTTGATGTCTGGTATTTGCCTTTTCTTTCATTCGGTGGTTCTCAGCGGCAGGTGCTGACATTTTTATTATTCACACATACGTTTCCAGGATACCATCTCACCATAACACTCCAAATTTATGCAGGAACTTTCTTCCAAGGAGGCCAAAGCTCTTCTAAATAAACCATCTCTATCATCACATGATTTTAAACACAAGGAAATTCCCCTGTGAAGGAAAAGGGGGAAAACATGTTTCCCTCATGTCTTACCTAGAAAAACCAAGGACCACCAGGGGATGTGCCTGTCATAGAGGCTCATTGCTGCATGGGAGCAATAGGCTTTGTTCTTCTATATGACAAACCAGGTAACAGGAAGACCAGCTATAGACATGTCTGTGAGAAAAGTAAATGAGATAACCTGTGTGCCTGACACAGTAAGTGTGTCAAAGCATAATGCTATGATTCAAGAGCCTTAACATAACAGCTTCTCCCTAAGATGAGATTCACCATAACATCTGAGTAAAATGGGGGAAAAAATTTTGAATGCAAGGACCAGCCCTAGCATCTAATCTATTAGGAACCAGGGACTCCCTTCACGCTCATATTTCCCATTGGGAAAAGTATTCCCAAATGGAGATGATGATGGCTCATCAGCATCACCTCTCTCAGAGTGCTGTTGTGATGTTTGAAGAAGGCAGTATCCTTTGTGGTAGGTGGGGTTATGGTTGCCATCCTTCACTGTCTTCCTCTGCTATGCCAGTTGGTAGTACATCAATGATGGATTGGCCATGTGACTAGATCTGGCCAATGTGATATTGGAAGAAGTGACTCATGCCAATGCCATAATGTGCTGTGTGGCTTCAGCTTCCCCTCTTGTACCCTCTGGGATCTACCCAAGTGGAGAGAAGTCTCAGCTGTTACCATTATCCATCATCCCAAAAGGAGCACATTAAGGTTAATAACAGGGTTATAAAATAGTTGCTATTTATTAAGCTCTTACTGTGTGCCTGGGCATGGCTTTCAGCATTTTACATAATTTAATTTACATAACTAACTCCCAACAACCCTAAGAACAGGTGCTGTTATCCCAATTTTTGTATGCTGCAACAATGGTGTGTGGAGGACAAGGAATTTGCCCAAGGTCACCCAAAAGCAATGTGCTTGAATGTGATCTGACTCCAGGACCCAAGGTTTTCACCACTGCATGTTACACAGAACATGAAAGTTGTAAAGTGAAGGACAAAGAACTCTCTTGAGCACAAAGCCATCTATATGTTGCATAGCATTGTGAGAGCAAGACCTGGCTACCAAGTGAGAGCAGTTCTGAGCTCAAATCCTAATTCAGCTTTTCACAGCTTGGGCATATAGATGTACCTGTAAGCTTCTCTAGATCTGTTTCCTCACCTATGAAATGGGCTAATATCAGTCATTTGCTGCTAGGCTTATATGAAGATTAAGTGAGACAAAGCCCATAAATGACTATAACTGAGCACTTTGCTGTCGCATTCAACAGCAAAATTTTAAACAGACCTCTACTAGGGCTGCATCTTTAGAAGATTGAAATAGGGTAGGTCGAGTGGCAGAGGCCCTGTAACAAACTTTTTTTGTTATTAAAAAACAAATTGTTATTTAAAAAAAGTTTGTTACAGGGGTCTGAGAGAGGTGATGCTGGTGAGCCATCGTCATCTCCATTTGGGAATACTTTTCCCAATGGGGAATATGAGGGTGAAGTGGGTCTCTGGTTCCTAATAGAGTAGATGCTGGAGCTGGTCCTTGCATTCAAGATTTTTTCACTTTACTCAATGCTGCTTAGCTTTAGAGCAGCTCTGATAGGACAGAGCAGCCTTCTGTCCCTGTGGTGTAAAAACTGATTCTTCCTCAGGTGGGAAATTGTGAAGCTCAGGTGTTGGATTTTTCGTTTTGTTCTTAGATCAACATCCCAAAGTTTGAACACCTGACGTCATTCTTCTCTCACTTACCCTGGAGTTGAGATAAAGAGCGATACCAGAAGAACCAAGATGGAGGCATAGGTAAACACCTATCTTGCTGCCCCACACAACAATTTCAAAACAACAACTAACTGACAGAACAGACATCATCCAGAATCACTGGAAAGCTGGCTAAGTGGAAATTCCACAAATTAAAGTAAAGATAGGACACTGTGACGCAGAGGAGCTGTGGAGGGCAGATTTGCGGTACACACGGAGTCAGAGGTTTGGAGCTGTGCATGAGCAGGAAGGGTGGGCAGCTGCAAACCCGACTGATTTTCTCGAACTGGGAGGGAAACAAAGGCGTCCCACTGCACTGATTCCCCAGTTCCGGGTGAGGTCCTGGGAACCCACACTCATACGGGGTGAAACTAGACAGTAAGGAGGAAGCACACTGAAACTTGGGCGCTGCAGAGGTCTGCGAGCTTGTGGAGAGGGCACGTAAACTTGAGAACAGCAGAAGTATGCAAATGTGTAGAGGAGACTTGTGACTTGCTCTCTCATTCGGGAGATAAAAAAGAAAGAAAGAAGGGAAACCATCAGTCTGCATTGTTTTACAACCCTGGGTGAGACTTTGGGTGTGCAGACTTATTTGGAGAGAGGCTGAATTGTCTGGAAGCGGGTAGAGCTCAGCAGCAGCTTTCTCTCAGAGATGCGTGAAGCCATTACTGCCAGGCATAGAGACCCAGGTGTCACATAGAGCAGAGTTGATGGGAAATCAAAGCTGCCTGCTCAGCCAGGAGATTCCGCCCATCCAACCTGAGCACAACAGCTCTCACAGCATAAACACAGCTGATCCTCACAGCCAATTGGCCTGGAGGTCAAACCCTCCTAGTGCTAACAACAATAATCTAGGCTTAACTTCAACAAGACTGTGCAACCCATAAAGGGCTGCACCAAGAGTATCTACCTCAGGTAACTGAGGAGGCTGAGCCACTATCCATTAGAGGACATCTATCACACAAAGCTAATCGACCAACTCAGGGAAGCAGCCACAATACAGAGACATGGAAATAAATCACATTTGAAAGGGAAAAAAATGACTGGACATAGAGTTAAAAACCACGATTATAAGGTTTTTCAAGAGGCTCCTAGAAAAGGCTGCTGAATTTAATGAGACCTTCGAGGATATGAAATAGGACCAACTAGAAATTAAGCATACACTGACTGAAATAAGAAATATTATACAAAGACCTAAAAGCAGTCTAGAGGACCACAAGAATCAAGTCAAAGATTTGAAATACAAAGAAGAAAAATCTACTCAGCCGGAAAAGCAAGAAGCAAAAAGAATCCAAAAAATTGAAGGTAGTGTAAGGAGCTTCTGGGACAACCTTAAGCATACCAATATCCAAATTATAGGGGTGCCAGAAAAAGAGAGAGAGCAAGATAATGAAAACCTAGTTGAAGAAATAGTAACCAAAAACTTCCCCAACCTGGTGAAATAAATTGACTTAAAAGTGCAGGAAGCTCACAGAACCCCAAACAATAGGAATCCAAAGAGGACCACACCAAAACACATCATAATTAAAATGCCAAGAGCAAAAGACAAAGAGAGAATATTAAAAGCAGCAAGAGAAAAAAAGTTAGTTACCTACAAGGGAGCACCATATGATTGTCAGCGGATTTCTCAACAGATAGTATGCAGGCCAGTTGGGAGTGGCAAGAAATATTCAAAGTGATGTATAGCAAGAATCTACAACCAAGATTACTCTACCCAGCAAAGCTATCATTCAGAATTGAAGGTCAGATAAAGTGCTTTGCAGATAAGAAAAAACTAAAGGAATTCACCACCACCAAACCAGTATTATATGAAATGCTGAAAGGTATTCTTTAAGAAGAGGAAGAAGAAAAAGGTAAAATAAAAATTATGAACAACAAATACCTAGCAACAAATGAATCTAAAAATCAAGTGAATTAAAAATCTGATGAACAGCCGAGACCAGTTTGGCTCAGTGGATAGAGCGTTGGCCTGCAGACTGAAGGGTCCCAGGTTCGATTCCGGTCAAGGGCATGTACCTTGGTTGCAGGCACATCCCCAGTAGGGGGCGTGCAAGAGGAGAGGCAGCTGATCGATGTTTCTCTCATAGATGTTTCTGACTTTCTATCCCTCTCCCTTCCACTCTGTAAAAAAATCAGTAAAATATATTTTTTTTAAAAATCTGATGAACAGGATAAACTGGTGAATATAACAGAATCATGGACATAGAGAGGGAATGGACTGACAATTCTTGGGGAGAAAAGGGGTGTGGGAGGTGCAGCAAAAGACTGGACAAAAATCATACACCTATGGAAAAGGACCGTGGAGGGAGGTAAGGGCAGAGGGTGGAATGGGAACTGGGTGAAGGTAAGCAATAGGGGGGAAAAGGGGGAACATTGTAATTAATAAACTGAACAATAAAGATTAAAATACTTTTTTAAAAAAAAATTAAACTAAATTCTGAAAAAAGAGCGGATACCAAGCTAGGCCAGGAGGCACCAGGCCAAGAGCTCATTAGTGTGGCTGCCAGCAGCAGAATGGGTGGCCTCAGCCCAACAACGTGGGGCATGTTTGGCTTTCAAAAATTAAAAATATAATTCATTTTTAATGCCAACATCCAAAGTGGCCCATTCATCCTTTCTCAATCTTCTAGTCATCGTCTTATCTTTGGTGGAGAGAAAAACGCCTCCATACATACATTTAACCCACTATTTATTCTAAGGATGAATTTGTTCCAGCACTTGGGCACTTAACAGCTTTCAACATGGACTTGGCAGGCCTATTTGCAATGCTGTGCATCTGAAAGTCTCACCGATGACTTAGAATGCTAAAGAGCCTCTTTATAAAGTACGAAAGGGAATATGCCATGCTGTGTTCAGATTTTAAGTGCCTTGTAAATTAGGCCATAACTACGAGGCCAACCTTGAATTATTGTGCCTCACCCCCGTGCCCTTCCTGAGTTCACTAACTAGGGCTGACATAGGAAAGCAGGGCAGAGTCAATAAATTATTATTAACTCTTTGATTTTACTATGAGTTTCTAGGATGACGACACCAAGCTCAAAATATAGAAATAGGGACTTGGCTTGTTTGCCAGTGTGCTAACCCTTCATCCCAGTTCATCAAGAAGCTTATAAAAAAAAAATGAACCTGCTCTTATCGCTGCCTTTTACTCCCCTAATGAACGTAGAAACATCCATGACAAAGTGTGATTTATGGGGAAAGAATTCCTGAAACCATCATTTCATCTTTTCTGTAATAAGGCTGAGTGGCTGACAACTTTATAGAACACTGTTGTTATACCAGCCAGGCAGACCAGTTGTGAGGGAGAGTCACCTCAAGATTGTCCAGTCCATCTGCTGAGCTTTTATTTGCAAAATCAGCCTAGAGAAAACCAGAAGATATGTATACCATCATACAGCTCCTGCTTCTTAATATGCCATATTTCAGAATCAATGAAGCAAATTTTATTGAGTGGAGTCTGATGACCCACACATTTTTTAAATGAGATCTTTTTTTTAAAAAATGAAAAAGAAAGAAAAAAGAAAACACAAAGTAACTTCAGATGGTGAGTTTGACCTCTACTGGTCTGAGACAAAAAAAAAAAAAAAGAAAATAAAAGAAAAGAAAGAAGGAAGGAAGGAAGGAAGGAAGGAAGGAAGAAAGAAAGAAAGAAAGAAAGAAAGAAAGAAAGAAAGAAAAGCTTAAATTTTTTCTACCTAAAGTTTAATAAAAATCATGTTTCCACTATTTCTGTAACTGTATCTAAGTAAACTCTCATTGCTCATTTCTCAATTTCAAAAAGAAAAAGAAATCACCTCTAAGGTTGTAAACTAAGAGGTATTATTATAAATAAACTACGAAACAACCTGAATTTTATATTATGATAAAAATTGCAACATGCTTTGAAACTTCAGAGTAAAATCATTCTTGCAGAAAACAGAATGCACACATTAAAGGACCAACCATTCCCTAGTTTTCTAGCCCAAATGTCTACACACACACCCTTTTGGTTTTTATTTTTATGACTGAAAGGACAAACATTGAAGGGGGGCTTTTCCTCCTCCAGATGTAGTGAAGGGAAGTGGTGTAAAATCTTCACTGATGTGCCGGGTTAGATGGTATGGGAGCCTGATTAGCGAACAATAATTTTCACTTTGATCACTGAAATGATGGCAATATCCCTTGGATTCAAAGTTTAGAAAGTTTTCCTCTCACCCTACTTATAGTTCCTCCAAAGTCTCCATCTGTGTCTCTCCACTCATCTGTACCTCAAAAGGCCCAGAGCTTCTCCATCAGTCCCCACCATCTTCACAACGTACAACCCTGGCATCACAGCCCCAGCGGGTCATGAGGCAATCAGTCATGGAACAGGAAGAAAACACCAGACCTTCTATTTACATTTGGTTTTCTACATGAAAAAGAAATCAGATTTTAGTCCTATTGGAGGTGCAGATGGAAGAGGTGCCCTTTGTGGCCTGCGTGGCTGGTGATCACAGTCATGTTCCAGGCAGGAGCCAGAGGCCAGAGGCAGTGTTGCCCTCAATCCTGCCTTGGTTTTCTGCCTTGTGACGCTGCAGTTCACATGTGCTCAATTTAGAGGATTTATGGATTATATTATCTGGTTTTAACTACATTAACTCTTATGAAAAATGGCTAGGTGGCTTAAACAAAAATTCCTGAAAAGTATGCATGGATCAAAGTTAACACTAGTAATGAAGGCACAGCAAAGAGCAAGATGAAGGCAGGCTGACATGCTTCTCTTACCCTTGCCACATCCCCTCAGCAAAAGGAAGGTAAAATCAGAAACCTCACAAATCCCAGACCAACTACTCCCACTGAATAAGGTATCCTTCGGCCTGCATCTCCACCTTGGGCCATCACAATTTGCAAGACTTTAAACTTTTTATGTACTTTTGTCATCTTTTTTTAATTCCTATTTTTCTGTATGTTTGATATCCATAGAATCTTAAAGCAATAGAATTTATATCACTGATGAATAAAACATGCTGGAGTGTATGCTCAAAATTGGTTTACAGTTAGGGATATATATTTTTAAGACCCTATATAATAAAACCCTAATACGCAAATCAACGGAATGGTAGAACAACCGGTCACTATGACACACACTGACCACCAGAGGGCAGACATTCAATTCAGGAGCTCCTCCCTGGTGGTCAGTGCGCTCCCTCAGGGGGAGTGCCACTCAGCCAGAAGCCAGGCTCATACAAGCTCAGCAGAGGTGGTAGGAGCTTCTCTCACCTCCATGGCAGTGCTGAGGACCCGTGGGGGATGTCCAACTACAAGAGGGCAGAGGCTGGGCTGAGGAAACATCCTCCCCTCTGATTTCTTTTTCATTTAGAAAACCAAATATAAATAGAAGTTCTGGTGTTTTCTTCCTGTTCCATGACTGATTGCCTCATGACCCACCTGAGGCTGTGATGCTAGGGTTGTAGGTTGTGAAGATGGGCCTCTAATCCTATCTAATAAAAGAGTAATGTGCAAATTGACCACACCTTGGCTACAACCACCAGCCATACCCACCAGCCACACCCACCAGCCAATCAGGAGCAGAAGGCAAGGCCAAGGCAACCCAGGCTGCAGGGAGGCAGGGCCAAGGCGGCCAAGGCAGGGGGGGTGGGGCCGAGGCATCCCAGGATGTTGGGGGCTGGGGGGTGGCATCCAGGGGCCAAGGCAGCCTGGGCCAGGGGGGTGGGTCTGATATGCCCAGAGCTGAAGGGTTGTGGCTGAGGTGGCCGGGGATAAGGGGTGGGGCCGAGGCAGCCGTGGCAGAGGGGCAGGGCTGAGGCGGCTGGGACAGGGGGTCAGGGCCAAGGTGGCCAGGGCTGTGGGAGGTGGGGCCGAGGAGGCCAGCATTCACTGGCCAGGGAGAAGGCCTGGGCCAGGGGGTCTTGGCCAAGGCCCGTGCTAGCCAGGCTCGAGTTGGCTGGGGCAAAGACCTGGGGCGGGGGGCGTAGGAGGGTATGGCTGGGATGGAGCCAGCCATCGGCCCCATTGCAAGGCAATGGCTGGGTGAGTGCTTAGTAGGACATTCCCCGAGGGTTCCCAGTATGTGTGAGGGGCAGGTTGGGCTGAGGGATCAGCCACTCCCAGCGCACAAATTTTGTGCACTGGACCCCTAGTAAACAAATAAGAAAGAAACCAAATATATAGTACTCACCTGTCTTTGGGTTTCTTCAGAAGCAGATGATGAGACAAGATTGATATACAAGTTGTTTACTTGCAAGTATCAGGATATACTGGCAATAAGGGAGACAGAAAGACAGGGAAGAAGATAGTCAAGGCATGACGCATTATCAAACAAGTTACCTGAGGGAATTCTCAAGAGCCACTGTAGAACACAGCTCAATGTTACTCCATTCAAGATGAGAGAGAGGTAAGAGAGCTAAGATATTTCTAGCCAACTCCTTTCAGTCATTGGCAGAGGGATTCTCCTAAGAGGACATTATTACATAGCCTGGGCTGGAGAGAAAAGCAAGCTTAACAGCCACAGAAATTGTCATGTGTGTCTGCATCTGCAAAAAGATGGGGGAAAGAATATCAGTGGAAATCTTGGCTCCATGCTTTCAAAATCCAAAGAGAGGCTCTGGCTCTCTTATAGTGCCACCAATTACCGAGCATGCCTGGGGCTCCCTTAGTGAAGTCCGCTTCCTAATTCTGTGAATGAAGACAATTTTTTTTGGGGGGGGGGTGTGTTTCCTGCCTTTAAAAAAAAATTATTTTACTAGAAACCCAGTGCATGAATTTCCAGAGTGGGGGTCTCTCAGCCCATCCTGCCCTCTCTCACAGTCTGGGAGCCCTCAGGAGTGGGAGGAATCCAGCAATCAGGGGAAGGTGATGTCCCATCACATCTCTGCTGCTGCCACTGCTGGCAGCACAAGCCTCGGTCATCCCTGGTTACCTCAATCTCAAGTAGCCCTGGTGGCTGGGGACCTACTTTCCAAGGCTTGCCTGTGCATTGGGCCAGCCCTTGGTGGCTGGGGAGCTGAAAGGACTGGGTGACTCCAGAGTCAGGTGTGCAGAGGCAGGTTTGCTGCACGCCTGACATCCCAGCGGGGCTGAGGGGACTTGGCACCACCATCTTGTGGCTATGGGCACCTCCATCTTTGAGGGTGTGGCAATTAGTATATTCCCTCTTATTGGCTGTGGGTACTGCCATCTTTGCAATGGTATAAAGGTCAATTAGCATATTCCTTCTTTATTAGATAGGATTGGTTTCAGAGAGGAGAGATAGAAACATCAATGATGAGAGAGAATAATTTATTGGCTGCCTCCTGCACAGCCCCAATTGAGGATTGAGCCCACATTCTGGGCATGTGCCCTGACTGGGGATCAAACCAGTGATCTCCTAGTTCGTAGGTCAACGTTCAACCACTAAACCACACCAGACCAGTGAGTCCCTCCCTTTTGATCCTCTCTCACTTTATTGGTGTGTGTCTCTCTTGTCAGATTCTTGCTTCAATTTGCAGAGAGGCAACTGCAGATTCTTGCTTCAATTGCAGAGATTCCATGAGTCTGTAGATGTTCTGAACTGAAGGAGAAATTTAAGGCTGTTTAACTATTCACAGATCTCTTAGGAGTGGGTTGGCATTTAATTTAAATGTGATGCACTGATATAAGGTGACCAAGAGGAAAATAAGAAAGACAAGGTCATTTCATAGAAATTGATATTTAAAAATATAGATCAAGTCAAAGCAATAAACATAGACTCTTTAGGATGAGTTTGATACTGTTGATGCTTTTTCATAACCCCTCAGTGCACCCTGAAAGGCATCTAGAGAATGGATTCCCTCATCGCTTTCTTTTGCCTAAATGAGGGAGTACTCTTGTCCCTAAACTGGGCAGGGCAGTCGTGATTAGCTTCTACAGCACCGGAAGGACTCTTCAACCATGAGGGGTGGACATTGATGATACACCTTGTCTCAAAGTGGCCATTCTGAGAACTGTTCTCAGAGGGTCCCCACTTGCCCATAATGGTAACCTGCTTATTATTGCATCTTCATCGCTTCCTTTCCTGTCTCACTTCTCACACCCTCACTAACCCTCCCGGAATCACTTCCTACCTCCATCCAATTGAAGACCTCCATCCGAGACCTGCTCGGGGAAGGGACCCAAACAAAGACATAGGACGTGTTTATTATACATTCAAGACACTAATAGAAATACAAGCTTGGACTTTTTTAATATAAATGAAAACAATCAATATAAATAGACTACACATCATATACACTCCTTAACTTAACTTGGACTATTTCAGATTGATGGATTTGGGGTTAGTTTCCTGCAAAGTGCTTATTGCTCTTTAAATTCTTGGATTTCCGGATGTGGAATATTAACACTCATCTAATAAGCTGAACTACTTGTTATTTATTAAAGAACTAGAGGAACTGAGCCCATATGTTTGATGGCAACTTGACAAAGCTCAGTTAAGCACTCACACCTATGAATATGGTGTGGTTTGCCAGAAAGCAGGCATTCAGTTATCCAGCCAAAGACATACACTGGAGCACTAAGAAAGGCGAACTAAATCTTGACCTGCTGGTATGCAGACTTTTCAAAGTTCTTAAATTTGAAGACAGGTTGGACATTTTTCTTGTGGAGTTCCTGGACCCAGAGTTATTTTTCATGAAGCAATTTATAAAATTTATGAGGTGAGGATACAAGACGCCTTTTTCTCGAGATTCATCCTGCTTACAGGCATCTCTGTAGCAAGCTGGCAAAGGGCAGTGGAAGGGGCTTCTGTGGACAGTCCTGTCATTTGCTGTGGTCTTTTTATGAATCATATGAAGAGGACCTATTCTCTAACTCCTTAGCCTGATTGGAGAGAATCACACTTTTATAGATGAACGTTCTCTACCAACCAGGAGATTAAAAATAAGTTATTAAAATAAGGAAATTATTTAAAATTTACACATTAAAAATTACTCATTTTGACTGATCTTCCAGTTAAAAATTATATAATTTAGACTTTTGTTTTGTGGATGGTGAATCTGAGGTCCAGAAAAATGAATGGATTTGCCCAAGATGACACAACTTAGCTATTATAGTACGGTACTTGCAGATTTGTCTTGCAGAACTATTTATATTTTAAAAATGAAATATAAATGCATTAAGTTATAATTAACAAAAATAAATAGCATTTATCTAAAGTACACAATGTGATAAGCTTTGATATATGTATGTCTAAGCCTGTGGAACTACCACTATCAATATAACATATCTATTGTCCCTCATGGCTCTTTGTAAATCTTTCCTGCCCTCCTTCCTAAGCAAACACCGATCAGCTATTTGCATTTTCTAGAGTTTTACATAAATGGAATCATAAAGGGTGTATTTTTTGTCACAACTTCTTTCACTTTGCATAATTATTTTGATATTCATTCATAGATTGAGTGTATCAATACTACAGTCTTTTCTCAAATATTTTTATTGATTTCAGAGAGGAAGAGAGAGGGTGAGAGAGAAATAGAAACATCAATGATGAGAAAGAATCATTGGTCAGCTGCCTCTTGCACACCCCTCATGGGGATCAAGCCCTCAACCCAGGCATGTGACTTGACTGCAAATTGAACCATGACCTCCGGTTTCATAGGTCACCACTCAACCACTGAGCCACACCAGCTGAATTATATTCTTTTTTTTTCTTTTTTTAAATAGGATTTCAAGGTGTGGATACCACAATCTGTTTATCCATTTAGCTGTTGGAAGACATTCAGGTTGCTCAAGTTTTAGGCTATTATGAATAAAATTGTACAAGTATTCATGTACAAAACTTATGTGGACATATGCTTTTATTTCTCTCTGGTAAAATTCTAGGAATGGAATGGCTTCACCATAGGTAAGTATATTTTTAACTTTATAAGATACCAACAAATTATGTTCCAAAGTGGTTGTTCATTTTGCATTTTCACCCTCAGTATGAGCCCTAGGAGCAGTCAAAATGAGTAATTTTTAATGTGTAAATTTTAAATAATTTCCTTATTTTAATAACTTATTTTTAATCTCCTGGTTGGTAGAGGAGGTTAGGGCCATTGGGCAGGGAACTGCAGGAACCTGGTGCCCTGAACAGGTAGGTCTAGAAGAGGAGCACAGCTCTGAGGAGGCAAGGCACATACCTGAGGGGAGGGGCACAGCTGGAGGAGGCCCAAAGTCAGGCTATTGAAGCACAGAGCCCAAGCTAGGACCCCTCTTGCCCTGATGTAAGGCATCAGTAACTGTATCTTGCTGTCAATATTCCATTTATTGTCCTAACCAGTTTGGCTCAGTGGATAAAATGTAGGCCGGCAGACTGGAGAGTCCCAGGTTCGATTCTGGTCAAGGGCATGTACCTTGGTTGCAAGCACATTCCCATTTAGGGGGTGTTCAGGAGGCAGCTGATAGATGTTTGCAATTCTCTATTCCTCTCCCTTCCTCTCTGTAAAAAATCATATATATATATATATATATATATATATATATATATATATACAGTTTTTTTAAAAGAATCCATTTATTGCCCTGGTCCCACCTGCTCAGTTGGTGAGAGTGTCATTCCCATATGCCAAGGTTGTGGGTTCAATCCTGGTCAAGGCACATACAGGAGGCAACCAAATCAATTTCTCTTTCTCTCTTCTTTCTTTTTTCATCTCTCTTTCCCTCCCATCTTCCTTCCCTGCCTCTTCCTATATCCCTTGCTCTCTCTCTAAAATCAATTTAAAAATTGTTTTAAAAAGAATCAGTTTATTGCTTCACCTTTTAATAGCTACCTGCCTGTTAAAATGAGGACTGTGAGAGCAAGACTGAGCTCACAAGTACATTCCAAGTATCTAGTGGAGAGCCTCCTTATCTGTTATTAAATGACTGGTGGCTAACTGAGTGCCAGGTGGCTTACCACTCCAGGTTAGCTCAAGGGTCACCAAGCCTTGAAGGTGAACATCATTATCCATAGTTTAGTGATCATCTTAGTCCATTCAGGCTGCAATACCAAAATACTGAAGACTGTGTTGTTTATAAACAGCAGAATGTTTTTCTCATAGCTTGGAGATTGAAAATCTGAGGCAAGGGCATCAATATGATCAGGTAAAGACATTCTGGATTGAAGACTTCTTATATCTTCACATGGGGGAAGATGACAAATCAGATCTCTGGGGCCTCTTTCATAAGGGCACTAATTCCATTCCTGAGGGCTTCATCCTTATGACCTAATGACTTTCCAAGGACAATCCCCAACACACACACCTCCTAATACTATTATCTTGAGACTAGAGGCCCAGTGCATGAAATTCATGCATGGGGGGTTGGAGGGAGGGGTCACTCAGCCCGGCCTGCACCCGCTCGCAGTTTGGAACCTCTTGGGGGATGTCTGACTGCCAGCTTAGGCCCACCCCTGGATCTAAGCTGGCAGGTGGACATCCCTTTCACAGTCCAAGACCAGCAGCCTGCTTGCTGCTCCTTAGTACTGCTGCAGAGGCGGGAGAGGCTCCCACCACCACCACTGAGCTCACCACCCATGAGCCCAGCTTCTGGCTGAGCAGCACTCCCCTGTGGGAGTGCTCTGACCACCAAGGAGCAGCTTCTGTGTTGAGCATCTGCCCCCCTGTTGGTCAGTGAGAATCATAGCAACCAGTCATTCTGCTGGTCATTCCACCGTTAGGTCAATTTGCATATTAGGGTTTTATTATATAGGATTTGGTTTTCAACATATGAATTAGGGGGAACATAAACATTCAGATGATAACACTAATGAAGAGATTGAGGTTCAGAGAGGCCCAGCTTGCCAAAGCTTAAGTTGTGAGACTCAGATGCAAATCCAGGCTTTCCATTTCCAAAGCTAAGTTCCTTCCACTACAGTTCCTTCCACTAAAGCATTGTGCAGAACCAAAACCAGTGATTAGATGACTTCACTTATAAATAGCCGCTTTCATTTTGTTTGCATTACAATAAATTGGGGCTGAGTTCCCATTTCCTCTCACCACTAAAACCTTTTGAGTAATTTTTATCTCCTAAGTAATTGAAAGATTAAGTCTGCCCCACTCCCTCTCCTGGCATCCTCAGCAGGAGGGCCAGCACCCAGCCATCAACATTTAGAGTTTCAGAGTCAACACAAGGATGCTCACATGCAAAGACAAATAACAGTCCTTCCTTCTTTAGGAAACTAGAAAGTTCTTCAGACAGAAATGCATGCTGGGCTTGCCCTGAGTGTGGAAAACACTTCCTGGTATGATTATGTAAAGATACAATGCTGAGCACAATGCAACAAAAGCATTCATTTACATAATGTGTAATGAACTATTTAGAGACAACTAAGAATTAGTAGTCATTGGTAAGTACTCTGTTAAATATTTATCAGATAAAATTAATAGTTCCAATTTAAGAGTAAAAGTATTTCCAATTTAAGAGTAAAAATGTCTTTTAAAAATCAGAAGATAAAAGCAAAAGGATTAATATTTATTTGTGTGGGGGGGTTTTTAGAATTTTTACCATTTGTAAATCCTTATCTTTTTATTCCCAGCTGTAGATGATGCCTGGAATTTCTTTAACTATCAATGATACTATAATCTCATTTTAGAAATGAGAAAACCTTGCTCCTCTGCCCCCTTTGTTCTGTGCATACAGGCTGTTTATATTTCAAATGAGACCAAGTGCAAAATGTCTCTCAGTTTTCTTCTCTCCTTTTAAGTTCTGTTTTCTCAGCCGAGTTTACACTTCAGCTGCTGGACTTAGTGCATACTCTGTCTCTGTATCATCTGCCCCAAGGCCACCAGTGCTATGTTTAGTTAAGCAGAGGCCTCACAATATCAGACCACCACCCAAAATTTGTAATGGCTCCCTACTGCCTGGGTTATATCTTATTAGGGCATCTGAGACCTCTAGCCATGGCCCCAATCCTCTTCCTGTCCACTGTCTGCCACAACACTCTAGTCCGCCCTGTCTGCCACCCACACCTGAGTCCCTGGGGGTTTCCATGCATTCCCTGCCCATCCTCCAACTCTAACTTGTGTCCTGTCCTCTTGCTCATAATACCCACTTCCTCTCCCAACCCTCTCCTGCCATTTGCAAGCCTTTTCCTTTGCAGAAGCTCAATTTAAATGCCACTTTCTATTCCAACCTCCAAACCTCCCTACATATGCTTCTTGCTTTTCATTCTATGGAACTGGGTTTAACTCTACTCCTTCACACCTTGTTTAATCTCAACTATGTGTGCATTTCTCCTAATTGTCTGTTCTTACAGGTTAGGGAGCTGCGCCTCACTCATCTTTGTGCCTAACACAAGATAAGTATTGAATAAATATTTATCTGATAAATGTATTGAAATGATGCTGAGTGAAATTCTCACTAATGTGTTAATTATTGATATCCCTTTTTGAGAAATACTGTTAGTTTCAGATGCAAAAAAAATTAAAGTTCAAGATATATGAAGGTCCAAATCAACCAAAAGAGAGGAACCCCCCCAAAACACACACACACTTTTCCAACTTCAGAATGAAGCTGGCCTATGAAACTAGTAGCATTTAGTTCATTCAACAAAAACACTAATTTCTCTCAACTCTGTTAATCAGATGAAAGAATAAAGTTGTTTTCCTATTGGGGATGTTTGCGAAGGTTGTGATTTTAAGGATTTTCTAAGGCTTTTATTTGCAATTCAGTTTAACTGCTTTCTAGGGCCTGAGATTTGCCTCCTGGGTTTCCCAGTCCCCAAAGAGTTTTGGAACACAGGGTTAGTAATAAAAATTAATGTGCCAGGGGAGAAGGTTAGTTAGTGTAGAGCCGCCTACGATACTTTAGGTACGAAATGGGGTTAGTCAGTGATTAATGAGATCTTAACTGGCAGGACAAGATACAGTGTCCCTTCTGATTCAACTTTGTTTTTGCAGTGTGTTCCTCGTGAAAGTAAGAGCAGAAGCAATGCTGCGTGCCAGGCATCGAGTGGGAGAGGTGTCCTCACACAGCTCTGCTGTGCCACTCATTTCTCGTCTGAGGCCCTCACAGGTCTCTCCCTTGCCAGAGCCTGCCCATGTTTTTGAATCGTATGGTGGTTTCATGTTGTGGCTAAATGTCCAATGTTTACTGGGACGAAGACACCGATTCATTTTGCTCTGAGTCCTGCTTCAGTTGACAACTTACCTTTTCAGAGTAAAAGAGGCATATACTAGCTCACTTTTCCCACCACCTCATCTTCAGAGCATCTTTTCAGGTTGTGGTTGAAAAAGCCAGTGTCCTCCCCAGGCTGGACACAGGCACTTGTTATGACTAGTGCAGCCAGAGTCACTGAGATCCAGCCAAGTGAGAGGATGGGGCTCCGGGAGTACAGCCACGATGGTTAGGGAGGGCTGAGAAGCCCAAGTCTGAGACATCAGTTAAGAAACAAGAAAGTGCATGTTCTCTTCCATGATATAACAGTTCTCTAAAGGAATTTAAATACTGTTAACTTCTCAATCTTGGAAATTAGGAAAGTATATTTTTAAAAATCTCAATAATGTGGTTAGATTTTCCTTTTTTTTTTTTGGTGATGGAAGATAGCTTTGCTACTTTACTAAAAAGTTTTATATTAGCATAAGTTATGGCCTTGTAAACAAACTCATCATCTATTAGCAAAGGACAAAAATCATTCGACAAATTTTAGGTTAGTCACTCAAAGTATCTCAGTTTTCCTGAAGATGGAAAATTAACCAGAAACAAAGGGCCTATTACATTTCCAACATGGTGATATGTGCTATGACAAACAGAGGAAACATAGGACATCATGCTTTGGGTCTCTTTTTATGCTACACAAATATATTTTTAAATGATCACAGCATAGTCTTTGTGTGATAACTAACTACTGCTCTATATATGGGATAGTATTCATTTCATGCTTTTGTATATTTTTAAATCATTTTATTTTTATTTTTAAATACCTGTGAGCCTATCAATGTTCTTTTCTTATCCACAACACCATGCTCAGTTTCTAACTTGTGTAAGGTTGTTTATTGCTGGATTGCAGTGGTCAAATGACCAAAGGCATCCTTGCAGAGGTTGGTCAAGAACCAAGGAGATTATTTAGCTCAAAAGACTCAATGAAATAGGGTTGATAGTAATTACCTGATCCAATCAGATGAAGATACAAAGACAAGGAACTAGAAAAGATGGTGTAAAAAAAGAATATTCAAGTTACTGTTGCACACCACACCCAGAATGTAATGATATAAAGCCACCATTTTATTATGCTACAGATAATATGGGTCATAAATTTGGAGAACAGACCACAATAGATGGCATTTTCTACTCCCTGGTGTCTGGGCTCCTTAGCTGAGAAGATGCAAAGGCTGGTGGGTGTGAAGTCATCTTCAATGACTGAACTTGGGTTTATTGTGTTATTATTCAGAGGTCCTGTCTTCAATATTTATTTGCAAGGACAAGATTTAGAGGAGAGATTACATAAAGCAATAACGCTGTTGTAATGAATTTAAAACATGACCCCTATGTGTATGTAATGTGCAGCTGAGAGTGGCACTTCATACATCCTATCTAACAAAAGAGTAAGATTCAAATTGACCATACCTCTGATTAAGCCACACCCACAAGCCATGCCCACCAGCCAATCAGGAGCAAATTATGCAAATAAATCCCAACCAAGATGGCTGCCACCATTGAGGGAAGCTTGAGTTTCTCCAGCAAAGGAGGAAGCCAAGCTTTCTGCCTGCCATTGCCGGCCTAGGCCTCCACTCAATGCTACAAAGTTTCAATTATGGAAGATACATAATCCCAACAGAAATGGCGGCAGCCATGGAGCTGGAGAGAGAAGAGGTTAGGGTTGCCGGGGCTATGGAGGAAGCCAAACTTCTACACCCCTAGCCTAGGCCTCCACTCTGGGATACAAAGTTTCAAACAGAAATGGCTGTCACCACGAAGCAAGCAGAAGGCTTGGCTCTACTCCAGGCTACAAAGTTTCAATTGTAGAACATAAATTAATCCCAAATCCCAGGGCCTCTTCTTGGGTTGCTGTGGGGCATGGCTGGCCTGCAAACCACCATAGGCCCCTTGTCCAGGCCACCCCACACCCCAAGGGAACCCCACCCTGATCCAGGACACCCTTCAGGGCAAACCAGCTGGTCCCCACCCATGCACTAGGCCTCTATCCTATCTAATAAAAGAGTAATACACAGATTGACCATCACTCTAACACACAAAAAGGCTGCCCCCATGTGGTCAAAGATCCTGCCCCCATGTGGACACAAGATGACCACCACAAGATGGCCAGCAGGGGAGGACAGTGGGAGGTTCCAGGCTTGCAAGGGAGAGCAGTTGTGGGCCATCAGGCCAGCAGGGAAGGGAAGTTGGGAGGGACCAGGCCTGCAAGGGAGGGCAGTTGGGGGCGATCAAACCTGCTGGGGAGGGCAGTTATGGGTGACCAGCCTGGCAGATGAGGGATGTTGGGGGCAAACAGGATGACAGGGGAGCTGTTAGACATCAATTAGGCTGGCAGGATGGTGGTTAGTGGGTGATCAGGCTGGCAGACAGAAGTGGTTAGGGGCAATCAGGGAGGCAGGCAGGTGAGCAGTTTGGAGCTAGCAGTCCTGGATTGTGAGAATAATGTCTGACTGCCCATTTAGGCCTGATCTTACTGAGATCTGGCATAAACGGGCAGTCAGACATCCTCAAGGGGTCCCAGATTGGATAGGGTGCAGGCTGAGCTGAGGGACACCACCCCTCCCAACTCCCCTGTGCATGAATTTCATTCACCGGGCTTCTAGTTTATTAATAAATAATAATGATATCAATTAAATGCTAATATGCTAATGTCACTTTATACATTTAGAATATTAGAAAATATGGGAGAAGAGAACTAATATTCATCCTTATTAATTCCATTTGCCAATATTTGATGAAATTTTAACAAAGCTTACCTGGTCACAGGTGACCACATTCACAAAGACCTGACCATGACATGACTTGCCATGGAAAAAGTTAGGTCTCCAACGCATCCAAGAGACATGAGTTCCTAATATGTTAATAGCCCCCTGAGCAAGAAACTTTGATTCCCAACTTGAGAAAGCAATACCCATATGATCATCATTATCATCAATATTAGCCACATTGTCAGACCTGCGCTGTCCAACATAATAGCCACTAGCCACTATTAGACAGCATAGAACACAGAACACTTCCATCATCACAAAAAGTTCTGTTGGGCAGTGTTGATCTCAATGTCTACTGTGTACAGGCACCTTCCATGTGGTATGTCACTTAGTTCTCATAAGAAACCTATGAGGAAGGTTTTCTTTCCCCATATGATAAATGCAGAAACTGAAGTTCAAAGGTGTTCAATGGCTCTCCAATCTTCCAGTCATTTGCTCCTAAAAGCACATCCACTCTTCTCTGATGAGTCTACATTGATAGAGAATCTCCATGACAAGGCCGACTGTCGCACCCATTGTGGGCTGGAAAAAAATTAAGGTCTGAAACCCTCTCTTGCTAGGACTGCCAAAGGTAATGGTTGAAGCCAAGAGCCACTTTCAACATAAATGTTAAAGAAAAAAAAAAGGGGGGGGGGATGGCATATTATCTTTTTTTTCTAAAGTAAGTCTTTTTTCCTAGCATTCCCATAAAAACTGTTCTGTTTTTCTGTCTTTTGTTTTTTGGGTTTTGGGGTTGTTGTTGTTTTTTTTGGTTTTGGGGGTTTTTTTTTAGTATGTTCGGTTCATCTGCTCAAATCCTAAATAGGCTTTTCCATATGCTTCTCTTTCCTCTTTTTTATGTTTCCTTAAAGTACAAATGCTAAATCTGTGCCATATTTTTATTAGATTTACAATGATGTCGTTGACATTTTTGAGAGCTTTTTGATGTCTGAGAAACTCATGAACTTTTTACTTGTTCTTTTGAAATTTTGAAAAAAGTCTACACAGAGAAAGAAGGACTATGTTTATATGCAGATAAACCACCTTCTACCCAAAGATATTTCAACCGAGGATTCCTATCTGTTATTAGTTACTTATTATGCCAATATTAATCCATGTAGAAAATTATTTTTTGTTATATTCTCCCTGACAAAATACCATTCCTCAAAGTTTGCCAGAAAGAGAAATTCAAGGTGTAAGATGATCAAGCTCACCCCTATAGTCAACTCTCTTTCCTCTCCTGCATGACCTGGCTGCATCTCCATCACAAAATCTCCCGGACAGTGGGTATCAGAGGGGTTCACATGAGTTACAGCTGAGCTCCCCTGAATAATTTGTGAGCTTCAATATTTACACACATCTAGCCATGTGGGACCTCTCTGACTGATCCAGCTGTTTCCTTCTTCCACATCTGTTAGTTAATTGGAAACCCAAATGTACATGACAGAACGTGGTGACCAGAGGGAGGATATGTGACCCATACTGAACAACTTCTCATGCTGTAAACAAAGAGTAAATGAACTGATTTCAGCTCTTTACAGATAAATTTGCACAAGTGAAATTTACTATGTGTCTTTTGAACAAAATCATGGTTCTCTCTCAGCCTGGCCCAACAGAAGGCCAAGATTGGAGCAGGGCTGTTCAGCACCTTTTGAAAGCATTTCCTGCAGCAATCTGTTCCCTTCTCAGTCCCTCTCCTTTGTGTTTCTGTCTATTCCTTGCTTTCCTCTATCTCTTCTTCTCTCATTCTTGCTTCTCAGCTTTCATTTTCTCATGTTTCTGAGAAAGACTTGGAGTCAAATTCTGCATGGACAGACACATCTAAGGCATCTACCAAGGCTCTGTCATGGATGCTAACTTGCCATCTAAATACCATTCTTGAGTTCAACAAAGTCCTATTCGTTGGACCATCTTAAACCACAAAAGCTCTCTCCTCTAAAGGATGTTAAGTTACAGTTTTCAAAGTTCTCATATGGGATACTTTCTGGGGAGGCGGAGTGCTCTTGGCAAGTAAGGAGCAAGAAGGTGGAGGCTTAAAATAAACCAAGCCCATCTCCAGTTCCAACCTGGGGCTTGCTAGTGGCCTGAGAAGATTCTACATGTTATTTTCCCTTACAACAAGGAATGGCATCTTTGCAGGGATCCTAACAAATTAGAAAAGGCATTAAAAATAGCTTAGTGAATTCTAACATCTTGTTAGAGAAAGGATGTGAGAATAGGGAGCAATCCAGATGTACATGAGCTGCTGCTATTCTAGGAAGGAGAAAAGAAAGAAAAATAAAAATTCTGGCAATGATATCAACTAGAATTCTGTTGTGGATATGGCTGGTGATTAGCCAATATTCACCTGCCTAGCCAAACCAATAGTTTGCTGTGAGTCCTTGGCCTGGCTGTATTCTGTTTTAAGGATTTTTAGCATCACTCCAATTTAGATGTGGCTTTAAAGAAAACTTTGCACAGTGGTGTAGTTATTGGAATATTTTAGGCTGTAAAGAAGAGAAAACACAACTGAAGTTCATGTAAACTAAAAGGAACCAGGTTGGCTCATGTGATTGAAGGGCTTCGGGATGAATTAACAATATATCAAGAGCCCACTTCTTTTCTCCTCTCCACCTGGACATCCAGCATCAACTCCACCTTAAGGCTGTTTCTCCTTATGGTCCAGCCTTCTGGAATTCTTGCTTCCTGTCTATGTCTGGTAGGAGACAAACTAGACTGCTGTTGGAAGCTCTCTCAAAAGGACAAAAAGAATCTCCCCAGGAACTCATAGCGAAGCTTGCTTTGCAAATCATGAGTTCGGACCTCATCAGATACCTCCTCCTAGACCATTTGGGAGTAGGGGCTATGGGATTATCCTTAGGTCATTCAGGCTTGCCACAGATCTGGAAGTGGTGCCAACTGCCAAGGTAGAGAGAGCGGTTGGTTCATAGCTCAGTAGGCAGGGGGCTGATGGAAGGGGAATGAAGGGATTCTGCTGAGTAGACACCCAGCAATGTCCACTACCTGCTGTAGTTCCAGTACACCACTTCCTGGGGTCTGGGTGAAGTCACTCCCTCAGGATTACACCACTTACTAGACCAGTGATACAGTGTGGTCCTGGAGCTGCTGCTCTAAAGGCTATCCTCTGTTTGCAAAGAGATGAGGACAAAAATAGAGAGGAAATATTTGACTACTTTGACAGAGTAATTTTATGCTGTGGAATCTAATAATTTTTAAATGAAGCTTATATTTTTTCTTTTTTGCATTTTGTTTTATTTTTTCCATCACCATTTATTCCCTCTCTGACTTCTTCCACCTCCACCCCTGCAATCCCCATGGTCATGTCCATGAGATCTTTTCTTTTTTTCCCCTTTTTTGCTCAATCCCTCCCTCTACTCTTATGCTCCCTCCACCCCAGAGCTGTCTGCCTGCTCTCTATCAATGAATCTTTCTCTATTTTGTTTGGTAGTTCAGATTAGATTGATCATTAAATTCCACAAATGAGTGAAATCATATGGTACTTGTGTTTCTCTGACTAGCTAATTTCACTTAGCATATTGTTCTCCAGGTCCATCCATGCAGTTGCAAAGGGTAAATTTTTCTTCCTTTTTATGGCAGAGTGGTATTCCATTGTGTAAGTGTACCACAGCTTTTTCATCACTCATTGCTGATGGACACGGGGCTGCTTCCAAATCTTGACTATTATAAACAACACTGCAATGAAGATAGGAGTACATATATTCTTTTGAATTAATGTTTCAGATTCCTTCCAATAAATTCCAAAAAGTGGAACCATTGGGTCATAAGGCAGCTCTATGTTTAATACTTTGGTTTTTAATTTTTAATACTGCTTTCCCCAATGGCCCTACCAATCAGCATTCCCACCAATAGTGCATGAGGGTTTCCTTTTTTCCACATCTGGTTTCACCAATAATTGTTTCACTTTAATTTGCATTTCCCTGATGATTAGTAATGTTGAGCATCCATTCATATGTGTATTGGCCATCTGTATGTCTTCTTTGGAGAAGTGTCTATACAGGTCTTTTGCCAATTTTTAATTGGATTATTTATTTGTTTTGGTGTTGTTTTATAAGTTATTTATTAATTTTGGATATTAACACCTTATCAGATGCAGCATTGGTAAATATGTTCTCCCATTCAATGTTTTACCTTTTTTGTTGTTGTTGTTGATGGCTCCCTTTACTGTGCAAAAATTCTTTACTTTGATGCAGTCCCATTCGTTTATTTTTCTTTGGTTTCCTTGGCCTGAGGAGATATATCAGGAAAAAATATTGCTATGAGAAATGTCTGAGATTTTACTGCCTATGTTTTCTTCTAGGCTTTTGCTGGTTTTGAGTCTAACATTTAAGTCTTTAATCCATTTTAAGTTTATTCTTTTCTGTGGTGTCAGAAGGTGGTCTAGTTTCATTTTTCACACTTATCTGTCCAGTTTTCCCAACACCATTTATTGAGTAGACTGTCTTTAGCTCATTATATGTTTTTTGCCTCTTTATCAAATATTAGTTGACTATAAAGGCATGAATTTATTTCTGAACTCTTTATTCTGTTCCATTTCTCCATAATTCTGATAACTGGTAGGGTGATTCCTGCAACTTTTTTTCTTTCTCAAGATCATAGGTAGAGGTCTTTTGTGGTTCCATACATATTTTTCAAACATTTTTTTTTTTTTTGGTTCTGCGAAATGCTCCATTGGTATCTTGGTAGGAATAACACAGAATCTGTAGATTGCTTTAGGTAGTATGGACATTTGAATGATACAAATTCTTCTTATCCATGAATGCAATACATGCTTCCACTTATTTGTATCTTCTTCAATCCTTTCTTCAGTACATTATAATTTTCCAAATACAGGTCTTTTAAATCCTTGGTTAATTTTATTTTCTTAGTTTCCCTTTCTGATACTTCATTATTGGTGCATACAAATGCAAATGATTTCTAATAGTTATTTTGTATCCTGCCACTTTATTGAGTCCATTTATCAGTTCTAGTAGCTTTTGGTGGAATCTTTAGTTCTCTATATACAATATCTTGTCATCTGCAAATAATACAGTTTTAGTTCTGCCTTTCCAATTTGTATTCCTTTTATTTCTTCTTCTTGCATGATTTCTGTGGCTAGGACTTCCAGTGCTAAGTTGAATAAGAGTGGTAAAAGTAGACATCCCTGTCTTATTCCAGATCTTAAGGGGAATGCTTGTAGTTTTTATCCATTAAGTATGGTGTTGGCTTTTGTTTTGTCATATATGGCATTTATTATGATGAAGTATGTATGTTCCCTTTATTCTCACTACACTGAGAGCTTTTATCATAAATGGGTGCTGGGTTTTATCAAATGCTTTTGGCATCTATTAATATAATCATGTGGTTTTTATCCTTCAGTTTGTTTACATGGTGTATTACATTTATTGTTTTGCAGATATTGTACCACCCTGGCATTCCTAGAATAAGTCACACTTGATCATGGTGAATGATCCTTTCAATGTATTGCTGGACCTGGTTTGCTAATATTTTTTGAGAATTTTAGCACCTGAGATAATTGACCTATAATTTTCTTTCTTTCTAGTGTCTTGATCTGGTTTTGAAATTATAATGCTGGCGTTTTAATGCCATGTAAAATGAAGTCTTCCCTCTTCTTGAATTTTTTGGTACAGTTTGAGGACATGGTTAGTTCTTCTTTATTCACCAATAAAGGCCTAAGGTCCAGGGCTTTCATTTGGGAGCAGTTTTTTATTAGTGTTATTGCTGCTTTAATTTCACAGTTGTAAGTTGTCTATTCAGATTATTTGACTCTTTCTGATTTAGTTTTGAAAGGTAAGATTTGTAGGAATTTGTCATTTCATCCAGGTTGTCCCATATGTTAGCATGTAGTTGTTCATAATATTTTCTTACAATCTTTTGTATTTCTTTGGTGTCAGTTTTTACTTCTCCTCTTTCATTTCAGGTTTTCTTGATTCAGGTCCTCTCATCTTTTTCTTGAAGAGTCTGATTAAATGTTTGCCCATGTTAATTATTTCTTCAAAGAACCAGCTCTTGGTTTTATCAACATCTTTGGTATTTTTTAGACTATTTCATTTATTTCTGCTCTGATCTTTATTATTTCCTTGTGTCTACTCACTCTGCAGTTGGTTTGTTGTTCTTTTTCAAGTTTCTTTTAAATGCAAAGTTAAATTGTTTATTTGAGCTTTTTCTTATTTCTGGAGGTAATGCTATGAATTTCCCTCTTAAGACTGATTTTTCTGTGTCCCACATATTTTGTATGGTTATGTTCTGATTTTCATTTGTCTCAAGGTATCTTTTTATTTCTTTCTTGAGCTCATTGTTAACTCATCCACTGTTTAGTAACATGTTATTTGTTATTCATGTCTTTGTGTGCTTTATAGATTTTGTGTTTTTGCTTTTGTTTGTGTGTGTGTGTCTGTGTGTGTGTGTGTGTGTGTGTGTGTGTGTGTGTGTGACTAATTTCAAGTATCATCGCATTATGGTCAAAGAAAATACTTGATTTTATTTCAGTCTTCTTAAATTTATTGAGACTTGTTTTGTGCCCTAACATATGGTCTATCATAGAAAATGTTCCATGTAAATTTGAAAAGAACATATCGTCTGCTTCCTTGGAGTGAAATGCTCTGGAAATGTCAAATTCATTTGAACTAGTATGGCATTTAAGGCTGCAATCTCCATATTGATTTTCTGTCTGGAAGATCTATGCATTGATGTCAATGGGATGTTAAAATACTTACTATAATTGTATTTCTGTCCATCTCTCCCTTTATGTCCATCAAGACTTGCTTTACAAACTTAGGTGTTCCTATGTTGGATACTTAAATGTTTACAATGGTTATATCCTCTTGTTGGTTTAATCCCTTTATCATTATGTGGTTTCCTTCTTTGTCTTTTACTATATCCTTGGTTTTAAAGTCTATTTTGTAAAATATACATAATGCTACCCCAGCTTTTATTTGCTTTCCTGTTGCATGATATATATTTTTACATCCCTTTAATTTAGCCTGTGTGTATCTTTCATTCTGAGGTGGGTCTCTAGAATAAGAGTATACATGGACCTTGTTTCCTTATCCATTCAGCTATCCTATGTCTTTTGACTGGAGCACTTAAGCCATTTACATTTAAAGTTATTATTAATATACTAGGGGCCCAGTGCATGAAATTTGTGCACTGGAGGTGGGTGATCCCTCAATTCAACCTGCCCCCTCACACATACTGGGAGTCCTCAGGGGATGTCCTACTAACCACTCGCTCCAGCCTCACCAAGCCTCTGGTGAGGCTTTAGGCCTTGGGCACCCAGCCATAACCCTGCAATGCGTCTGATGGCTGGCTCCATCCTAGCCACATAACACCCACCCGCTGCCCCAGGCCTTTGTCCCAGCCAGCTCAAGCCAGGATAGCACGGCCCTGCCCCCCACGGCCCTGGGCCCCTTGGCCCAACTCCCCCGCAGCCTGAGCTGCCTCAACCCTGCTGACCCCCGGCCATGACCACCTAGGCCCCACCCACCACGGCCCTGGCTGCCTCTGCCCGGCCACTCCTCAGCGTGGGCCACCTTGGCCCCAACCCCCAGGGCCTGGGCCACCTAGGCCCCGCCCCTGATCCTGATTGGTTGTGGGTGTGGCTTGTGGGTATAGCAGAAGTATGGTCAATTTGCATATTACTCTTTTATTAGATAGGATGTGTATTTGTTGCCATTTTATTTTGTAACTATGTTCCTCTGTTTATTTTTCTTTTTCTTCCACTTAACACAAGCCCTTTAACATTTCTTGTAATACTGGTTTGGAAGTAACAAACTCCTTTCACTTTTTCTTCTATTGGAAGCTCTTTCTTTCTTCTTCTGTTTTAAATGATTCTTGCTTGCTAATGTGGCCTTGGTTATAGATCCTTCTTTTTTATCACTTTAAATATTTCATGCCAATTCCTTCTGGCCTGAAATGTTTCTGTTGAAAAATCAGTTGACAGTCCTATGGAAGCTCCCATCTAGGTAACTGACTGCCTTTCCTTGCAGCTTTTAAGACTCTGTCCTTGTCGTTAACTTTTGGTATTTAAATTATGATGTGTCTTGATATGGACTTCTTGGTGTTCATATTCTTTGAGAATATTTGCACTTCCTGGACTTGTATGTCTCTTCCTTCACCAGGTTAAGGAAGTTTTCAGATATTATTTCTTCAAGCAGAATCTCAGTACCTTGCTCTCTCTCTCTCTCTCACCCTCTCTCTCTCTTTTCTCCTTCTAGTACTCCTAATACACAGATGTTGTTAAATCTCATGTTGTCCCAAAGGTTCCTTAAGCTGTCCTCATTTTCTAAGTCTTTTTTTTTTCTTTTTGCTGCTCTCATTGAGTGTTTTTTCTGCCTTATCTTCCACGTCACTGATTTGATCCTCTGCTTCATCAAGCCTGTCATTTAATCTTTCCAGTGTATTCTTTATTTCAAATATAGCATTCTTCATTTTGACTGGTCTTTATTTATGTTTGCTATTTCCTTTTTTCATGCTGTTGAGAACTCATAATCATTACTTTGAACTCTATATCTGATAAATTGCTTATCTCCACTTCCAAAAGCCTTCTTCTGGAGAATTCTCTTATGCATTTATTTGGTGTCTGTTTCTTTTTTTCCCCATTTTGGCTGCTACAACACCCAGTCTTAGTAGGTGGCCTTTTATAGTAGGTGACCTGTAGCACAGTCTCCTTGTATGATCACCGTAACTTGATGCTCTAAGAGTGTCCCCAGTGAACATTTTGTGGGGCCTCCTGTTGCAATTGAGTTTTGATTGCTATTGGCCCACTCATGCATGGGCTCCACTCTCAGGCTGGCTGACAGTGAGGTTCAACTCCCAGCACAGTGTACAAGCTGCTGTGCAGGTGCTGATTAAATGAAACAAAATTTGCCTTAATAGGGTTTGATACCTGCCAATATCTCCCTGTGGATATGCTGCTTGTGAAACTTACTGGACCCTGTTCTGTTGTTATCTAAAGGTGGACACTGGGTATACTGGTTCTGGACCTCTTCAGAGGGACTCTGGTACAGACAAATGTCAGACACTTGGCCCTGAGCAACTGCTTAGAGCTATCAGTGATCCGTAGTTTTTTATTCCCTCAGTTGTGTTTCTATGTGTGTGTGGAAAGTTCCAAGCTGTATACCACATTCTGCTCTTACTAGCCCCAGGTCCAGAAGTGGGTCAGGCAAAGACAAAGCACTCAGAGATCCACCTATACCTACAGACTGTTAATCTCAGTCACTTAACGGGCCTCTGACTATAGTCACGGGCCTCTGACTATAGTCAGGCTGTAAGCTCCACAGTGTGGGGTGAGAGGGATTCAAAGAGTGGGACTATTGCTTCCCCCAAGGCTAGTGCTGAATGGATGGGAAAGGTCTAGCTGAGAAGAATGGTCTCTATAGTATGGGGGAATGGCTCAGCACAGGGATCCTGGTGGCTGTCTTCTCAGCTTCCTCCCCAGAGCCACCAACCCTGGAATCTCCTCACACAACTTTAGTCTACTCTGCCCTCCATCTGCGAGTACCCAAGGTGAGCGGCTGCAAAATAAAATTTGTGTATTGGCCCTTTAACACAGTGCTTGCATTTATAGCCATCTATCCTTGCTAAACAGAAACCCTACTGCTTTTCACAGCCACATATTATATGGGCCTCTTCCCTGGTTCTGGTGCTCTGGGCTGGGGAGCCAGGTTTGGGGTATAGACTCCAGACTTCTCAAGGGGAAGCTCTGAGATATTCCTCCAGAACTTTAGCTGCTGTCTGTGGGAACTCAGACAGGTCTCTCATGCCTCCAAACTTTATGTCCTTGGTTATAGGCTTCCCTCAAACTAGTCTTCACTTATTCAGGATTATTTTTCTATATTATAGTTGTAATTACAGTTTGGCCCTGGGAGAAGGGTCATCGTAGCTTCCACCTAAACCGTCGCCATCTTGGATTCCCAGGGGGCTTATATTTTGCTTGTCTTTTTAAAATTTATTTTCTAGTAATTTAGCTTTATTGTGCTTTTCAAAAGTGTTAGTGCATGATGGATTTATTTTTATTTAAAAGCTGATCCTTGCTCAGCCAGTGGTAGCCCAGTGGTTGAGCATCAACCTATGAATCAGGAGGTCACAATTCGGTTCCTAGTCAGGGCACATGCCCAGGTTGCAGGCTCAATCCCCACTAGGAGGCATGAAGGAGGCAGCCAGTCGATGATTCTTTCTCATCATTGATGTTTCTATCTCTCCTTCTCCCTTTCTCTCTCTGAGATGAATAAAAACAGATAAAAATATTTTTTAAAAAACCTGGTCCTCCACTATGGATTCTTGTGTCTCCACTATGTTAAGTGCTGTGTAGACAAAAAGAGCAACGTCTGATTCCGCACAGTAATCTCAGCAGTGAGAACAGTGCCTGGCACACAGGTGGCTCCCAGTATCTATTGACTGAATCAGTGAACAAGGGATACAGCTGGCATTCAAGTCCAGGTTTTCAAATTTCAAATCTAAAGCTTCCTCAACTGTGCCACAGGTCTGCCAAGATGGCAAACGCTTCACCTGATCCCAGGAAGTCTTTCACACCTCTAAAGTGGCCAGCGACCTAATCTGGGAAGAGAATTTAGAATGTCTGTAAAAGTGGTTTGAATCTCTCCTGGGAAGGAGGTTATGAACACGAGGCCTGGAAAACTTTGGATGCACTGGGAAGTGCTGCCACGTTCACCCGCTGGAAAAGCCCAGAAATGATCAGGAGGTGGTCCCTGAGGATTGCAAGCAACTGGCTGGGCTCTGGAGAGTTAAGGCCATGGTGGGTAGTGGCTGAGCAGAGGTTTTGCTCCCCTGTCAGAATAAAACTTGTTGCTCCAGAACTCAGAGTGAACAGGTAGACTTCTTTAAAGTTCACTTTTGTATTTCTGAAGTATGTGGTGGGAAAAGGGAGAACTGTCTTCATTGCTCCAATAAGAATGATGAAAATGGCCTTTATTGAGACGACACTGTCTGGAAACATCTTAACTCCTGTGGAAAACTGGAGAGCCACCTCCTGAAGACTCCTATGCCAGCTCATCAGTATCACCCGTCCTGCCGTTTTACGGTAAAACACCAGCATGGTGTCAGAGAATCCAATGACGTCTCGTTCTTCTATTTATAAAGTAAAATATTCACATAAGTCTCTCAGAGGCATCCTGGCAAGTCCTGATGGGTGTCTGTTCCATATCTACCTGCCCAGCCTACCGGTTACCAGCCAGGCCGGGATTCCCAAGGATATGTCACAGCTTTTTTTTTCTTTCTTTTCTTTTTAATAGAAAGAGTAACACTGCCTGCTTGTGAGACCTGACTGGTTAGGAAAAAAAACCAAACTTTTCTTGCTTCTGATTTTTGAAAGCTAGAGAAGGCCTAAATGAGTTGGGGGTAAGATGCAATACACACACACACACACACACACACACACACACAAAAGGAATTCCAACATGCTCTCTTTATCAAAGCCTCTTTAAGACTCTTCATCTCCCTTAATCTCTTTGCCTTTAAACATTGGAGTGAAAAAACAATACATTTATATGAGTAAAAAAGCTGCCTTCATTTCAAACAGGAGTTTAATCTGTTTACTGAAAGGATTTAAAGCAAATAATTCAAAAGGCCTTTCAAGATGCCAACTATCAATTTTCCCTGTTAAAGAAAAGACTGGCCAACTTTTGGAGTACAAATTAAAATCAGTTTACAGAGGCGGGGATCAACCTGCGGGCCCTGAGTCGCTACTTCCTGGAGCGCCCCTGCACAGAATGGTGGCTTGGCTTGGAGTGATGATGCAGATGGAGGCCGAGGAAGAGAGACCTCTCGAGATTTTGCCAAGCTGTATGAACTGGACGGTGATCCGGAAAGGAAAGAATTCCTGGATGACCTCTTCATCTTTATGCAGAAGAGGGGGACCCCTCTCAACCGAATTCCTATCATGGCCAAGCAGATCCTAGACCTGTATATGCTGTACAAGCTGGTGACAGAGGAGGGTGGCCTGGTGGGGATCATCACCAAGAAGATACGGAGGGAGATCACCAAAGGCCCGAACCTCCCACATCCATCACCAGTGCTGCCTCTACTCTGAGGACCCAGTACATGAAGTACCTCTATGCTTACGAGTGTGAGAAGAAAGCCTTGAGCTCCCCAGCTGAGCTCCAGGCAGCCATGGATGGTAACCAGCAGGAGAGCCGCCGGCCCCGCTACAGCTCCTCCCTCTTTGGCTACTCACCCACTGCCACAGCTGCTGCCACCAGGGCCCCTGACCTTCTCTCCACACCCAAGATCCGCTTCCCTGCCCTTGGGCTGGGCTCCAGCAGTGGTACCACTGGCAGCAGCCCTCGGATATCCCCAGCAACTACTCTCAGGAAAGGCCAGCAAGCTAGCCCCCGGAGGGTCACGCTGGAGCAGCTGCGGGAACGGCTGGAGTCGGGAGAGCCCCCTGAGAAGAAGGCTTCCAGGCTGTTGGAGGAGGAGCAGCGCCTAGTGCAGCAGGCCTTCCAGCGCAACTTTTTCAGCATGGCCCCGCAGCTACCCATGAAGATCCGGGTCACCGGCAGGGAAGACAGATCAGCGGCCTCGGCTACAGCACTGAATCTGACCTCGGGCAGCGTTGGGAGCGTTAACATGTCTGTGGCTATCGATGGCACCACCTATGCAGGTGTGCTGTTTGCCCAGAAGCCTGTGGTCCACCTCATTGCAGGGTCTGCTGCCCCGAACATCAGCAGTAGCAGCAGCAGTTCTCACTGCTCACCAAGTCCTACCTCATCACGGGGCACCCCCAGTGCAGAGCCCTCCACCAGTTGGTCGCTCTGAGGGGCAGGACCCAGCTTCCACTTCCCACTCTTCTGTCAGGAGTGAAGGAAGTCAATGCACAAAATTTACCTCATCTCACAGATCCAGCGGCAAATACCAGATGTTGCGAGTTTGGACGTGTTGACTTGTCCAGGCCTCCATTTAGATTTTGTTGTACTTGGGGGACAGAGAGAGGCTGGAGGGGCAGAACAGGGCAGCGTTGTCCAATCAGGGATTGTCCTGGAGAAATGGGTGGGGTCTGTGGGCAACCAGTTTCCTGGGATTCCCAGGCCACCTCCCATCCTGGGCACAGTGTATTGACAATCTGTAAGCCGACACAAGGCTGGAGGCCCTCCATATCCTTTCTCCTTTTAATTTATTTTCCTTCCCCTGCCTCCTGCCATGACCCCAGGGTCACTGGTCCCTTCCCTTGCTCAGTGCCCCAATCATTAAATCTTATGTGGGTCTGCTAGGAGCCAAACGCATGCCTTCCTATCCCTATCTGCTGATCCTGAGATGGGGCTTTCCTTACCTAACATATTGGTTCCTGGGGCAAGGGTCCCTCCAATTCAAGTCTTGAAGTAGTCCTCAGGTCCAAAGGCCCATTGGACATCTGCTAAGGGAGAGGCAGAGTCTTGGAGGGCTGCCCAGGCAGTCTCTAGCACCCTCTTCAAACTGACCCTTTTCTGACCCTCTTGGACCCTACGCTTCCCACTTGCCCCTGTAGGTCAGCTATGCCAAGAACAGCTCACTTGCCCCTTGGCCAGTCTTCTCTTGGGGCCATATAAGCCCTAACATCCCAAGCCTGCTAATGTCAGGTTCATTGAAATACCTCAAATTTGTAATTGTTGATGTTTGATTCTTCAGAAGTATTTGCATCTCTGAAGTCTTTTTATATGTGTTTTTGCTGACTAATTTTTTATTTAAAATTTTTTATTGTTATAGCACCAAAGATATGAGAGCAGATCACCCCCAAATCCAAACAAATGAATTGGTACCCCAGCCCCTCTGGCTCTTCCTTGCAACCTTGGTTGAGGAAGCAGAAGGCAGGCAGGAGAGATGACTCGATCAGAGCGACAGGGAGGAGGTGGAGTGGAAGCCGGGCTGGATCCTAAAACCATACCAGTTCTGAAGATGGTCCTCCAATCAATTCCTGCCATAGCAGGGCTAGTCCCAACCCCTAACCCCTACTCTCCAGTGGGGGTGGAATGTCTCCCCTTCACACTCCTACCTCAGGACAGGCAGGCCATGGCCCTCAGAAGATGAGAAAGCTTTACTTTCTCTTGAACCCTGGAGTGGGGCAGGCTGCTCCGGTGTTGTAAAGAAGAGCTGGTTCTCACACAAGGCTCTCCTGGAAATGGACACGCCCCTGTGGCACACTGTGACTGTGCTGACTGTGCGAGCCCAGACCTGGCTAACAGTCAGTCCTGTCCAGGAAAGGAAAGAGAATTCCAGAGCCTGAGCACAAAATGAGCCTCAGCTCTGCTGGACCTTGTCTTCTCTCACCCCTCCTCTCACCCTCTACCAGAGTTGACCCTCTCTCTCACCAGGCAAGTGCAGGGTATGAGCAGAGAAGGGCATCTGGGACCTGGTGCCCACAAGGAGCCCAATTGGCTGGCATGGGCCCACCCGAAGGTGTTACAGACATTTGCCAGTGTGTTTCTCAGGATGGACTCTTCCCACCTAACGACACAGGGACAGCACACTGTCTTTCTGGTCATTGGATTCGATTCCTTAGGCAGCTGGCCCAGCCTCCCATCTCAGTTAACCCTTGCTGTCCTCAGGACAACAGCAGGGTCTCACCAGTAGTTGTCTCTAGGAACAGGGCCTGGGCCAGGAGGAATCCTGAAGGCCGCATAGGCAGGCAACCCGCACAGCTCTGTCCCACCCCCTCCCCATCTTATGTGTATTCTAGCCAGGAAAAACGTGATAGCACAGGGGTAGCCCAGGCAGTGGATAAATACCTCAGACGTCTTCTTACAGCAAGTGTCTGTATATGTTGTGATTATTTTCTATCTTACATGTTCTTGAATATTTATATTTCAATAAACTCTACCTCTTCACACACAAAAATAAATAAATTAATTAATTAAATTAAATTAGTTTACAAATAACTAAAGGGCAAATGTCACAAGATGTGAATATTTAATTCATCTGGCTGGATCCATTCTCACTAAGTGGACAAATATCCATTAAAAACTCCCTTACATACACATATACACATACACACATGTACACTCATGCAGGCACATGCATGCTTACATACACAGAGAAAAGGAAACCTTTTGCATCATATCATGTACTGCCTGGACTATAATAACTGCTGGTGCTTAGCATTTAGTTTTAATTAGTTGTAAATTATATTTGTGTAGCCAGGAAATGCTTTTGATAACAAGAGTGTCCCCTGATTGCATTCATGTTTAAAATGACTAGTATGGATCATATGGCATATTGCTATCACCCTGAGTTATTTGCTTAATCAAGTGTTTAAGAGAAACACATACAGCCCAGCCAATGTGACTCAGGTCACAGCTCAGTTTTTGGTCAGGGCATAAGCCTGGGTTGTGGGCTCGATCCCCAGTGGGAGTTAGGGTGGTGGAGGCAGCCAATCAGTGATTCTCTCTCATCACTGATGTTTCTGTTTCTCTCTCTCTCTCTCTCTCTCTCCCTCCCTCCCTCTCTCTCCCTCTCCCCCTTTCTCTCTGAAATCAATAAAAATATTTTAAAGAGAGAAACCTATACATATTATTATCATTTTTCATATCAGCATCTAACCATGTTTTTACCTTTTCAAGTTATATTTTTGTAAGCAGAGTTGACATTTTCTGAATTTGTATGTCTTAAACATAGAGCAAATTCATACGAGGATGAAGCAGAGACTTTCTGACCTATCTTTAAATAGGGCTACTCTCAATTTGGGAGTTCACATGGCCATGTGTTCAACTGATATGCTGAGAAAACGTTTGCCAACTTGATGTAACTGTACTGAGCCACAGCTATCATGTTGTGAGGAAACTTAAGCCACATGAAGAGGACACATGTAGCCGTTCTGGCCTCAGCCATTTACCAGGTAAGATTCCAGATACCAGCCAGCCTCAACAGCCAGACACATGATTGCGTGTGCTTTCAGAGAGTACCAGCCCCAGCCTTCAGGTCACCTGAACTGACCCTAAGTAGAGCAGAAATGATCACAGCAAATTCCTGAGCAAAATGAATGTTGTTATTGTTTTAAGCCACTAAGTTTTGCATCATTTGTTACATAGCAATAGTTAACAAGAACAGATTTTATAACTCTTGAAGCTCTGACTCTTCAGGTTTTCCTACTTATAATAAACTAGGGGCCTGGTGCACGAAATTCGTGCACTGGGGGGGGGGGGTGGTCCCTCAACCCAACCTGCCCTCTCTCACATACTGGGAGCCCTCAGGGGATGTCCAACTGATGGCTCACCCCCAGCCTGCCCAGCCACCACCCTGCTCAGCTCAGCTCCCACTGCATACAACCACCCGGCCCCGGGGGCTGGGCGCTCGCTGCCACTTCTGCTCACAGTGCCCAGGGGGCCAAGTGCTCCCTGCTGCCGCCACCACCACTGCTGCTGCCACCACTTCCCCTCACAGTGCCCGGGGGCTGGGTGCTCACCGCCACTGCCATTTCATCTCCACCCCCGGGGCCTGGCACTCAAGCCACTTGGCCCTGCCCCCACTCCTGATTGGCTGGTAGCATAGCCAATCAGGAGCAAAGGTATGGTCAAATTTGCATGTTTCTCTTTTATTATATAGGATACTAGAGGCCCGGTGCACGAAATTCGTGCATGGTGGGGGGGAGGGTTGCAGAAGGGGAGTGGTGTCCCTCAGCCCAGCCTGCAAAGACGCCAGCATCCTTCACCCTGGCATCCAGCCAGAGGTTCCTCTCCTCCTTCCACACAGCCTCTGGGGAGATGCTTGTCCTGGGGCCTCCTCAGGGCCCCAGCACACAACCCCCTTTCGGGTACTTGAGGGCTTGGGCTTTCAGGTCTGCCTTCCCTGCCTGGCATGGTTCCCATTTGCTGCCATGGGAGCCATGCCTCAGAAGTCGCCCTTTTGGACCATACTACTTGGAAGTGGGTGAGGTGGGGGGGCACGGCTTTGGCAGCAGTGATTTGATGCTTGTAGTGTGCCCACCGGAAACTCCCCAGTCAGCTCCTTTGTATCTCTCCATGCCCATGCAGCTGAGCCCGCTGGCCAAGGGCAGAGCACAGACACTGAACTCCAGCCCCTTTGCCTCTCTCTGCTGGCACTTTTGCCTCTCTCTGTGCCCCTGTGGCTGGGCCACAGGGCCGGCCCGCTGGCAAGGAGTATGGTGCAGATGCTGTGCTTGGCTGGCCAGTGGCGGGGCATGGACTCTGAGCTCCGGCCCTTTTGCCTCTCTCCTTGTCCATGCAACTGAGCCCACTGTCCCGGGGCGTGGTGTGGACACTGTACTTGGCTAGCCAGGAATGGGCCGTGGACACTGAGCTGGGCTGGCCGGGGGCGGGGCGCAGACACTGCGCTCCGGCCCCTTTGCCTCTCTTCTCTAGTGCACCACGCTTGGCCCTACCCCCTGCTCCCATGTACTATGCTTGGCCCCATGCCGTGCACTGCGCTCAGCCCCACCCTTTGCTCCCACGTGCCACATTTAGCCCCGCCCCCACTCCTGATTGGCTGGTAGCGAAGCGAAGGTTCTGTCAAATTTGCATATTACTCTTTTATTAGCTAGGATAACTGTGGGCAACCGTATTCCTTGTAGAATTTACCTTCCTGCCCAATAAAGAAAAACAAGTGTCACAGACTGATTTACTGTAAGCATGTCACAGAGGTTCTTCCATCATGCATTGTCAAGGTCAATGGAATCCTTAGGAGAGCAAAATTATCTTATTTATAATGTGTGGGTTTGGTTGATGGCTGGAGCATTAGAATTGTGAATTATTTCAAGAGATTGATAATTAAACAATCTCTTATGCTACTGGCATGACTCAGTGGTTGAGCATTGACCTATGAACTAAGAGGTCAAGGTTCAATTTCTGGTCAGGGCACACGCCCAGGTTGCAGGTTCGATCCCCAGTGTGGACATGCAGGAGGCAGCTAATCAATGATTCTCTCTCATCATTGATGTTTCTATCTCTCCCTCTCCCTTCTGAAAGTAATAAAATATAGTATAAGAAACTTAGTCAATCTCACAATCCAGGAATTTCCTTCACATTACCTATCTCAGTAGCAGAGGCCTTCAGTGTCAGATAGCATTCCCTCTGCCCGCCACTGGTTTTAACTGAAGCTGTGCTACACAACTCTGGAGTAGCCCAGCCAGAGCTCCCAGAGCTAGCAGCCCACCTCTCCTGCCTGTGCTTTCTGCCCAGGGGCTTCTCTGCTCACTGGGTCACAGCCAGGAGCACCCAGAAGGAAGGCCCCTGGGGCAACCTTTAACTAATGGGTAAGCACTCCAACCTCCCCTGTCCCTCAGGCAGAAAACCATGATGCCCTGACTAACTGGAGCCTCTGCAGCAATCTCAATAATGTACTTTTACTTGGTTATTCCTCCTGTTCTGCCTCAGTCTCCCCACTGCCTCCTGCCTGCTTCCAGGCCTGGGACCAATGGCCAAGTAATTCTCTGCACCGTGTCTGTTTATCAAGCTTCACCTTCAGGCAACCAAACTGAGGCTAGTCCTGAATCTGAGCAAGTCAGAAAATGGCACCAAAATGAGAAACCATGAAATAAACAAGGTGTGCAGGAAAAATGATGGACTGTAACCAGCTCAGTAAGCAACTACTCTTATACATAAATACTCAGAGTATGTGGCATGATAACAATAACCAAAATCATTGCACTCATATTATGGAGCACTTACTATGTGGTAGGCCTTGATGTAGGGCTACATATGAACTACCTTTTTTAACCCCCAAAACAACCATACAGGACATTTTATATTGTGATTCCATTGACAGATATTGACCTGCAAGTCTTTGTTGATAAAATCAGGATCTTTGTAGTATTTCTGTTGTTGTTGTCTTTTTTTAGCATCTCATGGAGACTGTACTATGGTAGATTCTACTGGACGTTCTATTTACTTTGATTGTTTGTTGAAAGAAAATATTTGGAGGACTAAATAGAAAATTCCAAGTAAATTTCATTTATTCCAAATAAGAGGCAAGATGCATAGCAAAGGGGTATGTTTCCTTGTGGGATAACTTCATTAAGAACAAGAGACAGTGAAAACCCAGGTCATTATCCTATAAAGAATCAGGAGGGAACTGAGATACTTCTGGGAAAAGAGACAGGAGCCTCCTAATGAGCTGGCCAGCCACAGACCCACCTTTCTGGACCATGTGAGTCCCATCATTTTAATAAATTAAAATAAGTCCCTTGGTCCCTGGTTTTGACCAACATAAACAAGAATAGAGTGCATTAGCCCTATCATCTGATCAGGCATTCTCAACAATGAGACAAAATAATAGCCCTTAATCTACTTCTTGTCTGTGTCTCTCTCAAATTTTCATCTTATTCTAGTTTATTTTCTTCTTGGTCTCATCTCTGGCCCATCATTCCCCATGCCTGCATCCAATAAGTAGGGCATTTACTCCTAACCATCCCTTTCTCCTCCTGCCACCTGGACAGCCCCTCACATGGCCCCACCATTTCACTCAGTGTCTGGCTAAGCAGATCATACCCATTCACCAGGGAAACCAAGAACTTTGGAGAAGTAGGACAAGGAGTCAGATGGCTGAATTTCTCACACAGCTGGACCACCCACTCATAGGACCACAAACAGTGCATGGCAGTGGTTGGGTGCAGGGTATGCAGCCCAGCTTCTGGGAATTGGATCCCAACTCTGCATTCACTGCATGTCCATGGTGAATTTTTTGCCTCCCCATGCTTTAGTTTCCTTATATGAAAATGGGGGTAACAATGGTACCTTCCAACTAGGCTGCTATGAGAATTAAATGAGAGAATGCATGAAAAGTTCCTAAAGGTTCTAAAAATATATCCATAAGACATTTTCCTAATTGCATCATTTGGACCAAGATGACCTCTAACACCCTTTGAGCATTGAAATGCATATCAGCAATGTCTCAGGGTCAAGCAATCACAAGAATCCCAATTCGAAGAGAAAACCTTTTAGAAGACACTGGGAGGACCACCTGTCTATAACTTCTCTAGGAACTGCCTCTCTCAGTCTTTGCAAGGTGCACGTGTCTAGGGGGTTATGTTTACAACATGTGCCTTGCTTGCTCATCCTCTAAATAGAGTGGGTTACAAGAAGTTTGTGTTTCATGAATTAATTAACCTACTAGTTGTTCTCTCTTAAGAACAGAAATGAAAAGATATCTCAGCTGTAACAGACAAGCTTTCTCATGGAAAGATTACCCAGGACTTAGGGTGGCCAATTCCAGCCAGGTTCTCTCACAAACAAGCAAAGAAGGTCCATCAGTGGACAGAAACAGGGAGCCAGAGCTGACAAGGAAAGAAAAGAGATGCCACATGGCTCTAGAAAAGAGGCAGAAAGCCAAATAGTTAAAGAAAGGCAAATAAGTCAAGACAAAGCAAAAGTCACTGTTGAGGACTAATTCCTAGAATGAGGTCCCATCAGGCTTTGCAGTTCCGCTTTCCCTGAGCTGTCACTGTGTCTCTCCAATATATTCTACTTGATATAGAAGTATGCTTGAGTAGTGTTCTGCCCATTAAAAAGAAAGAGCTGGTGATAAACCTAAATCAAGTACACTGGTTTATAGCCAATGTTTATCTCAGAGCCAGAAACATAGTGCAACTGGAACAAATGTGGAATCCTCTTCACATCCTGCGTGTCCAGGGTTCCCATGTCAGGGTTCAGTGTCTGCAGAAGGCCGCACACAAATGAAGAGAGACTCGAAAAGCATCCATTTTGGGAATCATGGGGGCCAGGCGGGAGCCCATCTCTAGTGGAGGGACTGCCACTGCTCTGGTTTTCCTATCCCCTTTTATTAGGGCCAAATGATACATCCATGTCCTTTAGGTCAGGAAATTCCAACAATGAAATCAACCAGCAAGAATTAACATAAGACAAAAGATGTGGAAGCCTTAACAATTACCAATGTGTCACCTAAACAATATGTGAACAGTTCATACTTAACATAAGACTAAAGGAGGGGCAACTAAAGTCTCACCTAAACAATGGGTAAACAGATCCATTAAGCTTTGGCCGGGTTTCCTGTTTGTTCTATTTACATCTATCTCTATTGGTGAGGCAATGTCTGGCTTCCCGCAACAAATATTTCTGGACTAGATGGACCAAGTAAACACATTCAAAATCCATACTTCTGACCAAGCCACTGCTTTCTTCGGGATTAGTAGAACCAAGGGCATTGCCCTCAGACATTTCCAGGCTTCCCTACTTTGTTAGTATCACAGTCATACCTTTGGGTACTAGGATGTCAGAATAAAGTGCCAAAGGATAAAACATTTGGTCCCAATTTATAAACACGCATTAAGTAGCAGACAGACAAATTAACTATATTTAGTGTTCCATTATTAAAGTGAAATTTTCTTTTGAACCAATTTTCAAATATTTGACTCTCTAGTACTGTGTATAAGAAATACATTGGTGCCCTAGCCAGTTCAGCTTAGAGGATAAGAGTGTCAGCCTGTGGATTGAAGGGTTCCGGGTTCAATTCCAAGCAAGGGCACATACCTTGGTTGCAGGTTCCCCAGCCCTGGACAGGGTGCATGCAGGAGGCAATCAATCAATGTGTGTTTATCTCACATTGATGTTTCTCTCTGTCTCTCTGTCTCCCAAACGCTCTAAAGATCAATGGAAAAATATCCTCAGGTGAGGATTAACAAAAACAAAAACACATTGGTGACATCTTAAAAGCTAAGGAACTGCTGCTCAATTCAAAAGCAGTGTGTGATCACTGCTTTCAGGCTGGTAAACTCTAGAACTTTTCAGGAGATGGAAAAGTGTCTGTAAAGCTGCCTGAGAAAAGTGGAAATCAACAGCAGAGCAATCTATGGGAAGAAAAAGGTGGGGGGGGGCCTAAAAAAGGGTCCAGAGATATTTACAAGTAAATCCCACTATATTCCCAAGATTAATTTATGTTGAACTGTGGTTCATAAAACAGGCAGAAAATCTCGTCACCAGGAATTTGTGAATTTTAGCTACTTCTTTATTCCAATTGATGAAAGGACTATTCTCACAGCTGAGCCTGGCCCCTCTTCCTCTCAGGACAATGGCACTGCTCTCACACTAAAGGACTCCGTAAGGAGGAGTCCAGAGCTCACTCCTCTGGACTGGCTGCTCAGCCCTCCCTTGATTTCAAGAGAAATGTCAGTGTTGAAAGCCTTTTTAATCTAAGTTCAAGTGATGACAATAAAAAGAACAGCAACGATGATGCAATGGCACATACTAGTATAGAAGTTACCACCTTGTCTGGTGTTTGTCTCAGCCTCTGGACAGGATCCCTGGGGCACTCACCTGGGCTATACTACCTGTAGCAGTCCTCACATAAATTTTCCCAATGTTGTGCTGAACCCGCCCTTATGCTTATTATTATTGCTGCAAGATACTTCTCAGTAACAACCATTAGGGAATTCTGAAGAAAAAAAAAGATTTATTCCTCAGGGGTCCTGGAGGGTACCCAGCACACCTGGTGTCATGAGGCCAGGTCATGGGGTAGGGGGATTAGGTAGACCTGGCATTCTTCTTTTATTGGGGTTGAGGATGTGGTGCCTTGGGACTTTTTTCACAAACTTGAAACAAAAGAGAGGGTTTTAGGATGTGGAAGGAAGAAGCAGACTCATTCAATTGGTCAGTTATTAGGTAAGCCAGTGCTTTCTAAAAGGGGAACTTCATGGTGGGCAGCTTGGCTCTTTATCTTTCTTAGTAGCTGGCAATGTGTTTATTCAAGATGGATGTCTTAGAAATGGATGTGTGGGCAATCAACAGTTTCTTTATTTATTTATTTGTTTGTTTGTTTGTTTTTATTGATTTTTTACAGAGCAGAAGGGAGAGGGATAGAAAGTCAGAAACATCAATGAGAGAGAACATCAATCAGCTGCCTCTTGCACGCTCCCTACTGGCGATGTGCCAGCAGCCAAGATACTTGTCCTTGACCGGAATCGAACCCAGGACCTTTCAGTCTGCAGTCCGACGCTCTACCCACTGAGCAAAACCGCTTTCCGCTGGGCAATCAACAGTTTAAAGTAAGGCACTTACATTACAATCAGAAACGCTAATTGTCAGGCACTTAAGCATGTGCCTGCCAGGTACTGACTGTTCGCATTTAAACATCCCCAAATCTATATATATATTAAAAAAAAAAAAAAAACACACCAGATGAAACTCCCCTTTTTTGTGGAGTAGTACGGTGAGAACCTCTTAGTTTAAGAAATGAAAGGAAGGCCCTAGCTGGTTTGGCTCAATGGATAGAGCCTGTGGACTGAAGGATCCGGGTTCAATTCCAGTAAAGGTCACATGTCTGGGTGCAGGCTGGATCCCCAGTAGGGGATGTGCAGGAGGCAGCCAATCAATGATTCTCATTGTTGATGTTTCTATCTCTCTCTCTCCCTTCCCCCTTTCTCTTTGAACAAAGTGGACCAAATGCTGCTGGGAATCAGCTGCACACTCTTCTGGAACAAACTGGAGGCCATTCAAGTGAACAACTCAGTATCTATGAACCAAGAGGTTATGGTTTGATTTCCAGTCAGGGCATATGCTCAGTTTACAGTTGGGGGTAGACAAGAGGCAGCCAATTAATGATTCTCTCTCATCGTTGATGTTTCTCTCTCCCTCTCCCTCTCCCTTTCTCTCTGAAATCAATAAAAATATGTTTTAAGAAACCACATGATGGGAGAACTAAGATGGCGGCATAGGTAAAACACCTATCTTGACATCATACTCAGCAATTTTAATACTACAACTTAACGAAAGAACAAATACCTTCCAGAATCACCAGAAAGCTCACCGAGTGAAAATTCCACAAATAAAAGTGAAAATAAGACACTTTTCTGCGTGAACAGCATTGAAAGATTCGCGCGTAGAGAGGTTTGGAGCACGCGCCACGGAGAGGGCAGGCGGCTGAAAACTGGCCAGTTTTCTCGAATGGGGAGACAAAGAGGTCCCACTGGACTGATTCTCCAGCTCTGGGCAAAGTCCAGAGAACCCACTATCATACGGGGTGAAAACTGGACAGTGGGAGGGCACGCCGAAGCTCGGGTGCTGCAGGGGTCTCCCGGCTTGTGGAGAAGGCAGCTTGCGCAAACAGCTCGGCTGCGTGATGGCGCAGAGAGTGCTTTGCGACTCACTCTCTCATTTGGGAAACCATCAGACTGCTTTGTTTTATGACCCTGGGTGAGACATTGCACATGCAGACTCATTTTGGGAGAGTCTGAATTCCCCAGCAGCCGGTGGAGCTCGGCAGCAGCTCTCTCTCTCTCAGAGGTGCTGGCAGCCATTGCCCCCGGCACAGAGTCTCCAGGGCCGCATAGGGTGGAGCTAATGCTGTCTGCTTGGCCCAGAGACTCCGCCCATCCAACTTGAGCACAGCTGAGCTTCACAGACAATTGGCCTGGAGGTCAACCCTCCAAGTGCTAACAACGATTAACTGAGCTTAACTTCAGCAAGACTGTGCAGCCCATATCCACCTCAGGTAACCGGGGAGGCTGAGCCACTGTCCCTTGTAGGAAGTCTACCACACAAAGCTAATTGACCAACTCAGGGAAGCAGCCACCATGCAGAGACATGGAAAGAAATCAGATGTGAAAGAAATGGAGGGAAAAAAACGACTGGACATGGAATTCAAAACCACGGTTATAGGGTTTTTCAAGAGGCTCCAACAAAAGGTCAAGGCCTATAAGGAAATAAGGGAGACCGCAAAGGAAATGAATGAGTCCTACAAGGAAATGAAGGAGACCCTCAAGGATATAAAGGAGACTCTCAAGGATATGAAAAAGGACCAACCAGAAATTAAGCATACACTGACTGAAACAAAAAATATTATACAAGGACCTAAAAGTGCTCTGGAGCACCCCAAGAACCAAGTTAAAGATTTGAAATACAAAGAGGTAAAATCCACTCAGCTGAAAAAGCAAGAAACCAAAAGAATCCAAAAAATTGAAGATAGTGTAAGGGGCCTCTGGGACAACCTCACCAGCATACCAACATCCGAATTATAGGGGTGCCAGAAAAAGAGAGAGACCGAGACAATGAAAACCTATTCGAAGAAATAGTGACTGAAAACTTCCCACACCTGGTGAAAGAAATTGACTTAGGAGTCCAAGAAGTGCACCGAACCCCAATATATAGGAACCCTAAGAGGACCACACCAAAGCACATCATAATTAAAATGCCAAGAGCAAAGGACAAAGAGAGAACAATAAAAGCAGCAAGAGAGAAACAGTTGGTTACCTATAAGGGAGCACCCATACGATTGTCAGCAGATTTCTCAACAGAAACGATGCAGGTCAGACGGGAGTGGCAAGAAATATTCAAAGTGATGAACAGCAAGAATCTACAACCAAGATTACTCTATCCAGCAAAGCTATCATTCAGAATTGAAGGTCAAATGAAGTGCTTCGCAGATAAGAAAAAGCTAAAGGAGTTCATCACCACCAAACCAACATTATATGAAATGCTGAAAGATATTCTTTAAGAAGAGGAAGAAGAAAAAGGTAAAAATATAGATTATGAACAACAAATACACATCTATCAACAAATGAACATAAAAATCAAGTGAATTGATAGGCTGTTGAACAGGATAAACTGGTGAATATAACAGAGACATGGACATAGAGAGGGAATGGTCTGACAATTCTTGGGGAGAAAAGGGTTGTGGGAAGTGCAGCAAGAGACTGGACAAAAATCTTGCAACAATGGGAGAGGACAGTGGGGAGGGGGAGGTGAGGGTGGAGGATGGGATAGGTACAGGGTGGAGGGGAGCTATAGGGGGATAAAAAGGGGAAACAATGTAATTAATAAACTGAACAATAAAGATTTAAAAAAAAAGAAACCACATGGTAGTGTAAAGGGGTCCCCATGTCAGGAGTTGTTTTCTAAACAAATAAATTCTGTATCCTGGAGGATTATCCAGTGGTGTTCTTTCCCTGGTCCCCAGATACAGTATCTGCTGCAGCATCCTGCTTGCATCACATCCACCTAGAATGTTTTCTGACTTACAATAATCAGTCTTTAAGCAGTTTTTCTCACCAGTTAATCTCTCCCCCTTGCTACATTCCTCTTCTCCTTCTCACCTGTGATTTCTGGAAAGCATGGAGGGGGATCTCTAGTGAACCAGAGTACCGGGAAGGGGTATCTTGGGATTCTAGAAGTCCCCAACCTCAGGATTTATTAAAGTCTATTGTTGCTGGGAGTTCTCAGCACCCAGAGCTGCCCAGTCCTCACTTTGTGGGCTCCTTTAAAAGCCCTCCCAAGTGCAGTGGAAGGGAGAGAGGAGAGAGGTTGGTGGAACAGGCCTCTCTCCCCCAGAAAAGTCCACGGTTACCAGGAGTCCCCAACAAGCTTTGTGGCTTCCTCTTGGTGCTGCAACAGGTCTCTTGTAGTTCTTCTGGTTTCTTTCTGAACCTCATTTTTATTGACTGAATTGTGTGCCCCCAAATACATATGTTGAAGCCCTAACTCCCAGTACTTCAGAATATAACTATATTGTGAGATAGGCCCTTTTAAGCCATAATTAAGGTAAACCAAGGTCATTAAAGTGGGCCCTAATCCAATGTGGCTGGTGTCCTTAGAGGAAGAGATTAAGACACAGACACACACAAAGAAGAAAACACAAGGAGAACCATATGCAACCCAAGGAGAGAGGCCTTAGAAGAAAACAAGCCTGCTGACACCTTGATCTTGACTTCCAGCCTCCAGAATTGAGATCATAAACCTCAGCACAGTCTGTGATACTTTGCTACGGTGGCCTGAGCAGACTCATACACTCTTAATTCTGATGTCAACACTGAGGAGAAAACAGGGTCTTCGTGTAACCAGCCTATCACAGGACTGATAAACAATCCCCAGTTCCCTTTCCTGGCTTAAACCAAGATGAGAAAACAGATTACCTTTGGGACTCACCTCCTGGTTGTCCATTTCAAGGTGTAGAATCCACTGCAAGTGCCAGCCTCTCTTGTTTCCTGCTGATTTGTTCTTCCCAGAATCAGTGCCACTCCAGCCTCTACCTGGAACCATTTACCTTGGAAAAGGAATGACAGGATCAGAATTGTCACTCAGAGCCCAACCCTACCACACCCCTCAACCCCAAAGAGATGAGAACATGTGGCAAAGTAGCCTTTCGCTGGGATATTCCACAACCTTAAAACAAAATTTAAAGAAGAGATCAAATTATTTGCATGCCTGTCTTTCCAAAACGCATCTTACCTTCCTGCTAGCCTCCTCCATACCCCCTCCCTCCTCCACCACATCCAGAAATAAAACTGGGAGCCTCTTGAATTCATTTGTGCACTTCGCCTCAATCACGTTTCTCAGTAACTCATTCCATATGTACATTACCCTCAGCGAGGAGGAGTTCTGTCTGAGTTCTCTGTTTACTCTGAGTTTCCTAATTTTATGAACAATTTCCTAACAATAAAGTTAGTTAGACCGTGAGATCCCGTTCCAAGGAGAGTGGCAGCGTCCCCATCAGGGACCCAGCCCAGCTTTGCCCGAACACAGTGTGGAGAGCTCTGCAAGAAGCTGCCACACTGGCTGCCCACGCCTGCGCCAGGAGCTAACGCTGCAGGTATGTTTCCACCACTGAGTTCTGTGACGCCACGTGCGTTCTCTGACAATAAAGGGACTGTTTTGCCATTTTTGACAAAAGCAAAACGAGATGTTTCTTTTTTTGTGAAAACCTGGCAAAGAAACAAGTCACAGCTGATGAATAAGGTTTGTTTTAACAATTACTGAGTATTTTTTCTTTTATTATTGGAGCAATACCTAGCAAGTAGTACTTCATGCTTCTAGCTGATGGATTTCAGAAAAGCCAACATGTAGAATAAACTAATACAATTTCAATGGATCAAATGCCCACTTACTAAAAACCACACTTCTTTAGATCCACGTTTTTATTAAAGCAGACTTTCATTTAGTGCTACGGATTTTACTAAACCCAACATTTTTATAAACCAAAGAATCTTATGACTAGCAATAAATTTTCTCCAAGAAATCATTTTCCAATCAGTTCCATTACAGCAGACCTATGCCGTTTTATATTTACCTCCAAAGTATACAATTACATATATTAACGTATACCAATGAATTTTTAATTTTTTGCCTGTTGGTTCAAACCACATGAAATATTTCTGCAACCGGATATTTTTATTGAGACCAAAGCATACACATTCCAAACAATGCATTTCTTTTCAAATTCTTCTGAAGCCTAATCAAAAAAGTTTGTATTATCTGTTATCAATAAGTTATTATTCAAACCATTCTTTTACTGGATTCTGCTCACTCTCTAATCTGTGCACATTTTTTTTACCAACTTCTATAGTACCTTGCATATCTTTCCTATGGAGATTTCACAACACCACAAACAACATATTATCGATATTATCATTATTTTGCAGATTGTAAAATGTGTGAACCTCAGAATTTGGAAAGAGAGCAAGACTTCGGAACAATTTTACTTTCAAATACCACAAACAGGGTTTTCTTTGAGTTTGCTGTGTATTTTTTACATGGCCAAAAACACATGGTGAGCTCTTTCAGCTAAAAAGCAATTTAACTACAATCAGAGGAAGTACTAGACAGAGAGGTAAATTAGAGACTCTTCTTTGGACCAGCTTCACTTGGCCAAGCTTTTAGAATTATCAATCAGCTTTTCCCCAAAGCTGCCACTCTTTAAAACTGGTTCCTGGAAGTAACCTTTTCATGTCACATTTTTCTTCTATCTCTCAGCCAAGATAGTACACTTTTCCAAATTCCCTGGATACATATAACACCAAGTCTTTCCAGGCTGGCTTTTCAGTTAGGGCCATACACACACACACACACACACACACACACACACACAGGACTTTTAAGTTGACACTGTGATCAAGTGAATTCTCATGTTATATCTCTTATTCCAACAGCTTCTTTGAACTTGTTACTTTTAATTAGCCCATGAGGGTGGGGGGTGGCCAATATCTAGAACACTGTTTTGAGCTCCTAACACAATCCCTTCTCCCCTTGCCTGGAGATGGAGATGTAGGTCCCTACATTGTTTGTGACAGGTCCCTACATCCCATAATCCCAGCTCTCCTGCCTGGGTCTCAGCTGGAAGCAAGCGCATTTGCTAACCTCTCATTTTTCAGCTAGAGGCAGTCCCTTCTCATAATGCACCTGCAGTTTGGAGTTCCCCTTCTTCAACCCTAGTTACCACTTCCAGTCTCAAACTAGAAGTAAAAATTATTATATAGATCAACATTTTGTTGTAATTTTCAGATTTTAGTGTTTGTTTGTTTTTTTCTGTATCTTCAATATTTTTCACAGCTACTTGTCAAGATTTATAAGATCTTACAAAATTCAACAACCTGGCCAGGTGGCTCAGTTGGTTCAAGTGTCCGCCCATACACTAAATGGTTGTAGGTTTGTTTTCAACCCACCTAGGTTTCAAGTTCAATCCCTTGGTTGGGGTGCATACAGGAGGCAACTGATTAATGTTTCTTTCTCCATTGAT